>CM060474.1:12302397-13744897 GCA_030544235.1 Lepturacanthus savala
GAACAGCAGATTTATAGGGCTGATGGGCTCCACGCCTAACTGAACGACTAAACACAGTGAAAACGATTCTTAATTACTGCCTGTTGCCACTAATTTACCCAAAGTCACCTCTGCCAGAACCTCACCAGCTCTCACTTTCTAGCTGCACTGAAGCACACAAGCCTTCTTTCTTTGATAATGTGAACCTTTCAGTCAATACATGTGCAAAACTATTACTTTTTCTTATTATGTGCTGCATACATCACCTCTTGAAAGCTTGTTTTTGAGATTGAAACGCACACAGCCTGTGTTTAACTTTAATATTTTCGTCTTGTATGTTTTGTTTTCCACTTTCCTTCCCATTTTCCGTGAGCATTGCGCAGATTCTAAATGTGGAATCTCAGGTGGTTTCTCTGCTTTTTTGGCAGTAATTGAATCAAGACTATTTATATGCCCCACATTTTATGACATGCAAATGTTCACTGGCCTGAATGAAATACACTTTCCAGCTCCACCACCGGCCAAGCCAAATGTAAATACAGAAGATATCGACGGAAAACAGACCACGGAAAACATGTCCTAGAGGGCAATGGCGCTACCCCCTTTACCCCGCCAACACCCTGCTATGGTTCTTCTAAGGCTTCACACACACACACACACACTCACACACCTCCGTATGGTGTAGAAATACTCTAACCATACACAGCCACTTCCACTCACACACCCGTTCATTGGGCTGGGTGGGTCGCTGTCCTGACAAATTCTAGCCTCAATGGACACTTGAGTTGAATTATTGTTTGTGAGTGGAAACTTGGCCAGATAATCTCAGTGCTGCTGGCTCAGGGCTGAGTAAGACCACTGTCTCCTGTCTCCTTCCCTGTGCACACACACACACACACACACACACACACACACACACACACACACACACACACACACACACACACACACACACACTCTCTAGTTCCACTTCACATTTATTCGCTGACTCTTTGCCTTATACAATAACTCCTTGTCTGTCCTCCTTTTCGACAACCTGTTTCTCCTCTCTCTGTTTTTCTCCACTGCACTTTTTTTCCTCCCCCCCAACAACTCTGGCCTTTCTCCTGTAGACCATTCAAATCTCTGCGGCTGCCCTCGCCAGTGCCTGCAGTAAATTCCAGGGGTAGCTGGAAACACAAACATGCGCGAGCCAAGGGCGAGCGGCTCGGTCGTGATAGACCCCTCCTTAGCGCTGCCACCGCCACCTCTCCCCTCTCAGCTTTCCCCTTCACACAAGGGGGTCTTTGTGCGGCCGCTTCACGAGGTTTCTCTTCAGATCTTCCCCCGGCGGAGCACATACCTGCGCCATAGGTGTAATTCATGTGTCGCTGTCTCCATTCAGTTTTGCCAGTCAGCAGAGAGAGAATGTTTAATCACATAATTGAGGAGTCCTCTAGCAGACATAAACCGATGTTTGGACTCTTGTGGATTTCAGGAAAAATGTGATTACAGTCATTGTGGCAGACTAATGACGTGTTAGATAGAGGAGGTTTGTTATTACAATGTGCGAGACCCATCCCTAATATAAACTTTGTCTGATTGATATCGCTACTGTCCAGTGTGAATAATAGGTGTAAACAGCCTCCTCACTCAGCAAGATGACACATATTCTCTAAACTGAGGAACAGGCGAAAACGTCGCATTCGGGATTTTGCAACAACTGGACTTTTGATTGAACTTACAACTGGAAAAATCTCACACATCATAAGCACAAACCTGATCAGCAGTCTCTCTTTCTAAAGTATGCAACACAATTTTTTCCTCTTCCTCTTCAAAGGAGGAAGCCCCCCCCCCCCCCCCCCCCCCCCCACCCCCCTCCTCCTCCTCTTTGCCAATGTGCTGAGCCAGTGGAAAACCCATGTCCGTTCAAGAAACAAAGTGGTGTAGAAAGATCGGTTGACCAGAGGAAGCAATATTCATACAGCATGTCCTCACTGATAGGGACCTGGTTGTGTAAGTCGACTAATGAAACGTCTTCATGTTTGCATTTTCCACTTGCCACGGAAAGTGTCACATGATCTCCAAGTACACCATAGGCATTTCCACTGCACTCACATGTTTATTTAAATTTGTTTAGGAAATAACTGATAATCTCCATGTGGCTTGTTATATATATATATTTTCCATCCCTTTGGGTTTTTCAGTTTGCACATTGTTTCTTCTGGAAATGCCTTAATCCACTTCACAGCTGCATGCTATCTAAAAATGTATTAAGATGCAGAGTCCACAACTAAGTTCTTATGTTCTTATGTTCTTATGTTAGAACAGCAGACACATTCACACAGTGCCAGTTGCTAGACAGTCTTCGACTGAACCTGCAATTATTTGTCAAGTTATCTTGTCTCATGGTGTGCAGAGCTCTACCCCAGTAATTAAAGTCCTATGTTAGGATGAACACACACAACCACAGCACAGCCGACCACAAGTGACAACACTCTGACAAACTTTTGCATTCTCTTTTGTTCCACAGCGAAACCATGTGTTGTCTTTCAACTTAAAGTAATAAACTGGCTCTGTTTTGAGGGTGTTTTTGAAAAAAAAAATGTAAAAAGTTGCCCTGAAGGGAACATCCCCTTTTGGGAGAGTTTTAGTCTGCCTCAGCACTAATGCTTACTCAGACAGCAAGAACACACAACACATTAGCATGCACAAGGGCAAATGACACTTGACATTTACTGTAGTTCACAAGATGCTCCAGAGCATATGGCAAATTTCCACTTGGTCAACAGCAAGACTCAGACAACAGCTGTGAGGAAAATGATTGGTCTTCCCATTTAAAAAAAATCAACAAAACTACTGACATGTTGCTCAAATATATGCAAAAATATAATTTCATTGTTTGATGATGGAACAGGATTCTTGTCAATAAATCCTTTTGAGCTATTTCATTTTCTGAGATTATTGCACCAGACTCCAATACATGTGATTGATGCATGTTTTCTTCCACATTTCAAGGTATAAAAGTGTTTAAATAGACTGATGCATAGATTAAGTGGTTTCATCTGAGAAAACAGTCAGAGATGACAGAGCAGATTTCCAATTTGTCATATTCAGATAAAAAATAGACCCCATTAACATTGGATGACTAGAAGGAAAATTGATGGGCCCCGCATGACATTTTTTTCATAGTAGTTACATACGTATTTCTGGACTCTTCCAATTACTTATTGATTACCGATTATATGTGTGTGCCTTTCTGTGTGGATATTTGATGCATGTTAGCTTTCTGGTGGAGCATTAGAGGATTAAGTATAAAGTGACAAAGCCAGGCTAGCTGTTTCCGCCTGTTTCCACTCTTTATGCTAAGCTAGGCTAACAAGTGACAGATAACATACTGTGAATTTCCTGCTGTTCGGGCTATCTAACGTTCTGTCCTGATCGGGTGTACTGATCAGGCCTCTGTAAATCCATGACCTTTTAAATTGTTTCTGAGAGGACCTTCTGAATGTATATTAGTATTTCTACCTTCTGATTAAAAATGTCCTCTGGTTTCAATAGATAAATAGGGAGAAAGATATGACAATTGATCGACAGACAAAGGTAGAGTGACACTGAAGTGGGTTACATCAGTGCCATGTAAGGAGGGGGGTCTGTTGAGGGTTGACGAAAAAAAAAAAAGGTTTCCATTCAGGATACCACCAAAACCAAAAGTGTGACAGAAATAAAAAAACAACAACTTGTCTTTACTCTCGATATGACATGGTTTGAAAGCCTGTAGAGTAACGCTTGTGTAAAGATCCACCTCAGCTGAGGCCTGTGGTGCATCCACATGAAAAAAAAAAAACAAATACCACAGCTCAGAATCAGTTTAAGATCAAGAGCAGAAGATTGATTGATAGCTGGCACAAATACCCAACTAATCATCTCGGGGATGGCTGCTTTTTCAAACATTTTTCTCACAAAACATAAACTTTGCAACAGACAGCTCAAACTCAACATTGAATATCTTATACTGTAGGTACAACTATTATTATAACTTATCTTATGAGTCAAAAGAGATACTTAATTTTATCTATGCATCTGACTGAATATTCCCCTTTTATGCTTTTGCAGAACCAGCTCAGTCAAATCACACAGACAAGAGACCCACAATGATTGCACAAGTCAACTTACATAAATCATTTTTTTCCCCTCATGCTTCTTCTCTTCCTTTCTTTCCAAATCTCTTTGCTCCACTTGACGCAGATCTGACTCAGAATTTCTGAAATTACATGTTCCAGCTCTAAAATTCCATGCAGGCATTAAAGATGTTAAACTTTTCCCCTGTTTACCGATCTAAGGTGGTAAATGCTTCTGTGCACCCAGAGCTGTTGTGTTAATGATAAATCCAATTATGTCAAGACAGCAAGTATATTACACTGAGGTTTGACCTCAACTGGGGTTGTTTTCTGTGTATCATTACCACCAGTCATTTTTTTAAACCTGGGTTTAAATTACATAGTTATATCTTACTTGGTTTGTGCAATGTTAAAATATATTCCAACTTATTCACCTTGACTAGATAGGCATTAACTGCCCCTATGTATTTATTGCATGGTAAAAGCTGAGCTGTTATGTGCAAAATGTGATCATGCACTGTGATCTTGAAGCAAATTATGTGGTTACTCTCTCCAGTAGCAATGAGTTGTTTCAGTGTCTATTGCATAAACATAAGTCCGAGACAAGAGAGGGAAAGAGGGAAGGAGCTCTGCTTACATTTGCAAGGGAATGCAATTCATTGGATTTCACTGACAGTGGCTCCAGTAATAGGGACGTTGTTTGTCCAGAGAGTGACTCGTTCCCATCAGGACTACAGAATCACAAAGAATACAGGCATTGAATCCAGAGAAGAGGAGAGAAAAAAAAGCGCTACGTCATGGAAAGAATGACGTCAGGTTTGATGAGGCGCCGAGGGAAGAACCTTGCAGAGTCTAGGTGGAGTTCAGGCTGCCTAAACGATGCGGCACTGAGGTTTCGGTGGGTACTTTTTGCATGCTGCATCATATGATGGGGTGTGTGTGTGCGGCGGTGCGGGGGGGTGAATAATCCTGTTATTATAAAGCGACACGGGAGCAAAGAGGGAGTACGAGGGGATCATGACGTAACCGTTTCCATAGGCGACTGATATGCTGGCTGAGCCAATGGGAATCCACACCCGCGGTCCATACCCATCCTCCTTTTGACGCGCATCACATGTCCCCGGCGGCGCTGTGACGGTGAGCGGCGAAATAATTCGTGTACGCGCACTTCCGACTTCGGCCAAATCTAAAAGAAACTAGACCCTTTTTCATGCTGTTGGCTGGCAGGGTCGAGTAGTTTTAGGGGAATTTAACAAATAAACAAAAATGAGACTTGAATATTATATGTGAATACGTGTATACAGATCGATTCGGTTATAGTTACATTCAATATATGTATCCTATTATATAAAATATTTTAGGCTTATTTTCTAGAGTTGTGTTGTGCGTGCTTTTTTGTAATCTTTTTTCTGTATGTTTGTGATAAGGACCCCACCCTTCTAATCAGTTAAAATGAAACACACAGTTAATTTATGGCACTAAAATAGCAGCGGACGCGTACTATACTGACGTGGTCTTTCATCAATGAGTGACATCTGTGTTCTTTGAATAAATGAATAACTCCGCTCTCGTTGCCGGTTATGTATAATTGCAGCGCTTTAACCGGCGTTTGCGCATGCGCCGCAATGATTTCCGATCCGGTGGACGGGGGCTTTCCGTGCGCTAGGAGGGGAGGGGGAACTATCTTGACCGTTCCGGCTGGAGACTGCCTGTGGTTGTGACAGCGCAGTGGGCGGGATTCTACCTCAGATCAGGGGAAAGAGTCTAACGTTAGTCTTTGGTGAGACTGAGGGGGAGTTAAAGAGAGAGAGGGACCTAGGGTACTCTACAGAGAACGGAGTAAGTATTTTTTGGTTGTATTTTCCGTGCCAGCGCGACACAAACGCCCCACGCTAAGGGCAGCTTTGAGAGTGTTTTTTTTAGACCTTTCATTAAAAAACCCTAACCGGTGAAGTCTTAATATTCCAGTGTGTGCAGTGAAACAACGAGGGCCAGCCACTGGTGGGTAGCTGCCTTGGGTAGTTAGCTTTATACCCAGCTAACGTCGTTAGCTTACGTTAGATCTGGGATAGATAACATTACTGACATCGGGCGCCTCGTCGTTTCAAACCCAGGTAAACAGCCGGGATGCTGCGAGATTTTCTCTACATGTGCTCGGTTTACTTTGACATCTGCGTTTCCTCCGGTTAAGTTTCCCGACTTGTAAACGTGTTGGAAGCAGCTTTTGTGTCTTTCCATAACGCCGGGGGAGCTAGTTGGCTAACATTGTACGCTAGCCGTTAAAAAGGTTGCTTTTTTATACGTCGGGCTCCTCACGCGACAGTCCTCTCGTGGGCAGCAGTGGAGTTTGGGGCTCGTTAATGTTGGCGCATGTGAAGTATTGCGAACGGCTATACTGTTAAGAAAGGTAAAAATGGAAAGTTGCCAGTAAGTTGTATCATTGTAACATCCACGTGATTCATATATTTAATGTTAAAAGCAGACGGATAATGCCGGTAAGCTAACGTTACTGACATCGGGCGTCTCGTTTTCCAAACCAGGGTAGCTAAATCAGCCGGGATGCTGCAGGATTTTCTCTACATGTGCTTAGTTTACTTTCACATCCGATTTTCCTCGGGTTAAGTTTTTCGACATGTCAATCTGCTCGTGTGTTTTTTCACTATCAGCATATGCTAGCGCCCCGGAGCTAGTTGGCTAACATTGTAAGGTAGCTGTTAAAAAATGTTGTTTGTATGTGCTTAGGAGTCCTCGCGCTAACGCTACAGTCGTCTCGTGGGCAGCGTTTGATGTTTCACACTAATTCACAGGCTGTGAAGCGACGTCTGTAACGTAAAGAAAGTTACCAGTACCGTCAATCTATTCTGTCATTCAAATAGTCATTTGTATCCGTTTAATGTACGCAGACGCACTTATATAGCAGAAAGAGAAAGCACCGGACTAATATTGTTACGTTAAGCCTGCCTGGTTCGCTGTTTCTCCGAGTGTCAGACAACTCGGGGATCTCGGATCGGCATCCACTGTCAGCATGGGCGTAGGTTTTGTTTGAATATTGGGAGGGACGCATTAGACTGGGGTCTGGAGGTCCTCCCCCAGGAAATTTTGAGTGTTTTTCACGCTAGTGTATTTTTTTTTATATAGCCTCTGTAAAGGAAAAGCCAGAATTCAGTATATAACGTAGACTAATGCACCCAGGCTCCCATGCATTCTGTATTACATTTATTTATTTAAATATTCATCTGTAGATCGACTTTTTTTCTCATTAAATATTATCCATTTCTACTAACACATAAGCTTACTATATTCTCAATTTACTGTGTCCCTTTAGTGATTTGAAATTATGCTTTATCAAAATAAGTCCTCTGACCAAAAAATTCTATGGCTGTCAGCTATGTGTAATTTAAAGCAGCTTGTTTATCAGTTAGTAACGTTTATCAGTGTCTGTTCAGACAGCCCATGCTTATGGTGCGATAACATTATCATTTCTTATTGGGTTCTATTTCCCTCTGTTGATTCTTATTTTTCACTTCAACATGACGAGAAACACCATTTTCCACCGGGCCCCCTCTCTTCCTTTTTTTTTTTTTTTAAAGTCAAGTCAAATTACATGCTTAAATGTCAGGGAACTTTCATCGGTGCAAGCTATTAAAATGATAACACTCTTTTTATGATCGGCAGCTGAAGCGGTAAAGCTAAACCTCATATGTGACATGTCGCTTTAAATTACCACGTCGGCTACCTTATAGCATTAATGTGTCTCCTATCTCTTATTACTCATGTTAACATTACACTCTTGACCTTGACGGATAATGAAATGTATTTTCACACGCCTTAACTTCGTCTGCAAGTTCCCAGGTTGATGTGGATTGCAGCTACTGAGCATCTTTTGCTGTCTTTAAAGGGATCACACTCCTTATCCAATTAAATAGCACCCAGCTTGCTGCAGTGCTGGTGTCTTCCTGTGTAATTACCTGTAATCCTGCAGTGAATTGCACATTGTGGTGTTACTTTGTCTGAAAGCATTTTAACTTTGATTTTAGCCTGAAGCAAATGAACTGATGGTATGAGGCAAGGAGTGCTGGTCACTATAGTATTGTATAGATATCTGTAGATATTACATAATCTAATGAAGGTTAAGCAATTCCATGGCCAAGACTTATAGAGGACCATGCTGTACGGTAAATATCAGATGTTACATTTGTTTTAAATACATTTTAAGTTTTGAATAGTGTCAGAATTCTCTAGGGATTACTAAATTGGGAAATAAAAGCTCAGCATTTGGAGATTCTCAGTTTGTTTAATGATTCACTTAAATGATCAGTAACACAATCTGTTGCTGTGTCTGAGGCCTTTGAACTCAGACTGTTGCTGTCACTCAAGAATGACAAAAATACCCTTTCTTATTCCTTGCTATACTTTTTCTTTTCAATACTGGCTGACCGTACGGCCAGTCGTGACTTCCAAAGGATATGAGTCAGTTGTTATGCTTGTTTTGGAAAATGGTTATCCTATATATCAGAGACAAGATCATCGGACCTCACTGGTTGTGTGGTTTAGTTGGATAATGTGTTTCCTGCTTACATTTGTAGACTAACAACCTTTCAGCACTGCAACTAAAGGCCATCCTGTTGGCAGTGCATATAAAGGTAATTAGCCATACTGGAGTCTATGTGGTTTCTACTTCTGTCTCTATCTTGCATTACAGCTTGCAGTTAAAATAAGTTCTGTTTGCTTCTTGTTGCTTTGGTGATTTAGTTGTCACAGAGCTATAGGTACTGTGAAGTAATGCAGTATACACCATACACTTTCCACCAGGCAGTTATCGCCTGTCAAATCTGCCCCTAACCCATCATGGATAAGTCCTGCATATAGCTGCTTGATATGTCCTTTCAATTCATTGGTATGCTGTACTCTTGAGTCTGTTACAAGCACTGTCTCGAACAAGTACATAAATGTTAGTAATAAGCACACTTTTCAACACTGTTCCTTGGTTCAGTCTGAATTCATCAGCCAAAATTTTGTAACCTACCTAGTTCAAAGCATTATTATGGAGAACTAGCCACTGTGGATCATAATCTAAGGTGACATTGAGCCCCATGTAAACTGACATGGAAAGCTAAATATAGTCTGGTTTGGAACTATAAAGTACAATGTTTTTATGGCACTATTTACTTATGATGGGGTTTTGCTTATCTGTTTTTCCTCTGTGTGCATTATAAGGACAAGGTTATTCCGACCAGAAGGTTTAGGTTACATGGAGTTTATTACTAATTCAAGTCTGACCTATCACAGCAAAAGGGACAAATAATTACACAGGTATACCTTGTTAATTTGCTGATGTTAACATGTGCAATGGAGCTCTAATATGAAATATTGGCTCAGCTACCTGGGTAAACCTTGATTTATCCAGATAAAGGTAGATAATTAAAGCACAGATTGGATGAAATCATGAATTGGATATTTAAACAGCTAGAAGATCTAAACTACAGTCGGTCTACCAGGCCTTCATGTTCAGGCATTTCAGAAAGGATGATGGGTTTCATGTCTTGTCATATGCTAAAATTCAACTTTAGAGCATCATCATTGAGTTCATAAAACATAACCAACACTGCTCAATTCCAAATGGATTTTAAATGTACAGAATGTCTGGTCACAGGTGGTATACAGTGGCTCACCATACTATGCTGATCTATGGTTGACACCTTATACTCCCAAGGGGGCAAGAGGATTAAACAAAGCAACCACCATGCTGTGCTGCTCTAATCTTTAACATGGATACCTTTTATCACTTTAGCTTGTTTCTGAAAAATCTAAAACCTTGCCAGTGGCAAAACACCAATGGCCCACTCATGGCTCTAAGCACTGGTATCAAAGGTAGCAAATAAGCATTTATTATTCATGTATTTTCATGAAAAAGCAACGGTCCAAATTTGCAATATAATGTAATTATAATAATCATAATATTTAGGATCTTGGTCTCTGAACATATTTAACACCTTCTATAATCTAATGCACTAGCACCCGTGTGTGTTGTGATCTGGTGATGCTCTTATTACAGTAGTGGTGTACATGCAAGAAACGCAGTTTCAGTGGCAAGGGAAGTGTGAATCGTTGAATTAAACCCCTCTGAAGGATGAAGATAACCCTTGTGAATATAAATGTCATCGTAAAATGTAAACGTATTGAAAAAGAATCAGACTGATAAGATTGAGATAAAATTCTAACTATACCCGCCCAGAAGACTTTGGGATGATGAACAAATTACAGTTTAAATCCCTTTAATGGAATCCATGAAGGCTGGTGATATGGACCAAAATTAATATCTCAGTATTTCTAGGCTGAATTGGAACACAATAAATATGTCTGTATTTATTACAAAGTGGGCTAAATGTTCAGTTCAAGTCAAAATGAAAAAAGACTGTGACCAAATAAAATGCAAATACATGGTTTCCTTCCTTGTAAACACACACACACACACACACACACACACACACACACACACACACACACATACACATACACATACACACACACACACACACACACACACACACACACATATATATATATTAAATACATTGTCTAAATTAAATGCTCTTTCAGTTATTTTCAACAACAACTGAGTACAATTACAGGTTTTCCTCTCCTGCTTAACAAAACACACAGCTGTGTGAATAACAATTAAAATGTAAACAGAACAAAAATAACAACAGGCCTACTTGCTCTGACAAAATAGTTTAGTTTTCTTCTGAGGTAGACCGTTCCTTACCAGATAAAGTATTTCCTCCTATGTAGCCCATCTCTTACATGTGTATGTATTACCTGACCTGTTGTCACTGAACCCTTTAGCCTCACTCTCTGAGATGCAAACACACAGCTTTAATGAAGAAACAGGTTGTGTGTTTTAATGCAATATCAAGCTGTATTAATATAAAGTGGTATAGTCTCATCTTATATTGCACTTGAAAATATATGTATGTAATGTGAAGAATAACTTCAGATTATAGCCGCAGTGGTTATGCCATCAATGAGCATCTTTGTTCCCTTTTTTTGTTTTTTTTTGCTAATGTCTGAATGTTCTGCAGTGGAACAAAACTGCAACCAATGTCTTTTTAATTTTTGAATATTGTAATAATAGTCCAAAATGATGTGAAAATATATCATTTTTAATTAAGAAGTTTTTTTCCAAATCACCCCTAAATCATTGGAACCACAGTACCTAAGCCCCCCAGAAACCTAGAAAATACTCAGATTTTGGTGAAATGAGTATAGTGTTTAACATTCGTGCATCTGAAATTGGAATGGTTGGGACAGCAAGGTCAGACTCTGGCAGCAAATGGCAGGCCAGCGAGACCTCAGGCCACAGAGCTGCTACGTAGAATTACATATAACAAAGAACACAGCGAGCTTCTCATCTTCAAAGTGGCTTGATGAAAGATGCTTCATTTGAGAATATTTTCCATCCTATAGACATGAAGGACTCCGCAATGGCAAAATAAAGCCATCTGAAGGACGACTGGTATTTTTAGAGTTCTTCTTAGACAAGTCCTCATGTTATTTAGACTGTGCTGTTTTAGTAGCTACCATTAGATTCTCATGAGAAAAAATCGTTTCATAGAAAGATGACTGTATTTAAATACTATTGACAATGCTATATGGTCACCTTTAACTGTATTATTAAGAAAATCTGGCTTATTCGTTTGTTAAAATGTGTTATTGTATATTTAGTCCAGTAAATGACAAAGCTTTATTGTCAGATTTTAATGATACATTAACAGGATAGTTTTTCAGTACTCAGCAATTGAAAATTGTGGTGCAAATGAGAAGTAAATGATTGCACTGGATGCACACTCACTATTTGCACAGACACTGATTAGAGGATGCCGGCCTACTGATGTGAAGTAATGCCAGAATACTATAACCTTTGAGTGACTTATTACATGGTGCATTGATGAGGTTAAGTAATTGATGCTCTGACTTTGGCTCATATTAAACACCCAACTCTAAAATGCAATGATAAATCATGGCTCTTATAGTCGGGGGTTCAAATGCTAGGTTATCTCTGCTCTGTTCATGTGAGGAGCCCAAACTCTACACTGTCTGCCTCTACTAGTATAACTGTAATACAAGCTTCAAAGCCCAAAGAGAGGTATTCCGTACAACCCTAAAATACAGTCATCTGCCTTTACTTTCTTTTTCTCTCATTACAGATTTTTAATCTTGTATCAAAGCAAACCTAAAGATTCCAAGCTTCAAAATCCCATAAAATAGTCAAATAAAATAGTTGAGAGCGATTGTTGTATGAGTCTGTAGATATCTCTGTGGTGATTTAACATTTCATTTTAATGCAGAATTTTATATTGGTAGATATTGTAACATCACTATCCGATTATTTTTTACATAGACACATTTGGAAAATTCTATTAGAAATCTCCCTGGAAAGTTACCGGCACAAATAGGACTTGATTTATGTGGGAAATGCCACAATGTTTTATTTAGTAGCATTAAGCTGCGCAGTGTTGCCCGTCGGAAAACGTAAAACAGGAATTTTAGTCAAATATCCACAGCCACTGCCTACACCTTAGATACAGCTACACCTTATTTTCCACTGTATGTCCCTTGATAAATGAAATAGGAAGAGCTGCAGACGTAAAGTGTGTGTTGACGGTGATACCTCTGACTGTGCGTTCTTATGATTTGGCAGCCAGACAGTTTTCGAGAGTCGTGTAGAGCTTCCAGTCTATGGGGTGAAGTACCGCTCTTAACTGCGAGCCATGCAGCACAAGGAGAGCTGGGTGTCTCTGCTTTGTACCCTCCAGATTTACATGGCCTGACCCAGTTCAGCAATGACTAGCAGTAGGGGGGGAAGGGGCAGTCTGGGGGGAAGCTAAAAATACCACCCCTCGCATTAGGCAGCTCCATTGCACAGGGAACCCTAGAATTGCTGTCTTGCATGGGGTTGTTGGCACATAGAGATGTACGAACTGCCAAAGGGTTTCCTAAGTGTTGAGACAAAGACTTGAGTGTCTCTGAGATGTCCGCCACTGTTGTCCTCACCACTTGTTTCTGCTCAGCACAGCCTCCTGGGTGGAGGATTAACACACATAAAATGTGTGATAGCAGCCTTAAGTAGCTTGAAGTGAGACTTGTGACTCTCTAGTCTCCGGTCTTCTGGTAAAACCAACATATACTCGAGTTCCTGCTGAGCTACGCTTTAGCTGCTGTTGTGTGCAAAGGGTTAACCTTAGCCTCTGTCATTCAACCATACCATGCCAGCTGTTGGGTTGGAGATCCAATCACAATGATTTTCCACTGTTGTGACATGTGACCTGCTCTGCAACCCGAAACTGTCGCAGCGCAGCAAATGTTGGCACTTCCTTCATCTTGGCGTTGTTGCCGCTCGTGGGGTGAGCGGGTGTGAATGTGGGAGAGGGCTCATAGAGTAAGACATGAAGACAAGGAAATGGAGAAGGCAGCGGTACATTCATCACTATAAGCCGCATATGTTCGGCTCACACGGTGCCTAAGGCAAAAGAAATATTCTTGCTATTTTAAGATAGGCTATTTAGAATCCATTTACACATTTAAAAAGCTATATGTTATTGCAAGATGCAAGGTGCAAAATGACATCCCAGACGGTTTGTTACACAGAACCATCTTGCAAGTTACCCTTGGAAACCGTTTAGAAAGAGGCAGCACCTTTTAGAAATACTAGCCGGGTGATTGGACGACCCATCGGTCTGTCACGGGCTGAGCTATATGTCATCTTATGATCACAAGATCATGTGAGACCTGATGGTCCAAACCACTTTGGTTTGGCACAAGTGCGTAACTTGAAGTGTAGCAAGATGGATTCTTGTGATATCACTCATCCCGGTGCCTTTGCAAGGTAAATACCTCCATTTGTCGAAATACTCTAAATGACATGAATTGTCATCATTATCTTGAGAAATTGTGTCTTCTTGATGTATTGTCAGCAATGGTTCGTCATAATGGCTGAATGCTACTATATGTGTTATGATGACATAACATTAGCAAGTAAGTGCTTTTGCAATTGTAGAAGGAACACAGGGTTAATGTTCAGTATGCATCAAGTATAAAATAAAGGCCTGGCCTTCTGAAAAAAGAAAACATGAACTTGTGGTTGCTCGCCATCCCCTGCTTGTCAATAGCACAGCCTTTTAGTTATCTCTATATATCTTCTATATAAAGGTGGCAAATGGTTAACTTCTCAGAAAAGAAGTAGTGAATCTAAATAGTGGCAAGTAGTGTTTTAATATAATGGAAGTGATAGCATCTAAACCTAGGCTAAGCAGTGTCAACATTTTCATGTTATGATTTTATCATAATCCAAATATGCAGTTGGCCTTGTTTTAACTTGTTGACCAATTCCAAATTCAAGGCATTTCTTTAAAGGGATGAATCCATTGAACAATTTTGAGCATGAGTTAAATATGTAGTACTATTCAGAGATTTAAACCTTATTTTGTCCCTCTTTTAATTAACTGAAATGAAACCAATCAGTTGTAACACATGATTTCATCAAACATCTCAGTGCCTCTATTTTAATGGAAATCAAGATTTGCCTTTACATTATTAATGATAATTGCTGTCATAATGGTAATAAACAAAGTAATATTTCCTAGAAATGCATTTAAGCTCTCACCCAAACCTGTACTCAGTACAAGAGTTCCTTGTCAATACACCCAGCCCTGCAATTATGCTGTGTAATAAATAATAAATTCTGTCCTGTTTTCCATGGCAGATGGCTCCAAATAGAATCTCAACATGTGACAGAATAGTTTCCAAGAATCTCAATGGAATAAGCATTCATTTGCAGTGAGAAATAATAATGGCTACGTTTTCTATCATTCTACATCTGTGTCCATTTTAAAGTTCTGACATATTTTTGGGTTTGGGATGTTAGTTTTGAGTTCCATGTTTGCAGTCTTGTTTGCTGTAGAGACAAATGAATGGTGATCTCTTGTCTCAACCATGTACGATATCTCGAGAAACACAAAAAACAAGCAAAAACTGCTCCAGCTGGTGACAACAGACGAAGAACAACGTCCCTGTCTGTCTATACTGGTATATACTTCTTTACAGATCTCATTACAAAGTTGAGTTTTTCCCTGTACTACATGTAGATTATAGTATGGCATGGCTTTACACCTAAAAGTACAATATATGTTTACACAAAACTATTTCAGGCTATAAAAGATTATGTTTCTCATGAATCTAAATAATTCATCATATCAAGATGTAATAAAAAAAAAAAGGGTTGATACATGTTATGTTTCATCCCCTTTAATTGTATTGTCTTGTCTGTTTTTCTACCAACTTGGTTGACATGAATGAATCGGCCTCATTGTGTTAGACTGATTAAAGCTGAATGGACAGCAGCCTCTCATTAGAATGGACTCTCCCATGTACTGCACCATGGAGCTCCCTGATGCCGCAGATAGTCTTAATTAGATTTTACAGAAGGCTTTTCCTGAGGTAATCAGTCAGTTGGTCCCAGTTCACTACGTTGGTGGGGACCTATTCAACTACAGAGAAGCTGTTGGATTTGTTTCGAACTCATTTTGATTATTCTAGTGACAGACCTCGGTTTTTGACATTGTGATACAGTCTTATAGAGATTTCTAGATTAAAGGATTTGAGTCTAATGCTGTACTTTAGCACCTGTTCCCACTACAGTAGGAGAGGAAACTACTGTTTGCGATCATGCGCTTTGTAAAGTAATTGTAATTTTTTTTGAGAGCATTACCAAACTTTGGTTTTCCAATAGGAGTGAGGGTGCATTGTGTGAGAGGGGATTGAAGTCTTGTTTGCTGTAAAGACCGATAAATGATTTTCTCTCAACCATGTACCATACGTTATCTCTCTATGCCAATTTTAACATCATATAAACAGTAATTGTGCAATGACAAAATGGGGGATATTACCAATTTATTTAGGGTTGCAACCATATATTCCACATTAATTTATCTGATGCCAAAGGTTGCCTCTTCAAATGTCTTGTTTTGGTCACAACACAATGATTTTTTTATTGTTTATTTACAAAGAAGAATAAAGGAAATGGAAACTATTCACATTAGAAAAGCTGAAATCAGAATTTGGAAAAAAAATACTTAAAATAACTTGATTATTAGTATATTTGGTAACTAATTGGTTATTAACCTGATTGTTGCAGCTGTAAGACTTTTTATAGCATTGACATTTAAGTACCTGAATTTATTTCGCACATAAAATTGGTTGATTTTTTTTTTTTATTTCATCCACTATTAGCTAGTTTGGCTGCTTTATAACTACCGTATTTAAATCTTATGCACATTCAAATTTAAAATAAACCAAACATAGTGAGATAAGTTAAATCAAAATCAAGAAACAGAGATTGGCTGCTGGAAGCCCTTTACTGAGAAACAGCTCCAAGCTGATTCATGTTTGTATTAGCAGCAGGCTTAGATAAACTTTGCAGAGGGAAAGAATTATCTTTGCTTTCACATACTCTGACCAGAAAGCAGAGCATAAATTACTAGAATAAAATAATTATTATTGCAATTAAATTTCCAAGCAAAGCCAGACAAAATGTTGTCAACAGATAGCTGTGGGCAGTTTCTTTAATTACTTGGTACTTGTCTCAGAGACTCTGCGGTTTTGTCTAGACATTTGCATTTTTCCTCTTCTGCAGCAGTGAAGTGCCTTTCTTAGTGTAGATGGTTTCTGGTTTGGCCTGTCCGGTCCAGTGTATGAGCTTAAACCAGTTTTGATTTGATGCAAACAGACTTAAATGGCATTTGTCATTATGAGGCAAATTAAAAAGTGGCCTACACCAGCAACCTGTGCTGACAGCACTAAATCAACAGAAACTGATGTTGCATTAGTAATTAAGCAATGTGACGACATAATTAACATAATTGTATTGGTTTATAAACTAAGACACTAGTGTTTAAGTGCAAAAATAAAGTTAGACAGGACTTGTGCAAGAAGAAGATCAATTTTCTGTAGAGCAATCAAAGGTGGATGAGAGGAAATGATGTGCAGGGTGTTTACTAGTTCATGTGTGTGTGAGACATGGCAGAGTTGGTCCAGTTATAGACCGTTACACAAGACTCCACCTGATGGATAGAACAATTCAAGAGCATTGATACCAATTAGAGTTTGCTGCAGGCACCGTAGTTAACATTTGAAATAATAGGTGAAGCATACTAAAGGAAACCACATGTTGGTAATAAAAATGTGTATCTATGTCAGTATCCAGACTAAAACCGAGAAACGGAAAATGTTCTCATCATTGCCTGCTTGTTGGAACAAAGATGTAGCTTGTTGAAAACTCAGTTCAACTTTCCTGAGAAAATATGATTCATCATCTAGCCCAGGGGTGGACAACCCTGGTCCTAGAGTCCCACTGTGGGTGCAGGGTTTTGTTCCAACCATGCAGTTATACACCTGATTCTACTAATCAACCATTAGAGCCCTTGCTAAGGCTTTCACCTCCATTAGTGAAATCAGGTGTGTTACTGCTTGAATGCTAATGTAGCATGTGATAGCATCTAATATAAACCTATAATGAAATTTTCGGAATTAATTTATGGTTGTCTGTGATCTCCGTAAATGTATAGCGAACCCTGTTTGCTGGTGTCACTACTGACGTTTTCCTTTTGCATCTTTGCTCTTCTCTTTCAGATCTGCATGCATGGTGATCTCTGGCTCTGGGTGATCCTCAGTCACCATGAAAGACTAGGAACTCACTCTCCAAGGGGAAATGGCCTGTTTTGTAATATCCCTGCCCTGCTACCTGCCATATGACTCCAGCTGCCTGTGAAGGGCCTGTCAGCTGTTTATGGGAACTACCACTGTGTTTGCACACTTGAGGATTTAAGCTTTTCCAGGACAACACTTTTTTTTTTTTTTTTTTTTTTTTACACACCCCCACCGTTAAGTCTTAGCAGCGACGCTTTGCGTTAGAGTGGGGAAGCAGCGAGACAATGGCGAACAACTCGTACAGTGGGGTGAAGAACTCCATGGTGGAGGCCAACCACGATGGAGACTTTGGCTGCACGCTCAAAGAACTGCGCGCCTTAATGGAATTGCGTGGCGCAGAGGCGATAAGCAAAGTTGGGGAAACTTACGGGGATATTCAAGGACTCTGCAACCGGTTAAAGACATCCCCTATAGATGGTATAGTAACACTTCCACTATACTCAACATGGTGACTGTTGTATAATTGGATCAAACACAGGATGTTTTCCCAACAGCGATAGTAGTAATGTTGAGAAGCTAACGGGGTCCGCACATAGCTTAGGATGTGTGTCATTTGCCATGTCATCCACATTGTGGATACCTTGAGATCACTTCCTTGGAAAACTCATATGCCAGACAGGTGGTCAGGCAGGCTGGCTCTGACCTGGACCAGTCCTGCTCTATTTCAAGGCCTGTGGATATATGTCCCTCACACCCTCCCTCACTCCCTTTTCACCTCTGTGTCTCTTGTGTGTGTGTGTGTGTGTGTATGTGTGTGCGCGTCTCTGTGTGCAAGCCTCAGACAGACCAGCTGTCTGCCTGGGCACAGCACCAGGCTGCAGGCAGGTCAATGTCCCACATGTGGCGAACAAAACAGAAGGCTTTAAGGCTGGGACGTAATGACTTGAACATGTTAGGGAAGGAGTGAGTTCATCTTCTGAAAAGCTCTTCTGTGTTATTCTTTAGTCACCAAACTCTTCACCATATAAGAGAAGACCGTGCCAGGAATTTTTGGAATTGCATGTTAGGTGACTTTAGAGCACCACTGGGGCAGCAGGAGTTGACACAACTTTTTTTTTTCCTTTTCTCTACCACTCTTGCACTCTGTTTGTCTCTATAGACAGTCTGCCTAATCGCCAGTACGACCTTGACTGAACTCTTATGGGTAGGGATTTTCAGTTTGATCCCAGATTAAAACGGCACCACATATTCACTTTAGCAACAACTGTCCTCTGTGCAGTGTCCCAAAGCAAGGAAAAAAAATTCCCTGGGCTTCAAATAACCATAAGGAATGCTGTAAATTCCAGGCTATAAGGCAGCACAAATTATCTCTTAATCTAGCAAGGATCTTTACCTTACTCTTCAATTCTTTAATTCTTCAAATTTTAATTTACTGAAACAACATAAATGCACCAGGTACACCAAGCTGTCTTTGGCGTGTACATTATACGGTACAATAGACCATTGTCTGAACTGCAAGGAGAAATTGCTGAATAGGAATTTGGCTGTTGACAGAGTGCGAGTTGTCCAAACATGCATGTGGCTGTGTCAAGTTGGTGAACTTTTCATATTTATGGAATGAGTGACATTCATTCTTTCATAAGTGTTTGTCATTCCCTTCTCATTCTACTGAGATTATGCTACAAAAATAGGATGTGGCTAGTTGGGGCGCATTAGACGTTTAATACATTTTGCTATTAGGCAAACCTGGTAATAAAATTTTTAAAAATGTTGTATATCGTAGAGGCATGCATGAAAAATATGTGTGGTATTTTGAGGGGCATGACTGCAGTGTGCATCAGGTGTAATAAATGTGCTATTAGGAAGGGACCCTGCCATGTTAAACAGCAGCAGAGGTGAAATGAACTTAGACAATTGGCAAAAGAAGTACCTTCATTTCCCCACCTGGCTAAGAAGCAATGCTAAAATGGCAGCTATTGTTCCACAGTTGAAAACAAACACCAATACCCTGGAAAAGTAAGCAGCCACTCCCAACCATTTCATATCCTTTTCTGCAGTAAGTGAAGTGGAAATAAAAACATTTTTTTGTGAATGAAACTTAAATAATGGACAGAATATACTGGTTACACTGGATTCTCTCAGATGGACTCCAAAATGAGGACTGTAAGTTAAATTAAATCCTCAGGATTTATACATTTTTAGTTATTGGTATTATTTAAACAGACAGCCTAAATGTAAAACTGCTTTGAGTGTGAAAATGCCATAATGCTGAATCATAAAAGTAAAGGATTAAAGCAGAAAACCTAGGTTACAGTAAACCACATTGTGGTAAATAGTTGTATATTTTTAGGTTAGAAAACCACTTTGAGTGTAAATACTTGAGCTGAAATATAAAAACCAAACAGTTGTACCATTATGTGTAATCAAATTGTAACATCAGTACCAAAAAGAAATTGTTCAGCAACCAGTATCAAAGCCAAGCTGTTGGTATCACTACTAGTGTCCAAAATGTTTGAACAGTACACAGCCTTAAATACAATGAACGCTTTTGTTATTCAAATGATCAGAAATTACAGGAACATGCTGTATGTGGGCCAATCATGCACAGAAAATATTATATTTTTTTTCTAATGAAAATACATTTTTAATAAATCTACCTGCCACCCTGCAAATTCAAGGCAGCTTTTATCTAACATTTAGAAATATTTCTATTCACCTCTACAGACCACAGCACTGATGAGCTTGAGTAGGTTCACATTTAGTTTCTCCCTTGCAGCAGGTGCTGAGTTTTGATACGTGTTCAATTCACTCATTCGCCATTGCCTTGGGAAATAAGCCATCATTTAAGATTACAGGAGCTTGACAATTGAAAAGGGATTTCTAATTAGTTGGATGGTCAACTCATTTCTCAAACCTCCTAAGCCACTCCGCTAATCCTCCACATTTCCAAGCTCTTTTTTTTTTCCTCCCAAATAAGTTTGACTGAAAATTCCTGTTATAGCTTTGCATAAACGTGTCAATCTAGTTTAACCTGTTTTCAAAATGTGAGACTTAAACATGTGACCGATTTGATGTATCATTGCACTGCCACAGCTATGTCATGCTAGCGAGTGATGAAATGAGAGAGAGGGAGAGAAGCTGAGGACTCACAAATCACTTCTACAATGCATAGATCTGTAATAACACTTCCTGGAATTATCTGATTGGATAATCGCTTTAACACATTTTTTTAGGTTCCGCTTTTGAATTTCAAAACCGACCAGTTGCCTTTTTTGATGATATCTTGTTTAATTATAGGGCCAATATCATACCTTGGATCATTAGCAATACAACAGTAATAAAACATCCCCTCTCTGGTGGAGTATACCTTTAGTGGTACATGCAATACTAGGTGTTCCATACAACGTGCTTTCTACTTGCAGTGCTGCATTGTAGTGAAGTAAAAGGCGAAGTATAAAGGGCATTTTTCACAGATTATTTTTTTAAAGCAGCGTTTAAGCATACATCCTTCTAGCTATACTGTACTTCCAAATAGCCCTGTTTCAGTTGTGGTTAAAGTGGCCTGAATACCTATAATACCGCGAAACCAGTTTTGTGTCAGTTCTGCTCCTCTACTATCTCTCTCTCTCTCTTTCTTTTCTAATTATAAAGTCACTTGTATAGATTTCAATCACATGTGATGGGGAACACTTCCACAAACATCAAAAAATGTAATACTACTCTCAGCTTGTGAAAACAGTTGCATAATGTGCTCTGTGGCAACCCTCAGAAAATAACGGCAGTGATGTCACCATCATGACCACAGAGGTTACATATTTTTAACTGGGTGCATGCATGACATACTCACTGGGGCATGGAGCCTGAAAGACTTGGGTATTGATTGGACTTGTAGGTTATAGTAAGCCAACTATTGAGTTGCATGATGGGAAGTGTTGGAGGAGCATTTTTTTAGAGCATGACTCATATTGTGAATATACCCGAGTTAATGGGTGCTCTCACACAATTTTGCCAGCATTATGAATGCAGAGCTGATATATGATTTGCTGCCATAAGCACTTCCTATTTGTCATTGTTTAACTTGAGGACTCAGGATATCTGAGCCTCTCTGATCATTTTTGACCTTTCTGTATTTTTTTTAACCGTCTTTCCCCAACTTTGTGTAAGATCAAAACTAAATCACTGGAGTACTGTTTTAACACAATTCCCATCCTTTTACCACATTTTCTCAGCATCGGAAATCACAGCTCAGGGTCACAACATTGTAATCCTAAGTGTACCCAGATGTCTACATTAAGTTGGAAGTTGCTGACATTTTGGCACTTGCAGCAGTTGCTCTAATGCAGTACAAAGTTTGGTCAAGCGGAGCAGCGATAGACACCCTAAAGGGACTCTTGCAAAGTTGAAGGGGGGGAAAAAACGGATGTGTCAAATGCATAATGAAATCACACTATAGTATATGTTCAGCAAGCTCTACTGCACAACAGCATTTATTTTCTCCCACTGGGGCCCTCCTGTTTCCTCTAAGTAATGAGACGTGTCCAATGGGCAAGGCCACTTCACATCAGTGGTATTGACAATGTTCCCCAATTTTTTTCCCCTTTCGCAATAATACCTGGTTGATTGCTATTTCGTGGTAGTCAAATATTTGGGTTCCAGGCCAGCTTATTGATCCAATTGATTGTGTGCTCAGAGGCTTCTAAAATTGGACTGCGGTTCAAAAAAGCTGACAGGCTCCCTGTATATGTCATTCCACCCACCACACCTCCTCATTAAATGGAAAGGTTCAGACTGTTAAATGATAGTTTACACTTTGTAATTTAGGGGGCTAGCATAGCCTGTCTCTGCGTCTGAACTAAAAACCATGTGTTAAAATTGGTTTTTGCCAGCAGGTGGGTATAGAATATTTAGTCTGTACAGCAATACAACATCCCCTGTCCTTAGACTGGGGAAACATGGGATAAACCTGACCAGACCAATAGAGGAGGGATCCCTCTTCCAGGGTGGACAGACGTGTAATAATTCTTTGTCCAATTTGGAGGACAAATTTTTTTTTTCATTTATTTCAGGCTAATACTGTAAAACGTAACCAGCAAGTACCTTCATGTAAACCTGAGTAATCTATTCACATGATAAAAGTAATGCAATTAGTCGAAGCATTGCTTTTATCATGTATGATGACTTGAGCACAGATGAGGGAAATCCCTTAATCCAGTTATCCCATTTACGCTCAGATGAGCATAATATCATATTAATAATCTCAAATTTATATCATATTTTACTACCTAATACCTACAGTATCAGCTAAAGATCACTCTCATTTCCGAAAGAAATGAGGGTATGTGCCAGAGTCCACGCTGCTGCGTTTTCTTTATTTAAACTGATATATTGAGCATGAAACGTTCATGTTCTCTTTCGATTTTTGAAGTCGAGTGAATGCTTACCTTGACCCCTCACTGGTGGCTAAAATGACAGTACTCACAGGGGTCAGCTGGGGACAAGCATCCAATTTAAATGGTTAATGATTAGCTGCTCGACTTGAGACACACTGGGTGCTAAAATGATGTGAGGGGCCAGGGCCAAGCTATTTTCTTTTTTGTGAATCCAGTGGAGGGACGACATGTTGATCGTTTCCTGTCGCTTGTATTTATTGCGCTAATGCAAAGGGACAATGTGGTGTAAAATTGAACAGGGTATTAGCTGTCAGCATGTTTTCATTAGAGCCATAGAGAATCAAAGCAGACTGTGAGAGACAGCCGGGGAGCCGCAACAGGCAGCTATGCAGGATAAACCCCGCCGCCTTTTAATGGAGCTGTGCTGATGAGTCATTGTCATTCTTCTCACCTCCTTTTGGGAAAAAAAGTGCAAAGTTAAAATGACAATTACTACATAACTAATGGCATAGTTGGTGTTTTTTCTTCCTTTTAACAATCATTCGAGTGAGCAACCAATAGTGTTTTAACTAAATTGTGTCTAGATTCATGATGGTTATGCCCAGCGTGAGCCAGTCTGCTTAAACAATGACATCTCATTTTATTATATCAAAGCAAGTCATTCAATTGATTGGATTCCCTTAAGTGTGACTTTTAAAACTGACCAAAGAGTCAGTTTTAGATCAATAGGGCTGAGGATCTCAGAAATGGTGTCACAATGCTATTAAAATGGCTTGGCAATGCCTAAAATTGAAAGGTGGAAAAACGAGGCAATGCTAGTTGTTTGTTTAGAATATTAAAAACAAATGAAGTGCTCTTGAACTTAATTTAACTTGATAGTAATTAATTGTCAGTAATTTCGGTGCAATATATTGTAGTTAAAGGAAGAAGCCATAATGAGGATAGTGAAACGGTGTGTAGATATTTATTCAGGCTATGACTTTTGACTGGAAGAATTATATTAATTTGATTGTCAAAGGGCAGCCTTAGCTTTCTCATTAAGGGAGTATTTTAGTGGAGACCCAACGAGTAGCACAAGCAGTGCTTCATCCATTTTTATTTCTGGACCTTGACACTCTTCCTCTGTGGTATTTTAGTGACCAGCGTATGTGCGCACTCCCATAAAATCACATAAATGGCCTTTACAAGTCCATTTTTTGTTATCTCTATTGTTCTATATTCGATTTGTGGTGTTAAAGTATTCATTCCATGACTATCCAGACGCTTTCCGTTTGTGGAGCTGCCGTTATCATGTTTTTCTATGATTGGCACAACCGTTTCAGAGTTTCCTTTGCCTGAAGAAAGCAAAATCTTAACTGCTTGTCTATCAGTTTCTTTACATACTACATGGAATAAACAATAAATATTTCTCCCTTTCCATTTTGTCCCGTCACAAACTCGTTATCCAAATGTGCCGTGACGATTTGCTGTTTGCCCGTCCATCCTTCGACCCCACTGATCCTTTTCTCTATTGAGACAGTCCTATTCCCAGTGCGGCTTCCCTTCAGCCATCAGTCGCTCCACTCTTTATTAGTCTCAGTCCCTTGCACCCTCACCCCGACCCCCACCCACTCCCATCTGCCTGTCAGTAGCAGTTTCACACAGTCACTCTTCCCTGGCCCCCAATGCTGCTCCACCTCCTCTCTGCCTCTCACACAACACACACACACACTCAGCTCCAGCCAGTCTGCACAGCCACCTACACAGTCAGTCGGCATGAATAGAACTGAAAAACTGTCATGCATCATCAAATGTGAGAAGGCCCTTTTAAATATATGACCGTGCCTTGAATGTGAAGGCATTTGAATGTGTGGCTGCAGAATGCCCTCCGTGCGCAGGGGTGAATGGGTCTCAAGCCAAGTAGACGTGTAATGTGTCAGAGAGATGATTCTATAACAGGACAGTAGTATACACAGGAACCTGTGAGTTTAAGGTTGATTCAACCTCTCCAGTCAGCCAGCCATTGTATTTAAAAGGCAATTTATGGGATTAGAATTGACCTCTGTCTGCACATTCTCTTGCGTGCCTGAAAGAGGTGAAAATGTTTGACATGCCCACAGAATGTGTGTCATTGTTGCCCAGCATTGTCACCTCCACAGTGTTAGAAACGCTGATTCCTTTTGGAGATAATGTTTTCAGAGGCCCAGTGAAAAGAGTACAGCTCACTCACCTTTTCATTTTTTTTTTTTTTTAAAGTTTAGTCAAGCTCTTTTCCTATGAACTAAATGTCTACAGTATCATATCCATCTGTTGTCAAATTCTATAGCAGATAATTAAGACTTTACATAATTATTTTTTTTATTAAATGAAACAATGTTGTTTGTAGCATATTTCATTTCAAGACAGATTTTAAAATGAAAATCTGATGATTGCAATACTCATATCTTCTGTTTGTCTTTCCCTATACAGGTCTAAGTGGACAGCCTGCAGACATTGAGAAGCGGAAAACAGTGTTTGGGGAAAATTTAATACCTCCCAAAAAGCCCAAAACTTTCTTACAGTTAGTGTGGGAGGCACTACAGGATGTCACACTGATTATCCTAGAAGTGGCAGCCATAGTTTCACTAGGCCTTTCTTTTTATAAACCTCCAGATGCCGAAAGAGAACGTAAGCAATCCTCCTTTATTTATTTCTCTTGTATGTAGGGATAGAAACATATTGTGTTAAGTGTTAACATGTTTGTTTAAATAGTTTGAACTTAAATTCTGTATTTTATGTCAAACAAGTCGTCAGTTGTTTTCCCATGCATCATTTATCCAGTCATTATTATAATGGTGAAATGTCATGAATTGTCTTCTATTGATTTGACTTGCATAGGATTTTTTTTGTCTCAAATTTGTGTCATTTCACTGTGCTGGTGAGATAATGATGTGGTTGGTACTGATTTTCCCATCCACAGACTGTGGAAAGGCTGCTGGTGGCGTGGAAGATGAAAATGAATCGGAAGCCGGATGGATCGAGGGCGCCGCTATTCTTTTGTCGGTTATCTGCGTGGTACTGGTGACAGCGTTCAATGACTGGAGTAAAGAGAAGCAGTTCAGGGGCCTCCAGAGCCGTATTGAGCAGGAGCAGAAATTTACTGTTGTCCGCGGAGGACAAGTTATCCAAATTCCTGTGGCTGAGATTGTGGTCGGAGACGTTGCACAAGTAAAATATGGTAAGAGGATGTCTTCAGTTCTTAGGGCGATTATAACCTCATCCGTGACTCATTCTGAATTTGTCCACTTTTATTCCTCCAAATTGAAGTGTTGTCTGTGTTTTCTCAGGTGACCTTTTGCCTGCTGACGGACTCCTCATCCAAGGCAATGATCTCAAGATAGATGAGAGCTCACTCACAGGGGAGTCGGACCATGTGAAGAAAACACATGAAAAAGATCCAATGCTGTTATCAGGTAACATGAACCCTCACATTTCTGTTTTTGAAAAGTCCTCTCATTGCTGGTTTTACCAACAAGACGATAAAGATTACGATTTTTTTGATTGAGTGCATGCCATTTTAGAAATGATCTATAATTCTTGTAGACCTCTGGAAAACCACCCACAATCTTTATACAATTTTTATATATATATATATATATATATATATATATATATATATATACACAAACCAATTGATTTTTCTTTTTAATAAGAGCCCCATGAATTTATCAGCAATCAGTATATTACACCACCACTCCTGTATTGAAGCTATGCTTTTAAAAATACTTTACTGTATTTGTGCAGCTTAAAAGACAACCTAGACATAGACATAGTGTCATGTCTACTGAGTAGAAAGTCCCTTCTATGTGTACAAACCAAGCCGATTTCTCTCTTTAGTTTTCCTGAAGAAGTATGCACAGTCAGTTCTCCAGAACCACATTTTTCTGAGTCTCTGACAGCACACCTCCAAGAGAGATGACTGTGGGTGTCTGTATTTGCACATACCCACTGCTCCACCGCTGCTTGTTGATTTCACTTAGTTTAGGCTGAATCCCTGCTGTCATCACTCTCACAAATGAAAGGAAAGTATCCTCTAATTAACGCAGGCATGAGAGAACCTCTATGCGTCTCTCTCTTACTCTTTTATCTTGTCTTTTCTTGTGTTATTGGCTTTTTTGCACAATTTTTTGTGTCCTGTGAGGAATGAAGAGCCAGAGATATTACACTGGTGAAAACCCTGCTGTAGCCTCCCCCTCAAATTCGTATTTATCACAAACCTAGCTGAAACATGCCACTTGAAAGCCTGGATAAACCACCCTCTCAGTAAGCAAAGGAATCCAGCTCGACACTCAGATTGAATCAAAATGAAAAGCAAGTCAAAGCAAGAAATACGTGTAAGTTAGAAATGTCAATTTGGTCAAGCTGAAAGCTAACACAAAAGCATAAACAGAGACGTGGTATAAGTCATTTTGGAAAAGAGGTTAAACTTGGCCAATCATCATTCACTGAGATATTGTACACTTTTCTTACCTCACTTATTTTCCTCATCTGTCCAAAGGCACCCATGTCATGGAGGGCTCAGGGAAAATGGTGGTTACTGCAGTGGGTGTCAACTCTCAAACTGGAATTATCTTCGCTTTACTTGGGAGGGGCGAAGATGAGGATGACGAAGAAGAGGAAAAGAAAAAGGAAAAGGAGGAGAAGAAGAAACAGAGAAAAAGTTAGTGTCTTCTCTACTTTTACCTTGCCATTTCTATTGGTATTGACATCCATCCACACCAGAGGTGGATATTTCCATTTCCGATGGACGATAGCCAATAGATTCTGATTGTATGGAGACTATCTAGAACAATTTTTGTTGTTGGTTTCTTTAAATTTTCCAAATTAACTCCATGGTGTCTTTTTCCACAGACAAGAAGCAGGATGGGTCAGTGGAAAACCGTAAGAAAGGTAAGATGCTAGCACACAGCTGTATATATTAGCCTTTGGTTTTATCAATCCCCAATTGGGTGAGCGACATTGGGTGACAGAAAGTAATGAGGAGTTGCATATTTTGGCATGAGCCTATGACAGTGTATACTTAGTACTGGCTGTTCTTGCATACCCATTGTCTAGCCCTCCCTTCTGTCTCTCTCCTCTTTTCTCGTACTTCCCTGGCACATTGCGCTTTGAGCAGCAGGTGCTACTGAATCCAGTTATAGCGATTAGTGATGAGGAGATTAAAGCCATGCAACAATTCTGGGGCCAGAACATCTGCTTTCCCACCCATCTCTCTCTCGCTCCGACTCTCCCTCAGGGCCCCATTATTTGATTTCTATTGATGTCCCAGTCTGAACTATTCAGAGTCAAACTGTAAGACTTGCAATGGTGCAATTTCAGGCTGACAACACTGATAATGAGGCTGTTTAGTGGTATTTCAGACCGCTAGCCACCCTCGCAGTCCTGCTGGGTCACTGTGATCAGCAGCGCTTGGGTCTGTGACTGCCACCCTGGCGCTAGTCCCTGGTGCACATATTCCCTCTGCCTGCCAGGAATCAGCAGTAATCCTTTAGACTGAGATTACACAGGCCATGTAAGTGCAGCCACAGTCCACAGCAGCTGCAGTAGCTAGTGTTAATGCCCCTCCTCTCCCTGCTATATACATCCACACACAATACCATGTTACAATCAATACCATAGCAAATGAAGCTTCTGCGTTGACACAATGGGCATGGGTTGCTTATGCAAAAGCAAAACTACAGAAGTAACACAAGACACACACATTTACAACATATCAACACAGTTAATAGAGATATAAAAGATGTGTCAATTGTCCTACAGCAGCAGCCTCAGCGCCCGGCAGAGCTAATGATTTTATTGTGGCGAGTGACACAACATAGACCAGCTCCTGCTGGTCTGCCGGCTGCCTCTCCTCCCTCTTTTGCCATTAGAGGCTTTGTGTCTCCAAGGTTACCTGGTTGGATGCAGGTTTGGGATTCCCATCAATTCTGCAAGCGAGGGAGGGGGGTCCCGAGGGATGCTGAGGAGGTGACAGAGATTTATGGAAATAAAACGGGTAACTGCTGTCGCTGCTGCCCAAAGAGGTTGTGATTCCACAGAGCCCAGTGCTACCAGCTGGTTAAAGGTGCACGCAGCGACTCTAATCCATTGTAATTTTCATCAAATTCGGCGAATATCTCCACACAGTGTGCTGTCTGTCCATTCTTTGTGAGCGCAACAAAAATAAATCTACTGAAGGGAGAGATTTATTTGGTTTGGCCATTGAGATCAAATATCAACATCTTACTCCAGACTTGCAGATTCCACCTTTAACCCCTTCTTTAAATCTCTAGGTGGGAGTATGGTAATTACATCTCCAAAACTCATGTAATTACTCTACAGACAAGATCACTGGAATTATAATGACATTTTACAAGTTCCCTAGATTAAAAGGAAAGCAGAAAAAAGCATGCAATTGACGTGACATCTGTCACGTCCTCTTGCAAGTCGCTTTTTATTAATAAATATGTACTTATCTACTTTCTTACATTGGCACATTCCAGTAATTGCACATTTTTCACAGGGTTCCGAAGCAACTCGCTGCAACCTGTTGTATCAGATAATCAAGTAACTAGGAATCAAAATCTAGTTTAAACTTGTTAAACTATTGCTGTAGTTATTCCAACCTTCATGGAAAATCCGCAAAGAGCTTCCAATTTTCTGAATATTTAAGTTGACATTTCTCCAATAAAATACCTATTATTGTTGTTCCTGGAGTTCATTCATTCACTGGAAATGGCAAAATTCACTTCATTCAGTTCATTTCAGGTCTTGCAAATGTAAGCAAATGTAGGCTTATCTAAATCTTATATGGTGCCCGGCTCTATAATAAAAGCTCTTGTTTGCTTTTTGGGTTATGCTGATTTGTTACAACTGCTGAACTGGTTTGATCAGGAGGTGTGCTTTCTGGAGGACATTAAATACAAAGCTGTGTTGTAGAAATCTCAAACTGTGTACACCTGGCACCAGTAAAATAGAAGTGCCAGTTCAGGCCATTTCATTTAAATAACTAATTGTTGCTTTCTGCTGCAGCTAAAGCACAGGACGGTGCTGCGATGGAAATGCAGCCTCTGAACAGTGATGAGGGAGGAGATGCAGATGAGAAAAAGAAGGCCAGCCTGCCAAAGAAAGAGAAGTCTGTTCTCCAGGGAAAACTGACCAAACTAGCTGTACAGATTGGCAAAGCAGGTAAGTCAAATAAAAACACTTGATTCTGGCACAGCTGAATGCTGCAGATTGTACTAAATACTAACTTTATGGGCCTGTACTCTTTTATCCCCTGATTCATTCTCCTTCATTCTCTACATCTCCAATTCCCTGCAAGGTTTTCTTTTCAGAATTAATCCCATTAGAAATATCATATTGGTAAATAATATCTACAGGCCTTTTCTCCAGTGTGACAAATCACATTTATGATTGATTACCACCTTCTTTCTTCCTTTTCTTCTCACTCTCTCATTCCCTCCAGGATTGGTTATGTCGGCCATCACTGTTATCATCCTGGTGGTGCTGTTTGTAGTAGACACCTTCTGGATCCAGAATCTGCCCTGGATCAAGGACTGCACACCCATTTACATTCAGTTCTTTGTGAAGTTTTTTATCATTGGCGTCACTGTACTGGTGGTGGCTGTTCCTGAAGGCCTCCCGCTTGCTGTAACAATCTCCCTGGCGTACTCCGTAAAGGTAAAGTCTCCTAGTCAACTGACCTGTGCTTAGTTCTGACCAGCTTACATTTTAGCCTATTAAAACTATCAGGCTGTTAAGACGAGGAGACTTGGCGAACCGATCTAACTGGTCTAAATCCAAGCTATGATCCCCTCTGCTGCAGTTGTTAGCCAACAGAGGACTTTATCCAATCAAGAAGCGTTTAATTTCAGTTGCATAGCCTTTGTACATATTTACTTCTAATTTCTGTTTTCCATTTAAGATGGAGTTATGTTAGATCAGAAAATGTTTGGTTGTCCCCTTGGATTTACTTTCCTTTCATTAATTTATCTTGTTTATCTTCCTACAGAAAATGATGAAGGACAATAACCTGGTGCGTCACTTGGACGCCTGTGAGACTATGGGCAACGCTACTGCCATCTGCTCAGATAAGACTGGAACACTCACCATGAACCGCATGACTGTGGTGCAGGCTTATATTGCTGAAAAACACTTCAGGAAGGTCCCTGAACCGGAGAACATCCCCTCCTCCACTTTAGACATCTTGATTCTGGGCATAGCGGTCAACTGCGCCTACACTACTAAGATCATGGTAGGTCTGAGAAAATCAGGCTCAGAAATACATTTTCTATCACTATGAATATTGCTTTGTCATGCATTTGCCTTCACATTCCTTCCTTCAGCCTCCAGAGAAAGAAGGAGGCCTGCCTCGCCAGGTGGGTAACAAGACCGAATGTGCCTTGCTGGGCTTTACTGCTGATCTGAAGCGTGACTACCAAGCTATTCGCAACGAGATCCCGGAAGAGAAACTGTACAAGGTCTACACCTTCAACTCAGTCCGCAAATCTATGAGCACTGTATTGAAGTTGGCTGACGGCAGCTACCGTATGTTCAGCAAAGGGGCCTCGGAAATTCTCCTAAAAAAGTAAGAAAACCCTTTTTGCATTTTTGGTCTTCCTTCTGCATGTTTTGTTTTAAATATTGGACTTTGACGTTTATCTTTATATCTGCGACTCTCTCGGAATATTGTACTCAAGAGACTATTCTCCCTAAAAAGGCAATGAATTATTGTTGCACGTGTTTTTTTCCACTTGTTACAGTTGGCCAGACTTTGGAGTAAATGATATGTGTAATGTCTTAAGCAGCTAAGAAGTTCAACTGCATCCCACCCAAGCCCCTTACTTACTTACTAGCGTCTTAAAAACAATCGCTGAGAAAATGAGCTGGTAACAACTCTGTAAGCCTCTTAACCAGGCAGGCTTCTTTTTAACCCACAGAGAGCTTAGTGTGACTTCTTACTACTGCAGCAACCATTCAAATGGTGTCTTTGCCTCTGCCCCCTTACCCTGTTATCTGATCTAAATCATTTTTACGCCATTTATATAACTCCACCATATACATTTTTCAACTCCTTTATTGGATGTTTTGCTCTTGTCTTCCCCCTTTTCAACCCTAAGTGAAATATCGTCTTTTCCCCCTCAGGTGCTATAAAATCCTGACAGCAAACGGCGAGCCGAAAGTCTTTCGGCCACGAGATCGCGATGACATGGTGAAGAAAGTGATTGAACCCATGGCCTCAGAGGGCCTGAGGACCATCTGCCTCGCATACAGAGATTTCCCCGTCTCTGAGGGTGAGCCTGACTGGGACAACGAAAACGACATCCTCACTGGACTGACCTGCCTCTGTGTGGTGGGCATTGAAGACCCCGTGAGACCTGAGGTTAGTGGCTTCAGCGTGACGTTGCATTAGAATTGTCAATTGTCTTAATTGACACTGGAGAGAAGTCAGTGGCATGTCTGGTTAGAATTGGGTAAATGAGACACTTTCTTACTTTGGGGCAAAATTATGCATCAAGGAGCTGGTTGCTTTTTCAGAATTTACAGAGTCAAGCGGCTCTTGGATTGTGGGTCTGTACTGTCATCTCCATCAGTGCATTGTGCCAGCATCCGGAGCCTAATGGGTTAGCTTGCTGCATTGTACTCAGTCTTTGTGAGTGAAAGGAGGAAATTGAATGTTAATTGATACGAAGTCAGCAATTTTAAACAAGAAGACTGAAACCACTATGATGCAAGCATCATAACCGCCAACTGCTATCAGATATTTTGTCTGTTTGAGAGGAACTTTCTCACTAGAAGCACTAATGACACTTTCACATCACAGGAATATGAGATATATAGCTGATTTGAACAATAATTTTGATATCCCTAGTGATATGCAAAACTAACAAGCATTTCCTTTTTCCTTTTTCATTGTGTTCTCCGGTTTACTTCAGGTCCCAGATGCTATCAGGAAATGCCAGCGTGCTGGCATCACAGTGCGGATGGTGACTGGGGATAACATTAATACAGCTCGAGCCATTGCCACCAAGTGTGGCATCCTGCAGCCAGGAGATGACTTTATTTGCCTAGAGGGGAAAGAGTTCAACCGAAGGATACGTAATGAAAAAGGAGAGGTGGGCCACAGCAAAATACTGTACCTCAGGTACTGTTGAAATGCACTTTTGGGATTGTAATAGATGTAATAGACGTGTTTCATGTTTCTAGATTGAACAAGAACGCATCGACAAGATCTGGCCCAAACTACGAGTACTGGCTCGCTCTTCCCCCACAGACAAACACACTTTAGTCAAAGGTAATTATTTCTTCTTTCTGTACTTTATTCTAGTATGGGTTAAATAAATTAACATGTTTGTCATTAGATTGTTTTTTGGCTTCAGGGGTTTCATTTTGATATTTATTTTACTTTTCCAGGTATTATTGACAGCACAGTGTTAGAACAGAGACAAGTAGTAGCAGTGACAGGAGATGGAACAAATGATGGTCCTGCCTTGAAGAAAGCTGATGTTGGCTTTGCCATGGTGAGCTTTCAATGTCTACTATTTTAATTAGACTAGAATCCTACTAATAAAGATAACACAGGCCACTTAATACCTGCAATATATAGCGATCCCCTCAGTAACAGATTGAAACACGGTTGTCAGCTTGGAAGAAATCTTATCATTTGCCAACTGGGCCACAACAGTTATTGCTGAGCAGTAGTTTTTGAAAATGTTAAATATGTCGTGATCAATTGTTGGCAGATGCTTAATTATCTCTTTATCTCCAGGGTATCGCCGGCACAGATGTAGCCAAAGAGGCATCCGACATCATTCTGACTGACGACAACTTTTCCAGTATCGTCAAAGCCGTCATGTGGGGACGCAACGTCTATGACAGCATCTCCAAGTTCCTCCAGTTCCAGCTGACTGTCAATGTGGTGGCTGTCATTGTAGCATTTACGGGAGCCTGCATAACACAGGTTGGCACCGACTGACGCTTTCGCTCGTTAAAAATCCATTGGTCACAAGTGTGAGGGTGGCAAATTTGTTAAACTGTGTAATGTTTTAGTTCAGTAGTTTGACTTAGCAGTACTGGAATGCTTACAGCTGGCAATATCACACTGGAATGGCTGAGCTCAATGAAGTTTCCAGTTCACCACAGACTTACCATGGAGGTCCAGCAGTGGAATCTATGGGGAATTTTCTCATTTCAAGTATTTTGTTTCAGTGGCCAGTATATTGAATTGCATGCATAAGAAATTCTGAGCAATTTTTGAATTCCTTAATTATTATATTTCTGTCTTTGTAGACATTGGTGTACTTTCTAGCCTAATACAGGGTTTTAAGAGATTTCCTTTCCATCATTTTTTCTATTAAACATTTAATTTATTGTCCAGCTATAATTATCTGCGCAATTTCCATAACACCACTTAGAGAAACCGAAATGGCTGTCATTTCACTTGGAGGATTTTATTCCATCTGCCATCAGCCTTAGACCTCCCATTGAATATACACCGCTCTCAGTGCACATACTGCCACAACTTGAATATATTTTTCCACATTCATGTCATTATGAATATCTTTAATAAATACTGAATTTCTGTGTTATTTGAGATCTTATGTGACAGTGATGAATCGTGTAGGCGGTTTATTTTTTTTCTATTTGTCACTCTGATCTCCGCCTCATCCTAAAGTGGTGTCTCTGTGTCTCTTTCTGTCTCCAGGACTCTCCTCTGAAAGCTGTGCAGATGTTATGGGTCAACCTGATCATGGATACCTTTGCTTCACTCGCCCTGGCCACAGAGCCCCCCACAGAAGCCCTGCTGCTAAGGAAGCCATATGGCCGCAACAAGCCTCTCATTTCTCGCACAATGATGAAGAACATCCTGGGCCAGGGAGTGTTCCAGCTAATTATCATCTTCACACTACTCTTTGCTGGTAAGAAGCTACGTATGGTTTCTATAAATTTGTTTGAGTATTTACTGGATAAATCCATCCATGCGTGTTAACAATTTTTTTTCTCTGACTGTTCTGCAGGCGAAAAAGTGTTTGACATTGACAGTGGCAGGAATGCACCCCTCCATGCCCCGCCCTCTGAACACTACACCATCGTCTTCAACACTTTTGTAATGATGCAGCTTTTTAATGAGATCAATGCCCGCAAGATCCACGGTGAAAGGAATGTCTTCGATGGCATTTTCAACAACCTTATCTTCTGTAGTATTGTCTTTGGTACCTTCATTATCCAGGTAAAATAGACATGTCTTCTGTGGCTAACTTGTCTGCAACTGTTTAAAAAAAACATACAGTGACAGTGATGCATTTTTCATGGGAGGTAATTCAGACTCTCCCAATGGAAACTTGTGTGAAAGTTTAAAAAAAAAAAAATCATAGTGCTTTGGATTTGGAACAGTTTTGTGGCACTCCACAGAACAGAGCATCATATTTCACTAACCAAATATAAGCTTGGCCAGAATGTGAGTGTGCTTGATGACTAACACATAAGAAAAAGATCTGCCACATGAGACGCATCCAAAAAGTTACCTCTTTAATTAATTCCACCTCTCACTTCCTGCTCCTTCAGATCGTCATAGTGCAGTTTGGAGGAAAGCCGTTCAGCTGCGTGGCTCTGACCATAGACCAGTGGCTGTGGTGCACTTTCTTGGGCTTTGGCTCTCTAATATGGGGACAGGTATGACATGACATGACAGTACAGCTGAGTTTCACCTTTTGTTGGCCCTGTGCAAAAGATGTAACATGACACTGCCCCCTTGTGTTGGAACTGGGTCAGTGGTGAGGCAGAGTATTGTAATATGGGGAAGGGATGGGTTATGTTCAGATATTTAAAGAAATCATGTATTAAATATTTGATTAAGGTTCAAGTTGCTAGGTAAATGGTTTTGGAGTTTTGGCTCAAAATGTCAAAACTACAATTTACAATTTTTAATATTTTTTTGTTGTTTTTTTTTCTTATATTTATTATAATTGTAAACTCCCAACATTAGGAACTGGCTAATGTTGAATAATGACAATTTGTTTGTTAAAAAAAAGTAATAATCTGTCTGTAATTTCTGACAGTGAGAGATAAAGGGAGGCAGACTCTTCACTCTTCTTTACTTATTTAATCTTGCTCCGGACTCATCCTACAGAGCAGTGCACATAATAAGTTATATGTTCTCTCATATATTAAAAATGATTTATTTCTCACGAGGCACAAACAAACATGGCAGCACTGAGTGTGTGCAAATGAAAGGTCTGAAATCCTGCTGTATTAAAAGTTGCATCAATGAACGATTTGTAAGAATCCTCCTTTTTTTCCTCTCTCTTTGTGATCTAAATCTGTCACTTCCCTGTTGAATGGGCTTGAAGACTTCAAACTGACTCGCTCCAATGTACGGTTGATAGAGCAGCTCATTTTCCAGGTCGCTGACTGCTAAATGTCTGATGTGCCCAGAAACGTGGCAAATAAAATGTCGCTTGAAGGAATGCTGTCACATTGTAAGTCAGTGTTGCTCATTATGAATCCCGATGCCTTCTAGGTTATCTCTTCAATACCCACCAGCCGCTTAAAATTCTTGAAAACGGCAGGCCATGGCACCCAGAAAGAGGAGATCCCGGATGAGGAGCTGGAGGAGCTGGACGACATGGACGAGATCGACCACGCTGAGCGGGAGCTTCGTCGAGGCCAGATCCTCTGGTTCCGTGGCCTCAATCGCATCCAGACTCAGGTAACAACCCGCGAGGCTTCTTGTGTTACAACCGTCACCACACCCGACAACCAAGGGAATCAAAAGCCATAAACCCTTTAACTCTCTATTGCTCCTTCAGCTTAAAATCTGTTTTGTTCTTTCTCTCGGCATTCTTAAAGAATGGCTTGTGCCCTAAAACACAAAAGCTCTTTCTCTAATTGTTCTGTTCTGCTTCTGAGCTAAAGCAGGTTTCTATGCCTATTTCTGACTCTGAATCTGAACCTGTCTGCTAAAGCACCAGTAGTTTGAAGGTACTGATGAGAAGCAAATGAACTGGATTGGATGGAGAGCATGATAGAACAGCTGAGCGTTCAAAGAATATTGGCATGGCTCTAGCTGGAAGGATGGAGGGATTCTGCAGAGAAAAGAGTGAAAGTGAGGTTAAATTTTGGTGTCTCTCCCTCCGATCAGTGCCTTTAAACCCGACTACCCCCTTTTTCTTCCCTCTTCAACTAGAATGCCCAAAATCCAATTTCCAAGTGACATTTTCTCTATGGTTACTGGTGCCTTTTCTTTATTTTTTCTCTCTTTTCTCTCTCCTCTGGCTGTGTTGTGTTTTATTTCCTCTGGGCTTTCTCCTGTCACGCTGTCTGATTCTTTGCAGATGGATGTAGTGAGTGCGTTCCAGAGTGGAACTTCCTTTCAGGGGGCTCTAAGGCGGCAGGCCTCCAACTCCAGCCAACAACAGCACGATGTAACCAATGTTTCTAGCCCTACACATGTAGCCTTTTCTACTACTACCACTTCTGCCACTGCCGCCAACACCGCTTCTGCCACTGTGGGGTGTGAGTGCGTGTTCTCCTCTAGTGCATGAGACTTTTATTTCTTCTGTTCTTCTAACATCTTCCTCCTCCACTCTCTTCTCACCTAACGTTGACACTTTTTACTCTTTTCATGCTTCTCCTAATGTTCCCGCTGTAAAAAAAAAGAAAAAAGAAAAGAAACCAAAAAATACCACATCTTCCATATTGCTTCGATAACACTGCTGTGTATATATATCTATATATATGTGTGTGTACCTTGTAACCGGATCGCTTCTAGCGTCAAGGTGTTTTCTCTGTGTCATCATGTTTTCCGTTCTGCTTCCGCTTTGGTCTCACACATGGAGATGTGTTACTGTTATCTAGGGGGGCATTATGTGCATTTTACTATTCGACAAAGCGATTATATTCCGGATTGACGGTCACCAAGTTTGTCCGCAGCTGCCTCCGTCTGCTCTGTGCCCCCTGTAGCACTCATGGGTCTGTGTCGCAGCTCTTTAGTCCCTAGCCGGGTAAATGTTTTGAGTATATGCCCATGATCACGGTCTAAAACGATAGAGACAAACCCTGACATGGACCACCTCTGAGAAAATCGATCAAAAGTGTCCGCGGATGTCTTTATCGGTCAGTGCTGAAATAATGACTCTTTCTTCTCCAGCTGTGGCTGTTTGTGACCTCTGGGAGCGTACTAACAAATCACTGCGGAGAAGAGGATGTGTTAAAAAACACAGGAGACAGCAAAGGGCTTCCTATATTGAATACCCACATGCATTTTATAGGGCAGTTTTTGTGTTTGGATGCAAGATTGCATGGGCATTGTTTTGGTATGACACTCACCATACGTCCACTTCTATTATGAAATCATAAAATGCTAATTTTAAATCAATCTGAAGCGTGTTTTTTCTAATTTTATGTGAATTTAACCATCTCAGTCGTGTGGGTTGATTGCATTAGTACCTAGAGGAGAGAACTGATGAGTTGATAAGATACTGGTTTGAGGTGAGCACCAACACATTGTTTTACCCAGACAACACTCCCAAAACAATATTGTTGGCAGCATGCGTGTGTGGCAGGTGTTTGTGTATGTATGCTGCCATGTAAGTAAATTAAAGTCACAAGCCAGGAAAAGCAGATGTAAAATCTCAACAGGATTTAACAGAACTTTCTTTTAGTACAGATATGTGCTGAAATAACGCCCCTGCAAGATTGTGTATCCAAACACACATAGTTTCGGACGATCTCTGTGGAAGTCCCACCACCTAAAATGTAACAATTCCCGACGAGGGCATTCCCCTTGACCAGAGCGTGTTCCCTTTGACAATGACTCCTTTTCTCTTTCAGATCTTCTCTGGCAGACCATCTGAGCAGCAGTGGGTTTTAAAACGTCTAGGCGATGTCACGAACAAAGCTTAATGGAATAAATGACTGTTCTCCTGCGTGTAAACATGTGGGACTTTCCCAGAATTATGCAGAATGACACATTCACAGCAGATCCAGTGTTTATTTCTTCCTACTTTTGCGGGGGGGGGGGTATTGTTGCAATACTACAGTATCATTCAGGTCTGTCGCAGGTGGGGCACCTTGAAAAATCTTGAATCTGAAGTTACCAAGCTTCCTTATTTAACTCCTACTTTTCCTTTCAGGTGCTCTTGGGGGTAAAAAAAAAAGCAGGAAGAGCTTTATCTTGACTCTCTTTCTCTCTCTCTATGTGAATACTTGTTTGTTGGCAGAATGTGTCCACCTACAGTTGGCAAAATGACCAGAAAAGAACGAATACCAATGACACCCCACATATTCCTCTTTAGATTCTGTGAAATGTGTCATGGGCTATACTCAAAGGTTTACTACCATTGAACACCAGGTAGCACCGCGCTCTGCATGGGTTCAAAGTCTCTGGTCTTGTTTGTTGAGTTTTTTCTCTTTGTGCTGTTTTTGACATGTTATACCAGCTTGTAGACATGCTTGGCTGCCGCAGCTTTTTTGTTTTGACTCCACAAACATGAGCTAAAACTGACCACCCTGCCCCCTCTCTCTGTCTGTCTGTCTTTTCTTTCTGTCTTTTCTGTCTTTCTCTCTCTCTCTGTCTCTCGTCTGTTCTTTTCCTCTCTTCCTTTATATCCATCTCTCTCTTCACTCTTTCCTAAGCATGTCCAACAACAGTAAACTCTTGTGTCCAGCCGCTCTCCTTTTTTTCTCTTTGGATGTGTTCTTGTCTAAAGAACAGCATTCCTCTTGTCTCGTGGTTCCCTTTTTTTGCATTTTGATTAATCAGATGCAGGCCTTTACCAAGTATTTATTTATTTATTTTTTTATTTTTTTTACGAGATACTACTGTACTTACAAAAACACACTGCTTTGGGTTTGATACTGGTTTGTGCCCTCAATTTACCACTTATACCACAGTAGTATTTTTTTTTTCAACAATAACAAACTGCTTGGTCAGTGGAAACTTTTGTCTCCCAGTTTCAATCTTTCAGAAACACTTTTTAAAACAACGAAACAATTTTAAACCACTCAGCAATCTGCACAGACTTCCAGTCTAGTCTGTCACCACTCTGCTTCAACCAGAACTTTATTCTAGGTCTTAAATCTAAAATCCTATACTTTGTGCGTTGGTATGGAGCTGGATAGACTGTTTTATATATATATATATATATATAATTTTTTTATCATTCGGTACTGTAGAACCAATACTCTCACTCTACAAATCAGACTTGGAGAGCAAGAAGTGAAACTCCTAGTTGAAACTGAACAGTACTGAAGAATAATTCCTGCTCCCTTGTGTATATCCACTTAAAACCTGGCTTAGTATGTCTGTTTTCGAAGGTTTATGTACTGCTGATGTGATGCCCCCAGTGTAGATGAGGGGTGCAACAGAGTTTAGTGGTGTTACAAGTTATAATAATGTGCTACTAGATATAACTGCACACCTGCACGTGTCTCTGAGAGTTCCCCCTCACTGATAATACTTTTGGTTTGAAGCCCCTAAAACTCACCTATTATTGACCTAATAAAACCTGTGCCCTCGGTTTTTATCTGTGGTGTTCTCCAAGTGTTTAAAAAAAAAAAAAAATGTACAGATGCCATTACCATATGTGGCTAAATATGTGCCATTCCCTGTCCCTTCTCCCTCCAGATCCGGGTGGTGAATGCATTCCGCAGCTCCATCTCCCTCTATGAGGGGCTGGAGAAGCCTGAGTCGCGGTCATCAATCCACAACTTCATGACCCACCCCGAATTTCGGATAGAGGACTCTGAGCCCAGTATTCCCCTCATAGACGACACCGACGCAGAGGACGACGCTCCCACCAAGCGCAATTCCGCCAGTCCCCGCAACGCCACGCCCACACCGCCCTCACCCGCCACCGACGCCCCCAACGTGGCCCCCAATGCAGCACCCAATGCAGCCCCCAACGCAGCCCCCAATGCAGCCCCCAACGCAGCCCCCAACGCAGCCCCCAACGCAGCCCCCAACCCGGTCCCCACCGTGCAGGTCTCTCCCTCCCCAAACCAGAACAATAACGCTGTGGAGAGCAGTAACCACCTCCTCCCAGAGGGCACCAAATCAGGAACCCCCTCAGCCCCAGGGAGCCCCCTACACAGCCTGGAGACCTCCCTTTGATCTGCTCCCCCAGCACCACACGTCACCACCACTTTTCTACCCGCCACCAAGGAGCTCAACTCAGACAAAAAAGAAGAACACTTGGAGAGGAGGGATGAAGGGCTAGAGGGAGAGCGGAGTCTTCTGTGAGCTTAGCTCAGGCTGGACTAAAAGAACAGCAAACATTCAGAGGAATGTACGGCTTGGTGTGGATGCTTTGGTCTTCTTTATTTTTGGTTCTTATTAATACCCCGCCGCAACACAAGGACTCTGTCTCCACCCCTTCCTCCATGGTAACTTTTGCTTTTTCTCGGTAAAAAAGGGGTGATTATAAACTCAGATTGAAAGTGACCTGTTTTTAATATTCTATTATTATTATTTTGATTGAGAAGGGGAGGTCCATCTCCTGGCTTGAAGATCGTCTGTAAGAATTCTGAAAGAACCTTTTAGCTTCTCTTTTATCTGAATGGTGTTGTATATTTATCTCTTTGGCCCTCGCTCATTCAAAACTTTATTTCTGCTCCATTGGCTGTTAATATTTTGAGTTATTTATGTTTTTGGAAAAAGCAGGTCTGTTTACAAAGTTTGTAGATACTTTTTTTCTGTTTGTAGGCAAAAGAGCTTCCTGATGTATGATGCAGAAAACTGGGACAGAATAAAAAAAAAATGAATGAGAGGATTATTTCAGATACTGCTGTATTTTCAGGAAAAAAGGGTGTTTCTATTGAAACTTAACTATTTTTGCCTGCAAGTTTTATTTGTTATATATTTGTAGATAAATATAGAAACTTCTAGCCAAACCGATAAACACTAAGGCTTGTATAGAAAAGAGGTCCACTGGGTGAGGTGGTGTTCACAGGAGAGTGGGACGGGAAAGACTATACGGGCTTCTGTCCATTAACATTGCTATAAATATTTACTTCTTCCATTTCTTGATAGTTTTCATGTGCACAAAACCTTCTGGACTTCTGGATTCTCTTTTCATTCATTAAGCTGTGTTCAAGGATTTCCACATGTTGAAAGGTTCACTCATTAAAGGGAGTTTAGAGTATCTGGGCCCGTATTTAGCAAGCATCTCGGAATCACCGCTAGAATCCTGCTGAACGTTTGACAAGGGAAAATGGGGGAAAAAAAAAAGTCTTACCTCAGTCAAACATGAGGTGCTTATGAAGTCACTTTCAGCAGGGTGTAGAAGCTTAAGGTTTGTGGCTTCATGACACCTGGAACTCTCTTCTTGTGGTTATTAGTTACAGCACATTCAAAATGATCTAGATCGTTTAGCGTAGGAATAAGAAAATGGCTTCACATGTAGTCGTATGACAAGCTAATTTATCCGTGTTGAGGCTTAAAATTTGTTTTTTGCCAAAACTCATAAAAGCACTAAAAATGACTATTGTGAGCTATTCAGCCAGTGCGCCTATTTTTATCTTTTAATCAGACGTTAGTTCATATAGATTAAACATGAATGTGCCTTGGCTACAATAATAATGCTTTATCCTATCATTTGCTTGGGAACTAATCACAGACAAAACACTGTTACTCCTTCAGCTGAAAAGATATTTTCAGCCCCTTAGGATTAATTTTCTCCTTACGGATGCTTGATAAATATGGAGCCTGGTTATGATTTTTTTTTTTTAATTGGTGCATTTTATTTCTATTTTTGTTTATTTCTTCAAAACATTAGACCCCCGCCAATGTACAATATCGACATTTGTTTTCTCAGGCATAGAAAAAGTATTTAATTTAAAGGGAATAAAGAAAGAACCTTTTAACTTCAAACTTTGTGTATTTAGGTAGAGTGAAACATTGTCTTGGTCAAACGCAAGTGAATTATTTTTTCATCAAATCTTTAAGAACATGCTTTAGGGAAAAAAAGTTCATTTTACTGCTCCTAGTTCTGGTTTGTTGACATTTTAAGAATCAAAAAAAAAAAAAAAAAAACGAGGAGGGGGAAGGAGAAAAAAAGCTTATTTTTCTTCGACCCTGTTGATAAGACTTATGAATAAATGTTGCTGCAGTTGATTTGTTTGTAAAATATTTTTGACACCTGATGTACTGGAAACGCTAAAGAATTGGACATGTGCATTTTTCAAGAATAAAGACTAGGCATACACTGGTATCTATCTGCACAGGGTACTTTATTTCATAGCGTTCCTTGGGGAAAATAATTTTGATACAAATCAAAAAAAAAAAAGGACCTTTGTATTTTTATGACAATATTGATGATACCTTTCATCGTACTCAACCAATTTTGGATGATTTGACACCAATCACGTTCTATGGGGAGGGTTTTGGCCACAAAAACGTGTGTTCTGGAATATTTATCTCAGGGTGCATATGGTGTGAAAGAGAACAGGCCTCTTTTTAGTTGAATCAAATGTCGGGATCGGTGCTTGTCAACCACACAGGATGACCCGGGCAGTGGGCTGCGGATTCTTCCTGCAGCCTTCTGGCCTGGACACAGGGATAAGGAGTGGAAAACGTTAAATCACAATGTTCTCTGAGGAAATAAGTTTGTTTTCCTTGTTTTACAGATGACGAAACAGCAGCTAGGATTGCATACAAACTGAGAAATTGAAAAGACAAGCAGAATCCACGAGGAGTTTGTTCTGTAGCTTCTTCCTGTAACGGGAACGAATGTTTTTTTTTTTTTTTTCCATCTGTTTTATGGATTATTATTTTTTTTTTTTTATCTTTTAACATTTGGAAATAAAAGTACTTCATGTCTGTTTATCTTGAGCATTTTAAATGGATATCGTGATTGGATTTACATTTGAAACTTGTCGAGTAATGTGTATGGTTTTTAAAAATAAAAAATGTATTTAGCCTAACTGCAGGGCCATGTTCTTCATTTATCATGCAGTATTCATTTATTTTCCACCCCTCCATAAGAAACCAATTTTTCTGCATAACAATGCAATTGCCAGATACATCACCAGTGGTGGAACAAGTAATTAGTTCATTTACTTAATTAAAAGTAGCAATACCACAATGAACAAATCTTCCATTACAAGTTAAAGTCTTTCATTTAAATCTTTAGTAAAAAATGCGCAAGAATTGGTAAGTATCAAAAAGTAAAATGGCCCTGTTGTTTTATTTGTCAATAATATATATAATATGTAACTTGTATTGTCGGAAACTGAAATGAAGGAAAAACTATTTTCTAAACTGATCATGTGTTTCACATATAAAATACTGATCAGAAAAGTAGCTTGAAACTAAAGCTGTTAAATAAATGTATTGGTGGAAATGAAGCATGAAAGAATGTAGCATAAAGCACAAATGTAGCTAAAGCTAATTAATTAATTACATTCTAAATACTTGCACAACAGCACCTACACCTACAGTGTATTATTCTATTCTGATTTTCCTTTGAGAAATTATATTTTAAACCTCATAAAGGATGATAAGCCACTGCACATCCAAACCAGCAGGGGGCAGCAGACTTCTCTCCGGGCTCCTCTTTGACAATTTCAAACCTGGAAACTCAACAAAGATTGTGTATTAACAAGATGAGTCACTCGGTCGTTGCCTGATGAAGATTTTTTTTTCCAGTCCAACTTAAAGAAGTGGCTTTCTATGATTGAATATTAGGGCCAGACACTGATAATAATCTGGTGTTGATTCGCCAGAAGCTTGAGTATTTTATTGTGAACTTCACAAGATGCTCCACATCCCTCATTTTAATGCAGGCAGCAGTCTGATCTCATTCTTGTAATAGAGTGCCTAAGTATTATTTGTTACGTGTTTAACGTATAATGTATATGATTAAATATATCCAAAATACATATCCAGTCTAGCTATTAATTGTTAAAACGGTCACTTATACTTTTAAGGATTTAAATATCGTAAATGTCTTCTTGTAATATTGTTATTGTGGATATCTGTACTTATTATTCTTACTAGTGAGAGGCCATCAATGACTATTGTGGATATCTTAGATGTAATTACAGAAAGGAGCATTGAATGCTACGTTTGCTTTAGTCGCTGACTTTGAGAGCACTTTTCATTCATTCGCCCAAACGTCAGGTTTCTAATTGGCTAGCGAGAATTCACCTTGCCCCGCCCCACTACTTCATAGAAGTCTGATTGGCTAATAAGTATTCACATGTTACAGCCAGGCCCCGCCCCTTTTCTTTACAGCGCTGTGAGCCGCATTAGCCGAGTAAGCTATTGCTAAGCTAAAGTAACTAGCGACTTAGGGATTTTGCGATAAAGTTGCTAAAAGTTGGTGTCAATTAAGACTTCTTGAGTTGAACTAATGTAAGTTTAATGTACAGCGGGCAATTAGCCACAGAAATGAAGAATAACGCTAATTATCTAGGCTCAGATGCAGAAAACCTACGCAGGGAGCACCGGTAACTAAATGACGCATACACGTACGTTAGCCATGACGTCAGGCGTGAATTCAGTGACGTTCCAAATCAATGAAGCTTTATTATTGAAACCGCATTGAATGTGTGAAATAGGTCAAGAATCCATATCAACCAGTTTTGATGAATCACATTAAAACACAGTAATCTAAAGACAAACAATTCATGCATAATTCAACAGCAATCACAGTTTTAAAACGTTGCATTTCACGATACATACACCGCTAACTCTTCCTGTAAATACACTCATTGCATTACAAGATACATTCTGATAAAGGTCTGCGGGACACGGGATCGGAACAGAGTGAGACGTCCTCTCTTTTCTTCCCCTCTCTGCGGAGCGCTGGGACTGATCCTGATCCTGCAGTAATGGAGCCGGAACACAGGGCGACGGTTTGCTAGCGACGGTTCGGTGACATCTCAGTGAGTAACGGCTGCTGCATGCACACGAACGAGCTCAGCGACACGGGCGCGTGAGCTCGAACGAGCCCGGACGTTTACGTCTGTCTTTGCTTCCTGTCAGAATCCTGCACGCATGCATAATTAATGATCTCGTTCAATCAAATAACATTACGGTGCGCGCAGACAGAGAGAAACGCCTCCATGTCACTAACATATCTATGTAATCTTCCGCCCGCAGGTCCCCGCATACTGCTGCGTGACTCCGGATCTCCGAGGCAGGAATGCGACCTCCCCTACCGCCGAGCTCAAGATGAGAGAGTGGTGGGTCCATGTGGGCTTGATCTGCATCCCGCTGGTAGCCGTCTACCTGCACATCCCGCCCCCCCAGCTGTCACCTGCCCTGCAGAAGTGGCACAGCGCCGGGGAGGTCTTCCACTTCAGAGGCAGGAGCATCTTCTACAGAGGTGACACCTCAGGCCTCATCACACGCGTAGGGTTATCCGTTACTTACATAAAGGCAGCAATACAGATATATGCTTTGGCAGCGTTGTTGTCCTAACATTCATAGCAATAAAGCTCATTTGAATTTGAATAGTCCACTCTATGTGCGAAAGGTCACATGTTTGTCATGTTTTGAAGTACAAAAAATGTATTATTTAATGACTTTGACTGTGGGGTGGAAGGTGACTGTGTGGTTGTGACGTCACAACTTCACGGAAGCTGACAGCTATTTTTTTATGACTATGGTATTTATATAACAGTTATAATCAACTAGATATTATAATCTCACTTTCTACCATTATAATATCACCATGGACTATCAGCATGTTCTAATGTTATGCACCTGTAATATCAGTATTTTATATATATATATGTATGTATGTATTGAAATAATGTATATATATATATATATATATATATATATATATATATATATATATATATATATATATATATATAATTGTTTTTTCAATTCAGGATGAATTGTTTCATTTGTGCTTCATCATAAGTTACTGACAGATGACACCTCAAAACTCAAAGATATAGAAAGTTTAACATTTTTAATTGATAAATGATTCAAGCAGCTTGTTTTATCATTAAATGTGTTACTGTGTTGGCAATAATTGTAACTTTGTCACATTATCTACCATTATGTTGTCCTTATACACTTTTTAATTTCAGCATTTATACATGAGGAAAACTCCTAAATCCAATCGATCTTAGATAGATTTTTAGTTTGAACATTTAAAAAAAAAGAAAACATAATAAATGCACTTCCTGCAAATAACATTGATATAGCTCTTAGAACTTTGAAAAGGCTTTAACGTGAAGTAAAGAAGTTGTTTAGTCCTATCCCATTTTAGTTAGTTTAGTAAGTTAAATGATTCATGAACTACATGAAAACCACCTTTTTTGATGCCTTAAAGCGGTCAGAATCATTCACTGCAGGATGTGTGATCATCATAAATTCTCTGTTCTCCTTCCCTCCTCAAACCAGACTCGTACGGTGCTCTGGGCAGCTCTGACGTCATCATCCTGCTCCACGGCTTCCCCACCTCCAGCTACGACTGGAACAAGGTGCCGCCGCACACGTTCAGCAGCTTAAAAATCACGGCGAAACACATTTCGTCTCCATGTCCGACAGAGAATAACGTGTGTTTTACCTTTACAGATCTGGGAGCCGCTCACTCAGCGTTTCCACAGAGTCATCGCACTGGACTTCCTGGGTTTTGGCTTCAGTGACAAGCCAGTGAGTAAGAAATGACTTTATTTCCTGAATGATGTGCTGTTTCCAGACTTGTTTATGTACATACCCATAATTCATTTCTTCTGTGTTTGAACACCATAGCGACCCCACAAGTACTCCATCTTTGAGCAGGCCAGCGTGGTGGAGGCCCTCGTGGCCCACTTAGGTCTGAGCAACCAGCGAGTCAACCTGTTGTCTCACGACTATGGAGACACTGTGGCCCTGGAGCTGCTCTACAGGTGTGTGTGTGTGTGTGTGTGCTTTGTCTCGTATGACGTCATCAACTTCCTGCTCCTTCCTCCCAAGAACATGAACAAACCCTCCCAGAAAGAGGGAATTTTATTTAGATTATTATGATTTTCAACGTTGACATGTATCTATTTAATCATTTAAATCTCTGTAATAATCCCCCAAAAATAAATTTGTACATGGGATAAATATTTTTTTTTCTTTATGTGCTTATTTGTGCAAACAGCAACTATAATAGCCATTCAAATTATATTTATACTATTGTTATTGACTCAACTGATCTTATTATTTGCATGAAGTCTTTGAAAAAATCTAGGCTTAAATGGGTTAAATATGGAAGATTATTTAGCTTATTTCAAGTTTTTTTCCTGATTTGGTTTTAGGACCTTTTCCTAAAAAAGGATTAAATTGACTAAAATCAAAAAAAAAAAAATAAGATAAATTATCTGCCAGTGGAATACGATAATTGTACTTAATATTAGACAAATTGTACCAAAAACAACATATTTTCACCTGATATGAGTTCAGTTTTTGCTGTGTGTGTGTGTATTCTAATAGTAACTGCAAACCTCTTCTCCCTCTATCTGTTTATTATTATTATAATTATTATCATTATTTATTCATTATTGTTTATTATTTATTGTCTGTTCTGCTGCTAAACCAGGAGTGACCAGAATCGCACAGGTCACCTGACCTTCAACAGCCTGTGTCTTTCGAACGGAGGTACAGTTTCTGACAAACAACTTTATTTTTACCTTTCTTAAATCATGTTTTCCAAAAAAAAAAATATTATCAAATAATTTTTAAAAAATATGAAAATTAACATTTTCATTTTTCTCAATTCCATTTTTTTTCTATTTTTACTTTAGTGTAAATCTTTTTTTTTTATGAAATCATATCATAGAAAATATCTTGTTTTGTTACAATTAGTCCAACGTTGCATTGAATTATCTTATTCCATTGGTTGATAATTATTTATTTTTCTTTTTTTTCTCTTGTCTTTTTATCACATGTTTTACTTTCATCTCTCTCTATCTTATATTTTTATTTATGTCTATATTGAAGAAAATAAGATAAATGATCTACAATGGAATAAGACAATTCCACTCAATATTGGACTAATTGTACCACAAACTAGCCATTTCCACCTGATGAGATTCCAGTTTTTCAGTGTAACCTGAGTTGCAGCTCTACACTGACACTTTTGAATCAGTCCTGTATAATTTCCCCATCTCTGACTGCACTTGAACGCCACACGCGTGCTGACGCTTTCATTTCCAACAGGATTGTTCCCAGAAACCCACTACCCAAGGCTGCTGCAGACGGTGAGTCGCCTTTGTCTTTCGCTCTGACAAAACAGGGGCTTGAAGTTGAGGCTATGACTTTAAGACATTTTTTTATTCTGTCTCCAAAAGCTTCTCAAGGACTCCGGTATCCTGGCTGTCATCCTGACGCGTCTCACCAACTACATGATCTTCCAGAACGGGTAAGCGGAGCTGTGTTTATCCCAGACAGATCCCAAAACGTGTGTGTGTCTGTAGCGGTGTGTGAGTGTCGTGTTGACCCGGCAGGATCAGGGACGTTTTCGGTCCGTACACGCAGCCCACAGACGCCGAGTTCTGGGACATGTGGACGAGTTTGCGCTTCAACGATGGCAACCTGGTCCTGGACAGGTGAGAGTCACCATATTCTCATTAACTGTGCATCTTATTCTTTTGACCGTGTCCTCTCCCTCTCTCTCAGTATTCTGCAGTACATCAACCAGAGGTTTCAGCACAGAGAGCGGTGGGTGGGCGCCCTCACCTCCACCTTCATTCCATGTGAGTGCATCCGACGTCCTGACGTGTGTGTGCGTGTGTTAATAAATCAAGAGTGTGTGAGCGCTCCTGTCGTCCTTAAGGTGCGTTAACCGAACAGACTCGGACAGAGACACTAAGCTGCTTAGCCTGTGATTGGCAGCCCCACAGACCATCTGTCCATTCATTTACAGTAGAATAATGGCAGTCCAATGTGACTAACCAGATTAATCCAGGTTTTTCTGATATTTTTTTTATTGCTACACGCCAAAAAACTTACCAGCAGGTGCAGTAGATTCTCAGAAATGCTCTTTAGGCTGTGACATTGGGCAATGAGTTAAAAAGGGTGTGTTCATCTTACCTAGTGTAGGAATCTCATTCATCTTTAGGGACTCCATTGGCCTCCATGTTTTTGCTATGTCTAACATACAGTTGTGTTTAAAAACATGAGTAAAGCCAAAATCCTTTTAATAGTTGTTATTTTGATGCTTTGGGAACACTGCATTTTATATCCTAAATGAAATTAAAAAAAATGTGTCAATCTTTTTATTACTTTACAGAAAATTAAGAAAAATAAATATAAGGCTGTTATAAATAGCAGTGTCTGAGTTTTTCCTTTATTAACTCAAATATTTACTGTATAAACTGAAGAATGCCCTTAAATATGTGAGTTTCAACGAGACGACGACCCCAAACACACCAGTAAACCAGCGGCATCTTGGTTCCAAACCAATAAAAATGAATGTTATGGAGTGGCCAGTCCAATCCCAGGACCTTAATCTAATCAAGAATTTGTGAGTTGACAACTTTTGACTCATTGCCTAATGTCACAGCCTTAAGAGCGTGCATATCATGAATGCTGGGTCTTGTTGGAGAATCTACTGCACCTACTGGTGTTTGCCATGTACCAATAAAAAATAGAATAAAAACCTGGATTAATCTGGTTGGTCACATTGGACTGCTATTATTTTGAACAGTACCACCACCGGTGTTCCTCCCCGGCTCCTTTTCCTCGCTGACCCCTTTCGTCCTTCCTTGTCTTTTCAGTGCATATGATCTACGGACCCCTGGACCCAGTTAACCCTCATCCCCAATTCATCCGTCGTTACCAGTGAGTGTCTCCGATTCTTAAACCCTGTTCTGATTATCTCTAACATCGTTCTGCCTTCAGCTGCTCAGTGAATGAGGACAAATTGCATCAAAAGGGGGAAAAAGGGGATGTTTACAGATAATCTACTAACGTGGATTTTATATATTATGTTTTTCCAGCCAAAATCCTTATAATAGTTTTTATTTAGATGCATCGGGAACACTGCATTGTATATGCTACATCAAATCAAAATGTGAAGAATCTTTCAATTATTTTACAGAAAATTAAGAAAAATGAATATTAGGCTATTCAAGGAAATATATTTTTTTTACTAAGTCAGATATTTACTGTATAAACTGAAGAATCTTCAGGATTTAACATTCCTAAGTAATTAGTTTTATAACCATGGTTTCTGAGAGCTGCTTCACATCAGTGTTACATGGATTTAATCTACTTCTAGCACCTATGAACACATATTTCAGCCTCACAATTCCTCTGAATTTCTTGGTTTTGCCCCAGAAACACCATTTTTGATGTCATACCACACATTTTTAATGGGATTGGTCTGGTCACTCCAGAACATTAATGTTGTTGGTCTGGAACCAAGATACTGCTCCTTTGCTGGTGTGTTTGGGGTCATTGTCCTCTTCTGCATAAGGAAACATGACCTCTTCAACTATTTAGATATTGGCAAACTGATATCGAACAGCCTAATATTCATTTTCCTTATTTTCTGTAAAGTAATTAGGAAATTAACACATTTTTCTTCACATTTTGAGTCAAGATATAAAATGCAGTGTTCCCAATGCATCCAAATAAAAAAATATTATAAGGATTTTGGCTTTAGTCACGTTTTTTCATCCCTGCGTTTTTTAAACACACAGCTATTCATTTTGAATACAACTGTACTTGGGAATTTTGTTCTTTTGGTGTTGTCCCTTTGCGGGTGCGGCCTTGAACCAGTGATCTCATGCAAAAAAAGGCACAGACCTTGTCACTCCACTACCATCTTTCACATAAAGCTAGGTCCTTTTCTTGTGAATGCACAAGTAAGCACTCACATAGACAAACGGAAGGGTTGGAACAAGGATTTGAACCAGTGGCCTTGGTACAAAGGCAATGACATTTCCTCTACACTACCAAAAAACACTGTTGTGAGCATTATTTGTTATTTATAGATAATATAGTAAAAATTGATGTTAGGATAACTCATCGGTATCTTATACAACACAGTGAAAACCTTGCATTGTTTGGCTCAATTTTCTGTTGATTGAACATCAATCATAGCTGCAAATGTATTCCCTTTTAGCTACATTCACCTTTTATATCAACCAAGGTAAAATTGTGGTACCAAGTCACTTCATCTTTAAAGTATTGTTTGGGCATTTTTGAATTAATTTAGTAGAAAGATGACTGGAAATGATGTATCTGCAACAACTGTCCCAAGCTGGATTTGACCTAACGACTTCATTACATTCAGTCATAGTGTTAAACCACTCAGCCTTCAACGTGAGCTGTAACTTTAAAGCTGCCAACATTTATCAGCATATCAGTCCTGAGCTTTATCACTTTCCTGATAGGACTTGTAGTCCAAATACCTGGCGAAGCGTCCATGCCTTTTGTTTGTACTAATCATGTTTATCTCTTACTTCTGCAGGCAACTGGTCCAGAGGTCGACGTTCACCATTTTGGACGAACACATCAGTCACTACCCTCAGCTGGAAGATCCCACTGGCTTCCTCAATGCATATTTCAACTTTATTCACTCTTTCTGAAGGGGTACAATGTACCAAATGTCCATGTTTGAGTGAACCGATAAAAGCCATCTGAAATATAATCGTGTTGCAGAAGTACCAAAGTTAGAAATATGCACATGTAGAGCAAAGGCCTTCCCTTGCACAATGAAGGAACTGACACTGATCACATGTGACAGATGAAGATTGATTGATGATTGTGACCAGGAGCTAATTTACCAGCAACACTCACTCTGACAGTCAAGGCATAAAATGCGAGCTTGAAACCATATTACTACTTTTATTTAATGCAGTTGCCTAATCTAATGATGTATTCATATATGAATCCTAAAGAGAAAGCATGATACTGTAATTTTGGTTATGTGATAACTGACAAACCTGTCGGGAAACTGTTTTGATTCCCTTAATTTTTTTTTTCTTGGTTCTCGAGTCCTGCTCCAGAAGGAATCAGCTGCATTCTGAATGAATTTTGATATGATTTTCTACATTTTCTTGATGTCAACTGAAAAACATTAAATGTCAATTTTCTTCAAATAAAAAATAGTTTTGTAAAAAAAGTTATAACAAATTAAGCCACATGCACAGAAGAATGTATTATAGATTTGACAGATGTAATTTTATTGATTATTTTTCTTACAGCAAAAAGAAACATGAATACCAGAAGACAGTATAAAGAAACACTTTTTTTAAGATCATATTCTAGAAATAATAAAACATTTATGTTGGTTTTCAGGTTGGATGGTGTCAGCATTACAATATAGCATTATAATGTTCAGGCTGTGAAAAAAAGAACTGATGTATAGAGATGAAAAGTCTCGTCGCGTTGGCACGTGGCTGCACCAGCAGCCTTTCAGCCCACGGAGGCCAGGATGATGTCAACGACCGTCTCCTCGCTGCTGCGTACCGTCACCTGCATGGTGACGCCGTCAGCCAGCGCCAGGCGAGCACGGACCAACATGTCGTGACCTCCCCGAAACACACCTGATCGGAAAGAACAGCAGATGTGTTAAAGACCATAAGACGTTGTTGATGATGTTAATTTAAGGCAGGAGTGTCAAACTCAATTTCATCCTGGGCCACATCAGCGTTATGGTTTCTCTTAAAGGGACAATTTTCAAGATCATATAAATGTTTCTACTTATTATATTCGATAATTGCCTCAACACTCATAATAGGTTGAGGTTAAGTAGTTGCTGGGGGCAATTTGCAAAGTTTTTTTTAAATAGAATTTATAATTTATGCTGATGTAGAAAAAAAAGTATATGATTAATTATTAAATATTACAAATACTGCAGCAAAACATGGCAAATCATCACACATATTGAGACATTCATACAAGAATATGCAGGTAACCACTATTATATCTATTTCATGGATTTTTCAAAGATTGGAACCCATGGTTTTGTGTTGTTGCTATGCTGAATGTCAAACAACCTGCAGTGAAAGTTAAGTAAAATAATGAGAGATGTCCTTCAACAAAGGAAAAATGTAAACTTTCCTGTTTTAAACATTAGTGGTGAATTGAGAAAAACCGCCATGACCAGCGTGTCTACATTAACATTTATTCACCTTTTCATCTCTTAACAAATCGCGCAAGTCTGCGCAAGCTTTCAAGGGGCCACCGAAATTGAGGTACTGGGCCAGATTTGGCCCGCAGGCCTTGAGTTTGACACCTATGATTTAAGGGATGATTATCGTTCATATTTTACAAATAATGTATTTCTCTAACATCTGAAATTACTCTACAACTTTATGTTCTGTATAAGATAAATTCATCAATTCAAGTGATAAAACACCATCAGTGATTGACATCCTGACACACAACACCCACCGGCGAGGAAGAGGACATGTGAGTTCTTGTTTTCGGGAACTTTGTCAGAGCGCTCGCATGGCTGCATTCCCAGGAAACTGATGATGTTCCCCACCGCCTCTGTAGGAGAAAGCCACAGATGAGTCACTTGACATTTGGTTGTTGGTTATTGCATTACATGACACCCTTCAATCTAAAAGTAGTCATTTGCATAAGTGCTGAAAATTGACTCAGTGACAACACGCATCTATTTGACAGATACAATGAAAGAAATAAACCTTAATCTGAGGTTTTTAGAGAAAGTGACTTCTGCATACCATCTAATGTCCGTACAGACGCCAGAGCAAAAGTCTCTTCCTTCTCAAACTCGTCTCCCACTTCGTCCCAGGCTGCTCCGAAGTTTGGCTTCAGAACCTTCTGGATGTGGTCTGCGACTGTCACCTCTAGATCCTCCAGCTGCAGGAGAGACAAGGACACACAGGAAGTGGAAAGACAAAAAGAAAACATTATCACAAACAAAAGACTTAGGTATTTGACACTGATGAAAGTAATTCAGGTTGATTTGGAGCTGCTGTGACTACGCACCACATATTCATCGTCATAGCCGTCGTCGTCAGGCTCTCCTGTGTTGGGGTCGCAGTCTCTGACCAGGTACTTCATCGTACAGCTGAACGTGCAAGACACTGTGGACAGAAGAGACGTGTCAACATAGTGTACTTTCTTCCTAAATCTAGATTTTTCTGTCTGCCCCAATAAGCCCAGTCTGCTCCAGTTGTCCTACCAGCGGTGGGGTCGTCATCAGGCAGGCGGACCAGAGTGTAACATGAGCCGGGCTGGCTGTAGGGGAGGCTGGGAGCAGGAATGTAGTGGATCACCTCATAGGACTCGGATGGCTCCATCTGCACTACAACCTGGAACAAAGAATCACTCCTTTACAATGACATAAGATTTATTTATATTTAGTTCAAATACTGTTTTTTATTTCCCTCACAAATATTCATCCTGAAACCAGGTTAATCTGGTCTCAGCCGGTACCTTCTGCAGGAGCTGGTCGTTCAGCGTGTTTGTGCAGTCGAACTGGAAGACCATGTGTCTGGCGAAGGTGTGTTTGACGCAGCGCACCACGTACTCCGTCTCGGCTTCGGTCAGCTGCACCGGCTCAGAAGACTTGAAGAGCGGGCCGAGCCCCTGGAACTCTGAGATGGCTGCCAGTTGTTCTGTCAGGCGGCGGGAAGCAGAGAGAGTGAAACAAAACGCCAGGGGAAGATGAGCCTGGCAGCTTATTGATTAATATCTGTGATTTCTTACATCTGCTGTTTATGGTCTTACCCTGATAAATGTCCTGGCGCGATGGGGCCAACTTTTCTGGGATCTTGCTGGTAGCAACTGGGGCCATTTCTGGAAAAGAGACATCATCAATTCTCCACTGAACTGAACATGACTGTTGCCTGAACATCACTTTAGAGATCTTGTCCTTTAAGCAGGTGGTTCTCAAAGTGGGATCCCCAGGAAAAAGGAGAATCATATTATGATACATACATAGGTAAATTGACAGAATGATTTACCTATTTACCTATATTTAAAAAATAATTTATTTAATATCCCATTAACATATTTATTTCTTATTATTTCTGTATTATTTTCACTTTACACTTTTACTTTAATTTCAAATTTCATTTTATATATATATATATATATATATATATATATATATATATATATATATATATATATATATATATATATATATATATATATATATATATATATGGAAATGTAGAGATAAATAAATGAGACAGATGCATATATAAATAAATAGACTTCTACAAATACAAATCAAAAATCAGATAAATGCCTCATTTGTGTGCAAAAGGAAAACCTTAATAACAAAAAAAATAACCAATTAAATGGAAAATGTAATAAATATGTGCATTTACTGTCATTCTTTTATTTGTTTTTGTTCAGGCAGCTTCATTCCTCCATAACTTTGCCCGTGTGTTTCCTACAGTTACTGTTATAAAATATCTAAAGCAACAATCTTATCAGATGGGGCCTGTGGTTTAGTTTTTGTGAGTTTAAGGGTCCTTGACATGAAAAAGTGAAGTAAGAGGTAAGCTGTACCTGTTTTCTGTTCTGTGATGGGAGTGGTAGCAAGAGGAACGCTTTTCATGTCGAAAGGTTTCTCTGTGGGCTCCAAGGTGTACTGGTGGAGGGATTTCTCCAGGCCGGGGATGGAAACAGACAAACCTGAGAGCGACAAAGAAAAAGGGGAAATTAACGTGTACTGTACTAGCTGCCGTGAGTTCAAAACAGAGCAGAGGAGAGCGTGAGTGTTACCGTTGAAGATGTAGGCGGCATTGAGCACCTTCTGTTTCTGTTGTAGTACGTTCATGTAGAAAGTGGCTCTGTCACGCACCTCGTCATCACTGTCCATCATACACCTAAAGGTGCACATGCATGGTTGGTTAGTCGATCAATTCAACAGCAGAAAAATAAATCAGTAACTGCTTCGAAAATCGATTCATCGTTTTAGTCATTTTTCAGGCACAAATCTCAAAAACTTCTTTGGTTCCAGCTATAAAAAGACTTTTATAGTTCCAGCTATAAAAAGACTTTTATAGTTCCAGCTATAAAAAGACTTTGCATTTTGGACAAAACAAGATTTTTGGTCCATATCTTTGAGCTGTGGGGGATTAGAACAGCCTTTTCTTTACTAACAGTTTATAGATAAAAGGAATTGATTAATCAAGAAAATAATTGGCAATAAGTGAAAATAACTGCATCTCTCATTCACACACAATGCAATACATATTTTAGCCATTTAGAATATTTGTATTACCTATCAAAACCAAAACAGGCTCATTGTTGATATGTTTAAATTCACATTTTGGGAGAACAACAACTTGTATAAGTTAACACATTAATAGGGAAATGAATTATTTTAGTCTCTGATGAGAGTGCAGGGTTCTGCAGTCCCATGAAGTAAATAAAAGTCAACAAGTACCTCTGCATGAGAACCAGGACACTTGGCAGCAGATCATCATTCTGAGCTCCAAATTTAGCTAAAGCGCTGACTGCAGCTGAGAGTGGAGGAAGAAAGAAAAACAAGGGTTTCAGCTGGGTATGAAATGACATGAAAACACTGTCAATATTCATTATTTAAGAAGAAGGGGTTGAAACTTACTATCTGTTATCAAGAATATAATAGTTTTTGTTTTGTTTTTCTTTCAATTTGAGTTTAGTTTTATTAGTTTTTAGAGGGGGTTTGCTAGTTTAGGTTTAGTTTGTATATGTTTTTATTTTTAAAAAAAAGGACAGATGAACAACCATACACAGGAGACAAAAACTGTTTCAATAGTGCTCAATTTATAAAAGAATCCAATTTTTTATTACAGTTAATGAAAATTCTTCCCCCCAATTAAAAACTAATTTTTTTCATTACAGTAATAAACTTGTCTCTAATGTCGCTAAATAAAAAGAATACTGACAATGACTGTTGCGAACTAAAAGAGATGATCATTACCTGCCCGGACGGCCTCACTCTCCAGCACCACCCTGTTGAAGATGAAGCGGATGTACTTGGAGGGCTGAGGCGTGCGTGGGCCCTCTTTGCCCAGCAGGTGCAGGATCTTGGTGGCGAGCACGGTGTGTTCGCAGTCCTCGATGAACTCGCACAGGTGAGCTAGGCCCGTCTCTTTGCTCTCGGGGTTCTCCTCGATGATGCTGATGATGCAATCCACGATGGCCCGCTTGTAGTCGAACCCGCCCTGCAGGGATGAGGATCAGAACTGAAACATTTGCTGGAGGTAGTAACTGAGTAATAATATACAACCACAGGTGAAGGCAGGTTCTCTGCAGGTGAAATTCATTTACAGCTAATGGGTGTGGCCAATGAGAAACTAAAGGCCAAAGAGTAAAAGGTTGCGTGATCAGCTTACATCATCTCGGAGCATGTTGGACAGGAAGTTCATCATGACGCTGTGTTTCCTGGGATACTTCTGACACAGAGCGCTGATGGCCTGCACCACCACCACCTGGAGAAAAATTACACCTTAGTACAAAAAAAAGGCTTTTTCAAAAGCTGTAAATCATAAAAAACTAATCTGTATAAATCTGTAAATGTGGTCGCAGATGTAAAAAATCCTTGGGAATTACACTCCCAACAAGAAATTGTCCTTTTTTCATTTTATTCTTAAGGAGGTTCAATCCAAAGTGAAGCAAAACATTCCTGACCTTGAACTCATCTGAGATCTCAGAGACAAACGAGGAGATCTGCTTCATGAGGCGGTCGACGCTGCTCTCGCTGCCGGTCTTGAGCAGCGTGGTGATGGCCAGTGTGGCGATGCTGCGGTTGGAGTCGGTGATCAGGTTCTCCAGGTCCAGGTTACATGCAGTCACAGCTGATGGATGCTTCATGGCCACCTGGTGGAGACAAAGACCACATCAGACTAGTTGTTACCTATTATAACCCTTTATTACCATACAGTTTAAATTAAACAGTGTATTGTGAAAAAAGAGAATCATAATAAATTATTGTGATACACTTTGTCTCGTGTATAAAGGTGAAAAGAAGACAGGACCACTGACGGTGTACATTTTGTTTTCTTCACCTTTCACCTCCCCAAAGCTGTGAGATGTTTAATCTTACTTTTGAAAATTAAATTATAGTCATACTGGTTTAATAAAAGAATTTGAGTAAATTAAAGGTTTTGCTTTTTGTCAGGAAAGAATTAATCACCTGTCCCAAATTACTGCCTGGTCTTGAAAAAAATGCCTGGTCTGTTAAGTGATTAAAACAAATAAACACCCCAGCTATTATTTGGTACTTTACGGTAGTTTTACCAGCAATGTAGAGGAGAGATGGTGAGTGCAGCTGTACCTTGTTGAGAGTCCTGACTGCAGCGTATCTTAATGCTGCTTTGGGAGAACTACAGAACAGCTGCAGCACTGCAGGAAGACAAAACATTCACAATAAGGCAAATTAAATACTGCATGTACATTTCAAACATATTGCTGAATTTTCCAGGGCAATAATCTAGAGACACATATTTTTCTGTAAATTACTTAATTCAAATTCCATACTGTGCAAGAATCCTGGTAATGGAGTAAAAAAGGTTTGAGGTGAAATACTAACCAGACACAGCAGGGGCCAGCTCCCTGGCAGTACAGTTGGGCATGTGGACGATTGCGGAGGCAGCCTCATACACCACCATCTCATTCTTGTTCCTCAGACAGCTCTCAATGAAGTCGAACAAGGGGCTGTCGTGACTGTAGACATACACGATGATATTAACCCAACAGTCTGTGCTAGCACTCATTTCCCAATCAGAGATGTTTAAAAAGTGACAACAGACCATTGTCAGAGGTCACTGATCAGAATCCTACAGATCTACTTACCCTCCCTCTGTCTCGTCCAGCAGCTTGCTAGCGATCCGGATGAGCATGCAGTATGCAAATGGAGACTTGAGACCAGACTTGGTGAACTTGTTGAGCATCTTGGTGACAGCGAGACGGTCGTTCTTCCTGAGGTGATACAACAGGCCCAGGGCATGGTACTGGAGGAAAGACACACAAAAAAAGGAGTTTTAATTACTCATGGTTAAAATGTTGCCGTTAACCTGTTGAGTTAAATCGAAAACTTTCAGATATAATTTCACAATTTAGTTGTAGTATGTTAAATTCTCTTTCTCTACCCACCTGGACCATAATATTGTCACTGGAAGCAGCCTCCTGGGCTTCATTCACCCAGCGCTTCACCACATCATAGCTCATCTTCACCATGTGCTGAACACACAAACACACAAGGACTTTATTGCATACAAATGTCAGGAAAACTGTCTTTTAGCCTCAAATTCACATCCAAGAGTCTGAATTTAAAACTGTGCCATGACTTACCAGTGAGGAGACCAGGGCTGAACTGGACACACTGGGCACCTTGTCAACAATAGCCTGCTTCATGTATCTCTCAATGGCCTGCAGCATGGTGGTCTAAGGGGAAGGCAGCAATTTTTATTATTATGTTTTATTAGGATTTTGATTAGAAAACATCTGCATGAGATACTAAAGTGAAGGGATGAGAGAAGGAATCAATGGAGAGGGATCAGGACTCACATCTGTAATCCTGCAGAGGGCTCTGATAGCTGGTCCTCTGTATACGTCTTCCTTTCCAGTCATGTCTTTGGTCAGGCTATGAAATAAGAAAACAAGGATATTAAAAAAAAAATACTATTTCCTCTGTACATAAACCTGTTAGTCTGACAGACTATGTATACAAGATGGTACAAACCTGCTGGTGACAATGATGACGTCCTCAGAGATGTTGGCCATCTCTTTGATGGTCAGGTAGCACATCCTTCTCAGGGTTTGCTAAGAAAACCAAAAAACATAGTTTAAACTAACTAGATTCCTTTTTTATCATTGCAAATAGAAATTATGTTGTGCTGCTTATACTACAATGAAATCAAATGAAAAAAAAAGTTGTGCAAATGAATATTATCTTACATCATTGGACTGAAAGAGCCTGGTCATTGCAAAGAAGGCCTCAGTGGCCTCTGTGGTCCCAAAATGCTCCCCCTGTATGAATAATGCCACAATGGAGAGAGAGCAGAGATGATGAGACAGGCGACACATACAAGTTCAATAAATATTAAAGGTCAATATCGTAAAAGGGCAGTTTTAAAACCCCCCATAGAGAAATGCAACCAGCTTTGTTTCAGAAACAGGTTGAAAGAGGGCATGTAAAATTATATTGACCTGCTACTTAACAAATATACCTTGTTGGGGATATCAGACACTCAAAAGTGTAAATTTGGGACCTTTAATAACGACCTAGTCTGTACTTTTGTCAAGCAGCATTTTACCTGGTTGAGGAGGTAGATAATCTTGGTGAGAATGTGGAGGCATCTTCTTGGGTTGATAGGGGTCTCATTAAAGATGCGTGCCTATAAACGCAAAAAGGGGTGATTTCATTAATTTCAATGATTAAAGTTCTGTTTCTTCTGGTCATATATATGAAAAAGAGACAGGTGCAGACTTACCTCCTGCAAAACGGCACTCTTCTCCAGATGTTGGAAAGGGTTTGACCCACTTCCTAAAATTTAAAACAGTTAATCAGACATTATGCACCATTCATTTAATGGATAAGGAACAAAAATACATTTAACATTTAAGCATGCAGAGTTCTACTTTGCAATAATGCATGTCTACAGCATGATGAATCAATTCATATTTCTAGCTCAGTTAAATAAAAGACACGTCTATCAACGAGCAGTCAACAACAGCCATCACAACATCAAGCTAACAATGCTAATACAGGTCGGCTAAGGTTAACGGTAAATAACTGTAACTGGTTTCTTAGGTCCTTAAAACACTAATTATAAATAAACTCATTCAATGATGTGAACACCAACTAATGCATAACCACATATTAACCTGCAGATAACAGTCAGGTTCTTTTACTGACAGCTAGCATTATCTTTAGCCGGTCTGCTAACGGGCTAGCTCCGCGTTAGCTTTCAAAGCGAGACGCAGTTTTCATTCTTCAGACGTCGTCAGTGGTTAAATGAATCACTGTCCAAACTTACCGGACTCCTCGTCCTTCTTATCAAACTTTTTAATCATTATGTCGGAATGAAGCTAACGGAGGAAGGCAAAAGATGCTCTCAGCCTCGAAAAGCTGCTTCCACGTAGCCAAAATGAAAAACCACTTCCTGTGGGAACGTCCACGTCGACGGAACGTACGTCACCATACGTCAACTTACGTTAACCCGTTAACCCCTTTACACGTCATCACCGACAGGGGTCGCTACTGACAAAACATTATTATATTATATTATATTATATTATATTATTTTATTTTATTTTTTTTGTTTGTTATATGTTTATTCAACTTTTTTCTTTGTCCAGTCAAATCAATGTTATTTGTAGCCTATTGCCCAAAATCAAAAATTGTGTGTGTGTGTGTGTGTGTTTCATAGCTTTGTACAATAAAGACACATGTCTCAATATAACAAAGTCATGGAACTTATGTGAGTGGGTTATGAGGTTAACAGGCTCATTTTAAACATGCTCTGTATGGACCCCTTTAACTTTGTTACTGAAAAATTATGACATGATATGTCTACGTGGGTGTTTTTCCACCTAAAAAAAGAAAAAAATCAGAGCTCTCTGCTGGACAAACTTTGTAATGGCCACACTGTCTAGATAAATTATGAAAATAAGGATTTATGGGTTTTATACACTTTTTTGCATTAAAACATGTTAAATTAAATATCAGATGGTATATGTGGTTTAATTTGTGTCAGTGTAGGTGAAAAACTTTGAGAACAACTGACCTATAACATATCTTTGGCATTTCTGGAGTGAAAATGATTGTTACTTTTCTGACCAACATGAAGATACACTGATTTAGTGTATTTAACTTATTTAATTATTATTTTGAATGTTTTATTTATTTATTTAAACTTTATTTTTTTTCTAGAAAACCACACTGAGATCAAAACCTCTTAGTAAGAAGTAGCAGTCAGGGTGAAGTGATGCCTCATAATATTGGTCATGCTATTGCCCTGCTATTAACTTAAATAAATGAGTGAAATTTATGAATTTCATTGTGAAAATAGTTTATATAAAGAGGCAAATGTAGGTAGTTACATCTGCTTTATTTGAGGAAAAATAATCCTTTATTTTGAGTATAAAAATAACAGACATCTGATGAACAAATACATTCCCATGCATTTGCATTTTACTGTATTTCATGTTCTTGCAGATTTTTTTTTTTGTACAGTAGTTCAAAGTCAGTGTGATGTGCTTCCACAGTAAATGTTTCATTCATTTCAATCATTGTAGGCTCTCATGTGAACATCTGAACAGCAAACAAAATCTTAAAATAAAAAATGAAGCAGCTCAAGAAGATAAAGACACATATTCATGAAATAAAATATAATAAGAAGATATAATATTAAGATTATGCAACAGACAACAAACATTTCATTGGACTTTTTCTATGAATGTAAGAAACTGTTTGATAATCTCATGGTCTTCATGTCCCAAATCTGTAATTTGATGACACTGATGAAAATTGACCAGATTAAAGATTTTACCGAAGGAAAAGTCAAAGGGCTTGTATTTGTAAACCATGTTCATCTTCAACCTTAAAATCAAATAAAAAAAAGAAAAGAATGAATGACATGAATCATAAATCCTCTTTTCAGATTTGAATAGAACCTGCCAATGCGTGAGCTATAATTTAATCTGTTTCCAACCCAGTTTTCCTGACTAAAATTACCAATAATCACATTAATAAATAACTTTGCCTCTATTGATCTTGACCATATTCTGTCCTTATCAAAGATAATGACATTGTTGCTCAAAAATCCTGAAACAAAATGAGTCTACTAATCTAATGTGTTATTCACATCTTTAATTCTAGTTGTTACATAAATTAAACTCCAAAAGTGAATCTGAAAATAAAAGTGTCACATCATTAAATGGATGTTTTCCCCCCTACTGACTTTTCACATGAGAGCAACCAAGTCATTTTTTAAGAGTGTAATGTATTTGGGTATTTGAAATCAAATCTCCTGGGGAGACAAGTCAATACCATTACTTTAAAATGAATGAGTCATTATCAGTCAGTCGGTCAGTCAGTTAAACTAAAGTTAAATTAGATGAATTAAAGTTCACTTCCTGCGTCCTATCTGAGCCAGGAGCCGTGCGTTCTCCGCCGCCTTGGCGCGCAGGTTTTTGGCTTTGGCCACATCAAAGAGGATGTTCATGATGTTGGTCGGGACGTCCAGGGACAGGGTCAGCCTGCTCCTCCGGTCCCCTTTGGTGCTGTTGCGGAGCATCTGCCCTCTGAGCTTCGTCCGGCTCATGTAGCGGTATTTAGAGGGGCTTGAAGTCCTTTTTTCCCGGCTGGACTCGGCGGAAGACGAGGAGGACGAGGAGGACAGATACTCTGCGGACCGCAGGAGGGACCCCCAGCCGTCCACGGGGGGGAAGTAACCCGGCTCGTCCGCGTCGCTCCGGACCCCCACGGCCAGCTGGTTGTCGCAGAGCAGGTCCGAGCGGGTCTGATAGAGGCGGACGCACAGGCTGGACGTCGGTGCGCACAGGACCGAGAGCAGCAGCAGGGTCTGCAGGGACAGCATGCTGCGTCCTCTGGGACCAACACAGACAAACGTTCACGCCATTTAGTTTTTCTGCGGTGTGAGGTGAAGTGCATTGAGGAAGAAGATGCCATTAAAGACAATTCAGGGTGTTAATTCACATCGGAGGGCAACACAATCTACTAATAATTTCCAATTTTACGCAAAATCAAATACTATAAATTTGTCGCAAGTTACGCAAGTTAAACCCAAAGTAGTTTGGACCCCGACGTTTAAAAGGCAATAATTAGGGGTTATAAACATGCAATCATTTCGAAAACAAACTTACCACTCGAGTCTTATAATAAATAAAACACTTTTAAAAATAAAAAAAAATAGGCAACAAACACGTGTCTCTGCAAAGAAATCCTCGGAAGTGAAGTTTTTGTGGATAAATCCGGATAAACTAGTGCGTGCGGAGGACAGCGGCGCGCACGGATCTGACCACCGGAGTGTTTGGCTCGTCCATTCCCACCGCTTTCATTTAGTGAGCCGTCAAACTGCTTCCCTACGCCAGCAACCACGTCATCCGGTTGACATCTTGTTTGGTATGTACTATCTCATTGGCTGTGATGGGGGTGGGGTGGGGGGGGAGAAAAAAGTTTGTAAATGTGAACAAGAGGCGTCACGACAACTGGCACAAAGGGAATATGACGTGGTCTAATATTTCTAGAGTTGTTTTTTTTTTCTTTGGGATCAGTGAGGCTGTCTGTTCAGCACCATGGACAGATCCAAGTCACAAAATCACTGTGCTGCAGCTTCAGGCAACTGTCATCAACTCCAGACAAGTCAAATGATTATTAGTACTTAGTTTTCTAGCAGGTGTCACACAGAAGACTCACTGAATTTAATTCCCCCTTATATAAGACAACCTGTTTAATTGTATAATGTTGTATAGGCTGACACAAACTTTTCACATTTGTGTGTAAATAAACAATAGTTGGTACCATTTTTATTAAGACACTCTTCATTAATGATTTACATTAATTAATTAATAACATTTATAACATTTTCATTTGTAATAACCTACCCTACTGTGCAATTCATAGCAATAATGTACCCTATTCAGTGTAGCACATCTATCTTGTATCTATCTTGTACATATGGTGCATCTATCCTTCATTATATTGTATTTATATATAATAAGTTATTTACAGTTATATATATATATATATATATATATATATATATATATATATATATATATATATATATATATATAGTCTGTATGCAAACTTTTCTTTTCTTGCATGTCACTTGTACTGTCTCTGCTATTGCTAACTAATGCAATTCCCCCACTGTGGGACAAATAAAGGATTATCTTATCTTATCTTATCTTATTTTATCTTATTTTACAGTGTGTAACTAATGTGGTTTATAAAACTTTGACTATATTCTTCATAGATCAAAAACAACTTTTGGATTGATTGGATTTGGCTACTGTTTATTCTAAAGCAAAACTCATCTATAAAGGATTAGTAAATGATTTGGTAACCAACAGCTTATGCAGATGTAAAAACTTTTGCAACTAAGTGCAAGTCTTTTAATGGTATAATATTCATAATATAACTCGTTCATGCATGGCATTTTGAGACATGGCATTGTTAATGTATACGTACACCTTAAAACTGTATGTAAAATGAAAAATGTGCAAACTTCAGTGAGATTTTCCCCTTCTGATTCTCAATTCTACCACACATACTGTGCACGACTACAACTCAGCATGTGTATCGATTCTGATTAAAAGAAAGATGTTATCTTTTTAATTAAAACTTGCATGCACCATGAAAACCACCTGCAGTGATGTACATTAGCCGGTTGAAACAAAGAAAGACCACGCAGGGAGGGAGAGGATCAAAAGGGTGTCAGGCCACGCTCTAATGAGAAACTTCATTGTGGGATTAATGTGATTGTAAGTCCTCACAGCTGGAGTGGTCACAGTCTATGACACACTGTGCAATGAGATGTCCTCCCACTCCTGCTCCCGCTCTGCAATTGATCTCTGAAATTGGAATTATTTGCACCTCTTCAACCTCAATGGAAATACCATACTTTTAACAGTACCATACTTTTACATTTAACAGATTAGTCTGGATTATGTTGCTGTTATTTACGTCAAGCTGGGTCAAAGATATGTTAAATTATTGTGCAAATATTGCATTCTTTAGTTTGGTATTGAGTCTTAAAATAATTAGTAATACAAGTGAAAGAAGATGAAGATACTTTCATTTCTTTGTAGTTTAAAGGTTCTTGAACGTTTATTGTCTTGATACGAGTGGAGCCGTTTGTTACATTTTAAGAAATAATCATTTAACTTAGTTCCAAAAAAAACAACACTCAATCACCTTCTTACTGTGAGTACAGAGTTATAAAGTAGGTTATTTCACAAAATATTTCCATATGTGTAGGCTTGTCCCTCTAGATGACATCATGTATTTCCTTGCACCAATTAATAGCTGTCTATTATTTTTTATTAAATTAATAGACAGCTGTGGAGGTAAATAAGTACATATTTATGCATGAATATTACATTTTATAAAGAAGGCTCAGAGGCCTTTTTTTAAATGTTTAAATAATTTTGATTTGAAAGTAAGCATCATTATCTAATGCATAATTAGTGCTATTTTGAATACAATACATCTACAAATGATTTGAAAGCTGAAAACAAATGTTAAGTTGATTTAGTAGCTGTGTTTGTCAGAGGGTGTTGGGTCAGTGAGAGCAGCCTGTCATTGTAGTGAAACTCCATCTTGCAGATCTAGGAAGCGTTTCAGCATGTGGGAGTGCATCATAGCGCAGAAACATGATCTAATGTGAAGGAGCAGCTGAACGTTTTTTCTCCAAAAGCCTCAGTAACGCTTTGAGGTGAAGGATAATTCCGCTTTACCGACTTTTCTCAGTAAACCACCTTCTGACGAATTGGATTAAACAGACCGAGTGGTGCAGGAAACTGAGTATGTACAACTGAATTAAAAATAAACCCGCATGGATCCTCTTCAAATCAACGACCAATGACGACTTGAGACCGGGAGCTGTGTCGTGTGTTTCCACGTGTCACACTGCCAGAAAAAAAAAAAAACAGCCTTCAACGCTTGCTGCCTCCACAACAGCACCCACACAGGAATCCCCTGCTACTGCTGGGTCGGTGTGATGGAGTCCTCTAAAACCGGCCCTGCGTGATCTCCCTCACTGGGCCCATCGGCCCCTCATCTGGCTCCCAGCCTGACCCAGAACACCCCCTGCCAAATGAACATATGTAGGGGTGGAGGTGACAGCAGGCAATCAGCTACCAGATTTTTGTATTTTTCATACCGCGGCAAGGACGCGGGGCAATTGACAAAAACATTTTTTAAAAAAAAGGTGATTGAGCGTCATGTAAAGAGAGAGAAAGAGGAGGAGGAGGAGGAGGGAAGAGACGACAAAGACAGATCACGAAAGTTTAGATGGATTTAATTTTTTAGTATTTGACATTCAAACACTTCCTCTAATGTCAGTATGTTTTGTTTTTAGATATACGTCTATTTTTTTACATTTTGATTTCTAGCTCATTCTTTCTTTCAGATTAAAAAACAGTTAAAATATATAAATAAGAACAATTTACAGTAAAACATAACATTTTACACAATCATGTACACAAAATTTGTATCTTGTTCCGGGGCTGCTGTCTTCATCTCCAGGGTTCAGTGCCTGTGAAAAATGTAATTAAGTGTTTAATCACCTTGATAAAGGTGCTACAGTTTTCTCCATTTCACACCTCACCGTTCAGTAAATGTGTATTTCATAGGTGACTCTACCTTTCTTCTCCATCCGACACCAACTCTCACACTCTTGTTTCGAGGGGAATCGGTTTCGGTTTCCGCCGCAGCCTCCGTATACAAACGGCCTGCAGTCCCCTGAGCGAGGCTGAAAGTACCACAGCAGAACATATTCTGAACAGGCCCCTTCTGACATGGGCTCCAGGCAGCGATCTGTCCCTGAAACAGCAAAAGAAGGAGCTAAAATATAAAAGAAAAATCAGGGCATCAAAAGCTACTTTCATGTAGTTTCTGGTTCACATCAGTTTAAGCAAAACCAAAGTAGGAGGATGTTGCTCCACTCTAAGTGAACTTCAGCTCAATCGCAGGTTCCTATGAATCTACTATTATATTTTAGATTTCACTTTTTTTCCCACTGCAGATGATGTTTATAATATCTATTTATAAACTGCCTCAAAGAATCTGGCACAAGTTCTCAAACATCTATGGATTAAGGTTTGTTTTTTATCAGTCCCTCCCACCAAGTGCTCTTCACAATTTCAAGCAACTCATTACTCATAGAGAATATTAGGGGAAACAGACGCAAAAAAACAAAAGTGATATACAAGGCAAATACACTAGGGAAGAAAGATAAGCTTTTAACATTGGTACAAAGTTTGTTGTCTTTATTTGTGTTTTTTTAGTGCCCTTGTTTTTTTTTTTATTTGTTGTTGTGTTGTTGTTCTCATTACTGGGAGCTGCTTGGCACTGCAATTTCCTTCGGGATCAATAAAGTGAATCTAATCTACTCTAAGAAGAAAATCTGTTGTGTTGGCCACTCACCCGCAGTGTTTGTTCCAAAAACCTTTCTTTTTTTCCTCTGGCCCCACTTCATAGTCCTGTCCTCCAGAGAGTCTGAAGACAAAAAAAAAAAAAAAAACATCAATGAGGAGTTCAGGGAATTAAGAAGCAGCCGCCTTTACCGGACCAACACTTAAGGAATGACAGTGACATTTTGACTTAACGTTTCTCCAGGCAAAGGAGCAACACAACATCATATTATAAGTTTTCATTCACAGTTCAGAAGAAAGAGTGGATAAGAATCCTTGAAAACAGCAAGTGTATATTAAAATGAAGGATACTCAGACATGGAGGTAAATGTCAGTGCAGAAGCTGCTTACATGAAGGTATAGATGACCCTAGTCTATTTATAATTCTAATTCTTCTTGAGTGCGCTGCACTATGTTTATGTGCATGTATTATATTTTACATAAAATGACATTGTCAGAGGGCAATGACAGGCTCATCCTTTGAGGATTTTTCTGATTCTACTTCTGAAGCAAGAATTCTAATAAACTGGGATGCAGAGATGCAAAGATATTCTTGCCTCAGGACCAATGCACTAATGAGCTTCATTAAATATTGTTTGACCTCTTGCCACACATTGACCTTTTGTTGAACTATTGCCTTTTTAAAGTAACCTGACTTGAATTTCTTGAAGATGCAAAACTCTATATAGTTACAGAAAATCATGCAACCTTTAAGTGATTGAGCACAACTGAATGGTCACACATTATCCTGAATTATATAAATCATGTTAATAATACATTTATAAATTGTTAATATATAAGCACAGCTACAGGTAACCACAGCAACCTACAGGGTTACCAGTGTTGAAAAGAAGAAGAAGAATAATGAAAAAAGAGTGACCAAGATGTAAGCATGACAATTCACTGGGGTGATGGTGGAAGTCTCCCAAGTCTCACAAGAGTCTCGTGAGAGTTTTCTAGTTGCAGGAAGTCACCTGTGTGGAAACGTGAGCTGCTGAGATCTTGCCAGCTCTGGAAAAAAAAAAGGAGCCGGGGAACAGAGCCAGATATCGCTGGCTGCTGCTGCTGATTTCTGGGGTGTCTTTTGGTGCGAATGAAACATTATGATGACAATCTGAGCCTGGCAGAGGCAAAACAAGAAATAATTCTTATAGAGAAAGAACACAGCTGGGCACACACGCCATATCCGCCTCCATTACAGCAGGTTAGCCGTGAAGTGGGCTGCTGGCTCTCGGTACAATCGAATTCTAAAATATCTGCTCAGATCCCTCTAATAAACATTAAAAGAGAGAAAAATAGGTTTCAGGTACTCCTTTAAGACTATTAATATTACTATTACCAGTGCGGTTTAGTAGGATCCCTTTTTCTCCCAGGATCGCAGGGGCAGGATTAGTCATTCCTCCATATTCTTCCTCTTTTGCTTCTTCACCTTCTTCTTTTAGCTGTTCCTCATAGAGGTCATCAGAAAGGGATGTTACTACATCCTCTGGCTTGTGTTTTTTGTCAGTCACTTTGATTGTTCCATCTGGATCCACAGACTTTACCATGAACTTGTATTCCAACCCTGTAATGATGTAAACATATGCACAGTGTATAAGAAGGCTGTTTTATTGCAATCTGATACTATGCTATCATTGTCTTAACATACTTAACATACTTTAGATAATTGGTGATAATCATTAAAGTATTTTTAACATGGACTTTACCTTTTTAGTTTGTACCATCATTACAACCAGTGATTAAAACACATCTTTTCTCAAAGTACCGTATATTATGGTATGACAACTATTAGTAAGTAAGCTATTTCTGTCCAAATCATGTATTGTGATATTGTGACCCTACCAAAGGTAATTACAAGTGTGTCAATCCGGAATTGTCAAAGGGTCACTAATTACTTTACTGCATAAAATCATCCAACAGATTGTGTTATACAAATGATTTCTGGATATCAGCTCATCACTAAAACTAAGTGAAGTTGTCATAATGGCAGAATAGCTGACGTTAAGTGTTTTGTTAGTGTAGTGGATTCTTGGTGAGGCGTCCTACTTAATGTCTCGTGTTTGTGAATGGCTCTACTGTTGCTGGAACCATGGCGTGTGTTCCTCTGAGGGAACAGAACAGATGGCACAACACCCACGGGTGCCATGCAGGAGCTCTACAACACACACACACACACACACACACACACACACACACACACACACACACACACACACACACACACACACACACACACACACACACACACACACACACACACACACACACACACACACACACACACACACAGAAAACACACATCTTACCACACTTTTCTACCACTTCCTGGGTGACCAGCTCCTTCACTTTGTCAGCCTTGACACAGAAAGAATAATTATAGGTAATTTGTTTAAATTCATGAAATTTTCAAACTTTATATGCATATATTGAATTAAAAACATACTGAGAGTCCGGGCTCTCCCTTGTCCCCTTTTGCTCCTTCAATTCCCATTGTGCCCTACAGGAAAATCACATTTGTACTTTATTTTAAGCAAAAACACACACACACACAATTAGCCTGTGACTATAGAGAGGTATTTAGCAGACGAATAGCCAGATATTTTTGGGTGTTGGCAGAGATTAAGACAGAGCTTAAAAAGGAATAAATATTAGGTTTTTATTAGGTGACCAAAAACATGACACCAAATACATTTTAAAAAGTTGCTCTATGTTTGCTGGATGGCAACTATTTATCACCACATTCACTACAGGGTTATAATACATCATTGTACTGTCTACAGTGGCAAAAAGTTAGTTAATACAACATTAAACATATTTGTTGTTGGTATTAACAACATATTCCATTAAACTCCAGCTCATACTTATGATGTAGTTGAATCAGTCACCAAATAATTGATATTTATGTAATTACAAGGTGTTTTTTTTTACCTCACATAAATAAAACATCATTCTTTTCAAAAACCTTCTATGGTAAGATCCATTATGTTAGACAAGCAAATGGAACTGTAGGAGAGCTGGTGGGACATCAGTTTTTTATTATTATTATTATTATTTTTTACTATTAGTGTGTTTAAATAAGTGATTTGGTGTGTGTTCATGTGACTTTTACATTCTGTCCTTTTTGTCCAGGAGTCCCGGGTGCTCCCCTCTGACATGGCTTTGATCTGCCTCTTCTGCCCACCTCTCCCTGATTGACATAAAAAAAAGAAATCACAAAGAATAGACATACAGAAAACACATTCTGAGTTTCTTTCTGATAAAAAGAACAACTTATCCCTGCTCATCCATCAATACTTAACAGCAGGAACGACAGACTCCTCCCAATTACGTCCATCCTTGGAATATCCTCATTAGAGGTTTCCAGCCACTCTCAACCCTGAGCGTCTAGTAATTGTGGCTGAAAGGCACTAATTGAGTAAGATATTACTTGAAAGCTGCAGACAGAAATAGATCTGTGTGTGTGTGTTAATTAAGGACATGTCTCTGCTCTGCTGTATCCACAGCGCATGCTGCCACTCTCTCTGAGCCAGACGCAGACGTGGTGATGACTGGTTTAAAGCTCAGCTCATTCTTCTGTCTGCTGTTTCCTGTCGCATTTTCATTCTTTTTCTCTTGTAGACTGGACTTTTTTTTTAAAGTGGCATCGTCATATTTGTTTATGGCTTTTCATGTGCAATCAAAGTTTGAAAATGACTTCAGGGTGTTGTGAGACTTCATTTTTAGACTCTGATACCACATAATTTAAACACAGGAGAAAAATAATGTGCTATATATATAACTTTATAGTAGTTTCTGATTCAGCCCCATGGTATTTCATTGCTGCACAATTCCATTTATGGTAGTGCTAATTAGGCTTGCAATTGGGTGAATATTCTTCATTTAAATACACAGAATACACAGTTATTACTACTTTATATACTTCATCTACATTACTGGCTTGCATCAACCAGTGAAAATAAAATCAATAAAGGCTCAGAGTGGTCAGAGTTATAAATCATTTAGGTGCATTAGATTGGAATTTGATTAAGTGTATTTTTTATATTTTATCCATATCTATTATCCTGAGATGAAGCCTTAACGATGTTATTTTCTTGAGATATCAAACACAATTTTTTATAATTTAAATGATGACATAAATATACCATTAAAATCTATATTTGGCTTCTTCTTAGAGAGTCATCATAGAGGAGAAGATGGGCGTATTTCTAAGATATGAGGAAAGTGGGAAAGTGTCAATCTTTTTATCTAACTTCTGGAAAGAAAGTAAGTGTTCCGAATGTGTGTGTATATATATAAATAATGTGTGTGTAAACTGAGAAGTAAAAAGTCAGGGGAGAGCACTGACCGACAACTTTACTAAATCCAACAGACAGAGAAGGCATTGCCTACCAATTCGAGAGATAACATTATACACGTCCTGAGCATTGAAATTGTAATTATGAGAACAGTTTGATATTTATAACAAGCCCAGGTCTTTATTTAACTTCTGTTTCCATTTACCTGCACAATAATGCATTATCACTGCAGGATGAAGATTAAAAAATCAGCATCATATATCCCCAATAGGGAGCATATATTGTACCTTTGGTCCTGTGTCCCCATTGGGTCCTGGGGCTCCTGGTGGTCCCTCATCCCCATCCCTTCCTGGACTTCCTGCTGACCCCTTAAACCCCGGGAAACCTGGGAAGCCTTCTGCACCCTGCATGGAGCAAGAACAATGTCAGGGAGTAGATTAACACACTATGGCTCCTTTCTCTGCAGGGGAAGATACAAACACATTTTCCTGCTCTTCAATTAAAAAAGACAATACATGGTGAATTTTAATTACAATTTTTTTTTATGAAAACGAAACAAGATATAGCCCTAATAACACATAATTAGCAGTGTAATTAGATAAACAATGAGCAGTGATTTACTAACCTTATCCCCTTTCTCTCCTGGCTCGCCATCCACACCGTTAATCCCTGCTTCTCCTTTGTCACCCTAAAGTGGACACATAATGGAAAAAGGCAAATGAAAAAAAATATGTTGCATTTTTTATGTTTAATAAAGGCACAAAGTGAAATGTTTGTGGATGTACCTTGCGCCCCATGAGTCCATTCAGTCCAGGTATCCCAAGGATGCCAGGAGGCCCCATATCTCCCTGTTTTGCAGAGACACAATTATGTTGAGTCACATCCATTAGTTAAATCAGATAACCTGATTAGGCCTAACCTTTTCTCCATTCAGGCCTGGACTCCCAATGCGCCCTGGTAAACCTCTGAATCCCTGTGGAAAAAATATATAATTCTCAAAAATATGATTACTTAGGATGATACAAATGTCTTAAATGTCTGGGAGAAAAATAATTAGTGGAACCTTCTCTCCCTTCTCCCCTTTGTCTCCTGGTAATCCTGGTTCTCCTGAGTCACCCTATACAAACAAAAGCAAAACTAAATAATATGGTGGTGACTGAGCTACTGACCAGTAGTATTTAGCTTCCCACTGTACCTGATTGCCCTTCTGGCCTTGCAGTCCTATGTCTCCTTTTTCCCCTTTGTCTCCATCTACTCCATGATCCCCATTTCCACCCTTAAAATCACACCATGCATCTTAGTTAATTCCATGACTGTGACACTGAATTTTGTCTTCTTGTTTATTTGTCTGTGTGCTTTCACCATTTCTCCATTGAGCCCTGGCTCCCCTGGATCTCCCTGCAGGGAACGAAGACAAATTCACCCACAGTTCAGCCACAGCAAGCACAGAATGATCAAATTATGCTCCAGGGTCAAGATATCGTGATAAACTCTTGCTGACCTTCTGGCCTACCGGTCCTCGCACGCCGAACCGTCCCAGTGCACCCTTAGTGCCTGCATCACCCTTTAGACCCTTTCAGAAAGAATTCAGAAACGTTTCTGTAATAATGGAATTTACTTTTGGTTTAAGTGCACCACTGATTGTAATTATGTACTGAATGGTGTATCAGAGATTAATTAGTATTGAGCTGCCCTCAAACACGAATGAACCATTATGTTTTCCAATGAAACGTCACTGCACCATTACCTTCAGTCCAGGGGGGCCATCTTCACCCTTTTCTCCTTTATCACCGTCAAAACCTGGTAATCCTCGTTCACCCTGAAAAAAAACGAATGTTAAAACACTTTATTCACATCACTTTACTTGCACAGTGATTGATGGAAGCAATAGAATGATAAGAACTTGTATGAGATCTCACCGCCTCCCCTTTGGGACCCCTAAATCCACGAGGTCCTTGGATTTGAAGCACGCTTCCCTGTGGGATTTTGCAACACGTTACAAAATTGTTAATGTGGATTTATGTGCCCTTGTTGTGTCTTTATGTTGGGTCTTTTATTAGCACATGTTATTATTTATTCTGCATGATTCATCTAGGATGTATCAGCGCCACGGCTAAATAAACCAATTGTGATTCATACCCGTTCTCCTCTGACTCCAGGTAACCCTCTGTCTCCCTAGAAAAAAAAAAGATTGTTTTTAAAATATCTCTTCAAATATGATTATTTGAATTCCAGGAGTCAACAAAAACACACACAGATTACTTCATATCTCCGGCTGCAGCGCTGTTCATGGAATTCTATCGAATCCATTCCCATTATAATATAAAATCCAGTCCGGTATAATCGGCCTTTGATAAAATGTCACGAAAAGATTGGTGCGCACAACCTGGCCGAGGTTTAGTGGCATTTGACAGGAAAGATAAATAAATCATACAGGGGCCACTTGAACGAAGAAATATGACGGTCTGAGTGATGACATCACTCCTATCAACGCAACCTGGACCCACTCACACTTCAGAATGAATGAGAAATCTCTATCTTAGAAATGAAAGGACAATATGAATATCTAGACATTCAGTGTTGGCCTCTCAAACAGACCACTTAATGCCAACAAACAGAACAGTGACTCAATATAAAGATTAAGTCCATGCAGTCAGACAGGGGAGATCAGGTAGTTCATTCAGAATTTGCAGCAGCTCCGTGCTTGTGGTACATGATGTAGAATTTACAGAAACCGCTTGTAAATAGAATGAAAAAAAACATCACACTTCAGTGATGGAAGAATTTTTATGTGGCTCGGTGTAAAGGACTGTAGGGAACAAGGCTAATAAGACATCCTCTCTGTTCTCTCCTTGTACTTTTTAAGGAATGTCCTCGACAAATGACTTCCAAAGTCTTGTTTTCTGCAGTTAAGTCAAATTAGAATTTAAAATTTCACTTATGTGCTGCTTTATCAACACGGATAAAGATTTTATTACTGTGCTGGTGTCAGTTATGGGAAAATAGCTCACCCTTTCTCCTTTGCTGCCACGCAAGCCTTTTGGACCCTAGATGTTGAGGGAAAATAGAAGAAAAACATTTTGTCTTCAAGTGTAAATAAATGATCTTAAATGTTTTTTTTTCCATAATGACATCCTTACTAGATTTCCTGGAGTTCCTTGAACACCTGTACTCCCTTTATCACCCTGAAATAAAATAAATATTCAGAATAATACACTAACATGATTGAACAAAATATATTATAAGTTTGGGTACAAGTTTGAGTTGTCTGAAGCTGAACTCACCTTCCTGCCAGGGAAGCCAGGCAAGCCCCTGGCACCAGGTTCTCCTGGAATACTGATTCCCTAAATGAGAAGAAGCCAGTCAGAATTAGACCTTTATACATTGCACTTGAATAAGTTGCACTAGAAACAACACAATTATAAAATGATGATTTATCTTTTTTTATGTGGGGGGTTGTAATTTTAATAATAATTGAGTAGAATAATTCAACAGATATTTGGCATTTTTACCTTTTCTCCTTTTACTCCAGACAAACCAGGAGGACCCTTTATTAGATGGATGCAGAGGTCACGCAAAATGATATGGTAAACTTCATTAGAGATGGCAATCAATCAGGTATAAAATGTTTTAAAAAAGAATTAAAAAATAAGAACTGGAAGATGTTATTGCTTACAGGAGGTCCTGGTTCTCCTCGAGGTCCAGGAGCTCCTGGTGATCCACTTTTACCGCGTTTTCCCCTTTCTCCCTGAAACACCTCAAAAATCTTACCTTACGGCACTTTTCATTTAGTGAAATAATATCATTGTCTTTCAAACTAAATGGTGTGACCTTCTCTACACCTGTTTCTTCATGTTATCCTACTTTCTTTCACACTTACTGCATTAATTTACATACATTTCTGTCCCAGAACAATGAGCTTTGATGGTAACTGGTAAGATCATGTACCTCTCTACCTGGATCTCCTGGGTCACCTGGGGCACCCCTAAAGCCTGGGATACCCTGGATACCTGCATTACCACGAATACCCTGGATTCCCTGAGCACCGGGAGGTCCCTGTTCACCCGGCTCGCCCTGAGGTGACGCATGGACAAAAAAAAAAAAAGGGACAGGACAAGATAAGGGGAAATTGAAAGGTTTGGCAGACAAAAACACAGTTAAAGGTCACTTGTTTCATGTAATGTCATTACGCAGCTCCTCTATTGCTTTTGAATAATTGCTTTTAAATAAAGCCCTTCTTGTCTTTCTCAATTTATGCGCTCATACGTAAATTTAAATGAACTGAACCAATTAAATTCCCAAAATTAAAACTGTGATGAGAAACAAAGTCAATTAAAATTAGTGATTGAAAAACTGTGGGGATTAATTGATTTAGTAGGGATGTAATTTTATTTTTCTTGTCTTTTTTTTATATATTTTTTTGAGAGTTAGGAAGGAGTGAACGTTACCTTCTGTCCTGGAGTACCAGCCTGACCCTCTGGCCCTCTGTAGCCAATGCCTGGCTCTCCCTGAACACACAAAACACCACAACATCTGTCACCGCCATGCCTCTGAATTACAATCTCAACTCTCAAGGTTTTCTGTCACAAACATCGTGGAACTGAACCCTGTATACATACCTTTTGCCCTTTCTCACCAATTTCACCCTGAAAAGTGTGTAAAAAAACACAAATCAGTTATGAAGTTTTAGTGCACATCCTCGACACATCCTTTTTTTGTGCACCAAAATAGACCAAACACAGAGGAATTTGAAACAAAAAAAAACACAAAAGAATAAGCAGACCTGTCAGCATGTTTTACAAGGGGAATTATTAATGTCGGCTTTAATCTGCTGTCTCACAGTCAAACAGGAATAGAGTGGGAGGACATCAAAGGCTTGGACTGGACTGACATCACTGACAGGTGAGACAGGAGAGAAGTTCTCCCTGACGCCGTACGTCATTTACTGACGCAATAGGCATCAGTAAATGATCTGGAGAACAACAATTATGTTTTTTTTAAACTTAGTGCGACGACTGTCCTTCTTGGTCTATGATCTTTTTAAGACACTATTTAGAAAAACTGTTCTTAATTTCTGATGAGCTTTTTCTATGATTTGAAGAAACTTGATCTGGTTAAGGAAGAGAAACCTTTTGTGTGGCTGTCTGTAACTATACCAGCTAAACATTATCATTTTAGCATTGCCACTCAACCCCACTCAGAGCTGTTAACATGGATGTACAGTGTTTCTCTTGCATTTTCCAAAGCCGCAAAGAAACACTAAGTAAATTTCATTTGTCATCATTTAGAATTACAGAAGCAGAAATCTGACATCTCAAAACCTGGAAAAATAAATATCAAATCATCATTATCATAAAAATCCAAACTATCTGCAAGGCTAGATGCCACTATGGCACATTAGGTAGGAATTATTTGTTTGCCCATTTGATCAAGGGTTGCAATGATAGAGAAATTAAATCAAAATTCAATGTTTCCCTTCGTAATCTTTTTTGATCGTTTCTGGCTTTGCGTGGATTTCTGTTTATCAGAGTGTTATAAGGTTTAAAAACAGCTTTATTCACCTTATCTCCTGGTTTTCCATCCTCACCTGGTTGTCCCTATTGCACAAGAAATATATCGTATGTTACTGACTTTAGATATTGAAACAGAGTGTTTTATGATGATGATTGTGGTGTACTATCTGCTCTTACCTTTAGGTAATAATACTCTGGAGGATATGGGTATGGTTGCCCAGTTTCTTCATCATAATTCCCTTCCTGCCGCCTCTCCATCTCCATCTCCACCCTCCTCCTCTCCCATTCTTCCCTCTCCCTCTCCAAATCTCTCTCCACCTCCTTCTCAGTCCTCTCCCTCTCCAGATCTTTGTCCGTCTCCTCTTTCTCCAGCTCTTCCCTCTCTCTATCCAGTTCCTCCTCTTCGCCTTCCCGCTCTCGATCCGCGTCATCTGTCTCCCAGTCGTAGTCTCCACTGCTCACTTCATCGTCATAAACTGGATCAGGGCCTGATTCTTTAATCACATCTGGTTTCACTCCTGTCTCCAATCCCAACTCATCTACTGTTTCAGTTTTATCCTGTTCCTCTTCTCCCTGTGTTTCTGTATCACTTTCTGCATCACTTTCTCTTTCTGTGTCACCGTATCTCTGTTGTTGCCTCGCACTCTCGGTATATGTTTGAAGGTCAGAGATTTCTTGCTTTTTCTTCTAGAAAAACAGGTTTCATGACACATATGAATGTATTATCAGTTATACCATTTTATTGACAATATATTTTTTATAATTATTCTCTACATCATTGAATACAGACTTACATTCCAGCTGTTGTAACCTTGAGCTCCAGAGGCCAGATACTGAAATTACAATGAAGATAAATCTTACATTTAGTTTACAGTGACAATTTATTATTGTCATATAAAGTTATATTTTAAAGATTTAAAGATAGGCTGTAAAGATCTAGTTTAAAAAAAAATACTTTTTGTGCCTCCATAAACCGATTTCTTCCACCTGGAGCACCTGGCATGAAAACCTAAAATGTAAAAAATTATTATTACTGACATTTTTATTTTTTTATCAGTCGTCTGTCTTCTACAAAACCAGGTGACACTTACCATAGAATCGGGCCAGGGGGCGCTTTTCTTGACTCTGGTTTGGGATCGAGGGACCTGCCAAGTCCCCAAAACGGTTAGCGAGTGTATTTCTATCTATCGTGGTGTCTATTAAACAGCCATGATTTTGTGTGATACATTAAGTGTATAATAATAATGAAAAACGTAAGAAATAAAGACTCAGACTTGCTTAAAGAAGTTATTTTAAAATAGTTGTTTTTTTTACTTAAGGATACATGCTCAGAGAGGTTAAACAGACAAAACAATGATATCAAACACATTTTAATCACAGTGAAATGTAATCCACTAACAATGAACCAACTGAGAAAATGTTCACCAGTATTTTTTTTTATATCATATCAAAATTCAGAAAAATATCAATGGAATTCCAAAAGATATCCAGTGAGCTTAAACATCACATTTGTTTGCTTTTCAATAAATAAAAAAGTTCAGTACAACTTAAGACAAGAAGATATACATGAACATTTTTGGCACATGTTTGAGCAAGGTTTGTCTTTTAATGAGATGACTGTTACACAGATATATTTGTCATAATAAATAAATTAGTAGTTCTAGACAAGCAAAGTAAAGGCTAGAGTTTATTACACAAATGTAAAGTTACTATGACTTGGACATGAGGGCAAAACTCTCACGCCCAACAGAGGTGCCTGATTTTATACAGCACTCTACTCATAAAAAATCCCCAGTACAAGAAATGAGTTTTGGCATTTCGTCTTTGGTTGAGTGACATCATCGCTGTCCCCCCTCATGAAACGTTGGTCAGGTTCAGGCTCACCAGCAAGAGAGTTCACAGTTTATTCACACTCTCCATGTCAAGTGTTTTCTTATGAAAGCTTACAACTCTATAGTCACAGTCTCTCTGGAATTAAGTCCTGTTTAAAAAAACAAAAAACAAAAAAACGAGAGAGAGAAGTATTAAAAGTAACTATCTGGACTCTATTCTAATCATACCAGAAGTTGAACTCGGATACTAAAGCTACTCATTCCCATTCAGTCAAGCTATAGAGAAATCATGCTCAGAGCATGCTGCTCAAAAATGCTGCTGGTAATGTTTGCGGATTATAAAATCTGTGATAGTATGTTTCCATTCCCGTAATATACACATTAGCCTTAGACAAACATGTGCACCTTCTTTGAACTGGTGAAATTTTCACAGGCAGTAGAAAGTGTCTTGAAATGTGATGCCAAGTGCTTGTTTTCAATTATGATTATTTTTTGTAGAACAAGTTATGACGAAGAAGTGAAGCCCATCCTTCATTTTATTCAAGCACTTGTTCATCACTTTCAGACCTCTTGTGTAAAGCGACTGTAAAAGAACATGCAAAGATATTAAGAAACATTCGGGCGAGATTGGATGCTGTGTCTTACTTTGTCTAATTCTTCTGTTGTGACAGGCGCCGTAGGCAGTGACACATTATCCTGTTCATGACAATAAAGAACAGATAAGACTGGAACATAGGTGAAAAAAGTAAAAAGTTCACTGTAGCAGCTCCCCAACCTCATCTTTCTGTGCTGTATGTTGTGGTATTAACTTTATTAAAACTTAATGTTGCCTATTAACATCAGACACATGAAAATTTTAAGTATTTAGTTTAGCAAATGCTTTTTAATGGGGAAGGAACTATATGTATAGAACAAGACAATTATCTTAATGTACATACATTCACCAGAATAATGGCAGGCACACATAATACTTGTTGTTTCTGATGGCGTCAAACAGATGGTGTACTTTACCTGTGCATTTACATCTCTGGCCGCGAGGGACGTCAGAGGATGACTGGAGGTGTCTGCCAATGCTTCTAACTGGGCAGGGATATGTGATGCTGATTGATCCTCCTACACAGAAAAAAACAGCATGCATATTCATTAAATGTGTCTTGATGTATCCTCCCTATGTGGTGAACGTGTGGCTGAAGAAGCCAGTTATCTTCTTTCCTAAGTTAACTCAGTTTTCAGCTAATTATTCCCAATTTGATCAGGTGTGTTTGACTTTCTCAATAGAAATACGCTTTTGCATTAAAAACAGTAGTTATTAGTACTGCATAGAGAGTATATGACTCAGCTCAGCTGTCTCTGCTCCTATTATATTAGAGTACAGTCATGCAATAATAAACTAGTTTTTATTATTACTAAAATGAACTAGACTGCAGAATTATTAATGCTCACCTTGTTATCCAGTGGATGGAGGAATTCATCTGTTTGGATGAGCTGCATAAAAAAAAAGAAAACATGAAATATTTTAGATAAAAAATGAATCACACTAGTTTTACACAACCTGGATGGAACAGATGAGAGCGTGCTGTTTAAAGCAAATTCACCGGTCACCTCTCCTCTCTTTAGAGTTTGAACATACCTTTTCCTTTCCTTGAATGAGAAAGTGTGTCCAAACTTTGTACTGCTATGATCATGTCATCATAACTTTTTAACACTCTAAGCTACAGATACCGCAGCATGTGATGTGCAGAGCAGATGTAGTGGGCTGTGATGACAAACTCATTTATTCTCAATAATGAATTCAGGTAGTGGGTGTGTCATTAATCAACTCTTTGCGGTGTTTGGTGTGGGCACAGATATATTTCAGTCCCCAGAGACGCTGCTATGTAAAAAAAAAAAAAAAAAAAAAGAAAAATTGATTATGAGTTTGACAGGGCTGTTAACAAAAAGCACCCACTATGACAATGCTCCAAATCTGTAACAACCACACGTCATCAATCATCACTTTAAATTGAAGTTTCCCACAGCGCATGAATTAGTCATTCATTGAAGCTGCCTACCTCATACTCATAACTGTATTCTTCGCCATTATAAAACTCCTCTTCCTCCTCTATCCCTTGCTTGGCCTCTTCACTTGTCTTCAGATAAAGGGGGAAATCAAAGACAATAATGATATGAAGATACTGTTACGGATCATAATGTATTATTTGTTACAATGACTGGACAACAAAAATGCCAAGCAACCCATTCATCAAAATGATCAAAACTGGTATTAATACAATGAGAAGCACATGGAAGGCATGCTTTTAGTTTTATTAATAAACCCATACACACAGTTATTTAAAATATGTTAATATCATAATTATTATTTGTTATTATCCTTCAGTAAAAAAAAAGGAAAAAATAATATTTGTGAGAAAAGACATTATTTCTACACAAAGAATGTTATTTTATTGTCAATCAGTGTCAGAGTGATTAAATTCTGCAGAGAGAGACAGCTGTGTTAGTTGGTGTGGTTTTGTTTAATTAGCCCAAAGATGAAGATTAGTTTCCAGGTTTCATTTAAACCCTTAAGGACATTTACCAGGCGGTGTCTCTGCCTCTTATGCCGTCCTTTATTTCCTTTGCCCTGGTTAAGAAGTTCACAGTCAGAGAGAAAAAAGATAAAGGTTTCTCATGCTTCAGAAGTTGTTGAGGATCAAGTTCAAAACAATGAGTTGATAGATTTAGGGAGATATTTTAGAGGGGAATAATAAGAAGTTAATAATTATAAAAGATTAAGAAGATGAACCTCAGGGTTAAAAGTTAACAATTGGTTTAGACCTATGTTTACTTGTATGACCACAGCAATGGTTTTGCATGTTTTAGCCCTTTCGTTACATTTGCTTATATGAATTACCTTGATTCCCTGAAGGTAGCAACTTGATTAATGATTACTTTCATGGCATTATCATGATAATATTTTAAAGGGAATAAGTAGATGCTTGTAGATATGAGACATGAACACTTTCTTTTCCTGAATTGTGTTCCCAATTGTGTTGGTGCATTTTTGGATACTTTACAACAACCATTTTATTGCAAGAAACATTTCAATTGCAATGTAATTACCATGCAACAATGCCTTAACATTTTGTTTTGTTATGGTATTATGGTAACAAGAATGTCAATTAAATTCATCAAATGTCAAGTAACATTTAAATCTCTGTAAATTGATTTGTATCCTGTATAAATATAATCTGAAATCAGTAACTGCATGGGAGATAGGATATCAATTTAAAAACATGCCTTAGAGAATTGATATTCATATATACAGGGCTAAAACATGCAACACCAGTACAGTCCTATAATAACACATATTTAAAATCAATGGCATTCAAGAAACATAATTTACTTGTTAAAATAACATTAATAATATATTATTATTATTAAATTAATAATATATTAATGTTATATGTTCAATCTAACAGATTAATCAGTACTCATGCTTGTCTCTGATCCCTCAGGCCAAACCCAGTCATAACAGAGATGTCTATGGAAGCCTTACCTTCCCACGCTCCCGGTTCTTTTTCTTTCGTCTTGGATTTTCATTCAGAGCATCTTCCTGAGTGAGGAGAACAGTCTCCACCACAGTTTCTGGTAACTCTGTGACTGTCTGACATACACATTTAAATATTGCTTTTATATTCAGATTCTTAAAAACAGAACATAACACAAATTGTTTCCAACTTCTGACTTACTTCAGTGTTTTGTCACTTTTGCAATACCTCAAGCATGCTCGCCATGTTTCATTCATTTTGTAGAATTATACATTTAAAGATTGCATATTTAATAACCTCACCTCCTGGGTTGAAGTATAATTGACAGTCAGATTCATTTCGAGTGAAGATATTTCATTATCTGCTGTTTCATTCAAAGGGTCCTGCATATAAAAAAAAACAGAAGTAGTGTATGTGACAAAAATGTGCAGTTTTGGACCAGAAGTGATGTAGAAGATTCAAATTTAAAGTGACAGCTCACATGAAATATGCTATTTTCAGAGTTGATTAATGTCAGAATCCGCTTAATTGGCTAACTATGTTCATGCGTACAAGGAATGGGAATCCAGATTCTAGTGGCTCTCAATGCAGTAAACATTAACAAGTGACTATCATGTATAATGAGTAGGTGAATAAATAGATCCATACAAACCAATGGCCAGAAACATATGAGGTCCATTATATACATGTAGAACTGTTTTTTTTTTTAAATAATATATATAGCTGGTTATACGCAATATATGCAGTGTTCTAGTAGTAAATTGGATATGTATATATTTTATTGTACATTTAGTATTTTAAATTAATATGAATATGTATAATTTGTAGTTGGAGTGGAATTTTCTATTAGTGTCAGTTCAGCATCTTCAACCAAGACAACATACAGCACATCACTGAACTAGTTTAAAGACCCAAAATATAATAATAATATATTATATAATAATAATATAATTTTCAAGTTTCTTGAAGCAGGTTTAATACACAGATTGTCAGCTGGGTTTCTTACAATATTTAGAGCCTGTCTGTCTAACTCTGCATCCTCAGTGGTGTCCGTCTCTGTTAGAGGCTGGTTGGAAAGGTCATACTTTAATGGAGTCTGTTCAGATGACACAACCAGTTGGTATAAGCAGTAAGTTGCAATGTACAAGATTTATAGGTTTGGCAACCTGTGTTCCTAAATTGCTGTGATCACAGGTCAACAGCAAGTTGACATACATTGTACTCAGTGATGATGTTGGATGTGTGAGTTTTTGTGTTTTCCTTTGTTTTCTTGGAGGTGCCGAGCACATGAAGCAGCTCCTCTATTCCGTCTTGTAGCAGCTGCTCAATCAAAGCCTTAAGCAATGGCAGCTGAGAAAAGGAAAAAAGGTTTATTTAAGTCAAATTGATATACTTGCACAATGCTGTCAACCTTGAAATTGGAACAAAGTCATGCTTAGAGCTCACCCTGATGCCATAGGCTTCAAACATTACTTCAATGTCCTAAAGAAGAGGAAAAATATGTTGCTTAAAAAGGTAATAATACAAAATGAGAGCATATATCCCAGAGGAGGAACTACTACATTCTGCACTCACCTTCATCACGATAGATTTTCCAGCTTCACCCTAAATAGGAATTAAAGTAAATGCAGCGAAAATCATTTTTATTTCCATATACATGTGTTTTTTTAAAGATCGTTTTCATCAGCACTACCTTCTCTCCTTGCAGGCCATTTTCTCCTCTATCACCCTGCAGAAACAAAATACAAATGAGCTACAAAGTCAATATTTCTTTGATTTTGTAACTCTGCTGAGTATAAAATCCATCATCATCTTACCTTCATTCCTGGTGCACCCTAAACAGACAGAAACAGAAGCAAGGCATTGAAACATGCATCTAGAATGCATGCCACGGCATCAAGCTTGCCATATCTATTTGCAGATAATGGCACAACACATTCATTGCAACGCACAATAGAAGCATTATAGTCATTGCTGAGCGATGACTCAGATGTCAGGCCAGCAAAATAAGAATCACACCATGTCACAGCAGAAATGATGCATCATTATTCATGAGCTGTAAATGAGTAGAACCATGTTGTGTGTGAGGTTAAACTCACAGTAGCTCCTGGAGGACCCATTGGGACTGGAAATGCTTGTCGGATTTCTTCGATGGTTGCACCCTGCGGACAGATCCACGTAAAAAGTTAAAGTTTAAACTGCCACGTAGGTCTAAGTGGAGATGCTTGATGATTCTCTGAACTACCACAAAACAGAACCGAGCAAAAGTGATAATGATTATAAGTATACTCCTGTGCACATATCACTATTAAATAAGAAATAGTAAAAACCCAAAGATCTTCTTTTCTGTTAATTCACTGAAAAAGGGATTATTTTTACCTCTGAAGTGACAAGCATATGCCTACCAGGCAAACCTGGAGGTCCTGGGTCACCCTTACTACCATCTTTACCCTGTGAAGAAACAAAAAACACTTCAGTATTACAACCTCAATTCCCCCCCTTTCTGATTTCTCTGGTTAATCTCAAAATCACTTACATTTGCACCAGCATCTCCCTTTTCCCCCTGGAATGAGAGAAAAATTCATGTGTGCATTCCCAAATAGCTTCATAAATGTTTTAGTTGTTTAAATTAAATCTGAAGGACCTTTTCTCCACGATCTCCTTGTTGTCCTTCTCCCTGTGATAGCAAAATGTGTTTTCAGTCATTTACCCGAAAGAGGATGTGAATAATTGCTTTAATAATTGCTGTAATTGTTGAAATGAAAACGTTCCTCACATCTTTTCCTGGAAGTCCTCTCTTCCCATCGATGCCAGGTCTCCCCTGTAGAAAAGAAGGCATAAAAGATTCTGGAGATATTCTACAGACTGATTATTATAATGGGAAAACAGGAGGTAATTACGCACCTAAAACAAACATATTAGGCATTATATTAGCTTGAATATAGACTAGAGTATTGACTATCACCAGTAGGAACATATAAAGGATGATTAATGAATATTTCAGCCATAGATACAGAGTCAGGGTGATACTCACTGGAGTTCCTGGTAATCCCGGCATTCCTGCAATCCCAACCCGGCCTTGTTCTCCTTTCTGTTCACAAACACACATTCAAAAACAAATATATTATCAATAATTGTTTTTAATCTGAAATCTTTGTTTTGAAATAACAAAAAAATGATGCCAAATATATCACTGACAAATTAGCCTTTATAAGTTTATTTCTTTTCAAAATTCCAAGTCATTCTGTGTATTCATTATAATCATCAGTGAACTATAATTTTCTGCATTTTTCTTAGAGAAAGGTACTACTTATTTTTTTTTAACTCCTAACAGAAATCAATTACATTGTTTTAGTCCAAAAGCATTCAGGTGATTGATTATTAACAGCTACAGTAATCCCTTCAAATAAATTACTATAACAATATTTCACTTTTAAGTAAAAGCAATTTAAATTTTCCTTCACATGTTTTCTGGTGTTTGCGCACTAATCACACAAATTGAGGCACCTGTTTTCTGATATCTGAGAATTTTTGTGTGTTGTTGAATTCATGTGTTGTTAACTATGTACATGTAACGTCTAATGGTATTTATTTTCTTATAATAAATAAATAAATAGTAAAAACATTGTTGCACTTACCACACCGGGTTCTCCCTTTTGTCCTACTTCACCCTGCATTTATTATCATAAATCAAATGAGTAAACTCAGAAATTCAAGTTTAAAACGGTTTATATACATATGAATAGATTTGAATAATATGCGCTAAACTGGGTACACAGGTTTGTATAACCTTTAATCCTGGTTTCCCTGGTAAACCATCAAGTCCACTTCTTCCAGAACCACCCTGCAAATCAACACATGTATTTTTAAACAAATGTAAATCACACTGATACAAACAGTACCACATCATGCATTTTGAATGATGATACACATACCAGAGATGGCCCTGGTAATCCTGGTTTACCCTCTGGACCCTGTGAAGAGACATAAATATTTAAATACTGGGATGATTCACAGCAGAAAAGATATTAGAAATATACCAAATATAACCCAGGAAGAAAGCCAACAACAAGAAAATGATACAGCAGAAGAATTGGAGGAATAAAAAAAAAAGTCATTGATCTGTATGAGCAAGTATCCTTAATCACCTTGGATCCATTTATTCAGTGTGATAATTTGTTTGATTGTACTACTATTGATGATATTCATGATCAACTTGTGTTGAATAAATACTCTCAATGATATGTGATGTCTTACATTTGACAGTATATTTATTGATCTTATTTGAGGAGAAGATGCACACAGAGTGCAGTGTATGGAACTTGTAACATACTCATTTTATATCACAGATCTGTTTGCCCATACACTCAGACTGAAATCAAATATATTTATAAATCACATTTAAAAATAACAACAGTTCACCAAAGTGTTGTTCAATCCAAATAGGAAGACCATAAAACAACACAATAAACACAAGGACCGATTTAACAGAAGAAGAAGAAGGGTAAATCTCATACTGGGTTAAAATTGAGTTTTAAGACAGGATTTAGCAGCAGGCAGCTCGGGGGCATCCTAAAATACAGAAGCAACTTGTTCCAGACCTGAGTGACCTTGGTGGAGCATGTGGTTGTAAAATGTCAGACAGACGGGTTGGAGCTAACCCTTTCACGGATTTATATGTGAAAATAATATCTTAAAATAAATTTTAAACATGCAGTGCTCTTGTTTGCGTGTTTTCATTCAAAACTGAGTGGCAGTGGATTTAAAGAGTTAGCATCTTTCTGTTTCAGGGGCGGGTAAATACGGGAGTCATCTGCATAACAGTGAAACGAGATCCCATATTTTGGACCCTACAGACCCTAAGGGGAGCAGGTAAAGGAAAAATAAAATTGGCCCAAGAATAAAACCTTGAGGGACTACAAGAGAGAAGCACCAAGGATTAACCAAGGCTGACATAAACTTCTATCAAACAAGTAAGACCTGAACTATTCCAACTAATGCCAACATAATGTGCCATGCAGGAGATGAGAATAATGTGGTCTCCTGTGTCAAATACTGTGGTGAGATCTAAAAACATGAGAATGGCAGAGTCAGTAGCTGATAAAATGTTAAAAACTTCTTAATGTCAAATACCTACAGTTAAAAGTGTCTTACAAAAAGTGTAAGATAAATTGTAATAGGAAGAAATTAACAAACATGGCAGCAAGGACACTTAAGGATTCTACCCAAGTTAAATAAATGGGATACTCACTCTTGGTCCAGGCAGACCTGTTTCTCCTCTCATACCAGGCTCACCCGTCTCTCCTGGTTCACCCTGAAAGAAAGAAGAGTAGAGACAAGATGAGAAGATACAAGAGGGGGAGATGAGAGGAGAAATTTCAATACCCTCAAGAAATAAATAAATAACATCAAGCCTGTTATTTCTTAAGTTACCTTAATAACTCTGGTAAGTATGCTGTTATCTGCAACAATCTGGTAGAACATAAGAAAACAAACAAACATTAACTTGCTTACTGACAAAGTCAGTTGATTAACAGACACACCACACTCATATTGGAGTTTTTTTTTTAATCCTTTTTATTTATTTCTGAGCATTGTTGCAATGAATGCTCCTGTTAAACATGACTGAACTGATGAAAAGCTGTCAAAAATAATAAAAAAGTTCTGTTTACTTGCTCTCCCGGAGGACCGGGTTTCCCCTTTGTGGCAAAAGCAGCAGGATCAGGAAAGGAGAGCACAAGAAAACACAGTTAAAATCTAACACGTCACACTGCTAGACACGCTCCACATTTGCAATACAAAGGAAAATAGTAGGTGCAATGAAGCGCGACCGCCACAAGAAGCCAGAACTTAATCAGTGAACATATCGAAATAGGAATCGTGAAGTCACAGGAGCATAACAGGTTGTGTGAAAGGGTGACTGACGCAGAAGAATGACCACAAGAGAAACAATAAACATGCTCATCTGTGAAAGGGATGTTGAATACAAACATACTGGCTCTCCTTTTTCACCTTTCCTTCCATCAGTTCCCTTAAAAAAAGGGAGAAATTACAGGTTATGCGAAGCACTGAAATTAATTTTAATTTTTTCAGTGGTTTATGGTGACAGCCACTCTTTGAAATCAATAGATTCCCTAGAAACACGACTGACAGTAAGGTTGTGGTCCGTAGAGAAATTAACTCCACAGAAAACAGAAAAAAAGATGTAGGAGTCATTCGAAATGGATTATTAAATGTGTCTGTGGCTTATTTATACTGAGGGTTGTGCTACAGACAATCAAACAATAAGTGAAGGTTATTTAATGAATGATAAGCAGTATTTGGATAGTGGTGAGAATCCCTTACCATAAATTGACATTGGCACCTTAAATCCAGCATCAAAGGATAAATCACTGTTTTTGCACTGTTGCAATAATTGTTGCAATAAACAGGATCATCATCCAGAAGAAGAATATTTTTGAGTAGAAGAGTCTAGTCATTTTCTAAAATGTAAAATTCCAAGAACTTACAGGCAAGCCATGATTCCCAGTGTCACCTTTCTCTCCAGGGCCTCCTGGTGGCCCCGGTAAGCCCATTGAACCCTGACAAAAGTTGGGAAAGGAATTAACAAAGAGCATAAAATAAATGTTGATGTGTAGATTTAATTTATTTTCATAGCATATTATTTACTTATTAAACTATTATAGTGCCCTCTTAAATATGATGATGATGCCCTGTTGTTTGTTTCAAGGACACAGACAGTGACTAGAATGCTAATTAGTCTTTAGGTCCGGTTACTGCAAATAGGACCCTGAATACTTTGTCTACTAAATTTAGAATTTTTATTTTGCTTTCGTTATGGGAACCACAAAAAGAAATACCCTAATTCCTCTGTCACCAGGTTCTCCGGGTGGTCCTATTTCACCCTGTGAAAAACAAAAATCAATTTATCAATTAAATTCATATCTAATTCTGAATGTAATCCATAAATCATTCTTGAACCAGTATCTCACCACTCTGACAGACAAAATAAACAAAAGTACACAAAAAACAATGTCTCTATACCTTTATCCCTTGTTCTCCTTTAGATCCAGGTGCACCCTACACACAAGGTCAACAATCATTGTCATCAGTATTACAATATAAACATTTAGCCATCTGTGCAAATATATAACGTTTATACACATACATGTATAAAAAGAACAGAATGTGTTAACTAATTATTCACATAAATGTGAATAAATGTGGAACAACATAGTACTGATATGCAGACTAGAAATAACTAATGTTTTAATCCATCTTTTCCCGATATCTCTGAATTGCTGTTTTATACAAACAACTTGTGATCATTACTGTAACAGCCACTCAGGATTTACTTACATCTTTACCTCTTAATCCTTCAACATTGCCGGGTAAACCCTTATCTCCTTTGTCACCTTTAAATCCATCCTGCCCCTGGACAAAACACATGAAAGAAGCGACTTTCACAACCTCAGTAAAAGTCTAAATCTTTTGAAAAAGTAAGATTTAGGTTTTTAATAGCCACAATGGAGACTTGAAGTAGACTTATAGTGGCTGTGTGAATGTGTTAACCATGTATGAGCAGATATGGAATACAAGTTTGATATTTACTATTGCTTTCAGCTCTAGTTTGATCTCCACATATTCCTGAGTAATATATATCTGGCTCTTTAGTTACTAAATGCACCACAGTTAACAGTTAGTTTCTACGTTTGTGTAGTTTGATGCTGGATTTTCTACAGCTTTTTAGGTTTTTAGGTTAAACATCAGCTATATCTACAGTATAAATAAGCTTGATGGGCGCCAGTCAACCAAAAGAGTATGAAAGTACAACTATATTTTATTGTGTGTTTGGCTATTGTGTAAGTGGTCACTGGTCTTCCTGGGGTCCAAAACAACTGGTATTTATTATGATGACATGCTATATAGTGTTGAGATGGACTTGGAAGTTGTGATATAATTATCTGTGGGTTTGGGTATTACACAGCATCACTTGAATAATCTGTTTTCACTTACCTTTGGCCCTGGTTTTCCAGACAAACCAACATTTCCCTGTAAAAAATAAGAAGGATACCAAATAAATTCAATAGTAATCAACAGATATTTGATCTGCCAGTATTCAACAGGGTTGAAGTGTTAAACAGAGACATTCATTATTTAAGTGACTCACCCTCTCGCCATTTTCTCCCTTTGGTCCTCTCTGCCCTGGAATCCCAAAACCAGGACTGCCCTGAAACCCACAACCACATCTTTACATACATACATTACGTTTTTTCTAGAGTAACAGAAATGTGTGTAGCAGCAAATAACAAATGACATGTAGAAATTGAAAAAATGCAAGTATGATGTACAATATTTCTCACTATTAACCTTTTCTCCTTTGCCTCCTTGTTCACCCTTTATTCCTTGAGGACCCATAGGACCGACTGGACCAATGTCTCCCTGAAGGACAGGGAATATGCATGTATAGACACACATTCACAGCACAGCAGTGATTCTGGTCACTGGGCCATATTATCGCAACAGTTTGAAAACCAAACTCTGGCTACTTTAAATGGTACCCTGTGGACTGAGATTAAAGAGTTCCCCTTCAATGACGCACTCAGTCCCACTGCAAAAAGCTAACAAGAGAAAATCTTAGTTGTGTTCGATAAGCAGTCCCAAAGGACAGAGTCTGAGTGTCCAGAAATACCAGGAACAATTAATTAACAATGTTTCATCAGGGAAAAAAAACATTAAGGAAATGACTTCCCTTCATCTGATTCACTGGTGTTAAGCTGTTGACACAAGCTGTGACCAAATTTAACAATTACTATTTGGAGAAACCTAACCAGTAAATACGTTACACTTTATTCTTTCTAAACAACTGCTAATACCTCACATCTGTAGTTGACTAAGACTCATAGTCAAAGGAAGACCACTGCAGATGAGAATTATAATTATTTTAGAGGCACAGCTCCACTGGATGAAAGATTAGATTAAAAAAATGAATTGAGACATGCCACTGTAGATATACAGTATTAAAAGGTGTTTTAACCAGTAAAAATATATGTAGATGCCATATATACCAATCTTGGTAGGTTCAACAGAGCTCTGCAGGTATTGGTATAGGTGCTTATTTCTTAATGTGTAAATATCTGTCAGTAAATGACACTAAGATGTTCAGCAGGTATGTACAAGAAAGAATTTTGTTTTTTTTCATAAAAGTTTTCTGTATTTCTGATGCATATTTAGTCATGAATACTAAATATTATGGAGAAATACTTAAGAATGAAAACCTTTAATGTTTCAACCTTTGTCTTTTACTCTGTTTCCTTTTTTGGCAGCTGAAATTTGTGTAAAAGTGTATATTAACATGGACGTTACCACAGAAAAACCCTTTGCTATATAAATAAAAGTTATAAAAAGCTAAAATGGGGTACTTACCCTGGCACCTTTTTTTCCAGTTGGGCCAATAATCTGTTAAGTGTAAAGGAAGAGAGCTGAGAATCCAGAGCATCTATTAACACTGTTTAATTGACTGAAACAGTTTCCTTACACCCTTGGCGGGTTCTCCAGGGGCACCTCTTGGACCCTCATCTCCCTTTAACCCCATTGGTCCCATCACGCCCTGGAATAATAAATGTAAATGTAAAATACTTTTCATTTCTGTAATTCTATTTTACTTCCTCTGCCTCTGGCTACATTGACTGTATTGCACTGTACTGTCCAACCAGAGAATGTATATGTACATCAGATAAATCAAAAAATATGTTTCTAATTTTCAATTGACCTTTATTTGCAACAATTATAAAATAACCTTAACCAGATAAAATCCCTGATACAGGGGCAGCATGAGTTTTATGCATACATTGCATGAGAAAATCTCTGCTGCAACACTAAATAAAGTATTTTTTATCTCAACACAATGTTACTATTACATATATCTATATATATAATCAATATCACATCATCAGTACCATGAGAAAATAGTTTAATATAATATCAGTAGTAGTTTAATTTAGATTTGAGCTGTTTGTGTGATTATTTAATTGTGTCTTTTATAATGTCCCTTTTAAACATCTTACAGGATATATTCTTTTTCTGTAATGATCCTTTGGGTGATTTCTATGATTTTATAGACAAATATTTGATCTTTGAATTCTTATTTTATTAATCATTGAACTTTGCATTGCAGATAATTTATTTTTTATCCTAATTTGCATGTGTTTGGTTTTGTTTTTGTTTTAAATAAAGTATTTTTATATGTAGTAAAACACAATTTTAGATTTTTTTTTTTTTGCAAAATTCTAACTATATTTGCTCTGTAACAGCAACATAAATTAATTATGATACTTCTGTAGTCAACTCACATTGAGCTTTCTTATATATTGTACATGTACCTTGTAGAAATATTCCATATTTTGTCATTTTGAGCACTGAAAACTGAAAAATAAATCTGGAGCTTAATTGGTTAAACATTAGCCATCATTCTCTGCTATCTTCAGTTAAGCTGCATTTTATTAGCTTTTTTAAACTAAAAAATTAACAGTGGATTATGAAAACAGGAAGATGGTCCTTATAGTGTTATTTTTCTGTGATAATCTCTTCAAAAGGATTGTGCTGCCACAAATTATAAACCAGCGATGCAGGATAATTTGGCCCATTTGTAAATTATACCCGCTGAGGTTTGACAGTTTGTTAATCACTTATAATCAGTACCATCACTGATGGAGCCTGATCGTGAGAGCCTGGGACAAAATGGCTCCTTTATTTGTTCATTTATCAATCTAAAAGTCTATCAGGAGACATTAGGAGGCAGTTATTAAATCGTGTATCGCTGTCTTTTGCAGCCCAACTCACAGTGGATCTCCAGTAAATTGATATTGCCCCTGCCTCAGGCTTTCTTTGTAATCAAAAATAAATTGTTAAGTGGGTTTAAATATGCTCAGTTGAGTCAGTAGAGGATTGAATGGCTTCAAAATGTGCCGAAAATGTTTGTCAATTTAGGTAATTTTCTACAAAATGGAATCCCCACTCACTGTGGCTCCTCTCGCTCCTACAGGTCCCGTATCTCCTTGGTTTCCCTAAAAACACAATCAGTGGTAATTTAGCATGTAAAAATTCAGGGATCTACATGCACTCGATCACATATACACTATAGGAATAGCAGTGTTATTCCAATCATCAATCAGTTTGAATTTCAGCTGCATTAATGATTTATTTACTTTAAAATTCATTAGAAAATGAATATTTACAGCCTAATTAAGACAATAGAGATGTGTGTGTGTGTGTGTGTGTGTGTGTGTGTGTGTGTGTGTGTGTGTGTGTGTGTGTGTGTGTGTGTGTGTGTGTGTGTGTGTGTGTGTGTGTGTGTGTGTGTGTGTGGGATGAACTCACCTTGTCCCCGAGTTCCCCTTTGAATCCCTTCTTTCCCTGCAGGTAAAAATAAATCACCAGGACTGAATCTTTTCATCATTGATTCTTAATCATTATTATGAAGCCAAAGTTAGTTAGGATCATCTCGTTAGACTAAACTGGAATTAGTTCCTATGTGTTTGAAGGTGAAATATGCAGGAAGCTTTTGAAACAGAGATAATGATGAAGTGCAAACCCGAGGTCCGATGACTCCTTGGGGGCCTTGTTCTCCATGCTCACCCTTCAACGATAAATTGCATAATGATGTCATTCATAAAAAAAAGCTTCTTAATGAAACAAAACATGTCACATTCAGTAAAATTACTCAATGTTCAAATATATTTTTAGTGTTGAGTACCTTTGGGCCGACTGGTCCCGGTAAACCCACATTGCCCTGCAAAAAACAGTTTAAACAATGAAAAAAATTGTTACTTCCCATTCATTGTCAGTGGAATATTTCCAAAAGGTGTCTCCTGATTAAATGGCAGCCTTAAGTCTTGTTCATTGAGATAAAGTATTCAAAGTTCATTGTGATTCACCTTCTGTCCCAAATCTCCACGAGGACCTTGAATCCCTTGTATGCCAATTCCTTCTTCACCCTGCAAAAGTGTGTATTTATTAGACCCGTCAGCCTCATTCTCATATTTTCAGTGTTCTGTTGTGATATTATTTATGAATAACAGACACTTTTACCTTCTCTCCTTTCTGACCTGGTAATCCCGCCACCCCATCAATGCCTATGGGACCAGGCAAACCTGCGATGCCCTAGTTTATGTTTTGGGCGGTTTGTTCATGAATGACAGCAAAAAAACAGTTTGTGTCAATTATTTTTTTTTTAAGATGGCAGCTCTGACAAACTGTTACACAACATCTTTTGCTACTTTGGTGAATTTTATCAACTATGCACTTACATCTTTTCCAGACTCTCCTTTGTCTCCTTTCTCTCCTTGCTTCCCACGTAAACCCTTTCAAAAATATTGAATGTATTTTCAGAAATTAAATACGATTTTTTTATACAATATTTATGGTTAGTATAATTATACAAAATGTTAGATCCACTGACAGGCTAGTCAATGCAGTTACTTATTTATGCAACGGTCTAAAGACGATTGAAGGAATACCAAACAGCTATTCTTACTTTTGCTCCGGACTCCCCAGGATCTCCCTAAAAAGTAAAAAACAGTTTGTGTGAGTCAGTGTCCAACATGATTAAACATTTTCTTTATATTAAATACTGTAAATCAGTTTAACCTGATCTAATTATACATTACAATATATGGAGGTAGAGCCTAAGCATGTCTGCATTAGTTTAAACATCACACATCAGTGAGATTCCTCCCTCTCTTAATTGTCCACAAGTCGTATATTGTACTACTTTTAAAGTTTATATTTCTAATCAGATCTGTTACCTTTACAGATATTCCTGGTAATCCTGGTAGACCTGTCAGGCCAGGCGGTCCAGGAGCTCCGTTGACCCCCGGTATACCAGCAGGTCCCTGGGGACCCTGTAACAGTGAGCAAATAATATTTGATTTTCCGAAAACTGTTACCAGAAAAAAAGAAATCCTAAACTTTTTTTGAAGACTCACTGAAGACCCCGGTTCTCCTTTTCGTCCAGGGACAAAGTTTGCATCAGCGCCCGCTATAACATATCCAGGCTCTCCCTGTGGAGGAAAATGAAAAGGCACTACAGCGGTTGACCAACAATGGATTCTTTGCATGATTCCTATAGCATTTCACTCCTTTCCATGAAAGTAGGTAAGTTTATTTGATTAGCACATTACAAAAATGAGGCAATTCAAAGTGCTTGACATAAAACATTAAAAGCTTTAAGACAAAATGCATAAGAAACACATATTTAAAGACAATAATAATAGTTATTAAAGAAAATAAAAATAGCTAAAATAGAATAAGATGGATAAATGATTTTCAGATACATTAATTCTTACTTACTCTCTCTCCTCTCTGGCCTTTTAGACCAGTGTGTCCAGGGGGACCCTGCCATTAAGGGACAGGGATATAATTTTTTATTAGATTAGTGAATATAAAAAGATATTAACAACAATAATTCAGAATTCTGATAGATGTGGATGACGTCAAAAAGTCTGACAATAAACACAAAACTGCCTCAATGACCTTTACTGCTGATCTGAGTTTTCACCAACATAATTCATTTTTTATCTTACCATGTCACCTGGCAGGCCTGGAGGGCCCTGAAAAAAAGAAAACAACATATATTCTTTTCATATTCTGATCCAAATAAACTTTAGCCGCGTCAGTGTGAGGTCTTGTTTTTCCTGAATTCAGTTACCCGCTGGCCGGCAGAACCTGGGGGTCCGGTTCTCCCCGGTCGTCCAGGCAACCCAGGAACACCATCTGTTGCAGGAGGTCCCTGTCAAATTAAATCATTATGGTCTGTGCCGGGAAATGAAATAACAGGCATACACAACAAAGCCACATTCACTCACTCACATAATCACTGCAGGGTTATGAAACTGGATACAATAGAAATGAAAAAAGTAATTACGACTAAAATTTGACACACTGAGGCCAGGAATTTTGAGTAAACCATAAATGATTCAAGGGATTCGCAACAGTGAACAGATGGTGACTCTTATATTCACCAATCTAGGCATTTGTCTGATGTTATTCAACCTATACACCTGGAAACTATGCACATCAGAATCCTAAATCTCATACACTACATGTACACTAGAAAACTAGTGTCAACTTTCCACATCCATCATAGTATTGCATCTTAGGTTGATTTGAATATATCAAGTAAGTACAGTTACAGCTCCAATTAGGTCATAGAGACACTTGAAACATAATAAAATTGAAATTGATCTTAAATTACAGTTGGAATTACTTGTAGGAAATCACTTTTTTAAGAAGTGCCTCCTTTTTTTGGTTATTGATTTATTTGTGATATTGGGGTGTGTTGCTCCTGTGGTGGTTAAATTTGATTTGTAATTACTCCTCATCCTTGACTTTACAGAAATGATGTTGTAAAAGCTGGTAAAATGCAATTTCACAATCAATGACAACAGTAGTGATGACAAAGATGGTGGTAGTAATGTGTAATGTGTGTAAATACTGATTCTTACCCTCTCTCCCTTCTCCCCTTTGGAAGAAGTGAAAGGATCAAACTGTCCAGGGCCTTGTCGAAATTTCTACATAGACAACAAATACCACTGGTTATTTTGGCAAGCCGAATTCATTATAAAGTAAAAGAAGTTAAAATAATTGCCAAGAGATTCCAGTAATGCAGGAAAAATAGGTAGAGATTGCATGTAAATACACTTGTAGGACCATAGTTTCAGCTTTTCGCCAGGTAACAGGTACTAGACTGTGAAAAAAAAATCTTGATGAAACATACCAGACCTCCAAGACCAGGAGTATCTCCCTGAAAGAAAGAGATTATTAAATAAAGATTTAACACTGATTTTATAAATCTGTTTAAACTTTAACATGTCTGAATTAACTTACCTTTTCTCCTTTCTGACCCTGGAAAACAAGCAATGAACATGATTAATAGTTGATCAACAAAGAGAAGAACTCATTACACCATTCTCAACCATGTGAGAAGTTCAGATAAAAAAAGCCACCTTGTGCTACTTCTCAGTTTAGCAATTCAATCTAACAACAATATTCAATTATACTGAATTGTCTTGACCATTTATATAAAGTATATAATAAGAGTATGTGTCGCACACAAAGTGACAAGGATGGAATGAGAATTAGGTTTGTGGGAAGTACTGACCTTAACACACTGTGAGGAGCAGGGACCCTGAGGCTTAAGCAGCTCCTCAGGGTCTTCAGTCGGGGTGTCCAGCTGAGCCTGAAGAAAAAACAAAGAAGAGGTAAATGAAATGCATAACCAACTGGGCTAAACTATATTGGATAATAGACTTAATATGGACTATAGTGCTAGAAATGTCTGCATGATGCGCCTGCTTTCATTAAGTCTTTGTGTGGATTTAAAAAGCTATCAAATGGCCTACTGCCACTTTATTACAGAAGAAAAATCATAGAAACACCAAGTAATTGATATTTTTCTTACTTATTCTATAAGTATTTTTACCTGCAGGGAAAGAAGGGATTCATATACTTATTTATTCTTACCTCATCATGTAGTTTGAACTCTGATTGGAGTTCGTCACTACATATACTGTTGATAAATTCTCTTTCTATGGAGGCAAAGTCATCAAAGGTGGGTGAGTAGAAGATATTCCTGTAGCTGGTGGGAGCTGCTATTTTATTCAGCTCCTCTATGTCCGCATTAGCAACTCCTACTGCCAGGACACTGACACCTTCAGAGAGAGGGAGACAAACCAAGCGACCAAGAGTCAACCTCCAGGTATAAGTAATTATAGGAGTAATTAATAGAGAAATATAAGCTCCGCTTCACGCACAAAATGTTTAGTGATGTTAAAACATGTCATTTCGGAGGCTTTATAATAACTTTGACTGACCCAGTGCACGTGCAATTCTGGAAGGTGGCAGCACGTTATCCTGCGCTCTGCCATCTGTGATCAGAACCAGAACGTGGGCCACGTTTTGTCTCATCCCCAAAGACTCCTGAAACAGTTCCTGGAGAACGTAGCTGATGCCTTTTCCTGGGGGTGAAAAAAGAACATTAATAGTAGTATAGGATTGATCTGGCATTATATTAAACAGTGTATAAAACCGTGCACAAATGTGTGTGAATGTGAGTCACTAACCTGTTTTGGTGTTGCCCCCTCTATAGCGTAGTCCTCTGAGCGCCCTGAGCACAGAGTTTCTATTTGCATAGTCACTCAGGCGGAATTCAATTCGAGGCTCATCACTGTAATGAACCACGGCTATCTGAGAGAAGATTGATGGTAATAAATGGACGGGTACATTGGAACTTTAAGCCATAATCTGATCATTCAAATTCATTCTTCGCAGACTGTGCATGACAGGAAATGCATATTCTAGTTTTCCTTGGCTGTCACACTTCTACTCAAACAACCGCAAGCCATGTGGCATTATGCTTCGTTTGTCCTTTCTGCCAAAGTTAGAGTCCGACTCTGCCCACTTGGTGCATAAATTGCAGGTTATATTCCTGCTAATGGTACCAGCCTTCGACAGGAGACTCAGAGCAGCAGCTTTGCTACCTCGCAGGTAGCTATTATTTAATTGTCCCGCCATCCAAAACAAAATATCAGCCAAAAGATTATGCACCTCAAGCCATAACCTCAACACATCATATTGGAAAGGTATTAGTGTGAGACTAACCTGTGTTGCTTGAGGCCCAATGACAGGGAAGTAAGTGGTCACCCGGAACATGAAGTCCTTCAACTTGATGAAGTTGTTAGCCCCAATGCTCGAAGACTCATCCACTAAGAACACTATGTCTGCTTTAGCGTTACCACACACTGACAAAACACAAAAAATATCAACTTTAAACAGACAAATGTAACATTTAATAAAACAATATTCTGCAAGAACATTAAAAAAAATATGCACAGACTAAATTTTGTCATCTCTGTATAGTACCTGTTGATTCTATATCTTCTGCTGCCACTATAGTGACACTTGGCTGACCTGGAGGCTTCTTAGTGGTCATGGTTTTAGTTGGTAGCACAGCGGCGGGGTGCCGTGTGGTCCTGGTGGCTGAATGAGCAATGGTAGTGTTGGGAGAAGTGTTGGGGATGGACACAGTCTGTGTGGCAGTCATGATATGAGGGGCTACTGTGGCTGGAACAGACTGGACTGGAGGATCCGGTCCCACTGAGAAGCACAGAGCCATAAAACAGCCCATTAAGAAATGAAATCAAACTCAAAATGTCTCTGAAGGGAAACTCTATGATTGCTACAGCAACTAATGGGACCCAGGGAAGAGAAACAGATGATAATAAAGTGTAAATACACACTGAGTCACACAAGTTCATTCCTTGTCAGTTCAGACTTTGAAGTGTGCTGCACTTTTGGCCTCACCACACTCAGTAAAGTAAAGCCTGATCACACTTGCTGTGACATTAATTATTGGGGTTTGGATTGTTGCACAAAATGTTTTTGAAGCAATCAGTCTTAATCTTTTTGACTTATGACTCCTTAAAAAAAGAATCCATGTCCACTTTACTGTGCCCCAGTTCAAGAATCCCAAAGAAGCAACATTCTGTGATTTACAAGGAAAGAGAAACATTAGAGGAAGCTCTGAAAAAAGCTAATCATCACTTTATGTACTAGAAATATGCTTTTATGCTTCCTCCTTATGTTAATAATTTCACAACCCCTTAGATTTACTGTATATTGTGACCCCTTTTGGGGGTCTGCTTTAAAGTTTAAACATACAGGCAGAGGTCCAGAGGCTCAGCGTGATTCAGTGTGGATTTACATTATACTAAATTACTAAACAGTTATTCATCAGATATGTTCATTATGAGAATATGAGCGTTAAGATATAGGTATAATAAAAGTTTACATAGTGCATATTCTGTACAATCAATCAGAATATTGTAGCATCATGTCAGAATGATATTCATCTTTCTGAGAGCTTACATATTTTCTGGTACACAGTGCTTATAGGCCCCTCCACTTCTCCATACAAAGGCCTGATGTTGAAAATGTATGTTCTTCCATAGAGAAGATCGCTGATCTTATAGAAGGTGACTCCAGGGCCCAGAGTCTCTTTTTTAATCTCCAACACTAATAAGAGACACAACAAAGTTGCAGCGGAATCATTTCAAATGATTGAGAACATTAATTAAACAATGATGTTATTTCAATGAGCATTTCTAAGTGGATGAAGTTCCTGTAAATAAAATCCCAGTCAACACACTTATATCTACCCACCCAAGTATACCCAAGTATTGTATCAAATCACTTGCATTAGATTTTGATTACAATTACAATTAACTACCAATTAGGATGTGAGCTTGTAAAACTCTGTATGTATAATAAAAAATATTAGTTGTGTGGATGTTCTCCTTGGTGTTTCACCATTCAACAAAAGGGTAATTATGCTGAGCTCAATACACATCGCAATATCATCTACCATGATAATCATACAGTATCCACTGCCCCTGTGGGACCCTGAAACAAATAATTATGAGAATTATAATATTCTATGACAAACGCAAAATATGTTATGGTAAGACTCAATGACCATACAGAAATATTTTCACACAACAGGAATTAAACTCTAAAGGCTAGTTTGCCAACTGAAAATTGCATGAATGTTACCATGATGCTAAACTCTGCCTGACCTGAGATGTGCCTCCAGGAAAGAAGGTATCCAGAGACTCCTGCTACACGAGTCCAGTTCAAAACAGTGCTGCTATCTGTCGTGTTCAGAGCAGCAAAGTCATTCACTTTGGGAAGATCCACTGAAACAGAAAGTAAGACAGATGAAGAATGAAAAAAAAGAATCAGGCTTGAATTTATAGTCAAACACAGAGACTGGGGTTGTACTAATTCATTTTTTGTTGCCCAATACTGATTCAGATACCTCAGTGTTGTCAGTAGTTTATAGATAATGATCCTTTTGCACAAACACATACCTATAAGTAGTAAAATCATGAAAAAACAGATAATTTTGCAGTGGTCTCTTATTTTTTTCCAAAGCTGTATGTAAGGCTAGTTATTGGCCCTGTGTGCAGCTCATTGTGCATTAACAATTGTAGGAAGCAAAATCTGAAGAATGTAGGAAGCAAAATTCAATAAAAGAATGTTGTTTGGTTGCATGTGACCAATACCTGATTGGCTAAATACAATAGAGTCAGAATTGACCTGATCTAGTGGGTTGGATAAGTCCATCCCTAATAAAACATGACAGATAAGACAAAAACATGGAAAGTATACAAATCTGATGAAGAAAAGTCTAATCAAAGATATAAAAAAGATATCAAAATATATCTTAAGAGATAAATGTTTAAACAACATCAACATTTTTTAGTTTTATTTTCTATTTCTAGTTGGCATGCCTAGTTGCAGAAACTCTGGGCCTGTCTGTTTAAAGTAGTTTTAGCAGATGAGAGTGACTAATGACTATAATGCATAAAGTCCACCCTGAAGCCTGTAGTTGAGAACGTGTTTCATACTGTTCCTCACTGTTTGGAGCAGGCAGGACTCACAGGTGCGTGCAGTGACCAGGACAGGACTTCCCTCCCTGTTCCCCACCATGGAGGACACCTGGATCTTGTAAGCTGTGCTCTCACGCAGATTCTTCATAGTGAAGGTGGTGGAAGCAGCAGGCACCACGTGGGACTTCTCATCACCCCCTAGAACAGGAAATAACAAAACACGGCATGTAGAGATAATGAGAGTTAGAAAACAATCGTGTCGTGTCCTCATTTGTGGTTAAAGCTGTAATGAGCTTACGGTCCTTTGCTTTTTTTTTGCCTCCAAAAAAAGTTGTGTGCAATTTATTTTTGTTTCTAATTATCATTTCATTTAGAGGATCCAGGAGAGAGGGAGTAGGATGATTTACTAAGTGTGTACAGTCACATATGTGATTTTGCACAGAAATAAACAGATTTAAAAAAAAAAAACAATCGAAGAAACCCTAATGAGTTACAGGACTGATGCATTATGCAAATAGAAAAACAACAGTTCTAATCAAAAAAGTATGCAAATATCCAAAAACAAATTAGTATAAAAACACAGAAATGTGTTTGTTAATGTGAAGATAAATGATTTAACTGGTTAGCTACACTTGAATTAAGAGTTATAGGTTGCGGTATTCCTTTTATCAGGTATACATATGTACACATACATACATATATTTAGCAAAAGTCATTTGTATGATTAATATGCATGTGTCACATGTGTGTAGACATGCATGCAGGACAGTATTAGTGTGTATGCACATGTGACTGGCTGAGTATATGATCTCACCCAGGAAAGGGATCCAGGAGATTTTGAACCCAGATACCCTTGGTGTTTTCCTCCAGGACAGGGTGAAGAAGTTGACTCCAATGTCCACAACCTTCAGCTCTTTCACTGTCTGGATGGGTTCCGAGTCTGAGACGGTAGCTGAGAAATAACCATACAACCATTTCAGATGACACAGTTTTGAATTATGGTTTAATTCAACATCATAAAACAGAGGTAATTCAAATCGTAATGCATAATAACTGAAAAAACTACTTGGGGGGGGAAAATGAAAAATCTCATGGCGTTATTTACACAACCCATTATTTGGCACTGTGCAGCCATAAACATGGTGATAGAATTATAGCAACCCTGCTGATTTGAACTCAATGACACATACTACCACATACTAGTAAAAATGACCACAGTACATGACAGTCAAATAAAAAGGCCCCAACCCACTTAATTGCAACAAATGCACATCTACACAGAGCTATTAAGATATAATGATGAATCCTGATCAATTAAATTAAACTAAGACCATTCAGTTCCATTCAGTACCTGTGTGCTGTGATAAAGAGATTTCTGGACCCTCCGAGTTGCCGTATACTGCACAGATGGTGATTATGTAGGTTGACTGTGGGTTAAGGTTTTTGATACGATGGAGGAGGACCTTGCGGTCCAGGTAACGGGACTGGGGGCTGCTATCATCTGGAAGCATGAAGGGACACACAAATACCTAATAAAACCCAGCATACAGCATCAACATTCTCAGTCAACCCCACAATTATCATCAATGGTCCTTCAGATTGAATGCACATGAAGTTATATACAGCTCTGGAAAAAAATTAAAAACCACTACAAAATTATCATTTTTCTGATTTTACTACTTCTAGGTATGTGTTTTGGCAAAAGGAGTATTTTGTTTGTGTTTATAAACTACTTTTTTTTTCTCTTTTTTGTATTTTATTCTTTTTATTCTACTTGATGTATTGTTGATTTCATTGCTGTTTTATTCTGTTTTGTATTGTCTAAACAATAAAATGTATTATTATTATTATACTTATTATTATTATTATTATACTGATGACATTTCTCATTTCAAAACATAATACTAATCTTTCCACTTAAGAAGAGTTCAAGAACAATATTTGGTGCAATAACCCTTATTTTTAATCACAGCTTTCTTGTGTTTTGGCATGTTCTCCACAAGTCTTTCACATTGTTTGAAATTCAACAATGGAATGGCTGGAATACATGTAGCGATGCTAATTTCAGAAATCTTATTTTATTCCAGAGCTGCATGTTTACAGATTGAATTTAACAAAGTCTTTAAAAACACAGTAGTAGTATATTCTGGGCACAAATTGAATGTAAAGGGTTCAAAGAGAGCTTGCTTGTTGTCTAACCTGTACACAATCTAACAAAGGAGCTAAGAAAAAACATTCCCCAAATACATCTATAACTAAAGAATGGCCGAATCAGAAGAAACAAGCTTATATACATCACCTGTTGCCCAACTGAGTTTGTACTCAGTTGCTCCAACGATGGGACTCCACTCCACATCTATGGAGGTACTGGTATAAGACGTCACCTTGAAGTTGGACACATAGCCCAGTGGAGCTGAGAAAGAGGAAGAGGGAACATCAAGGTTTTTATAAATAAATTCCTAATGTTATTTAATTTTTAGCATGAAAAATAGAGATTTATGGCAAAAGAAAACAACATTGGCATAAACAAAGGTTATAAACTGGATCTAAATATATATTCTACAATACATGCAAGCATGCAAGCTCAAGAGTATTGTGAATAATTGACTATTTCTTTGACTGTAATAATCCTTCACTCCTTCAGATCCTAACACCTTGACCCAGTAGGAACTATGTTTTACTGAAGTTGCCTTTGTGGCGGTAATTAAAATGCTCTTCAATATGTATTCTCCTTTTATCATTTTGGCATTTGTAATGCTATTAAATATTGATACACACAATACAATGTTTATACTATTTAAGTCTTGTTCTACAAAAGTGAAAAATATGACAAGTAAAAAACAAAATCCCTTTGAAGTTTTGTTATGAAGTCTTCTTTCAATGCTGCTGACACACAGTATGAGTGACATGGACAGGGATGGTGGTTATAACAGAAACCAAAGCAAAGGACTTGTCAATCAAACACAAACAGCACAAAAGGGTGAAACACTAATACCTCAGCAGTGCATCATTATATTTGACTTTACGAGTCAAAACAGAAGAGACAAACAGCATATTTCAGCAGCTTATTCCACAATGTACAATTTATAGAAAGCCCTCTGTGTTAGTGATGTGTAAGAGATACACTGATACTCACAAGTTCGGAAGGTAGCAGTGATGCCGGGCCCGACCACAGATCCAAACAGCACATAGAGAGTCAGGACATACTCGGTATCATGGACAACGTTCTTCAGATGGTAATCTGTGGTGCTGCCGTTCAACGCCAGCTGTCTGGGACGGTCTCGACCAAGAAACTCTGAAAATAACATTAATATTAACAGTACAGTCACATAGTGCTTTTATTCTGATTGATTATTCCTCACTGTTCCTTTATTGTCAGCTTTGGCGCAGCATGAGAGGCTGCTCTTCTGAAAAAAAAAAAAATCAAATATTTATATTTCATCAAAGTGAGTTCTGTTGCCACATGACACATCCTCCTGGCAGACTGGCAGAGAGGACGTGCCCAAAGTGTAAGCAGCGGCATTTCAAATGCTTTCACCAGAGCCGGTGAGAAAAAGTGAAAAATCAGACAAAAGACGTATACACGTATACATACGTACAAAAGCAACTGCTGAATCTTAGGAATATGTGGAAATGGAATGCAGGCATGAGTATGCAATTACTTAAAAGATTTATCATGAGAAGGGACTGGAAAACATGAGATGTGAAGGTGGGAGGAAGTGAAATCACCTGAAGTGGGTCCCCAGGCCAGTCTGTATCCTGTGGCCCCCGGGACACTGTTCCATGAGATGACAGCAGCACTGGTGCTCACAGACGACACCTTCAGAGTCTGGACTGCGCTGCTTTCCACTGACACACAGAGGGAGAGAGGGGGAGACAGAGAAGGCGGCGAGTTATCGTCAAATCTAGTCCTGCCTGTCTTTAATGCTATAATCACTGCATTTTTGCCGCAAGCACTCCAGTTACATGTCTTGGCTTTGGTGGTGGTGACGGGCCCCTCGGTGTCGCCAAAGATGGGGTTGATGGTGACAGTGTAGTCAGCGCCTGGGCGGAGGCCCTGGATCATGTAGAAATTAAAGTTGTCCCCGAGGTTTATGTTCTCTATGTGACCATCTTGGGAAAAAAAAGAAGTGAAGAAATAAAATAATGATGTCTGATTTGACAGAAATTAAAAGCGGCCTCCCGAAACTAACATTAAACATATGAGCTCTACTTAACAAACCAAGGTAGTGCGAGTTACTTTGTAGTCAAAAACAGTCAACCAGAGTACCTGTGGAGGCCCATGTCAGACGGTATCCTGTAGCACCTTTAACTGGTGACCACCTGGCCTGGACAGTATCTGTGGTGGAGTTCTGGACCAGGAACTTCTTAACTGGTATAAGCTTTACTGTTAAACACACATAAATATGTACAGAAATTGAATATATCATTTTTGAGTTTATTAGGTGATTCACAATTCATAACGTTCATAATGCTCTTCTATGCGATACCACCAGTATTTTTCTAGAACGTCATCACCCTCCTGTGGAAATATTCTGGTACTACAGTTTGGCATTCACCCCCCCTATTAGATTTTGTTTTATAACCTAGTCCATGCTGCATTGTTACATAAATTAAATATAGAAATTTGAGATTAAAGATACTGGTGCTCAAGCTGTGAAATTCCTGTCTATGTAAATGAATGAACTTATTAAGTTTTTAACTGATGCCAATATACTTACATGTCTTCCCCACTATTGACACTGGTTCATTTGGTCCCTGGGGGTAAATCGCATAAATACTGATGGTGTACTTCTTATCCTCCTCCAGGCTGTCAATCACATGAGAAGAAGTGTCTCCTGGAAGCAGCTGCTCATAAGTAAATCCCGGGCGGCTGGCTGCAGAACGATCATAAATCCAACATAATCGATACACAAAAGAAGTTTTCCTCTCAAACAATTTATCTGAGGTACACGAAAAGCAAAACCGGAATTAATATAGCTTTCCGATTTCAATCATTTCATTCATTTCACACGTTTATACTGGTTAGAAATGCGTTGTGGCATTAGCCCCGGTGTCAAGGCATAACGATTGCACTGTGGTATGTCAGCATACATCTTGGGATGAAGATCTTGAATCCGCTGAGCTTCCCTAGAGGAGGGGTCCAGCCCAGCCGCAGAGAGAACAGACCCTCCTCAATAACACGGAAATTTGACACCTGAGGCAGAGGGGCTGAAAGACAGATATATGTTTCTCAGGAGAGGGATGTGCAGTGAAATTCAACATAGATGCATGTGTGTGTGTGTGTGTGTGTGTGTGTGTGTGTGTGTGTGTGTGTGTGTACATGAGATCCAGTGACAGTTTACATAGGCAAATGTAAGTTTATAATTGTCTATATATTAATTTACAAAGGTGCATGTGTAATGATGTGGTGCACCCACTTGTTTTGACGGTGATTGTCGCAGAGTCTCCTATGAGGCTTGGGTAAACGGCGTAGACAGTGAGGGAATAGTCTGTTTTAGGACTCAGCTCTGTCACCACCGCTGTGCTCACATCTGCCTTCAGATCAATCTGTTATATACACAAAAGATGGAGAAAAAAGAAAAAAAAATCAGGCGTAGACAGCGATGATGTCAAAGCAGAAAGCAGAACTGAAGTATGCTTGAATAAATATAAAAATATAAGTCTCTACCGCAGGTATTCATCAGTATCCTTATTGTTTGTTTTATAGTCTTGATCCAAACACTTGTCATGAATATATTCAAATTAAGTGGCTTGGCTGTACCTTCTTATATAAATCAGAATCTAAATTAATCCCTTTAATCTAATTCTCTGTAAATGTCAAGGGTGTGATTATGAAGACTGTTTTATCAAAAAAAAAATCCCAAATAAACAGAAGCACAAATGAAGAATCATGCAGATAGTTGGTGAAAGGGGCATCAAGATTGTGGCGAGCTTTGAAGAGCTACACAGACAGAATCACAAACTCTGGCTTTGTGACCTGCAGCTACGAGTGTGAGCTGTTGGCAGAGATGACAGGACTGAAGGCTTATACACTTGAAATCACTCATTAGGTTAGAAGTTGTCCAGAGAATGATCCTGACCCGCCTGAAAAATAAAAGTATGCATTGGACATTTTGAAGGAGGTCATCTTAGAATGGAGGGAATCGTGGTCCTGTTACATGAGGATTCATCTATGTAGCTGCTATTTCACCAGCCCTTGAATAAATATTCTCACTCATTAGCCCTCAACCCAGTACACAACATTCATTTATGCTTGAAAGTGTGGAAATCACTTGAGAACTGGTACCACTTATTGTTATAAAAATGGTTTGTTAATTGTACAACTAACCAGCATCTGCTATTTAATTTCCTTTCAAAACGCAGTGGTATTTTCACGTCGTACTCAAAAGAGAGTCGTTTTATGGTTAAGACGCATGCCATATGACTACAATGTCCACGGTTTGACCTTTGTTGCATGTCACCCCCCATTTCTCTCTTCCTTAATTTCCTGTCATCTCTCAACTCTCCCTATAATAAAGACATAGCATGCTCTCTCTCTATATAAATGGATGAATTTCATGGGACATCTGATCTTTTCAGAGCTTGAACTGAGCAATGAGTTTTCATTTTGACAGATTGATTTTAGTCTTTATTCTATATTTACTGTCGATGTGACTATTAAACCATCTAATTACCTACAATCGTATTATAACATTCATGCTCCGATCCAACTCTATTGACACAAGTACCATCATGCAGATGGATGAATTCCTCACCTCTCTCTGCTGTAAAGGTCCTTTGGAGCTGTGAGGGGTCACCAGGAGTCGATATCCGGTGACGTCACCCGTGGCCTGGCTCCATGTCAGTCTGAGCGAATCATGGGCCAACTCACTGACCTGCAGGTCTCTGGGACCCACTATACGCTCTTCAACTAGATGCGTTAGCAGAAAATACAGAGAGAGGGATGAAAAATAAAGGAAAATGTTGTGTAATGTATAAATTGAAAGATGAATCCATTTTAGTGAAAAAGCTGCACAGCAGAAGAAAAAACACTTGTTTTATATTATTATGAGTATATTCACTCACCAGGCTGGACAGTTTTCACAGGACGTGGTGGTTCGGAGGCAGTTAAACACAATCTACGGGACAATTTGGGGAGGACGGTTTGCAGGAAAGAGAAGTCAGCACCCATCAATAGATGTTCCTCATACGGCTCAGACACAATCCTCCTCAGCTCTGATTCATCAGCTCCTCTAACACCTGGCCACAGGATAGAAAAAGATGTAATGCAGATGACAGTATTTTTTATGGATTTCAACCACAGATATTCTAGCTGAAGCCACTAGGGGGAGCTGTGGAAGTTTGAGACAGGCACATATCTCAAGTTATGGCATTACAGGGGTTTGTTATGCCGCAGTCTGTGGTGCTGGTCCTGATAAAGAACCAATATATGTAGGGGACTTTACTTAACTGAATAAAACACATTTTTAGAGGGGAAGATGGAAGTGTTGCACGTCCGTAGAGAAATAATTCACTGTTACATTTTTTTGACTCCACACCTGAACCTTCATATAGACGCGAGCAGCCGTGCATATGTGTTATCCACGCTGCACAGACTCTACGGGCTTATTGTAGACAAGATTAATGCATAGCTTCTCTGCAGGAGTGATATATGAGGAGAACAGGCCTCGGTGTCAAAGGTGCAGATGGGGAACACTGAATCGCCTAATGAAAAATGGCTGCGATTAGTACACCATCGGCTAATGAGCAGTAATTATTGCACCACTCCCAGCGAGGGGAGCATATTGTGTGTACTTATGCATGTGTGTGGAAGAAAAAGAGAGAGAAGGGGAGGTGAGGTATGTGTAAGTAATCGTGGGAACACAGCACTGTGTATTCATGCGCAGGGAGAAAGGTGTAGGCTAAACTAGCTCTGCTGATGCAGTAACAGAAAGTGCAGCTTTACATACACATCATATGAGCTGAATAATCCCTCATTTATTCTAACATTTTGTACATATTTAGTAGATGTTTTGTTTGCACATACATATACATTGCATGCACTTGTAGGAGTGCACTCGGACAGTTTGAACACACACACAAATACTCGTGCTGAATCCAATACATTCAAATGTACAGGACATGAATTTCTAACTGCAAACACTGCAGATAAGCCAGCAAAGCCTGGATAAAATCTGAGGGGCCACTGCAGTGGGGATGTTGAAGGAATCCACATTACCATGCTCCACACTCACCTACTGCAAAGAGAGAAATCCCATTGTCAGCGACAGCCCTGGCTGCGGCATCGACCTGGTCGTCTGAACGTCCGTTTGTGATCAAAACGGCAATCTGTAATGAGTAATTGCACATTGATGAGACAGAAAATCACATATCTAACGATCTTTAGTATAATATAGGTATATCTTACCCACACACTGCATTTACTCATAAATTAAATGCATGCGATTTTAATATCGGCAAGCAGTTTCCAAATGAATATTTATGACCTAACAAGTGGCAGATTTCTACTGCATTAAGCTGGTAAGCACATGGTAAAACGCAGCCATTCACAAAGTTGAGGTGCATTCATATTAACTTGATTAAGAAATGGCAACATGTCAGGAATGCCAAATTGGATAAACACAGCATGCACACTGATAATCAATGGTCCAAATAAATCAGTTGCCATGCTACCATAATTATAGGACAGTTTGTAGAAATAAGTCGTTTAACACATAAATATAATTATTTGCATCATGCTGCATGCAAGTATAGGGTTTAATGTTAGTTTTGGCTGTCAATCAACATTTGACTTCTATTTTGCGTGTTTGTTTTTCAAAATGAATGGTTTGGGCACGAGGTTCAAATGCACCCTCCAGACAACATTTTGTTTGGGTAGAAAGAGCATCTTTTCAAACACTATTATGCTCATAAAAGCCCCCGTGAGATTTTGACATGGCTGAGCTCATAATTGAATACATAATTAAACAAATCAAAAACAAAGTGGAATTCAAGGATGCTGGCTTGGAACTGAGGCTGATAATTAGTGAAAATTTACTCTTAACATTCAACGTTCATTTGGTAGTCAATGAAAGGGGCATTTAGAAAGCATCAATATGAGAATGTAGCCTACTTTTGCATGTGCTCTGGCAGCGCAAAATCAATCTATCAACCTAAATACTCAATTCTCTTTCCACGTCAAGTGTACTACTGCAAGATGATTCACACACACACTCTCAGGCACTGATTGGAATGCTAACCGGCTGTGTTATACTGAATCTACACGACAGCATAATGCTGTCAGGGAAGTGTAGCTGATAGAAAAGCAGGGTACTTGGACGGAAAGTGCATTTCAATATTTGACAAGGCACTTCTACAACAAGTTGTGGACTATTCCATGTGGGTTTGGACCAAAGGTCAAGACCTATAGCTAATTAAAACGTAAAGGTTTTAGGAACCTGTCGGAAAACAAGTCAATCTCTGTCATTGTGACTGTGAATGATTATCAATTTTCTTTTTACGGTTTATCTGGCACAGCTATTTTGCCAGTTGAGCATCACTTAAAATTGCCTTCACCTTTTCCATCTCGTATTTTCCCAGCAAAAGACAGGAAAAAACAACAAAATCTGTTGACAGTTGCCAGTAACTCAGGCATATTCTCAATTTGTATTCCAAACCTGTAAAAGGGTCATTTAGTCTAATTCACAGTGGTGAAAAAATTGTAGACCAGCTTGTTTTGTTTATATTTTCTGCAATGTTCTTTGGAGTATGACTCAGTCAATGCAAAATGTTATCGCACAACAAACCCAAATGTTTAACAAAGGAAATGTAAGGTTTGTCTTTCTCAGGGGAATATAAAAGTCAGTCAGTCATTTTCTATACCTGCTTATTCCTCATTAGGGCGAGAGGCAGGGATACACCCCAGATGGTCGCCAGCCAATCGTGGGACACACACACCATTCACTCACACACTCACACCTACGGGCAATTTAGAGTTGCCAATTAACCTCAGCATGTTTTTGGACTGTGGGAGGAAGCCGGAGTACCCGGTGGAATATAAAAGTGTCATTGTAATTAAAAGAAAGTACTAAACCACTAGTTAATTCTCAATTTTAAGAGCAAGTATAAAAAATACCTAATGCTAAATGAGAAATAACATTCATGGCCAGTCATTATTTGGTCATCTTTGAGGTCTTTGCTGGCTAACAACAGTGGATGACTTGGATGCATGGGATGTTTAAGATCATAGTCTTCTTGAATGCTGAGGGCTTCTTCCTGCACCACAGCTTGAAGAAAGGTCTTCAACTAGTTCATCATCAATGATGGCAGTACTTTACAAGTACAAGTACCTGTCATTGGTACTTTGGTGGTTCGCTAGTGCCTGGTCTCATCCATCCTGTACATCAAGAGTCACTTTCATTTCATCTTTCCATAAAACCTTTTGAAAATCTCTCTGCAGGTATTTCTTGATCCAATCTTAACACTTCAACTTGTGAATCTTATTGAGTGGTTGTGTTGTTTCAGCCTTCTTCACATCGGCCACGTCTCTGAGCACTTGACACCTTTTATTTCTGGACACTCCAGGTAGGACAGGACCATGTTAAATATTAGCAACAGAACCTTTGTCTGTCCAGTGGTAGCACCTAAAAGCCATTCCATGTGTGTTGCACCCATCTGTAAGGGATTTTGGAATTTGTGACTTTTCAGTGTCAGTTAAATGTCTTATTTTGCGCCATTTTTTACCCAGGTAATGAAGTTGTCTAATAATTATGCACACCTTTAAAGGGAGCAATTTGCAGATGTCAACCTTATCTCTATCTATCGGATTTAGGAAAATACTGAGCCATAGGGAGCCAGTGACACCATTTGTTCTCTGAAGAACTACAGCCAGTTCATAGTGATACCTTCACAAACGGTAAAATGTAGGTGTCCTCAAACACTCCACCAGCAATGGGGAAAAGCAGACACTAAAATATCCTACTACTAAATACTTATCAGAATATTTGGAATAGAGATAGTTTCGTGATATAAGGCCAAATATTATAACACCATGTCATCAAACATTACGTGGACTCTGGAGGAGGATTCGTCAACGACGTTACCGCCGCAGCTAAGAATATGCTGCTAAATTTCTCTGTCATTCCCACAAAAGAGCTGAATCTAGCACAAAACACAACCAGCTTCATAATATAACTTTGGAGAGATGCGGCAACATATGTTAAACACCATGCTGTGGAATCGGATACAACAGCGTATGGAGGAGAAAGCAAACAGCGGCATTAGATCCCCAGCCAAAACAGAGGTGCCGGCTGCACCCTCATTGGAACCCGTGAGAGATCAGAGAAAAAAACAGGAAACTCTTTGCTACAACAACCTTCACAGCGGTTTAGTAAACCAGACTTTATTTTTCTTTTGACAGAATATTGTATCAAACTTTGCCAACTCGGAATAGAGAACAGAACAGGAAATAATGCGTTATCTCTGATTTTTGCTGCTGCACTGCACAGTGGTCGCATTTCCTCCTCAAAAAAATGAAACGAAGATGTCAGACTATCGTGTTTTGACTGCCTACTGCACCCTAACCTTGCAGGGCAGCTGGATTGGCGATCAAGCGAGAATCTGGGCGATAAATTATCAGTTTGCGTCCGAACCACAGTGGTTTAGACCAATCAGCGTCTCGCATGATCTTGTGATCATGAGATGACATCGCACTCAGCCCGTAATGGATGGTGATAGACAGATGGTTCATCCTGTCACCTGCCAAGTATATTTTTTTAAAACGCTGCTCTTTTCCGAACAGTTTCCATGGACGACTTCCCAGATGGTTCTGTGTAACAAACCATCTGGCCGCATCAGGTTACCGGCACCCTGCAGCAGTCGGTAAGTGCTCCACATTATGATCCGCACATAACATGACTGACTCAGGCACCGTTTGTTTTATGATCCTTGCACACCGGTACAATATATCCAGCCTTAAGGAGGAGAAATGTTTTATAAATGAAAATAAGCCTCAGTAAAGAGAATTAACGCTGCTCCCTATTATGTGTCAGAAATTGTACCCTCTCTGTAATTTATGCGGCTGCACTGCAGTCCGCTCTGTCATCTCCTAGTGCAAAAGTGATTGTTTTTTCGCCCCCTTAATCTGCAATTGTTTCCCAAAACAAGCAGAAATGAAGAATGCTCGCTAATTGTTCTTTTTGTCTTTTCATCTGTACTGCTCTGCATAACATGTACGCACCATTAGTAGCGGATTGGACGCTGATTGGAGGACATCCACACAATGCATTCTGGTTGTTTTATTTACTTCAAGAGCAATATGGGGGAATCTACAGCCTTTTTCTCAGTTGTCTCTAGTCAATTTAAAACATAAATAGACATTTCAATGACGTTTCCATGATATAAATAGCCATATTAAAAAATATTGGAAAAATGTCCCTTTATTATAAAGTGTTAATCATTACACCTTCAAAGGATTAAATCCAATAAGCAGTAGTGTTTTGCAATTAAATGCACTTTAAAAATAATGATACTGTTGAAAACTTAACTAATAATTGTGCATATATTGAGCATACATGCAGCTGTAAATATAGTACAATCAAAGCTCTTCTGTCTAAGCATGAAAGAAGTTTAGGCATCTTTAGATGACCTCTTTTCCCTTTGCATGTGTTTGATATTACCTACAGGAATTGCCACCTTGTCTGGATGCCACATAAATCACAGTATTGCGGAAACAAGCAGAAACATCTCACTTGTAAAGCATTGTACCTTTGGGGCATGATCTCGACTGATGGCAGGGCTGAAGACAGAATAGACCAGAAACTGGAGGGCATGGCCAATCCTTTTGGATCCACCTTCATAGCGAAGGTCTCTGATGGCTCTGAAAACCTCCTCCACCGAGCTGTAGTCTGTCAAAGCAATCCGCATCCTGAAAGGAAAGATTTACTGAGAAAACTGGACCATGGGGAATGGGTAGAACAGCTATATCAGACATTGTTATCAGTGTGGACAACTCTGCTTGCCAGGGTGATCCAAAAGAAGCAAACTTTTGTTTCATTTAGATTTTCAACTTGCTCTCTAGATAGTATTATATTGTAGACTGGCAATGGAGGGAGTAGGAAATTACTTATATCTCTGGAAAAATTCTAATGGTTGTGTGCAAAAAATGAACTAAATCAACAGAAATGAAAAGACAATGGTTTTCTCTATAACAGAAAAAAATCTAAATGAATTTGGGGTTATTAATCATTTAATGAAAAGTGCGCTTCTTTATCAAATTCCATCTGCAGTAAAGCTGAGCGTGGCTTGATGGCAATTGTGTGCTACTCTTTGACATTTTGTGCTCATGCTTGTCTTACCTGGGAACATCTCCAAAGACAGTGACTCCGAAGCGGACGCCATCAACTCCCACCACATTGTGCTGGAAGGAAGTGACGACAGTTGAGATGAAGTTTTTAACACTGGAGAAGCTGGTCTTGCCCACACTCCATGACTCATCCACCAGAAACACGATGTCCGCCTGCACCTCCGTCCTGCATGCTAAGGGAAGGAGAATGATTAAATTAGCGTGTGCACAAATGCAAAAAAGTTTCCTCCCCCGTTTCTGTCTGAAAGTCAGACAGATGATTCTGCTAGCTTTAACCTTTAATATTCAAATGGTTTGAACAAAATCCAATGCAAATCTTTTTTTAAAGGTTAAGGGTACGGCTGGTAATTTAAGGGTACAACCAAAGCGATGCTTTAGTCCAACACTGGCCACCAGATAGCAGTCTTGTCCCATCGTGTCGAGGCTTGTCCTTTTCCTTTCCACTGTCATGCAGCCAAAGCGCCACACAAATCCCCATGCATTTTTAATGAAACACAAGACAGGAGCCAAAGACTATCAATATTCCGAGCAGTTCAGCGATAAAACTTTAGTACAGTGACGAGGAGCGCTCAGAATAATAAGGTAAACACATCCAAAATCAGGGTCAGTCCCCTCGCTCACGCCGACAAACGCATTAAACATAAGGATCTGCTGTGTAGTTGCATTTTAATGTGTAGCTCTTGTCAACTCTGTCTCAGATGCTTACACATACTCATACAGTACTAGCAAACACATACACATACAGATGTGCTGCGTTAGCAGACGCCCTCTGAGTCAATATTCTGGCATTATATATGCAATAAACTACAGTGAGGACAGCATTGATTAGACTAGTGAATAAGAGATAGGCACCACTGATTGTTCTGTAAGTGATAAGTCAGCTACTCCTCTGTCCTCCATTTCATTACCAAGCGTTCTCTCCTCTATTATCTCGCCCTTCATCCTTTGGCTACAATCCCAGGATCCACTGGGAGTGACATATGTGTCCAGCCCATGGCGACCTAACATTATGTTCTCCCTCGCACGCTATACGTTTCTGGCCATGTACCAAGAAAACAAATGATCAGTGGGAATACCATTTTGTAACTCTCTCCTGTGCAGAGTCGCAATCTTTGCCTATGGAATCTATCGTAGTGGATCCGACTGATTCACAATGTTCATCCAGCCTCACATAGGCAGCCAGTCACCCTGGCATACACACATGGCTGTGCCATTCATTGGAATGCATTTTCTACTCCACAGATTTCTGTTAAAGCACATTAAACATGGTGGGGACTTTGAGCAAGGAAGCAGCTGGTATCTGTCAGACTGTAGGCTGAGATGGAAAACAAGATCAATTATCCAGAAGTTTGTCTGTCTAAGCTGGCAGGTGAGAACCACATGCCTAGGATAAGGATACAACACATGCTGAGGGATTAGAAATGGGTTTCTTCAAGGTTATCTATGCTGATATCTCAAAGGTTGTACATCTCTATGTTGGACCACCATTGATTTCCGCATTAGATGTAGCTCAGTGGCTCTAGCATATGCTGCAGAAAACACTGCCAGTAAAGAAATAGTCTAAGATATAATGATGCATCCAGTGCTGCAATCAGTCCAAACAAGATCAAGAGAAAATATATAAGCCATCAGAGAGCACAAGTCTAACAAAGGGCCACAAGGTTCAGACTCCATCCAGACAAATGAATGTTAAAGTTCCTATAAGCAGCAGAGAAGAAAGAAGTAAAACTGGGACAGCAGTAACTCCCAGATAAGTGGACAGAAATAAATGATGAAAGACCAAATATTGGCAGTGTTTCTCACAGTCGATGCGATAAATGCACAATCGTTGTTCCTGCGTGCTGGCCCCTTAAGGACAGTCTCTGAACAAACAAGTCAGTCTGGTGGATTTTAGATCGGAGTCTACCGCTCTAGTCACAATGTTGTGCATCTAATATGAATTAGATTTCATTCATTATGTAGGGGAGACAAAGGCCTTGAGATAACCACACATTTTATTAGTCTGCTGGCGTGTTTACATCAACCAGAGTCTGTTAACTAGTTTGTACTTTCTAAACTCTAATTGTGCTTATGTTTGGGTCTACTGTCTAATCATCTCATCTCATGAACTTCTTCTTTTTTTGTACCCCTGTAAAAAAAAGTTGGCATCTTGTGATTACTAATGAGAAATACATAATATGGTCCCTTGTTAACCGGAGACACCTGCTACAAGCAGCAGAACAACAACTTAGCAACAAGTGTTGAATCGTGGAGCATTTAGCAGTTTCAGACACTTATTTTCCCCTATTAGTGAAGATGAAATGGGTGAAATAAGAGAGAATAATGGACTTGAAAGCTAATGTTAATGTTACATTAAACACTCTTAACATAATGTGTTTAAAGTAAAACCTGAAGCTTAATTTCACTTAATTTTCAAAACAACATTAATCATGCTCTAAAGTTTAAACATAGGCCTTTGTTTAATCATTCTGAATGGTGTTCATGGCCACCTGGGCTAAACACAGACCTAATATTAACATTAGTGAGCCTCATGATTCATTGTTAATATAAAATATTGATGAAAGGAGCTTTAAGATAATAATTAACCATGTACCCGTTCTCTATACAACAGTTTCAAAGGAGCTGTAGCTTCAAATAATATACAGCCATGGGCTATTTAGGAATGTGTCCATGGCTTTCTTTTCTTTATTTCTTTTCATGGCTTTAGTGTCGTTTTATCAACGTTTTGCTAAGAACACATTTATTAAAAATAAATGCTTTTATTCCACTGTATCCTACCTGTTGTTGAATTTTATATTATTTTATAATAGACCACATAGGCTGGACAATTAAATACACTGTGAAATTGTGCGGTAAAGTCGGTTTCATATTTGTTTTTTCTCTTTATTATGCGAATGTTTAATACAAAACTAATTTCATTTAGGTCTGTGAAATTTATCTGACTGCAGCTAATCATCTTTAACACATTGACTAGAAATGTAGGCTACATTAAGATGAATGCTGCACTATTAGTCTTTGTGTGTGTGAGAGCATTTCAGTTGTAAGAGTGTGAGGTTTTTACTATAGTAGACCTGAATGTGTTTTGTTTTATATGTGTTTGTGTGAAAGTATGACAGACCCTCATACTTTTCATTACACAAATCCTCTTTCCTAGCTAAAGATAAGGCAGGATACATGTTATTTCAGACTACAAGTCCAGGATGCCATAAAGTGTATCATCAGGATTAATGAACAGACAAGGGTCTATCATGTTGTGTTTTATTTTATATGTATATCAGATCTAACAACATTAGTGGATATTGAGAACTTTCCTCTTTCCTAGCTCAACACAACATAATAGACCCTCCACCTCACCTGTTCATTAATCGAGAGGAGAATACACTTTGTGGCAGCCTGGATGTACAATCTGAAATAATTTGAATCTCCTAACAAATTGAACTAAGAAACAGGAAAGTTCTCCATATTCACCAGTGTTATTAGACCTGATCTGAGGGGGATACACCTCTTGGCAGCCATGTATAAGTTGAGTTAGGAAAGAGGGAAGTGTCAAATTTGCATCTGAAAAGTGACTAAAGATCTCAGATAGAGTGGAGTAGAAAGTACAATATGTCCCTCTGAAAGTATAAAGTAGCATCACATTGGAATTCTCAAGAAAAGTACAAGTACCTCAAAACCGTACTTAAATACAGCACTAAGTAACACAGTAAAAGTTCTTAGATACTTTCTTCCACTGCATCCAATGGCATGAGACTAAAGTTGGGTATCTAGAACATGGGTTTGACAGTACAGTAGTATCACAAGACACTATGTATTCAGTATTTTAGTGAGTTAATGGTTAAAAAACAGAAATGACATTAAAAGAATGGAAAAAGGTGACAGAGAAAGTACATTTTGACTGGAAAGTAAAAGAAAAAGCTAGATGTTATATACTCACATAACATCTAGCTTTTTCTTTTACTTTGTTGTAGTTGGAAATTTACTATTTTAGTTGAAGCAGATTATTGAATTGTGTGTGTGAGCATGTCCTCTGGGAGTAGGAACTATCATCTATTACCTTCAGCTTGTGCTGTGACACTTTGATGGGAGAGGGACAGGGACAGCAGAAAGATCCAAACAGAAGAGTGGCCCATACTCTTCCTCGTCTCCTCTTCCTCTTTTGACCACCTGCGGCTCCTCTGTTCTTTTCTTCACAAATCCCCGTTTTAAATTCCACTCCCCAATCATCAATTCTGACTCTTCTTTCCTCTTAGCTGAAAATATACAGATAAAAAGAGAGTGAAGAGGTCAGCAAAGGCACTCAAAAGATAGAAAATATAAAGAAATTGTAATTTATAAAAGACTTTACAAGTTGCCAAGAGTGTTTCCCTTCAGTAAGTTGAAAAAATATTTTCAAATGTATATGCCAAGTTCTTACACGACTATATAGACTTGCAGACAGGTAATAAGACTTTGACAGCACATTTGCAAGTTATTTAGGTTAACAAATGCTGAACAAACCACATTATGCACCATGAATATGCAACTTGGATGTATGCAACTGAATCAGCCATATCATTGCACCGGTTACTAGCTATTGTAATTCAATGTAATGATTTGGTTACAATAATGCTGTACTAGCTCCCTACATTGTGTGTTTACAGTTGCAGACAGGTGTGCTCCCTGTACACAGTTTTACAACAGATGTCAATGAGGCTATAAAAGCTAAGGGTATAAAAGCATCACAGAGCTTTTAAAGTGTCCAATATGAAGCCAGCAATCAAAAGCAGTTATTGGGATGTCTAGACAAAGGTGAACATTAAAAGTTATTACACCAATAACGCATTGTACAGTAGCTGTCTGTAGCAGAGTTACTCCAGGTTGACCTGGATGTTTGCCACTATTCATACCCTCGAATAAAAACAGTTGACACTAGAGATACCTTCATTTGTTTTCCTTGTCTTTGTTGATAATGATATTTTTGCCTAAGAATGCACAACTCACAGTTAGAACTAACTAGTGTGTGTGATTTTATAATGCCAGCTGCATAACTATACATCAAAAGCACAGCAAGTCCATCCTCTGAATATTTACTTTGCTCTGTGTGATACAGATCAGTATGTATATAAATTGTTTTTTTGTTTTTTTACAGGAAAACACAACATAAAATTTCTGTTTGTTTAACCGCGTTACTGCTGCTTGCAGCTTAACAAATAGCTGCTGATAAAAGCATCATTCATATAAAAGAGATTTCAGGTTATCGCTCAAAATCGTAAACCCAAACCAACTAACTGCCAGGCTTGCTTTCCTTCAAACACCCGCTTATACCATAGATATGAAAAGGTCTGAATATGAAAAACAGGGAAAAGGAAGTAAATTAAAGTGCTTCATCCTGCTATTATATTTTACTAAGAGATAAAAAAAATACTGAAATTCATTTCAGTGATAGTTTGTACAGGCTTCCTAGCTTTGATTCAGGCTATACTTTGTTTTGGTTGCTTAACATTATTTATTTTGGACAGAAAGTGTCAACAATTGCTTATGTCTCATATCTGAAACTATTGGTGATATGATATGACAATCAAAAAAAAGGTTTTAAGAGCTTGAAAAGCAGAGATGTGGAGCACCCATCAGTGAATCAGAGTAGACTGACAAGGGAGCTCCTGCATGAATCCACAGATGTCAAACCTCTGGACCATGTGCACTTGTCGTAGACGGAGGATTACCCAATCCCCCGAGGCCCTGCATTGCCCTGGATCTCACACTGCAGAGGTGGCTATTTACAGAGCAAAGGCCAAGACAGCATGGCTAATCACCCACAATGGGTGTGTGCATACTACCTTGCACTTGGTCAAAATAAATAAATAAATATATATAGCACCGCAGCAAATCTGCGAATAACAGGCAGTGGGTGTGACTAATACAGCTTCCACCTGCCCTCTGTCATGTTTTGGTGCTTTATGGTTGACCAGGGCAGGGTGACACCACAGCAAATTCAAGTAAAATGGCACCATGTGAACTCTTATCTCAACTCGCACGTGGATATGCAGTTGAACAAACACTGGCTCACACCCACAAATACTTGACTTTGGTGGGAAGAATTTCAGTTTCACTGCCCTCATGTTTGTGGTTTTATTCGCCAATAACACAGAAATGAAATACCATAGTTCAGCTGCAAATGTGATAGATTAATGGAGCTGGCATTTGACAGTGGACAGGTACATTTAGACAGAAATCACAGATGTTCTTCAAAGTGATCTTGATGTAGGGAGAGTATAGGCTGTCCATGACAGGAAATGGATGTACAATGATGTTCTGGGTTACAGAAAACCCTCCCTTTTTTCATTCTTGATGGACAGAGGAAATTTCAGGTTACCATGACATAGATTAGACCCAAGGCGGCAGCTTTTGACTTTGGCATAATTCACCTAGTGAAGGCAAACTGTCCAATTTAAACATTGCAGCTGCTTCACTGGTACATTATCAACTACCTTGAAAAGTGACGTTAAAAAAAAAAAAAAAAGTATGAAGCACGCTGCAATGATAGTATCTTATTGTAGTATCTTCACCGCGTTTGTGCTGCTTTACTGCACACTTCAGATTCAACCCTGTGGCCAAAATGTCATTAGCTTTAAAACCATCCCTTGAATGTGTAGTGAGTACCACATAAATGTATCAGCAGAAAGTGCATTCGGTAAGTTAACATAATCAATGCCTAAGTAGAGCACTGAATCCAACACTTAAATCAGCACACGACACCCTGGCAAACGAATCATGCAGCAGTAACGGATTATCCCATTTGGAATGAATGAACCTCCATCAGAGAGCAGCAGAGTCAACGCATTAACGGTGATCTAGGGAAATGGTTTGCGCTGTTATTTTTTATATCGGCTTGCGACCCCCCCCCCCCCACAGATTCATAGCATAACATCAAAGATAAATCCGCTTTCACTCGACTGCGATGCATGAAATGGATACATAACAGATTTCTTTTGGCGTTAAAGCTTCATATTCCATCAATCAAGATGTCCACCAATAGCGTGCAACTATTCCGATGATGCCTCCGCTGGGCTATATTTCAACGAGACATTAATGTAATGATTAAAAATAAATAAGATCAATGGGAAGCGATTTGAATTTCAGAAAATTCCTCACAAAATTTGACCACCTGGTCTAAGAAATCAGGATGGCTGAAGGCTGATTCACCTCTGCAGATGAAAGTGAGAGCTGTCAGGGCTTGAGCTCTAATGTAACACAGCCAAAAAAACTGCAACTCCCCCACCCCCTGGACATACACACACTCACATGCCAATGCAGATCTGTCTCTGCATGTATCTCCCTATTACTGGAGCGCAGATAGGAAACTGAAATGCAAACGACTTGACGGATGACAGCCAGTGCAGAAGTACACACACTCACTATCTTGTATCCACCTTATAGCGTTTTTTTCAAACAGGTTTGCATGATGAGCGTTCAGCAAACCAGCAGGCAGGCACAACCTGAGCTTTAAGATGTCTTCAGTATGATGAAAGTGCTTTATTTTGTTTACATCACCAGAGGTCAAAAGTGAAAAACTTATTTTGAGCCATGTGGGCTCATTCCAATAATACCTTTAGACATTTTGCTATTATAATCCTGAATCAGACATATGTCACACTTACAATACAATACAATGATCCTTTATCAAATGGGATCCAAAGCACTTTGTCCAGCTGCAATTTGTCCGGCCTCACTAAGGAGAAAGTAGGTATTGTATCCGAGGCCTTTAGTTTATCACTGCCCCGAGAGGATTAAATAATGTTGGCAAATGAAGTTTACTGTCTTGGGCTGCAATGCTCCCTCTCTTTTCTGTATCTCCTTTTCACACACACACACACACATGCATGCACGCCCGCTCGACACATCGAAAAGCCCTGCAAGTCCAACTGCTCGTCAGCTATTTCTACATAATGGCATTTTCCACCTCACCACTTCACAGGATGGATTATCCCTGTAGGTAGGAAACTGGTAACAGTGAAAAGGCACGTCCCCCCCCCAAACACACATGCACATGCACACACACTGCTCATAACTAATAGATATTAGATATCTTTGGTGTAACATCATTCAGATTTATAGCTAAAACACACACTACCAAAAACACAGCTCACTAGCTGCAATGTACAGTCTTGATATCATTTTGCATTTGCAGTCAGCCAACACAGACAAGTCTATGCATGGGGGGAATCCACAATTCATACTTTCATCTCCTGACAAACAGACAGCACAACCTGTTATGCTCTTATTATTCATGAATGCGCTCTAGCTGACTTGATTGTAAAAATGCATGACATCTTGGTTTTATGCTACTATTGAGATGTTTTGAATTGTAAAATATTTACATTAACCCCTACAGAGAAGCACAGAAGAAGAACACCTACATGCAGGACATCTGCACTGAACGGACAGCGTTTCTATTTAGAAGTGCATGTTTTAGACTTAGCCGCGCAGCGCGTTTGCAGCTATTACTGAAACTTATCACGAAAAAAGCAATTGAGACAGACAGAAGGGAGGCAAACAGTAAACGCTGATATCAGCCAGTTTATGCAGTTTAACGGGAAATTGTGCTGTTAAGAGCAACAACAAAGGCACAGAACAGAAAGTGTTGGCCTTAGTCCAGACACTTAGGCTGTAGAAAGGGTATCTGGGCAGTTAAGAATCCAAAACTGCTCTGTAAAGCACCGTATTAAAGTGCAGTAAAACTAATGGGTTTTGACTATGGCCCTAAAATGGGCCCACACATTTGCACTTACCACTCCAGACAAGTGAATCATCATTATCTTTCCAATCCAGGTGATTTCTTGAGGGGGGGGAAAAAAACCCTAAAACACAAAAAAGATAACAGGTTTTATCCGTGTCAGGAAAAAAAAAAGAAGGGTGGAATTAATATTGTATTCCTGCAAAGCTATTAGAGATAATCGACTGAATACATGAGAATAATGATCTGTGTGTGTGTGTTTGTATCTGAGCAAAAGAGGAGGTAGGTGTGTTTGAAGGCGTGTGAGACTGAATGAATGACAGACTTTCCTTTCTGGGCTCTGCTGAGGGGCAGAAAAGTTTGGGAAGAGGGGTGGGGGGGTGAAGACAGAGAGAGACAGACGAAGACAGAGACAGATAGAGGGAAAGAAGTGGGGGGGGGGGGGTTACTTATGAGCTTTGACCTGCCAGGAATGCATTGCTACTGTGCTACAGTGAACATGCGTGTGCATTTGTGCAGCGAGTGGAAACACAAACACACACACACACACACCCAGACTGTCAAGCTTTCACCCCAGATTGACAGAATAAGCAGTGAAGTAAAATGATGCAAACTACTCCACTCTGCCATCACTCACAGCCAGAATGTAAGTTGTATGTCAGGAATGTGAAAATCCACAAAAAAATGCCTTGGCTACATATTTGAAGACATGAGTTAGCGTTGGGAGATCTTGCAACAAGCGGTAACAAATAATATTAAAGATTATGTGCTTTTCATGTATCTTTAACAGCTTGCTTTGTTGTTTCACATGGCTTTGAAATATCTGGGGATTTAAAACTAACTTTTTGAAAGTTATGTAACATCAAACAAGTGAAATACCAGATGGTAAAAATAACAAACACAGCCAAGGTCAATATGGTGAAGCTTCTGTTTTCCTCTGTATTCAGGGAGTGTACACTTAAACATAAACTTAACTAAAATACAAGAGCAAACACCTTCTCAGAACAGAAAGGAAAGGAAAGCAGATAAATCAGTCACGTTTTACAAGCCCTTCTCAGTTATGTGTGTGTTCCATGTATGTTGGGCACTGGGTCGCCTTTAATAGCAGACCCCAGGAATGTGGGGACCACTTTAATAGGGTTTAGCCAGCTGTCAGTCTTGACATGCTGTAACTCAACAAACAGCCAGGACACCGGGGATCTGGCTGAGATGCAGATTTAGATGATGGCGTAGAGAAAATACAAAGTACAATAATGTTTGTACATAAAGCCGCTCTCATCTCCACTAACTCCCAAACAATCCATTTTAAGGGCTGGCGTTAACATAAGTGTAATTATGTATCTACATGATGAATCATTTGATGTGCATGTGTACACAGATCAAGAATGGATGTATCCACTTCATTTGCATACAAAGAGCATACAGGCCTTTCAGCAGAATTCCAATAAACTGCAAAAAAGCTTGGTCGTTGAGTTTTATTTCACATGTATTTACAACTAGAAGGGCAGAGGGAGACACGTACCTTTTGCCAAGGCCAATGGTTTGAACTATGATCATCCAGTGAGTGATTTACATCCAGCCGTTCTGGGCACACTGGGCCCTGTTGTCCCGGCAACAGGGCAGAGTTCTGTCAACTGTTCACTTCCCATTGACCAGCAGGACCAGCAGCCACTAAAACGCAAAACAAATCGTTGTGCAAATTTCGTAAGTGGGATGTGCCCCAAAATGGCGAATTCTACACCCTACCACCAAGTTTCATGTAAATCCGGTTCACAGATGAACAAGCATACAGACAAATGGCAGTGAAGGTAATAAATAGAAATGTCAAAAAGCAGGCTGATCAAACAACTTTGAAGATATGAGGAACTCTGTCTAAATAATTCACTGTTTTCATGATATGGAAAAAATACATTACACTACATAAATCTCTACTGAGGACATGCATGCTCTAAATACAACAGTTCCACGGAATGTTACTTTTCAATGTGCCCTCTGCAGTCTTAGTGAATCACATCTGGAGGTTACTTCTGCTTTCATCAGCGTGCATTGTGCCGGCAAAGTGGCATTTTCATCAGGCCAGAAAAGGCTTCTTTCTTTTTTTCTTACCTGTCCAATTTGATATCATGGTTGCTCACCATGAAAAAAGTCTGTAGTTGCTCATTCAGACTACAAAAGCATGTGCTACAGGAAATGTCAATGTCAGATGCCAATGTTAAAATCCTACCTCTTTGCTTCATTAATACTCAAGGATTTTCCAATCAAGGCTTCTTGAGGGTGCAGCAGCACTGCAACATCAATTATTGGTGGCAAGCAACAAGCACATTTACTCAGTTACTATACAATTTTGAGGTAAGTGTACTTTATCTGAGTATTTCCATGTGATACTACTTTATACTTTCAGAGGGAACTTTTGCTTTAGTTACTTTCCAGATGCAGGCTTGAGACAATGGATGACAATGTAATAATCTTTTAAAATGCACACATTGTTATAGATGACAATCAACAATCTTTTTGTCTTTTGATATCAAAATGTAGCGAAGTCACATTTCAGATGTCAATAAATGTTCAAATTATCCAATATATGGATCATCTAAAAATCTTTGATTGAAAATCAAATGATCCAAAACTCAAACATTAGACAAAAAGTTTATTTATGTATCTTGAATCTCACGGCCTCTCACTTTTATCTGCTGAACATTGGAGGGGCTCAACCCCTAGGTTGGAAACCACTGATCCTTCAGTATTAACAATCTAATAATGTCATGTAATGATATATCAGTCATCCAAACCAACCAAACCAATACTTTATCTGCAATACCTAAACTACATCAACCTCATAATACTTTGTACGTCTAATTCATTTTTCATGCTGGCCTTCTACTTGTAATGGAGCATTTTTTCTTACATCGCTGAGTTTGTTACATAAGTGAAGGATCTGAATACTCCTTCCACCACTGACACCATTCATGTAAAAGCAAGAGTTTTCGACAAGGAATCGTATGTGATGGATAGCGTTCTGGCGTAGAGTAAAAGGCGTTTCACTGGTTTTGGCCTCGGGGCCGTCTGAGCTACGCGCTGCCCTGTTGCTGACCCTCTGCACATGTTAAGGAAGTGCAGGAGGGGGCATCAATCAAGACCACTTTCACTAGACAGTCCAAGCCGATTGTGTCTATGTGCGTATATCTCTCTTCACATCGGCAGTTTCCCCCTGGTGCACTAAAACGGGCCTCGATGTAAAAAGAAGCCTATGGTGTGAATATTGATTTCAGATCAGTGTTCGAGAGGAGCATAACCTAGAAGTACCTTAAACTGTAAACTTACAGCGATATTCACTGCTGTACGGTGTTGATGGCTTCTCAAGCTCAATTACCCCATGGATGGATGAGGCAAACTATCTTTCACTAGCAGGTGTTAATACTGTAGAAGTAAAAGGTGTTGTGGACCTGTTGGGGGTATTCAGATGGGGAATATTAACTAGCCTTGTCTCAGCTAATTGCACTCCTTCTCCGACAGAGCCTAAATCCCCCCCAGTCATAAGAGGTGCCAGCATGAAAGTGAGCTTTGATTAAATTCAAGCTGTAGGCGAACCTCAAAACAATCACGTGCACTGGGAGTCAAGGCGAAAGAATGGGAGGAAGGAGAAGAAAAAGGGGAAGCAAGCGCGCAGTAAATTATCAAAAGCTATCGAGAGAGCAGGAAGGGTGTGTGAGTCGAGTGGGTTAAAACAGATAGACGGGCGAACTGGAAGTAAATACGAGAGGAGAAATAATTATTTTAAAAAGTGTGCAGGCAGGTACGAGGCTGTCATTCATCACAATAGGAATCCCATGGACAAGCCAATTTTATGACAGCCCAGTAAAAATATCAATCACAGGTAATTATATCTCCCCAGTTGCAAAGTAGTTTATTTTCTAATCCCGTCTTTTCCCTAAATGCAGATGATAAAAATGTAAAAATAAACAACGCAAATCTTTTTTTTTTTTTTAATGACAGTTCCCTTCTTAAAAGCAACTCTGTTCCAGAGCAACTGTGTTAGTACTATGGCCACTGATGATCTACGAAATGAAGGTACAAGTGAATATAATTACCTATTAATATTCTGTTTGGAGGAGCCTTGGTCATTCACCATTCATGCCTCGTGGCATCTTTTCAAGGAGCCACTTCTTCTAATTTGATGAAATACAGATTTAATGCATTTCTGAAATCTTCATTTCTCGGCCTCCTTTTCTTCTTTGCTCCACTGGTTCTATAAGGTTATGAGAATCAAACATTACTTCAGCCGCCGGTTGTCAGGCACTCGGTTAATTGTGCAATTCCTCACATGGCACTTTAATTATGTAAAGCTGATCAGGCCTTTCAGTTGAAATTCAGAATTGATTATTTCTTTATACAGTATTATGTATAATTGGTGGCTGTATAACAGTAATATCATTAGATTAAGCTCAAAATTTATACGTTTTTTTTTTCTCCCTAAAATATATTAGCAACTCTGAGCTGAACCTTGACCACCAACACTTTGGAACATTTTCTAATTAAACTTTTATAATTGGGCCATGTCACCTGCTGCTGTAGCATGAAATCAGCTTCAGAGGTTTATTTTCCCATGCTGTTATTTACATATTTTGCTTCCCTGCCTCCTTTTATGTGCTGTTAATGTAACTATTGATAGACTGACAGCATGGTATGCGTGTCAGATAAATTTGATGCTGGTATCAGTTTCTGTTTAATCACACCAGGAAGATGGGCATTCTCTCTCTGGCCGGAGGCTAATGCAATTCCGATTCACATCCATGCACCAGACGCGCTGGGCACAGTGCCCGCTGTTGCCAACTACAAAAGGTCTTCTTCTCTGTGCCAAGCCTTTTAGCAGTACAAACATGCATGCTGATGCAAAACCCGCAGAGCGTACATGCACAGAGTCAGAATAAGCATAAATAGCATCACACAAGTCCAAAACAGACCAAAAGCAAACAGACAAACACGTCCGTAGCCTTGATATTCTCGCAGACAATTTTTATGTGACGATAAATTCATTTTTATAAACCGGAGGCCGACTTCCCGTCCCCCGGCTGAGATAGGAGCTGTCATGGCAACGGAAGAAAGCAGCGGCTGCAGCGTGAGGGGCTGGTTTGTTTGGGACGAGCTAAGGCGGGGGAATTGAGATGCAGCAGAAGTCCGGGCTGAAAGAATTAGTCATGAGCGTGTGTCCAATTACCACTCTGAAGCCGATAAAGGATATCAAAATAATGAACAAAAACCAGTTCCCTTCACTGTGCTTAACGACACACGGTGTCAGGGTAAATCCAATTTTCGACACGGAGCGAGAACTAGAATTACACATGTAGTCAATCACCTCGCAGAAACAACTCCTCTCTGTTGTGGTTCATCACGAGAGCTTCATTTCATGTTTGCAAATTGAATACCAGAGATTAAAATCTGTGTATGATTATGAACATTATATCGTGCAGATCGTCACTACCGTGTCTGTTATTTAGCCATGGTATATAATGTCATGATGATATAGATTACACTGAAATGTAAGGAGGTAATTATGTTAATAATATAGCAACATAAAAATTATGAACGCCTGACTTAAAAAGCCATCCAGTCAATTAAAACGCTGTGAAATGTGCAGTGTAAATCAGATCTAAGGGATTATGATGTGTCGATAGCGGAAGACAACCCCAAGAGGAATGAGTGTGTACACTATCTGACCCGGAGAAATGGTTTACATGAATGTAGGATTTTTAGGTACTAGATAACCACTTGAAGGTCAGAAGGCAGCAGCTGTCCATACTTGACTTTTGAACCTTTCAAGCACCACAGAGACAGAGATAGGACGCGGAATGCGGAATTTTGTCCGTCAAAAAAAGGGGGATAAGGCATCGGGTAACTCTGAATTCATCAGGGACGGACGCCGTCTTTCTGGCCGTGTGACTGCGCGTCTGTCAGCTGTCAGGAGACGACAACTGACGGATGCCGCCTTAACTTCAGTATCTTAGCTCAGTGCAGAGGAGGAATCCTTAAGAACGGAGCTGCTTGAAGTCACGCTCGGCTTCCAAACATCCCCCGCTGTCTGCATCGCGCTCGCGACGTTCACGCAGGATTTGTGTGAACTTGTTGAAACAGCATCTAGAGAGAATTTTAACTGTGCATATATGAAGACACTTTGCTCAAGGGGAAAACAAGACTGCTCAGGAGTTGTGCTTTGTGTGTGTGTGCGCGCGCTTCCTTTTATTTTATCTAGTTTTAAGGTATTTTGCATGATTCATCAGCCAGGCTGCCTGCATGCCGCACTCCGTGCTGCAGACTCATACAGATTCTTCTCACTTGGCAGTCTGAGTGTTTGGCTGCAAAGCACAAACAACAGAGAGGAGAAGCTACTAACTCGTGAACCCAGGTGTTCCTCTAAAAGGGGTGCCGCTTGGTAAAGCGTGGGAATTTTGACTAAATTCCGCTAATTAAACACTACCTATCTCAGAGAGTAGAAGGGAAAAACAAGAGAATAAGCGGCGCGTTAAGGTGAGCGCTTAAAACGAGTGACCTCTGTGCAACCCACCCGGCAGAAAATGACAGAAAACCTTCTCACTGGTTGTTGAATATTCAGTATTTGAATAAAGTGTTTATGCATATGTTAATAAATATAGATAAGCACAGACATGTAGTAAACGCTGCTGTATATTTAATTGGTGTGTTTTTGTTGACTAGCGTGTTACCCGGATAATCCAAAAGGGTTGATTCCTCACCCTGATCCCTTGTAAAAACATGCAATATTTATTGAAAAAACAAAAGGGACTTTAGTTATAAAGGTTATCATGTTAAAAGAGTTCACTGCAAGAATTATGATTCTGTGTGTTTTTTTTTTCTGCACAGCTCAACATAATCCAGCTTTAGTGAGCAGAGCAGAACTGGATTTAACTGAGCTCAACAAGCAGGACTGTGAAGGACAGAACAGTTTATTCAGGTATACCGAATAATCACATTAGCACTGGAAAAGTAGAATTTTACAGGGAAAAACGGCATGACTTTGAGAATGTATTTATTTGAAGATTGTGCAGTATTATAAAGACAATTATGATTGTCTGCAGGTGAACATCACATTATACATTATCTCTTAAATATAGATACTGTAAGAGTACTTACAAATATAACTATATTATAATTGTTTTTTTCTCATAGATACAACAGTCCATCTCATCCATCTCTTTTTTTTTTTTTTTTACTTTACTCAGCCTCCAGCCTATTTGTCATGTACTTTCATTTTCTAACAGATAAATACTTTCATAAAACAGCCAATCCCCGCAGTGATCAGATATTCTTTTTTTTTCATTTTGGTGATTATTTTCACTAAAAATGTTCAGTATAATATTTAACAATTAAGGGACAGAGGAACAAATAACAAATAGCTCAAGCTTGCCAAAATGTTCAGTACTTTTGGGAGGGCTGTTTTTTCAAAAATTTTTTTTTTTGGCTGTGTGTTTTTTTTTTTTTGTCTGACACTGAATGAGGGTTTACCAAATTATTCACCAGCTCCACACCTAGACCAGGATGAGCTCATATCCGAGAACTTCAGTCAGGCAGGGAACACGGTGGAATGTGTCTTGTGTTGTACGATATTTCATATTGGCTATGGCTGACGGATGATACACACACACCCACAAGCAGAGACAAGTCTGCCGTGCGTCTGCTGAGAGCAGGTCACTGGAGCTCTGCGGCAGTACTCAATGGAATGGAAAATGGCCAGGGGGGGCCACACTGCTGCTACGAAAGCTGCTGCTTCATGTGCATTATACAAAAGTAAGTGGTTGCATAAAAATACTTTTTTTTTTTTTGCATATAAACATGACGTCCAACAGAGACGTGGAGAGGTAAATGCATTTCAACAACATGGAAAAAAGATCTTAGCATAATTCTTAGCATTATCCAAGACCTGGTGCGTGTTTTCATTAACTGCAGGCATGGTTGCCGTTTACCACCCTTCACAATGTTCAGATTTGATAGAAACGAAAGCAAAATTAAAGGAAACACATGCACATATGCACTTCCTCATCCACCGATGTGGTCCACAAACCTTTAATTACCAGGAGTACAGTGCAATAGAGTACAATAGATCATCGATATGGGTAAAGGATTTCAAAGTGGTACACCTGGGAGATTTTCACAACCATCATATAACTTTTTTCCTCATAATCTACTTGTCCCTCTCCTCCCTCTGCTGTTATCTTCTGTGTTGACTCTTCTCTTCCATCATGTTCCCTTTGAAACGTCCCACAAAGGACAGTGATTTGTTGGCTAGTCTGAGACATTTGTAGGATCGTGGACTGTAAAATGTGACAGCTTTTGTGAAATAAGTGCGAGTAGGGGGGAAAAAGGCGGTAAAAGTAGAAAATGCAGTGAGAGAAGCGTTCAATCTGAATACAAATAACATGCCTTTACACTTTCAAAAGTGCGTGCAGTGCAGACGCCAAAGTTCAATTTTACATGCAGGTGATGTCCCGATCCTCCTCATTTCTAGGCGCTTTAAGGTTTAAGCTGTCATTCAAAGCCACTATTTTTTATCAGGGATAAAGGATCAAGGATCAAGGATAAACAGTGTGACTCATAAGGCCAGTATGAGTCGTGTCTGTATTCGAGGTGTTCATAAAGGTATAAAATGTTTAATTTTAGGCAAAAAAAACAAAACAAAAACATCCACTCTTGGTTAGGATTAGGGAAAGATGCTGGTTTTGGTTTAAAACAGTTAAATGCTGATTACTGGCACTTAAATGCCCGACATGCCAGTCAAAATGTTCAGTTAGTCATGCTCTCCTGCTGCTTTTACAACTTCTATTGACATCATCTAAAACGCTGCACTTCCCCTGTCACTCCAACGTGAAATGACAGCTTAAAATGCATAGTGATAACCTGCAAAATGACAAGAAATTGGTGTTATTTATACGCAATTTAGTGAGAATGGGTTGGCGAGAGAGGAGGAGAGCGAAGATAATGGGAATATCATCAAGAGGCTGGACACAGAAATAGAAAAGGCTTGTGTAAAACAGCTGAGAAGTAATGACTTCAGAACAACAGCATGAAAAAGAAAGAACATGGAACATTACACAGAGAGAAAAGGAGCGATGAGATGGGGAGACATGGTGCGGTTGAACCTTTTCTGCCCATCACTGTATAGTATTTCTGTAGGAAAGAGACATAAATAAGGTGATGGAGACAACATATAATGGAGGTGGATAAGCAGATCTACAGGAAGAGAGGAACACACAGGAGAAGAGAAAATGTGAAACAAAAAAGATGCAAAATACGTGATTTCAACTTTTAAATTGTGTTTTCTGTTAAGAAACAGCGATTGACATTTTCACCATTTTAGAGCTCAAACAACTAATCGATTAATCAAGAAAGTAGAAAAATTAATAGATAATGATTATAATCGTTACTTACAGCCCTGATGAAAGATTAAAAAAAAAACAACAACCTTGAGGTCCTGATGTCTTGTAACAGTAAAATTATCTCACATCTCCAACTGTGAGGAACTCAAACATCAAGGATAAACAGTGTGACTCATAAGGCCAGTATGAGTCATGTCTGTGTTCGAGGTGTTCATAAAGGTTAATGAAACTGTCATCACCCTTTGGAGAACCAACGTCCAAGCAATGGGTCAAGAGGTATGAACAAAGGGCAAAAACTCCTCTCGCACATATTCAGAAACTTGTGAAATCCCACTCAACTATAATAGAAAAACCCACAAACTGCCTTTTTTCTTCTTTCCCTGCTCAGCCCAGCTGTAGCCCTGCTCCCCCCGAGGCGACCATTCCCTGGCTCTGAGGTCAGCCCACCCTGGAGGGGGCAGTATTGTTCCAGTAAGGGTATTTGTCTGGACACGTCTACCTGCCGAGATCTCCCTCCACCTGACCCACAGCCTGAGGGCGGCCGGCCAGATGCACGGATCCATAGGCCTGATGAGGCATGAGACAGTGAAAGATAGACGTATCAGTGTGTTTTTCTTCCTCTGTCTATTCTAGTTATCTTTCTATTGACTTTTTGGATGTTATCACAGTGTTCATCTCATCTAATGCCAGTGTCTCTGCAACCTGTCTAACAATAGCTTACTTAACCACAGTGGCTTAGTTCGTGGTTTATCTTAGCATTATCTTAGTTTTTCACCAGTCTGAAAATGCTCAGAGAGTGTTTGTGATAATAGGAAAAGAAAATAACTCAATTTAAATTATAATCATCAATGTTCCATGCATCCAACTACTGGCCATCGACTAATGGAAGAAGTAGATTAGGTTTATTAATGATCGAATAAGTGAAAGAGTTCTTTTATTAATATACTTTACATGAATGTCTCCAACTGCGTTGGAATTAAACCATAAGTATATGATGCTATTGTTAACGCCTAGAGTTTTCTGAATGTGAAATTGCTCCATTATTCTCCACCATTGAAACCAAGATGATGATGACAACTGTTTCTACATGTAACACATAGCAAATTAAAAAAAATAGAAATAAATAAAATATGAAAATCCCAAATGAGAACAAAGAAAATGCATGCACTTTTGTGTGTGTCTGTGCATATAATAAGGACGGCTGTGGCATTCATTCACCAATTGGAGGATCTGCAGTTTAATTCCTGGCTCCTCCAGGCTGAATGTTGATGTATGTCTGGGCAGGATGTTTAACCCCAAATTGCTGCAGATGACTGTTCCATCAGTGCATGAATGTGCTTAGCGTAAAGCTCTTTGAATGGTTGAAAAGACTAGAAATTGCAGTCCATTGACCATAACTGTCTGTTTGCTGTCAACGAGTAGCAGCAATATTAGACAGTCAATGCATTAAATCAGGAATAAAAAAGAAAATAAACATGAGTAACATCACAGAAATATAACTTACTGTACATATTGTAGGAAGTTGGAAAGTCTTATGACCGCTACTAGCCAAAACTATTTAGACTTAACAGTGTATTAATACATTATACAAAAACCTGGTTTCAAGGGGTGTTATGTAAGGTCCATGTACAGACAGAGGTAGGTATCCACATCTGTATATTTTGCTAAGCTAAGTAAACTAGTTTCATATTTACCATGCAGACCCAAGAGTGTTATTAATCCTCTCATGTAACACTCAGCAAGAATAAGGGTATGGTATTCCCATAATGTTGAACTATTCTTTTAAGGCTAATGTATAAATTGATAGTACATTGCCGGAAAAGAATCTCAAAGGTTATATTGAAGACACCGTTTAAAAATAAAAAAATAGTAATAAGAGTAATTCAAGACTCATCCCTTACTGTATGATATAAGCACATAAAAATCACAATATTAGTTAGCTCCTTAACATAAATGAGAACCAAGTTGCTCTGTGAGACATCTTGCTTCCTCTCTTTATATCTATATATTGAAAAATGAGAAGTTCCTTAGTATTCAGTGTGTATTGATTGTTGCAATTACACATGATTACTGTTCTATTATCTGCACTGACTGTCTTTAATTACACTGGAGAGCAAGGGGAAGAGTGGAGGAGAAAGAGAGAGAGAGAGAAAGAGACGCTATACGGATAGATAGATGAAGCGAGACACTAGTCTGCACGGAACTAATTAAAACAGAAACTTTTTGTTTCAGCAAGTTGACAGGGAATGAATCTGGCAGGGAATTAATCTGTCCGCAGGGAACACAGTGAGGACTTATATACACACACACACACACACTCGGGGAGGTGCATTGCAGAGTGCCGTTGCCATAGTTACTGAGCATGGCGCCACCTCATGCTGCAGAGTTAATGCAGAGGTGTGTGTGTGTGTGTGTGTCTTATTTAAGCTGTCATTATATCACCGCCCTGACCTATTCCAACATCCTGTCCATGAGCACACGGAGAGGAAAGTCGCAGAGATAAACCCGGAGTGTTCCTGCTGAAATAGCAAACTCTTTGCCATTGATTGCCCCCTCCAATCTGAAGCTCTTACCCTTGAGGTGAAGTATCATTAATGCTTATGTGATGGGTGAAGACATATTACTGAAAGAAAATATTTGGCAAGTAAAGATAAGCTCTTTAAGCCAAACCCTGAAGACAGCAACGCTTTGGTTATTCAAACACTAAAGTCTGATTAATGCTGGTGTGACTATGGTTGTCTATGCAGTGACTTATGTGTAAAAGCATGTATGTATGTGTTTTATAATGTAAGAGCAGCAGCAGAAGTATTCAGGTTATTTATGTAAAAGTAGCAACACCGCACCCTTTCAAAATGAACCTGTGTCTAACAACTTAACATGCTAAGTAGCTATTAAATGTTAACATCGGATGAATTTTTAAAGTATGATATTTCACTCTGAAATGCAGCAGTAGAAATGTAGAGTAGCATCAAATGGAAATACTTTTACAGCACTCCAGTAAATTTATATGGTATCTTTCTGTCACTGTGCGAAATTAACTGGAGGAGGGAATAAGTGGGAGGAAAGTATGTGAAAGCAAGGTGGATAGTCCAGGACATAAAGGACAGTGCAACTGTAATTCATCCATACAAACTTATGCTTATCGAAACAGCAAGTTCAGCACAAACCCAAATCACATGGGACCTGTCTGCTGTCATTTCCTTTAACTAACCATCCGCTTTTCTCTTTTTCCGGAAACTGTCAAAACAGATTCAAATAGACAGACTCTTACTCATGCAAGTTTAAAATTGATTCTGGCTCTCAATGTCAAGTGATATTGATTCTTCAAACCACATGTGCTTTTCTTATTTTGGGAATGAGGAAAGAAAGGCAGCTCAGCAATGCTTTGAAACAGTCAAAGATGAATATAATTTCATCTATGGATGAACGCTGTGTACATGTGATTAAATGAAGAGGTGTGTCCTTGCTTCTCCCTCATTCTGTGCATGCCACATGCAGGAAGGCTAGTTAACACATTAGCAGGCGCACCTTTAACATATCATTGTAATTTCACATGCTATTCGTCCATCACAGCCTCATAACTCTTTCACTGGACTCCTGATTTTTCACAAGATGTTTTAAAAGGAAAACTAGCTGTATCCGCCCTTTATTGTCTAACAAATCAGTCTGTAAAGCAGGGGTATAATTGAAAGCTGTTTGAAATACTTTGGAAGATCATAAAGACTGATGATGGTTATGTCCAGCTGGCCAGAAGGTCTGGTGCCCCCCAAAAAGAAGATGTTGCAGGAATAGGCAGGAAGTCAAATTTTATATTTCAGGTCAGTTAGTTTAAACTTGAAATATTAAAGATTTATGAAAAATGAATATATTTAGTATACCTAGATTTTCTAGGTTCTAAATCAAGAACATTTGGAGAATGAAATAGTGTAGTAATAAAGTATGGTGTAGTATAGAATAGTATAGTGTAGTATAATATATTAATAGTATAGTGAAGTATAGCATTGTAAAAGTACTAGTATAGTAGGGACAGTGTAGTAGTATAGTGGGGACAGGTTAGTATAGTATAGTACAGTTAGTATAGCTGGAATGGGTTAGGATATACTATAGTATGTTAAAGTAAACATAGTATAGTGAAGTATAGCATAGTAACAGTTGTCAGGATGGGCTATTATAATATATAATTTGTATATTAAAGTTTAGTTTAGCTTAGTATTAGTAATATTTTATTTTGGAATAGATTAATGAAGTCATTGTACTTTCCCATTCGATTAAAAGTTTGTCCAAGATTTTGACTGGTACTCTATACTATTAAAAAGATACGATGGGTAGCATTATATAGTATCGTTATAGCATAATACATTACAGTAATAGTATAGTGTAGAAGTAGCAAAGATATAGTTTACTATAGTGATTACACTATACAATAGTACATTACACATACGTACCTTTTCAGGAAGACTTTTTTTACATGTTTTTTTTTAAATGCATATTCTTGCTGTGAATTAAACCTGCAGTGTTACTGCTATTGCTGTTAAATTACACAAGAACATGGCTGTTCAATAATTTGACAAGAATGTTTTTCACTCAGTCACTCAAACTCATGCAGTGCAATTTCTGTTATTTCTTACATCCACCCTGGAATGAAAATATGGATTAATGCTTTCCATAGCTTAAGTCCAACACATGTAATACAAACAAAAACCAAAATCATAACATTGGACACTTCAGCTTTGTGAAAATTGATACTATGTTTCTGCATATCTCCCCCATGACAATTCTTCTACAAGCTAATCTTTATTACTTCCACAAAGTGTTCTCTCCTGTCTCTGTGGAGAATAGTGTCTGTGAAAAGGTGAGATATTATTAAGCAGATGGTGAAGACAAGAGGTTTAGTAGACTATATGCACAGAGGCATATTAGATGCTGAGTAAATAAACTTTGTGTGCTGTGGACAGTGTTTTGCAACAGAGTCGATGATGCAAAGAGATAGAGATACAGCTTGTTATTACAGATATTACTTTTCTGGATGTGCTTCAGGCAACAGCACTTTACACCACTGTTATCAGCGAGCGCAATAATAATCGTTGGTATATACAGCATATATCTAAATTTGTGAATGAATGGGCTGCGGTGGAGGCTGTGGTCATGTTATGTAACGCTGCAAACACGTTGGCACAAAGACAAAGCAACACAATAACAAAAAGATGAACAAGCGGGGACAATGTGGGTATAATGGAAGAGCGGAAAACAGACAGCGGGAGCTTTTGATTACACATCAAAACACTTCCCACTGACTCAACATCTCCATGCATTGCACACATAGTTGCAGATAATGTAATGTTAATGCACAGGAAGACAACATGTCAGGCCATGATGAGCTATGGTAAGGGGTGCAGACTGTGGTGTAAGTAGGTTAGACCCCAGAGGCGCTAAAGACACTATCTGGTTTCAAACTACCAAAGAATTATGACAGGGTTGCAACATCTGCTGCCTGGGAGGAAGACAGACAGTGATGGATGGCCAGGTGTGTTTTGTGTGTGTGCGTGTGTGTGTGTAATATAGAGCGCCGCATACATGCATACAGTCCAGGAAACAGAGCATATGTACATATTCACATGCATCTACAAGCACTGAGGCACCAGATAAATAAGCAATGGATGCATCTGTGACAGATGACAATTTCAATTTACAGCAAATCACAAATGAAGATAAAAAAATGCACAAACATGCAGGTGCACATATGCACACACACGTACACACACACACACACACACACACACACACACACAATGACTTATGATGGCTCACTGTTCAATACCTGTCAACAACTTCCATACTATATATCACGTGAATGCGTTTCCAGTTGAATAAATGATCCCATAATAGAAAAAGATTAATGATGTATTTATCATATCAGTGACAAGACCTCCGTGGTATACATCAATGATCAGTATCAACATGTCAATGGCAAATCCAATTTGATGAGTTTGCTGAAGAGTAAAAAATATAATGCCGCTTCATTGTCAGGAAAATGAATGCTGCATTTATAAAACTTTGTAAGATAAAAAGGAGCGGGGTCTTCACACTGTTGAGCACCCAGTAAATAATTAATTGTATTCTCTCTCTGTAAGATCTTCCTCCCCTGCAGCAGCATCTCTGGCATCATCTGCAAATCAATTGATAATTTAATATAATAAAAAATAATAATAAAATGACCACATTATGGTATTAAATGCTCTCATGGCAATATAATATATTTTATTTTATATTTATTTTATTTTATATTCAGGAATTTCTGGTCTGGTTTATGTTTTCTAGGGTGCTTTTCTTGTGGCGTTTTGTTTTTTCTTGCTTTTTGCTGACCATCAGGTCATATCAATCTGATTTGCCTCTACTGGAAAGGTCTGATCTAAAAGGTCTGATTTGCCTGAGGAAGATCTTGCAGATCAAAACGTTGCCTTCTCAAAAAAGCATGCACACTGTTATGCTCCCTATATATTATTTTATTCTCTATAAAATAATATATTGGAACCATACCAGTGTGCTGCCTTTGTATCTTACAATGAAACCCTTTTTTGTCTGGATGTACTTGGTGCATCTTCTGCATTTATAAAACATGACACGGAACATGTACTTTGAAGAATTACACAACACTTACATAAAAAGAGCTGGGTGCTCCAACATACTGCTTTCATTTTAGCTGATTGACAACTACAATCATTGTTTCCATGCACAAAGGTTGTAAGTGAACCCCAGTGTGTGTTAACACTGTGCACTTTTGTGCCTGTAAGCCCATTATTATATGAAGAGAAAGAACACAATTTTACCTATAATTACACTGTAGTCACCTTATTTTTGGTCATTAATGTCATCACTTATCACTAGATGTGCTGTGGCATGAACAACAGACCACAGGAAGAGGCAAGTGCTGGCAGTAAAATCTCAAGTGTCTGGCTCGGGCACATCACCTCAAGCTGTAGTTTGTGAAACAGTAAGATAGCAACAACAAAAAAAAATTGATTTGATTTTGCCCTGGCTGCAGCACGGATTTCAGCTGTTGTCTTGAGGTGGAGCTTATGTTTTAACGACTGTGTCATGTTAATAAAAAAAGCATCTCACCGATTGATACAATTTCTGTTCATGTTGAGATCTTAAAAAACCTAAAAAAAATCTACCCTTCCTTATTTGCCTCCTCCCCTGCCTCTCTTACTGCTGGGTTAGGGCTGGGTGAAGGGGCCGGGCTGAGTGCTGCAGGGGTCTTGCGTCCAGTGGGGATCGGTGGCAGGACGGGTTTCATGTTGGATCCAGGCCGTCTTTCAGAAGAGGGAGTAACAACATCGGCTGGTTGATCTGTGCCTGCATCAGGGCTTTGTCCAGATGTCATGTGGTCTGAAATGAAATGTTATATTGCAAATAAAATTATTATTACAAGCACAGATATGGAACCACTTTAAAATTGTAATCCAATCAATCTAATGGTACAATAAACGACTTACCAAAGCTATCTCTAAAAATCAGGTGCATAACATCCATCTCTGTTTTCTGTGCTCTCAGTATATCTCTACCTCTATATATCCCCTAAAATGATATAAAAAGCAACCTTTGAGTGTTTCCAAGGTGTGTCCCAGGACGGACATGTCTAAGGGATCCACGAAACCTGACAAGGCACCGGCCGAACTGGGCACAGACAGCAGTGAACTTGCGTGAGAGTCATCCGAGCTGATTTTGGAAGGACGAAGAGAAGGAATGACAGATCACGTGTAGAAGGGTCAGAGGAAAAGGGAGACAAAAAAGAGATTTCACACAGTGACAGGTGTGTTGTGGTCAGCAAAATAAAAATAAGGTTGTCACAGGAAAAAAAAATATATGTATATTTTGAGACAGGTGAGCAGAATGTTACTTCGGGGATGATCAGTGCAGGTTTTTGTTATTTATTTCGGGTATGTTAACATAGGTTTGCAATACAAAGTCTGAAAAACACAACAGGATCCTGTTACAATAAGTGAGACAGACAATCACAAGTAGAAACACATCCCTATGAAGAGTGGTGCTAACAAGCAGCTAGATGTCTGGAATCCTCTATAGAAATACTGAAGGGCTGAGTAATGCTACGTAACTGTACATACTGGAGTGGGGGGGTGGGGGGTGGGGTCCGTTTGAGCACAATGAACTTGAAGACTTTCAACAAGTTTGGTGAAACTTTCCTTTACACACATATAAGACCTGAATTTGTCTAAAAAGTAATCTCCTGAGAAAAAGGAAGGTAATGAAACAAACTGTGCGAACGCATACTATTATAACGTCTGACTGATTAAATTCATATTTTGCATCCAATTTGTGAGGTAAGCCCGTTTATTGAGCATGCGTATGCTCCCGGGAGCCGAAAAAGCAGCAAAACCCATAAAATCTGAATTTATGAGTGGGTGTATTTGTGTGCTCTCAGTGTGTGTTTGCGTTGGCTTTTTTACAGTACCAGTAAAGTGAGCTATATAAACCTGAACATATGTTATAAAAACAGGCCCGGGAATAATAAAGAATACCACTACAAATGCAGTTTCCTGCTCCTAAATCTTTAGTGTGAGATTATTTTATGAGAAGACTTTCACTGGATTGGCATGTCTCTATTTTATATCATAGAGCTCTGATTATTTATTTATGAACCATCCAATACAGTACAACTTATAACTACATATGTACTTGTTGGTCTCACATAGAAATCACCTGTCTGTTGTGACTTTTGACTTGCATGGGTAGAGTGGGAGCACCTGTACTTGTATTTGCATTATACATTAATATGTGTGCATGTGTGTGTGTGAACTTACCTACTGTCTTCACTTAAATGGGTACCAGGATCAGGATTCTGTAGTGATGTTGGTGCTGTTTGAGCAGAGCTGAGGTAAACAAAAAATTGGTCTACATTTAATCATTGCTCTTCACCGCTATAAATCATATGGAAAAGCAATTACACCCCCGTAAAGACATGGTCTGCTAGAAAAGATGAATTTTGACTTTCAAAAAAAAAAGATTTAAGAGTTAAGCCGCAAACAGGGACAGATGAATTAGCAAATGCGATTCAAATAATTTCAGCACCTGCCACTTAACCGTCAAGGTCAAACAATAATTCAAAACAAACCATCAAAATGTAGCCTAGGACAAGTGCTCCTATTAAACCAATTTGGCCCAGCTGAGGGTTCCACTTGAAATTAAGTGCGGTGAAGTGCACGCTGGTTATAATGAACCTTTTGAAAAGCTGGCTGTAGACCCCTGGACTCCTCCCCGCTATAGCCTCTCTCACCAGCTGCTCACGCCTCCGGATGGAAGACAACTCCTGCAGAGAAGAACATTAAAGAAGAGTAGGAAGCGGAGGAAGGTGAGGGGAAAGGCAAACAAACAGGAGTTGCAGGTGAAAAAGATGATGAGGCAGGTGATTTAATGCGAGGGGGGACAAAAAGGGGAGCAAGGGAGAGGGGAAGGAATTGATAAAAAAAATGCTAGTAGCAGCATCGTGTTTAGAGGGAGGATTGGGGATTTTTTTTACCATAAATTTGGTAGACTGCAGATATCTATTTAGCATTCATTTATAGGCTTCGTTACCGATACATTTTTCATCAGACATCATGTAACTCACAGCTGGGGTCTTCTGGGAGCTGAGCTCTGCCTGGATCTTGGTGGAATAGTTTCTGTAGGAGGGATGTGAGGGGTCAAGAGCTGTGGCTGACTGAGACACGCTGCCCGATCCTGACCTTGACAGGTCTGAGGGAAGCTTCTCCTCTGGTTCGTGACCTGTGGCTGGGAGAGAGAAAACAGACATTGTATTTTCAGTAAGCTACAAACTCTACAGCACTACAATTGGCAGATTCACTGAGGGCAGTTTACTGCATATCAAAATGTTCATATTTCTACTTCCCTAATCCTTGTTTATATTGTCTCTGTTTTTTGTTGTTATTTATTGCTTAAAAATAATAGAATAAAACAACATAAATAAATGATATCCATGGCTGTGTATGTTAACCACAGCGCATAGATGTATTAACATAACAACTGGTTTTATTTAATAATTTAATAAATAACTTACTAAAAAACTACCCACAAAAAACTTTATGTGACAGTTACAGTGGAGCTCCACTCCCCATGGGTCTGCAACCAGGCACACTCTGTCACATCATACAGTGTATTCTAGACCACTTCATGTCATTTTTTTCTTGCAGACAATAGTTGTGACATAATTCACAAACTTCAAATTAGTCGTTCATACACTAATGTTATAAATAACATTTATAACAAACCAATAAATTTGGGGTCACAATTTCCATATTTTTTTGAAGAAAAACACTGTTTTTTTCAATGAAGATAACTAAACTAAACTAAACTAATCAGAAATACACTCTATACATTGCTAATGTGGTAAATGACTATTCTAACTGCAAATGACTGTTTTTTGGTGCAATATCTATATAGGTGTATAGAGGCAACAGCAACTATCAATCCAATGTTCTAATGGTACAATGTGTTTGCTCATTGTGTCCGAAGGCTAATAGATGATTAGAAAACCCTTGTGCAATCATATTAGCACAGCTGTTTAGCTGGTTAGAGAAGCTAGAAAACTGACCTTACTTTGAAGAAAGCAAAGTTTAAAGGAAAAAAATATATAATTTGAAATACAAATCATTATTTCTAACCTTGTCAATGTCTTGACTATATTTTCTATTCATTTTACAACTGAAGGTGGTAAATAAAAGTGCTACTTGTCATGGAAAACACTAAATTATCCGTCACATGTGAAGGGTAGTACATATGTGACTCAGTGCGATATAGGACGACGGTTTGGGATTGAAGACCTACTTTCTCTCAGCAACAAATCACACAGTGCAAAGGGGATTTTTATGAAATCTGTGTATGCAGATAATGCACTTTATATAAACATTGGCTTTTTACACCTTTATAAGCAGCACACAGTAGAGAGATGACAGGAAAGGTGGAGGCAGAGAGACGGAATGACATACAGGAGAGGGCTGCCTGAAGCTGGATTCAAACCCGGCCCCCTGCAGCGCTGCAGTGAGGACTGTAGCCTCTATATATGAGGTGGCTGTTCCACCCACTGCACCACTCACCGCCCTGATGGTGCACCTTATAATGGCAGACATCCAAAAACACTCAGGACTAGATAAAACAAAACTATTAACAGTGACATTATGGATCTATTTAGACAATAAAACCAACTGATTGCCACCATAAAGCCCCTACAGTATGCACTGCAGTATTAAAACCTTTCTGTCTACATGCAGTTACATTAATAGCTATTTATGATGAAAAAAAAAGTATTGAAGGCACTCTTGACTGTGCTTTGCACCCTGTGCCTTACCTGTGGACCCTCTATTCTCTTCTCCCTGCTCCTCCAACAACAGGTAATCCTTCACTACCTGGCCCAGCATCTGGTAGGTTTCTTCCCAATCATCTACGCATGAAAAAAAAAAAGAAAAGAAAAGTCTGTTCACGAAGAGAGCCAATGCATATCCTATCAAACAGTGATGAATCAAAGATATGGGGATGATGACCTTAGTATAATGAGGTGCTCGCAAGCAGTGCATAAAAGTGATGAGTGTCCCGCGCTCCCTGTATGTTCATCTCATTAAGAAAACAGCTTAAATGTCTGAGTGCTTTCATGAGGGAATGATAAACACAGCTATTCTGCAGCTATGTGCCCTTAATACATGTAGTAATTGGATTTAAAGTGTGGTGTATGGATTTTTGTGAAGTGTGTTAATTCAGCACCCTGCACTAAGACTGGGTGTTTTTTTCTTTTTTTAAAAAGTGTAAGGCACCACAATGACAAATGAATGGAGCGATCACACCAATGACATTCTCTATTGCTAACCCCACAGCCAAATGTTGAAAGAAAAAAAACAAAAAAAAACACTAAGAAATCAATTCAGCATCTTTTCTTAGCTTATAATAGATTGTTAAACATTAATTTGTAATAATTATAATCATGCATTATACTACAATCAAACATTAATTAACTAATTAGTCACAAATGGCTCTGAATAGTCAGCAGAGGCTGTTAAACTATTATTATCCTCTATACTGCACACTTGAAATAACAGCTAATAGCATTGGTTAACATGAATGGATATATTTCAGGCCACAGTAAACAAACACCCTCTTCGTACCACAGGGGATAACATTATCGAAGAAGCCCGGCCGCTGCCTGTTGAAAGTGGCGTAGAGCTCTATACGTGACACTGCCAGGTCAATCTGTGCCGGGGTGTAGAGGCCGCGGCTTCTCAGGTGGCCCGTATACTTCTCCAGTTGGGTGGGGATGAGGAGGATGTAACGAGGCTCAAAGGAGCTGTTCTTTAGACTCAACACACCCTGTGAAGATAAAACCAACAGTTCCATTTTCAGTCACAAAGAAGTTTTGATATTCTGGTAAACTTAGAGGGAAACCTGAGGTAAAACGTATTTAGTATTTATGAATATGTGTCTTGTTATCCTAAATCAATTATCTCGATCAAGATGGAATATCTGTATTGTGGATCAATCATCCACAATCCACATGTAACACGGAACATAGAATGGCCAGAACTTGTCAAAAAAAGTCAGGAATGTGGAAGACAGAATGACGACAACCTGTCAAAATAAAAGTCCAACAATTGACAACCAGCATTTCCGTTTTTGCAGCTAGAATAGTCATTTACCACATTAGCATTGTATAGAGTGTATTTCTGATTAGTTTAAAGTTATCTCCATTGAAGAAAAACATTCCTTTTTTTAAAAAATAAGGAAATTTGACCCCAAACCTTTGAATGGTAGTGTAACCTTTGCAGATAATTTCTCATCTTTTGCTACTGGCCTAGTTTACTTCCCAGTGTTAAACTCAATGATTACAAAAACTTCACAACAAGTGACATTCAATGTGGACTTCATAAGATATTCATTAAATATTTACAAAGGCTGGGGATTAAACTCATGTTATCCTTTATGAAATATTGGAGGCAAATTTAAAACCTTTTTCTATATTTTCCAATGCTGCTTTGCAATTGTTGGACTTTTATTTTGACAGGTTGTCATCATTCTGTCTTCCACATTCCTGAAAGGTTCTATATGGATGTTGAGTCTCATGAAATAGTCATGAATGCTTAATGTGCAGTTTATGACGGCTGCTATGAATGTGTTATGAACTCACCCATCAAGTAAAATGTTACAGAAACTATTATCTACCATTCACTACCCCAGGGGTTGAAAACACATATCCCTGTTACCATTATTGCTCTTTGAAGCTAAAGTGTAGATGTTTTTTAATACCCGCATTAGTTAAAGAAATATCCAACGAGACAAACCACATGCTCTATGGATTACAGCTGTTTTACATAACTGTCAAACAAGAAAAATAAATGCTCATAAAGAACAACTGGGTCTTGTGTTAGATGTACACCATGACTCCCTGCAGGTTCCTGCTGAGGAGATCAGAACACAGACTTTCTGGCTAATATTATGGTATGAGCCAGCTTGATATATTTGCAATAATAAGTGTCCCATATGTACCTCCAGTTCCATATGCACACAGCAGGCAAGTCCTTCCCTGGCCACGTCCTCTATGGAATCTCTGGTCAGGCCGTAGCGGTGACCCCTGTACTGCATGGTCTGGATAAACTTACCCTAAAAGGGAATTTCTAGTTATTACAAGCAAGAATGACAGAACATTTTAGGGCACCGCTTTATTGCCTTCACAGCTACGAGCGACATTTATCTTCGAAACAACCGAACTTTTGACCTGTTCAGGCAGGGCAAACATCTCTCTCTCTCTTGGTTATTTGCACACATGACCCCTGTCCTTTTGTCTGTCCTCTTTTGGGGGATGTATAATTTGCGAAGGATAATTTATAACTCTCAACAAGCTTATGACTCATCCCACTACAAAGCCTGAGAATTTAAACCTATGAATAACTAATCAATTGTTATTAGGCCTAAAGGTTATTGAGACATATTGGGAGTTTATTATTGGTGTTTTCTACATTTAAATCACAGATATTACAGAGTATAGATTTTGTAAATCTATGTTGAAACCGCGGGAGACTGACTAGCATTTCTAAACATTTCTTTTGATGATGATAATGAAGTTATTACTTTTTAATGATAATATGCAAATAATATACACAATTTCCCTCAAACGTTTTGTTTTTGTGCCTCAAGCTTTCAAAATAGGTCACTGAAACGCACTGAAACACTCAATTACAAACATGATTCTTGTGATTCCATATTACCAGTCGGTTGCTATTCAAACTAAATTGCACAGCAGCCCTCCCTTGTGTTTACAGCACAGTGAAGTGTATAATAATGTAAGTACTGAGGACTGCTGATTGGGGTTAATTTTGTAAGTACAGTCACAAGAAGTGGGTTCGAGATGTTATGATTGCAGAGTTACTGAAAAGCACATCTGAAGGAGTGAGGGGGGGAGGGGCAGAAAGCAGCTGATACATAAAAAGAAGAATAAATTAAATTAGGTACAGTGAGGGATAGACTGTAAAGTTAACCTAATTCACCTTTGTAGACAGAAAGCATCAAATACCATCAAAGAATGAAAGTCAAATACAAATCAGAGGCTGTCAATAGGAAAATTTTGTGTATTTTGTGGAATCCTTTTACTAATACTATCGTATAATTGTGCTAAAAGTGTAGTAGAAGATGCTGTGATACCTGTTCTTGAGGTAAAATGTCATTAATAAAGCCTAATACCTCACTAAATAAGCTCAGTTCACCTAAAGTATCTTTATTTAACAAAAATATCAGCCAGTTAAGGTATAGTCAATCCATTCACGTAAAACTAATTATCTCAACGGCACAACTCATTATGGCCAGTGAGAGGACTCAATTTGAAACTTTCAGTTACATGAATCACAGTTACACTGACTTTTCAACCCCAGAATACATTTAATTAACTCGTGCTTCAGTTTTAACGTTGTTTCATAAATCGCTTGATTTATGAAACCAAGCGGACAAGATTGTTTTGAGTGCTGAAGTCAAAATAACCTTGAGGCACGTATTTCATTCCTGTGATGTGCAAAAACAACAAGAAAAAAAAAGCTTTCTGACAAGCTATCGCACCATGTGAATGATGTTCTGAAAGTCTTCTTCACTGACAAAATGGTAATCACTTCCATTCTCCTCTCCATGGTAGGGCCCCCTTGTGGTATGAGAGGTTCTGTGGGAACAAAGGTACGCGTAACATTACCACAGGAGTATTTCATGCAACATAAATCCAGACGTATAATTTCTCATGTAGAGTTGTGAAGAATACCAGACCTTCAACCATTAAAGAGGGCATGTAGAGGGACTATCATAGAAAGATATATCATATCATAGAAAGTGAGTGATTTGAATGGCTTTTTGATAATAAGGAAGGTCTAGGTGGTATATAAATATTGGATTTGATTCAAAACACTCAATACTTTTAGAATTTGAAACTGTGCTTTAAAACAAGCCCTCGGGACTTCAACGAAGCTGTGACATCACCCATTTGGAAGAGGTGATTTTTGGTACTTCAAATATTAGTAGAGGAAGTAAGTGACCTAAAGGTTCTGACTGCTTTTGGTGTGGAAGTACCTTAGGACCATAGGAATAAATTCATCCAAAGAGACAGATCAGATCACCCTTTGTTTCAGAGATATACATGGTATATATATATATATATATATATATATGGGTATAAATTTACTATCCCATTACTCAATACCTTTGTAGTACTGTCCTTGACCACGATATGGGTTTTAGTGTATTGTTGGTGGATATTTTGAAAAAAATGTGTATATCTCTGAAACAAAGGGTGAACTGACTTGCCTTTTTGGATGAATTCATTCATATGGTCCTAAGGTACTAAGATACCAAAGCAGACATTTGTCTCAGAACTGGCAGTAAAAATGTCCCTTAACTCCTCTACTATATATCTTATTAGGGATATGAAACCTTCAAATAAAACCCAGGAAAAGTTCACATTATGAGACCTTTAAGACAGAAGTAAACAAAAGTAAAATACAATTGGTCGGATATTGTGTAGTTATATTGAGTTATAGTTATGGTTATATCTCAAATGCTGTTTATGGTTGCTCATTCAAGTTCATTTTGTTGTCTATGGTCTTAATGTGAGCAGATGCGTACAATATAGGAGAAAAAAACAAATAACTTCAAAATGTATCCTCTGTATAATCGACTATATTGCTTACTTTAATTTACTGGAAGTACAGGTTATATTACTTGACAGTGAGGAGTGAAACAGAGCAGAGACTGACCCATAGGCGAAGTATTCGCTGAACTCTTGGCACAGCCTGTGGGCCAGTTCTCTTTTCCCACAGCCCTGTGGACCGGTCAGCACCAGCATAGGATAGGGAGAGTCTGCACTGGGCAAAGTACTGCTTGGAAAAACAAAAGGTATCTGATAAAGCTTACAAATATGTTCACTGCTTCGGATTCAGTTATCTCTCCTACCAAAGACAAGTGAGACTTTGGTAAAAGAGAAAACCCCAAAGTCATTTTGAAAGCCGCTCCTACAGTCAATATAAACATGAGGCTTGTGGACATTATGGATGTGCTTTTTCTAGGAGGCACAGAGGAGAATGGTAAATTGACTGTAGCTGCAGCGTTATTTGCTGATGATGGATGTTTTCGAAAAAGTGCTGATACATGAACACATTTTTTTTTTTTGCTTTTAGGGTATAGATAATATGAGCAATACAGAGAGTCTGCAGATAAAATGACTGAAAAACAACTTCCTCCATAGCTGATTATAAAAGATAGATACTGTATGATTATCAGTCATCATCACATTGTTCATTTATATTCATATTCAAGGCACACTTTCCAAAAGCTGCTTCAGCCGCTCACCTTAGGCAACATTTCTATAATCTTTACACAATTACAGAAAAAGTAAGTACAAGTTTTATTAATTCAGTCCAATGGGCAGTTTTAACTTCAGTGTTATAGTCAATAGCAAACAACAGGATACCATATGCATATTTGTACCAACCTATCATAAAGGACTTGGGGCTGCATCAGCTGATACACCAGGTGGGTCATGTGATCCCTGGCTGCCACCACATCCAGAGGAGGGTCATACTTGTTTACTGATGAAACCTACAAGGTTAAAGCATCATAAACCATCCCTCATCCAAGAAAATGAAATCTGCATTAGGATAGAGGCAATCTCTAACTGTGGATCAAAGATATGAGTATAGTAAGTATTCTGATTAAACATGGAGATCAGTGAGTGATTAATCATTATGTTTTTCATACCTTCTCTTCAGCTGTGACTTTCTCTTTGTCCAGCAGCCTCAGGTGTTGAAGGAGGAAGATGACTGACAGTCTGTAATCTGGCTGCTCCTACCACATCACATGACACATAAAAAAAGCATGTTTCATTGACATTTTCATAGCTTTTTTGGACTATAGAAAGTCTAGATGTTATATGAATAGTGCCCCATGCATCAAACACTCAATCCAAAACCCATCCCTCTATAAAGACATCCGAATCAGCCAGAAACTGCAAATACATAATGTTAGTAATATCAAAATTTTAAATAAAGTGCATAATGAGACTTTTAACAAAGAATTGTACAGATGGAAGTTATAGACATGGTTACAGGCTGGGCACAGAATGAAGATTAGATGCATAAAAGTGGAACTCTATCATGATCACTACTTTATTTATGCACAGATGTAATGATTGTTCCCATGGCAGCACCAAGACAGTACCTGTACAGGGTTTCCCAGCAGATTGAGGTCCCTCAAGAGGGAGAGATCATGAACATGCTTGCACTCTTGAACTTCATTTATCTGAAACGAAATCACAAACACCCGGTTATAGTTTATTTGCGATTGAGCATCAAAGTAAATATTCAATATTGGATATTTGTCAAACTAGAATGTATTGCCATACTTGTGCTAGTTTTAATTGTATCTTGTGGCGTAAACCTAAAAACTTGGTACCAGATAGTTTAACTCTCTTAAAAAGAGTTATGAAAAATACAAAAACATGCCATCGACTTGTTTTATATTCTAAATATTTAACATTTATAACTCTTTCTCAGTTACACATTTTACATTTCGTGTGAAAAAAATGTACATTCTGTGTAATTTTTGCAAAAATCACATAAAACCAACATGAACAAATGGTTTTAAAACTGTATTTTAAAAAGTTTTTGACTTTCTCATCATGACAACCATTATTTGTCATTGACCACCAACTCATTCTTCCAGACAGTCCACAGGTTTAAGGACAACCAAAGATATGAAAATTGAAAAATCAGGGTAGAATACATGTGATGCAGATCTACATTTGTATTTAACATTTCATTCTCATCAATTTACTTAATTACATTTAACATTAAGACTGATACACTATATTTCAGAAGGTTCTGTCAGTCTAGTACCAGGTTTTTCTCCATGTTGATGGAGCCCAGCAGGTGGAGGTTCTGGAGGCCGGACAGACCGGTGATGCGGTTCAGGGACAAATCGAGAACCTGCAAACTCTTCAGATTCTCCAATCCTTCAATCCTCTCCATCTGGTTCCCCCTCTGGATGAGAGAGAACTTGTCTTAAAAGAGAAAAGCACACGACATTCATGCATATGCACGTTCACGTAAGCGGCGTCCCACCGCCAACTCTGCTTTATATGCAGTCAATGATTCCCTCTAATCAATATTAAGGATGTGCCGTAGTCGATCTGCGGGGTGCCTGAACCTGCTTTTCCCTCAGCAGTGAGTTGAGTGGCAGGCCTGCATCTCTCTGCTAGATCCTGACAGGCGAGGGCCGAGCCAAACAGCTGGCGAGGTGCTAACGCAGCACACAGAGCAGCCGCAAAGAGCACGGCGTTCCTGTCAGGATCCCCAGGCTGCAGCTCATTCCACTGACTCAAATTGTTATCTACCGTCTGGCCACACCTCCTCCTGCTCTTGCCAAGCGCGATGCGTGGCAGAGGGCGGCTGTCAGCGGGGGCGGCTGACTGCTGCCGGTCCCCCCAAAGCCCCCGGATCGGGTGCTGTGACGGGGCCGGGAAACGGGCCGGGCTGACAGGGCCGTGCTGTTTAAGGAGGCTGCGGGACGAGGGGTCACGGAGGGGATTAGAACTCGGTCCAGGCTCACTCAAACACCGGCAGCTGGTCCCGAAGCAAAAGCTACAGACAGGGGCAGACGCAGCCAGAGAGATAGCTGCTGACAATGAGGAAATGCTGATAAAAGACAGAACATGCATGCACACACACACACACAAGCAGAAAGAGAGAGATAGAGAAAAGGCCTGCTGTTGGACCATATGGTGATGCTGGAACAGCGGGCCAAGGTTTTACTGAATGTATAAATGCGGCAAAAAAAAAAAACAGAGACATAATGAGAATGACATAGAGGACAGTATTAAGATAAACAGAAACAGGTGCAATTGAGCATAGATGAAATACAGGGCAAGCAACTCCAAAATAACCCCTACTGAGAGAGAATGTGTGTAGATTCTAGATGACACATGGAGGTAAAGCACATCCTGGGAATTGGTGACATATATGTAAATATCTGAGCTGCCGATGGTAACATTGAGTGACAAATGAGGTTCAGATTTAACCCTTTTAAGCCCAGATTTTTCTTTCAGAGATTTCTGACATATAATTATATCAGTTGAATCACTAACAATCATTTTATGTATCCATTTCTTTCCATTTTGTGCTCTTTTCTTTGCAGAAAATAGAATTTTAATGGCTATTATAGTTGCTGCTTGCACAAATATGCCCATAAACAAAAATGTATTTATTCCATGTACAAAATTCCTGTTTGGGTGATTATTCTAGGGAATTGAATGATTAAATAGAAATATACATATCAGGGTTGAAAATCATAATAATTTAAATAAAATTTGTCTCCACTACGTTTTCAGTAGAAAGGGGCAGGAAGTCAATGACGTCATATGAGAGGAAGCAATTGGAAATTAAATATTTTGCTTGAAACGTAAAAAGTTGTCCATTATCATGTCAGAAAAGAAAGCTGTATGAGGGAAATTTAATTTTTTATAATTTTAAGTATAAATGACAGTCATAGACCTAAAGTCTCAAAGGCTTCAATGGGTTAAAATGCGTGTTTTGTTAACCCTTCACTTTTCTGAGTGTTAACACCTACGAGGCAGAGGTCTGAGAGAGGCAGGTGGTCCAGGCCGCTGATCTTGGAGATCTTGTTGTGTGCCACGCTGAGGTGGGTCAGCCTGCAACAGTGCTCAAGACCACTGATCTCACAGAAGCTGTTGTCTGAGAGTGGGCGTGTTAAAGAAACACATGGGAGACATCATGTTTTGACATTATTACATGAGTATAAAACAGGGGTGTCAAACATGTGGCCCGGGGGGTCATGACCGGCCCACTCAAGGGTCTACTCTGCCCCAAAGGATGACTGCATAAAGTGTAACAAAAAAAAAGGACCAGTTCCTGTTTCCTCACAGAAATGTGAAGTTATTGAGCAACTTGCAGGGCTCAAGGGATAAAATATTACTATAATAATATATACAGTTTTGATTTGTAAACGGCAGGAGACAACTTCTCCTGCTGCTTGAAAAACTAAATATTGCTGTAAAAAATGAAACCTTATCAGGGGGAAATATCAATGAGTCCAATATTGAATGGAAACAAAAATGATCTGCCAATGGAATATGATATTTCAAAATAAATCTACTCAATATTGGCCTATTGTACCTAAAAGATATTTTCACTTGTTAAGATTTAATTTCACTTCATTTTCTTATGTCATCACTCATGTGTTGTAAACTGAAGGTTAATTAATCTTGTAAATATTTATAATGTATTTCTCTTCTTAAAAAAGGGGGGCAAGAAATTTGCAGGTGTTATTTATATGTAAATTTGTACTGGTCCAGCCCACTTGAGATTAAAATGCTCTGTATGTGGCCCATGAACTAGACTGACTTTGACACCACTGGTTTATAAGGTACAGAAAGTAGCTTTAGGGGTTTGTGAGACAAAGGTCATGGAAGTGGACGTTTTTGTGCACACAAATTATTTTTCTCCTTAAGGATACAGTCCAGATTCAGTTTATTAAGCGATGCATAAGCAGATAAATCCTTCATTTTTGTCATACGGTTGTGTGAGAAATTGACCTCCTGCAAAAAAAAAAAATCAGCACACTGTGAAGAAAAGTCCCAAAAGCCACATTACCATACATTTCGCTGATGAAACGCTTCAATTAAATCCGTAGAGTATAGGAAAGAATTTTTAACTCAGTAAAGTTCACTGCCATTCAAGGGCAGTTAGCGCCTTGTAAGTATATTCAAAGTGACTACAGATGGGCTATGGAAATCCAGGCCTATCTTGTGGGAATAATGCAAGCGTGGGGTCCAAGCCACCAATCACATGTTGCCTTTTACTGTCAGATCAAGGTCCTGCATTATACCTTTAGGTTCTTGGGCGGCTGGAATCCAAAGAAGCTGGAGAGTTCATTATGAGACGCGTCCAGTACGACGAGGTACGGCATGTGGCTCACACAGGATAAATCTGGCAGGTGACAAAGTTTTAAGGAACTCGTCGAACAATGAGACAGAAACAGAAAAGTAAGAATAGAAGTAGGAATAGAAATAGAAGGGAGGTGCCGATTATTTGATTCTAACAAAAAGTCACCTTTAATTTTGTTGTGTGGCAGTTCCAGCTTTTGAAGGTGGACATAACTGCATAAAATGGAGATGTCCCTGAGATTGTGATTCTAGAGTAAAGAAACACACACAGCCTCTTTGTTATAATAAGTTAGGTAATTACCAACATAACATCTAGAGATGCTGTCATTGTAATCTGATTAGTCAGGAATTGCTTTGTCTTGACAGATAAGATTCTGGAAAAAAAATAAGAGAACACTGCAAAATTATCAGTTTTTCTGATTTTTGAGTCTATAAACTACTGACAAATAAATTCCAAATAAAAATTATTATCGTTTAGAGCATTTATTTGCAGAAAATGACAAATAACAAAAAAGATGCAATGTTTTCAGACAAAAATCTAATTCCTTTTAAAACAACACAATACTAATGTTTATGCTTAGGAAGAGTTCAGAAATCAATATTTGGTGCAAAAGGCTGGAATGGAATGGCTGCAATACATGTAGAGATGCAGTGGTCTTTTTTTTCCAGAGCTGTATATATATATATATATATATATATATATATATATATATATATATATATATATATATATATATATATATACACAAGCCATATAATGTGATTTACAAATGCTGTCTGTGCAGGGATGTGTCTTACAGGCAGAGACAGGTGCTGGTACAAGTGCTGCAGTCCAGTGCCAACGCATCCGAGGTGAGAAACGCAGCTGGAGACCAACTCAGCAGTTAAAGCACCGTCCTTCTGTTGACATAAAATACAAATTCATGTTTTAATGGAGTAAAGAAGCTGGTGTATAGTGTCTCAGGCCTTGAAACATTTACAGGAGTGCATCTAAAAAAAAAGAAAACAGCATGTGCTCACAGCTTTAGGCCTCTACAAGCATATGTGGACACATGTTCATGCAGCACATACACACACACATTAAAAAGCTGCACAACACTGATGTCCATGCAGCTACTGGCAAATAATCAACCATTTGACCTTGCTGTGCTGTTTCACTCCCCCAGACCTCTGGTGCAAGGTTACCTGTTTAATCTGATTCAAATAGAACAAATATAGAAATTCATTCCAGGTTTTTTCTTAAATTGATACATTTACTCTTCCTTTTTACGGAATATATAAACTGAAATGTTCCTCTTGAGGCGTAAAAACAGTAGGCTATATAGAGAAAGTGAAAAAGCTCATTTCGAAGCTGTTCTTCTTACCTCCATTGACGTGTTTTCTTCTGGCTCCTGCTGACTCGTCGGTAAACGACACTAGAGACCGTGAAGCAGCGGGAGTCAGTCACTGTTTGAGCTAAAAGTTTATATATCCGTCTCCAGGCTGATTAGCGAAAAGCGTCGCCTCCCGCCGTCGCTTAGCAACGCTGAAGCGCCTCAAGGTGAAAGGAATTGTGGGTGACGTAGTTTGCGTCGGACCGCAGTTTGAGGGCACTTCTACAGGGCATCATCAACTTGTTCGTAGCAGCTATAATGACATGAAACACGGGTAATTACGCTAATTAACGTTACTAATTGACCTGAATATAACCTTAAAGGTCCCATGAAATGAAGAATGTTTCCCAGCGTTCGTCCTGTGTCCCTGTTTTTATTGTGTCTAAATGTTCATTTTTGAGTATTTTTTACGTAAAACCAAAAAAGAAAAAAACTTCCGGTAAAACAGTTTCAAAATAAAAGATCCTGCCCTCAAGTCGTTTAAAAAGATCATCCAATTAATTTATTGAAATTATTATATAAAGTCCCCCTGAAATGGAGAAAAAAACAACTATTTAAGTATTTGCCAAAAAGGTACGTAGAAGTACAACAAATATTCATTTGCATTTTAATGTCAAAATCAGATACAAATTCAACCACTCTGTCAACCACGTGACATTTGTCATCTTTCCCAGAGGAATTTCAACAAATCAGTCACAACACAACTTAGCTAAACACTGAGCTCCATCTATTCTATTCTTGTAGTCCAATCAAATCTGAGGATTTAATATAAATCCCTCTTGTAAATTCATACCATCCAAAACTTCCCATTCATAATTTGTTTTACTGGGAAATAAGTATATAAAAATATGCTTTAACTTCCATTTCATTGGGGCCTTTAATTATCTCCTCTACACCTGTGTTTAACTACCTATTTCATGTCAGTTTGGCTGCTGTAAACAAGGAAAAAAATAACATAAGAAGTGAAAACTTTTAACTCTGCAGAAGGAAAAGTGCAACACCTTGGCCCACAGACATCCCAGCCATGTACATGTTCAGTGTTACTGTAGCTACAGGTGTATAATAGGTTGTGATTTTCAATAAATCAATAAAATACAAGCCAGTTACAGTCCTGATCTTGTTATTAAAGCAACACACCCAGAAGTTCAGCTAATAAATGGACCTTGTTATATTTTTTTTATCAATTTGTTAAAGTTAGTTTATGTTGAACATAATTCTGGGTATTAAAAGGCCTGCCAGTTGATTCTGACAGATCACTGTAATAAAACAAGCAATGGTTGAATTCTATTTGGCTACTTGTTTCAGGTTCAGGTGGTTTTTTTTTTTCCTTTTGCTAGGACACTTGAATATAATGGAGCCATTGTTGGTGTTATTAGTAACATCTGTGGCTTTCCTACCATAACAAATCAAAATGTCTGAAGTGAAAAGACATATTAGTGGGTGAAAGCAGATTCTAATGCTGTGTTTTTCTGTGGATTGTGTCTTCATGGCTCTACGACAGTAGTCACAATAGGGTTGATAAAACAACTGGGGGTTTGCAAATATGACAACGTGCCAAAAAGATTCCAGAAGAAATGGATGTGTGCCCACACCAACACGAGCATGCAGGCTCATGCTTCTAACTCTGTCACACAACACCTGTCAGGTCGACTTCACCCTCTGCTGTTTGTTTTGGAGCCTTCTCACTCACAGGATATGAAGCGGTACGTCTTTACTGTATCAGAGTAGTGAAGGACTACAGTTTGCTGTCATGCAGAAGGTGTTGCTGTAAGAATGAACTCTATAGTCCCCTAATAGGGAAAATATGGCTGTTTTGCAAGAGCACAATAGTTTAGAAAACACAAATGACAAGATTGGAATTTAGATGGTTTATTTTTATTTCAGTGTATTAAGTGTATGCATTGGCAAATCGTGTGCTTAATTTAAAGAAAGAAAACAGCATTTATAGGACAATGCTACAGCTCTGGAAAAAAATGAGGCCACTGCATTTTTTTTCTGAAATCAGCATCTCTACATGTATTCCATTCCATTCCAGGGTCTGTTGAATTTCAACACATGCACACCTCATTTTGCTTAATAAGGTACGAGGAGTGGAATAAAATCACCCAAGAACAATGGTAAAGACTTGTGGAGAGCATGACAAGACGCATGAAAGCTGGGATTAAAAATAAGGGCTATTGCACCAAATATTGATTTCTGAACTCTTCTTAAGTGTAAACATTAGTATTATGTTGTTTTTTAAAATGAATTTGATCTTGTTTCTTTGCAATGTTTGAGGTCTGAAAACATTGTATCTTTTGTTGTTATTTTGACCATTTATCATTTTCTGCAAATCAGTAGTTTATAGATTCCAACAAAAACGTTCCTTTTGTTCAAACACATACCTATAAGTAGCAAAATCAGAAAAACTGATCATTTTGCAGTGGTCTCTTATTTTCTTTTCCAGAGCTGTATATTGCAGAAACAAATGTAGTAGTGCATCAACTAAATGGCGTCTGTAAGTAAAAATAAACAAACAAAAAAACAACTTTTATAGCATCTGACAAATTTCAATAATTATTATGAACAAGTAAAGCAGGAGTGGTTTAAATTTTTGGAAAACAAATTCTCTGGGCTGGGAAGATGTAGTCTGATAATAGTGTGACGTGCCACAGTCAATTAACACTGTATTAAGGGTTTCTATGAATAATGTTACAAAAGTAGCTGTGAGGTGAGCAGCTGAATGAGCAGATTTTACATTTAACACCAAGCGTACGTTTCAGAGTGGTAGACGAAACCCTCAGCACCTCCACGGTTGTTTACCCCATCGATCCCAGCCTCGGTGTCATTATGATGGATTGTTCCGTGGGCTTCGGGGAGACCAGCGCTGGGCCTGCTGTATTGACAAGGCTCCCATTCCCCTCTCCTCCTCTCGTTTAGTACTTCTCTCCCAAGTTAATGAACTAAAAACAGGGAGGCTTGCAGGGAAGGGGGAGGATTTGTGATAGTCTCTCGAGTTTTTATGTTTAGTTCGGTTTGAAATGACTTCACACTTATGTAGTGGGGAGGCAACAAAATGAAGATTTGCATCATTTCTCATCTCATTGCACCATAGATGGCGTAACACAAAAAGTGAAAGCCATCCCACTGTGGCGTCGTGGACTTGACATACAATGTTTTAATCCTCCCTGGTTTAACAGGATTAAAAACAAGGTATAGTAGAAATCAAGAAAAAAAAAACTTCATTCTTAGCCTTTTTATCCAATTTGTATATAATTCACCCAACTAAACTTTCCACACTAGCCGCACAGGCAGGTTTACTGCACAAACTATTAGAGGAAAAAAAGAAAGGCCAGAAACGGATTTTTAACAGCCATAGATATGATACATTTCTCAGCTGGAGAAACCTTTCGGGACTAACCCAAATTGGCAGCAGGCAGAAGATGTGGCCTCTTTCAGACAGTCTAATCTGGCATCTGTTATTGCAGGCAGAATCAGTGGGCCCTGGGGGCTGCCAGGAGAGGAGAGATAGAGGTGTAATTGAGAGCAGCAGTTTAGATCTAATAGGAAAATGAGATGAGATGGGACCCGAGTTGGGGTGAGTGTCCGGCACAATTGCCTTTCACCCGCGGCAGAAGTTGTGGCGAGTGGGGGATTGTTCCTGTCTTTTTCTAAATTGACAGTATAGGTTACTTCATGACAGATATACATAGACAAACAAGTTTACAAAGTTTGCAGTTGGTTTGGTTGTCACCTCTCTTCCCAATTAGAGTGAGTCAATGCAGCATACGCTGATATATGACTGTATCTACGGGCCCAGAGTTGGGAAAAAAAAAAGTTGTATCTGTGTGAGCCCTATAATATAATGTTTCATCACATCAGGCAAAGTGAAATGGAGAAGACACACTTCCCAACAATAGATTTCACACATATAGTCTAAGTCTAGAGAAAGTATTAATGTTTTCTAAGCCGATTCTCAAATATCCCCTGCCCTGCATGTTTTTACTCATGTATCACTCAATTGTATATATATCACGCATTTATCTGATGATTCTGTTCCTGCAAGACAAGTCTGTGCAAAACATGTACAACAGAGGTATTTAACTATCTGGGGTCCCTTTTCATTGTCATCTTTCATGGAATTCCAGTCAACATGTTTAAACTCCCCTGAACCCTGGCCCTGTTGCATCACTACACAGTGGTGATCTTTTTGTCCTTGGTGGCCTGTTTGATGGCCGCCTGCTCACAGATGATCTCCTTCAGCCTCTGGAGCCGGATGTTTTGAGTGCTCAGGTCCCCCACGCCTGTCTGACTGCGATGGAGCAAAGACAAGGCGTTGATGTACTCCAGCTCCGTGTAGCGGACCCCCTGGTCCACCACCAGGTTCAGCAGCTCGTCCGCAGTGTTGTACAGCATCTCATAGTACTGCCTGAACGGGGGAGAGGGAGGAGTGAAGAAAAAGGGAGAAACGACAGTTAATGGATGGAAAAAGGAGTAAAGATATTAATTGAAAAATTTTTAAAAAAGGGTTGAGTAAGAAAAAAAGTTATTGACACATTATATTGCTCTGTTTTATACTATGCCAGCACTGAATTAAAAAGGGAGTATTAACAACAAAGGGAAAACTCTAAACCCAACTAATTGCTGTTGCTGTCAAGACAAATTTTTTTAAAAAGGACTTTAAGCCATAGCCTGCTGCCGCTGGGAGCTGAAGGCAGAGGGAAAACATTCACCGGCTACAAACTACGGAGACAGTTTTAATGAAACACTGTTGACAGAGCCCAAAGAGGTGTGTGTAGAATTAATAGGTCTATGCCCGGGTTCTCAGTATAAGGCCACAGCGGGCCATTGGAAAAAGATCATGAAGTACATAAAAAGGACCATAAAAGAAGACTGAGTATTGGTAAATAACACAGATGTAAAGGTCAAATATTCCAGGTGAAGTGAAGAGAGACTGAGTGTACATGTTTTGAAATTAACAGTGTGTGTATTTTTTTTCTTTTGGACAGAATATTAAGAGGTGGACATCGTCTTATGTGAGCAGAAGGCGAAAGCTCATTAGCATAAATTCAGTGAGGATTATGCAATATACTTAATATATAGATTGAGTTTAGTGGCATAAATTGTCATAAATGCAATTAACAGATTCCTGTGGAGAAAACACTGCTTAGTGGGACGTTGGAGGTAAGGTTAGTGCACAGGAGAGTGTTGGGATGCAGGACAGACTATACTATTTTTCTTTGCTTGGGGGCTAAACAAGTCAAATACCTTAGAGAGTACGAAGGCCACACAACTATTCTCGCGCACGCACATAAACAGAATTCGTCACTATCTGCCGCTGGCTATGGGAGAAATTGTATTTACTACAGATACACTGGTGGCCTTATTTAAATCTCGCAAAAAATGATCCAAGCACCGAAGCAGCCGTAGTTGCTAGTTTCCCCACCAGTGCAAGAGTCAATTTCACGCCAACGTCATGTAGGTTGCAATGACAGCTGCGTTAAAAAATAAAACGTTAAATGTAATACCTCTACACCAGCAAACATGGAAAACAAAGTTTATGGAGAACATAAAAACATAAAAAAAAAACACTTGTTCACATGTTCAATCGTTCCTTAACATGAAGCGTATGAGATTATATTTCGGGGTTCTCTGAAAAAACATCAGCCTTTCTATGGGTTTTGATTTTCGTGAGTGCACAGAAGAAGCTGGAGCATGGAAATCTTTGCAAGCAACAGTATCTATGAGTGTAATACCCATCCAAAAGAAGTAGAGCAAATCTTTACCTGAGTAGTTGCTATCTGAGTGTGAGAGCAGGGCTTTGAGGGAGAGAATTACGGAATCTGAACGTGAAATCAATAGCGCATGTTCTCAAAATGAAAAACCACGCTCTTGAATAAAGATAGGGGGGGGGAGACAAAACCATACAAGAACTGGTCACCTTGGCCAAGGGCAGATGCCAGTCACACAGCAATGGCTCCTGTGGTTTTGTGAGTGCAGCGATACAATTAGATAATTGCAGCTCTGACATAGTTATGTGGAAGAAAGGCCTTAGAGGTGTTCTGATTGGGGGGGGAAAAAAAAAACAACAACAAAAAAAAACATTAGGTTTACCCGTTTTCAAATCTATCTTTATGTGACGGCAGAAAAAAAAAAAGCAATTTATAATTATGTCCTTCAAAGCATCAGAAGAAATTGGGTTTAGCCTGGAAAAGCTCTCCATTGTGCCAGAGGGAGTTGAAAGTAAATGGATTCACATCTTTAGTGATTTCTGATATGGTGCAGTAAAAAGACACTTTGGTAAGAACAGATATTTTTTCTCTCATGTGTTTAGCTCCACTACCATCAAAGAGCAATTTCCTTCTTGAGATAATCATTTTGGATGCTAACGAGGCATTAATGAGCACTCAGGGAGCTTCTGTTCCAAGGTGTTTTATGTGCTATCATTTTGGATATTAAACAGTAGAAAAGGACTGAGAAAGAGTAACGGAGGGATGGAATGAATGAGATGGAGGTGGAGAGATGCAAAGACTGATGACTGAAGAGATGAGTGTAGAATAGCGGTGCATAACACTCATTTTTTGGCCTTCCTCTGACTGAAGTAATGCCTTTGGTCATTGAAGCATTTGCATTCTTTCTCACTCGCCATCCAGCTTTCAATTTCTCTGTAAGCAGTAAGGTCTCGCTCATTTTTTCATCCTTGAGCTCATTTAATGAAAAAGCTTCATCACATTGGTTCACTCCCTTTAACCTGGGGCAAGAGACAAGAAATAAAAAAAAAAAAAAAGCTGGGAAAAATATTACTCCCAATTGAGGTTTTATCTCATAATGAAATGTGCCGTGCATTCTGCGTTTGTCTTTCTTGCTGTCGGCACCTTTGAAAGTGTTTCTGCTTTCTATAGTGAGTTTTTAAGTGTTGGCACATTTACCACAGCAAAATATCAGCTCAAAAGCTTCCCTGTTTCATCCTCTAGACCCAGTGATTAGCTGTATGCTTGAGTCATATCACCTTGTTATATGATCTAATGGGAAAAACATACAACCAGAAAAAAGAGATACACTCATTTCCTTTGTGGAGGAAAGAAACCATGAACAGACGGCCTCGCTTTTTCACATATCCATCTGTGGCTCTCAATGGGAAGCAGTTTAGTAGTGGAAAGAAAATGTTGCTCTTGAACAAAGAAATAAACAAGAGTAGAAATGGATTTTTTATTCCTACTTTCTAATAAAGAGGCATAATTACTGCAATTGAAGTGTGCAGATGTGTGCGAAGTGCCTGTATACACAATAGACCACATGCTTTAACTATTTAAAACTACTTAGGGCCTGAGGTATTAGAGATTATAAACTGCTTTCAGGTAGTTTTCCTGCAGCACTTGAAACAACTGTCATTAAAAAACTCCTGAAGAAGAGTAAATCTTGATGCAACAGTTATTGCCAACTATAGGTCCATCTCCACTTTAGCGTCCCTCAAGAAAAAAAAGTTTACCTTCATGTTCATAACTATCTCACATAAACAGCCCTCTAGATAATAATCAATGAGGTGTTTAATCTCACGGCACAGTTTCAAATGATCTGCACATAAATACAAACATCGACAAACATCTGTTTTTGTGCAGCTGGATCTCAGTGCCTCTTTCAACGCTGTTGACCATAACATCTTACTGAAAAGATTAGGAAAAATGGGTCGGCTTATCGAACCCAATCCTAAAGTGGTTAAGTACCAATGTACAGGACCTGAAGTTATTTGTGTCCATTGGAGACTTTACCTCAGACAGAATGGGTATAACGTGTGGAGTACCCCAAGGTTTGATTCTTGGTCCACTATTATTTTTACTATCTTTAATTGCTCCCACTTGCACATGTTAAATGGAAACAAGATAAATTGTGCTGATGACTCACAACTTTACATATCCCTATCTCCTGATGGCCGAAATCCAATACATTCACTGACTCTGTGTTTTGAGGATATTCATTTATGGATGTTGGAGAACTATTTACAAATAATGACAAAACAGCAATACTGACCTCTGGTGCAAAAGCTCAGAGATAGAATATTGCAGCCCATCGCAATCTTTGGACAACAAAAACTAAGCAAGAAATATTGGTGTAATCATACAGTGGTCTAAACTTTAAAAAGCCATATTAATCATAATATAAATCAAAGAGGCTTTCTGTCTTAATCCATGCTTATATTACTGCGATGGTCTGCTCAACAGCCTCCCAAAGGCCTACAGCTACAAACTACAATTAAAAAGTCTGAAAATATTACAAGTTTGATTTTGAAATTCTACTACTTGTCTGCAAAGCTCTAAAAGTCCTTCGCACCTCAGAATTTAAAAGACATGCTAATTAGATAGAGACCAGCATGAACTCTCAGGCCCACAGGCAGTGGTCTTTTAACCATGGAGGAGCTAACCCTGAACTCCGCCACTGAACAGTTTTCAAAGCAGGTTAAAAACATTACTCTTAACAACAGTCAATGCTTATGGTGTGTGTCTTGGATATTTTGACATTTGAATTAGGGATGCAGCGATGCCACTTTTTTTTCCCCAAAAATGAGCACTGTATGACTTACATTTGAGTAGCTACTGCTGCTCCAAATGTCCGTGGTGAAGCTTAACGTTTTATCATCATGCAACAGGTTGTGGATGTCAGTCAGTCAGTCATTTTCTATACCTGCTTATTCCTCATTAGGGTCGCAGGGGTCTGCTGGAGCCTATCCCAGCACGTTACGGCGAGAGGCAGGGATACACCCCAGATGGTCGCCAGCCAATCGTGGGGCACACACACCATTCACTCACACACTCACACCTACGGGCAATTTAGAGTCGCCAATTAACCTCAGCATGTTTTTGGACTGTGGGAGGAAGCCGGAGTACCCGGTGAAAACCCACGCAGACATGGGAAGAACATGCAAACTCCACACAGAAACCTGCGACCTTGATCTTGAACCTGCGACCTTCTTGCTGTGAGGCAACAGCGCTAACCCCTGGGCCACCATGTCGCCCAGTTGTGGATGTGTTTATTCATAAAATCGTGCAGCTTCGGTAGTAGTGTGTCTGTGATATGACTACGACTGGGAATTCTGCAATTCTTGCGTGACTGCACTGTTGATGCATATTCATATTCTGCACTTGCAATCTTATGATTGTGTTGCGATAGTACCATCTACCTTCTGTAAGAAATGTGCTATAGATATAAAGTTTGATTTCATAAATTTCCTGTTTGTGTGAACATGAGTGTGAATGGCTGTCTGTCGCATATGTCAGTCCTGTGACAGACTGCCAATGTCTCCGGGGGAGACTCACCTGTCACCCAATGTCAGTTGGGAGAGGCCGCCAGGATTGAAATCTTTGAAATCTAAAATAGTAAGTTTTGCCAATATAAACTTCTCAAAGTTCTTGTTAGGGAATTTGTCAACCTGACTAACGAGATTTTAGGCTCAGCTCCCCACTTCAATTAAGAAAGACCAGTAAATTATCCACACAGTGGAAAATTAACCACAAATATGCCTTGCTGAAATATATTGTAGACATTTTAACAGGCACTCAGTGCTATTTGGATTAAAGAAATACTACTCGTCTGTGAGATAATGTGTGTTATAAGTTTGTTGTGTATGGGTGTGTGCCTTCCCCTTAAATGCTACTCGTCTGATAAAACAGTACAAGTAGCTGAAAAGCTTTGGAATCCATCTGTTGATGTAGCAGCCGGGTAGAGGAAATAACAAATACCTCATCAGTGCTGTAAAACATGGCTTAACTACAGCATAATAGCAACTGTAATTCACTCAGCAGTGATACATCAAAGTAAAATCCTACACAGGATTTGTGAAAAAAGCATATCTAGTGATGCTCTGTTACAACTGGTGATGGGGTAGTAAATCCACTGTGCAGTTTGCTGTCCTTTCTAAATCATCTTATGTGAAAGAAAAGCTGCATCTGCAAGATGACATTATGCTACTCTGTTGGCTGGTTGTAAGTGTGCATTTATGTGTGTATACCGTGGTGAGTCAAGAGTTGTGAAGACAGCTGGTAATATGGTTTCTGTTCACCACAGATCTGTGTGTGGGGGGGGCTGGTTCAGAAAGAGAAAATGTAAAGTGTGTGCAAATGTGTGTCTGAGTGATGTATTGTGTGAGCTGAAAACACTTTCAAACAGTTCATTACCCAAGCAGTTGGAAAGCCATTTGCCAAACAGGGTAAGGACTGTTAATAAGATTAAAATCTTTCAGCACCCCACCATGAAGTGAGAACCTCCATTGAAGCACGCGCACAAACACAAGCATACACACAGTTGTTTTGATTGCCCTCTTCCAAAGAGTCTTTTTTAGCTCAGGGCTCTCAGTGTCCCTGTGCGTCTTCCAACTAGAAGTCCCATCTATAAGAGAACTGCTTTAGTAATCAGCGTGTGTCGGTGACTGTGCACGTCAACACATCTCCATGGTGCACTTTCTATTAAATTTTAATTAGCCCCCCCTACCCCAGTATATGAAGAATATTAAGCAAATTTATGATGCGTTGATGCCGCATAGGACAGACAGATATCTAACTAATGTGGGAGGAGTCTGGAGATGGAGGAATACAAGGAGAGAGGGAGGAAAAGGACGTCGGAGTGAGAGAGAGAAGAAAAGTAAGAGAAAGACAAGAATCAGCACAATTCATTTCCCCTCATTTCCAGCGTGTGTAATATTAAGGCCATTACAGGCTGCCCCTGTCAGCGCCTTTGGAACAACACATTAGTTAGTGGGGAGGGGGGGGTGCAGTGAGGGAGGAGGAGGAGGAGAATGGGTGATGGAAAACTCTGTGATGATCCTCTCCATCAGCTGGAACCGAGGCGTGTTGCTGCAGTAACAGATACCAGGGCTACTGACAGTAGCAGTGCAACTTTTTTTTTCTTTTTTTTTGGTCAAATTTGAAATTGCTTTTCTCTCCCCCCTCTGTTTTGGAGCTTTAATATCCAGAGCAAACCGTTTGTCAGTTACACGTCGTCATTAAGTTGGCGGATTAAGCTTGCGTTGATGGCCTGCAATCAAATCATTAATTTATGCTTGTGCATTTATCTTAAACAGGAAAAACAAACATATGTAAAACAATATACATGTGGGTGATCACAGAGAGCAGGAGGGGACAGACTGCAATGAACAGTCCAAATTCTGAGGAAGGTAAAACCATATAGGTATTTTCCTGTAGTTCAGGTGTTTGAATGCGGATAGAATATCTTTACAAAAACAACTGGAGAACCTTTAAGTGGACATATGTTGTTTTCATATGTGGAAGTGTCATTTTCAGTGTTTTCAATATACAGTCATTACATCCTTCTTCTTCTTCCATTTTTTGATCTGCCTTGAAACTCTCTCTCCCCTCCGTCTGTCTTGCTCTTCCTCAAGAGCAAAGCATTTGTCTCTCCTCTGGTAATGAGGAAAGGTCTGCAGAGACACGGACTGAAGCTTCATCAGCAAAGACCAGTCCCATCACGCTGCGCGCGCGCACGCGCACGCACACACGCACACACGCACACACGCACACACGCACACACACACACACACACACACACACACACACACACACACACACACACACACACACACACACACTCACACACTCACACACACTCACTCTCACTGTCGTCATCAGCAAAGACCAGTGTTATCATCCTACGAGGTGCCGCACACATGCACAAAAACATGCGCACACACAAGACTATTCTCATTGCACTGCATCAAACGCATGCACACAGAAAACAGAAGCAAAGGAAAAGGAGGGGCTGGAAGAGGGGAAAGGAGAGAATAACAATTCAGCAGAGGCGGTGCAGGTGGACGTGCGGTAACAAAAAGGAAAAAAAAACAAGACAGGCAGAGAAAAATGAAGAAAAAAGGGAGGAATAGAGCGATAAAGAGAGAGGCACAAGGTGACAGGAAGGGAGACAGAAGCCGAGTGAAAAGACAGTGTACCTAAATACAACCGGTTTTATCTGTTGACTCCCACTACCTCCTGACATGGTGTCAACTGTACTTATTATTAGTTCTGTAGATGTACCAGTCTGTCACCTCTACACACACAAACACAAAAACAAAGACAGTTTATTTGCTGATGTGCACATACCAGATCTACATGTAGACACCAGGCACTTGGGGACAATGCACTATACACAAGGCTCTTGTACAAGCACAACCTCAGGTCCTCATACTTTCCAGTAGCAGACAGGCGAGTGCAACAGGCTGAACTCTGGGGCATCTCTGCACTGAGCCTGTCATACTGTTTAGCCTAGCTACAGGCTAAGGGGCCTGTGAGTTAGCTAGGTATGTTATGACAGCCCTGCAACCTGCCTACACGGATCACTGGGCAGCGCAGAGCTCCACCGGGTGTGAGATAATGTGTGTTATGAGTCTGTTGTGTGTGGGTGTGTGTCTTCCCCTTAAATGCTGTTGTGCCAGAGACGGAAGATATTTACACTGACATGTAGGTACATGTTCATTTAAATGAACCTTTTGCCGTAGGCTGCTTTTGTATGTGTCGCAAATTAGCTTGTTCGAGCTCAGCCTCTCTACTAAAACTAATAAAATAAGCACATTTCTACAGAAACTGGAGTGGGACGGTTGCCAGGCAACACAGATTTATTTGTATATCTCACCTCTGTCAAGACATCAGAAATCAGCACTGAGAGGGATGGACACATACTGTAGCACTATGAGAGGAGAGCAATGGAGTACGCACGCACACGCGCACGCACACACACACACACGAATTTGACATTGCAGTGACACACACGTCTGCAGAACAGGACCAAGCCCCTGAACTGTGTCTGAGCAGATGGTCTGTGTGTGCCCTGTGTGTGTGTGTCAGTGTGTAGGTGTGTGTTTGACCTTGACCCAAGAGCTGATCTTGATGCCAAACTCCTGACTGAGAGACAAGAGACCACCATAGGACTTTACTGATCAACTACACACACACACACACACACACACACACACACACACACACACACACACACACACACACACACACACACACACACACACACACACACACACACACACACACACACACACACACACACACACACACACACACACACACACACACACACACACACACACACACACACACACGTTTAAACACCCTTTGCAACATTAGATCTGGCCATACTAAACCAATTTCACAGCATTATGTGTATAAACATACATTTGGCCACAAGGTGGCACTATTTCCACATCCATCTTCACAATCCGTGACAGAGAGATGTGAGAGTGTGTGTGTCTTCATGAGTTCTGCAGTGCTGGTTACCATGCTTCTGCTTAGTTTTAACACAGATCAATGGTTATTACTGTGTCCTTGTCCAGGGCTCGCTCTGCCTCCCTTTCCCATACGAGCACGCAGATTCAGAAAAACAGCCAACACACACTTACACACATGGACATGCGCATAGATAAAGAACAAAAAGTACACGGGTACACTGACAAACATCTGCAGCCTTTCTACAAAAGCACGCCTCCTGCTGTGATCACTTCCTCTCCACATTTGGCTGGGTTCTCCAGAGGTGGTAATACAATACTGATGAATATTCTGCTCTTTCTCTCTCCTTCAGCCTGCTGATTCTAGTTTGTCTCAGCATTTTTTTATGAAAAAACAATTACATGTCATATACATACATATGATGTTTAGTCATCACCTGGAGTCTATAAGCCAAAATCTGACATAGGAAATTCAGCTGTGAAACAATTCTATTTTTCAATAAGGTAAAGGTACTATGTATAAAGATCGGAGGGAGAGATTTGTGAAGCAATTAACATGTAATAATTGTTCTTTAGTGTCCATTAATGAAAAGGCTGTAACTTTACTTAAAAAACAAGACCTTTCTCTTTCATTGCATCTCAATTGGATACTATGCATTCTGTTTTGTAGCATTTGATAAATGTCTTAGCCTGTTTACATTGTTTATAGCTATTGTATTTGGAATATTTTTATTCTGTCTTCTTGAACCTTTAATCTTAACAAGACTTTTGCATGGTTAAATAAATGAAATGAGCAAAGTTCACAGATTTGCATTTTGATGCATTTCAGTTTGGCATGTCTTGAATATTTATGTTTCACAGTGTTCGAAGAGTGCACATCTTCTACGAAATATCTGACCTGAATTTAAACACAGTTTAGAAGTGTGGAAATATGACTTACCTAAGATCTCAAATCTTAGTGTCTTTTGAGAAAGCTTAAATATGCCAAAATGGCCCACCTTTTGGGCCATATGATCAGTTCCACTGGCAGGTGTAAACTACATCGCATATTTTATGAACACGCAGGCCCTACACATAAATATGGTGATTTCAAAATGCTGATTGCCATGACCACAGGACTGTGCATGGGTGAAGGTGAGGGATGTGTCTAACGTGTGTATACGACTGTGTGTGTGGCTTTGTGTGTGTGTGTGTGTTTGCAAGTGTCCGTGTATTTTGGCGCCAGAGGCCGGCCAATCCAGAAAACCATGAATGTGTAAACAATGTGCTCCGCAATTCCCCATCAACGCCTCCACATCACCCACGCCTCGTAATCAGAGAGAGTGGGAGAAGGAGAGAAAAGACAGAAAAGCCTTCACCAGCATTTCTCCATAATCAAGGTTGACAGAGGGTCGCAATGACATTCTAATCAATGGTCTTCCATATCCAGTACAGTTCACTGTATAGTGCTATGCACTTATACTGATGTGACAAAGTTACTGATACAGAGTAACTCAAGGTGCAGCTTTGACCAATTTAAACCAGAGTGCATGTAACGTCTCTTTTATAAAAGTCAAGTCTCTGAATATTCATCTGATAAGTCCTCCGGTCATATGAAAACTATAACGAGGTAACAGAAGTCGGTCCAGTTCATCACTATGCAGAATAGACACCAACAATTTTACTAGTTGAATTTTTAACTAGCAGATGTGTTCTTCGGAGAGTGGGAGGTGCATGGAGAATAGCAAGGACAGGAGATGATACTAACCTCAGGTAGCATCTGAAGATGGATCAGTTTAGATTACCATCTCTACTAGGCTGACAGGCAATTCGTGCGAAAACTAGAGACAATGGCAACAGAGCTCCCAAAGCATCATGACAGCAAGTGGTGCAGATGGTGAGGTGGAAAAGATAAAAGTAGCCATTTTACTGCACAAACTAGGAGGGGAATGTTTGTATTATATATAACATGCTTAACACTGCATATAATAAAGACAAGATTGTGGAAAAAAATTTAGTAGTCTTTAGAGTCTATGGTAAGTCCAGAAAAATACAGTGTTTGAAAAACACATTTTTGGTGCAATCATCACAAATGAAAAAACGTGGCAAAACTTAGGCAGAGACAAAATTGTTGTTCAGTATGAATGATCAGCACCTAAAAGAGAGCACAAATACAAGCAGCGAGTGCAGCTACCCAGATGAGAGCTGTACATGCAGTGCATAAGAAGAAAGTCAGCTATGGCATACAGGATGAAAACAGACAGTTCAACACACATGGAATAGTGAACAGGGGAACACAAATGTGGGGAATTACATTAGCCATGTCAATGCAGTATATGGAGTATTCTGCCACAAGTGTGGAAACCAGAGCCATTATGCAAAGTTTTGGATGGGACCAAAAGAGGCTGAACATAAAATTCAATAAAGAAAATACAATATGAGGTAAGCAGCGTCAACTACTAAAACTGTGGTAAAAACATTTTATAGTAACATATATTAGAAAAAATGCAGATAGACTCAGAGGAGGTCAGAAGTTTGAGGTGCTGCCTTGAAAAGAAAATGAGAAAGAAATAACTCGGTTTAACTTATTATGGTCGTGGACCTTCACAGCTGGCTGGCCTTTATCAGGTGCTAACAGACAAAAACTTCATTGGGGATCTGGTGAGAAGGTTGTCACTGCTAAAAACTGACGAACATGAAGAAAGGAGTACAAGCAAGACAGAGAAAGAAACAGATGACAAATGATGATACCCACTGACAGCTGAAAACTGGTTATGCCTGAAAATAAAGCTGATAAAGTTTTATCTTTCTCCTGTCATACTTGTCTCACTTTATTTTCCTCTTTTTCCCCCCCTTCTGTCCATCTGCACCTCTTTTAGACTTCATCTCTGACTACTGTATTCTATCTTTTATACATACAGTCTTCCCCCAAGTCCAGCCTGTGAAAGACATCTTTTCTGTTACTTCTTTTCAGGTAGTTTTTCAATTTCCCTCCCCCCAAGCCCTCCCTTCTTTCTCCATCTTTTCCATCACACCTCTCGCATACTCTCGCCTGTCAAGGACACAATCTTTTGAAAGGAGGGAGAAAAAAAAAATCAAGAATTCTATGAATCACCCTTTTTCTCTTTCATCTTCTTCTCTTTTTTTGCCTCCTCATCTCCCCTGCTCCTTGCACATAAAGATATCAGAGCTAGGGGTGGGCAAATGATCAAATCTCCCTGCTCAATCATTCTGTAACTTAACAGTCAGTTATTACATTTTTTTAACATAAAACAACAACAAAAAAAGCTAGACTTGTTAACTTCACCTGGTCTCCACCAACGCTGCTCCTCAGACAGTGAATGAAAGTAGTGGAAAACAGACAAACTTTAAAAGACAAACGCAGCAAAGACTCAAATGAACCCTGCTCATATCTCAGTGTGGGTGTAGCTGTGTATCTGTGAGGTGAAACTCAGCCACAGCTTTCACAGTGTGCTGATGGAGAAAAGAGTCGAGATCTACACTTGTAACATCACTGTAAGTGCAGTAAAATCTAAATGAATCTGTGCTCCTATGGAGTGAAATTCATTAATTAAACCTTAACTTGATATGGACAATGTTCGATCAAAACTACAAGTGACAGATTAAATTCTTAATGATCAATCGATTCATCACGCCCATCCCTAATCCAAACACTGATTAACCTCTTACCTGTCAAGGAATGACAGTGCTGGGCAACAGCAGTAGTCATAAAATGTAAATGTATGAGTCAGGAATAAGCACTGCATAAGCACTGTACACAGTTTGTTTGACAGTCTGTCTGACCATCTGTCTGCCACGTGCATTGACGTTGCCTGACATTGTGTGTGTGTGTGTGTGTGTAGGTGCAGGTGTGTACTTCACCTGACACAAGCTGAAAAACTGTAGCAGCTGGTCAGTATTGTCCTTTTTATGATTTGATAGCTTCACATTTATTATGCAGTATCTTTCATTCTGAACGATTCTAGTATGCAACATAAATATGTCTTAATATTATTAGTTTAAAGTTTTATAATTAGTATTTCAAGGGAGAGCCCTTTGGTATCGGAGGCTTTATCACCATGACAACAGCAACAATCAAGAGAATACAGCAAGGACTCGTGTTGGCAAGAAAAGGACATACAAATTTATAGACACTAAATATCCGCCGACGGGTACTTTGGTCCAAGGCTATCATGCTTTACAAGCCCATATTCATGGAAACCTGATTAATATACAACTGGAGTGTTGCTGATCCAATCTGCTGTACTGATGCGTGGGTGTATTCTCGTTGGGAAGCCCATCAAATAATGCTCCAGGTGAGCTGTACATCCCGCTGACCCTGTGGAAATGCAAAAAAGACTCTGACCTTGCAAAGTCAAGGTCGGCTTCCCTTGACATGGTGATGTTGGTGAGGTTCTGTTGGAGGACAAAGATGTTCCTGCACATCTTCTTGATGCCAGACTCGCTGATCCTCTTAAAATACTGGGCTCCATTGATCAGAATACAGGAGATAAGATGACCGAGACCTGGAGAGAACAAGGGAAGAGGAATAGAAAGATAATGGTGCTCAGAACAAGTTCAAAGGGAAGGGGATGGAGAAATTGATAAAACAAAAAAAAGAGAACACAATGTCAACAAACATTTGGCTCAGATATTGCACCATAAATCTATATCACAAAGTTTAACTTTATCTTAAAACAATGGAGGTAAGCAGTTTTTCCTCTTACTCATACCAAAATCTAGCAGAGTAGTACTCACTGACCTTCAAAGATGTACTGAAACTTGTGCTGCTGCAGGCCTGCCCCCATGGCCTCCTCTATGGCTGAGATGTCCTTGTTCAGTTTGACCACCAGTGGGTCATAGTCCATGCTCTCCACGTTTGCCACAATGGCATAATTCCCTTGCTTGGTCAGGGGGATCAGGTAATGGAAACAATGCACCCTGGGTGAAGAGGCAGAACATGGCGTGTGGCAGGGAGAGAAAAGACAAGGCGAGAAAATAGATGTTCTATCCACCGACTGATTTGTTATAATGCCCAAATCTCCAGTTCTCTGTTATTATCTTTAATTCAGATCAGTGATTCTCAGAGGAAAGATTTGGGACTTGGGAATGCTATTACAATGAGATTCTTTGGAGAGAATAACAAAATACACATTTTCAAGGGCACTGAAGGTTCTTGCTCCTCAAGTCCCACTAATGTGTAAACCCACCCTAACACCTATGATCTCTACAGAAATAATTATGTTTAGAGTACTCATAATATGTACACTTCTTAAGCTATCACGACATCACTACTTGATACGATTCAGTGACAAAATCTGATTAGTTGAGTGCAACCTGAAGAGCACAGTGTTAAATATTCTGTACAACTATTAGGGGTATAAAAAGTCAAGGAGTACATTTACAACCTAAAGCCAATTAAAATGTCTTCTACTTAAGCTCTTGTGATGAAATACAACAGCCTGAGGATGGATTTCTGAGCCTCCTTCATACAACAAGTTCTTCATATCTGAAAACTTCAAAAGCATTTAATTACTTTTGAAATGACAATTTGTTTTTGTTATACGATAGAAATATCGAAATACTCCATTTTTGCTTTTTTTTTAATCTTATTTAATTCTTGTTTTCCCCCCCAGGGCTAATTGAATAAAGACGTTGATGTTGCCAAGTGAACCGCTCCAGTACAATAACTGTGGGTTGAGAACCTTGCTCGGGGGGTTTTCTATCCCCTTTCACGGCCAGATCTTTTCTTGGCAGGTGAAATTGTAAAAAATATATTCTTTCACATAAATCTGGTTTTACAGAACATTACAAGAGACATAATATGAGAACATCTTAGAATGTTCTAATTGGATTTTTAAATTGATTTGACTTCTTTTGACTTCTTCATGATATGTAAAAAAAAAAAAAAAAAAGGTAGGTAACATAAGCTAAAACTTCAGTGTACACCTTTTTGGTCAAAATAATTTTATTGTTATTGTATCTTGTTATTTATTGATTTATTGATCTATTAGAAACAAAATGACCCTGTCCCTAGTTTGTCCACATTCACAGTTATTGCTCTTCTATAACAATGCATATATATTTAATTTTGCTTTAATGAATCTTTTTCAGGACTTTACCCAATCCCATAATAGGTTATGTCTCTGTCCATTTACAGTAATTGCTTACACCATAACTTGAGGTCCTTGGTGACTGTCTTTAGGTCCATATAAAGCTCATTTCTGTCGAGAGGTAAGGAGTCAATATTTTTATAATTCCATAATCAGAGTGCCCTGAGCAGAAAAATATCAAATGTAATGGGTGAATGTGTCGTCCCCCTACGGCACAGCCAGCGGCTACACCACCATTTTCAAAACCTCCATCTCACGTTATTCAATCATTTTTCCCACTTAGCTTCTATATCTCCCTTCTTTAACCCCCAAAACCACTTTAACCCCCACAATCATCTCTCTCCCATCTCCTTTGCCCTCCCCTCTCGCTCTCTTCTTCATGGCTTCATTTAGCTGGTACTACTATCAGGGGAAATTTGCTAGATGGGGACTCAATGAAGTGTAGCTCGACATCAGCCTTAGGGATGATTTTCCACTGAAATCATAAACAATATTGCATAAGTTACACAATAGTCTACGGGGAAATAGTGGTACATGAAGGGATGAAAAGATGGGGAGAGGGATGATGGAGGTCTATTACTGATAGCGGGGGGAAGAAAGTATATGGTGTGGTAAATTAACTTGGATATTCACATTCAGAATGCATATCCAATACTTGGTATTAAATCCTAAACTTCCTAATTCTGCATTTAGTATAGAAATATGATGCTGCTTGTTTTTTTCTTTGGTTTTTTTGTCCATTTGATTGAGTAACATGTCCTCTATGCTTGTGTGTAATGATTATATTAGCTGTGGTGCAATTGGTGCAATTTGGACATACAACATGTGTAAATTATTCATCTTTAAATAAGACAAACAATCAGCAAGCCATTTTTTCTCCTTTTGGTGAAGTGGTGGTGGCATACTTTCAATTGTCCGATGTCATTTTACAGCCAAAATATGTTTCTGAAAACATTTGTGGAGAGAAATAGGCACTACAGTAACAAAATTAGGTTCTGATTCATATTTGATCAGCACTGCACAGAAAGTTTGAATTTTGAAGAGGCTGTTTTCTTTTTTACTGTGGAGTTAACAAGCAAGAAATACAAGTCCATCCTTTGCGACCCACATTGTGGTCAGAGGAGAGATAACATTGCTTTTTATTTTATTTTTTTTTAATTATGATTTTACAGGCGTAGGCTTCATGAATACAGCTGACAAAGCCTATTGTTGAGCTGCAGCTGCTCAGAAATACATATGAAGCAGATTTGTGTGTGTTGTGCACCGTCCTCTCTATATAAAGAAATACCTGTTTAGCTCAGGCACTGCATCAATGTCACACAAGAAGACAGAAAGGAGCTTTAAATATTTGTTTTACAAAGACTGAAAGTACCGATTCTGCTGTTCTAGTTTCATCGAGCAGGTTGCCCCAAATGGAAACACCCACATTTACAGAACTTTTATATCAAGACTCTGGAGCATTCATAAAGGTCCTGCCTGAGAATCTGAGGATATCTGTCAGTAATATCAGTATTATGAATAGCAGAACACTAATTTAACAATACAAATTTCTCCTATTTCTGTGAAATGCAAGTTTGTTTTTTTTCTGCATACCTGACCTCCAGGTGCAAAACCAGCAGGCAGCGGTCGGCAATGTCCTGGAAGCCCTTGGACAGGTCACTCAGGGTCTGAAGAATCTGCTCCCTGCTCCGCTCACTCTCACCAACCACCTGGGTGTCTGCTAAGCATGGAGACATGTCTGAATTAACAGAATATACAGTAAGACACCAATGACAACTAAAATGTGGTTATAGCAAACAGGAGCAGCAGAGCAGAGTGGGACTCTCCTTTAACCTAAGTATTCAAGAAGAACTGGCCATGGACCCTTGCTGAAGTGACCTTGACTGTGGATGGAAATAGAAAAAGAAAACTTTCTCCAACGAAATAAAAAATGAAGACATTGTTAGCGTGCCATATGTGTGCACACATGCACTGTATCAAACTCCAGGTTAATGTCATTTCAAACTGACACCAGAACTTAAGAGCATATACATAAAAAAAATCGATTAGTTCATATTCACACACTTCCCGAGTCCTTCAACACGTTCTCCTACTTCTTCTCGTTCTCGCGACTTGTGCTGAGACAGCAAGAGCATGTGTCACTGAACTGCATTGTAAACCACACAAAAGGCCTGCGTGTATGTGGGTGTAAAAGAGAGAGAGAGAGAGGGAGAGAGAGCGAGAGCATGATGAGTATATATAAATTCAGCCCTGTGTAGATCAATGGCCATAAATTAGCAAGGGGAGGAAAGGGAGAGAAATTGGCCCCGTCACTCATATGTAAGACTATTTGGTCAATGAGGCGAGTATATGTGCGTGTGTGTGTGTATGTGTGTGTGTGTACAAAGAGTGACTGTTGAGCAGGAGAATGCAGGGGTCTACGATCGATGTGCCGCAGTCAAAGCCAGCTCCCCCCCAGTTACTCTTCCTGCCCTTCCGAAGGTCACACATGCATGTGCACAAGCACACACAAGTTGTGACAAAGATTGGCATCACGTCTAAACTAAAGCTGAAAGAACCCCCTCATCTGTCTTCCCGCAGTATCGAAAACATTATTTAGCTACTTTCAAAGAGGGATACATTAGGGTGATATAAGTCCTAAACTTCACTATACACATACTGTATTTCTGCTCTGTTTGAAACCATGAAACTCATATCAAAGTAGTTCTGAGCTGCATTTTCTATGTGCTGGTTAAAATAACCTTCTCTCCCCATTATGGTTACTTGAAATTAACTTCTGATAAGATGAAAGACCACTAGCATTAGGCAAACAGTGGAACTGTATGAGTGATTGTGTTCCAATCAACACAGCAAACACACCCGGGGTTGTGATGTGACATCAGTGACAGCTTCTCGTATGGCTCGTGTCTGTGTCATATAGAGATAAAGGATGGAGATTGCATTTCCCATTAAAGGTGTGCGTGTGGCTTTGTGTATTTAGAAGTGTGAAATGTATGTATGAACTGACTTCCTAATTAACGGTCTTCTTGAGTAAACCTCTCGATAATGTGTGTGTGTGTGTGTGTCTGTATGCATTGTGTGTGGGCAGATACTGCAGCAGAACAGTCAAAGACCTGTGACTTAAAGCTTAGTGTGCTTAGTTCTGTTCATTTCAATGGAAACCTTGTAATAAAAGGAATGCAGCAGTTATAGGATTAGATTTGGTAAAATAACAAATTTTGTGTCAATCAATTATGTTTAAAAACAAAAAAAGAACTTACAGCAGTGTGTTCTTTGATTGCTTGTTCAATAAACTTGTTAGTAAACCATAAACTATGAATCATATTTACTTGTGTTTTATCAGTTTCATTGTTGCAGGCGAGGTGGCTCACATTCAGTTTTTACTTTTGCTAAACTGACATTTACATGACTGAAGCTTTTTTAGATGTTTTTAAAGAAAATGTCATCATTGACAGTGCTACTGTGCTGAAATCCATTAAACATCTACACTTGTGACAAGTGTAGATATTTGTCTCTCTTAGACTGGAAAACAATACCTACAATGGATTTTGGAGAAGGGTATCAATAGTAAACTGGCTAAATGAGCAACCCAAACAAACAAGATTGCTCTCAACAGAAAAAATCCACAATGATTTCTCAAGGGAGAGGGGCATAATGACATTAATTGACTTCCTCAGATGGTATTTAGCTGTTGTTTATTCTTCCTGGTCAACTTATCAGATCATTAACACAGTAGATGTGGAAGCTGGCACTGGAACACAGTACTGAATTGCAAGGATATTACTTATATACAGCTCAGTAACCTGAGACCTGTATGAAGTGATCTATGACATTTGCTGATGTCTATTGGCAGGAAAATTAATGGTAAAAAGATTAAGTGTTTCAGGGGCAGCCAGCAGGTGGTTAACTGAACATTAAAATATAACACTGCTATTAAGTTGTTATATAAAGTATTAGATAAGCACTTAAAAAAGGTACATGATGACTGTCGCTCTGTCTCTTCATGTAGGTGGTGAGAGAGCGAGAGAGAGAATGTCACTTGCTCTGTGGGAGCATTTTTTCTTCCTAATATGTGTGTAAGTCCATATAGTCATGTGCATCTTGAAAGCTTCTGTTTCTCCTCATGTGCATTTACTCATGTTGGCAGTAGAAGGGAAGACAAAAAAAGGGCTCACTGTGGCGCACACTGCTGGATATCTCTCCAAGGGTGTCCGTAAAATGCATGTGCACACACAACCCGAAAAAGCTTGCGCACAAACACACACAGACGCACAAACCTATTGCTGCTGCCCACTAGCCTGCGCTGCTTTGATGATGCGAGGGAGTTGTCGCAGCATGTGGTGGCACCATTAGAGTCAGGGACAGACGGGCGCAGGCAGACGACTCATTGGTCCTGACTGAGAACTTCCTTCCTCTCTTTTTTTCCTATTTTCTGCTTTCCATCAGCTTTTTTCCCCCCTTTAAACCAAATTGCTCACATCACTTATTTATACACTCTTTGCATATGCATTAGGGTGCAACTGTACACAAAATTCACCAAAGAAAGAAAAATTGGTTTGACATTTTGCTCCTTTTTTTAACAGTTTAGTTGTGATGCAGAAGAAAACAGCTTTCCTGATTCTTGCAGGGAGTCAGAACACCTGCTGACAGATGTTTGATGCTGATTCATGGTCACTCGGAATGTTGTCCAACCACGTCGGTAATCAAATGTGTTTCTAGTTAAGAAGTCAAAGCGAAGGGAGGAGAGCGAGGAAAGGTGATATCGTTGAAATACAGATATAACCACACATTTTAATAATAACAATGGAGGCGAGACTACATGGAAAGATTACAGAATCAAACGTACTTTGCTGAATGGTTCAGGACAAATACACAAACCATTACACCCTAGTGTGCATGATTAAATATCTGTGTATCTTAGAATCTGTGTGTGTGTGTGTGTGTGAATCTATTTATGCACTCATGTGTAGGTATGTAAGTGTGTGCATGCTCTGTGCTTATCCAATTATTTTCAAATTCCATCTAAAAGAAACATCTGTCGCCGGCCATCTGTAGAAGATGAGGATGGCAGACATGGGAAAAGAGTGATGGAATTCACATACTTTCACACATACGCAGCATGCTGATGCATACATGGACGGGATAGATTAAGAGTGCATAGTAACACACACACCCAAGCTTGCACTCATTGCCCTGTTCACCATAATGAGCGTAAACAAATCATTAATCAAATATTTCTGTGCCATTGACACAGAGAGATGCTAAACATCTCTATTAATAGAGAAATAGAGGAAGAAAACTATAAATCATACATTACGAGATTCATTGGACAGAAACAGGCATGGAATCCACAAGGATGAAATATAAAATGTATATTTCCACTGTTGAAAAAATAAAATCATCACTTCACACTTCAACTGCTCCCTCAGGTCTCTGTAGTGAATAACTATGTTAGTCAACTTCCCTTGTTAAATGGATATGAAAAAATGGCTGCTAAAGGGGAAAGACCTGCACTTACCACAGACAATGTTAGAAAGAATGGATCGCTCCACATGCAGCAAAGAAACTCCTGGAGAGCAGGAATTTATCCCCACGTGTACACCACATAATGATTGTCAAGTAACACTCCAAGATAGATTAGAGGCCTGTACACAATCTAATGATGTTCAGTGTGCTAACAAACACAAACACACACACAAATAAAGTGTTGGAAGTCTACAAGACAGAGACTCGACAAGGATGACCCTTCGTCCTGTGGGAAATGCTGTTCATGATCTCCTGTTTGCAGGCTTATAAAGATCCAACAGGGCTACCAGATATCGCTGCAAACATTAAAAAATGTCTCTTACACTCTCACACACACTGTCACACACACACTGTCACACACACACTGTCACACACACACTGTCACACACACACACACTGTCTCACACACACACACACACACACACACACACTGTCTCACACACACACACACACACACACACACACACAAACAAAAAAATACGGCTGTCACATTGGCCTTGCCCCGAGGCGTCTGAGTTCTCTGGGAAATATTATATAAGAAGTCCAATGCTGTGACCAGATGGGTGATGAGACGCCTTTTATCCAGCCACCTTCACAGCCAATCTCCATCAATGCTCTACCTTAAACTGCATAAAGATTTAGCACCATGAGAGAGATGAGAGGATACAATCAGGGTTGTCAATTAGTGAAGGCTCAAGACAAAATGCCCCTAAACTTTTTTCATTGCCCTTGGAATTAGGATGATGGGGGCTTTTAAATGTCCTTGTAAAATAAACAGTTAAAACAAAGACTTAATGCCTTTTGCAAAGCGTGTCCAGAGTTCGCTCTATATTCAAAGTGCAACTCGGAAATGGGTGGGACAGGAAAACATGGAGTGTTTTTTAATTTGCAAACCTGTCACACTTCCAGCTGAATTACAATCAGTTAGTGACCCTTTCTCAGTCTGCCTTGTGTCTAAAAAGGCAAACATACTGTGACGCACGGCCAGCAGTGTTACTGATGTTAAAATGTGCCATTATATATCATGGTGTTTAATGTTAATGCTGGGTTTATAACTTAGTATTTTTATCCATTCTTGCATAGGAACTATGGCAGTTCTCTCGGTCACTGAATATTGATCGACCATGCATCAAATGACAAAAGTATTTCCCATCATTTAGAAAAAAATTATCTTGATATTATCCAAAATGACTCCAAATATATTTTAAATATGCCCTTGTAAACAAAATGTCCTACCCATAATCAAATATGCATGCTTTTTGCTTTTTTCTATACATTGTTATGTGTGTGACTACACATCCAGTAGAATTCAATCATACAGGAAGGTGAGCAAACTAAACAACCAGCGCAGCGATCACAGATGGATTGGACATGGTCATGGACAGAATCTGCCAGACCCTTACCATGTGAAGGAAAAGGAAAACGAGGAAGAACAATGTTCACACTTCCAGGAGGAAGAAGAAGCTGCAGGTAAATAAGGAATGAAAGAAACAAAGAAAGAGAGAAGGAGAAAAGAAAGAAGCAAGATAGCAAAGAAGAGGAATGAAAGAAACAAAAGGCAAAAAAGAGAGAGAGGAAAATGACTTGTTCATACCTGACTGCTTCTGTAATATAAAATCCAATTTGGAGAAGTGTAGACGTGAGGTGGGGGGAGGGGAGGAGAGGATAAGATAAGGTGGGGTCCTTTTTCCCGTACCCTCTTATACAGTGCATGCTTATGTACACACACAGACACACACACACACACAGTCCGTCATCAGCTTGGCAAACACTAAATAATGAACAATATGGAGGCTGTCCCAGCATGATAAGTGACTGCCCTATCCTTCCCATTAGTGCCACCCGCCGGAATTAATGATAATTATGTCACATCCTTCCACGCACTTTTATTGAATTCTTTATCTATGAATACACGGCAAAAGCTAGTGTCAAAGTAAGAGGGACGTTACTTTTAAAAGTTTAAGAACAGATAGTGGCAAAGTCAAGTCCGAATATCTGAAATTTCTCATTTAATTTGTTTGGGTCTCAAAGAAAAGCTGTGATACGGAAGAGCAAAGTAGTGCAAGGTCAATAAGCAATCAAAGCTCTGAAGCTAGAGAGTTTTGACAATAACTATTCAAAGGTTAGATAGAGAGAGAGCTGCTCTCCATCCCTCCAGGAAAAGGTGTATTATTTACCAGAGCTCTTTCGGAGAACCAAGATAATACAGTGAATATAATCATCTCCATAGTACTGTAACACAATAACTACAAGTGTGAAAAAAAACACAAAAAACATTCTTATATTTTCTATAATAAAATGTGGTGATTATTGCAGGTTTGATGTGTTGAAGCTAGCTGCAGATACTGTATAATAAAAACTTGTTGATAATAAAATACAAAATGGATGTCTCTCTAAATATAAAACACACCAGACTTATAACATGCAAGAAGTTTTCAAGACAAACTGAAGCTTGGAAAGCATTAGTTTTTCTTTTCAAGAAATTCTGCTTAACGAAATGGTTTATAGAATATGTTTATTTTGAATGACCTTATTAGAAATACGTAAACACATTAATTAAACATGGCTGGTGATTGATACTAAAAACAAAACAATTGGCATGTGTATATAAAGAAAACACAATTTTCTAGGTTTGATGGAATAAGAGAAAAGAGTTCCAGAAAGCTATAGTACAGCGACCCTACTATGAGAGTCATTCAAGGGAGTAATAACTCCTTGATTGCTATCATATGATGTTAATAAAAGATATGGACTTAAGGGAGAATATTACAAGAACTTTAATGAGAATATTTAACATGTTAGCAATGCAATAATGAGGATAAAAACATTACTGAAATGATCAGTGATTAACAAGACCTATGTGTTGGGTGGAACGCACACACATGCACACACACGCACGCACCCACACCCACCCACACACAGGTATGCACACACATGCACACACGCATGCACCTCATTTTGATCAGTGATTAATGACACAAAAATGATGACTGAGCAGGGAATGTATGAAATGTTTTTAGGAGTCCTGATTAGGGCGGGCATTTATGCACATACACGCTTGCAGAGGCAGAGCCAGGGATAATGAGTGTGTGTATGTATGTGTGTAAAATGCTCTTCCACAACTCCAGTGGAGAAGGTAATGAGTATGTGATAATACACTCAAACAAGAACTTAATGACTCACAGGTAAAGAGTGTTGCTGCAAAGGCACTGCGGCTACGGACAAGAAAACTTCATATCACCCCCTGTCTGTGATGCTCTACAAAGCATCCAGACACTGATCGATATCTGCTTGCTTGTCGGATTGTCTCCTTGAAATGATTTCCATGATGCAACACTGCACTATATTTCTGGTATTACGGAGGCACTTAAGCTTCACTAAACCATCGTACTGCAATCTGTTGGATGTCCCTTGGTCTCTCTCACATTTCACACACAAACATATACTCATGAATAGTGATGAAAGATTTTCAAGCTGTGCCAAAGTGGAAAAACAACAAACTGTGGAATGAAATTGACAGAAAGGATAATCTTACTTTTGGTGCATTGCAACCCTCTGACTAACAAAAAGTCACGTGTCGAAAGCATAAGATCTTTCTTTTTCTTTAATCAAGCAGAATAAACAGCAGCAGATGTCTGCGTCAGTGTCAGTGTACTAGTTACAGTCCATCAATTACACTGCATTTATCGTCTAGTGATGTCACAGCTTAATACTCACTTGAGACATGAGGCAGATTGGCGAAGAAGGCCTTGAGGCGACAGGCAAGCCACTCCATGCTCTCGTGGAGGTTGGCAAGAGCCTTCAGATCACTGACGTCACGGAGGATTTCATTCTGGGGGATTAATTTGTCTCCTAGGTTTCCAGTCAGCACCTCTGATTCCTTAGCAAAAGCCGCCCTGAATGATGGAGAGAGGTTGAGCTTGTGGTGTAAGAGTTCATGCGCTTGGAAGAATGGACAAAATTAAATATTGTCTGGGAAGAAAAACATCATTGTCTACCAGCAAATACCTTTCAACACCCCCTAAAAAAGAAGCATCAAGGACAAATATATAATAGATCAAGGCATGACTATGAAGGAGTATAATCTCTCAGTAATATTAAATTACCTGATATATATTACAAGTTGTTGGTTTTAAAGGTTGGGCACAATGTGTCTTACATAAACTCTATTATAGAAGCCCAAAATAGTTTGAGCAGATGTATAGATAACTATACAAATAGAGAATAGATCAAGAGAGAGGGGGGGGATAGGAAGTTGAACAGAATGTTTGGAATATTTGGAGGACATTAGAAGAATGGCCTTGCTCGAAGCTAAACAGCAGGTAGGAAACAAAAACAACAGGTGACGGTGAACATTTAGAAATACAAGACGAACAGAAGGCAGAGATTTGCTGGGTGGAAAAACAAAGACATTAAGATCAAAACCCTTTCCCCAGTATATTCACAAGCACTTGTTTTTTTTTTCGGGGGCCGGATAATTGACTTTGGAGACAGAGCGGGGAAGTTCGATAACTAAATCTTCACACCACAGCGCTGCGAGCACATGGCATGTGGACCGGTCCTCAGAGTCACCGGGATGCCCACAAGATCAAGATCCTTTGAACAACAGATGGGGGGAAAAACACCAGACACACAAACATATTATCTAGCTCACACATAGGCATGAGTAGCTTATTAATGAGGCTTTATTAAAGCGCTGGGTTGCCAGCCGTGCAGAAGCTAATCCTCCTTTCATAGTGATGAAAACATCTACAGCTCTCAAATCAAACAGCCTTATGGTCTCCCTCTTGCTATCTCTCACAGTGTGTGTGTGTTGGTCTGTATGAGGGGGGGGGAGCGCACACACACACAACAGATTGACTTTCTTTGGCCACATAACCAATTTATTTATTTACTTTACTATTCCGCTCCGATGAGCTCCAGTGTTCCCTGAAGAGTGCGCACATTCAAAGGCAATTTCGATAAGACTGACCCCCCCCTTCCTCCCAGCCTCTGTCTGCTCTTGTTATATTTTCCTATTTCGTTCTTCTCTCGTTTCCTCACTTCCTTTTAGATAGAGGGTGTTTAAAAGAGCAATCATGACTTCTTTTATGGGTGCATCTTAGTCAACAAGAGAGGGCTCAATAATATGTGAATAAAAGAGCAAAACCCTACTTGCTCAAGTACTACAAGACGGCAGTCTGTTTGACTGTATCAGTGTTCATACCGGGTGAAGTCCTCTTCATCCTCTCTTTTCTGACGGGTCTGTCTGGGTTGGGCCATGTTTGCCCAGTTAGGAAGTGACTGGAGCAAACGACTGATGTCCTCATCTTTAGACCAGGAAGCGCTGATGGTGAGCTTCTCCTCACACTGGACGATTCCCCTGAGAACACAGACACAGAACAAAATGCAGCGCAAACTCTGATTAATTAGTATGTGTTTTATAACAAGTTATAACAAAACGAGTTAGTATCCCTTAGGAGCTGCAAAACCTGCAAAAAAAAAACAAAACTATTTGATGGATGAATGGCAAAATGGTCGTTTCAGTATTTATTTATTTATTTTTTTACATTTAATGGGGTAAAGAATCCTCAGTTTGCCAATTTGGGTGGTGCCAAAGGCCCCTTTGTTAGTTAAATCAGTAGCATATTGTCAATTAGTCAAGTAAGGTTAGGGCTGAGCAATACATTGATATTATTAAGACTCAATGTTCTCTTAGATTTTTGATATCATAATACAGCGGCATAACTGTTGTCTTGTCCTGGTTTCAAAGGCTGGATTACGGCAGCTTTTAAAACCAGCTGTCATGTCTGTCTTCTTCAGTTTTGTCGATTTTCTTTGCCGTCTCGCTCTTTGTCTTTTTTTTTCCCCAGTCTTTCTGCATCAAATCAGCTGATGTTAAATTTTTTTCTGCTTATTGATATGACTGGTGTCCTCAAGAGTCTGCGTGTCTGGCAACAGTCTTATTTCTTCAGAAATAACAGACTGCAGAATGCACTGATTGACCAATAAAAATCAAATATTCAACACAGCCATGTAATAAATCATGACAGTTTCTCCCCTGATATGTCATCAATACACTAACTCAAGATAACAATTTAAAATTTATATTGTATTTATTTTTTGAAAAAGAAGAGTATGACATGCAACACTGCTCCCCTGACAGGGATTTTGTGAAACTGACACCTCAATGCAGTAAATGAATACATATTGACTGCTTTTTGCCTTCTGAGGGGTGATTTTTCTTCAGATATCATGACATATTGTAGATGAAATGTCTTGCAATATATTGACTATCCCTGTATTGTGATAGTATCATAATCGAGGGCCAAGTATGGTGATATTATCCTATGTTGAGCTATTAGCATCTGTACTGCCATGATATAGAACAGCAGGTCTGGTTTGGTGTAAAGATGAATTGAGGCAGACTGCCAGCATGTATTTGCTTTGTTTGCATATGTCCGGGCAGGAGAAACTGCTTGGATCTACAATTAATAGAGTTCTAATACCTTGTTCAGGAGACACAAGCTCTCTGGGGTTTCACAGCCACGAACAGAGGAAGAAGTGGGATTCAGAATGAGAGACGACAGCGCAAATACACACAAAAAATACACATTACAAACCCCCCCACACACACACATACATACATACACTTTGGCGGCCCATTCTGTTGGGCTTGTCTTTATCACTCGGAGGCCCCAGTGAGACTGAGGCTGACCTGTGACAGGGTCCAGATGGACTCCCAGCAGTCTGTCAGTCCTTTCCTGCATCTCCTGGCCCGTTCTTCAATCCCTCCCTTTCCCCTCCAAATTCTCTCGCCCTGCCTTTACCTGGCCAGGTGGTTATGTTGTCCCAGGGGAGCACAGATGGATGGCCTCTCACAGCACCAATGTGCTCCTGACGCTGTGTTTGTGTAGAAAGCAATAAGAAGAATTCTAACCTAATTCTACCAAGGAAACAAAGACCTGACTAAACTATAATAAGTCAAATACTCTTTACCATGCTGTGTTGTTCTTCATAGACAATCTGCTGCTCCACCTTTTTATTGTGTTTAAAAACAGCAGCTGTTAGCTTAAAAACCATGTCTCAGCCAAGATTTTCGATTAGGAATGCTTCCATAAATGCTTTGCTGACTGTTAACTTACTGAAACACAGATGTTTCCCTGAAAGGTTTATCATCCAAAAGACAAAAAGACAAACTAACCTGGCTCACTCTCTACTATAGGTAAAGGCAATGACCAAAAGTGTTCAAATATAATAAAAGAACATTCTTTAATCACATTTTTCTGTTACTGTTGTGTCATTGATTTTCACAGGTTTCAAAGAACCAATGATCATGTGAATGTAAGTAAAATTGTAAGAAACAAAAAAGAAACACTTGGATTAAATGATAAATTCCCAGCTGCTGCAGTGAGCAAGCATTTCCTTCCATTTACCTGTAGGCTGTGTTGCAGATTTCCTTGTACTCTTTAAGTTTGTCGCAAACCATTTCAAGGAACTGGTTGGAGTAGGCGCTCAGGTCCTGCATCAGACTCATTAGATCCTGGATGGACTTCTCCACTACCACCGTGCTCTGGAGGCAAATTTAGAAAGAGATCAATGAGTGTGTAGTTAGTTTTATTAAGACATAAACACAGTGTGTTTTCTACTTTTTTCTTTTTAAAGAAAAACAGACCAAGGACACAGAAAAATAAAGGGAATCTATTTTTTCTGCATGTGTCAGGTCAGATCCAGTCTGTTGTGGTGCCAATGGAATGGGATGGCTCCAACTTCGCTTGTCTGTCACCTGCAGCTCGACTGATGACTTGGTGCTGGAGAGCTTGTCAGGAGTCAAAACACTGTATTGGGGGAATGAATGATTTTGCGTGTGTGCGTTTTAAACTTGTGTGCTGTGTGTGTTTTCAGGCTGAAAGTGAGTGCGTGTGCATTTGTCACAGTGCGCCCATCACCAGGAGCCACGGCAGGGCTGTGACAGCAGCCATTACAGATTAGCCACTCCTGCGTGACTAATAGCTGGCCCGGGAACAGCGGAGCAGCTCCATATCCCCAGACACACACGCACGCACACACACATGTAGCGCAAACTTTTCAAAACACACACCTCTTGAGCAATTCAAGAGCTGTTAAATGAGATTGAAACTCAGTATGTTCCAGTTTGCCTGCTCCCAGCACTTAACCAATCTATCCTACATCTCCAATAATACAGATATCTAGCTATTAGTCTGGCGATAGCCTTGCCGGAGCCGCTGTGAAACCCTCTATGACTACGATAGCAGTGTTGTGTGTGTGGTGCAGCCTAATCCAATACAAAGATACACAGAGAGGGAATCTTAAATATGTGATTTCTATTCATCATTTATAGTCTTATTATTCATCTCACCATTCTTCCTATGTACATTTGGTATGGAGTTACACTGTTAGGGTGTGAAATTGCTTTGTCAAATATGAATAAAATGGAAATCACCTACACAGGAGAAGAACATTGGGAAGCAGAGGCTCATACTTACTGTTGCGCATTACCTGCCTACTGCCTGAAGAGAATACAGATGACCATCTTTTCCAGAATCAACATCTTACTTACTACAACAAATATCTGTACATAACCTGCCTATTTATAGTATATATGTATATATATCTTGATTATATTTTAACTTTAATACCTAATTACTATTTTTTATTTTTATTTATATGGCATGTGCCAAGTATGCCAAGTGCCAAGTGAGCCCAATTAAGTAAAACATAGTTAAGAAGGGGTGTTCCACATTATTAAGCACACTATTCCCAAGCAATATGGGAAAGAAAACGGATCTCTCTGCTACCAAAAAGCATGAAATAGTTCAATGCCTTGGACAAGGTATGAAAACCATAGATATTTCACAAAAACTTAAGCATGATCATCGTACTGTTAAAAGATTTGTGGGTGATTCAGAGCACATACGGGTTTGTGTAGAAAAAGGCACAGTGAGGAAGGTTTCTGTCAGACAAAAACATCAGATTAAGAGAGCAGCTGCTAAAACACCATCACAAAGTAGCAAACAGATATTTGAAGCTGCTGGTGCCTCTGGAGTCCCACAAACATCAAGGTGTAGGATCCTCCAAAGGTCGCGGTTATGTGCAGATCTTCTATTCTGGCACCCCTAAACAATGCTCACAAGCAGAAACAGCTGCAGTGGGCCCAGAAATATATGAAGACTAATTTTCAAACAGTCTTGTTCACTGATGAGTGCTGTTGTCCAGATGGATGGAGTAGTGGATGGTGGAGTGTGTCCCAACAAGGCTGCAATGGCCTCAAGGAGGAGGCGGAGTCAAGTTTTGGGCTGGAATCATGGGGAGAGAGCTGGTCAGCCCATTTAGGGTCGCTGAAGGTGTGAAAATGACCTCTGTAAACTATGTGGAGTTTCTACCTGGCCACTTTCTTCCATGGTACAAAAAGAAAAAAACATGCTTTCTATACCAAAATCATCTTCATGCATGCAATACACCATCTCATGCTGCAAGGAATACCTCTGCATCATTGGCTGCTATGGGCATAAAAGGAGAGAAACTCATGGTGTGGCCCCCATCCTCCCCTGACCTCAACCCTATTGAGAAGCTTTGGAGCATCCTCAAGCAAAAGATCTATAAGGGTGGGAGGCAGTTCACATTCAAACAACAACTCTGGGAGGCTATTCTGACATCCTGCAGATAAATTCAAGCAGGAACCCTTCAAAACCTCACAAGGTCAAAGGATGCAAGAATTGTGAAGCTGCTATCAAATAAGGGTCCTACGTTAAAATGTAACTTGACCTGTTTAGATGTTTTTGATTGAAAAAGCTTTTGATTTCAGTAAACATGACCTACTAAAATTGAAAAGATGAGCATTTTTATTTCATAACAACCTATAAAATGTTATGAAACTCTATTTTGTGTAATAATTTGGAACAGTGCGTTTTAAGTTTCTTTCATTTTTAACAAAAATACTACTTTCACTGCAAGGTTTGTTCAATAACATTTGAATTCATTAAAGTAACGGTTAATGACTTGAAAATTATACTGACTTATCGCATCAACCATTTAGAAAAATGTGAGAAAAATATAATTTGCATAATAATTTGAAACACAGTGTAATATATCTATGTGTATATATCTAAGAATATTCAGGGTTAGTAGCTAGCTCCCGAACTAGCTGAGCAGACTTTAGGGGGCAGTAGTGACTAATTGACCATCAGAAAATATAGCAGGACTCCTGATATGATAGAATGATATTAATATTAATAGGTCTTTCTCTGCTTTAGTTTCCCCTCGCTCATTCTGTCACAAGCAGGCGAGCAAGCATGGGCACACACGCCCGCATACACACAAACAGCAGCCACTCCACTGAGGGACGTAATGATCCATAGCAGTGCCTTTGCCCACTGAGTGCTAACCAAGGCCTCGTCTCTGCCAAGGGAGCACCCTTTACTGTCCATGCCTGACTCCCTGTCAGCCTGCCAGGGTAGGAAGGAACACACAGAACCTGCAGGGGCGCTAACTGTGTGTATAGCTCTGGCAGCAGCTCCCAGCACATCTGAGTGTAGGCTGGTGGTAATGTTAACTACTTTATATAACACAATAATAAAAAATAGATGTGGCAATGACATCACTGACAATTTCTTACTGTGCCGACGGTGATAATGCAATGATAATATATTCTTCTTTTCTTTTTTTTTTTTTTAAATCCCTGAGGGAAAATACTTTTTATCACAACTTCCACCAGGGAGGTCAGGTTGCAGGATCAGCACCGCTGAGGCTGCAAGGGATTCAGTGGGTAGCCAACAGAGTGCACGACTGACTTCCTCGAACATTTCAGTGTAAATGGAGTGTGGGAAAAATTTTATGACCCATTTGACTCCTTAAAAATGTGATTATTTTGATCAATCAAACTGGATTGAATTAGTTCAATCGCAGCACCGAACCTTGAGGGGAATCTGAACTGCTGCGGAAGCAAAAACAAATAACATTTATAAAGTAATTGGCATATAAAATGCCAATTGTGCAATACATAAAAAATGGTCTCAATTGTCTGTTATATAAAGTGATTATGAATTAAGTCAAAAGCACAGATTTCAGTATTATCAGGATATGGTAAATATTTTTTATACACGTTTAAAAAATGAGATTCATTAGAAAAAAGCTCTCAAATATGATTACTTCAATATTATAGTAGATTTTCTGAAACCCTTATTGCAAAATAAAAGGTAACCATTGGGAATTTTAAGATATGCTGCTGTCAAAATGTTCATGTGTATTCAAAATGATATCAGTGGCCTTTCACTCTTACTGCCTTTGCTTCGAGGACATGGAGCTCGATAGCAAGCTGCGGCAGTGAATGGAGAAGAGTAAACAATGGCTCCCCGATCCATTACTTCTGCTCTAACAAATGCTCTTGCACTCAGCTCCCTTGTCTAATTCTGCTCATTTAACACAGCCATTTGTCTTAGGCAGCAGAAATCATTAAAAAGTAATCAAGGGACAGATTGAGAAAGGGAGGGCAGAGAGAGTGAGCGCAGTAGAGGGAGCGTGTTTTGCAACGTCTACTCTATCTTACTTGACCATTGCATAGGAGACGACATGCACTGTGGAGGCTTCTTTATCCGCGCCTGTCGTTCTCTTTTTCTAATGTTTCAAGTCTAAAGGTCGACATACTGTGCTATCATGTGAAAAACATCCACATGTCTCGTGTCATTCGGCCTCAATGTATTGCATTACCCCTGAAACTGAGCTTGGTTGCACTTTGCCTCCACTCGCTTACATCATTACTTCGGAAAAGCCTAGTAATCACGGAAAATTAGACTTTAGTCTTGCAAATGGACCTCGTTGGATTTGCTGGGGTAAACTGGTGTCATTAAGAGTGAAATGACGGCCATGACCATCGTGGTTTAATGACAGGCAAGGCAGAGCTAGCACTCAGACTGGCGCCTCAGCGGGAAAAAGCTGTTAATGCATGGTCATCACCACAGAAAACCATCCAGAGCTGGTGCTAAAAGTAGTTATTTCCTTTGGTGGAGTGAGTTAAAAGCGCAAACAGGGAAAGATATTAATACAGTAAGGGTGCATGGATCTAATTACGAAATCTGTTACTATTTTCTGTTGGCTAAATACAGGTGTCATCCTGGGGTAAATAAATGAAGGTAGCAAAACAAAGTGAATGATATGTACTCCAGCTCTTTTTGGCAATTTAGGTGCTGTGTGTGTAAATGGCAGTTCATTTGGTAAAATTTCAGTTTTGTATTTTCTAAGCTGTTGAAGTGGGTCGGGGGGGTGGGCTTGATGGGAAACGGATCATGGATTTCCCCATTAAAAATAGTAGCATGGCCCCCTTAGGGTTGTCAGTGGGGGGTCAAAGTGTTTAACCCTTTGCTCCCTACCATTTCACTCACACCTTGACCCCAAACTGCTGACTCGTGTAATGCTGTTGCCATGCCATTCACGTGTGTGGCCAAGGGTTGCCAAAATAATCCACACTCAGCAGTGTGTATACACGGCTGCACACACCGCCGAGAGAACACATGCAAAGATAACCTCTGCACCCCCCCCCTCCATACACACACACACACACAGCTTGTCCCTCTCCTGAGTAACGGGGAACTGGGCATGAGTGGGACATCGTCTTGACAGATCATTCATCAACGTCAGAGCGGAGCCACACTCGAAGACTCCCCTGACACACACCGGATGGCCCTCGCACTTGTGCTTCCTCAACCACGACACATGCTCCTTTGTATGTGTGCGTGTGCATGTGAGTGGGTTTGCATTGAAGTTTGTTTAAGCGCCGACAACTCGGCAGTGTGCTTGTCTTTTCAAGTGTGTATAATGTCACTACAAAAAGGGGTCACATACAAAATTGCCCCCGACCCTCATGGGAATTTATTCAGACTGTGGGAGTACAAGCGAAAAAATTCGAACTCCACTTTCTTTGTTTGTCTTGCCTATTGGTGCGTTGGTCTTATTTATTTAAGATTTGACATCTTAATTTACTTGCAAACACATTTACATTCTCACACAAAATGTCTTCCTATATATGACCTGGAAGTCAACAATTTAAGATAATATAAGATAATAAAAGCTATAATCTATCTATACATACATATATATATATATACATACATATATATATATATATATATATATATATATATATATATATATATATATATATATATATATATATATATATATATATATATATATATATACATACACACACATAAAGGAAGTTTTACAGTGAAAAGCAAATAAATGACATACACAAGGGTTTAGCTGTTGTGTTCACAGTATGGAATAATAAACAGATTACTATGAGGCAAATACAAGCAAATAACTGGGTGGACAAGATGAAGTTATTAAAATAAAACATTTTATCTTTCACCTCCACTACCATCACGTCTAATGCATAGCTTAATGCAGTGTTTATAAGTGTTCTAATTGAGAGATGAGGAGCAATATCACACTCCAGCGATTACAGATGGGCTTCTATATATTACCTACTACCTATTCAAACCCACACACAAATGCAGGGTGAAATACAGGGTCCCTGCATGAACTAATCCTAGGAATCATCCCAGAGTTCAGATTTGCCATTAATTTTGAGTTAATGCACTTTTGGGTTACAATGTGGAATCCTACTTTGCAACAAAAAAGTGCATTTTACTCATCTTCTCATGAGCCTCTTGGCTTTTCCACACTCAACATTGTATCATTTCTTTCTATTAAACCTGATAGTCCTTACTATTTAATATAATTAAACTGGGTGAATGTGATCTGGGTGTTCCTGAAAAAGAGAGGATGTACTCAGTGAACTATCCCCTGAATAAATAATCATTTATCCCATATTCTTGTCAGTTACCATTAATCCTTGGATTTTAAGAACAGAGTGGGCCATCAGTTGTTTGGGTAAGTGGAAAAAAATGCATTGTATGAAAGAGTGAATAAAATTACAGTATAATGTAGTTAGTATAAGTGTGTGTGTGTGTGTGTGTGTGTGTGTGTGTGTGTGTGTGTGTGTGTGTGTGTGTGTGTGTGTGTGTGTGTGTGTGTGTGTGTGTTCCCCTCCATGCACTATTAAGCCCATATGGAGCCATTGTATTTGAACACATGAAAAACACACACAAAGCCACACAAAACAAATCGTGTCCTCACAGCAACACAAAGATTGCCATTTGCAAATTCAGAGCACTAATTTGCTTCTAAAAATTCAAGCTGTAACTTTTATCAGGGGCCTACAGCCAAAACCTTCTTTCCTTCAAAACCAAAGGGCATGTTTGTGGTAGAGCTGACATTTTCAGCTCCTCTCTCTCTAACTCACTCATTCCAAAAGGCAAAGATTATGTCTTGTTGCACACAGACGCTGTCAGTGGGAGCCCTGAATGATGTGAACCTGTTACTACCTTACCTCAGTTGGAGCTGTCTTTTTTTTTCCTTTGTTCATGCAGATGTTCCCTCTTTAACTACACAAACAGACATGACATATACATATATGTCTGGTAAATGTCTGTAAATATATAGACTATAAATGAAGCGCAGCTGTGTCACATTTGTAAGAGAAGCGAACAACTCTATGGCGGAGGCATGTTCTAGAGGCCCAGGGCAGCTGGGTGCAAGCCTCAGGAGTACATGTGTTTGCTGTGAGATAACCAGGCGAGGGTAGGTGGTGGGGATTGTTACACCTTAAGCAACGAGGAAGGTGGGAGAGGATGGGGAAAAAAAGACTCAAAAACACTCTTGGAATTTATCAGGATTTGAGTGAGTTTAGTAGAATAAAAAACATACCAGGGAAAATTGCTTATAAAACCTACTGCTGTATATGAGATATAGTATGTGTGATTGTTTTTCTAATGCTATATTTGTTCTTTAAAACATGACAATGAAACAGTTTAAACTATTTGAAATTTTAGTACCTTAAATATGAAATACTGAATTTAAAAGTAGGTATGAGAATGGACAAATCGCCTTTCCCATATGTCCTATCTTCTACACATTACAGTTAAATAATAATTTAATCAGGGTTTGATGACTGTGACTCTTTTCACAGATAATAGAAGAAGAGACGAGGGCAGGAGAAGCATCTGATCAAGCAATCAAACTTTCCTGTCACCTCTTCTTAATCTTTTAGGAGCACTAGAGTGGACCCGGACCGTTTGAGAAACTGCATAACCATTAAAGTTCAAGCGAGGCCAGGATGAGCCCATATCAAATCAAATAATCATTGGAAACCACCGTGCTGTCTAAGTGATTACAACTTTGTCTCTTTTGCTATGGGAGGAAAAAGGAGATTTGAGGGACTCATTTCAAGCGCAGCCAAAATTGCTCGCCATAAGTGTGTTATATTTTTCATTGAGGTGCCTCATTCTTTGATAATTCTTAACAGCTGTGAAATTGTCAACTGGATGTTTAGGCACAATCCATTTCACGACCGATAATGTAGCAGCGGCTGCCAGAAAACATTCGGACTAAATGAAAAAGCATTTCGAGTTTTGGTTTTTTTTTTTTTATTATTTTACTCTGAATAGGCCTGTTTTGACAGAATTAAAATGAGGCGCTCATCGAGATTCAGTTATTATTATAAACAAGGGATGGACTTCTGATTTTGTTCCTGGTATTGTTTTGGATGTGCTGCTCTCTGTGTGGGGGTAGCATGTGGCTGTGCATGTGCACAAATCACCCTAATACCCTCTTTCCTCCTTCCTCCCACTCCCACTTGTCTCCCAATCAGAGGGCACGGCTGATGCAGCTAACAGGTGTATTGTGTCGTGATTGCTGTCTGTTAATGGGAGCTGGGTGCTGCGAGTCGCCTTTATAAAGAGAAGCCCTCCCCTTCCTCATGCTCTAATCTGTGTGTGTGTGTGTGTGTGTGTGTGTGTGTGTGTGTGTGTGTGTGTGTGTGTGTGTGTGTGTGTGTGTGTGTGTGATGGTGGGGTGTTTGTAGGGGGGGGCAGCAGGGAGCCAATCAACAGGAAGCGATCAGCTCCCCGTAAGTAAACATTGTCTCCACACATCATCACAAATAAAAAGGTCAGTGTCATTACGATTCCTAGAGGTGGTTGTGCAAATTGTGTGTGTGTGTATGCACAAGTAACATGTGTATATGCATGCCTGTTTCCACCTTCCTCACTCACAAAGCTACATGTGAATATGAAATTTAAAAAGGTCAGCATCATTAGCAGGTGGAACATCTCTGCAATACAGTAAGTGTTCTGGCAGCTGACACAGTGACGGAAACCGGTCTTTATCCCACTCCAAAAACGAGTTGAGTGTGTATAGAATCACCCCAAAACAGGGACCTATAAATAACAAATGCTGGGACACTTACAGTAATATGCAAACGCACACAAAGGCAGATAGAAAAGGCCTCGTTGGTGGCTATTGTTCGGGGAAAAACTGCAGACAAAGCTGGATGACACTTAGCTGCAAAGAGAGGATCAATGTGTAATGTAATTATGGCTCTGGTGTGGTCTTGGCTGATGAAGTAAACAATCAGTACACAAACATTTTATCCTCATGCTCATGGGCGGGCACGCAGGTGGCTCAACACTGCTGTTTTTTAGGGCAGAGAAATGTGGGAGCCTATTTCTTGTTTTAGTGGGTTTGTGCCATGCTTGTGTGAAGCCGCATGCACACGCCGGGATGTTCCAGACAAGTGTGCGTATGCGAGTGTGTCACAAAGTGAGCCTGTAAAGGGGACATGGAGGGGGTTCTACCAAGATTAATGGAGCCAATCTCCGGCTATCCAGAGCTATCCAGCAGAGTGACCATACCCTCCCCTATTCTACTTTCTTCCTCTATTCTATTCCTCATCTCTCTTCCCCCCTACCCCTTTCCCTCGATCTAACTCTAATTAAATGAATCAATCAGTGGCAACACCAAAGCCGGACAGATAGCGCCCTGCTGCTAGGGCTAACACTGTGTAAGTCTAGTTTATGGGGGAAAAAAACATAAGAATAAACCCAAATACCTATGATGACACTAGATAAAAAGGTAGAGAGCATTAAAAAGAACAAGCGGGCAAGCAAGAAAGTCAGATATAAAGAGAAAATGAAAATGAACATAAAGAAGAGTGAGATTCTCGAGCTGCATGGCTGCTGTTCTCTTTTCTTGAATATCACAGCTCCTCCAGAGACTTATCAGCCCAGGCTATGCTATCACACAGATGCATGAATGGACGTTAACCTTTCTCTCTGAACTATATACTGTCTCTGTCAGCTCTTATCTTGTGGTCATAGTGGACAATATATAGCCAGTGTCAAGCTCAAATTCATATCATTATATAATACATATACAGGATATATAAATGCAGCATTTGACACCACTGGTGCCTAGTGATAGGCAAATCATTGTCCATATCAATATTACTTAATAACCTTGGCCCAAACTGCATGTGTATTGCTTATTATGGGCTGTTTGACGAAACCTAAGGTGTGACATTCACTTTGACTCCTGTGCAGCGTTTCCATAAAGCCACTTTGTCCATTTCTACAGCCGAGATATAACCGACAAAGGGTCAAAGAATTCATATAATATAAATGTATTAAATAATATGGGTCCACTCCAAAAGTTAATGCTATGGAAATGCATCCATAAATATTCACGTCACGCCGCAAAGGGGTCGTAATAATAGACAAGAGGCAGTCCTAGCCTGTATCACACAACAGAGGGTCAGAAAATGAAAATTTTGCAAAGATATGAATTTATATGTAAATGAGTGATGCAGAACTGTGTATATATCGGTCACCAAAAAAAAGTGGCGTGTGCACTGGCATATGCGTGTGCGCTATTACATTTCTGTTTGGCTCGAAACTCTTCAGCTCCCTTCCAGAACATACAAAACCACACATGCTAGACGCTAATGTCTTCCTCCAATTCGAACTACCGCGCACATTAATGTGTGCTTCAGTGGTTGCAGAGAGCAGATGCGTCTATAAAACGTGCTCCCCTATGGTTTTCTCGTATGTGGCTGCAGCCAAGGTGTATGAGAGTGTGTGTTTAATGTGCTGTAGCAATATTACGCTCTCTTCCTCCCATCAGCCACGCCGGCTGCGGTGCCAGCGGTGTATGTGTCTTTTTCTGATAACACCTGGCACAGAAAGCATCATGGCTCCTACAGTACATATGTGCACACAAGCACACTCCCGCCCTGATATGCAGACACAAAGACACACACACACTACTACAGGTATATGTGCTTCATGATTGGAAACTCGTGCAACCATTATATAGTGCTGTCATTATAATCTTTAATTATCCGTTGCAGTCACAGGGCTGGATAGATTCACCACCTGGCCAGCTAAACGCTCCGGATATAAACTAGTGAAAGTAATGTCCTTTCTGGATAAAAAAAAAGGTGTCAAACTCCTTTTATCAGAAGCACTCACGACAACGGTTTCCAACTAAGTAAATAAAAAGAACCTACATTGTGGAAGAGCACTCTGTTGTTACTCATAGCTGTGACACTGACGATGAAGGCCATCAAAGAAAACAGTGGGAAGGCTCTCAAATTGGAGACCAGAAAGACAACGCAGGTAGCAAAACACTGTCTCACAAGGATACAAATACAGACATGAAAAAAAAAATACCAAAAAACATGCACAGATGCCATCCTGACCCGAGAATGTGAGTGGCAGGGGAAGAAGAATGGAAGGCTCTTTTATTTAGCCCAATTAAAAAAGGCAAAACGCCCAAACAAAAGGAGCGTTTTATTGCGCTCCCCACTATCAGCGGAAAGGCTCATTAGCCACAGCAGCATAATTAGCAAGATGCTGCACTCCTCGTTAAGGAGGGGCCCGAGCCGTAAACAAACCCTGCTGAACTCCAACGCCCACGGTCTCTCTCTCTGTAATGAACTGCCACCGCTGTTCCCTCCCTGTGAGAGAAGACAGGAAGGCTCTGACAGAAACAAACACACAACAAAATGCAACGCGCACACACACACACATTCAAGGTCTGCAACATAAATACAGAAGGCACAAACACCCTCACCACTTCCTTGACAACAGCATGGACACATGGACATGTGCACACACACACAAATGTCAAAAAAGATAATTTGCATGCAAAGCCTACATTTTTACAATACTATACATGTAGAGCCATCCTCCACCAAAGGCTGACAGCTGAGGCATAAAACGTTGCCAACTGGTTCTCAGATTTGGCACTGCTGAATGACTAATGGCTGCCAAAATCATCATTATGAGCCCAAATGTAGTCTGCACCAGTTACAGTTACAGTAATACATACCGTATATACCAACACCACACCTTAAAATAAAAGTGTGAAAGCATAGGCTCAGAAAAGCTATATTCCTTATCGGTGTAGCTGTGCTGTGACACAGTCATGGTGTTTGTGGTTAAATCACAAGTAGTTAGCAACAGCTACAAACTCAAAAAGGCCACTATCTAAGCCAGTTATGATCCTGCGACATAGGTGGCATTGTAGCCATAATGATTTGAGAGAGGAAGCACAGTGGAGGGAAAGAGTTTGTGCAAGTGTCTCTGTATGTTTGTGTCCGCCCCTGAAATAACATAGATCACAGAAAACTGAAAGGTGAGTGTACTCAAGAGAGCCCTCCTCCATTGTACAGGGTATAAAGAGAAAACGGTGGTGAACAACAGCTAGTGTGGATTTTTTTTGTCTGACTGCTTACATGTGGATTTGTCACACTGTGTACCTGAGAGTCAGAGCCTTTGCCTGTGTTAGCAAGTCATTTTTTAATGCATTCCATAAAAAACAGACCTGTAAAAGCTTTTCATAGAACCACAAATGACTAAAGAGTACAGAAGTAGGAAATTATAATACATATATTGGACAAGGAGACAACATGATGTTCCTCACCTGCAGCAGAGGTCTCTGGACACCCAGAACCTTCATAGTATCAGCACTGGCAAGTATCTTCAAGGGGTCAGCTGCCTTGCTCACTGCCTCAATTTCCTTGTTGATTTCCGTTCTCACCTGATGGTTCAGTGACAAAGGTTGACATTAAATGAGCAGGAGACAGGAGAAACACACCTCTGAGGTATGGTAATATGACTTTCTCTGATTGACTAATATTTAAAGTTGAGTCAACAGTTTTTCAACAGTTATATTATTATTATTTTCCTATGTACTTAAGATTTGACATTTACAGTTGGTGAAAATATTTCCATCATTATAATTACACTGCACTTTCAAAGCAGTTTCCTATGTTTGGTTGAAAAAATACTGCACGGCTCCAGATGGCTGTCTGTATAAAACACATTGCTTGAAAAAAAAAAGTTGAAAAAGTTGAAATTTCTTTGTTAAGGACCAAGCGGTGGAATAAATCAGAATAACAATTAGTTTGTAAGTAAAATTTTATTTGCTTGAGTAGAGCAACTCTAAAACCAGAGATGCAAAAGGTGTATGCAGGAATGTTTTCTATTTTAACGTTAATATATACATACCCTATGTACCAACACTCAGGAATAAACTAATAGATCTATCTTTGAGGTCATTGAAGTTTAGTTGGGCACGAGCAGATATTATATTATGGTAATATTAACAAGATTGACAGTGGACATGTCACTGTTTTATGTGTGAATGTGAATTTGAATGTGAATATCATGAAAAAGTTCAGTAATATTTGTCAATCATTCCAGAAAGTGAAACTTGTATTATATGAATCCATTAAACAATGAAGTGAAATGTCCACCCTTTATTTCTGTATTTCTGAGGAGTATGTTTTACATATAATGAAACTGTAAACTTTTCATGATATTATTTAAAATGCATCTGTATATATCACATAAAATTAATGCTTTTTTTAGTGTCATTTGTGTCCCATAGTCCAATATGAGTGTTGCAAGTGCTATCAACTCAAGCATTGCTTTGAGTGTTGGTATACAACTCTGTTAGATACTATAAAAGGCGTCAATTTGCTATTGCACCAACCTGGTTGAGGAAGAGGTCATTGATGTAGTAAGTGAGGAACGCTCGGAGTTGGCACTGCTTAGCTTGGCCTGGCCCCATGTTCATTTCTATCTCCTGAATGAACCTGTGCAGAACAGACAAGACAAACAAACATTTGGAACGACTTAGCAACGGCTGTAAACGTATGCTAATTCTCCTGCAAAATGTTTAACGTTTTCACAGGAGCAATGAGACGCAGGCTTGTGACCAGCAGCACAGTTTCTTTGCATCAGCGGGTGGATCACCACCAGGCGGGGTAAGATCGGCCATGGGACTGAATTTGGAAAGCTTAATAGACTATAAAGGTGCCCTTGAGCAAGGTAGTTAACCTGTGCTCGTGTAGAGCTGTTCAGGGCCAGAAGGGCAAAACTAAGCAACCTTCAATATGAACGCTTGCAACAGTATTTAGTGTCTCCAGGTAAAAGTAAAACAATTCTAAAACTGCATATATTAAACCTGCTTACCGGTAATTATACAAAACTATCAGAGGTTCAGTATTCATGCTTTTTAAATTCCCTCAGTAAGCTGGTGAGTGGTTGGACAGATAGGGTCAGACAGTAATGTATGGTTTGGTAGAGGCACAGGCACACCTCGTTTGTCAGAGAATCATTGGTCACTGGCCTCCTCTCACACACACACCACAGGGCAAACCATGCAAGAGCGAGTGCCTTCTCAAGCGCTCAGCACATATAAATGCACAAATAAATCAAACTCCTCACAAAAGAATTCTTTGACCTACAAGACCTGTAATATATACACCCTAACTAAAGACAGAACAAAAAAAGAAGAGGGAAAAGAAAAATGTTTCATGTGAGAAAAATCATGAAAAAACTAAGGACAGAAGCTGGAAATGATACAGGATTGAAGCTTTAAAAATTATTCTAGGTGGTGAATTTATTGGTCAAATCCATTTGTAAAAAGCAGCAGGAATACTCCACTGCTTGGAAAACGTGGTCTATTATAGTAATATAGAGTGGAAGCCAGAACCAGGAGCCTGCAGCAATTCAGACAAACAGGAACACAAGTCTATGCGGGAACCATAGATTAGTGATGCTGGGTGATTGATTAGCAAAAGTTAATCTTACATGTACGTGTTGATGTGATGGCAACTCTGGCTCTGCAGAAACACAGACACACACAAAAACCCATGCAGACAAACACATGAGGAGCACAAGCTGTAAGATCACACACTCAGCATCTGTGCCCAATTAGTCAGCAAGAGCTGAGCAAGTGTGTGTGTGTGCGTGTGTGCATATGTGCATCCGTGTGTGTCAGAATGAGAAAGAGAGAGGCAGCGTGAGCTCGGAAACTAAACCTATTCTAAATCCTTCATTGATTCCCACTGAAACTCTACCACAGCAGAAAGTTGAGTAGGAGAAACTCTTCTGTGGCCTCATTAAAACCGTCAACCTTGCAAAACAATGGGGGGGCAGATATACAGCTTCTCTGTATGGATATGTAGATAACACAACTTAAAGGCTCCTCCTTTAACAACAAAAAAAAATAATAATACAATTTCTGCTGACAACTTCATTTCCAAAAATCGATCTTAAGACAAAAGTTGCCAGTTTCAACGTGCTTCGCGCTGCTCTGAGATCCATCTCGTGCTGTCATTATTGTCATTGTTTCAATACAAGTGTCAAGATGATGGATCTTCGCGTTAGCGCCTGAGCACAGATGGATTTTTGTAGGCAGCGGTGATAACATTTGAGTAATGTAGCAGGGACGAGGCAGCAAAGCGGCTTTGTCTATCCAGACGGCCATCTGGAGCCGAGCCGCAGGCCTCTTCATGAGGACACCGAACCCATGGGTGTTTAGCCAAGGTAACTGGGCTAAAAGGGCCGTTGAGCAAGACAACATGCATAAAACAAAATACTGTGTGAGAGGATCCAGAGAAATCATTTGGAATATAGAGTAGATACGCTGATTAAAAATGCTGTAACATGGGGCAAAGCACAGCAGAGCTTAAAGATTTCCAAAAAAACAAGCTCTCTCAGCTGATTATCATTACCGCCACATCTCACAAACGTCTGTCTCGCTGATGGCGTGACATATTGTATAGAGAGTAACGGCTCCTGGTGAAGATGATGGTGGTGATAATGAATTTTCACCAGACAACTGAACACACACTTCTACTCGCTCAAAAGCGATCAACTTGTCTCAACTCCAAATAAATCGCAAACCGCCAAAGCCCGGCATAGAGCTTGTATCTTCGCAAGCTGTACATGGCCATTCGCAGAAACTCCAGAGCCAAAAAAAAAAAAAAACATGGTGAGGCAGTCTGACCTCTGCAAAGAATGACAGCCAGCCTCATTTGATCTCCCAAGGCTACAAGAAAGCTAGACTTTACACTGGTCTAAATTGACATTTTCACCAGTTATCATGAGCCACTGTAGGATTCATCAGAAAATGGCCAGGTTTGATAGCTTCTCAACTTGTCAGGCTTGACTTTTCTTCTAAAGGAGGATGTTGAAAAAAGTCTTTGGAGAAGAGTGTCATCTGTATATATTACAAGTTTGAAAAACATTGTTTTAAAAGGGCAACATAACGCTATTTTATAAGAACACGTAACCCTGTTATGGTTTCTAAAATAAATGTGCCTGTAACCTGTAAAGGCTTAATTCACTTCACAAGCGTACCATACAACATAAAAGGCAATTTAATGGCAGACAAAAGCATAATTGGCATACATGCTTCCTTAAATATCCTCCATTTATTTATTCAAAGGGTGCCTTTAATCAAAACCACGAGAATTCATTGAAAGGTGTCCGCTTCGGCTTGTGAGGCTGTTATAATTGGACTCGATGTGACATTAACAATGTTGGTTCCGTTGCCAGGTGTCAACAAAACACACCAGTCCACCATATGGCAGCTGTACACAGCAGAGGTGGCAGCCAAGTCACTAAGGAGATGCTGTGGAAGCGCCGCAGAGACACAGCAGCAGCTACACAGTGTGGACTCGCCCCTGTGTGTGAAATCTTAATAACCTTAAATAATCTGCTTATCTACCCTCACGCACAAAAAACACACACTAACACGCTATTACCAGTGGCAGACATTTAGACATGGGAGTGAGGGCTGAAATAGAAGGCATCAATTATAAGAAGGGTATTGGAGTTGGAAAAGACAACAAGACAAAGAGTGAGCTAGCAGTACTGGTGCTAATTGATTTTCTGATTATAATCATGATCATATTAACAATAAATTAATACTGTGCTAATACAATCATATTTGTTCATTGACACTAAAGCAGAGCAGATGCTTGACAATATGGAGCTTTATTCTATGCCCTCTAGCAAAGAGTCAACGCTATCTAACCAACAGGCCTCTATACTGGCCGAACAAACTAAAGGCTTGTATTTCTATACCCCCAAAACTCTAAGAATTGCTCATATTGAAATAATTACAGCAGCCATGTCATTTTATATAAAGTTTTACACTTTGATTTGGGAAATAGTCATTTTTAAACAATTTACACTTATGAAAACATCCTGACAAAATGACAAATGCAAGAATCCCTGAATGTCTTGTTACCAGGGTCAGGTTTTAGAAATGTATGCAGGGGAACTGTTGCAGACTGGCTCCAGAAATTTCCTTCCACTACTTATCACACGGGTGTCAAGACTTCATCATATGCACAGGCACAAAAACATTCAAACCCAGGATGTTATTCAAATTCAGGAGGGAGAGGCGTGCCGTGGCATCCTCATGTAACCCTCAAGGTGTCGTCCTCTGGAACCAACATGGCCGCACCAGACACACCACAAACACAGTTTCTTAGCAGAAACTGCCGATGAGTGCTCCTGACAGCATGTAATTATCTGTCATTAGGAAACAGATGTCAGAGCCTAGGGTATGCTGCTAGAAAACTGTAGACGCCATGCCCTATGTGTATGTATGTTGAGAAATAGCATTGGCATAATGTATTTATACCAACAGGGATCTGGCTAATGAGTGAACCCGCTGCATCCTAATGGATGTTTGATTATTCAAAGAAAGCCAAGGTGATGATTTTTTTTTAAAGGTAGATAAAACAAATGAGAATAGACAGGGAGAAATATGCTTTATAGCAGCAGCTCAGAATTAATTTTCCACCAAATCTAAGGTAACAAATACTTCTTTAAATGGAAAGGGTTGGGATTCCATCATCCATCTTTATCTGCGGCAGCGGCGTAATGATGCTGAAAGAGAAATGGGATAAAGACAAAGATTTGAGAAAGACAGCAGAATAAGAGTGTGCTACGATCGATTAGATACTCAGCATTTTTAAATCTCACGGAATTCCCCCCAGGCACGAACCTATCTGCTACATTGAATTTTGATTTCGCCGACCAGAGACGAAGGCTTGTCCTGTAAAGACCTGTCACACACCAAGGACAGGACATGCTGAACTTCTGCCAGCTGACAGACAGAGAAGGAGGGAGTGCTGCTGTGCATGTGTGTGTGTGTGTGTGCATACTTGTGTCAGCAACACATGATAAGTCGTTCTGTCATTGTCAGACTAATGCAAACCCATACACCGACATAAATATGTACAGCCAAATGTCAATACGTCAATGCACCACATTCATTGACACTTATCTTTTTCTAATTTGCAATTATTCTTACTTGCAGCGCTGCCCAGCCACTTCACAGGAAGATTTCAGTCATAAAAGGATTTTAATGGATGGGGAAACATAATGAGTTTTATGGCACAACCAACATTAGCTTTCATTCCAGTGGATCCCACAATAAATGTTAGAATGGCGGCTTTTAATTGTTATTCAACTGCACATTGGATATTGATTCTCCGGGAAAATTACACACTTCGTACTCATTTCTGCAGCAGTGGTAAATTAATGGAGTCACAAGACGTACTCTTGAGATTTCAAGACACATAGCTTTTCCAAAAGAAAGAAATTAAATGGATGAGAAAGAAATCATGTTCTATTATGATTCAAATAACTTTTATTCCACATGCTATATTATAAAATATGTCTATGTATAAAAATATACATATACAGGTACAGGTTTGTAGACCTTCAGCAGTTTCCACCTCAACCACTGGATGGCACTGTGTCAGCTTTCTCTACCAGTTCAGGCCGCACGACTAGTTGACAGAAGACTCAATACCAAATCGTTTTGGAGAAAATTAAGATTCTCGTTGGTGTGTAGCTTCTGAAAGCTGTACAGGATTTGCTGTATGGATGTCTGTATGCATGGGAGTGAGTAAGACACAGGAAGACGAACAAAGAGAAAGAGATGTGTGAAGATATTGTTTTGTGGTGAGTTTTGATGAAGTGTGTGAGCATGTGTTTTCATCAGTGCCTGGTGAAATGCATATGGTCTTCCCACACACACCGCCCACGCCTCTGCCAGACTCCCCGCTGTTTTATATCCTGCTCTTGCCCCCGATGCTGCATCACGTGCGCTGAAGGCTTTTCATTGTGTTTGCACATGTGTGCGCATGCATGAGTGAGAGTGGGTATGTGTGTGTACAGAGGTGGTGGTGATGGGGGTGGGGGGGACAAAAGAGAGAAAGAAAGAACTGCGATTGGAAGATGCGAAGATGCACTGTGGAAATTATGTGTGACCACATGCTTACAGCAGCAGGCGAAAACGGGCTTCATAATCAGGACCTTTCCCTGGGAGATTGAGACTAAAAGGCTATAAAAGAGAGGGCCGTCTTCCCGTAAACCTGCATAGGCTCTGATAGACCACGATGGATAATAGACAGACAACACTATGAGATAATCCTTCAAGGTTATTTGTTCCCCATGATTTTCAGCTTGACCCTGCCGCACAAAGAGGGAAAAAACGATAGCCGTTCAGATAACACATAAAATACATGTTTTTAGATAGCAAGTGTCACCCTTCGCATAGGCTTTTGCACTAAAGCTCCTCAATAAGAGCCATTCGGTAAAATGTGTCAGGTTACCCTAATACATGTGGATGTAACTGAAAAAAGGGTAAAAGAACTAAATTCTTGATCAAGATATACATCTTAAAAGGTATATTTCAATCTTCTGACTACAAATTAAATATTGTCAGACTATGCCTAAGAAGTTGGTGTCAACCTATAAGAAATGTTTCAGTACTGTCTCATTGCAGCACTCATAATAAATGCTGTCAATGGGGGTTGTCAAGACTGAAGTCAGAGGCAATAAGATTATTTTTAGGGCAGATTTTGTAGCCGTATGGTCTTAAAAATCGATGTTCTATTTAATTATGAGCCTTCATAAAAACTGACATGAGGGCTGATAACATTAATACCAAGGAGGTTGCACTCCTCAAGTAATTTAGTAATTTAGGGAACACGTAGCTTACCAAGATAAGCACAAGAAATAGTACAATGTAAAGTTAGGGCCGATGTAGAGGTGTGTGATGTTCATTTGTGGACATCTTTGTGTATACAGCTAAGTAGGGATATCTGTGTATTTGCAACAGATCTTCTTTATGTGTGTGTGTAAGTGGAACTGTGCACCCGCACGTGCATTGCCTGCACACACAGCCTCCGAGTCTATTTCTGTCAGCGTGTGTACATGAGTGTGTGTGTGCCGGCCCGTCGCAGTGTGGTGCAGACCAATTAAAACAGGGGAGATTGATGACCAGGGTCTCTGAGTAGCAGTAGCAGCAGTAGTGGTAGCAGACAGCTGCTTCCTGCAGACAACAGGAAATGAGATGGCCTTGTTTAGCTGACGCTGCCAACACCAACACCACAGAGCTTCAAAGACAAATCACCGTCTTACTGCTGCTATTGCCCTACTCCTCCATCTTCCCACAGCGTGCCCTCCACCCTCCATCTCTTTCTAATTCTACCCGAGACTACCGCTCTCATTAGTCTTCGCTCTACGAGTAATGTACTGAAGGTATATTCAGGTAATACAGTGCAGACTAGGTACAGAGATACTGCCTCAATTGCTTGATCCTGGTTCTTGCTGGAAGCCAACAAATAAATATTTTCTGCCAGTTTGGGAGTATTTAATTTTTCGCTGAATCACTGTCTATGCCCATTTTCAAAAAGATTTGGTCTAGCCCAACAAAAATGAGAAAGAAATCTAGAAATCTTAGCAGTAGGGCTACAAAACTATCCACTGCTGTCACTACACATTCTCTACAGCTTCCATTTTCCTTTTTAAAGTTTGTCCCTGAAGTATGAATTTTACACAGAGGACTGTCTCCACTGTCAACCGAATGACAAATAGTACAATTATTGGAATAAAGAGTGAGTCTGGTGGTTGCTCAACATCAATTATGTTAAAAAGAAGAAGCACCATGAAATAATGTAAATGTTTATAATGAGGCTTAGTGTAAGACAAATCAGTACAATCCAATCTTCTACTGGTCATGGTGTTTTCAAACCAGAAGCAGGTTTTTGTGTTGTTCTCCCCTGCAAACACAAAGCACGCAGCCCATTCATTAATTGTCTTTTCTCCTTTTACTGTGCCGTGAATGGAGGAAGACTGTGGGATAAGCTCAGCTCTCTCACATGCTGCAATGAGTCATTAAAACCCCAGAATTGCAAAGATGCCTCAACGAGAGGTTATGGGGGCCCAAATTACTGCTTTTGTGCACAAATTGTGAGACAGAGGCAGGTGATGGCACTGTTCACAGCTGGTCCCATGGTGTTTGAAATGTGTGTGTGGGTGTATGGCTCCATCAAATACCTATTTTCTTAATAAGAGGCGCTAACTGCTTCTTTCAAACACACACAGACACACACTAGTCTCTAGTCGGAAGGCAGGTGCAGACAGTTACTGTATCTGGTCTAATTGTAATCTGCTAAATTCTACAGCATTTAGGAGTTTATCTCCTCCTTATAAAACAAGCCTTATTAATAAACCAGGCACTAAGGGGCCTCCCACAGGTGACATTTTAAGAAGTGAGGAGTGCTTTATAAAAGTTAGCCAGAAAGTTAAAAAGAAACCATATACAGAGTAGAATCGACACAACAACACTCATTCAAAGATAAGGTGACTCATACCTGTATCTAAACTGTTTCTACACATAGTCCAGTACAAGAATGGATTACCTGAATATTGTAGATGCTTACTCTGAACCCCAAAGCAGATAAGAAACCCAATTCAAGCCTATTTTTCTGCTTAAGCCTGGGATTCCGCAAGTATATCAAAGTGAACCTCTGTGAGCAACTTACAGTTTATGCGTAATGTGTTTGACATTTTCGGTCTGTGAATCACTTATTAGCTTCAGCAAAAATAATTAAAGTGGAAGGATGAAGAGGAGGAGGGAGGCTTTGAGCCTAATTAAAGGTCCCATCTCCACTGGCAATGGCGACCTGTATTAACATAGAGTCAAAAGGAAAACAAACAAAATAAAACATTGCTTAGCTCATAAAAAACAGCTCTTAGCGCACGAAATGTAATGCAACATGCTTTTATCAGGGCGAATGACGCTGCCCTGACTCATATTTTTTGCTTTTGTAAAAGTCATCATCAAGTCTGAATTGCTTTGGTGGTGAATTATTAAGTGAAACAGTAGAGCATGGGAGCATTTAGCGGGAACCGATTCATCTTTCACACTGTTGCAAACACTGACTGCTCACATACACACACACACGTTACTTTCTAATCAGAGTTGATGGAATTAATGCGGATATTAGAGCAACGGAAAGACACTCATGTTTCAGTATATGACTCAGCAAGACTGAAATGGCAACTATCCCTTGGAGAGCTAAGTGCAAAGGAAGGCACTCTTCAATTCGCCTGAAAACTACTGAGAAAAACACTTAACCTGCACACACAAAGGGCTGGCAGCAACGATGGACAAGTAGTCTATTTTGGCCCAAAGGGGAGAGTAAATGGAAAGTTCCCTTGCAGAAAGCAGTCAAGGTTAAAAGGATTGTTAAAAGGATTTTCTAGGGGACACAATGGCCTCAGGTAAGGAAATGTCATTCTGTGTATACACAGTAAATATATAGAGCAGAAACAAGTTTCCTATTATATTTCCATTCTGGGGTGTGTTTGTCTTCCTCATACTCAACCAACACACAACAGTGACACTGCCTTGTATCATAGACACCGAAAGACTGATGCATTCCTCCAATCAGGTTGCTAGGTGAGTCATTTCACATCACATTCGCTTCTGATTAAAAAACACTTTATATTTATCACCTCTTCTCCTTACTGTACGCCATTATCTCCTCCTCTGCATCTCCCGCCCTTCATTTCATTCCTCTTTCTCTCCCCTACTGTCATCTCTGGTCTCTTATCCTGTGTAACGCTTCAGAATCTCCTTTCTCCCTCATCTTTCTCTCTCACCCTTTTTTCCCCTAATTCCCTAGCCTCTCTCTATTTTTACCACTCCATTTCTGTTATCTCTCCATGGCACCATTTCAATACACACACACACACACACACATATATATATATATATATATATATATATATATATACACACACACCCCTTGCCATACTTTTCCTCCTCTATCTCTCTTCCCCCCTCTACCTCTCTTAGCCTTCCATTCCATTTAGACCTTTATGTAAGCGTAGGACTTTTCATCCTGTTGCGTCCAGGTTGTAAATTGAAATGGTTCAGGGGGCTCCATTGAAGCCTGATTGAATTTAAAAAGAGAGTGCCGTAAAGAGAACTAGTGGCGAGAGAACTGTAATACACTGAAGGGCCCCCCAAGCTATGACAGTGTTGACAGAGAGGGGAGAGGACAGGAAGGGGAGCGCGGGAGGTGACGATGGGTGAGAGAGGCTTTAAAAAAAAAAAAAAGAGGGGGGCTGAGTGCGGACAAAGTGAAGGTGGAAAGAAGCACTGGCAAAAAAAAAAGTCTAGACACAAAAAAAGAGTGAGACCAAGGGGATTGAAAGGAAAGGGTAAAAAGGAGTAGTCGGGTAGAGTGATTGAAAAGCTATAAAACTCCTCATTGGCATGAAAACCAGCCTATTACCCATAGTGCAGAGCAGATAGACAGAAACACAAAACCCCTGACAAGTGTGCACCCTTGATAGTGACACCTCACCAAAATGCCTCAATCACGGGTTTGCATGGCCTGGGGAGAGTGAGGTGACAGGTCTCATATTGGAGACGGCCGGCGAAATGCAATTCCAGGAAGTCAGCTTTAGGGCTGTGTGTCTGTCATACCTACAGCTCTGATAATACTCCCACACATCACATTACACCGCCGCAATAGCCACCTCTCTTCACAGAGGGCATGCGCAAAACCAAGGTGCAGTCACATGCACATACGGGGATTCTTGGTGTACATTACTGCCGGGGGAAATATGATGTTAGGGGTTAAATTATTCATTGATCCTTTCATAGCTTCTCCAAGCCTGCTTGTTGTCGTGTCATGTCTGGGTCCACTTGAAAGGGCTCTCTCTCTCTCTCTGCATATGGCACTGACCTTTAGCTTTCACTTTAAAGGGTGGCAGGCGTGTGTGGTGTGTTTTTTTCATGTTGATGGCCGAGTAGGCTAAATCTGTCCATAAAACATTTCAGGTATCGGGATGACCGAAAAACAACAGGGGTGCGTACGATAAGGGGAGATGTAGTGAGAGGAGGAATTTGCCAGAACCACTCAGTGATTCCTGGATTAAAGTCTGGGTTTAAAATTATTAACAAGATAATTAGCTATAATTGATATAAATGAGCATTGAAATGTCAGCAGAGAATGGTCTTTATTGCTCATTAATTTGGACAATAATCACACAATTATCTAATAAAAGGATAAATTTTAGGTTGGAGCACAATTCATTTCTTGAGCACCAGAGAACTAATCCTCTATAGGATTATTGTCTATAGGAAATTTCATAATTGGCCCTCACTTAGAAGATGCAGGGCAGTTTTGGAGCTCATTAAATCATTTTGTTTGACATCAGCCGTTGCCACTATAAAATAAAATATGTCTGCAGTTTAACTGCATATTAGAGAACAATATGAAAGAGATTGAGTTCTTAATTTGTGTAATGAAGGTTCTGGTTGAAAAATACTCAGCGGCTGTATCTGCCCATCATATCCTCCTGAGGCTTCCAGTTCCACTTCCTACAAGGCTTCGCTGAACCCTTACTGAACCGTGACCCCAAAACCAAGGTCCCTAATTTCTGTGTAATGTGACACTCCTCCTGTACATTAAACTCAATACATGTGATAAAATATTCTCACATAAGAACAAATATGACCCAATAAACTCAACAGCCTCAAGTCTAATTCCTCAGTGAAACCTCTTGGGCTTAGAGGGCCCGGTTCAAAAATAAAGAATCCCTCCCTCATAATTTCTATGACCAACATATTTTTCTCGATTCCCATATATTTAAGAGATGAGACTAATGTAATTCATCAACATAAAAGGTGCTGCACCTTATGGTATGTTTTATTTTCAGTTAATCTTTATTTGACTACTCTTGATGTTGTTCTTACATATTCTCTTCCCAGAGGACATGTGAATGAATAAATAACACCCTTTTTAATGCATGAGATCGCTTCTCTAATTAGTTTTACATATTTTTTTTTACCTGTTTTTACCCGTATGGTGGCTGAACCAAGTTTGTCTGGTTGTGATGATTCATTGGATGCATTGTGGAATAACCTTCACTTCTCAGGGCAAGAACATACTGACAAGAAAGTTATTTTTCTTTTTGGTTATTTTGAGATGCTTCAGATACTCAACTAGCCTTAGGATCTTCTATTTTATTTTTTCTCTAATCAACACAATAGGTGAACATAATTGCACAAGAGTAACAGTCAAGAAGGTAGACCATACTGTAGACTTTTCTTAGGCTTTGTATGAAATGTTTATATCACTAACAAGATGTATTTTAGGCTTTAAGCAGGCTAGCGGAAATCATCTCATAATTATTTTAATTTCTTCTCTCAAGGTTTTCTCTGGAGCTTTAGAAATAACAGATTGTTTTTCATCTGTATCTAATATTAATGAGCCTCTCTGATTGGCTGATATGAATGGCTAAGTGTGGTGACTGTATAGTTGTGACATCACAGCCTTACGGAAGTCGTGGCGGCTTGTTTTAAGGCACATATTTTCTCGAAAGTTTTATAATAATATGCATTTCTTTGTGTACTCAAATTCTGTTTTTAATCAAAAAGCAATTAAAATCTCATTTTCTGCAATATGTGACCTTTAAAAATCTGTTGTTTCCAGCTATAATAGTCATTTACCACAATATCTGTGTCTGGAGTGTATTTCAGATCAATTTAATGTTATTTTAATCAAAATAAATTGTGATTTTCTTTAAAAATGGGAATCCAAACATTTGAGCAGTAGTATTAGTGTATATATATATATATATTACCAAGCCTAGTTTTACAAAATGTAAAACTAGGCTTGGCTGTATCTATACCATGCTTATACAGTTTTAAACCTCTTCTGGACCTTTCTTCATAGGTCAGCTGCAGAAAGTGAATGAAGAGACTTGCCTGTTTACAATATATTTCTACAATTATTTGTCCATCCACAACGACATCCTTCATTAAACTAATAGTTTGTAGACTGAGGTGTCAGTAATTACTAGTAATTTTTCTGTTTTTCTCACAGGGACACCATGGCGAGCACTAAATGAGCCGTTGAGTGAAAGAGGGTCAGAGGAACAAGGAGATGGAGAGACAAGGAAAGAGGATTAGGCATTAGGGACAATAATAATCAGCACTACAGACTAGAGAGATGGAGACCGACGCAGAGAGAAATGAATTAGAGACTAAGAGAGATGTGACCGGTGGACCAACAGCTGAGACAAAGCTGTTGCACATGATAAAATGACCCATTGACACTTTTGGCATTAAGTTTACAACTTCTAATCTCACAATTAGAGACAGTGAAACATCAAAGTGATGTTACAACACAAGTAATGAGAGCATGAATGGATTTGTCCAAACATTTAAAAAGAACATAAAACATAAAACAGAACTTTTCTTTGTCTTTAGTGATAGTAAACAAGTAATTTTCTCAATTCACACATTTTATAGACCAAACAATGATAAAATAAACTGAAGATTAATTAATAATACAACTAGCCTTAGATAACATAAAAGATGGCTGGTTACAATTGTAATTTTGCCTTCAAAAAATAATTAAATAGTTAAAAAAAAAAAACTTGTGAAGTAAAGTTGTGCAAGATATCACTAAAATATTTCTTTGGGTGCTGAATGCTTCCAGCCACAGTTTCTCTCACAGTTTGACTGTCTGATCTTCAAGTAAAACTTATGTCAACATAACCAAGATATGAGATTTGAGTATTAATATACAAGTAGTAGGTGTACGGGTTTGGTTCTCCATGGCTGCGTCATGACTCTGATTGTATCTATAGCAACATATGGTAGATTAAAAAAAAAACAAAAAAAAACCTCACCTTATTTGTGATCCAAATCTAATAAAGCGGGAGGTAGCATTATCTGCTCTGTCTTAGATCAACTACACCCAGTGGTCTTACTCTTTACATTTTTATTCATCTTTTGCACTCTGCTTTCTTTCAGTACAGCGGAGGCTTTTGCCAGCCTACGTCCTGGAATGCTCTCATTACCTTGATGCAGTTGCCAAGGGAGCCGGTGTGATATTCAATACTTCTGTTTCCCATCCCTCCAATCTCATTTACACTTGACACCTGACATTTGCATAATGGCCTCGCTCCATCTCCTATCTAGTGAGCGAGTGAGTGAGTGAGAGACAGAGAGAGAGAGACAGAAACAGAAAGAGAGAGAGACGGGGTACGTGGTTGTTGTGGTGGTTGTGATGAGTACATTTGCCTATCTACAGCAGACGTGTGCGTCTGTGTCTCACAGGCAGGGGTTAAACGACTTCCTTCTTAATCTAGCTCATTAAGCCTGCAGAGAACTCCGAGTGCACCACATTGGCTGATTTGGGACAATTTGCGGAAATGCTGGCAGGAACAAGTAAATGTGAACGCTAATCAGGGATGCTGTGACCCCAATCAGTCAGAGACAGATATCAGGGTGTCAGAAAAATTGAAGACGAACATGAGTCTTTGTCTTTTTATAATGTAGGCAATAGAAGATACTGATGGAGTGCTATGGAAATGGCACTCTGTCAGAGGATTGGAGTCTTGCACCAAACTGTGCTGTTCATTCATCACAAGTGCTCCTGTACTCAGTCAGTGAAAAAAAAAACCAAGAACTTGGTGCAGCAGAATATCAAGTGAATAATTTCACGCTGCAACATAGTATTCATTTAAACTGAGTTGACATAAGCATTACTGCATTAAATTCACGACCATGATTTATTCACCTTAGAGTTTTCAATCAGTTTCAGTAATACATTTCCACACACAGTCAGCATTACATTTTTTTTTTTTTTTTTTTTTTCCGAAAAATGCAACGTTTCGGTGAAAGACTTTCATCAGGCATCCGGGCAGAATTTATTGTTTTCTCTTGCATTATTACATTTTTCAGTGCACCTGGCTGTCTACCGGTTTTGCATTAGACAACAGTCAACTTGACTCCCATAGCACAACTGTAATCCGGGCTTCAGAAATTAAAATTTAAATATTCTATGCTTGGACCCAAAACAGCTTTCTTCTTTAAATGGAAAAGAAGTACTGCCTTTTAGCCTGACTCCAACGACCAAAGTGTACTGGGTCTAATATAAATTACAGGCAAAACAAGCAAACATTTACCTGAATATTACACACAATGACATCCTAAAACATTGTTAACTCAGAAAACAAAGTAGTTCTGTGTTCTAATATGTGTATACACACACACAAAAAGTAAGAAGATCAAACACACCTACACTGAGTGTTCCTATTGATGACAATATTCTTCATACCTGTGCATGTATTATAAAAATGACTTCCTCTTTGTGATAAATGTGTATATTGTGTCTCCCACACAATATAACAATTTGTCACAAATTGTGTGCCTTGAATGTTTATCATCTCTTTATGTGCCCCCCCCCCCCCCCCCCCCAGAAAGAAAAAGAAAAATAATATAATCCTCCCCCACATCCCTTCTAGCCAGAAAGCAAGTGAGCTGGAGCTGAGTGAACCGTCGTACTTAACAAATTGCATTTGAAACCAGGGGGGAATAAATACCACAGATAAAGACTGCTCTAATGTGCTCTAATCCATTAGAAATCTCATATTCACACATAGCAGAAATCACATTACAAGACACCCCTAATGTTATTTCACAGGGTTTTTCCACAAGCATTTGCAGCCAGGGTGAGACACGAACATCAAACATAATAGATTTTTGCCTCTTCCCTTTCTCTCCCCACCGCCCTCCTTATTGTTTATTCCCCTCTTTTTAGTCTGCTCTCTCCTTTTTCGGGTCGAAAAATTCTCTTCCAATCGTTTCGAGGTTGTGGCTCTGACTTCTATTTCGGGTGGATGTAATGAATTTAGCCAAACAGTTTTAGAGAAGAGATCACTCACAGGCAGAGGGGGCTATGGTGAATGCACACTTTACACTTTTGCTGCTCATCAGTCCTTTAGGAACGCTTTGCAGTTCAGTGTTGTTGCACTTCTCCTGCAAAAGTGTTTCTCATGCTTCACTTATTTCAGTGACATACAGGAGAGCAGACAGGGCGATGCAGAGGTACCATGTGTACTTCTGCTGGTTTAGATAACTTTGCAATGAAGTGAAAAGAGGAGAAATAGAAGAGAGACTCTATATACAGAATAAATCAGAGTCTGCCGGTTTGACTTTTCCACTGGTTGCAGATTCAATGGGCGCACCATGAGTGGTCGGGGATCAAATCATCACTGATGGGAGAGGACAGATGAAAGGAGAGAAACATCCATCTCTTTGACAAATGTACGTTATGCTCTTTTCAGAGTTCTGTTGTTCTCTCCATCTCTGAAGCTTAAGTTTGGGACTACTCCATTTGGGAACAGCAGAGTTTGAAGACTATTATAGGTATATAGGTAGAAACCCCTATATACTCCAGCCATTTCTACAAAGACTTAAATCTGAAATATTTGGAAAAAAAAAAAACATATACCAAAATTGTTCTTCAAAAATACAAAGAAAATTGCTTTAAAATGTACAAATGCTGGGGCTGGGAGAAAAAAATATACCTAAAATAAAATACCAAAGCTAAAAGCTACCAAAGCTTTAATTCATATGAGTGTAAGCTGAGTCAAATAGAGCCTTTATGGGATTTTTCCAAAAAAAATGATCAAATCAAGTAAATTTACACAAATGACTGACCAACCTTATCCAATTCCAATTGTGAAATACTCTCTTCTTATGCTGTGTTTGATTGCATTCGTAATTCGGAAAGATCCAAGTAAGCAATTCCGACTTCTGAGGTAAACACGTTCCATTGAGCAAAACAAACTCAGAAAACATGGCCAGCCACAGTAAGGTGATGTTTGTTTGGATGTTTTTTTTGTCATCAGAGAGTCCTGCTGGGGATGTACATTAGCTACTTGAGGAAGAGAGAGAAAGAGAAACGCCATATATATGCTAGAAGTATCATAACTTGCGCTCTTTAATGCATCAGCGAGGGGAATCCTGATTTCCTTTTCCGTAACTTCACACACTTCTCCCTTGCTTAAATATCTCATGTGTAAAATAAGGATCCTTGTGTGATACTGTCTTGGTTTGATATCATTCCTTCCGACTCAGGCTGCTTTGATCCTGCCCGAGTTCCCGAGTCCAAGTTCTGAATTCAAGCGCCGTTCTATTGCTCTTCTACGATTCGGAGGTCGGATCTTTCAGAGTTCCGAGTGCAATTGAATGCAGCATCAGTCACTAATTGATTAGATGCCACACTTTACACTATTCATCTTTGAGAATGATAAACTATCCAGCCGCAAACTTACGTAACCGCCAATTAGGAGTTCACAAACAATCCTTTCAGAGGGATTTGGGATTTTACTGCGGTTTAATGACTTGGTTGATTGGTTGGCGGGGCTCGTTTAGAGAGCTACACAGGCCAGAGGTGACGGGATGAGTTAAAAACTCCCTCAACACTCATTCGTTCACTCCTGGTCACCACTATATATTATACTGTAACAGCTGTGTATAGGCGCATATATGCTTGCATCTACATAGTAAAGGTTTGTGAGCATGTACGCACGCTCAGTGGAGCTCCCCTGTCGCCTTCAATACACACACACTCCTACCTACACATACACACACACACATCTGTGCAGGCTACTTCAGAAGCCTAGCCCCAGACAGGGTGAGCAGATCAATCAATTACATCTCTGCTCCAGCAATCAAACAAGGTTATTATCAGGCAGCAGCTCACCGACCTGGAAAGGCCTGGCCAATCAAAGGCTGCTGTGATGTGGGGGCTGGCGCTCGTTCATGTGACAGTAACACAGAGTGGCAGCTCATGTTGTCAAGGGATAGAAGGATGGAAACAGGATAGACAGATGACTGAGACTGAATTCAAAGGAGAAAACAGAAGGAAGTGTGTGAAAAAGAAAAAAAAAAAGAGTGAGTATCAGTAAATCGCGCATCTCCGGCACTCTGTCTTCACCTTGACATTTCTGCTTTGAGGACAGGACAAGATAAGCACAGAATAAAGTTATAAATATAGTATATCATGGGTTTAGAGTTCCACTTTTTAACTCTATAACAGTCGCGTTTTCTGTCTTTTTGTGGCTGATTACAGCCCTGATAAAAAAAAAAAGAAAAAAACACAGAAGAGGAAGGGATTTGACAGAAAGCGACTCATGGTGAAAACATCTCTTTATTGTGGTTCAGTAATTCTCTTCTTAGCAGTGACTCCCTCTGGCATTCATTCAATGAGCATCAAGGGCATTCTGTCCTCCCACTTCCATCCTTTAATAGCAACAGGTCTGAAGAACCATATCGGGCTTAATTAAATTATCACACAATCCAAAAATGGAGACTCAGTTTCATTAAATTACTGTTGGTAACACAATACACCAACACACACACACACGTTTCGACAAACCTCATGAGAGCACTATCTAATCTCTTTCAAACGCAGCCAATCAGAGACAATCAGGCACAGTGGGGGGGGGCATCGTCGCTGTGGACAGCGTGACTGTGAACATCTGTGTGATTGTGACCTGGTCACCTGGACCTGACTTCAAAGGCCTGCTCATGTGTGTGTCTAAGGTGTGTATATATATATATACACACACACACACACACACACACACACACACACACACAAATGTTTGTTTGTCTTTGTGTTCAATTTCATCCCCTAATGTGACCAGGCAACATATTCACAGTATTCAATATTTCTCCACACAGACCCAAAACCTCGGCTTTGAAGGCAAAGCTGACTGAAAGTCTACTGCTGAGCATTCAGACAAACTAGCTTAAGCTCCGACTGATGACTGCCTGCTTCACATGGGTCTGTCGGACAGGTTGCCCTGAGAACCAAGTCTGATTCCATTATGGGATGGATAAACACAATCAAAGAGTTTATCCACCTTCAATAGCCAAAGAAAAGACCCCTGCAATGGTGGATCTAATCTCTTGCACAATATCGTTTCTCTGTATGTGTGTGTGTGTGTTGCTCATGCCTATGCTGTGTGTGTCTGTCTCTGTGCATGCTTGTAAGGCATGAGGAGATGGAAAACTCTGCACCTTGCTAGAAAGTGGCTGAAGTTGCACTTTTGGAAAGCGATAAAACCAGCAGTATTATTTACAATATGGAGTGCAAGGTGTGTGTGTGTGCCTTTGTGCGTCCTGTGGGGAGGGCATCAGAGAGATAAAGGAATAAAGGTATGGCACTGCAGCAGCTAGTGACGGGTAGGCGCACCTGACAAATTCATAGCGAACTGGCACTGTGTTCTGCAGACATTCGTGATCACTCTTACTTTCATCCGTCTTCTGCTGCTCTTCTTCCAGGTGCATCTTTGCTTCCTGCCATTTTTCTTGCTCTGATTTAGTTGCAGGTTTACCTAAATTGCTGCATTATTCTTAATTTAGTTGGGAAATGAAGCTATCCCTCCCAGGTATCTCATTCACAGAGTATGCATTTAAACAATGACTGAATCAATAAAATAGTGATATTTTTTAACTGTACATGAACTGAAGTGTGAATGGCAGTAACCAAAAGTTCTATCTGTTTTAGGAGGGATGCACTGAAATGAAAATTTGTGGCTGAAGCTAAAGCTGATTATAATTAAACGCTTGACTGAATACTGAATATCAAATGGGGTTGTTAACTTTTTCACTATATTTTTTATTATCGCATAGTCTAGAGTACATTTTAGACATGTTTTTCAAAGAAATATCTCCAGTAAGCACACATCCTGGAAATGCCATCTACTCAGTATTGTGTAACGGGGTCGATGGGCTCCACAGCCTCCGAAAGCCAATGTCCTCCACAACAGTAAACTGCTGATCATCCAAAGCCATGAAATCCATCATATTCTTCATGATTCCATTTGTATTTTTTTGCAACATTCAGCCAAACATATTCGGTTACCGAAAGTTTGGTGGATCCTTAATTTTAAAGCCTACAAAGTTATCCAACAACAGAAATATAGACAACAACTTTGCTTTGGACAGTGTTTGTATGTGATGTCATCGAGGCAAATGGGCAGCATGGGATGATGTTTTGTTGAGTTTTTAAATCACACAATACTTTTTCTGACCTTTTGAATCCCCCCCTTGACAAACTAAAAAAAACTAAAACTAAGCATTTTCAAAAACAAAAAAATAATGAAACCCTAAACTGAAATTAAAAACAAAAAGCCTAAATGAAAGTAAAATAAAAATGAATATAAAACCCTGATCTATTATAAAATTTGGTTGTAAATGTTTCTTCCAAGCGGGGACTTGAGCTTAGGAGATAAATAAGTGGAATGTTTTGTAAAACCTAGTAAGAAGGAAGTGGTCTGCACACACACACACACACACACACACACACACACACACACACACACACATACCACACAAAGCAACCAAGCACACAGAAGTAACAGCAATTTGCAAACAAAACAGTAGCAGTATTGATTTTTGACAGATTTCACACAGAATGTGGCTAAATCTCAAACTCAAAATCTTCAATCAATATTCCCATATGTAATGGTTACACCCTACTGTGCAGCAATCTTGTTTCTAGCCATCCTTTTTCCCCCCATTTTCTCCTCATGTCCAGTATACTGTAGATGGTGTGTGTGTGTGTGTGTGTGTGTGTGTGTGTGTGTGCATCTAAACCTACGATATTCAAAGGAAGCTTACATGCCACCTAGCATACATTAAATCTAAGCGCCTTTCTATTCTTCCATATTTTCTTTCTTCTTCCTTGGTCTCACCTCCTTCAACTCTCATCCAACCTGTCTGTTTGTTTTTCATCATCTTTTCCTTTGTGTTTTTCTTCCATCTGCTCTCTTCTCTCTGTTGTTGGTTTCTTTCTTCTACCTTCTTTATCTCTCCCTCTCTCTGACCTTTCCGGTGTAAAATCCTCTTTCCCCCTGATTCCCAACTATGCTCACAGTTTTTAATGGGTGTGGGTTAGAAAGAGAGGGGGGGTGCGCTATTTACTGAGGAAAATCCTCCTGAACGAGAGAGAAAAGATTAGAAGAGAGAGCAAGGGCTGGCAGAGCAAAGCAGTACGTGCAGTTATGTGTGAGTAAGACTCAAGACAAGACGGCCACATTGCATTTTAATAGTCTATGTGCAGAACTCTTTGAGATAGTCTACGGATGCTATTGTTGAAGGAAAATTTTATTCTTCCATAGTAATTACGAAGCTGCTGCCTGACTAAAAGAAGGTTAGGATTCAAACAGAAATATTATTTTTGCCATTTTCAGTTATATGGAAGTGAGAATTTGCATGTTAGAAACAGGTCATTCACAGGGCAATCTCAGAAACCGTCTGCTATCTTCTGACGACAGATTAGTCCTCTGGGGATGAGATCCAGTATTTCGATACTTCCAGTGGAGCCACTGGATATTCAATCCAAGACTTCAGTTTCTGTGTGTCGGTTATTGTTTATTGTCTGGCAAACTCCCAAAGTCCAGAGATAAAGGCTAGTAAGAAGAATAAGAAGCTATAAACTCCCATAAGTCCCGAGGTATCATTTAGACCAATGGTTCTGTGCAACGCTCCACACAGGCTCATCGCTCGCATGTAACCAGTGCCACAACACTGCTCAAACGTGATTGGTCAATGCCACTTGGACTGCAAGCAGTTTGGAACTGTTTCTGGTCACATAATAAGTGTCCCTTGCCTACAGATTCTGCAGATTCACATGCTGATCTGTTTATACAAATTACACACAGGGCAACTACAAACATCGGACTTATCACAAAATGATCTCAACAAGAGCTTTTTGATACAACTAATTCTGCTGCCGGGATGTGTTGTGAAAGACTTTTGATACTGTGCTTCAGTTTGTTGTTTCTCACTGGCAATGTGGTTGTTCATGATGCCCAATAAATTGCCTTAGTGGATCAACATCATTAAAGACTGTGTAATTGCAGGACTTATATGGATCATAAATACCTGAGTAATGGGTGCCAATTTCCATGTTGCATTAGGGAACGTGCAGACGGACTACTGCAGCACCACTTTGACTGAGGATACAATAATCAAGCTTGTTTTTTTCCTGGCTGCTTTGTGAACGATGATGCAGATTGGCTTGAAAAAGCTTGGCATCTTTTCATGTTCGAAATTAATGTCGCTTATGATGTATCAGAGTCGCATTAACTATCTAAGGTGACAAACTGGACTGTGCACTAGACCATTATATAGATATACTTGGTTAACACTTGAAAAAAATAAAATTACACTGATTACAAATTGAATTTGATTCACAAGGTAAACCAGACCTTGCGGGTAAAAACTAAGCTCAGGATCACTCCTATTACAGTAATGAAATTCTGCAGAACTTATTCTTCAAAATTGTGAGCAAGAGACATGGAAAACAAAAAAAATGCAAATTGGATGTCGTGCTTGAAAGTTCAACAGTGTACATCTCAGCTAAATCATTTGAGAGACCTCAAAAAATACTTTTTTTTTCAGAACTTCTTAAAAAGATCCTCAATTTCACCTCTTGCTCTTTCTATTTGTCTTGGTCTGTGTGCTGCTCAGTAGGGGGAGTTAATGAGTGCGTGAAATTAGTGCAGAGTCATGGTGTGTGTCGTTTTCACCACAGGCTACAGCAGTGGGAGGCAGAGCCTTCTGTCCTCTTCCTGTCATCTAGCTTTCTAGCCACTACTCTTTTCTTTCATCGCTTATTCCATTGTCCTTTCCCCTCTGCTTCCCTTGAGTGCTCTCTGTCAATTTCCGACCTTCCGGCGCTTTTCTCACTTTTTCACTCTGCCACAGATACTGGCAGTAGACCGAACTTTTGAGTCGACTATATATATGCATTCAAGGGTCCGCACTCTTAATCAACGTGAATACCTTTGAATAAGCTAATGCTGTGTGTCCATGTGCACACTGAGAGCTCTGTAGTCAATCGACAGCAGTGAAGTGTTAAATTCAGTGCACCTACCACCCCTACCAATCTGACGTTATCTAGAGACCAGTAGGACAAATCTAAGCTTTTCTCGTGTGTGTATGCAAATGCAAACACACAGACAAATAATGACATGCATCCGGAGGCAAACACATTTGCAGGAACAAATAAAAGACACATGTATTATTTGCTTCCTATTCACAGACATATTAAAGTCAAATCCTGAATGAGATACGGTAAACAATTTGGAAAGACGATTCAAACCGTTCAAACAAATCATTCCCTTCTGCTAGACGAGAAATCTTACCTGAGAATTGTTTATAACCCTCCAGTTTAAGTCTTTTAGTGCCCTATTTGAAAATAAAGGTGAAGGCAAATGTTTAAAATGTTGTAAATACCCAAAGGATCGTTCTGAGTTTAAGTTTGCAAGCATGCAGGGTTTTTTTTTTTTTTTTTTTTTTTTTTACAATTCCAATGTAATAATATTTGAGGTAAATGGTAAAAGACACAATGTTAGAAAAGAAGCATTCGATTGTCAGTATAAAACATGAAAACTGTGTATGAAAATTACACACATTGACACACACAAAAAAGAGACGATCAGACACAGGCACAAACACAGCAGCCCTCTACAAGCCATGCCTGGTCAACCTGTGAATGGTGAACAGGGGGAGATTAGGGGTCTGCTGAAGCTTTTCAAAATGCCAACCTCATCCAGCGCAAGAGGTGTAAATACCAGCCAAATGTCAGCAGGAGACCCCATAAGTCAAACTAAATTAGCTGCTACATGCACAAACACTCCCCTTTGTCTTTAAAGTCATACACTCTGTACTCTATACTGACATATCTGGTATCAATACTCTACCTGTGAGGGCATAACCAATCTTATTCAGTCACTAAAATCTTACCAGTGCAAACAAATGTGTTAGATATTCAATATTTTGTCAATCATGAGTTCATACCAACAATATGAAAAGGTATAGTGGTTGTTTCAACTGTCTTTAGCCTTATTAAAACAACTGTAAAAATATTTTCTGTTAATGAAAAATTTAAGATGGAATATGTACAATGAGCAGAATACCGACATCTAGTGTCTCAAAATCTTAGCAGCAACAGAAAAAAAAAATCAATCCACCAGTCGGGTTGCCAGGTTTGTTGCCAAATGTCTCAAGTGATCAGCTTGCCAACTGTCAAGTGATGAATCACTTGAAATATCATTGAAACATCTGACGGAACTTCACAGTATGCTCATGATTGTCTATGAGACCTGTGTGAAGACAAACAGCTAGCTCAAATATGGTTTGTGAAAGAGAACCAGCAATAATGGTCAGGGCAAAAGGATTGAGCCACCTCTGTTTCCTCCATATACTGGGTGTTGTACCAGTGATGTCATATCTAAGGTGAACATCATATAATAAAGAGGAATTTGATTGACAGGTAGTGTTAGCCAAGTTAGCAGGCAAGTTAGCTTAACTTACTGATTGAGGAGAAAAGCTGCCATTTCTGCATTTTGATGCCATGCAAATCCTTCACAAGAGTCCATCTAGCATATGCCTCACCGATAATGACACAGATTTTTGCTTTTCTCTGGCCAATCTGCTTCTGTGATTCATAACGCACCATCTCCCGGGCTTTGAAGCAGCTGCAGGACTTGCAGACTGCCATTTTTATCCAGTAGCCTTGCTGTGCCAAGCATAGAGACCGGATCTGGCAACTCGCAATGCCCCTGTCACAACTGGCTGGTACGTGTAAACATAAAATCATTGTCAAACCAGTCAAAAATTTTACATAACTAATTCACGCGACATATAAAAAAAAAAAGCTACACCTATATTCCGTATCTCTCTAAAAGCACTGGGAACATATTTTTAATTCATTTAATATTATTATTATTATATATTTAATATTCTACATATTGTATTTTTAATTAAATGACACATGCACCCAACCATGCATATCAGATATGCTCAAGCATATTTTACACTTACAGATATATCATCAACTTTTATATGCATTAATTGTTTCAGACAGAAATCTGCAGTGGAACTATGTAGATGAGGAGTGTCAAACTCAATTTCATCATGGGCCACATCAGCATGATGGTTGCCCTCGAAGGGCCAGTTGTCATATTACATAATTGCCTCTGCATTTGTAATAATTTAATAAGTAATCAGTTGCTGATGACAATTTGATAAGAAATATTAATATATTATAATAATATAAAAATGCCTATGTAGTAATTCATGTTACATTGTTATGATTATAGCAACTTTTTTGCTGCGGTGAAACAAGATGGAGAATCACAGATAATTAGAGACTTGTACAAGAAGCTCCAAAGATGGTGGGCCGCCATGAATAAATTAATATATGGGAAACACTACTTACCATGTTCCGTGCCAAATTGTATTCCTGTGGTAGTGCCCCTGCCTCCTTATAAATAAGACCTGACCAGCTTAATTCCATTAAGTACAATGATTCATTCACTATCCTATCTCTTATTAAATTTCACAAATCTTTACTAGACATGTGATGTAGACACAAAAGCAGAGACGAACAGTCAATGCATTAGCGTTTTCCAAGTAGTTCCTTTTTCATTGCCATCGATCCTTTTTCTGGTGGATAGTCAGGTCTGGCTTGTAGTGGCAGCAGGCTAACTACGGTTGAGTCTTCAGCTGCTTTAGAAATTGTCTAAGACCGAATAGGTAACAAGGAAAAGAACGTTAGCGGAACCCAATGACCATATGAACGTATTGAAGCGAATTCAGATATGGGTAGACAGACAATTAGCTTACACAAGGGTTGAATAGCTAAAAGCAATGTCTCTGGCCTGGCACCCCTAGTTCTCACAGTACCCCCAACAAGACAACTGAAACCACAGTAAGTCTTTGCAAAATCCAAAAAGCACACTTTAATTACACAAGATTATCATATAAAAAAAAAATTCAATAGAATCTGAATTTAAGAAAAAGGAAATCTAGAAGAAGAAAGATCAAGAAAAACATTTGGAATCGACAATTAAGACCCTGTTGTCTAATACAGCCATACATTACACCACACACACCACTGATTTCCTGCCCTGCAAAACACCCCCCCTCCCAACTGCTTGTCATTAAAGCCATGAGTTGCATGGCTGGCTGGAGGAGGTGTAGTGATCCATCAGCGGAATGCCAGAGCTTTGCCATTAGAAAACCATCTGCAAGCAACAGCGCTCCATTGGCACTAGTAGTCTAGAGAGGGCAAATCAGAGGGAGGCAGGGAGAGAGTCTGCAAGGCAGTTTGGTGTGATTGATATGAACCATTACAGACAACATGGGAGAGGTAGGCAAAGAGCTAGTCACCGTTTTATTTTTGGTCATTTGTTCAGACAGAGCTTGGCGGGGCCAACAGTGAACAGGGGTTGAACGTCAGCGTGCGTGTGTGTGTCAAAGAAAGTGTGTCGAGACAGACTGAGAGAAAGAGTCAAAGCCAAAGAACCAAGGAAATCTCCATAAAAGCATGTATAGACACATGCATGTACACTCGGTTCAGTGCATACAAACATGGATCTTGCTCTTTGAAACCAGTGGTTTTGCTTTCAGAGAGGATCAATCAGTCAAACAAAAGATGACAACCCTTAGGTTATTGTGAATGTGATGAAGAGTAAAAACGGATCTGATAGACCAAATGCAACATAAAGCAATAGGCTGACATGCTGCAAATCCAGATTGTGACGGTTAGCAGTGTGGGTATACATATTTATTCACATAACAGTATACTTGAATAGACATTTTTGTGCAATGCAGGTACTACTGAAGGTTTGTTCCTTTTCTTTTTTTTTTTTTTTTTTTACAGTTTTCAGTGTTCAGGAACTGTATGATTTTCATAGACTTTGTAAAAGCCAAACAGGAGGGCAAGTTAACTACCTCACAATACAGTAACTACCCAGATGGCCTGTGTGTAGCTGGAACTCTCAACCTGCCAAGCGTTCCCGATACTTTTAGAGTCAAAACATCTGTTAACGTACATTTAAGGGATAAAGTGTTTGCCAAAAATCTGCAATTATCACGGCGCTATGCATTAAAAATATGCACCATGGTGTTAAAATTGTGTGCCAAGCACTACAGTGAGGAAGCAAGGAGACATCTCTGTTTAATGGATCCAAGAAGGTAATGTATCACTGCATGAGGGGCAATTCAATTAAATTGCTTCACTATTAGATTTTCTCTACTCTACTGGGACCACAGCGCTGTATAGAAAACTACCAGACATACAGAACATTACCACAAAGACAACCCTTCAGAATACTCAAATTTAATGGGAAATAAAAGCGAGGATAGTAGTCGATCCCAATTCCTGGATGGTATCAACAAAAGATTTTGAACTCAAGGTACAGTATATTACATCAAGTTTGATTTATGATATATCCCACTAAACATTAAAAAGGTTGAAATCGATAGATGGTCACTAAGAGTCCGTGTAATATAATTAGTTTATATTTTACTGGTATTGAGTCATGTCCTTGCCTCCATGTGTCTTGAGTGGCTTGGCGATCCCTCTCTGACGGAGCCGTATGACACCAGAAGCCCTTTCACACATATTTTACATCCTGCTTAGTTAATGCAATTCTGACCAAACTGTTCCAGTAAAACAAGCAGGTTCTGTTGTCCAATGACTTCATTTCAATCTGATTTTATTGATTCCCCTATTGCTGTAAATCATAAGTGTGTTACCTTAAAACAGCGTGGCGTCATGCCATCCCACTGTAATGCTTTTGTCCACCCACTATACTAGTATGAAGGTTTTGTGAAAATATCCTCTAGATTTACTGCATTTATTGTCAGCCTATACACTCTACCAAAGAAAAATGCAGTGATATTAACTTTAAAGGATGTGTGAAAAATGGCAGGTGAGAGACATATTTTTGTCTGGATATAACATGTGTTGCTCAGTGCTGTACCTGAGAAGAGGCTGAAAGATGACAGTGATGTTCCTCGCTCCGGGTTTACAGACAAACTTCATTTCTCCTCCTTCAATCAGGTTGTCATCAGCACCACCTGCAACGCAGGAAATAAAAGGACTTAAGTCAATATAAATATGTCAAAACAGACGTAGCAGCGCTCTAGCTGCACAATATGTCAACTGGATACATGTGGATTATATGTGGGATGATTTTCAGAATGATCACATCAGCTTTCACCACCCTGACATAATGTGAGCAAGCATCACCATTGACAAGTGCCCTTTAACAAGAGACCAAATCCCAACTATCCCCAAGGGTGCTGCTCTGTAGGTGACCCTGAACTCTGGGAGGGCACGTAACAATAATGTTGTCTCACTTAATCAATATTTAAAAGAGGAAAAAAATCTAGAATTAAAAAAATAAATAATTTTAAATGTCACCCACATCAAAAACATCACTCAACCAGTATGGTTCTCCATCACGAATCTAAATGCAACCACATGCTCAGCCTCTTCCATGCCCCTGTGTCACTACGTGGACAAACCCCAACGCTAACACAGTTAATCAGAAAATCATTGCCATGTAAAATTCTCAGAAAAAAGCGGGGGTTGGTGGGGTGGCTGCAGACATGGGAAAAGAGGAGATCATAGGGGAGAGAAAGAACACCAAAGCTCATTACCTCCACTCATGCTGAAGTAATCAATATAATTGATGGAGAAGAAATTGCGGCTTGTTGTCAATACAGCAAACTGCAGAGCAAAAAGAACGGGTGTCTATGCGTGCGTGTGTGTGTGCATGTATAAAAAGTTTTGGAAAAGCACTGTGCGTACATAAATGAATGCACACGTGTAGGCTTACACTGTGTTCACATGCAAATGGTGATAGATTGATATATAAGAATAGGAAGACAGGAGCTTTCATGCAGTGGAGACAAGGTTATAAATTAGAATCTTTTGATTTAGGTAAGTCCCACAGTGCAAATCTACAATACATATAGATTCCAACCAGTGTGTGATTCATTAATTCAGCAGTTTCAGGTTAGACTGAGGTCACTTTGAATGAGGTGTGTTGTCAAGTTTATAAAGAGGATACATTGGTTGGAAATCAGATGAAATATATACATTTTCTGTGTAAAAGGTGCTATACAAATAAAGTTTGTTATCATCCAAGCAACTTTCACAGAGGTTTTGAGAAAGTAAGGATGAGCTTGTGTGTGTGTGTGTGTGTGTGTGTGTGTGTGTGTGTGTGTGTGTGTGTGTGTGTGTGTGTGTGTGTGTGTGTGTGTGTTTTCCGAAATTGTGAGATTTCAATTCGGCACGCAGCCTTGGCCTGCTGTTTGCTTCCGTTTCATTTCCATGTCCAATATGGCCTTGCAAAGCTTGTGTGACAAAACACAAAGACACCTCTCCATAGTGTGAAAGCTTGTTCTGCATTACCTGCGCAGGCGGCCCAGCCCTGCATTCAAATGCATATCAACCCATTGTTCCCTGTGCTGCACCTCTACAATACATTTCTAATGGACCAAGTTTCATTTGGAAAGTATGGGACACAACACTCTGTATTTTTCATTAAAATGACAAGGGACACTTTCATTCCTTCCGAAAACTTTCAAATCAAGAGCCGAGATTCTAATCTGTAGCCATGAAATTCACCGGCACGGTAAGCCGGAGTGGAGACGGAGATGAGGTCCAATTCACTCAAATTCTCTCTTTTCTCTATCTCTCCATCCATTCATCCTTCTGTCCTTCCTCCCTAGGTGCCAATTCAATTAAGACTCAATTACAGGCTCCTAAACAAAGCTGCCGCCAACGCTTTTTTTTTTTTTTTTGCTCAGCCTCCCTTGCTCCCTCACACACTTTATCTTCCGCTCCCCATCAGTCAATCTCTCCCTCTCTCACTGATCATCGATATGGAACGAGCTGGCTTAACTTTTGTTTCCTTGTCATCAACTCGCACACACTTGAGTTCCCATGAATAACATCAACATGTCACATACCCTTGGAAGTCGCCGTCACCGGTTCGCTCCAAGAGCCTTGTCTAACCAGTCACTAGACACAAACTACACACGCACACACTAAAATACACACTAAATTCACGACCATGTAAGTATTCCAAATGACAGTGACCAATTTAATTTCATGCTCTAAACATCTGCATCCATGTCAAACAAAGGAGCGAGGAAGAAACCTCATTGATCCATGGGGTCTGGGACCAGCTGCCAACAGGGCATAGCGCAGATGAATATTAAAGAGGCCAACATTAATATGCATGGAATTCTTCAGTTATCCCAGACGTGACAGGGTGGCTCCGGTTTCAGGTCAAGACGCCATCAAACCGCTGCCAGCCGTCTCTCGACATGAGGTGCGGAAGTGTGATTTTATTTGTGTGAGTTTACGTGTTTGCATTTGAGCATTTGTTTGTGTTGTTTGGACAAGTGTCTGTGTCTATTGTGTCCCTTCGGTGTGTGTGTGTGGTCTGATCCAGGGATTAGTGGGAGGTGCTCGGCGGGTTGGCAGCTGAAAGCTGGGAAAAGAAGAAGTGACACATTCTAATGTGGCCAAATCTGCCTGAAATCCCCCTCGAGGAACACCACTCCTTCTCCAGCACATGCACACCTCAGCAGACACAGAACAACTTCTGTCCCTAAAAACATCTATGGTTTAAAAGGGGGACATACAAATATGAAGGGACAAATATGTAGACACATGCAGTACAACGCCTTTAATCAAATAAATGCACACAGAGTATTACACTTTGGATATTTTGAGCCTGAAACAAATGGAAAAGCCAAAACTATATGTATTGAATGTGCTTGTGCACCCTCGCACAGTGACAACCATCCGGCCCCCCGCGGTGCTTTAGCATGCGCTCCCCAGCCCACATGTAATCAAGTCAGGCAGTGACTTAGTGAAATTGCATTAGCTACACTTTCCTGGGTTTGATGAGAAAAGGGTTTGATCCAGTGAGGAATTCCGGGCCTGCCCAGATTTAAGCAGGAGAGAGAATGAACGTGTGATGCCTTCTTTAACACACTCCTCCGTCTCCTGAGACCAGTGTGTTTCCGTATGCATCCGCGAGCGCGTGAAAGAGAGCGAGATGAGGAAATCCAGACAGATGAGCAAAGAAGTCATAATCCCTGATTTACAAGTAGTTTGAATGTGTTTTGTGTCCACAAGTGTATTTGTCTAATGTTTTCTACTAGAAGGTGTACGAAAAAAAAAAAAAAAAAAATGTTAAAAACTTTTTTGGGGGGGGTCTTGATTTTAAAAATTCATATATAGCAGTTTTTAACATTTTGCTTTCTCGCTGTTATTTTGCTGCTTTGTTTTGAAAAGTCTTGCGTCTGATCTATATGAATACGGTTTATATATCAAAATCTTTTTCTAGGAAACAAAAAATCCTCCATTTACAGTGTGAGCAGTGTGTTCGTACCTGTGATTGCAAGAGCCATAGATGCGGTGCGATCTTAGTTGTAATCTCTTGTTTATAGCCAGTGTACCGAGATGTCTTTGTGAGCCATCAAAAAGGTCAACTCAGGAGGATCAAAGACACCTCTGATCACACGATGGCTAGACACTGATTGGGACTGGCAGGAGGGCGGCTGGGTGATTGTTGCAATTGACTCACAATCATATCCCTCTCACACACACAAAATGTAGCTTCGAAGAACTGACAACTACTGGCCACACTGGTGAACAAGAACAAGCAGAATATAACACCAGAAAATATAAACGCAGTCAATCTTTAAAGTAGACCTACTACAAGTGAAACAAGACGGGTGGGATTGTACAATATCTTTACCTTTAAAAAATTGTGTACAGCAAGACTGAGGCAATTCTTTTCCTTTGATCGAGGCTCCTAATTTGTGCTGTTAGCCATGACTGCATTATTCAGGCTTAATTGTGCAAATAAAAGGCAACATATGATAGAATAATACAGTTTTCACCCTCGATGGCCTCATTTGTTTGTAGCGGTTATGTTATGAAGATGTGTTTGGGAGTGAGCAATTCGGATAATATTCTCCATGTACAAATCGGATAAATTTAAAATGCCTGTGTGTGTGTGTGTGCTGATGGAAAAAAAAGAGAATCATACTGGAAGCTGGCTGCATATTCAGAGTTGAAACCGGCTGATCTAATAAGACTGGTTTCCATGTCAATAATGTATGAATCTCCGGTCAACTCTGGGCATCCCATTTCACTCAGACTGTCTTCATGTCTGATTGGGTCCTAATGAGAGCCTTCTATTATTAAAATTAATTTGATGGGATACTATCTGCTGCTCCACCATCCAGGAGACCAAACCCACTCCTCAGACGAGAATAAACGGTATAAATAAATGATAGCATAAATAAATTCAGGTGTGAATTGAGTTGGATTAATTATTAAAAGTGTCAATGTGGCATACGATGCGTCTCCCCGGTCTTGATTTTAATGAATACCCATCTGCCAGTGATGGTATAACAACAATGTACTCCTGCAGCAGAATGAATATTAATTGCGGAGGATGTCTCTTTTGAGGCAAGAGGAATCAACTTATGGCAGGGACGTTTCGTGGGGACAAAACCGATTTGGTTGTACCGAAAATTGTCTACATGTTCCAGGTTTTTATTTTCATGTAGGAAAGCATTTCACACAGCAAACTTTGGAAAATAGAGTCAAAACTTTCAGTTTTGATGTTGAAATTACATTAGTCATCTAGCACAGCAGGACATGAAGCTCTATTGTCACTGCAACATTAAAGAAACTGATTCATTAATGATGTCTGCAAGGCTTCATCTATTTTTGGGGGGAGGGACATAAATCACAGGCTACGGCACAAATGAGACGAAAAAACACTAAACCGTGTTTGGTGCAATAGAGGTTGTTTTTTTTGTTTTGTTTTTTTTAAATGGAGCCACCCGAATTACACAATGGTACATAAAAAAGACAATTATCCTCAGAGTGAACAAATGAACAAATACACATGAAGCTTCCTGCAATTGGAACTATTATTTTTGAAATAGAGGATTAAAAACAATACATGAAAGCTAGATAATGAACACCATTGTCTCAATGGCTACCAATTGGCTTTCTATAAGAGTGGTTCTCAAAGTGACCTCTCAGGAAAAAAACACATAATAATAAAAAAAATGTTTCTTTTCTTTTTGTGCTATCTTATCTACCCGAGCAGTTCTTAATCTACTTAGACAGCCCAAGTATATTTGTTGTACAAGTAAACCTCACATTTCGCACACAACTTTAATCCATCATTTAATCCTGCAATTCCTCTCAGATTCAAATGAAATTTGTTGCCAGCTTTTGGCCATGGAGAAGGTAGAACCACTAAAATTTTGATGGAAAAACATGCTGAAATCTGTAGCTATGACCTAGCATCAGATTAGAGCAAAAATGCTAAATGAAATGAAATTAAATATTTATCTAATATGGTGAAACACGGCTAGCTTTAATTTTTCATGACGGTGGATTACAGGCACCTGTCTCTACAGCCCAAAACCCAGCCAAAGACATGTAGAATTGGTGAGCTGGAAACTTAGTCACCTGTTGGTGTGAAGGTCTTATTTATATATTTGTGTTATCCTGCAGTAAAGATCAGTCACACTCAAGTGTTTTAAGAGCAAGATATCGATAATATAATTTATTTTAATTACTGCAATCAGTGGATTCGCTCATGGAAGCAAAGTAAACCTCAGACAGGACAGCGAGGGAATGGACAGAAACTGATTGTAGCGTAAGCTGCTATATTACTGTAGCTGTACCAAATCCACAGATGAATTCCACTTAGCATTTTGACTGGTGACCTTTCAAGAGTGTAACTCGTACCCATCTCTGCCGAAAGCGAAGAGGATGGACAACTGCTGTACAATTTGTTTAAATGAGAGAATCACCTTTGACCTTAAAAAATCATGTTGCATTTAACTGCACCTATTACAGGAAGAATTTTACCACATATCATTTTGTTATATCATTTGTAAAACCAGCATCACCGTACTCACGCCAATCACTGACACCTTAAAAACAGTCTTTACTGCGATTGTCTATTGAATCTGTCACCCATAACAAAGAATTATGTATGAGTAATTGAGTATGTGTGTGTGTGTGCGCATGTGTGTATTTACTCAGACTAGGAACTAATCGGGGAGAAAACCATCTGTCATCACCTCTTTGATTGGACCCAGCAGGATATCTGACAGCACATTTCACGCCTTCTTCTTTACCGGAAGAACCTGTCGCACACTGGGACAGCAAGAGGGGAGTGTGTGAGTGTGTGTGTGTCCGTGTATTTTTCTGCCAAACCAGTATAGATGCATCAGTACAGGTGCTGTGGTCCCTGTAGCCTCAAGTCCCACATGCCCTTCTTCCACCCTTTCTTCCCTCCCTCCTGCTTTCATTTGTTCATCCCTCCATCTACTCCAATCAGCAGGTCTGAGATTAAAAGTAAACACAGAGGTGACAGTCAAAGCCGCCAATAATGACAAGACCAATGCTGATTAGGAATTAGCCGCAGGTTGAGAAAATACACTGAGCTCTTTCTCTCTGATTAAATGTCTGCACTGTGTAAACTATAACAATCTTGTTCTATTCTCCTTCTGTTGTCCTCTGCATCCCCCCATCATTTCTATTCTTCCCGGCTCAGTTTTCTCACTGCATTTAATTTAATTTCTGACTTAGCCGTGTGTCACCTTGCCAGGATGTTGCTGCACTAAATATTGTGAAAATCGCATAACTCAAATTCCACGTGATGTAAAGTTGAGTTCACTGGACTGAGGAAAATCTGCCAGTTTGAGCCAAATCAACTAAAGGTCTACATTATTTTTATGTATAATATAGCATTATAATAACACTAAATCTGTGTAACTAGTCATTACCTGACATTTTCGGCCTCCAGAATCAATAGGGGAAATGTTTATTGCTCAGTTTCTCAGGCCTACGTACTCTTCCCTGGGTCCCCCAATAAATAATGTCCTCCGCCTTCACCTCTTCCCTTTTTGTTATTGTACTGCATAGGCGAGGGGATCGACTTAAGTTGACACTTGACCAGAGGATATTGTTGTTTTACCGCTTTGTCTGGTTTTCTGTGCTTTAATGTACTAACTGCAGCATCACTGTGCCTTTTTTGTTATCGTACTGCAGGGGCATTGGCAGGAGGACAGTGTTGTTTTGCCATTTTGTCAGAAATAAATAGAGATCGCCTCCAAAGATATCCTGGTCTGTGACTCTTCTTCATCATAACACAACAAAAGTTGTGTAAAAAAGTTTTTGCCCTGTTCCTGATTTCGAATTTGTCACACTTAAATGTTTCAATTCATCAAACAAATTCAGTCAAAAGACAATACAACTGAACAAAAAATGCAGCTTTTATATTAAGCTATATATCCTATTATTATGGAAGAAACCTACATGGTCCTATGTGAAAAAGTGATTCCCCCCAAAACCTAATAACTGGTTGGGTCCTTAGCAGCAACAATAGCAATCAAGCGTTTGAGATATCTTGCAATTGAGCCTCTTACAGCGCTGTGGAGGAATTTTGGCCCAGTTATCATTGCAGAATTGAAATTCAGCCACATTGGAGAGTTTTCGAGCTTTGACTGCCACAGCACAGCAATTTCTATAGGATTCAAGTCAGGACTTTGATTAGGCCACTCCAAAGTCTTCATTTTGTTTTTCTTTAGCCAATCAGAGGTGGATTTGCTTGTGTGTTTTGGATCATTGTCCTGCTGCAGAACCCAAGTTCGTTTCAGCTTGAGGTCACGAACAGATGGCTGGATATTCTCCTTCAGGATTTTTTGGTAGACAGCAGAAATCATGGTTCCATTTATCACAGCATGTCTTCCATGTCTTGAAGTAGAAAAACAGCCCCAGACCATGACAATACCACCACCATATTTTCGGTTGGTATGAGGTTCTTTTTCTGAAATGTGGCGTTAGTTTTCACCAGATGTAATGGGACACACACCTTCCAAAAAGTTCAACTTCTGCCTCTTCAAATCACAGAGTATTTTCCCAAAGGTCTTGAGGATCATGATACGGGGAGACTTGAGAAGAGCCTTAATGTTCTTTTTGCTCAGCAGTGGTTTTCGTCTTGGAACTCTGCCATGCAGCCATTTTTGCATTTGTCTCTTTCTTATGGTGGAGTCACTGACTCTAACACTGACCTTAAGTGAGGCAAGTGGGGCCTGCAGTTCTTTGGATGTTGTGGTTGAGGTCATTTGTGACCTCTTGGATGAGTCGTTTCCTATTTAAGTCATTTCTTGATTGAGAACAGGTGTGGCAGTAATCAGACCTGTGTGTGGCTACAGAAAATGAACTCTAGGTAGGTTTGATTTTTTTTCTCCCTTAATGATAAAAACCTTTGTTTAAAAGCTGCATCTTGTGTTCACCTGTGTTGTATGTGACTAATATTTAAATTTGTTTTATGATCTGAAACATTTAAGTGTAACAAATGTGCAAAACAATGAAAAAACAGGAAGGGAGCACGTTTTCACACCACTGTATAGACACCACTGATTACATCTCCATCATATTCACACCATTTACCAATTATTAAAATGTAGTGCTCTTTAGGATCTTAGTGGGACTGGCTCTTAAAATGTCTATTTTGTGTTACTAATTATGTGCCAAATGCTCCTCTTTGTTATTACTGTTGTTACACATTAAAATACAGATATTTTCCACATAGGGGCTGTTTCACTACTTTAGTTCATCTTCGGAGGCATGGAAGAGCTGAATGAGTCATGCCTGCAGTGTGTTCAGCGGATCTGCTTTTGTTCATGCAGGAGTAATTCTGGTTGACATCCAGGTTAATCCTGGGTTCATATCAAGTTCATTTCCAGCAGGTGTTGCCGGCTCTTGCTTAGATAATCGTTTATGATTCACACTTTTTCTAGTGGTGACCAAAGTAGCTAAATTCCTTGATAAAACAGAATATAATGTACAATGAAGTAGCATCAAAATTCTGTAAAATCTATAAGGAGATTTGTAAAACTGCCTCATTTTAGAAGTTCTATAAACATGACATAACAGCAACGAGACAAATGCGGGAGGCTCTAATTCCAGTCTCTTAAATAACCCTCTGCAACATCTTTTCAATTACTTTGCTTCTAGCCATCAGTTTTCTAACCGCAGGGTTGGAGAGATACACTATAGTCAAAATCTGATATTTTTATTAGAAGTCAAATGTATTTTCCACACTGTCCATGCTCCTTAATTTCAGCACCAGAGCTACTGTAATTCAATCACTGATTCCACAGCAGACTGAGAATTAACACTGTGCCGGTTTCTCTTGATAGAGAATAGGAGAGGAGGGGGATCACATTTCTAATGTTGTTTTAACTATTATCATCAACCTTGCTGAAATCTATGTACAGGCAAATATTCCATTAGTCCAAACTAACAAATAACTACTGCGCACTCAGACATCTGCAGCAGCAGTGTGTCTGTGCGTGTGTGTGCGTGGTCCACATTTGCGTTGATGCAGAACACAAATGAAGGCTTTTCACGGTAATAGCCTGTCAGGTAACAGAGGTACATTGCATTTTATCTACAAACAATGTTATGTTGCTGCAAGCAATTCATAAAGGTCTGGCAGCAGTGCAGGAGGGAAAACATGTCATTTTCTAGTGGTTTTCCTGCGGTGCACGGAAATATAGACCTTGCTACATCATGTCATTCAATTACAGCATGTCATACATGTCATACATGGCAACATGTCATGTGAGCGTACATACACACTCTTATGCTATAGGAGTAGCCACTATGAAAGCCTTCATCAGTCCTTGATGTGACAATTGCCTGTTCTGCTGCACCACAGCTTCATGGGTGATGTTCTATTAGAAATAATGGTCACATAAAGCACCAACACTTATTGGATGTCAGTATATTTAGATGGTATATGCTGTAAATATTATTTAATCCATATTGTCTTAGTCTTCAGTTCACTTGAGAATAATGGTGCCTTAAGATTTATGGAATGATTCCTGTACTGTCTGTACAGTGTCCTCATCTCTGAAACTGGTATTATCTTGCAAATATGTAAGATTTTTAAGAGAAATGATCAGTGACTATAACATTAGTTCTGTATTAGACCAACCTGTAAGAGATCAACCTTATGTCGATATTGTGATATGGGACTAGATATCATAGATTTTGGATATTGGTTTTAAAGGTTGTAGTAGAGAAAAGTCACCATGTTTAAGAAAAGAGACATCAAGTAGATTCTATTCTAAAATAGATATAGTTAATATAATAATAATAATATATAATAATATAATTTTACCACTAAGATTTAATTTCAGAGTCAAGTAAAAAATATTCTGCTCACGAACAAGACATGTAGGCTGGAAAAACAAGTGGCACTTATACACACTTTAATTTTATTCATCAGTTGACCTACACCTTCACATGTACACCTCACATTAAAGTGCCAATCTCCAATTAACAAAAAGAAAGAAATTATAAATATTATCATTATAAATAGTGAATATTAAATCTTCGCGGAGCATCATTGTGCAAAACCAAAAGCAAAAGTAGAGAAAAGAATTAAAAGACTGGGGCATCAATCCCAGCCAAGCAGGTGTCTTCGGCATTCTAGCATCATAATCCCATAATAATTATTGACTTTTTCACCGACATAATTCAATTCCATCTAAGGTTCCATTTAGGAATTTGATAAATCATAATTGCGAGGTCAGCGGAAGTCAACTATTGATCACTCCATAAGATGAGTGAAGAACCATTATCCTTGAATTCCAACAACAAAGGAAGAGAATGAATGATTAGGAGGAATATAATTGAAAAGGCAAGTCAGCCATTTTACAATAAAAATGGATTTAAGAGCCATCAGGGGTGCCACTAAAAGGAGAGCTCATCTGAAAGTGGGCAGGTAGCCTGAGAATAACACTAGAAAATCATGAGTTAGTTTATCCAAAGTTTAGCTCATTTTGAAGAACTCATCAACATTCTGGAATGCCCAAAATGTTCTGCAAACTGACCTTAAACATAATACATTCCAGCGGCAAAGGTATGAAACATCACACATCTCTTAGCAGGAACATGCCGTTTCTGCTACTTCACCCTCTGCGCATGTGCACGCACGCATGCACACGCGCGCACACACACACACACTCGCACACCTCAGTAAACGCATGGCTATCAACATCTGCCAGCCCCACCCCTGATATCCCACCTACCATCACCTCCGCCCCAGTGTCTCCCGCTAGACATTTTTCCATTTGCACCTCCTCTCGCTCCCCTCCCCATGCGATGTACAAATCAGCTTGACAAGGAACACCACTCTTGGTCGCCCTGAGCTGTCACTCTCTCCCTCCTCCCTTCATCCCTGTTCCTCACGCTCTCACGGGAACATGATGCTATTATACATAAACAAGAAGCCCCTAATACAACATAGGGTTTTATTTTCTCCCTCAGACAGAGTATTAGGCAGGTGCTGGGTAGAAAGGGAGGTGTTGATATGTAGATTGCTCGCATAGGGGAATCAGTTCTTTTTTTGTTGTTGTTTTCTGGACACCCTGTGAACATGTCTAATTTGAATATCAAAAGAGGAAACAGAATGTGTGAAATAGATATGGAACAGAGTTGATTATCAATACATCTTAAGAGAGGAGGAAGGTCAGAGGTGGGAGAGAGTTTAGAATAGGAGTGTATGTGCAGTGTGTGTGTTTGTTTAAATGTACATACGGGGCAAGCATGTGTTGATAGGAAGGCTTTGTGAACTGCCGTCACACTGTCACTTTAATAATGCTCCGGGGCAAGGCAATATCCCACGCAGCACTATGATCGGCCACCATACAAAGACCGAAGAAATAAAAAAAAAAGTAAATGCATTACTGGCAATGCCGTGGTGCAAGGCTGCGGTGGTTATTGAGATCCATTCGCACTTCAGAGACCTCCCAGATGACCACTGTGGCAAATACGAGTCGTCCGCTGCCGACACGGACAACAGAGAGGCAATAAAAAAAAGCAGGGCGAGGATGTGAGAGCCGAGAGGTTAGGAGACATGTGGAGGAATCAGAAGGGCGAGGTAACACATCTACTGTATAGCTGGAAAATTGTTATTTTCATCATTTATTCATAGGGAATGTGATTGAATCTGGATGAGGTTCTGTGATTCTAAAGTAGTGGTTTGCAGACGATACCACACACATACACACAGTATATACACATTTTAGACAGCCAAGGATATATAAAAACACTATACACATACTCGAGCTGGCTGTATCACTGCATACATCCAGGATGTATATTCCAGATGTGGCTACATATGGAGCTGTAATAAAGTCTTTAGATGACGCATTGGATTAATTGAAGCGTACGAGATATGCTTAGTGAAGAAGGCAAGCAATTAAGTACCCCAATGTGTCTGCATGTTAATACGGGCCCGTGTGGCTGTGTGCATGTGTGTAATAATATACGGCCGATCCTTACAACACTCAGGGGACATAAATTACAGATATTACAGATTAATTTAAAATCCATTAGAGGTATGTCACTCTGGATAGGTTAGAAAATCATTACATGTTCTACACAAACACTGCTCTTCTGGTTTCTTACTGACAGCAGATGTGGTCACCTGTCCAAAGACACCGGACATGACGTGATTTACACCTGTATAGCTCACTCAAAAGGACAAATACAGCAACATCCTCTGTATATAATACAGAAACATCTGTAGGTTGGACTTCAACTGTGTTTCGTGCGCGTGTCATTTTTTTATTCGTTTGTTAACGGTGCATAGCTGGATTTAAAAGGAACAATCAAACACTTATTTCCAAAGCTGTGTTGGTGAGCATCTGAGTTAATAACTATGTTGACTTGAAGCCGAGCTCAAATCGAAACTCAAAGCAGAGAGACTAAGAGACACACTCGACTAAGCTTTGAGTGTTGAATAATCCTGTAGCCAGAAGAACTCATCAACTCAATCTCACATTTCTAACTCTTTTCCTCTCCCTCCCTCCCTACAGTGAGTTTAATTTGAAGAGAGAAGAAAAAGTCCCTTTCCACACCATCTCAATACATATTTTTCTAATTTCTTCCTTCAGAAATCTCTTAATGGCTTCTTCGCTGGACCCTGATGAAAACAATGACTTTTAACCTCCCTCCCTCCTTCCCTCCATCCATCTTTCTCCTCCCCTCAATCACAGTGGACTTATTTCACTTTCTAAATGATTTCTTACTCCTTCAATCTCTTCACAGCCATTCAGGCCCCGGCTTGGGCTTTTGGCCGGTGCGACGCATTGTGACAGGTGAAATGAAAGCCCAGAGAAATCTCATCTTCTTATAAACGCTCCGAGGCATTCAACCAGTCAAAAAAAAAAAAGAAAAGAGAAATATTTTTCCACCCTTCTTTCCGAAGGCACTGACAGATTGAGGAAGAAAAAAAGAGTGAGCTGTTATTTGAAGACCATTTAGGGTTTTCTTCTATCCATAGTTAATCAATGCTGTTTTTTATGTGCTGTGTGTGTCTATGGGAGGTTGAGGCAGTATATTCTGAATATATTTACCAGACTAGCTACAGCATGCTGGGCATTCATTGTCCAAAAATAAGTACAACAGCATGCATAGAAAATGTCTTTTGGAGTTGTGAGTTGAATCAGCTCTCCTTTGGTTGTTTTTTGAAGTGAAATGCCTCCAGAAATCAAGTCATGCCGCATCATTTAAATAGTTCACGCTAATTAGCCATAAACAGTCATAATTAGTTAAGCAGATATTCTAAACGGATAATTGCGTGCTATGGAGTACTCTCTACAGATTAAAAGCACATTCTTATTATTGTCTCGCTCCGTCTTCAACCTTCTCTTTTTATCCAAACAATGTCAACGAGGAGCCTGGTGTGAAAAAAGGAATGGCAGCAGGCAACAAACAATGCTGTCAGGCACCGCTGATTGAAACCTCAAGGTCATAGGCAGAGAAACAGAGGGAGAGAGGGAGAGGCACAGAGAGAGAAACAGAAGATGTACGGGCGGTAGAATAGCTCAGATTCTCCAGGGTCTTGCTGTGTAGCTCGCGCGCTGTGCTATTTTGTCGGCGTGCGAGTGTGTGAGTGTGTGAGCGAGAGGTTTTCAAGGCCTCTCCCTGTAGGCGGATTCTGCAGAGTCACCCTGCTCTCTGCCTCTCGTCAATCTCTCCCTCTACCGCTGTTTGCCCCGCCACCCTCCTTCCTTTTTCCCCTGAAGTGTTACTTCTTGACCTGCAACATGCCCTTCCCATCTCCACAGCACCTTTTATTAATACTCTCCATTCCAGCTCTCCACCGGTCCCCCCCCCCCCCCCCCCCCCCATCACCCTACGACCGGAGCTTTGCACCCTCCTGCCTCCACTTTAGCCAACCATGACTAAATCGCCCTTACATCCCCTTCTCTCACTCCTGAATCTCTTCTAAGTCCATCCATTCAGCCCTAACCTCCCTCCCTCTTTCCATCCTTCCACCTCAACTCAACCTTCTCTCTGTGGCCCTGCTGCTCTTTTCTCCACTGCTCCGCCATGCAATTCATAACCCATTTCTCCTTCTTTCCCAGTTATATTTCCCCCATTTTTCTTTATTTTTCACAAAACAAGCCCAGTCATCTCTTTTTTTTACCCTCTTCATCTCACTATACTTCCAATCATCTTCGCTTCTCCACTCCAGCAGTTCACGAGTCTTCTGCAACCCGACTCTGTATCGCCATTACCTATTCCTCATCCCTGAATCGCCCTCCTCACCTTGTAATTCTCCACTCTTGCTGTAGAGTTCTCGTCTCTGCTCTCTCAGGTAGGCACTCATGCTGATGGCATGGGAAGAAGATTCGAACCTAGAAAAACACAGAAGATTCACGGACTGGGCAATCGAAGTAACAAAACAATACACAATGCAATAAGAAATTAGAAGAAGAAAATATGAAGAAGATTTAGACATGAGATGCTCAACAGATCGATGTATTTTAAGCATTTTTAAGGTATTTAAATTTTCATCTTTTGATTAAACACTGTCAGTATTTACTTATTCCTTTTTGTTTACATTTTATCAACAAGTCCTGGCATTTTAGTCTGGTTTTAGTCAACTAAAATATAAAGTTTCAGTCAATAGTCTTTCTTTTGTCTTTGACAGCAAATCGATAGTAATGTTAATCAAAATGAATCTAGTCAAACCAATAGATATAGATTGTAGAGGAGTAGCTGCAAAGAGTCCACTGGTTTCAGTCGGCACGTGCCACACGAATAAACCACCAATGTGAACCAAAAACACTGCTGTAGGATAAGTGACTTGCTAATGGCAAAGATCGCCATATATTTTATGGCCTGCCTTTTTTAAGCAGGCAGGTATACATACATTATCAACTTGTGTGCAGCTCCGACAGCTAAAATAAGGACTGGGGGAAAAGTGACACACATCCAGTGAAGGCACTTTTTGGATTGTAATTTAAAAAGTCAGTCAGTCAGTCATTGTCTATACCTGCTTATTCCTCATTAGGGTCACAGGGGTCTGCTGGAGCCAATCCCAGCACGTTACGGCGAGAGGCAGGGATACACCCCAGATGGTCGCCAGCTAATCTTGGGGCACACACAGCATTCACACACACTCACACCTACGGGCAATTTAGAGGGCATGTTTTTGGACTGTGGGAGGAAGCCGGAGTACCCGGTGAAAACCCACGCAGACACGGGGAGAACATGCAAACTCCACACAGAAAGGTCCCAGACCCAGGACCAAGGAGGTCTTGAACCTGCGACCTTCTTGCTGTGAGGCGTAATTTAAAAAGTCTGTGACAAAAACGAAAGATATTTTTTATTAAGTTTTTATTGAATAAAGTAAATTCTGTCTTGACTTTGTCTCGCCATGAAAAACAAACATTGTTAAATATATTTTGTCGAGTCTCGCCTGACTAAATCAACACTGATCCAGAGAATACTTTTGTCATTCATTTCAAATCATACGCGGTAGGAATCCTTACTTGAAAAGTGACTGCTTGGCACGCTGTGGTTTCTTCTTCGCAAAGAAGGCAGCGAACTCGCTGCCAGTGCTGGCGTAGGAGAGCTGAGCCGACGGCTCTGTGGCGCTGCGGCTGTTCTTCACATCCAGATATTCCATAAGCAGAACCTAAACAACAAAACAAGCACTTTATCAGAACTTAGCAGAAGAAAATATCTATACACCTCTTATTGCTACAGGATACACAATATTGGCTTATTTGGAGATGATTCAATGAAAAGAGTTGTGTAGAGATTATACAATCAAGCATACCTTAAATTCCATACATTTGGAATCATCTTATGTTAATTGTCTGAGGAATTACTGCAACATGAAGCTAAAACCTCTTCCAGGTGAGGTTAAAACATATGGTAAAGATGTAAAGCTCAGTAAGTTTTAATGAGTGAAATTTCAATAATGCTTTTTGAACTGGTATCCTTTTGATTGCATTTGAATTTCCCTTTTGAATTGTGTTTTCAGTTTCTCCATAGTCACATGAGCCAGTTGTGGTAATACAAGGATTTATTCTAAACATCAACATCTGAATTTGTTTTATTGATCCAAGAATATATATTTTTTTAAATACACGTTTATTGAATTACAACACGTACAAGTTGAATCCTAAAAAAAAACAAGGAGCAGACTTTTTAAAATACAAAAGACCACTGACTGGTGCTGTTGATGACCACTGTAAAGATTCCTGTCCTCCATTTCCCCCGATCTGTCTGCATGATCCATGGTGAAATCCATCAACTTCTTATCATGCTTCATAAAAATCTTATCAATTTCTAACAATAGGGCGAGCGCATTGAAACTCTGGCCGGACAGAGAAAGTTAACTTCCTCTACTCTATCATTCTATCGGCTCTCTTTTGCTTTCATTGGCTCTCATTTTTCAAAATCTCTCAGTGCTTCATCTCTCATCTCTCATATTTCTATTTTCTCTCTCTTGGTCTATCTACCTCGGCTCCCCGTCCCTTTTCACTCTCACCGGTCTTCATTTTTCTCTCTCTGTGAATACATATGTTCTAAAATAGCCTCCCATATCTAATAGCTTCATAATTTAGCAGGGTCATTTAGCCTGTGTGTGTCTAATTCTTAGGCGCAATGTGGGTCAGCCCGGAATGGGACAGGAGTAATGGCCGAGCAGATGGAGATCCATTCCGACCATAATGATGTAATTAACGCTGCGGAGATCGCCCCGTGTTGCATGGGAAAGCCTTCACACGATATAATCGATGTTAATTCGAACGCGCAACCATTAAAAAAAAAATATTTTAAAAAATATGTGCATTCAGAGGCCTTGGTGTGCTCAATGTTTTTTTTTCTTGCCAAAAATAAAAAAGTGAAATTTTGTGGGTGAAAATTGCTCTCAAATAAAGATAATAAGCATGAGGTTGTTATTTGGTCATATTAATATGGAAGTTTCTACCGTGCGCGTGCTTACAGTCTAACACAGTTCCTGTCATCACGGTCGGCTCTCTCATCACACACTGGGAACACGGGGCCTCTATTTGCCACCAGCCTCATGCTGCAGCTAATCCTATAAGTGTATTAATTACAAATGATGTGCCGATGGAGCGAAACCCCCACTTGCTTGCAAGCTAGCGCCCAAGTAGACTTAATGAAATGGCTGCGCTGGGCTGATGAAGGGGCTCCGACCCTACTTAAATTGCATTAGCCCAGAGTGTGAGCTTTGGAGGCAATTAACTGGACCGCTATTGGATGAACATCATCATATCGTCATATTTCGGAAAAAAGATTGGAAGCATTTGAAAAATTCAAAAATCTAATAAAAACGGGTTTTGCAAGTTTGAAAATAAGTTTTGAAGGCTTGCATATTACAAAGACAAAAAAAAAAAAAACGTCACAACTGCAGTTCTCATTTTATCAAATCCATTTTCAGAGTTTAAAATGTGTTTGATTGGTGAACGATCGGTTTGTTTTTCAGGTTATAAATGGTGATCTAAAAACCCGGTGCACATATAGAAGGAGAGTAAGCCAGTAAGGAGAGGATAAAGGAAAGATAAAGGTGGAACAAGCTGTGTGATAGAGAAAGACCAAAGGATTATAGATAAAGAATAAACACTGAGCAGAATACTGAAGAGAAAACGGGAATGAAACGCGAGTTAAATTAATTTTAATAACACATCAAAGTGAAGCTGAAAAGAGAAGATCAGTCGGCCCACCTCTATCTAAGGATTTATTTCTGATTTTGCAGAGAGTCGACAGTCTCATTAACCTATCACCAATCCACAACAAAACCAAGTTAGAGAGATAATAACTCAAGAAAGGGACGTTTCTGTGACATCACTTCAAATGTTTCCAGTTATTTCTTTATCCATTGCAAAGCTGTTTCAATAACAAGTGCTAGTTTGGTCCGAAGTTAGTTTGTAGCAGTGCCAAACTGCTGCAAAACTGTGGGGGCGTTTGAAACAAGTGGAGATAATATCTCAATCTCATTGAGTGCTAAACAATTACCAAGAATAACTATTTCAGATGGCGGAGGCTTCATCTTTTTCAAGAAAGAGTCGTAGGTTGTTCGTGTTTTGTTTTTTTTATATATATAAATGGAAAACAAATGACTCTACCTATGCTCTCTTCAGTATCACAAAAATAACACTGCAACTTGGGTACATTCCAGGAACTTTATTTGTGAACTACAATCTCCACACAAGATAAGTAACTAATCAGCAGCATCTGTTCCCAAACGAGGCCCAACTTACTGTGCCAAGACAAAAGGGAATCATGCATGCAAAACTACAAAACTCTATTTAGATCATTGTTGATGATTATATCTCTATTCTCAGTTTTGCTGGAAATGCACCAAAATGGTGCATTGCAAAATGTCTGGTACAAAATGTTTCTGTTCACAGAAGATTGTGCGAGTCATCTTATTTCTGATGAAACAGCGACTCAACATTCCACAACTGCTCATATGACCTAGCCGCGCTGTACTTGACTCAATGAAATTAACAAGACAATCTCTCCTTCCTCTCACATATAAGGTCAAGTGTATGGAATCATATTTAAATTCCCATTACGACAACATTATTGTGGCCTAGATCCTATTACTTTCACCTGTGTATGACAGCACAGTTTATCAGTGAGGCACACTTAAATAGCAACAGCGAAATGCCAACAATGAGGACAGTATAGTAGAGCTAACTCAAAAAAAAAAAAAAAAAAATCACATAGTAGTAAATATGGAATAAGAACAAATTGTTAAATAAAGCTGACTTCAAACAAGGCAAACTGATTAAAAATACATGAAAAACAATGCAAAACAGCAAAGTGTCATCCAAAAATGAAACTAATTACACAAATTGGTTGGCCCCCAGAGCCTGGATCCAAATAAGAGCCAGTTCTATTTTGGTAAAAATCTATTTCCTTTTTCAGGCTGACAATATGGCATTTAAACAACTTCTTAGGTATCGATGGACCTCAGTAAATCGGCCACAACAATATCCCCATAATGCATTAGTTCAGTGGGCGTCTACAAAATTTCCACTTAAAGGTTACAGAGTTGAGGGAGAAACAAACTGACTGAATTCACTGAAAAATGTATCCCCGAAACTGTTGAAGCGGTGGATGGACAAAAAGGAGGCGTAGGTAAAGATGTGAGAAATGGCAAATGGCTCTTCACACCAGATAATAAAGTGAAGCTCAAGAGTTCATATGAAATTGAGTGTGTGTGTGTGTGTGTGTGTGTGTGTGTGTGTGTGTGTGTGTGTGTGTGTGTGTGTGTGTGTGTGTGTGTGTTTACGTGTGTGACTGGGCATGCCAAAGAGTAAACATCTTCCCACCACAACTACTGAGTGTAATTCTATCAACCGACTCACCGCGTTCTGCACTTGGTGACTTGGGTCTCGTCCCAAACTTAAATCAGTCCACAAGGCTGAGTGCTAAGTTCTATTAAAAAGGGATAAAAAGCTTCAGGGAAGTCTGCCAGTGTCTTTGTAATCCATTATCAGCACTCCCATCTATTTCTTCTTAACCAAACGTCCTGATGTCACCATCTGTGCTCGGAGAAAGCATATACGCATCTTCCATTCTTTAAATTAGGGCCCTAACACCCAACAAATCAGTGCAATTAAAGGGCATCGCTGAAAGATTTGCAGGTGGGTACTTGTCACTCAATAAACTCAGCAGTCAATTGACTAAAATTGAAGAAATAAATATCACTTCATGTTCTTGTGCCTTGTTTTCACCCTCTCCTTATTAAGTCATTTTTAAAACAGCCCAGAGAACAATCTCAAAACTCAAGGCTTTATTGAAATTGGTTATTTTCTCACTAAATCCCTTGGCTGGTGTCTTGTCACAAACATACTGAATGATATCGCTTGCTGCTAGCTTGAAGTTAAAGCCCAAAGTGTCCTTGGCCATCAAAGAAGGGGTTCTTCTATATATTGCACACCCAGTATTGATTGTATTCCAGAAACTTCAATAACCTTTGCAAGTTCTGACAGAGCTTCAGCCGCAACTGCTCCCACAGCACTCAACTCCTCCTAAACAGTGGAGGTTCCCGCCTGGAGTGCACCACATCTCGTCGATCTTTTGAAGGCTATCTTTTTGTCAGAGGAAAGGGAAAAAGTGCCAGCTTTTTAGTTTTCACTAAAATCCATTTATTGCTTGTCATGTCCTTGCTGTGTCCCCCATATGAAAATATGCATTTAAAAAAAGCTAAAGAAGACAGGAAATAGCGTTTCTATGAAACTACCGTATAACAGATTAGACATATCGCTTCCATGACATTACTATTCAACATAATCGGTTAAAATTCGAGATGGATTTCATCATTTTGATAAGCTGTAATTTACAAGGAATGGCTATTCCTTATCTTCTAACCTGATATTATTTTTCCAGGACTTTTCCAGGATATTTTCAGCCTCTACAGAGACAAGTTTCATGTCATACATTAATACATTTCCCTTTAATGTATGCCTTAATATGCAATAGTTTTTTATTTATTAACATGTAACTCTATTCTATTTATTATTCTATTGTTTGCAAGCCACAGGTCCAACAAATATTTTGTTATCCTGGATAATGACTGAATAAATTTAAATTGACTGATCAATAGCTTCAATTCAGCCATGTTAAATCACATACATTTATGCTAACAACAGTAGAAATAAAACATGCAGGTGGTTCAAATGACATTGATAATTCAGTAATTTCCAGGACATTTGACCTTTTTTCTCATTTTCCATGACTGAAAAACTGGTCACTCACTTTCCGGGATACGTGGGAACCCTGCTTCTTTTAATTTGAATTACCCAAATCATAAAGTGTTAATAAGAGTGCTTACATGGTATCATGCATTATATTGTGACACATTAAAAAAAAAAAATCAACCATTTCAACCACTCAAGGAAATGATTGCAAAAACATACAGCGGTGTTTAATCAAGTCTCCGGTGGATGTAGCAGATGTAAGGGGGTGGAGCTGAGGGCGAAGAGACTTTGCGACACGGTGAAGATGGTACACTGCGCTCCGGCGATATGTAAATATGACAGCACTTTGGAGAACAGAAAAAATGTGACACATTGATTAAATTGAGAACAACATAGCAATGTCTTTGCTTCATATCTAATTAAAAGAGATCATTGTCTCCTGGTTGATTTCTGGCAGTTCAATTTGCCTCGTTTTTGCTGTTGATGAGCCAAGAGAAGGCAGTGCACTTTTTTTCTTTTTTTTTTTTACCCCCCCTTAAAGTCTTGGTTAATCTCCCTCAATACAATGCTTCATTTATGAATCAGGTTTATGTTAGAATCACTGTAGAAAGAATTTTATCATTTTGTGCCACAAAATACGTGAACGTTAAAGTCTGTTACCACAATGTTACCCTTTAAAGCCTGCATCACCTGCATATCCCAGCCTGTGTTGCCCAATCTCTAAAAAAAAGTCTTTAAAAAAAAAAAAAAATTCCCTCAACTAGGAATCAGTTGTTTCAGAGAGACATTTTTCAGCCATTTTTTTTTTGTTCAATGCAGATTCAAGGTTCAAATGCCTACAGAGAGAAAGCCACTCATTAAAAGTGTGATTTGCACTCTGGTCACACACTTGTAGTAGACCACAGACATGGCAAGGCAGTCATGGAGCCTCGAATCCTCGCAGAATGCCGCAAATGGCGAGCTAATTATCAATCTCGCACTCCTCAAAACAAACGACTGACAAGGTCAAAGGGTGATGAATGCCAGTAGATACTCTGTGCCAAATATACATAAAATGACACTCCCACAGGGTTGTCTTAATGAAGAACGCATGCTGAGGTTTATGAACCGTGATCTTTTAAGAACTATGTTCGCCAATTAACTTAGAAGCAATTGTGACTTCCAACTTGCTAATGGCAAAAATACAAGGGGAATTCTTTTGCTTGGCTCATAATGGTTTAACCGATATCTTCACTGCAAAATCTTCACACTAAACTTGCCAGGCTATAAACTGTGTGATACTGCTGTAATGTATTTGGGGGTGAAAGAGAAAAGCATATTTAGCATCTATGGGTACACAGAAATTCCAGCCACTGTGATTGCTTTGATGAAATGGTTTGCTTTGAAGAGCAGCACAGTTTATGTTGGAAAAGGAGAACCTTGTAACAGGGTAGACCCTGCGATTCTGTTGGCTCTTGAATCTGTCTGCTGGTATGTCATGTTGAAAGGTCAACCTGGTTCTTCCTCTCAAAGTCTGGAAAAGATACCACCTACCGAGAGGTTTCTGTACATGTCAGAGGTGTGAATTGCATTAAGTAAGAAGACCACAATAAGCAGGGAGGGATTTCAATTATTTAACCATAAAGGGGGAGGATTCTAGAATTGTGTGCACATTTTTAACAAGTTTCTACATTTTCAATTACAATAACCTTACAATTTTATCAAGTGTTATTCAGCAAAACACTGTGTGCATCCTTTTTTGTGACCTAATTTGTACTGAATTATTTTGTTTTTAATTTTTACCAAACACTCTCTGTGCCTTTACAAACTATGAAACTGCTATAAGATGATGTCAAATGTATCATGAGGATATTTTGTATGTCTGGAAGGTTCATACTCAGTAAAACTTTGCATTTTGTCCAAAGGGCAAAATCCGCCGATGAGCAGTGAAATGTATGCATGATTAAGGTTACAGTGGGGAGTTACTCTCTCCCAGCTCCACACTCTCATTCAATGTTCATGGGAAAGAAATTTCTGGCTAAAAAAAACAAGATAGCGTTGCCCGTGATTAAGTGTCAAAAGTCCACAAACCAAACGGGTGACATAAAGGAGGTTCCCACCTTATTTATACAGTCTATAATTGACAAAATAAAAAAATAAAAAAAAGATTTCAGTACTTTATGTAAAAATGAAGACAAATAAACTCAAGACTGCAACTAAAGTAAACATCCTAACAAAACTCTCACTAATGCAGAGAAGGCTTCTGCCCCTTTGTGGGTCTTAAAAACACAAGATAAGAACTGGCTCAGTATGCAATCAAATTTAACCGAGGCACGAGGCGAGCAGTAGGAATTTAATTTCTCTCATTGCTGATATGCGATTCTCTAAGACGGAGTGGGCGAATGGGGTGAAGGGGAGTATGGGAGTTGTGAGGGAAAAAGAAAGCAAGACAATGAGAATGAGAAGGAAATTACAAGGAGCAGGAAGGGTATGCGCAAGGTATTGGGAAATTGAGATATTGTATTACAGAGGCAGCAGGGACGATGCCGAAGAAGGAAGGAGCGAGGGAAATGGAAATGGAGAGTGGGAGAGGAAGACGAAGAAACAAGCGAGATGAAAGAAATTGTAAAAGGGAGGATAGGGTGGACAAGGGGCCTTCGTATTGATACAATCGGCCAGGAAATAATAACACGAGTGAGTGAATAAGAAAACCTCATTTCACGTAATGAGTATTCTAATCAAGAGATTACATTATCTCACATCGCAGAGACAGGGGAGAGTGGAGCCCTTGGCAATTGGGAGGTTGGCAATGGCAAAATGCTGGGGAGAGGCTTAATGCCGCCTATAACTGTGCTGGTATAGGAGAGCTATTACAGTACATGCCCATGCACATTCACACCCTGGGAAACACAGATACACACCAGCCTCCTGTATTTATACAGCCAGTCATGCCAAATGGGAAAAGAAACAAGTGGCCGTGTGAGTTAGAAATAGATGAGCTTCGAGTAACAACGTTACATTTGATTTTACAGCTTTGTGTTCAATAAAAATGTGTGTGTTAAGATAACATAATAGAACTGGTGCGCTCAACTGAGCCGTCTTCAGATTATGGTAGGTGCTGACGCAAATAGAAAATAAAGTTAACACTGAGAAAATAACCGTTGATTAAAAAACACCTGATACAAATCATCAAAACAACACAAAAAGACAAATGCTAGTAAGAAAAATACACAGTAAAACCATCGCCAGTGTTATTATAACACTTAAACCTTTTAACTCTATGTTATAGTAACGCTGGCCATTTTACTGTGTAGTAGTAAGAAAAACAAAGTCATAAAGAAGAAACATATTATGTTATGTAAATGCCAGATAAAAAGCAACTGATTTACACACTAACAACAAGAAAATGCATATACAGTATGTACATACTAGTTCAGCAGTGCCTGTTCCAAGCTCTTCCTCAAGTGTGAGGTCAGTTTTAAGTAGATTATGATTACAATTACAACTATCAGTTTCCTCTTGTGAAGAGTTGGTATTGATATATTGATGATTTTTTTTAGTTTTTTTTTTTTTTTGCCTACAACCTTCACGGCCAGCAGACTCAAGGGATCTGGCTACAGAAGACCTTTCCTTCTTATTTCTGATGCTACTCTTATGCTCAGAGATCCAAATTCTCAATTCCATTTTTGTGTTTCCTACATAGTAAAACCCAGACAGGACATTTGAATAACAAGACATGTGAGGTCCTACAAGTAATACTTTAATTTGTGTCCCTGTGTAGGAATGAACAAAGAAAAAATATGACATACTCCTTTCTTCACAGCATTACAATTGACAGTAGGATTGGTATGGGGATGGTTTGGGTGTGTAATGGACCCTAGGGTACCGGTCCTGTGTGCTAGCTACCCTAACCAAAAGGGTTGGGAATTGTACAGGTACCATGGGACCAGTATAATTCCAGGGTCATGAAAATGCTAAAATAAGTATACTGCTCAGTCTTCTACCATACCATACTGCGTAGTGGAAACAGGGCTAAAGTCTAAGACTCCTTTACACAGTGGAAATAGAAAGTTGTCAAGTACCGACCCAAACCCATACCAAGTCAAACATTTATATCTTTTTCACAAGCCAGACACAATGGTAAAAGGCTTCAAATTATTTTATTCTTAACAGTTGACCATAAGGCAAGTTTCTTTTCAGGCTGTGAGGATGATAATTTGAGTAATGGAAATAGTTGCTTCTAGCCGTCTTTCTGCAAATGACTGTAATCTATAGTAACTCAGATTTGTTTACTCTTACATTCAAAAAATATTTCCTTACCTGACTCGAGTGTAAATGTAATAGCAGGGAATATAGAGTTGGGACACCCCTTAAATGCTTCTAGTACATCAGGTGAAGTCATCAATATATCTATACCAACACTGTACAGGAGTGAAATTCAGGTTGTTATTGGAAACATGATCCACTTCAGTCCTAACTATGCCATATCTTTTATAGGAAAGTCTGAAGAGGCTGCCCACTGAGACTCTGTTTTTCTGGAGGAATATTTTTTTTTCTCAAGCCTGAAATATTTTTTAGTCAGAACTATTTCAGACAGCCTCATAAGTAACTCCGTAGGATGGAAACCTAGGGGCTTAAATGATGAATTATTTTTGTCCAGATTTTTTTTTTTTTTATGAATACAGACGAATATTATTAATGTATATGTATGTGTTTATATTATCTATGGAGGTTCTGCACAAGATGAGTTTATATATGCAGACATTTTATTATTGCTGGTTTTTATCTGGTTGTTCCAATAACAGAATGTGATATATTTCTACCTGGGACTGGCTTGTTGTTACTACTATTTTTCATACTAGTGTTTGTATTTTTGTGATGTTGTTTTGATGATTTGTATCAGCTGGTTGTAAATCACCAGCTGGTCCCTGGCTGCTGTTTAATAAAGGTCACACCCACATATGTCTCAGAAACGCTGAGGAAAGCTCAGGGCTGAAAGCTTCCATTTCCTTCTGCTGCTATGCTTTATTAAAAGTGTTGCATACTTATTTGCGAGTGCTGACAACTTAATTTGCAATTTTTTCGTTAAGATAATAGCTTTAGAAAAAATAAACCAAAACACACACTTGATTACTCATCGCGCCATCAATTACTATGGCAACAATCAAAGCATTCAAGTCAGTCCTCTTCGCCTATCTACTTCCAGCTGCATTTTCCAAGCCTAGGAAATATCTCAAGTGCTTATTCTTGTTGTGTATTTACGTACAAGTACGATGCCATAGATAGGTAAAAGCCTGAAGAAAAGCCTGTTCAAATTAATGAGGAAGCATCTTGTCCTCTTTAACAAAATCAGGCTCTCGAGCAAGTTTAAGTGTGGTTAAACACAAGAGAAACACTTGAGAAAAATCTCATAGATAAAAATTACCCACCACGCAGAGATGGCGCACCAGGGAGAATGATGTTTCCTTAAGTATTAACACACATAGGGAGACAGACACACACATACAGAGCCTTTTGAGACAAACAACTGCCACCGATTTCCCCTGGAGATTAACCATAGGTCATTTCAACAGCTGTTTTTTTCCCCCAGCCAATCAAACAAGAGCAGGGAGCAAAAATCAAGCATAAATTCATGCCAATTAAAGAACCAAACATTAATCCAAGCAATCAAGCTCCCCCCCCCCCTTTTTTTTTTCCTCGCGACTTGTTGCTGACAGTTTGAAAGGCATCCATTACATCACTCACTGCCAATTCCTCCACTGATTATTTTCCTGTAAGAGAAGGTGAATTAAATTGAGGTTTTAGGAAAAGCGCTGTGTGGAAAATAAATCAAGGACAAACCCGTCTCGGTGGCGGTGAATGAAAAATAAAAGCCTGAGCGTTACGCCAGCAACAGAAGACAAAAACAAACAACCCTGGGTTCACCATGAAAACATCAATTTGTCCCTTAATAATACCATGCGTCACAGTTGGCTCAATGTGTTGTCATCTATTAGAATCTAATGGGCTGAAAGAAATGTTGAAAAAGGCTTTGCCTTAATGTCCAATTCCTCATCACCAGCAATTAACATTTGATTACCATTTAATTCTTATAAGTGGTTTCCATTTAATGATTTACTGTTATTTCATCTTTAGAGAATTAATATTTCAATATGTTTCAGTTTTATAATGCAGTGCACACACGTGTCACAAAATCCTCTCTACTGATGGCACATTTTAGTGGTCTAGGTATATTTTCATTAAGATTGTTGCTCATATCTGACCTGCAGCACCGTCTGGATCTTGGCAGAGACGTCGGCCTGCTCGTAGAGCTTGATGCCCTCTTCGTGGGCCCCGCCCGGGCACTGAACCGCGATCTTCTGCAGATGGACCAACACCACGCTGTGAGCCTGGGCCACTGCCTTGAACTTATCAAACAAAAGCTCCAGCAGTTCCAGTAGCAGCCTGCAGAGGGAGCCAGAGAGAGCAGAAAGGAGAAAATGAGATACAAGAAGGATGGAGCAAAAGAGCGGGGAGTGGAGTCATGGAGAACGGAGGGATAGGGAATGAAGGAAATTGAGCCGTAGTATTATTTAATGAAAACAAAACAAGACAAATAAAAAAAAAACTCTGAAGTGCAACATTTATTTAGTATACAATCTAATAAAGAAGCTACGAAACACAGCCAGTACTATTACAAGGTAATTGATTAAATAAGAAAATAGAGTAGCCCTACAGTAAATCACTTGATAAGGGAGGCAGAGAGCCACCAAGTGATTCTGCTTCTGTCTGAATATTACACAGAAGGTTAAGACTGTGGAGAGAATGATGGTGCGAGGCACGCCAGTTAACAGATTGTTATTCCTACTCAACAATGACCATAAACATTTGTCAGCCAAATGTATTGCCACATTAAGAGTCTGCTTTCTGCACTCCTGCAGGTTTGCCTAATCTCAAAATTCATGGTGTCATCATTGTGCTCCAAAAGAACCCATAAAAAACATCTAAGAAATACTCATGCCTCTGAAAAAGCAGTGCGTCGCGGTAAAAAGCGTGATTTTTACCACAATCCCAGCACTTTTGTGCAAAATTACTGCATGTATAAGCTACCTGAAAATAAACGTAAAGATCAGTGCGTACCCCCACCTTCTGCTCCACTAAAACGTTGTCACCGCTTTACTGCCACTATTAAAACTTTGCTGTGCACAGATATATTCTTATACATTTATATGACGAGATTATTCACAGCACACTCTAATTTATCGACTTGATGAAGAACTCTGCGATAAATAAATCACAACAGATACATAACCTTTCACATTACTGGCCTTTTACTTTCACATCACTCATTGCGGTCCCCTGCTTTCAGTCACATTTTCCTATTCAGCAGATACTCAGCTATTTCACCTGCAGTAATAACCCAACACCTGGGCTAGTTATTTAAAAAGGAGTGAGCCGCCAGACACAGACTCAAATGAACAGTTACGCTCATTAGTTCTAAATGGCTCCGGCTGAAGGCGAGAGCAGAGCTAAAACCAAACTGACCTTCCACTTGATCCGAGTGCTACACTCTGGATTGCAAGTTCACCCTCGCCTCATCTAAGCTAATGCTTTCATACAGACTGTTCTATACCTGCTTTCTCGCACAAGGACAATGCTTTCAAAGTAAAGAGGGAACACAGGTTGCAATAGTTGAGTTAGAATCAGTACTCGGTGCACCAATACTAGTGAGTACCCACACTTTATTTTAGTGGAGATATAAGAGTTGTATGCCTAACACTGATATTATAGTACACTACAGTTTATAGTCACAGATATTGGCAGATTGAACTCCATGATAGACCTGGATCTATAGAAATCTTTAAAGCAAGTTGGGGAGGGAAAACTATTGATTGATATAAAAAAAGGCCAGTTGCAATAACATTATGTATGGCACCTGTAACACCGTTAATGCTAAATCAATACAAATGACCACCTATTTCAATGCTGCGAGGGGAAAAAAAGCATGCTCCAAGTTTTGGGAAGTGGCCAAGGTTTCCTGGGAAGGTATAGGGATAATGTAGAGGCAAGATGGATGTTTCACTTGGGGTCATTTTGGTCGGCTGTCTGTCACTACACTGGCAGTAGCAGCGAGTAAATGTTATTAATGGAGAGGAAAGCAGGCACAAATCACTATGAGCTATAACTCACTGAATGGAAGATGTTTATGAGACGAAGAGAGTAGCTGTGAAATGCCAGCGAGTGAGGGATTCTCTCGCTCTCTCGCGTATAAACACGGAGAACTAACAAGAAAAGAGGATGCACGGTGAACACCGATCTTCAGAAATGGGAAAGTAACAAATAATGCACGATCGTGTACGGACGTATGCATGCATTCAGAGAATGTATGGGTCTGACCTTGCCACCTTTTCTTTCAAAGAGCACCCACCCACCCCACACCCCCCACCCCACAGACACACACACACATACACACAAAGTCCTCCTCATTATCTCCCAGCGGAGGCCATCCTAATCCATACTGTCTGTTCTCCGAGGCCTCACTTCTCATTTCCCCCCAGGATCGAAGCAGGCACACACATGGCTGATGAACAGTCTGCAGGGACAGCAGGGAGGACACATGTGGATATTTAATCCACAACTAACTGACCTGCAGTATTTGTGTGTGTGGTGCATGATGACAGCGTCCAGTGTCCACATTAGTCTAAGATTAGGTTAATTTGATTATACAATTTTCAACAAGAGCATTTAAAGAACCCTTTTGAAACCCATCCACCACCTCTCATACATAAGTGGACATACAGTAGAATCACATCCACACAGATTTCAGACTTTTCCAGTGACCACTTTGCTGAACAGGCTGGGGAAAAAATTTATAAAATAAAAATCAATTAATCTTTTTTATGATCATTGTCCTTGCACCTGCATTTTATCTTCAATTTGGTCATCTAAGAATTTCATTATACTGACCTCTTTCTAAGAGATTTAGATTAGAATCAGTCTCTGATGTAGCAAAAAAGGTAGGATAAGGCAAAAGATATAACAAAAAGGGGGGAATATAAGCTTCACAAGTCTATTTTAATGTAAAATAAACTGAACTACTTACATACACAAGTGGATGTAAGTGGTGCAGACTGATTTATGTGCAGCACAGATCAGAAGTGCACACTAATAACTTTGGGGCAAGGAACTGAAACCTGGTCTTTCACATCTTTAAAAAGTAAAATCCAGGGAAGAAAGGAGTTGGAAATGAAAACGCCCTTCCAGCGTGGGTGATCACAGAGGATGTGAACGAGAACAATAAAACCGCAATAGTAAAACCACAGATCACCATATATGCTGTAAAGTGCTGAATTGTTGCCTACTAGTCTGCAGCTCTATAAAATATAGTGTGCAATATGCAAGACCATTGTTCTCTACAAGTGGTACATTGGCTGGAGTTTCCATAGCAACAAGCCCTGACTTTAAATTGAAGTGAACATAGGCAGAACTAGGTGTGTATGCACCCAAATACAAACACGCACAATAGCCTCTAAGTATTCACCCGGCAATTCTGTGTTCTGTGATACAAATACAGTATTAAACACTCACACAAACGCACGCACACACACACACACACACACACACACAGACAAACTTAAAACAATCTGGAAGGAGTAGAGCTGGAATGAGCTACATGGTAGCCTATTACATTGAGGTCAGATGAGATTTAGCAGGCAACAGGGGGAAGGCAGGAGGGAGACGAGGCCAGAGAGAACATCCCTGACAGAAAACAAGACGTTCCTCTTAAATGGTTCGGGATCAGTGGACTGAGACCTGTGCTTCCCAAGTCTGCACACTGTATGTGTGTGTGTGTCTGCAGGAGCTGACGTGACTGCTTTTAAAATGTAGCTGTGCTCTACGCCAGGTGAGAAATTGTTTGTGCATGTGTGTATGGGGGTGTTTAACCATGACTATGTTTTGTCTATGTTTAAAGCAGTAGACTATCTGTTTTCATGGTCTGGGGCAGGTGTTTCCGAAGTCAGAGACTTCACTGTGTTTCATACTTTGTTGATTTAAAACAAACACCCTAAGACTGCATTCAAAGAGTGTTGTCTACTGCCTTTACTGTCCGTTCTAATTGTCCTTATTTTTTTCTAATTTTTTTACACAGGGTAGCTTTATAGAGAGAAATAGACTTTGCTTATATTAATCTTTACGCCACCACTGCCCTGTAAAATATAAATGAACTAAATATACCTGAAAGAAAAATGACTGGTAACTAATCCATGCTACTTTGTTACCTATAAACAGCTCTAATGAATAAGAATGAAAAGATGAATAAATGTTACAGAGAACTGAAATGTGTCCATATTGTACTAAATCTAAGCACAGCAGGAAAGTAAGCATGTGTTTAATGCAACTATTTTGCACAGATACTACACTGAGGGTGATTTTACAGCTTGTTTTCTTTTCTGTGGCAAAAAGAGTGACCACATACTACTGGCAAATTAATGATACTTATTATTCTCTATCAGGCCCACAATGTGTTTTTCATCCTTCTCAGAAAATTGCTCATCGTTTCCTCTTCATGACCGTCCCCTGTGTTCTCTCTTCATCTACAATTTATTATATTTCTCTAGTTGTCTCCATCATGCCACTGATTTATACCAATCCTCACTCTCAGTGAGTCATGTTATGTTAAAATAATATCTTCCTCCTTCGATGTGCTTCTCTTTTCCCCTGTATTATTACTGTACCTTGGCTGACTCTCCTGAGCCAGGTTCTCTCCTCTCTGGTAAGCGTGGTCTGCAATTTGGGTGGTAGACCTCTTAACAATCTGTTTCAGCTCAGGTTCCAGCCGCTCCATTATGGCTTTGATGGTCTCTGGGATTTTCTTCAGCTTTGCCAGAGCCTGAACGAAAAAGGACAGGGATAAAAAAAAGAGAGAGAAACCACTGAAACAGCAACATAGAAAATAAGTGTGGAGGTAATATATTGTAACTATTAACAGTCACAATTAAGAGTGTGTGTAGTCTTTAGTCACGTTTATGTATTCACCTTGATAAGTATACCCATGAACTCAGCACTGTTCTCCTCTGGATCCACCTCAGGGAGGTCTGATGGGTTCAACTCTCGCACGTCTTGTTGCACTTAAGGGGATACACACATAGACATTCTGTAAGTGCTTCCAACATATCTACAGCACAGGGATCTAATGGGTTCAGTAATGCGCAAGTGTAAAAAGGCGGTGTTGAAAAATAAGGGGACGTGAAAAATCCATACACTGGTTTGCGTGTTGCTTCGCTTGCACATTTAAATACCAATTTGTGCTTAAGACATAAATGGCAAAGGCTTTGGAGACATGTGATGTTACCTAGTTAAATAAATCTAATCTGACAAAGACAGCTAACATAAAAGGAGCACTTTGTGTTTTGTTTTGATTTACAGTGGAACTCTGGAAGCATCTGCCATCTATTCTGCATTTCCCCACATATCAGCTACACACTTACATATATGTATATACATCAAAATTCATCGCTCAACTTTTTAAATAATGTAACACATTGGGGAAATCTGATTTGCTGAAAGATGGTCACCATTAATACAGGCAAAGACAAAACTCTAGTCGTGTGTCTTCACTTATTCTTACTCTAATTATTATTGAAGTATTAATTATTATTATTTTATATTTAACAGAACAGGCATGAAATGATTTTAATACAAGTGGAAGTGTACATGCATCTACTCCAAGTTGTTTTATGTGTTGAATAAAAGAACTGTTAAAATAAAATAAATCTAAATAATAACCAAATAAATCATATCTACAACTATATAAATTATATACTGTATTTTCCTCACACCTAACACCTAACCCTATCTTGTTATTCTCCCCCTTCATGCTCTCTCCATCTGACTTAGCCACATTAGTGGATAAATTGAGAGTGGCAGTATCGTGTGATGCTCTAATTTCCATTAGACAGGGCCTCCCAATTCCCCATCAAAGCATGTTAGAGAGTTAATGTTTATGGCAAGTTAATGGACTTTGGGTGTATTTCCTCTTTTCCCCCATTCCTACTGTAGTTTGTGTAATAATGATGACAATTAATAGCTACAAATGAGGTGCTCTGTTGCTATTAACCAAAATGGCATGCCAGACCACTGATGGAAGCTGCCTGCTCTGTCGTGACCACAGTTGTTACTATGACGGTGTAGAGGCACTTACCACCTGGCAGTAGCTAATTGCTAAATCTCTCTTTGCATAATGTGGGGAAATCCGTGGTTTGGCTTTTACTTTTAGGCCTCCAGGGTGAGGGAATTCAATGGATATACATTATCTAGGTGTGTAAATTTGTATATTTTCCTCGTGTGTTCGGGGTCATGGCACACATATACATGCTGATGAGCTGAGCGGAGCTGAGCGAACAAAAAGAGGTGGAGTAAAAGACTCGTGCATGTGTAAGAGCTGAATTCAAAATAGAAAAACATGAGAGAAATGCAGAGAAACCTCCCTTGTTGGGAGCCAGCCGCATGCTAAAGTTGTTAATCTGTCACTGCCACGCTAGTAAGGTTGAAGTGAAAATAAGGTGGTTGAATGATGAGCGGCATGTATAGTGTAAGGTTGCTTGGCTTCTGCAGAGCTCAAAAAGAAATGTTGAGTCGCTTTTTTTTTTTTTTTTTTTTTTACACCCACTCTTGGTGGGTGGCGAAAAAAAAGTGGCAGGCTTAATATAAAAACTCTGAAATACCAAGGGAACACAAGTTATTGCAGGATTAACTTTTTTCATTATCTTCTTGTTTGCGTTTCTCTGTACCGACTCTGCACCCCCCTACAACCAAGAGAGAATTCCTACATTCAGAATACAGTTAAGAGTCTGCATTAGCTGGTCCTGTTAAAGCACTGGCTATCAGTTTGAGCGTAATGAATGCTGCTCCCCTGCTGTGATGATAGAGACGCAGGTTGACTAATGGTACAAATAGGAGGGGGGGCACATTGAATATAATGTTAGTAAGGGTAATGTATATTATGATCATATATGACAAGGTTATGACATTTATTGCGAGGAAAGTAGCATGGGCGTCTGCCTGAGTGTGTGTGTGTGTGTGTGTGTGTGTGTGTGTGTGTGTGTGTGTCTGTGTGTGTGTAATGAGGCATCAGTGGTGATTTTTGTTATATAGAAAAGTTTGGATCAGCAGCTCCTATGTACATTTAGTGATATTATGTGTGTGTGAAGGAGGGTTGATAATACACACCCATAATGATATGCAAATGGATGTAAGCCGGAGTGACGCTAATTACTTCATTATCAACAAGAATATCGGCACAGTGGAAATAAAAATGCAAACTGAAATCTGCACATTTTGTTATCCAAGGAGACCAACAGCACTGTTAATGTGCTTACAGTCTATAGAACTCCTAATGTATGCAAACTGTAATGGAACTTATGGTTTTTCAATAAATACCCTCTTCAAATTCCCTCTTCTATTTGCTTCTCTTTTTCCTTCATTATCATCTTCTCGCCTTCATTTTTTTGCCAAGCCACATTCATATTTCTCTCCATTATTCCCTCTTCCCCCGCTGTCTAATATGTTCTTAAAGGGCCGTACCACTGCCGGACCCAGGTGTGCTGAACTGTGTGGAATCCAAGAGCTTGCGTGGGGTGGACAGGCTGCTGACGTCCAACACGGGCATTGAAGGTGTGTCTTTGGTTGCAGAGCTGTAAAAAGACAAAAAAAAAACAATAATTATCAAGATACGATTTCAAAAACCTATTTAAAATTGTGCTTTCTGTCTCATGGAACATGATTTTGCAACTGTGTAGGAGGAAGATCAAATGAGCTCCCTGAGTAAAGTAAAACCTTCTCATACACATACAAAAGTTAAACGCGACAACAGAAACCTGCCACTCTCGACCAAAAATAATCCACTGTTTAAACAAAAAGCTTCGCACCTCTGGCAGGGATTGGTATTGCTTTCCAATGAACCATTTATCAAGCCATAAGCCGGAGGTGGAAGCAATCCAAGCCCTTTAAGTCGGGCGGTATAAACACAGTATGCCTGCTAAGTGAGTGGGGTGTATGGAGGCTGGCTTGTTGTTAGAGGCGACCCAATACAGGGAGGCCAGGACCTGTCAGTGGCTGACCCTCAATAATAAATCACTGTACCTCACCAACACCACCGCCTCCATAATTACTGCACCCCACACACAGACACGCCCACACGCACAAACACACGCATATGTGGAAAAGTGAAAACAACATTTAAGATGAATTCCTTGCACGGAACACAACAGTTGGCGTGTTTTAAGCCACTGTACCTTATTAAACCTAATAAATTACCCAGCTGCATCATGAAACCGAGAGCTCTTGGGTCACGGAGGCATAACTGAAGTATTTCTTGCGGCTGCAATATCCGTTTCATCATTTAAAGCATCACTTGTGTCACATGGAAAGGGTGGATCTTAAATTTTGTCATTATATTATTCACTGCTAGTCGTCCCAGGTTTTAGAAAATAGTTTGAAACCTAGCAAACAAACAATATAATGTGTTTATTTGAATCTAATATTTTTATAATAGCACATATTATGACTCCAGGTGATTGCCTGCTAAGTCCAAATTAATTTGTGCTGTTTGCCTTTTATACAGTAAATGATGTGAGGTGGTGTGTCTGTATCTTTGGAAGCACATTATGCATGCTCTAATTGTTTTTTTGTGTTTTGTTTTTTGGCTGGGAGTCCATACAGTAAATAATTGGCGCGTTGCTCTCCGTTGTCCCAGCCATGAAATAACATATAATGAAGGCACATCTGTACAGTGTAGAGAATGCACTTTGAAGGCAACATTTATGATGACTACATAATGGGCACACAAAGGCTTTTGTCAGACAAAACAAACTCGCTGAACGATTTATTCAAGGCTTGTTTTGTGGACTGATGAAAGAATAGCTACCGTTTCGCAGAAACTAATAGGACCCTTCAAGAAGGAAATGAAACAATATCAAATCCTTAATCAGCAGTATAGCAGTAGTCCTCAAATTAAGTCTTGGCAATTACAGAAGCATGCATAAATCAATCAAGTGCAGAAGTGTTTTCACCTTTTAAAGTTTATGTTCTTGTGAAGAAATCTGGAACCCAAGTTTTAACAATATAGTCAAGAGAGAATAGATGGGCTGTCTCAACTGCCACTCACCCTGGAAGGCGAGCAGCATTTTTGTCCTTGTTCTTGTGTCCCAGGCGACTTGTGGACTTGATGTAGAGGTGTCTGTGCAGCTCATCGATGAGGACCAGGTGGATGTTGAGTTTCCTGCTGTGGAGCTCCAAGCGGAGATCGCCAAGCCCCTCCACCTGCAGCAGAGGGCCTTCCAAAGACTCCACAGCTGACACCTGCATTAGACAACATACCAGATAATCATCACTTATCCAAGCCACACTTTGCAATTTTCATGGTAGGCCACTTCCCACTAGCAATCTACCAACACAGCTTCAAATTCACTCAATGATGCACAGAAAACACATGTTGTTACAGAGCACAACACACAGCCCGGTCCGGACAGTGACTTTTAAACCATACATTACAATGATTTCAATACAAGTCAATAACCTGTTTTTTTTCCCCCAAATATGCATATTATTGTATAGATAACAGAAATCATTTCACATATAAAACTGAACTCACTACTACCTCATTCCCTCTTATTTCAGCTTGCATTAGCAGGAGCCCTAGCTGTTATGGTACATTGTCCAATTAATAAATCGTGATGCCATCAAATGCAATCTGCTGGTTTCAGATGTGCGTATTTGTGTGTATGCATGTGCATTTCTGTGTGTGTTTCAAGACCCCCAATGGCCAGATGAGATTGCTGTGAGACATATTTGCATGGCCAGAGCAGGGCCAGGAGGGAACAGGATGGCAGCAGGGAGGACACTGGGCAGGGTGGGGGGGCATGGGTCAAGTGGGTATTGATGCAAATGAGAGCCACGTTAATGACGAGGTTAGCTAATACGGTGCACGATCGCCCGCATTTAATAGAATAACTCTGTGTGCCTGCAAGGTTGTGTATGTGTGTGCCGTGGGCTCTTGTAATGTGTCTGTGTATGATTATATGTGTGTGATATTGTACGACTGTAAATCATTTAACGTTTGTGTATGCGTGTGTTGGCATAGGATGGTGGGGGGGGGGATCTCATTACCAGTGGGCTGGGATGACAGAAGAAGCCTGGTTAACATCATTAGGGGGCCAGGCCTGTCAGTGTAATGAGGGATATAAAGTCTCTAGTGTGCGTACAGAAAGAGAGATGGAGAGGAGGACAGCAAGAGAAAAGGAGAGGAGACAAGAGGAGGAGAGGAAAGGACACGAGAGGAGACCAGAGAAGACAAGACTTTCTGAAACTAAAGCCAGTCTCATTTTTAACCAACCCCACGGGGTTTAAGACTGCCATTCAATAGCCGTCAAGAGTGCATAGTCTGAATTCTAATTGTCAACCCTTAGAGATAAGCCTCACACAAACACACAGACACACAGGCAGTGTTACAGAGGGCAACAGACAGTAGAGGAGAGAGACATGGAGAGGGAGGCTGGAAGGTTTATTCCTGGCTGGTCTACGCCTGCCACACCGCGAGGCAAAATGATAAGAAAGATGTATAGGCGTGTATCGGCCCGTCAGGATAAAATGTTGTTCAAGGATGTGAAAAAAAAAAATGAAAAAAGACAGAAGAGGGAGAAATAGAGCAGAAGGAGAGAGGACGCAACAGAAGGTGCATGTGAAAACCTGGGAGACATTAATCTGACAGATGAGCGCTGTAATGAGTGACAGCATGATGGGAATAAAACACATCAGGGACTCTAAGGGAAGTGACACAAGCAGTACGACGTTACAGCAAAGAGAGTTTGCCTTGACAGTATACAATATATCAGTCGCCAGAAGTCTTTTGCAAAATCTGGTTTGCATTTATTGGTTGGTCCGTGCAGCTGACGGAATTTCATTTGGTCAGTTCCTACTGTACTAGCAGTATCCCGCTCAAGTTTAAAAATTAAGGAGTGTAAAGTAAATGATATGGCAGTTTGTGCCTTAAGAATGAACCGACTACATCACATCAAAAGCATGGAAGTAAATGTGAGATGAAACTAACCAAATAAGTACTTTCAAAGATGTCATTTTGCCATTTTGTAAATGGGACTTAAATCTGTAAACATGTAGCGGCGTATAAAATTTCTTTAATGTGTACTTTTTTGCACTGCAATGAAACCGCACCGCCCTAATCGAGTTAAGCGCATTTGAAGTTTACAAGAAAAACGCCTATACTGACTTTGAACTTTCCGCAACCTTTCAAAAACAGTGAACAGACCGAGCTCAGGTTGAATGAAGTTCCACTTCTCGCCACCCCCACAAAGAGGATTTTTTTTCTCCACGGTCCTTTGGGCACACCGTCATCCCTCCTTTTTTCCTCCTCCTCCTCCTCAGATAACCCCATTCTAGCAAACTAATTATTGCTAAAGTCTGAGAAGAAGATGTGTGGGAGTGACAGAGGAAAAGAGAAAGAGAGAGAGGGAAGGGGAAGGGAGAGGGAGGTAACACGGAGATCACAGAGCCTGGCCGTTTAGTCCTCGACGGCATCCTCCAGCTCCCCTGCCGAGCTTACCGCAAAACACACATCAAAAGAGCGAGCAGTACGTGCATGCATACACACCTGCAGCGCCCTCAGTGCACTAAAATGATGTTTGCATAAAGTATGTTTGCTTGAAGTAAAAGAGATTCACCCACTGGACTTTCCAAGGCTAAAAAGGTAGTCTTTAAAGGGATGGGAAGAGCCAGGAAATCAATCTGAGCGGCGGCGCAGCACAGAAATATTGGTGTTTGTGCTGTGCACACCATCAGTCTTAAAAGCATCCTATCAGTAATGCCACATATCCCGATAGGTTTTCCCACAACTTCAAAAACACGGCAGCAATCTGTTCCTTTTTGTCCCCCCCCATTTCTCATTTTCTTCTTATTGCTTACGATCCAAACAAACAGCCAGGACATATTTGCGAGCGCAAATCTGTCAAATCTTTTGTTTTACTCCTTCTGTCTCCGTCGCACTCGATCAAAGTGAAATGCTGTTCGTGTTCACATATACAACGCCTACATATTACAACCACGGCCCTTCCCATCATTCCGCTCACCAGCATATCTGTGGCATGGAGATAGTGCTTGCTCGCCATATAGGCTTCCAGCCGCTGAGGCACTTGCTTGATGCTTTCAATTTCATCCAGGAGCTGGAGGACGTGCTTGTGCTCGATGCCTTCGATCCACAGTTTCCTCAGCTCGTCCCTTTTGCAGTGGAGCAGCATCTTACAAGACAGGAGGTTCTCCTTCACCTGTAAGAAAAAAAAAAAAACGTGTTACCGCTAAGTACCTTTTAGCTACAATAGTGCCTCGAAACAAGAGATGATGGAAGTGGAAGTTAAGTTATTGCTGCAAATTCTGAAAAAGGTACTTGAAGAACAAGTACAGGTCTAATAAAAGCTAAATTATAGAATAAAGTGGAAAGCATTTTAAGGAATTAAGATATATCTAAAGATTAAAAGGATTGTTCGAGGAAAGTGAGGAATGCATTCTGAGTGAAAACCTGTCTGACAGGACAGCTGGGTAACTTAACAACAGAGATTAGCTGTTCTGAAATCATGGTATCCAAGTAATCCATGTTTTAAAACATGCAGCGCTCTAAGCAATGGTAAATATGTGCAGTTTTGACCTCAGTCTTTGCTTACAGGTGATGTGAACATTTCCAGTGATGCAGAGGGATAACAGTTATATAGGTGATATATAGAAGACGCCCCCCAGCTATGCCTGGCTTGCACAAGGAGGAGACCGATATATAAATATATTGAATGGTTTTGTATTCTTTAACTTATTACTTAAGTGTAATCAATGTAATCAATAAAACTATGTGCAGGATCCTCAGGATTCAGACTTCAGCTGAGGAATGTTAAGTAGGCAGTTTCCTTGTAACAGGATTTCTGTTAATTAAGTCAGTCTTTTAGTGTTAGGGAATAAAAAGCCTTAAAACCGAGATAAGAAGCCCTTTTTAATAAAAGAGGCGACTTCTCCATTGTGTTTTTAATTACACAGATTAGAGTCACCGCACTGAAATCAATCTGAAACAAAGTAAACAGGAATTCGAGAAATGTGTTCCACACCCCTCTGTACTAATTTAGCCCAGTGTCCATTTTTCTTTTTTTTTTAAAGATTTTTTGAGGCATAGACAGATTTATTATACAGTATCCAGACAGGAAGTAATGGGAGAGAGATGGGGGAGAGAGACATGCAGCAAAGAACCACTTTACGACTGGAACTGGGTCTTAATGCTTAAAAGCAAGGCTCTATGTGGCAAACGCTCTGGCCCTATACCACCACAGCGCGCCCCAGCGTCCATTTTTGATTTCTCCTCATTACCTGTTTGATCTTATTGCGGGAGCTGGTAATGCGCTCTGTGATGCTCTGGTAGGTCCTGATGGCAGTGGTGAGTTCAGCGTAATGCTGAACTATCAGCTCGTCTAAGTCCCTGTCGCAGGTCTCGAAGGCCTCTTCCAGACGCCCTTTTTCTGTCTCCCTGTCCTGCACATCATCGCTGCTGGACAAAGTCCTGGAACAAGACAGAGAGAGCAAGAGAGAGAGTACGCATAATGGTTTCAACTGGAATTCAAATGACGCACCACAGCAATAAAAATAAAACTTTAGTGAGTCCTTTATATATTTGAACAAGGATTAAAACACTTCACGGCTGTCACGAGGTGAATAAAACTAGACAATTACTATAATAAAACAAGTAGTCATATCTGCCAAAAACAGTCTTTTTTGCATCAAATTCCCTCAGATAATGTTTTCCTGTTTTGTTGTGGTGGATATATTATATACAGTATGTGGTATATTTGGTACTAAAAAGACTAATATTGAAATATATCTACTTGTTTTGATTAATTTGGAGAGGTAAAGCTTTAAATTAGCTTCAGATGAACTGTTAAATGCATTTTTTTCACAAATTGGGTGCTGTGGATTTTGCACGACCTCAATTACATTGTATGTGCACAATCAAGGGATCTTTTGATAAGGCCAGTATGAACAGGATGGATGATTACAGCAAGAACATCTTATTTCAATGTTCATTTGGGCATACAAGTTTGAAAGAGTGTGAACCCCTCCTTTATAACATTTCAGACAACTGGAAATACACTCAACAATACTATAACATACAAATTACAGGGTTTCTAAGAAGCAAGCATGAGCAACTTCTCATAAAGGTCCAGAGAAAACAACATATCAAAATAGCTTAAATGGGCAATAAGCTCAGCATAAACAGTACAATCTCAAATCTCAAAATTAATTGGACTGAAGGAGATCATCAAATCGATCCCTGGGGGCACCTGTAATTTAAAAATAATCTCCAGTGTATCAAGACGCAAAAATAAATTTGTGAGCTTTGCATTGTAGATTCGCAAGTTGTCAATAATAACTGGAACTAGACATCAAAAGGTTGAAATCAATGTTAGTTTGTTTTTTTTTAATCGAGATTCCACTTGTAAATCCACAAAACTGTCACAAGTCATGCGAGATAGCATGACTTGTGACATCAAAAATTATTTGGAAGCTTATTCTGGTTAAATTCTCAACAAGTATGATGTGGAAATCTGAAGCCAGTGTGTGTATGTATGTGTGTGTTTGTGCATGTATGTGTGTGTGTTTGTGCATGTGTGTGTGTGTGCGCGTGCGTGCATGCATGTGTGTGTGTGTGAGAGAGAGAGAGAGAGAGAGAGAGAGAGAGAGAGACTGGATTTGTTGGGTTGGGGTGTTTCAAACTTGTATAGCACTTTGTGCTACTTTTATATGTATGAAAAGTGATTTATAATGATTGATTGATTGATTGATTGATTGATTGATTGATGCATCCAGTGATACATGAACACAGAATAAATTTCATTAATCTTAAATTTATATGTATAGCAATATTTACTTAACTTTTTCAATACTTCAGAAAATGACTTTTGTCTATCTCAGATAGTCCTTTAGTCAAGTAATATTCTAATAAGTAACTTTTATCAAAGTCATTTTCTGGGAAGATATTTGTATTTTTTGTAAAGTGAGATAAGATATCTCACTTAAGTAATATCAGTTCATTTACCAAATCTTTACACACTTTAAGGAGAAGAAGATTAATTTATACTCATAGTGTAATATATTATTTATCCATTGAAGATTATTTGTTAGGTAACGCTATTGTTTGTTAATGTAACGTTAAGTTTGTGTCAGTCAGTTTGTGGCGAAGTCGGTAACGTTTTAATTATGTTACAGGAAGAAAACATAGCTACTGTAATGATGATTGCTGTCATGATTATTTCTAATTACCTATTATAAATAAAATAAAAACTGTGCGTTATTTAATATATTTAATGTATTTATCCACACAGGAAGAGTGTTGCTAACATGTAGCTTGAGCACACAGCTAGCTGCCACTGTGTGAGAAAGAATAGGAACGCAGCCTGTGTAACGGCCTCCATTAATTCTATATAGAGAAGGTGATAAATCCTACCTTATGACAGAGATGAGAAGACCAGAGGGGTCTTTGTTTTTGTTGACTGCACCCCTGTAGCGTCCTGTATCAGCTGCCATTTTTTCCAGCTGCGGAACCTAAACAGGAAGAAGAGAGAAGCGCGAGGTCAGAAGGAAGGAATTGTGGGAATTGTAGTAGAAAGCGGACACTGTCGCTGACAGTGGTAAATGAGGTACCTGAACGCCACACTTGAGTAAGAGTACAAATATCTTATCAGAAAATTAATTTGGTAAATTTAAAAGTAATCTGTTATTATATTACTTGAGTAAAAGTCTTAAAGTATCTGATATTAGATGTATTTCACTATTAAAAGTAAGAGTATAAGTAAATGCTGTTTTTGAGAATTTTGGGAATGATAAGGTTAATCATGATGAAAAAAAATCTGAAGCATCACTGGATGCACTTGTTAAATATTGAAACCAAATTTGCTTTCAAATGTCACAAGTCATGCTATTGATATGCTATGATTTGTCATGGTTACATTTATAAAATAGCCCTACATAACTGAGAATTAAACAATCCATAGAACAGTAATACTGGGGTGTATATCCGCAATAATAATAAAAAATAAATAAATAAATAAAATAAATGATACAAAAGTGTTAAAAGGAAAAAAAGATTAAAAATAAGGGGAATAGATATAAGACCAGCCATTACACAAAAGATAGTGGGACCAGTGTGACATATCTAATCTATCTTTCCGATCTTCTCAAAACCAGATCCCGCTGTAGTCTTATAATTGATTCTGTTCATCCTAAAATGTCATAAATTTCATTAAACCACTTGCCCACTGTAGGGTGCTTTTTTTAGTTTTAGCCTATTCCTTGTTATTAAATCTGAAATAAGTATTTGTTATTAGAGGAGACATTTTCTAATGGTAGAACTTCTAAATATAATAACACAAAAGGAATGTTTGTCTGGAATACTTTTTGCAAAATGTTATAAACCTCCCGCCAGAGATGGAATAATATTTAATAAGACCTGAATAAATGATTTGCCTTGAGGCTTCCACACTGTCTCCGACATATACAGTAGATGAATTGGTATAATGTATTTTTTTGAGCTGGACTGATGAAAATTCTAATAAGGTTTTTCCAACAAACTCTCTCCATACTTTTGAATTTGAAGTTTTTCATTGCAGCTCATGTAATAGTTCCTAATCTTCTCCATTTAGGATTAGAATAGTTTCACATGCAGCTACCTTTCTACCCCCTATAGATTCTTGAGATTTTTTTTTTAAATATTAAATATATCTTTGAAATAATGGTGTGTCATTTTTAAATTATCTTGATCATCTTATACATCCCATCTTGCTTGTTTTCATTTTAACTTCTGTAACTATTTACTTCACATTGCTTACCTGCATTATTGCTATCTTAAGGATTTTCCATACACAGCACAAATATCATAATAGGAAAACCCTTTCATCAGTTTCAACCCACAGCTCTCGCCACTGATAAAGGAAAGGTTGAGCAGAGAAGAAAGGATGCTGTGTGTGTCAGTGAGTTAATAGCCTACCCCATTTAGAACATATAGTGTGGGGTTTGACTGGGCTCTCTGCTGTATCTCTGACAATCTCTGCTGTACCAATGAGAGTTGGAAGAGGACATTGATTCTGGAGCAAAAAGGGGTCGATTCCCAGCAGCCCGGGCCCTGATTGATGCACTGGTGGACTGACGAGATAACATTGTGGGGGATCGTCGTGTCTCTTCCGCCCCCAAAAAAGAAACAATCACTGTGTCATGCAGGAGCCGCTGTTTTTCTTTTGAAGGTGGCCTGGCTTTCCAGGTCCAAGTTTAATTTTGAAGTTCTTATCACCTTCCCCTGCAGCCCACCTTCCATCAGTGCAACTAATCTACTGGGCTTCTTTTCTCCAATAACGCAGGGCCAAGGTTATTTCTTTCAGCTTGGGGTGCGTTTAGACACTAAGCGATTGCTTTGACTGACTGACCTGGTTGTGGATTGAATACAAGGGCAATGAGGTCTTTGTAGGACATGGCTTTATAATGTATAGATCTAAATGCAAATGCTGCATCATGTTACTCTGTAGACAAGACAATCTAAATGTACGTTATAGAGTGCTGACACATACTAAACAACATATATTGAAAAATCATTCTAAAACAACTCAATTTGTTTTAAGTTGCAATAGATGATTACAAAGTGAGATTCTCCAAGACACTGTATGGTTTTTGTGATCATTAAATAATTAACGTCCTTGGTCTTATGAATCTATTTTGATGTAATTCTTAGGTTGTAATTAGTGGATGAGTGAATTTTAATATATGGTAATGTAATAATTATCGTGGGAGGAATTCCATAGAAAGATAAAGCAGGTTATGTAAATATCCGAGCGTTTTCACCTCTCCGATTACATTCCTTAGAACCTCGCAACATAATATGATCCCCTTGGTGATTAAAAGGAAAATTCTTTACTTGTTTCCATGGAAATATGGGTAAGGGAAACATCAAAACATTGCATCTATTATATGCCTTCTGGATTTCCCACATAATCTTTATTGGATCAGCCGAAACACGTGTCTCATATCTCCAACTTAATCACACACTTAATGCACCACCAGCATACAGCGCCCAAAACAAATTTTCATCCCAAGTCTTTTCCATTTGGAGACAGGCACTTTATATACAACAGATACCTTTATTGAATAGAGATTTCCTTTTGCAGAAATGACAGAGCAAGGAACTAAATTAGATAAAGATTCATGGATGCAGAAGTTTGCTCAAAAAGCAAGGATTTATTAATGCATTGTACAATGTATTCATGATCTCATCCCATAGAAGGATATGTAATCTTTTGCTTTGGAAATATTAGCATTTCCAAAAGTAAAAGAGCAGTTTTTTTAGCCAACGGCAACAAAATGTAAATGTGCACCATGGTTGACAGATGCCTGTGTAGGTGGCACGAGGAGAAAATGGAAAAGGACATGGAGCAAACAGGAAAAACAACTCTCCTCTGTAGTTATTGAATGAGCTATTACCAATAAATTAATCAGATCACCAAGCAGAGTAATTGCTTGGTATCAAAGTCAGGAGTCATTTCTAATTATTATTTTGTTCACTATAAAAAAAAAATGCTGTCATAACAACAAGCGAGGCTTTTTTTCCCCACACTCTATTCAATCATTGTCTCTATTCTATAAGCACTGTATTCAACAGAGCCTGAGGCTTTTCATAAAGTGCCCTCAGGGTATTGCTGCACACAATCCACTCATAATAGACTCAAAGGTGAATGATGCCCCTTGAGATAAACATCGCTACTATGTTTATGGCAATCGAGCGCTATGATGATCATGACATTGGTTAAAACGCCAGACAAAAGCACATTTTCTTTAATTGATTTTGCGTGTGATTCAATTGATATATATAAAAAAGGGGCATAATTTATCCCAATTAAATTAACTTTTATTGCTTTGCAGGCTCCATAGCTCTAGACGGATCGTGGTCTGGTACAGCAGATCTGGTCAAAGTGTTTCTGTAGCACATCCTCTGTCCTCAATGTTTGCATGACCTTCCCCTTCAGCTGGATTCCCTTTTGTTGCGAACAGAAGTATGTTCAAGACTTAACTCGTGTCACCATATGTGAAGGTTTGCTTTTGCACTTGCTGTCAGCCACAATGGTTGTGAGGGCCAGAGCTGGCAGACACGAGGAGTCATGAAGGGATTTAGAAGAAGTAGAGTTTTGTTTAAGGCACAATTTACAAAACTAACTGAATAGGACTGAACTTAGACGACAATAATCTACTTCACAGGCTGGGAACACAGGGTCCAAATCTCTTCACACACAGAGGGAAACAACCAGGCGATTAGATACAGAACTGAGAAATGACAGGGCTTAAATAGTAGGGAGACACACAGGGGCAAACGAGACAGTTCATGACTCTAAAACTTTAACAAAAGCGTATATTCTGAGAGTATTTGTACTACTAGAGCTATTGCTAGATGATTGCATATGATCCCCCTTCATCAGGTGAATTTGAAAACATCTATCTAGTGTTACACCGTGCACATACATATGAAATATGAAACAAAATGTGCTGCATCATGTAATTTGCTGATGTACTGCATGCATAATGCAAGTGTAATGTGCAGAAGATCAAAAGGTCAAAGTAAACTGAACGATCTAAGTGTAAAAGATAAAGAAAGTGCGGTCGTGCAGGTGGTTTACAGACTTGAATCCGTTATGTGGCAACAGGCGCAGCCATCACACTGGTATATAATTTCATATTGAAAAATATGTATTAGATTATGGTTTATATTGTGCAACAGATTTGAAGGCGTATCCTCTGTGTATATAGAATTTCTTAATAATATCACAGGATATACAACCCAATGAATTCTTAAAAAGCTTTTTATTGATTTATGTTTTCACAATATCCCAGAAACACAAAATCGGCAGAAAAGCACTATAAAAATACTATTAGGTTATTTTGTGTGTATAATATATTAAGTTAGAAGATGAATCTTATGAAGTGTCATTTCTTATAGGTATAATATCCTCTCTCCTCAAGGTAGATCACATTTCCAGCTGTACATCCATGTCCTGCAAGACTGTTTCTGTATGCTTCTGAGAAGGACCTGGTTTAAAGTATTAAAAACAAAATCTATCATTTTTACAACCATTTTGTTGATTCCTACTGTACTGACATTTTAACTTCTTTCTATTCAAATTTGAATGAATATCCATTTTTGCAAATCTCATGCCCTCCTCTGTCATTTTTGTAAATTTTTGTCAACTTTTGTTTGGTTTGTTGATCATTTGGGCTGTGTAACATAATTTCTTTTGCAGAAACTCTTCTTTTTAGTTGAAATTTAAAAATTCAAAATGTCTTTTATACTCTTTTATACTATTTTGTACCCTTACGACACCTTCATGGCAAAAATGGAAACACAAAGAACTGCTATAAAATCATCATGCATCAATATATTTGTTCCTTTTTTGTTCATACATCTCTTAAACAACTTCTTACCTCTTAAAAACTCCCACATTTTTTTTAATCTCACTATCTTTACAGTATAAAGCCATGCATTCTGTAATGTCAGCATTACTGACATGCTGATAGATGAAATTCTTATATTTTTATCTGTTAGATTATGGAGCAACGTGACTACCAGGGGTGTCAGTTTTGTTGCTAATCTTTGACATATCCAAGGCTCTAATCACCACCGAAGTCCCATCCTCCTCCTACCATTTATTATATGAAAAAAATATCTAATAATTCAAATAGATAAACTGGCATTTAAAGGGTTAAATTATATACTGAAAATTATTGAATGTTTGGTAGTTTTTGAGTAATTATTCAGGCTATAGATGGGTGAGCGGGTATTCGTGTATGAGGTTAGAAGAAGATTCTATAGATCTACAGGCAGCAAGACTGCACACGGCTACCAGGGAAGTATCGGAGGAAGACAAGCTTCTGGATCCAGCTGAAAAGGTGACATAGGACATGGGCAGCGAACAACTCCTGCCCAAGAGATAAGCCCTACACATGGGATTCAGACCTGTCAGTGAAGGAGAAGGAGAATGGCAAATTGTGCCGGTCAGAGTTCACCACAAAAATCATTAATTGATGGCGGGAGTGATGAACTACAGTGGGGCTCACTTGGACAGTTTGTGACAAATTTAAAGGACCAAATAATTCAAGAGGTCATTCATTATTTAACAGAAACAATTATCACTGATCCACAGGGGAAAAAAATAGCAGAGTTAGACTAAAAGAATAATTTTTTTTGTCTTCCATGATATTCAAGCACACCCAAAAATGAATGTGAAAAAGAAAGTAATAGCGGTAAGGTGTAAAAATGATCACACTCGCTGTTCTACAACATGAGAATGATGAGTCTCAGGATGTTGGATAGATCTAAAGCAATGGTTCCCAGTCCATCAATACGGCCACTGAATTTGGCCATTAAATGAGTCTATTTCCATATATAGTTCTGCTACTTCTCTGCAGCTCTAATGTCATTCGGGGAGTTGTCTGCTGTCCCTGATGGGTTTGATAACTCATTCTGCCATTCTGCATTTCTAAAAACTATCTCAAGATACTGATCCATCAACTAAGCAACATATTTTACCCATTTCATTTCCTCCTCTCCCCATCTTACCATCACTCTCATTCTCGCCACAGTTCTTCGCTTTTGCTCCTTTTTCTGTTTGTCGGGTCAATACTAAGAACAACTTATGACAAACATGTCATCAGGTTGTTTGTGTCAAGTCGTCTACTTCAGATGTTATCACGCCTAATATTAATAATCCTTGAGTTCTTTATTGCCATTGAACATAACATGTACAATGAAATAAAAAAGTGACGTTCAGTGATGCAAGTTAAAAACTTAAAATCATAAAGGAATTAAAATAAATATTAACTATTATTATTAAGTTATTATATTATTAAAATAAAACAAAATAAGTAAAATAAATGAAAAACAAAAAACACAGTGGTACCCACAGTAATTGCACAATCCCATTCACATATATTCATATGACCATATGAATATAGTGCATTCATATTTCGCATGGCATTGCATTAAGGGAACTTATTGCTATGTGGTAGAAGATATTTTTGACTCTATATGTGTGTGATTTTGAATGTCCTGTATATTCTGCTTGACGGCAGCAGCTGGAAGAAGGAATGTCCAGGGTGAGACGTGTCCTTCACAATGCTCTCTGCTTTTTCTTACACAACGGGCACTGTGAAGGTCATCCAGTGAGGGGAGGGGGCAACCAACGATCTCCTGAGCCATGTTAATAACATTCAGGACTGCTTTCTTCTTCTTCTTCTAATAATAATAATAATAATAATAATAATAATAATAATAAAGAAAAGAATAATAAAGGTGTGTACAGACATTTACTTTTATATTTTCTTATTTTCTATTTATTTTATTTTCTCTTTTTTTTGTTTTTTTACATATTGGTCTTCTGTTTGTGTGCATAGTTTTATAACAGTGCTGTATGTGATGTGTTGGAGCTTCAATTTCCCTGAGGGAACCTCCCAAAGGGATCAATAAAGTCATATCTAATCTAATCTAATCTAATCTAAAGATTCTTCTTTACTTTTCTTAAAAGTAAATAGAATCTACATAATGAAATATCTACGGAATATTATCTATTTCTTTCTTTGTGTATTATCTATTCAAACGCCTTACATCAAACTGCAAACATACTAAAGTTGTCAATCAACCAGAAAGTTAGGCGCTGTCACATTCCTACTCTATCGCTTGCAAACAACAACCAATAGAAATGCTCGGTGTTCGGCCGGGTGACCCTGCTGTCCAATCAGCTCGCACTTTCTTCAAACGCGTCACCGCTGCGGAAGTGAGGACTTACCGAAGCCGTGCTCTGTGGGCCCTACCCTGCGATACCGCTGTCTAACGCAAGTAAAGTGTGCAAAAAACACACACAAGTGGATGCCAGTCTCCCGTGTTACATGTAGATATCTGACACTTTGACAGCCTGCGGTTTAATAATGGGAGCGAACAACAGTACCCGCCGCGTGTCATTTGAGTCAGACGAGAACGACAACATAACGGTGGTGAAGGGCATACGGGTAAGTGACAGGTCGGGTAAATAGGCTGCTACACAGCTGTTGCATCACTCCATTAAAACGGCGTTAGTTCATACAGCGGTGCATGAAGAGGACTTTATAGTCTCTTTAGCTGCCTGTGCTAAAGTGTTATAGCAGCTGAATTCTGGTCTGTCCCCAACTTTTCTTTTCATTCATTCTGAATGTACACAATGTTGTGTACTAGAAATTACTATTAATGGATAATTGAGTGTATACATTAACAAACACGTTATGTTTATGAATGTAAACTATGGAATGTCCTTTTTTGATAACGTTGATGTTGACGTCACCAACGCTGCCTCCTGCCTGTCATCCAATGAATGAATGAACTTGAACATACGTTCCAGCACGTTTTCAAACAGGAAACGTGCATATTGTTGACGTGGGTGTTTATTAAAATTAAATGGCTGTTTTTGTTTTACTTGTTGAAAGCGCTCCTTTATGTGGCATTGCCAGCTGCAGTTAAATATAGATAGAGAGGCTTTAGACAATCAGATAAGGCTTCACTTTGCGTGGCTCTAACTATTATTACACAAGCCAACCTAATGAAGCTAATGTTATCCTGCAGGTGTAATCCTGTTGGTACCAGTACTGTGAGCTTTGCCTTTCCCTTTTAAAACACTATGTATATTTTTTCCAAAGGAGTAACTCAAAGACATATTTTGACAAATTGGCAATACATGTACTTTCTTTTCTTGCTGAGAATTAAATTAGACAATAGGTATCACTCATATGTCAAATATGAAGCTGTAAACGTCACTTATGAACATTTACAGTACTTATACAGACAAAAATAAGAAACTGATCTCTTGTGGATTTATTCGGAGCTATGTAACTATACTTATATGATGAAATATGTTCCAGTGAGACTTTTCCTCCATTCTTCTTTGCAGCTTTCTGAGAATGTAATCAACCGCATGAGGGAAAATTCTTCTCCTCCGAAACGAGAACCTGCTCCCGTCCCCACGCCGCCGCCCGCGGTGCCCATCCTCACTCCTTCTCCTCTCCTGAGGCCAGTGCCTCCCCTCTTTGACCCAATCACCTCCTTGCCTCCTCTTATAGAACCTGTTGCACCTCCAGCTCCTCCTCCACCTGCTCCATCTGCCACCGAGACACCACCACCTCCTCCTCCTCAAACTCCTACAGAACAGGTAGCAGCACCCACCGTGATTGACATGGTGTTCCCAACCTCACCAGCCCCGGCCGCTGATCATTTTGCCGCTGCTCCTGCTTTTGAGCCTGAGGTGGCGCCTCCTCCTCCTCCCCCTGCTCCCGCTGCTGTTGATCTGGTAACTTCCCCTCCATCTCTCCCTACTCATCCCGACCCCATTGAAACCCAAACTCCTGCTCCCTGCCCTGCTCCGGCTGTGGCCGATGCGATAACTCTGCTTGCTCCTCCTCCCCTTGTAATTGAACCACCTCCTCCGCCCATAAATCAATCCATCGCTCCTGCTTCCCCAGTAATTGAACCGATTGCTCCTCCACCCGTGATTGAACCCATCGCTCCGCCATCTGCACCCGAACCCAATGCTCCGCCATCTGCACCCGAACCCAATGCTCCGCCATCTGCACCCGAACCCATTGCTCCGCCATCTGCACCCGAACCCATTGCTCCTCCATCTGCACCCGAACCCATACCCCCTCTCCTCCCTGTTGAGATTGAACCCATTACTGCTCCCCCTCTTCCTGAACCAGAAATCCTCTCTTCCCCTCCTCCTGTTTTCGACTCTGTCGCCATCCTGCATCCTTCAGGGGACTCTTTGTCGCCACAGCCTGCTGAGCCATTTGCCGCAACTCCCCTGCCTGAGTTTACTGCTCCTTGTGAACCAGTTGCACCTCCTCCTCAGCCCTCTGTGGAGCCAGAGTCTCCTCCTCCTCCTCCAGTCCCTGAGCCGGTGGTAACACCCGAGTCCAGTCCAGTGCCGCCGCCTCCTGCCAGTGAGTTGGATTCTTTTTTGAACGTTTGTGTCACATTTTACAAGCAACAGGTGGTGGAAGCCATTGGGGTAGTGGAATCTCTCCAGATGTTTTGCTATATCATGTGGTTCAGTAATATAGTATTGATTTAGATTCGTGGTGGTCATGGGTAGTCAATGTTAAGTCATGGGAGATCTGAGTAAATACTGTTTGAATCCAAAACTAATATGGAGTGAGACCAGAAAACATTTATATTTAAGGAACTGCAAACTTGCATCCTCTAATAAAGGGCCAGGAATAAATGCTTATTTGTAAAACAAAAAAGTGAATTGTTCTCAGTAATGGTCCATTTTATCCTGAATTGTTTGGGCCGCTTCTTCAGTAGCATGTTAATTAGAATAAACTAGCCGAACTGTCCTGAGGATTTATTTTAAGTCCAGCTCCATTGGGTGTTTGTTGTGTGGGTGTTTACTTTAAGTCACCTTAAGCTTTTTGTCTCCAACTTTTCTTCCAGATCGTAATTAGTCTTCATTTTTAGAAATGAGCCGCACAGTAGCCTTGGCCATATTATGATTCATTGCCACTCCCAAATAGTTAATGAAATGATTAATTCATTCGTGTAATAATGTTAATAAATTGATGCTGTAATTAGCATCCCTCCTTTCTGCCTCCTCACTCGTGAGTTAAACCTGTCCATGCAGTCTGAGGCTCAGCAGTAGTCACTATATTTCGTTGTCTAGGTAAGTTTTCTTTTTCTCTATTTTTGACCTTTTCCCCTCCATTAGAGTGGCTATAAGGAGTATGAATAATACTTATATTTAGAATAGATCACATGACTACTACCTCTCAGCTCTATGGAGTATTTTAGCATCTTCTAGTTCACTGTTTGTGTGTCACAGCCTGCGACTTTACTGGCTTGGTTCACTCTCAACCTAACATGTTTCTAGCCACAGGGTTGCAGGTGTTTTCAATGAAAAATCAAAAACCTGCAGCACTTTGTGTCCAGCACCCTACTGCAGGCAAAGTACAAACTACCTGGCGAGCATATAATTAATATTCGATCGTATTCCCCACATCAACCTAATAAAATGAGATGGCATGTGACAATCAGGAACTGGGAAATAGTTTTAAAATTAAATAAAGATTATGTTGAACTTTTTACTTGTAATGAAAAGAGAACTCCTGCATTTTTTAACCTGGATCATAATTTCCTAACTTTTAGTATCAGAGTGATTTAAGTAGAATCTTTTTAAAATTCTGCTCATTTCACTCCAATAGGCACTAAATTGTAGAAAATTGTTTCCAGATTGATGCAGAAATTCTCCTCTAAGTTCCTTTTTTTATGGGGAATCTTTAATAGTCAACATTGAGAAATGCAAATGCAGGGAATTTTATGCGAGTTTGAGATGGATGAGGACGGAATCAGACTCGGTTTATTTGCCACAGCGCTGATATTTATGGTTTAGTCTCTACATCAACTTGGGTTGAGGCCAGGTTGAGAAAGTTTCAGCCGTGTCGTCCCTTATCTCCGGACGCGTCCGGCAGAGGACGTTTGAATGTTACCCGTTCTTTACACAGTCCGGAACGGCGCGTGGGTGCGGGTTCTCCAGAGGGTGGCGTCCAGGCTGTGGGCAGGCTTCCCCATCCTTGACTGTGCTCAATCAGCGAGGTAATTAAAAGAGGCCAATTTATGCCACGCCACACTGACTCCAGTGATTAAAACGACACCTCCGCAGTTTCACACAACAAACCCACCAGACATCAGTAAGTGAATGAGGTGGGTGTGTGTGCGCCTGTGTGTTAAATTTGTGTTTGGCTACAGGCTTTCCTTGACATGACACTGAACTTTATATAAGCTTCCTTTTTTTCCCTTTTTCATTTTAGCACAGTAATAGCACAATTGGACAATTAACAGATTTTATTTCATTATGTTTCATTGTGTTTTGTCAGCTCGTGTTTTCCAGTAGCTCTTGGGCCACTTTAAGAACCGGAGTTCGATGTTTTCCCCCATGTTTAATTAAATTATTCCTCCATTGTTTGTGCTAATTGGTTTTCAGATGAAACGATAAACATAACAATATCTCACTTAATTTCGTAACGGGAGCAGAGTGTGTTGAGCGTTGTCTCCAAACCGCTCGCTCCTTCATGGTAAAACATGGTTTTCATTAAAGATTTTTAGATTTCCCTTTTTTTCTCCCCCCCTCCCTCGCTCTTCAAGTAGTCATTACGGATGTAATGCTTCAGTTTTTTATTGAGGAGGTGGAGTTGAAATTGCTGCAATTTCTTTCCATTTTTTTTCCCTTTCCCCTTCTTTGAGTACAGAAACACTGATGGAAACGCAGAGAACGGGTAAAGGTCTCTCACCACAAATAAAACGAAACGGAGAAAACACTTTCTTTCACCGCTCCATATTATTTCGAGGATATCTGTAGTGTTCAGGCTCATCTGTGTGTTTTTTACTGGCTGTATTTTTTATGTTGCTTCACACTCACCGCAGTTTGCAGTTTTATTCATCGCTGACCTCTGTCAGGCATTGGCCCTTGTATTTATTGCACAGCACCGATGTCGCTTGACTTTTACTCACATATTGTAGATATACTCTCCTCGCAAGGTCACTTCAATAATAAGAGTTTAAGATGTGCCAAGTTCACCGACTACTACGAAGAAGGGGGGGGGGAGAAAAAAAAATCAACTCGAACGATTGATCCAACATGCTTTTTTTTTTTTAAAGAACTGAGATGGGGGGGGGGGAGAAGTGCGGCGATGAATGTGAATCTCATTAAAAAGTTGCAAAGTTCAGCCCAATCCTCAAAGGGTACGACCTTAACGAGGCAGGCATTGATTATGTGTGTCCACGAGAGTCGGGTATCGAGTGAGGCTCTCAGCAGGTCGGCTGTCTCTAAATCATGGCCTGAGTCAGTGTGTGCGCTGATTGCACTGTAGTCAAGGTTGAACCTCCTACACCTTCTTCAATGTGCTATAAATATTCATATGCCAGAGCCCACACACGGCACTGGACTAATAGCCTACTTAAAGATGTCTCCCAGGTGCAGCGCAAAGAATGGGGTGGGAGGGGGAGAAAAAAAAAATAAAATAAGGGAGAGACAAAGGAAAACAGTGGGAGAAATGTGGGCGACTTTGCGCGCGCATAAATGTGAGGGTGAAACTTGTGAAATGTATCACTCCTTTCGAAACTGCCTTCTCTTGTTATCTTGTGAAAGTGTGAAACGATCAGTTAGGATCTAATCCATAATAAATTTAATTAACAGGGGTGTGAATTAAAAAAAAAAAAAAAAAATCAGAAAATGGCACCCGCCTGCCTGCCAGGGTTGGAAGCTTTGCTGTCTTTTCTTTCTTTCTTTCTTTTTTTTTGTATTATTATTTGATCGTAGTGAAAGGTGTGCGGCGACTCAACTTAGCGCAAAGCTGGAAACGTGAGGAAGTGGTAATGTTACAGATTATGCCCTCCATGCAGGTCCCGGGGTTAATGAAACTTCTGATGAGAAATGCAATTTGCCTTTGTCTATTATCTCCACTGCCAATAGCCTGTGCTCCGCCGCCTCTTTTCCTCCTCTATGGGTTTTTCAACAGGGTTTAGTGATTGGTGGAAAAGGAGAGGAGGGGACATGTCTAAAAAGATGATGAGTTTTTAATCTTTTTAACATTTACATGTCCTACTCAGGATTGACACAGCTCTGTCGATCTGGAATTATCTCTGACCCCGACCAGCCTCCCTCAAGGACCCCGGAGAGTGTTTATTATATCAGAGCCGGTTCCGCGGCTGACCCTGTGAGGTATCTGAAGCCTCTCTCCACTGATGAGAGGAGGATGTGGCGAGAGGATGAGGAGTTGATTAGGCTCGGCCCTTTGAAACTTTTACTTTTCACAACATGTATACCATATATTTTGATTTTAAATACAGGTGATTTTTAAAAAGGCGGTTGATGTTGAGATGCTAATCTTACTTGATGGGGGGGAAAATTCTTCACAGTGACAGGAGCTTGACCGCTGACTTGAACTGCCACTCGAGTTGGGGATCCAGTCGACAGATGATTATGGCTTAAAGCTGCGTTACGTGTAGACACAAATTCCATTATTCTTATCAGAATAATCGCTCGGTTTGTCTAAATCTGCACCGCAACAGCTGGGCTGGTCCTATGAAGTCTCCCAGAATGCGTTTTGCACCAATCGGCAGCGATGGCTGGGATTTTAGACAAGCTGTTGTAACATTTCTTTTATAATCACTATATATCACTTTGTTAAGTACACTACCGTTCAAATGTTTGGGGTCACCCAGACAATTTAGTGTTTTCAATGAAAAGATAAAATAAAAATATATTTACAAGCTTAGAAACGATTTGTATTTAAAATACATTTTTTTCAGTTTTCTAGCTTCTCTAACCAGCTAAACTGTTTTCAGCTCTGCTAACATGATAGCACAAGGGTTTTCTAATCATCCATTAACTTTCTGACGCGATGAGCAAACACATTGTACCATTAGAACACTGGAGTGATAGTTGCTGGAAATGGTCCTCTATACACCTATGTAGATATTGCACAAAAAACCAGACATTTGCAGTTAGAATAGTCATTTTCCACAAAAGTTATCTTCAAGTTATCCCAAACTTTTGAAATTAACCATTTAGTTTCACCTTTTTGGAAGTTTGTTCCAGTCTTTCCGGAGATGTAGGGAGAGTGGCTGGCTGGGTGAGACCAGTCCATCGTCTTCTCGGGGAGAACCTGATCCCGTAACCTGATCTGTGCAGCTTTGGGTGATTCACTGCTGGCTCTGTCGGCATTTGATATATGATATTATTCCTTTTGGACGATAAATAGTGGCCTAGCAGATGAAATCTCACAATTGCAGCTGTAATTTGTCTGAATGTAAAGTGAAGTATTGTGTTTTTACTCAACAGAACAAGCTTCTGAAGCTCTGTGCTCTATGTACAGATGTCACCACCTTTCAATAAATATAAATGTATTAGAATGAACAGATCAGACTACATTAAATGTTGTTTTATTAAGCTATAGCCTTTGGCATTTCTATTAGATCTACATTACAGATTGAGCAACAGTATTTACTAGCTCCCTGTCAATTTGGTAACAATGTAGGTGTGTTGAAGCCGAGCTGCTTCTATCAGGAAGTTTGCTGTGGTTAGTTACAGAAGGATCGTACTGGGTCCTCTCTGTAACAACCACTGTGATTGAGCTGCAATAATGTTTGTGCCATTCCTAAACTAGAAAACAGATCTCCGTCTAGCGTATTGTGACTCTCACCCAACATTGTTGTCTTATATGATGCAGATGCAAGATATTACCACCAAGTGGCCCCAAACGAGCGCCAGTTTGAAGGCCCATTTACTGCAATGTTAAACTGAAAATCTAAAGTGATCCAGAAACCAGGTTTTCTTTCGGGTCATTATCAAAATGGCCAAAACTTTTTGATGGATTTTGCTAACAAACAGAGAAACGCCGGTAATATACATATGCAATGTCCTATACATAATAATATACTATAAAATGCGCACATAATAGCAGATAATCCTGTCATAAGTCAACATTACTACATGTCCACCCTGTAGTTGAATAAGGCTAACAGGGTGGACATCTCAAGCTGCAGTTAGCCTTTAGCCTGCCTGTGTTAGCAAATGGATTTCTGTTTTACAGCTTGTCTTTCTGCTGTAGTTTTTAACAGAGTTGTAATTAGACTCACCTCTGCAGTGAGATCAATGGCAGCTTCTGAGGGCTGTCAGACATGATGGATATTACTTTTTCACGCTGTGGACAGTTGGTGACAGCAGCCTCTGTCTTTGAGAATATGCTATGAAGCAAAAAGTTGTCAACTGTCAATCGCCCCCCCCCCCTCCTCTCTCCGTGCACCAGTGTTTCTGCTGAAGCCCTGTCACACTAAACCTCCCTTTACCTGAAGCTTATTCCTTCTCTTTACTGTACCAAAGAGTTGTCATACTGTGTGTTCTTGCTATTTGCCATTTGCCGCAGAGAAGAGGAGGCAAAAGGAAGTGGAAATCAGAAATGGGATTAAGTTTACTCCGCTCTGGTATTGCATGTTAAAGCAGGAATGTCACTTGAGAGTAAATTATTAACAGTGTGGGTGTGACAAAGCTACTGAAAGAACTGAAGAGGACTAAAATGACAGAAGGTGGAGGGAGAGGGAGAAAGAGATGCATGTTAATGAGCACAGATTTTATGTATCCATGACACCAGTTGCATTGAAAGCAGCCGGCTCTTGGTAACTGGTGTCCATCAGTTCAACCGCAGTATTTATTTTTTTTTTTACTTTTTATGCATCAAATCGCTGGAGAGAATAATTCATGGAACCTTTTTAATATAGAAAGCTGGTGACTTTAAGATAACATCCCACGATTTGGCAGCGACAAATCCTAAAATATGAAACGAATTGATTTGTCCATTTTAGATTTTCTATTGTTAATCTGATTAGATGGAATTAGGTCTTTGCGGGGTGTGTGTTTACCCTTCAGCTGGCCTGCTGTTACCACATGTTACCAGGTAATAATAGACTCCGACAATAGGGATTATCCCATCTAACTAATGCAGTGTGAGAGCGATCTTGACACTCTCAGACACTCCCCCCATTTATCGGCGCTGCAGCACGCCGCATGACACTTCTGTCTTCAGAGCACGTTTCGGCCCGGTCGCCGGCTGGCATCTTTACTTTCATGCTTAATTACCTGCCGAGATAGACCAGCAAGGACGTGGAGTCATACATGTATGATGTCCCTGCTATGAATATAGGTAGAGTGTGTGTGTGTGCGTGCAACAGATGTTGGACGTGCGTGTGTGTGTTCAAAAAGTATATGTTTTTTTTAACATGTGTATTTAAGTGTGTCTTGTGATGTTATTCCGCAACACACAGGTCACTTGCTGATTTACTTCGGTCACATCAACTCGTATAACACAACATAAACCCGAGGGCTATGATTATGTCGTTTTACGGTGTACAGTCTGCATTTTCAACACATTTTTTTGATTTGAATGCAGATTTTCCAACATCTGTTGCAAAACACGCCCAGTGTTCTGTTTTTTTTTTTCTTCTCTTTTGCTTGTCTATACCTTTTTTCTTTTGACAGTATCACTATTCAGGGCCTGAGCAAACACAATATGCCTGTCAGCAAACAATAGTTGTTTACTTTAAAAAAAAAAAAAACCTTCCTCTCTAACACTTTCTTTCCGCCTTTCTCCTGTTGTTTTTTTTTTTTTTTTTGTCCACAGTTGACGAAGAGACCCTGAGGAAGAAGATCACTGATGAGCTGTATAAAGGCCTGGAGCAGGACAGGGCCAAGGCAGAGGAAGAGCTGCAAGCCTGGTTAGACGCTTCCACACAAACTCTCACACACGCACACACACACACACACACACAGTTGCAGAGGGAAAACAGTAAACCAGCTTTTGTTCAAGAATTCGACAAAGGTGTGCGGTGCTGCAAAGCATTTTTTGAAACTCAATGTGTAATTTGGGTTTCAGAGTTGAAAATAAGATCCTTGGTTTTGTGAAAGTCATAATTATTTCTCCTTTTTCTTCAAGATTATATTTTTCAGGCATTTTTGCCTTTATTTTAGATTGTCGGTTGAGATCGATAGGAAAGAGGGAAAGAGAGTAGGGGAATTTTGTGCAGGAAAGGTCCGTCTAGGAGAGTGAAAGTCAAAATCTTTGCCCCCTTTTCATTTTTGTATCCCCTCTCTCCGTTTTTTTTTGGATCGTGATAGACTGACGCCGCATGCTCGCGTCAATTCCTCTTTCACGATTTCATTAGAAGCCGAAAGACATTTTCAGACGTGACCATTTTCCACTTTCATTAATAGTCAAAAAGGTCAGCACCAGTCTCACTGATCCCCACCGTGTTTCCAATCTACCGCTCTTCCGAAGCACATCAGCACTTTTTCCCCCTCCCTATATCTCTGCTTCTTCTCTCCTTCTCTCTGGCTCAATTAATCATGCCTGAGGAAGGAGGGCGCCTTCCTGAGGTAATTTCCTGGGCGTTGAGTGGGTGATCCATTAGCCCTGCCTGATGAAGAAACACTTTTCACGCAGAAGCATATTCAGTTCTCCTCTTCCTCTCATCTTCCGTCTCCCTCTACTCCTTTCTGACCATAAAGAAGCAGGTGCATATGCCATAATGTCCGATAATCGTGTTGCTCCCCCACTTTAATAGGCCTGGAGGAGCTCCAGAAGGCCAGGGTGAATGAACAACTGTGATTAGCCACTAAACACACCCTTATTGAATATGAGGGGGGGACCTCACAAGCTTTCTATATGCAGGAGGAGGTAGCGTTAGCCTAGCGATTAGCCTTGTTCTTGAGGCCCACTTAAGAAGAGAGAAATTACAGAGTGGTTTGGAGAAATCATTTGTCGATTGATTTTCTTTTTTTTTCTGGCTATTTTATATTTTTGATGTAACCGCTTCCTGCAGCTCACTTATTGATGTCTGTTCAGAAGAGTAAGTGCTTCAAAATTATGCCCTCCTTGCAATTAATTGAAATCACGGTGGCTTTCAGGCTCTCAATTTTTGTTTGTGCTTGGCACGGGCTGCTTTTTCATTTAAGAAGATTTAACTGAACATGCATTGGTAAACAAGCAATCATCAGTTAGCCAGCTCTTGTGTGTATGCGTTTTAGATGCATATTAATATCAATATTTAATGTGGGCTTTTTGGGCTGTTTATTTGTTTCTTCTTGATAATTTCGTGTTCAGTCTATTAGTGTCTGTGTGAGTGTGTCCATTTCCCTGACTTCGTTTGAGTAAAATGAAGCTTTAGCTTTTAAGTACTACATAGTTTGCATGAAAATAAGCTTTTATCTTTGTTATGTAGGACTGGTGTATGAAAGCAATGTACAGACACGTGAGCCTTAAGCTTCAATATTAATCTTCTGTGAAGTAAGATACATGGAAAGTGGAAGTTATAGGCTTAGGCTCTTTATCTAACCTCATTCAAATGTCTAAATCCTGGTCAATTTGAGCTCAGTCTGTGTCAGCTCAATACAATTGTCTCTTTGGGCTGAACAAAAGGTTGATACACAATTCTTTTTTTTGTGTGAAATTATTTCCCCTGTTGGTGGTTGGTCGGATTCAACAATACAACTAAGAGACTATACTTATTTACTCGCTTACTTACTTTTGTCTATGTAGACTTACTCAATCCCAAAGGAAACTTGTCAGTTCAGCACTATACAGCAGAAAGTCAGTGGTAGAAATACAGAATAAAGTAAAAGAGGAAAAGAATGAAACTTATAAAAAAACACAAAAAGGTCCATATTGAAAAATACTTAAAAAGGTATTTTCCTGGCCTATGCTGACCATGAATTCCACTCCTTTTTTCATAACCACATTTAAACCTTTCTATTCATCTGTCATTATAGGAAGATGAAGGTGTCTGGTGCTTTCTTTTAATTGAAATAGATGAGAGGAGCACGGTGACTTTTTTTTTTTCCCCCTCATCTCAGCTGTCAAATCATAATTAAATTGCAGAAGAGATTTTACCTTCCCACATTGCAGGAAGTATCTGCAGGGAGGTTTTAAGTTGTTAAAGGCAAAGAAGGCACATCGATTGTGTTTCCTGCAGGGGGGGGGGGGGGGGGGGGGCTGTGAAGTTAATATTTATTTAATAAATTATTAATATGCACATATTAACAACAAACAAAACATGCAAAAACACATCCAACTGTGCGACATAATTTGAGATTATCAACAACATTAACAATAAAATATGTATGAACACCTTTAGTGTGTGGCACAACTTCGGATAGTATGCAGTATACAGGTGCATATAAAGTTCACTTTAACAGTTTTAACTGTTATGCCTTAAGTTGTATCATACACTTGAGGTGTTCTTGTATGTTCTGATGTTAACCTGCACATGTAATTGCACTTTGCAAATACCCTGATATTTTTAGGATGTTTTTTTTTACCCATCCATTTCTAGAGAAAACCACAGAACATGCAAACATATCGGTAGCTGTGATGAGAAACAAACGAGCTGCTACGTTTAGATGAGAGTATCCTACAATGAATAGTCGACAGGTAGGCTATGCAATCCAGTTGATGGATAATTGGGATTTTTTCTTTTCAGAGGGATGCAGGCAAGGCGGGTGTCATTTGTTGTAGAGCTGGCCACCTTAAATATAAAGAGCTGTGGGAAAGTGGTTGTGCCGTTCATGTTTTTTTTTAAAGATTATTTTGGGGTATTTTTGTGCCTTTTATTTATTGGAAACGGAGGAGAGACAAGAGAAATGTGGGAGGGAAAAATGACATGCAATAAAGGTCCAGCCAGCCAGGATTCAAACTGGGGACTCGCTGCGCAGCGCTTTATTAGTTTTCAACTCTGCAGTGAAACCACTGCACAGCTTGAACAGGGAAACGGAAGAATATGTGAATCCCGCCAGAGAAGGAAAGCGACATATCTACATGTCTACACAAGAGATATATTAAAACAAAACTAAAGGCCACAGTCAACCCTAGAAGCTGCTCTGGCTGTTTGTCTGTCTTTGAAGTGTCCTGAAGGAAGATGCTGAAGCCGATAAGAACACAAGTGAATGAAACATCAAGCTAAATGCTCCTCCCAAAAAAAGTTAAAGACTTGAAGAGCTGACCGGAACTGGAAGGAGAGAGAGATGGGGAATGATGTGCGACAAAAGCCCACAAACCCACAAAACATTACTCCTTAATGCAAGCTATGTAAATCTTTCACCTTGTGTTTAGTTTACAGTGCCGTGCACTTTTACAGATGTGAAGTGAAGTGAAGTGGAGGCGGAGCAACTCCAGTCTGTGCTTCATCCGATAAAGATCAGAGTGCATGTAATGTTTACAGAATTAATGTAGAGCTCATGCAGTTAAAGTCAAGTCTCTGGATATTCATCTCACGACGAGCTCGACACAGAAATATAGCTTGGATAAGTCATTTTCCTAGAGGTTTAAGGCAGAGTTTACGGCTTTCCCTAAAAAAACAATATATGAACTCATACAAATGTAATCCCTCTCAGTCATCAGTTTTGACGCACTAGAAATGTGCGGTGGTAATTTTTTTTTTTTTTTTTTTTGCAGAGTAGGGTACGCATGTCTTGGGAATTCAGAGGAACAGCAGTGTTTAGATTAAACAGTTCTGTTTAGCTCCGCTTTAGGGCCATAAATGAACTCTAGAGGTCTGGCTTTGCATGTTTTCGCTCTAGTAGAAGCAAGGTTCCGCCTCTGTGAGGAGTTCATTTGGGTGCAGCCTAAACTCATTTGTGGCGAGGAGTGGCCGTGAAGAAGCAGATTTACCTCTGTTGCTGCTCGGCGAGGCACCGGAGCAGAACGGTTCGGAGAAAAGGATGAGAGGGAAGCCGGGATGTGGGGCTGCGACTCTCACACCCTCCTGCCTCTCCTAACTCAACCTGCGTCACCATTTAATCCTGTTTCTCTTCTTTGTGTTTTATTTCAGGCTCCACCTTGCTTGTTCTGTCCTGTCTACTTACCCCTTTGCTGTGTATACATCTCCTGTATTTCTACTCCATTCTCCCCCCCTTTGTTTTCACGTCTTCTTCCCACCTTTATCTCTCAATCTTCCCTTTCTGAGCATGAAACGCATACAATATGTCCAGCTCTAACATTTAAAGGTTAGTCGCTGTTGCAATATTTCTGCCCATTACTTCAGCCTCTGGTCAAGCAGATTGTGACGGCCTTAGCGATGTAATTGCATGTCAGGCTCTTTGAGTGAGAACACTGACCTTCTCTCAGAGCTTCTGTCTTTCCTCCCTGTTCACCAGTCAGCCTCTTGAATTCTTTAATGCTCCCAGATCAGACACGGGCAGATACTCCAGACTACAGATTTCTACAAATCTGTTTATTTTTACACATACACACGCATGTAGACACACACACACGCGCGCGCACATCGCCTCCAACTCTGTTTAACAGAGTTAAAGAGTTTGGAGGTTATTAAAAAAAAATAGTTCCCCCGATCTAACCTAATTTAGCAGGGATTGTGTCTGGAGTGTTCTCACTTTGAAATATTGAAATGTCTCCATATCAGTAACATTGCCGGTCTCATTTACTATTTCTTCATACTAATTGAAATCTCTCCTCTGGGGGACAGGGTTTTATAGATTGAGTGTGTGAGAAGGCAGGCTTCATTGCTGCTGCTGGTCTAACTAGGTGCTTTTGGACAATAAAAGCGTGATCGTTTTCATAAGTAGAACATGGTAATTTGAATATTCAACTGTGAAAGTGGCGTAATAGGGCCCCTTTAAGCCATATTGAGGATATTGGTTAAAAAAAAAAAATTGAAATATTACAGAAAGGGGAACAGAGCCATTTGCAACTACATTTCGATGGTACACTCTGGTTACATTGTCATGAACTTGTGCAGCACATCAATGGCAATGGTGGAACAAAAGTATGATCGGTCAACTTTAAGTGTCAGGTATCGGTTTGCAGCTTCATGTCACTTCTATTCCAAACCTTCCATGAAAAGCATAATAGCAACTATCAATATGCCCCATGCTCTTAAGTACCAATCTAAGAGCTAGTTTTGCTCAGGCACCAAGCATTAAAATTCCTCAGAAAACGTGGTCTTTTTGGAATTTTTTTTTTAGTCTTTTAAGAATTTCGATATTAGGCGTGCACCATTGCACACACTAAGGAACCATCAAACCCTCAGGCATCAACAGTGAGAATATTTCCCTTTTTTTCTTTTTTATGTGTCTTTTCCTTCGGGGATATCTGTATATGTGGCTGATGTGATTACCTTAGTATTTCACTACCTGCATGGATAGATGTAATTTCCAGCAAAACACTTTTCTCTTAAATAATGTGTCTTGCCTCTTGTAAACCCGGCCATATTGTTGTAAAAGTACCTTCATCCCCGGTGTATAAAGCCGTTTCATATGTATGAATAATAGTCATTGAACTGTAGATGCATATTGCAACAGAAACCGCGGCATTTCTCCACGCTGTAACCTGCTGCTGACCTATCTGGTAGTAACAGTTATAGTTATTGACTCTAACCAATCTCCTGACAAAACTGTGGTTTGCATGTTCCTTTTGTACAGAACTGACAGGATCAGTTGGAGGGAGTTTAACGCAAGACTTATCTAATATCATCCCTCTATGTGAGCTCCATAAATCAGCCTGGTAGCTCCACAGAATGATAGGCATCAGTTCTCTGAACTTATCCTACACGACTAAGTATTATAGCATTTGCTCTGCCTTCTATCACTATATTAAACGGCTGGGTGTGGGGAGCTGGATCTTTATGCACTTGGTCTGATATTTGAAGAGACAATAATGGAGATAAGATTGACAATAATATCCACTTTTGAGCATATGCTACTGATGAGGGTTGGTCAGAGCACTAAGATCATTGCAGTTATCTTTTTTTTTTATAGTTGTGGGTATATTAGAGAGGGTGTACCGAATGTCTTTTATGCTCCTTCTGCAGTGTGGTGGCGAAATTAATGTTCTCACTGTGTTGTCCTGTTATTTCCTATACACTTAATTCCGACTCTGGCCCAGCATTTCACACCAACCATGGTCAGGTGTGGAGTATGTGTGTGTTCCCGTGTTCACGTGTGAGCGTATGTGTGTCAGGGAGAGTGCACGGCTCCATAAAATATTCATCGCCAGCATTCAGCGACATTATTCCTAACATCAATATTGCATTGGGCCTTTTTAAATGCCTTTGTTTCAGAGCACTTTGGCGGAGTCTGCACTGTTATGCGGTTCTGTCTGAATCCATCCTGCCTGGGAGACTGTATTGAGACACAGCCTGTGTAGGTGACAGGGAGACAACAGGAAGCAGGAATGGATGTGGAGCTGAGGAGAGGGACAGATGGTAACTGATGGAGAGGGGAAAAGGGGAACAGGTAGAAGACATTTATTTTGTTTTGATATTTGTGCAAGGGTAATGATATTTGAAATGATTCCCAGTCGAGTATGTGGCGAGGATGGCTTTTTATATTTGAATTGGGTGTTGCAGTATTGACCTTAGCACATCATTTTTTGACCATGTCTACATTTACTGTTCTATTAGGAAGTGTGTATTACACACACGCAGATTTCCCTGATGGTAGTCACTTAACCCAAAGTTGCAGCACCTTGGCAAGTCTCTTTTTCTCATATAAACCGCTGCCGATCGTATCTCTTGTCAGTTTTAAAAAATAGTGTCCTAAAAGAACTCAAACACTCCCTCGTACTTCCGTTAAAGGTCATCTTCTGAAAATAGCAAGTTGCTTTTTCTTTCTCAGTCTGACCCACTTGCAATTCACTCCTCCTCAAATAAATGATACCTCAATGGTTCTGCCTTTCGATCTTCCTGTTTTCAAGGCTCAGTCCACTGAGCCATCAAAACACTGGTTACTGGGCCAAGATTATCCTTTCTTTCTATCTAGTACCGGGCCAAACATCATCCAATTATCTTCTAAAGACGGGATTTTTTTTTTCTTCCCCCCTACACGGACGCTGTCTTGTTCTTCCGTCTTTCCGAATCAACCATCCCCTACCCCAAAGCCCCCCTCTCCTACCCCGTGCCAATCTACTACGGTCGAATGAAAAATGTGTCCAATATCCCAGAGACAGGGCAATAATGACTGGGAAGCAATAGAGGTGAAGCAGACAGATAGCATCCAGCTAGTGGTAGCGGTCTTTGCTTGGGCTAGCACTTGTGAGGAAGCCAGTTGAACGACTTTTTTTTTTTTTTTTTTTTTTGCTTGGTTATCTATTGTGTTGTCCTCATTTCTTTCACTTGTCCAGGTTGCAGCTTTTGTTAAGACTTCAACACTTGTCATGTTTGGGTCCTTTTTGTCATAATGAGCAAGCTTTTCTTTTTCGCTATTTAAAAGATATTTTTTTTTTATTTCCTCTTGTGCTCAATTTTTCAGTACAAAAGTTGATTTTAATAAAGTTTTTCATCTCCTCTCAAGCTTCTTTCTGGAGTAGCTGATTAGAATGGATGCAAATGGAGGATCAGCATAGTCACAACTTTATGGTGGAGCCATAAAGAGAGCCTCATGGCTCTTTTTAAGGCCCAGTTTCTGAATACGGCTACATGCATTTCTTTATAATTATTGTAAAATTAAGAGTTTTGAAAAATGTGATTGTAAAAAATAATGTGCACGATTCCCGTGTCCTCATAAGTTGGGTCTTGAGACCAGTAAGTAAAGGAATCTTAGGTGCATTAGCTGTGCCAGCAGGGAGGTGTGTATTGTGGGGAAATGGTGAATGTAAAAGGCCATTAGGAGGCTCCCTGAGTGTGTGTGTGTGTGTGTGTGTCTGTGTGTGATTCGAAGTCTGATGATGGATGGAGTGTGCTGACGTGTGCAGCCCAGTGGACTGTGAGACTGGACATGGCTGGTCTCTCTCCGTCTCCCTCCATCTCTTTTCTCCCACTCTCCGCCTCACTCCCTCTTTGCTTCACTTCCTCAGGGCCAAACATGTCATGTCACCGCTGCTCACTCTCCCTCCTCTCTCTGCTTCTCTGTTTTCCTCCTGTCCCCGCGCTCTCCCCCCCGTTCTCTGACATTTAGTGGCGTAGCATGTCGCAGGGCAAACGGCAGCTTCAAGACATCAGACATATTTTTATTAGACCGAGGCGTCATCTTCTCAAAGCCAAAGGCACGGTACGGTGATCAGTCTGTCCATCATGGTTCATCAATGTCTAGAGTTTGAGTATATTCACAGGTGAGTAAAGAGATAAATGAGATTTCTAAAACGGAATAAAAGATGACAAGCACGATGATGCAGAAGTTGATGAGCAATTCCAAAAATCTGATGAAGTTGTAAATGAGACATGCTTGTGACTTCACTGGAATAACAAGAATCTGCACACGTTTAAGCTCAACAAGAAAAGTATTAGGTGTATTATGCTATTCTGCTGTTAAAAGGTGTTGCATTGAAGGTGTCAGTAATGAAGGAATTAGAATGAAAATAAGTGAGGGAAGATAGATGGTTCAATGTGTAGGAATTTCATTCTATTTGCTTTATGTGAACTGCATCACACAACCAATCACCTTTCATGGTCACTTTCAGACAGCCAACCTCTTGTCAAGACTGTCTTTCAAAGGAATATTTTTTTTGTATTATTTTATTTTTTATTTGATCTCTGTGTTATTTCCGTGTGCATTCACTTTGTCATAATGTACTCAGGCAATCAGTCTTCATGTTCTGTATTTATTTCACCCCGTCACCGCTGCTTGATTCCTAGCACAGGAAGATTTTCAGGGTTTCAGGGATGTTCCTCCTCTTCTCTAATCAAGCACTCTGTCGCCACGTAGGGAGTGTGTTGCTAGGCAACTATGAGAACCCAGTGACAGGGTTCAAATGGTGGTCTTGTGTCGACAGAGAGCATGCTACTACTATATCACTTTTTTCAATGGATGGATGATTCTTGAATCGGGGAAGTTACTAATGCATATGGATAGACCGATCTCTTCTGCATACATTATTTGGGAATTAAATTAATGCAAAATCATTTGAACTCTGAGAGCTGTTGACTGATAAATCAGGTTTTTCAACACTGAACTTTTAACTTCTGGTTTCAATGCTGATTGACCATTACTTCTCAACATCGCACCCTTTTTGGAAGCTCTGGCATAACATGGACATGTAGTATATACGGTGGATACACCCCTTGTTAAAATACCAGTTTTTGTGATGCAATAAAATGACACCAAGATAAATAATTTCACAACTTCTGCCACCTTTAAGGTGACTTATAACGCAATTAAATGCAACTGCGATAATGAGGTTGCACACCCTCTTGGGATTAAACCAATTACATTCAAACTCATGTTAAATTGGTCTCAGCATTTTATGTAGCCACGTAGACCAACACAAGCCTTGGCCTTCAGTGCATCACAGAGATCTCATTGTTCAAAGATATCAGTCAGGTGAAGATACAAAAGAATTTCCGAGGAATTAAATCTACCATGGAACACAGTGAATACAGTCATCATCAAGTGGAGAAAATATGGCAGAACAGTGACGTTACCAAGAACAGGATATCTGTACAAAATTGATGATGTGACGAGAAGAAAACTGGTCATGGAGGCTGCCAAGAGGCCGACGGCAACATTGAAGGAGCTGCAAGAATATCTGACAAGTAGTGGCTGTGTAGTACATGTGGGAACAATCTCCCATCTTCTTCATATGTCTGGGCTATGGGGTCGGGTGGCAGAATGAAGTCTTATCTTCCGAAGAAAAACATCCAAGCCCGGCTTCATTTTGCAAAAAGACATTTGAAATCATCTATGGTCTGATGAAACCAAGGTTTAACTTTTTGGCCATAATTCCAAAAGGCCAAAACAACACTGCTCCTCACCAAAAGAACACCATAGCTACAGTGGAGCATGGTGGTGGTAGCATCAGGCTTTGGTGCTGTTTTTCAGCTGGAACTGAGGCCTTAGTCAGGATGGAAGGGAATTCTGAACCGTTCCATATACCAGTCTGTGTTGGCACAAAACTTTTGGACTTCTGTTAGAAAATGAAGATAATGAGGAAGGTCATGTTTCAGCATGAAAATGACCCAAAGCACACATCTAAATCAACAAAAGAATGGCTTCACCAGAAAAAGATTGAGGTTTTGGAATGTCCCAGCTAGAGTCCAGACCTGAATACGATCAAACATCTGTGGGGTGATGTGAAAAGGGCTGGACACAGCAGATGCTCTCGCAATCTGTCAGATTTGAAGAAGTTTTGCAAAGAGTGGGCAAATATTGCTACATCAAGATGTGGAAAAAAAGGCTGTGCATATTTATGCAAACAGGTTATTTTAAGTTTTTTTTTTCCCTTTAAAGGTTCCACTTCTTTTTCATTTGCATTGTACAGGTCACAGTAAAGGTGGAAAAAGTGAAATTGTTTATATTAGTGTCATTATTTTAAAATCACAAAACCCTGGTATTTTAACTATGTAGACTTTTTATATCCACTGCAGTATATTTGCCAATACATATGCTTCATTAGCACTGAAATTGCATTGGTGATACAGACTGTGCAGTAGAAAAATCATGTTAAAGTGGCCTTTATGCTATAAATGCCAAAAATCTTCCCTGCTCTGAAATAAATCTTACTCTAATAGATCCATGAAGTGGTTCAGTGTCTGTGAATAATATGATTGAACAACTTATGTTTTTGTCAACATTTTTTCATTTGGCAGAAGTTTTCATCATAAGCGACTTACAAGCGAGACGAGACTATCAAGCTTTAGGCGAGAGAGAGGGAGGGAGAGCACAGTGAGGCTACACTGTTGACTTTATTTGTCTTAGCATTTAATAAAGTTACACCGGGTTGTGGCACATTTTAACAGATTCCCACAATAAACGTTTTAAAACCCAGTTAAAAAGCGTCTGCACTATGGCAGACGAATAAAAACGTCACCTCTGCTCCACAGGATCGAGTCAGAGAAGGCTCGGGCCTCTGCGCAAGCTCAGGCCGAGGCCGAGTCCCACATCCAGGACAAAGTGTCCAGGATTCTGTCGGCGGAGCGGGCCCTGGCCAAGGAGAGCCTCCAGCAGGCCCTCGTACGGGAGAGGATCGCCACCGAAGACGAGATGCTCCGCGCTCAGCTCTATGTGAGTTTTAACATTTAGTTCAATACATCCGCACCATTGTACAGGCACGAACATTTTAACTGAATGAACTTGCAACCGCAGACATACTGATAAGAATGATTTTTTTTTTACATGATGACAGACCTGTTTTATGTTCACATGCTGCTGATCTAGCAGGAAGACACACAGAAGTGAACCTATTTGCTGTAATCGACAGGTCATGGCTGGTAAAGTGACAAACATCAGGCCGGGGAGTGTGTAAGCATCTCTGTGAGCAGTCATTCATAGAAGCTTTTTGACTGTGTCGACTGAGAATCACGCAGTAAATTGAACCGTTCCTTTCAGTAGTTTCTTCATCATAGCTGTACTGTATCTTCATAACACAAACTCCGGGGATAGTTTTCGTTCATTATGAATAATGTGCAGTATGTAAGCCGATCTTTTGCTTTATTCACATCATGTCGTTCAATATTTTCCTCCTCTTCCATCTCCCTGGCTTTTCATCCGGCTGTATTATGGAAAGCTACCTTCATTTTGAGCCGCCTGGTCTTTATTTCCTTTAAATCGTCCTCGTAAACATTGTCAGATGAGCTTTTCTCACCGCGCACACACACACACACACATACACACACAAAGGAGGCGTATTGTTTTAAAGCAGAAAACACATTTTCCCTGGAGTGCGGCTGGTGTTTACAAACCTATGCTATTGATTATATAGCTCATTTCACACACTCATCGGCGTAATAGAAAAATGAATCATTTTGTTCAGAGAGAGCGAGCGGGAGCAGGAGAGGAGCGTTGACGTGATTCCGAGCCGCAGGACAAGTGTGCGAGGGATCCCTCATTTGGAACGGCGATCAAATCAAAAGAAAAACAGGCGTCCAGAGAGAGACGGAGAGGGAAGGGAGACACATGGCGTGATGGGTGTTTTTTTTTTTTTTTTTCCCCTTCAGCATCTGTGAAGAAAGACGTTTCAGTCATAGGTTTTCTGTTATTTAATTTGTGTTGTTTTTCACATGGAGGGAGAGAGGACAAATGAGAGAAGGAAGGGCACAAATGTAACACCCGCTTTTATCTGTAATAAATGAGCAGGCTCATTGGTGGTGGGTGTTATTGAACTTTAAGACAGTGAGTCTTGTGGCTGTCATTGCAGGCATACTTTGCATATGAGAAATTTCCCCCCCTATACAGTGAAGGTTTTGCTTGTAGCCCAAAGGCTCACCCAGGGCCATTATACGCCTTTGAAATCACAGCTAGCAAGTACTGCAGTGGCTGTGCATTCAGTAGCAGACTCTTCTCTGTCTCTCTTTTTTTTAAATGCACAAATATTGCAGTACAAGACTCATTGTCAGAGAAGGTTTAAAACTGTGTGTGTGTGAGTGTGTGTGTGTGATCCAATGTGATAATTTCCTCTCTTTGAGCATTCTTTTGGAGTGCCGGAGTTTTAATAGAATCCGACGGGTTATCAGTGAAGGTGCAGTGCCGTATGCACTCATGGAATTGTCAAGTCAGACGCTCCCCCACACAGGCACTGTTCTTTTTAACTGGAAATGGACTTTTTTTTTTTTTTTTTTGAGCCAGCCTCTCACCCAAGACATCTCCCACCCATTGTCATTTCACTCCGTGTTTGTCGAACTCGAGGATTGTGAATTCATCTTTGATGAAAAAAAAAAACATGTTTTTTATGGTCCTTTGTGTACATGTGTCCCTGTCTCCTGTCTATTTTTTGGAGTGGGAGACTTTCCCTTTATATTAAAAAAAAAGCAGACAGGACCAACTACTACTGAAATATATACTATAAAAGCATTGAGACTATTATTTACTAAAGAGCTTTTAACTAACTCCCCATCAAGCACTTGCCTCCTCTGCTTGGGTCACCCAACAAAACAAATTTACATTGTTGTAAAGAACATAAGCATCAGTAATTAGAAGGTGAAATTGGTTCTGATTGCTGGGCAAAGTCAATAAGTTGATCGAGGAAGAGCTCCAGGGAGAGGTTGTGGTTTGCTGTACTAAGCTCATAATCTAGAGCTTTCAGAGGTGATTTGTTCAGTCCCATATCCCATTTTACCTGTTAACGCCTCATGCATTACCGTTTAGGATGTACTTTTATGCCCTTGAGCAATTAATCATGAAGATTAAATTTTGTCTCGGTCTGAAAAAATTATAACTATTCACTTAGTGCAAAACTCTTTTTTTTTCATTTAAAGAATGAAAGAAAAAAAACAACTCTTCCAAAGTAAAACACAGGATTTTTTTTCTACTAAGAATCTATTAAAGGAGGTATATTATGTCAGAATTTAGATGTTTTTATTGTGTTGGTGATTTCAATGCTCCTCAGATTGTTTTAATTGAATGTGCATTGACCTGAGCCCTGCTCTCCACGTTCATTGCCACTGAAAAAACATTTGTCTATGGCAGCTGCAGTTCTTGCGCTCTTTGTCCGACGGGGTATTGATTTGTCCCCCTTATTAAGATACAGGTCACGGTGAACAGCGGGACCCCATACATTCCCTCCTCTCCTTCACGCACAATGAGAGTGATGCTGTGAACGGTTATGCCTCCCCATGCTCACCTATAATGGCCATAACTTCCGCAACCATAGCTGCACCAATTACTCTGATACCCATTCTGGAGTATTGCCTCAAGTCATGAGTTCAGACTGTGTATTTTAGATTTCATTGATTCTGGTCCGTAATGTATCCAGCTGTTATGAGCTAAAACAAAATACATATAAATAGCTAAATCTGAACCACTTAAGTTCAGAAATAAAAAAATAGGTTTTCTTTTCATTAGTTTGCCTTAAAATAATCAGTTTGTGATCAATTTTATTCAGAAATACAGAAGAATTCTCGCCACGCAAATGCTGAATACCCACTCTGTTACATTTGCTTTTACTGAAGTTACTGACTTTGCACTAAATATGAAAAGTGTAGGAGCGTTTAGAGTGCATACATCTAAATTGAGCTCCAAATAGGTTAAAGCAGACTGCTGTAGTCGACATTTTTGGGCATCTAAACTTTCCATTTAATGCAACTGTGTATGTTTTAATATAACTTGCTGTTGCATCAAGTGTAAAACCATCCTGGTGGGAGTGCTTGTCCTTCAGGATTTTTCACCTCCCTTCCATGTCAGACTGACTGGCAGTAGCCAGCCAGGCTAGTCCACCAGTAATTGAAACTTCACAGCAGTGTAGGCAGGGGTGTGTGTTGTCATTGTCATTGTTGTTAGGTTCCCGGGGTTTTGTTGTCTGTGAGGAACATGTTCGGTGTCAGCACTCACACATGTTCTGCCACTCAGGGGGAACCACGGTAAAGAACAGGGATGCACAGGTAGATTGTAGTTAGAAACACTGCAATACCTTTGAGGTAAAGTACGTATAAAGTATAGTATAGACTCATGTTACATGGTGTATTCACTCAAATATGGCGAAAAACAGACATAATTCTTGATTGATTAATTTGCATTCAAACAAATATTTGATTATCCATTATTTTTTGGAAGCTGTCTTTTTTTTTTCTCTAAATACATACATACTTGAGCAATATATGGTGAGATGACCACTGTGGCTACACAAAGGGTCAGACTAGTCAAATTCACACTAAAAGATAATAGTTATCAATAAAACACTTACCACAGTCTTGGCAACTGAATAAAGACGATATTCCCATCGTTGGAATGGTGTAATTGAAGTAGACAGCCTATTGTTGGATGAACTAAGATTGGTGGCTCTTTGTGGTCAAGATGGCCAGATCAAGGAGTTACTTAGTAGACCAATTAGGTACAAATTAACTCTTAATTGGATAACAGGTCAATTAGTAGATCAATTAGTAGTTAATTGCCTAGCAACATCAATAAGAAATATGTGATTCCCCGGTTGAAGACGAAGCAGAGAAGACAAGCCAATTAATGAGATCCATACAAATTTGATGTTAACTTTATGTTCTAACAAATCTCCTCTGATGGAAATATAGTAACGTATGGCATTAACAAGTCATGTAGCGCTCTCATTCACACTCCACGTCCATCTGTCAATCCACACATTTGCGTTTTAATGAAATCCTAGACTTCTGCCATCCCCTCTTTTGATTTTCAACAACTCTGCTCCCTGCGGAGCCAAACTGGCCCAGTAGCCAATCAATCACTGGCCACAACGTTTCACCCAGGCACAGCCTCCAACCCTGAGGCAGACTTTTCAATCAAACCCAGAGTCATCAATCTTTCGCTGGCTCCAAACAGTGGCCCGGGTGGAGTCTACCTGTCAGCAGTGAAACTGGTCCAAATCACTCTGCATTTATATTTACTTTTTAATTTCTTTAATTTTTTTAAGGCTTTTAGCTAATAAACTGATTGAGGGAAATCAGCTGTATGCAACAGTTGGATATGCTTTGACTTCCTGAATCACCATGAATTAATACTAACCAAGAAGCAGAACTCACGTATCCAGGTCCCCCGTGCAAATATGAATTATTCTTTTGACTGTAGGCCATTATATCGGGTATGTCAAAGGTAAATTCTAAGAAACAAAAAAATTTATATTAATAATTGAAATGACTGAAAATCGAAACCAAGACTCGCGGAGACGTTAAACCCTATAAAGTAATGTACAGGCTTTAATTCAACAAGAGTCTGCAGCCATGCCTGCAGCTCTTTGAGGAGATTCTTTCAGCACAGTGCTGCGTTCAACCTAATGCTAACTTCTGGCATGTTAAGAGTGATATAAAGCAAGTAGTTTTTATTTTTACAGTGTTTACCATCTTACTTTAGCAGGCCGTCATCGAAACATTTCCTAATTGGCACTAAATACAAAGTGCCAGGGCAATACTGAGGTTGATGGGATCGCCATTGGGTTTGCAGGTAGTTGTTCTCTTAAGCAGAATGTGAATCTTTCAATCTGGTCCAAATCACAGAGGCTCATCCTCTAGGTCAAAATGACAAATCTCACCAGATCAGTCATTATGATGGTCCTGGAATCCATGTCCATGCAATACATGTGAATATACTATTTCACTGCATACAAAATTCAGTCTGAACTAAAGTTGCCTTTTTTGTAGTTATGCAGCCAATGTGGCTCGGAAATTCTAGCCACACAGTGGTGAACACATTCCTAACAATAATGAGGCCAAACCCACATACCAGTAAAAATACACCTGTGTATGAGGGCTGCTGTAGCAGAATGTGTTATTTCATTAGGGTCTGTAACTGTGTGTGTGTGTGTGTGTGTGTGTGTGTGTGTGTGTGTGTGTGATATGTGTGTGATATGTGTTTAAATTGAAACAGAAAAGGTTCTATGTTTCAGCAAACGTCTGCCTGGTACCTGGGGACTGAACAAAGGATTTACGTGTGGCAGACAAACCCCCTGGTCAATGTGTGCTTTCGCTAACTACATGAGTGTATTGGTGTATGTGTGGTTTCATGATTTGATGTGTGTGTGTGTGTGTGTGTGTGTGTATGATTTGAAGTTGGAGATATGTCACCTTTAACCCTCATACGCCACAAGTAGCAATTTTCGGACACTAAGTATCTTCATTTGTTAACAAGAGCCCCTTATTGATCGCAATCAGTTTTTCTATTGATTGTGCCTTGGTCTTTTTTAGTCCATCTGACCATATAAAACAAGGGAACACTCACACAATATGATTAAATACTTTGGCTTGATGATGCTTTACCACTTTAACCGCAAAAGTAAACATTAATCTCATGAACTTAGTTGTTGTCTTGGGCTCTTTCATGTATTAATTAGTTGCTCGCCTTTTTTTGAAGCTGTATCCACTGTCATCTCCTCTTAATTCTGGAGTTTTAAATCAGGAGCTGCCATGGCTGGTAGGTACAACTGTCATCGGCCGGTCAGGGGATCGTCAGTTCAATTCCTGGCTCCCCTCGACTGCATGTCGATGTGTCCTTGGGCAAGATACTTAACTCCAGATTGCTCCCGATGAGGGATCAGCAATTTGTATGGCAGCCACAGGCATCAGTGTGTGAGTGGGTGAATGAAGACTTGTAGTGTAAAGATTAGAAAGGCGCGATATACAAATGCCGTCTATTTACCATAAATGTTTACTGGTGCGGTGATGAGGCCACATAAAAAGATAAATGCAGCACAGTAGTGATATATTCTTTTCAATCCAGAGCCTTGAGCATTGATTTGATTGGCATAATTTGTGTTCATATCCTGCCAAATGAATGGAGTCTAGATGCAGAGACAGGTTTCCTGCACAGTGAAAATATGAAAAACAATCAAATAATATATATTCAGATGTAATTCCTTGTTAATCACCCAAATTTTGATTAGTAACATTTCATTAGTTGTTTTTTCTCAGTAACCATAACGAATGACAATTATGGTAGATTTTATAATTTATCTACTTAATGTAGTTGCATGTAAAACTCAACGTGATGTTTGATGTTTTTTTCCTCTGATTTCACAGCCACACACACACACACACACACACACACACACACACACACACACACACACACACACACACACACACACACACACACACACACACACACACACACACCGTGTCCATCCTGTCAGAGCTCTTGGAGAAAATCGGTGCCTACTCTTTCCTTAAACTGTGTTCTATTTGATGCTTGACTGGCTTGAAAATGACTTTGGGTAAAGCTTAACATTTTTAATGCAACAAGCCCCCCCCACTACCCCTTCCTGCTCACCCCAGTAAACTGCAGTCTCCAGCAAGTGTCCTGCTTTTTTTTCTTTTTCTTGATCTCGTGTACTTCAGTTGAACGCTGTTGCATTTCCGATACAGACGACTGGACCAGGCTGATAATGGGCCAACAATTGAATTTCCCATGTATTAAAGGAGACTTGCTGGGTTTTGAATTGGTGCCTGTTGGTGGTATGAAAAAAAAAAACAACAAAAAAAAATGGCATTTATTTTCTCTACGAATCAGAGTATAGGGAAGATTGGGGTGAGAAATGCTCTTCATGTCTTTTACTTTTGAGTGAGATGAAGAGCGGTAGTGGTACACTGTGATTTACATACATTTTGTATTTGCTCATATAATTTGCACCCTATCTTTGACGCTAGGTGTTCTGATTGTTGTAGGAGTAATCCGATTCGGTTGAAGAGACGTGTCAGTCTGTTTGTTATTTTATTATATATGATTATTATGGTGTTTTTGAAAACATTTGAATCCATAGACACCGCTGTTTCCATACACTGATCTCTGATAAATTCTTATATCTGATGCTTGAGTCATTTATAAATCAGATTTTCTTGTTTTGTAGCAGCAGCCTTCAAAACAGTCTTTGTTACTGGTGAATTTTATTCTTATTTATTCATCTTCAACACCAGTTTTCATGTTTTTTAATGTTTAATTCTTTACTTTTAAAAAACATTTCATCTGCCTATTTTTTTTTTAATTCTTACATAATTTAAGGCTAATATTTGCACTTTTGATGTTTTTTCGTCAAAGAGAAATTTATATGGCGAAACACTGATCATCTATTATTCTTTTAGTTATCAATTCATCTAAGGCACATGATAATTCAAAAACATTGTGTGTATTTTTACTGAAATATTAAAGTAACAAAAGTGTATTAGCACCAGAGCATGGAGGTGGCTACAAATACAGACTTAGTAAGCAGACACCAAGCGACCTGCAGGGAAACATGCCAAACACCATGTGAAGACTATAATTTAATGTTGTAGTAATTCAGGGGTCCAAACAGCTTGAAGTCTTTCAATAATCAGAAAATGTAATTAGAAACATTTAATTTTTATTTAATTTAAATATATGTCAAAAGAAATAATACAAATTTCTCCACAGATGACTATTTGATCAGCATGTCCACTGATAATGTAACTTATTTGTATTTTATTTCAATTTTTTTCAGAAAGTAAAAGAAACTGTTAAAAGTACATGGAGTATAACAACTTTAAAACATGTCCATGCAGGTATTTGTAAAGAAAAATCATTTTTAAATTCAAAACTGTTAAGCAACTTTGCTGTAGACAGACAGGCCCTGAAATATATTTGTAATATATATGTATTCTTTTACATAAGCTCAATGGTAGGTTCTGTACAGTCCACCTATCCACTGCCCCGCCCTTCACTATCTCTGATTGGTTTAGAAGAGAATTGAAGCAGCTGGTCACACTGTTGAGACCAAAAAATATATATATATATTTTTTTTTTCATTGAAAAATTTTGTCGCACTCTGGAGCTCTGCAATTTCAAATTTAAATGGGGCCTCAGATACTAAATCCCTCCTGCACTGAGGACATATGAATGCTGGGAAAAAAGGACATACCAATAACATAAAAATCAGATGTTTCCCTCTTCATTTGCTGAAAGATGCTTTCTGAAAATGTAATTTTTTTCAACCTTTAGTTTCGACTTTTTAGATTTCAGTGCTAGATGTCGACACGCATCTCGTCTTCGTATGCATGCTCGTCTTTCCTTCCAGTGGATACAGCACAATTAAATGTTTGTGTATTGTAAAGCAGTTATTCTGTCTGCACCACTGCTTTTTTGGAATTCTTTCCCACTGAAATTGTAGAGCGATGTTCTTTCTTTCTTCTTGGAGGGCGTCCACTCAACCGTCCTTTTACATATTGGCGGCCCTACCTCAACCCTGCCCAGGGTATGGTGCCCACACACCGTGCCAGTATTAGGGTTAGATGAGAGGTCAGGCTCTAATTGGCAGGGCCTGTGGCTGGCACTCTGCGCCAGGCCCTCACCCTGTCAGCTAATTGGCACTGTGAGCGGCCGGCGGCGGGGCCGAGATACAGCAGTGCTTCGATTGATGGATGGATACTGGTGTCAGGAAAGCTTCTCCCTGACAAGAGAGCTTGTACAGTCAATTTACTGCCTCAATGGGCAGTGTATGTATTTATGTATTCACCCTCATTTGTTCTAAACATTTTGAAAAGCTGACAAGAATTGTGTTGGGTGCCTTGTTCACCTTTTGTCTGAACAATGAATGTGATTGACTTGCATAAACGACAACTAATTGTGTTCCCTAATAACACTATGTACATACTAAACACTACTGAAAACTTCCAGCCTCAGGAAAGACAATATTTGAAAAGGAATTTTAAAAATTGACTTTTCTTTCTCCTGCATGAATTGTATCCAGCTTTCTATAATTGAAAGCAACAGGAAATAATTTCTTGTGAATTTCAAACCATTAACTATATGTCACTTTGTGGGAATATATATTTATTTTTATGTATTATATTTATTCATAGGTGTATTCCCCATGATAATTATAGCATGTATATGATATTTAAATAGCCTTTTATTTGATTTTGAGGGTTTTCAGGGTGAAAAGGAGTAAGTAGTAATAATGATGCTTATAACTGCATATCCTTGAATTTGACTCTGCATGAGTGCTCACCTCAATTCTGGGCAATGGCTCATTGTTTATCTTTTAATCTGTTTCTCATTCGTTTTATCTGTTTATCATTAAATTTAGATCCCAGATAAACAAGCAGCTAATTAAAACCAGCATATTGTTTTGAGATAAATCAAGATAAATTGAGATCTTTCGAATGATGACAAAGTGTTGACTTTGCCATTTTCCCGCTCCCTCTAATTTCTGTGGCACTGAAGCTGTGAAGTCAAATAGTCGTTGCATCTCTACCTCTGGTTTTACTGACAATTATTTTGCAATATTCATTTTAGTTCTTATTCTTCTATTTGCTCTGTTATCCTCTGTTTCACTCTGCCTTGCTGATGCATAACGGGTCAGATCTTAAGAAATAGTTCAGCATTTTTTGTCAGTTGCTTTAGAAAGTAGTTTCTAAAGCAACTGATAAAATAGTAGTTATTTCTTGTAATGAGTAAAACTCATTACAAGAAATAAAGGCTTGAAATATTTCACTCGATCTGTAATGAATCTATATAATGAGTTTCACTTTCTGAAGTGATTGATGAGCTTTTTTGCAATATTCTAATTATTGGAGGTGCACCTGAATGTGTCGCTCAGCACAAGAATCTTGAATGTATATCATGACATTCTTCTGAGCTCATCCCACACCAGTTTCTTGGTCTTTCTCTGTTTTCCGTCTTGGCGTTGACAGGAGAGTGGTATTAATGAGGTTCAATAGAAGTGAACAGTCGGCTCGCCTAATGGCGCTAGAGGGAGAGATTTTGATTGAACGACGGAAAGATTTTCAACATATGGAGTTTCAGGATGATGAGAGGGGAGTCAAGAGGGCCGTGAATATCAGAAAATCTGGATGAGATATAGAATCAGTGAGAAAATGGAAAGGGAAAAAACATTGGGGAGTAAATTGAGGCGCATGGAGGCAGCAGACAAGATAGGGAGAGATATCGATTCACGAAGCAGTTTTCAAAACAACAGAGGATGCAAACTCCAATTAGAAAACCAACCAATCCCAAACAGCACTTAAAGCCACATGAAAAGTGTTGACTTTAAACAAATAGAGTAGCATTGGATGTGCAAGCAGGATCTTTTTGGCAAATGCATATATTCTGCTGAAGAGGTTAGTGGATTAGAGGTGACCCTGAATCTGCTGAGAGACAGATAGACAGGGGCTGAAGGTGGACTGTGGCCCCCCTCCTGGCTTCATCAGGCCTGGGAAGACCACCTGCTGCTGGGTGGAATGAATATGCATTAAAACCCAGCGTGAGCGCACGTGCACTGGAAAACGTAAAGTATACCCACAGCCATAATCACATGGATTTAGCCACTTACACATGCAGATGGGTCCAGGTACTCGCTGTGTGCACACGATCAGGCGCGGTCAGCTGGAGTTGTCTATGACGTCCAATGTCAGTAACACGTCCTGGAGCCGTCCCCGTTCCGCCCTGCATGTCTTCCCTTCCCATCTTCTCTTCTCCACTCCTCTTGCTCCATCCTTCTTCACCAAGTCTCTCACATTCACTCTGCTCCCCTCGGACATCTGTTGTCCTTCCACTCACAGGTCATTCACCGTGTCCTCTGCCATCACGTAAAAGATATATTTTTTTTCTCCCATCTGCTTTATGTATCTGACTGAATGCGTGCCAGCAGTCTCCGCACTTGTTTTAATCTGCCACCTTCTTCTCCCTGTATCCCATTACTCCGTGTTCGCTGTTAAACAGGGACGTGGTCAGGAATTATTCATGAGCAGAGGTTGTCAAGTCAATTTTCTTTGTATAGCCCCAAAATCGCAAATCACAGATTTGGCTCAATGGGCTTGTCTCTCTTTTTTTCTTAGACCCTCACATCGTACAAGGAAAAACTCCCTAAAAATACTTCAACCAGGGAAAAAAAGAGGAAGAAACCTCAGGACAAGTAACAGAGGAGGGATCCCTCTGTTGTATTTCCCAATGAACGAAAACTTCTGGATCCTGAAAAAATAAGACAACAATTATCCATAATGAGTAATAATCCCTTTGAATTCAAACAACTAAGAACATTTTTGCATTTGTTTCTAAATATGAGTGTTTTGTCTTGCTTGAGAGTCTTTATACAGTAGTTTCCGCCTCTGTTTTATCACAACAAGCAAGGCCTCTTAATTGTTTGCTTTTTTGTGTGGATAGGGACAAAAATTGCACTGCTGCAGTGGTTGTTTTTGGCCTTCCTCCCTCTTCCTTTGTGTATTTCTCTATTCCTTTCTCTACAAGCACCGCAGCACCTTCTCCTTCACTTTCATCCACGGTGTCTTTTGTCCCCATGTTCCCATTGTTCTCTCGGCATGCCCCTTGTTCCCATCTTGGCTGAGACTTCCTTCATACATGCCCCCCCATGTCTCGGTAATGAACCTGCAGCTCTTCATCTCTCCTTTCGTCTTGCACCGTGCGTTGGACATGACAGATGAGCGGGGACCTCCAGAGGTTCGCTCCCCAGGGCTCCAGATAAAGGCGGCTCCAACCTCAAGATGATCAATCAATCAGTTTACACCGCGGGCGTCTGATCAGCCAATTAATCAATCTCTGAGCTAGCAGATGTTGTTGCTGTCCCTCAGCGAAGGAGCTGGCAGTGGAGCGGTGGAGGTGATGGTTCCAACAAAGGCTGAGGGGCTTGAAGTGTCTGGGAGCAGAAAGAAAAGTGATTTCTCATGTTTCGACCAGGATTTCAACCTTTGTGGGCTCTCCACTACCATTTGTTTTCACCAGAGGTTCATTTCTTTCTCAGCTTTTCTCACGCCAGTCCTGAGCACATCTTAAAGTAAGCAGGACACTATTTATCTTTGAGCTCATCATTGCCGTTAATATATACCATTTATACACTAAAAACAAATTGGTATATATTTGGAACCTCTACAAAGTTTGGACAAAGGTTAGTAATTGTAAATGTGTGACTGGGCCGACACCTCTGACTAGTGTCATTAAGACCAGCTGGATCAGATCAAGCCTCTGTTGACCCCTGTTCACAGTCAATGAGCTTCGGACATCACAAGGACACTTCATTAATGCGTCTTTAAACAGTCAGCAGTTAAGATACACGCATAAACATTCACACACCCACACTCGCCACCTACACCTTTTCGTCTCTGGTCTCCTTCCTGGCCTCTTGGTCCATGTCCTTGGTAGGTCAGCCCTCTGACCCGCGGGGTCATCGGATCATTACTCACTGTGCTAAAAGGTCCCCAGGGTAAGTGATTCTGTCTGCAGCCTCTGTCACTGTCGGTGATCCGAGTATTCTCCATGCAGTCATCGTCATTAAAGATCTTGTCAAGTTCCCAAAGTCTCTAAATGTAATCAAGAGTGTCTAAATAATGACATCCACAGATAGTTGTACTAACACAGGGATTGGCAGAACATGATTTTACTCAGTGTTTGCTTTTTTTTTGTTTGAATTATGCAAGAATGAGATGCAAACAAATTAAAACTTCTCAACATAAAGTGACATGGACGGACGGGTAATTAATTCATTGGGCAGTTTTGATTACCTGCCATGTTGTTTGCCAACAGACACCTGCTAAGCAGCATCTGCACACCGGTGTTGTTGCTGGCTCATACACTCCACATACCACAATTGGAAACAGGAAAAAACAATGTCTTTAAAAGTAGGTAAATCCTTGTAAAGCTTTGCAGTCAGAATGTTAATGCTTTTCAGCCATGGCCAGCTCATTCTCAATGATTAATGACACCAGTGCCTCTTTTGTTTTTATTGTTCCCAGAATGCTACATTATTCTTTTGACATGCTCTCACGTTTATTTCAGAGTCTTAAGATGCACGTAACAGATTGGGTTTTTCAAGTACACCAAGTATAACCTTTTCTGCAATTGCACAAGATTCAAAGTGAACCCAGCTGACCCATCTGAGGACAAAATGCTCTGAACCGTGTAGCAGGGATGTAATGAATCAAAAATTCAAATTTTTCACATCAGTATGTGTATGAATGAGACTGTATGTTGGTCCCTTTTAGTGTTATCAGTCAAGGGTAAGCCCATTAGCTGACCACACACTATATCTGACATAACTACATCGCCCATAACCCTACCACCTCCCGTGGAGACTAATAGCTACCCTTGAACCTAAGTGTTATTGCTGCTCCGTAAAGCCCCACGATAGTAATTAACCAACTAAAGTGAATGGTTTCCAATGGAGTTTTACAGCTGCTGCTACCAAGACGTATGTTTTATTAGTGACTCTAAAGGTAATGCTTAACACTGCCAGTAAGGCCCATGTGGTGATATTATTATACACTCCATCACTGCCAGCGATAGCTGATAGAATTGCAACAGTTTTACAGGCAGTTATGGGATGTGCCAAGATTTGTGTGAGGGATGTCTGTCTGAAACAGGTGTGTGTGTGTGTGTGTGTGTGTGTGTGTGAGAGAGAGCTTTATATGTGTTCCGTTATGGCTGCAAAAGGTAAGAAATGGTGTGTGTTTTCCATCAACCCCCCTTTTTATCATCCCCACTTTTCCAAGCTTGATATGACAGTTCTCTCAAGACCTGTAAAAAAAAAAAAAAAAAACAATTCCAACTATCATGTCATCCGTAGCCCATCCCCACATTGGCCCATTTCTCCGTTTCCCTTTTCATCTTCTCTACCCCATGAACTTCCCCTCCCTTCCCTTCCATCCATCTCTAACCTCCCACATGCCACCTACACCTCCATCGTGCCAATTAACACCGGAGCACGGTCACATTGCGGCGCCCTCTGACCCCGGCCCCGGCTGTCGGAACACGCAGGACCCGAGGCCGGCGGCTTCAGTATTAGTTTGTCACAGGGCCCTGTCGCTCAGGTCTGTGATAGATGAGCCCCGGTGAACAGCTCTGACCCACCGTGCTGCAGCATTCACTCGGCTGGTGTGAGGGAGCATTGATTATGATGCTACCCGTGACAAGAGGTGAATCAGGGCTGAACTGATGGCGGCAGGGGGGAAGACAAAAGAGGCCGAGGTTATGGATGAGGTGCTGTTAGTTAATGTGATGAGATTTGATTTGTGCTCTATCGATCATCGCATCTTGCAAGATTATTTCCATCTACCATGATTTATAAGCATGTAGCGGGCATACACTGTATCAGTAAGTCACCTCATTATATTACAATGCGGAGGTCTCCATCATTGAGGTGTGAAATGAAAAATGTATTATGTACAGAATTGCTAATAGCCATAATCTAATTTGTTTTCTGCTTAAGCAATAGGGATTTTTTTTTTTTTACTAGAAAAATGGTGTTGTTGAAACTGAATGTGTGCCTGTGGCAACTTAGTACTGTATACTATCATTAATCCTGTTGTTTAGGTCAGGGTTTGCCACTGTGGGTGGGGAGCACCCAAAGGGGGTTGTATATAAATTTCAGGGGGTCACAAGCCGATGAACGTCAGAGGAGAGAATCAAAAACGATTTGTTCTATAAAAATGAGTTATTTATACAATTAAAAATGGGAAAGACACTCCTCCAAAGTCACTCCTCAATTTCTGTTGGATCAGACATTGTTTTTTTTTTTTAAGGAGACATGAGTCAAAGTGGCTGGGAACCACTAGGCTATTGTATAAGCTATTGTAAATATCCTTCATTTAGAACTAAGACACAAATGCATCATCATCCACCTTAAATAGCCAGACATAGTGCATTCACATGCTTACACATGCAGTTGCCCAAATCCCGTTGAACGCTGCAGACTAGAGTTATTGCTTTAAGAATGCTTTTAAGAATAAAAAGCAAGTGTCGGAGAGGGAAAAAAACACTTTAAAGAGTAAAAAGCAGGTGTGGAAAGAAAGTGGAGCTTATGGAAGCAAATCAGAGGGAGAACAGGAGGTGGGTGGGGGTGCCTGACGCAGCAAAATCCACCTGTTTTTCATCGCTCTTCCAGCCACCACTTCTGCTTCCCTCCTCTCCTCCGCCCTCGCTCACAGGCTCAAACTGCGGCAGTTGGCTAATTGAAAAACATGGCTGTCCTTAATTATTCAGCTTCTAGCTAATTGATATTCACAGAGGCGTTCACCTCGCCTAAACGATCTGTTTAATCTGACCGCCACAGTCTCACTCTCAACCACCTGTCACCCTCAGCCATTGTGCTACTGTATTTAATAAGAGACCAGCGGGAGATGGATACAGGAAGGGAATGTAAAAGTTTGCTATCAGAGGTAATGTGTGTTGCCGGGCTACACGCAGCAGTGTGCAGAGTCTGTGCCCTGTGGGAGGGTTTTGTTGTGAATGTTTGTATTTTTAAAGGGTTATTTTTTTTTCTCCATTGTCAAGGGTTGCTGCACAGGAAAATTAGACAGAGGGAGGCATAATGAGAATTAGTGAATTAGCCTTAATCAATTACATCACCCTTTAGACTTGCAAAGCTGTGAAAACGCTTTTTGCGTTGTTTGTCATGAAAGTGGTTTTCCAAAAAATATCACATCTACTAAGAAATCATTATCTTTAAAAGTGATATATATATACTGTAAAAATTTAAATCTTAACAGGTTAATCTTGTCTTTATATTATTCCACTGGAATTTATCTTCATGTTTTTTTTTTCCTGATTTGGGTCAATTTGGTCTTTATTTAAGCAAGATTAACATTTTCTTTTAAAAAATGGTAATGATTTGACTAAAATCAAGAAAAAAAATCTGCAAATGGAATAAAATAATTCTACTCCATGTAGAATTACATGGAATTACTCCATGACTAATTGTACCAGAAGTGTATTTTCACCTTTTAAATTTTTGCGCATATATATATACACACAAACACACACAGTATATGCATGCATGCAATATATGCATATATGCGTACTTCCACTGGGTGGCGGTCCAATAGGAGAGACAATGGAAATAGTGAGGTAGATAGACTGAGTCACGGTGCAGGTGTCTCCTCTTCCTCGCTGCCCTGGTGTCATTTGTTTTGTGATTGTGTTGTCGGTCGGTCCAGCTCACTGAAGCTGCGGCTGCTGCAGGAGCCTGCAGAGACAAGGAGGAGGAGAGCCACTGCCACCATGTCCTCGAGCATCTCCAAAAGCCCCAAAAAGAGATATTCGGTATAGCTTGAGTAAAAATGTATATTTTAATGCTGTAAACTTGCAAGAAGGTGTCTCTTTTTTTATTTTCACCATTTCCTTGCTTAACTTCTCTCTTTCTTTACCTACTTTGTAATTGCTTTGGCCCGGGCTCCATATCCCATCTAGCAGCCAGTACTCTATTCTTGACACCTCCAATGATAAATCACCTTTTATTTTCCTCCCTCTCTCTGTCCCTTATCTCTCTGTTCTCTGCACTCTCAAGTTTACTTCCATTTGCTTGTCTAATTTTGCCCTTTTCATCCTCTACCCCCCACCCCTCCATTCTTCCTTCCTTCCCCCCCCCCAAACCTGCCTCCTGCTCTCCTCCTCCAGCCGCGACCGCCTCTTCATTAGGGGAACAAAAGGTATATGTGCGGTGGTGAAGTCTGTCCTATTGTTTGGCCTTTAGTATGATTAGATTATCTTTAAAGTCCGATGAATGGGGTTAATCAGTCGGAAGTAATACTGACATAGTGCGTGTGTGTGCGTGTGTCTGGGCCCGTGTGTCTCAGGCCAACCTGCTTCTGTTGTATGACCAACATACACACACACACACACACACACACACACAAAATGAGCAAAAAAAAAAAAAAAAGAAGAAAATCCCTGGGTACACATTTCTGTCACAACCTCTCCTCTTTTAATGACCCCTTTAGTCTCGCCGTCAGCACACATTTATCTCTGCACCCGCTCTCTGTGGGTACAGCTGCTCTGACTATTGCACGTGTGTGTGTGTGTGTGTGTGCGCGCACGCATGTATGTGTGTGTTTCAGATCAGTGTCTGAGCTGTTGTTTGTGTCTCGGCGTCTATACGCATCTTTTGTCTCTCTCTGCAAAGCCTAAAGTATTAAGTCGCCACCTATCAGCGTAACATTCAGTTTGGTCACACTCGTGACAGTACACAACCCGCTGCCAATCCTTCCCCCTGTGTTTCCACTCCATCCTCCCATCCATCTTGCCTTCCTCCTAAATTAAGCTGTTGGTGGTTGACAGTTTTTTGGCACCACGGCAGCTGTAATCCAGACTCGCAGAAACATTGTCAATCTATACCAGAACCCCCGATTGTGCGCTTGGAATCAGCACATGTAGAGTAATACCTTCTCTATGTCTAGTCTACTTATGGATGCATCCGGTGGATCTAGAACTGCTATCATTTACATTCAAGTTCAACCATCATGAAGAGCAGGCAGGTTTTAGCTTTTGTGTACCACCGGCCACCCAATGGGACTTTAAACCAGCGAGGGGACACAATGGGGACAATTGTCAGGCCACAACAATAAGGCTGTTTAGTGGCAGGTTTTGCTGAGGACAGCAGCAGCTTATTTTCCATGTTGCTTTGTTGAGTGTTGTCAGGAATGTGATAAAGTGGTGCGGTCAGTGTTTTCATTCCCTATTTCTGGCTCTGGAGATGAGATGTATGTGTGCGCGCGCGCAGGTGTTTTCCTGTATTGGTGTCTTTCCGCCTCCTGCGTCGCGGATTTAGCTCAGAGCATCTCCTTGACTTTGAAACTTTCCCCACTCGTCTGAGGCGAGGACAGCCCCACCACTTCTCATCACAATGCATGGAACACGCGGCGCCGCCCGCGCCGCTTTGAGTAGTTGAACACAGATGGTTATCTGTGTGGTTGAGATTGGATGGGGTAATGCAATTTTTCCCCATACGTTGTATTATCTTCACACTCTCTGTCTCCTTCAACATCCCTTAGTGCTTAAAGCAAACGCGTAAAGGCTGCATCTGCATGGCTGCTCTCCCATTGGACACTTCTCTGCCGTTTTTGAATGTATGTAAATGAGCACGAGTGCATACACAAAAAAAGTCTGATATAATAAGTACTGTGCGTGTGTGTGTGTGTGTGTGTGTGTCAGTTAGAGGGGACTGTTGGGGAGATTGAGAGACTGAAGTGTGAGTATTCAAGCAGAACAATGTGGCAGGCAGTCACCCCAAGCCTCTGAATACTAAACCTTTCCAAATGTCATTTTGAAGAAGTCCATGGATGAATCAGTGCCTCTTTACATTCTTTCTTCTCCTCTCTCTCTCTCACTTTCTTTTAATGCTTCCCTTGTTCAGGAGATTGGACGTAAAGTAAGTCTTTGCCTTCCTGGAGAATCTCTAATTTTTCCTTGCCTGGAGAGTTCTCTCTCACTGTTTCTGCATGATAGAATTTTGCGGGAGGAGAAAAAAAAAATCTTTTACCTTTCAGTTTCTTTGACATGTTCCATTTTTCTTTCTAGCAGGTATTTTGGCTGTTCCATGTTTTTGATGAACCCTTCTTACAGCTGTCTTGGCCCAAATGCTTTGTAGAAATATAGATGAGATTTCAGCTTGTTTCTGAAGGCTTATCAATGGAATGGAACAGGAATACACAATGTTTTTGGTGGGGACCTAATGTTCAGTGCAGCTTTGAGTAACAAATCTATAACTTGTTCAAAGAGTGTAAGTTTAAGAATACCACAGATGCTTATTTTCCTCTAATCAGAAGTTAGTTTTGCTTAATAAATCATCTAGGTTCAAAGGAATTCAAATCTTTCTTTCAGAAAAAAATCTGAAACGACTAGTAATTCAACTGAAATAAATGTTTAAAAACACATCAAAAATAAAGTTTTAAACATGCTGACAAGTCCTTGTGAGCTTTTTCATGTAAGACATAAGAAGTCACCATAGCCGAGCACTTCCACTTTGAAACCGCAGTGTACAAAGGACAAATACCAAAACAAAGGATACAGTCAGGCAGGATTTCAAGGAATTTTTAGGAACCAATCACTTATAGTTAAAAATAATTATATGCTCCAGGTTTTCTCTAACACATGGTTCTGATCTTCACGGAAGATTAGCAGCCAAGTTGAAAGGCCAAGTCCGGGCAGTTTGCTGTTTGGCCAAGTTTCCGCCGGGAGGAAAAACACAACACTTCCTCATCAACCTGATAAACTTTCAGTCTCATTCAGACCAGATCCATTTTGTTATCCAGCGAGCAAATGTTGCCCAGAAAGACTGATGGAATAGCCGGTCTGGTCCTGTTAGCTTGCTGTTAACTTCTTGGCCTCGTTGAACAGGCCAAGTTTAAGTATTAAAAGGAGCCTCACTAACACTTTTTATACCAAAACCTAGAGCCAGAGAAGCTGCTGCATTTCTGAGCGCCACCCTATATATATTATATATTCATAGATCATGGATTTTTTAATGAGAAAGAAGTAGTAGATGTCATTCCAGAAACAGTATTGTTCATAGCTTGGACATCTTTTTATATATCCCAAATAAATGTCTGGAGAGAATCTCTAAACTTCTATCACTTTCAATAAATTTTTCATTTTGATTTCAGTCATTATTCCTCAATTCCAATGATCCCCTGTGCTAGCTGATACATCCAGGTCTGTATATCACACAGAGTGTCAGCCATACATTTAGTGAAGGTCATAGCAGAGGGGAGGACTGGGGAGATGGGTGTATGTATATATATATATACATACACACATACACAAGCCTGACTGTGGAGCTCGTTCGTACTGAGAACTGATGTTATCCTCTTGATAGTAGTCTGGTGGAAGATTGAACACAAGAGGACAAAGGAGCGCATACAGTACATGCCAAGGCACGATCGATCTCTCTCACACACACACATACACACAGAGACTTGGGTGCACACCAAAGCGTGCATGTGTTCCCATACATGCAAATAGTTGGGATGCACCGAAATTAAATTTTGTAGCCCGAGCCAAATAAAATTAAACACACGGCCGAATACCGAATATCAAATGCGGTTGTTAAGTTTTTCACATTTTTTTTTTTTTATATTGCATAAATGGTACATTTTCAGACATGTTTTTCAAAGAGACATCTCCAGTAAGCACACGTCCGAGAAATACCACCTGCTCAGTTTTATGTAACAGGCTCAACGTGCTTCACAAGCCTCTGAAAGCCAATGTCCTCCACAACACTAAACTGTTGATCGTCCAATGCCATGAACTCCATCACCTTCTTTGTGATTCTGTTTGCTTTGGTGCTGTCCTTTGCCAGCTCTTTCCAATTTTCAAAGACGTCGGCCACAGACGGAGCGGGCGTGCTGTGACCAGCTTTTCTTTTAGCTGTTGCAGCCACCTCTCTCTCATACTCAGCATGCTGCTCAGTGTTTGTGGCTTTAAGTGACAAACTAATGCGGTAGTGCTGAAGTTCTTTGCAGAGGAACACCCTTTAGATAGTTACCGAATATTCAGTGCATCCTTAGTAAATATCATTTATTCCTCTTTGGTTGTGTGTAGACTCAAATCACAGACCATATAAAAAAACATTCACAGGGTTTTTCGCAGTTTGTGATATATGCCAACAAGCAGAAGGTCTGCGTCTGTGTCATGTTATCATGTGTCTTTTGCTTTCTACACACTTGTCACTATGGCTCTCTCACACACACATGTACATTTTTGTATATTACTTGTGTATTTTTGTTATTCTGGTTAGAAGGAAATGCTCTGCTCAGCACATAACTGTGTTTCTCACCTGTGTGTGTGTGTATATACTCTTGTGGTATACTTATACGTGGGATTTGTGTGTGTCTCTGTGTGTGTGTGTGTCCAGGCCAAGCAGCTGGAGGTCAGAGAAGCCGACTTAAAGAAGCAGGATGCTTTCTATAGAGAGCAGGTGGCCCGGCTGGAGGAGAGGGTAAGAAACAATTTGAATCACGCACCAACTTAAACAGTGTCTGCGACACAAGCTACGTGATTGTGCAACGGTTTAAACTTCTGAATGTAAAGATCTCATCAAGAAAAGCATCTTTCACCAAGCAACCTGTTTTCATGCATGGTAATGCAATGCTTTACCAGCTACCGCAGAAATACAGTGATGATATCTGAATCATCTCATCTCAGTGATTTATTTTCATGGTGTCACTATTAATCTCAGTTTAATTCTCAGCCAAAATTGGGGATGTCTGATGGATTTTTTTAAAAAGTCATTTTCTCTCCTCAGATGTCACGAGCTGTAAATTTAGAAAGCATTTTGTATAATTTATAGAAGTTGGTTCATTGCGAAAGAGTTTTTTTCTTCGCACAATTATAAGAAACATATAAATAAGATAATACAACAGAACAAGCAAAGCACAACTAAAGAGAACGTCACAAGGTGGAGGATAGTGTATCCAAAGATTAACTAAGATAGCGACCACAACAGAAGACAAAGGGGAAAATAAAAGGCTGCTTCATACAGTCACCAAGCAGGATGACATTGAGAGGATACTTACATACCACAGCTGTGGTTTCAGCCTGGGGAAAAGTTTTCATAATATACCGCAGGAAATGTGTGATGTATTAATTTACACACAGCTGTGCACACAGAAACACACTTTACCAGTGTGCCCATTTGTTCCTACACACAATTCAGCCAGCGTACACAGTAGGCCCGGTCACCACTGGGCTCAGCTCTCTTCATCTCACTGCCCTACTGTTTTTGTTATCGTCCTTCAACTTCAACTCTGCATGCTTTCCCCAGTGTGACATGTCTCTGCCTCTCTGTAATTTTCCCTCTGCCGCTCTTGTGCTCTCTGGCTCTTTCTTTTTCCTTTAATTTTTCCACTCTCTCCGTACCTCCGCTCGAAGGATAAAGAGTTAAATCTCGTTCGTCCCTGCGTCTCTCCTCCTGTCCCAGAAAATGACACTATCCTGATGTTTCTTGTCAAACTAGCGTCCTACAGAGGGGGGCAAGGGTCGGCCGCCGTGCTTAGCCCACTTCAAATGGCAGCACGCTGGTCCCAGCGAGAAATGCCGGCAAGGCAGGGGACCAGGGTCAAATGCCCTGTTAAAATGTGTGGAAAGGACGCCCTCCTGCTGCTCTTAAATCATAAGTGTATCTTAGGAAGGTAACAATACCCTATTTAATGCGCTTTAATGACACCTTCATGCTGGGAAGGAGTTTTCTCCCTTTTTGGAGGGTGTAAAAAGTGAAATGCCCTCTATAGTGAAACCACAATAGCAGCCAGATATCGTAACAGAGGGAAACACTAGCACATCTTTATACTTAGGGTGCTTTCACACCACTAGTTTATTTGGTCCACATCAGGCAATAAAGGTTTTACTAATAACATATAGACTCCAGTGTGGTCTGCTTTCACACCTGCAAACAAACCAGAATCGGTCAAACTTGCTTTTATCTTGTGTATTAGATCTTCTGTACTGGCCATTTCTGGCAAAATATCCAATGAGTCACCACTGCGTCAGGAGAACAATCTGTGGATGCATCAGAGTCAACGAAAATGCTTAGCGTGCCATTTTCACCAATGAGGTCATATGGCACGATTATTCAAGGTAGGCTATGAAATAATTAGTATCCCCCCTCGTTTGGACCTGAGTTCGCGTTCTCACCAGAGGAACGGCACCAAAATTGTCATTTGTTGCGGAGTCAAGCAGACTGAAACCACTTCTTTTTGGAGGTCTTGGTCCACTTGATTTAGTGCACATGAGAGTGACTTGTGCTTTCACACCAACAAAGATGAACCAAACTAAGCACCAACAGCAGTTGGTGCACAACTTTAGCCTACTTAACTCAGGGCAGCAACATTAAAAACACATGCTCAGTGGGCTCATGTACTATCACAGCATGTCATGCTTATGCATATTGCATAATGCTTTGTATATACACTTAACTCCTTTCTTTGGGCCATAATTTAACTACTCAAGTGCAGTAACAAGTGCTGCATGGTTGGTCTTTGGTGTAAGGACTGCGTGGGCGTCTCCATATGCACCTGTTATTTCAATTCTTCTATATACAGGAGCACAACATGCAAAAGAACTGAGTGAAGGTAAATATAAATCAGCGAGTGTGGTGATTATTAATTACTAGATGATTCAGAGAATCACGGTATGAGGACACAGCAACTACAAATTTGCAGCCACAGAGTATATGTTGTCGTCAGTTGTTTTCTAAACTAACAATAGAAATTGATTTGGTAACGCTATTTATTTATTTGATTGTATCAGATGGATGCTATTTCAGCAATAATTGTAATGGATCTCACCTTGTACATGGTCATATAGTTTAGTAATTACTGTTACTCAATCTTAAGCCGGAGGGTATCGAGTGGTAGGTGGACTTGTGTCAATAATTGGAAGTGCATTGGTGTGTACAGTTCTGTGTGGGTAGCAGAGAGGAGAGGTGTCCATTTGCTGACTTCAGTGGAAGCTGCGAATTAATTAGAAAACAGTAAGACCTTGACGATGGCTTGGCCAGAGATCTAAAGTGTTTAAAATGTTACAGTATGAGATGTCGACATGTCAGCACCCGAATAGCTGACTGACATATCATATCTCTTGTTTACTTTCCTCAGCTCGCATATTATTACATCTTTGGACAGTGTAGCTCTACTGTATTGCACTGTATAGGAGGCAATGTAAGCAGTGAAGGTAGAAGTGATGAGTCGCAACTAACAGAGGCGTTATCGACTCCCAGCGCTGGCTATCCTTCAATCACGCTGGCCTCTGGTCAATATTCCTTAGATCAAAGTGTCAACAAATCACCTTCACAGCTCAGTGAGAGACAGAAGAGTGAACAAGAGGAGCTGACACACATCAAGAAAAAAAAAAAACCAAAAAAACATGGGAGAGACTCTCTAGAGAATCTAGAGAGTCAACGGAGGAAAAGTCAAGATATGAAGAAAAACAGGACAGGTGCAGATAAATTGAAATTAAAGAGATTCTAGCTGAGAAGGTATCACAAAGGAATATGATAAAGTGACATTTGTGAGCATGGGATAGAGAATAAGAAGAAGTAAAAGATGGAAGATGGGAAGTAAAACGGCGAGACCGTAGAGTGGTAAAAAGATAAAATGTCAGTGAGTGATAAAGGACATGAGAGTACAGTAAAGAAAAGGTTGAAAGAGCACTTTAAACTTCCCTGAAATGAACAAATGGATAGTGACAATGGGGGAAAAAAAGAGAGGTACAGCCAGAAAAAGGCACAATATGTAATCCAATTCATTTTATTTATTTAGCAGAAATATACTGTAAATTAATTATACTTTCAAAGGACCTCTTTATCTACACACCATGTCAGTTTGAAAATGATTCTATCAGGATTTATGGCTTGTGGAGACATACAGGCAACCATGTGTGGCGGCTGTGTGATGGTGTGTGATACTGTGTGTAACTGAGGATCAATGGTGGGCATATTGCATGTTGTCACACTGTGCAGCAAGCGGCTTGGGACTCCATAGGGGGTAGTTTGTTGGTACTGTTTGTTTGTACGCTCCTTTCTCTTCTTCTGGCCACAGTGGCCCATTTGGCACTCGGTTCAGCCTCTCGCCACCCTCCCACCCTTCCGTTTCCTTCACCCAGTGTAAGACTGGAAGAAGACCAAAACAAGATCTCTTTGGTCATGTTTAAAGTGCTGCTTCTGCTCAGGCAATGTGCTGCTTTCACTATGCAGCTTGTGTAGACATTGTGTTACTATTACTCCTACTTGGCCAAAAAGCAAGATAAAAGAGTTGGCGACTTAGGAAATTGACTATGGCTGTACAAAAAAAACAAGGTACCAAGAGCAATTCTTCAGTAACATAAAAATCTATGTTGACATAGTGTATAACAAAGCTAAGCAAACCTAAAGCCATAGTGCGGAACTTTTAAAATACAAATCAATATCTGCAACATCCAAGCTTGATAATGAGTTTATGTTGAGAGCCAGATGTCTTAGAGTGGGTAGATAGCTAAAACATAGAGGGCAGTAACTCTCCAGGAGAAACGTTGATACCTGTTGCTCAGTTTATCCACAGGTTTATGGCTGCAAACAGCAGCTTTTTTTCCAAAATAAAATTCTCAGTGTTTGTATATTATGCTCTTACCGCCAGTTGATTGAGACAGAACTACAGCCTTAAACATGAGGCTATAGAAAGGGTAACTCTCATGAAAGGTGGACATTTATATATAAATATGTTATGATTGCCCTACCTGCGAAAATACCATTGATTTAAATATTTAAAGAACATTTTAGAAGAACTGATCCAACCCTAAGTGTGAGTGCAAAGCATTCTGGGTTGATGACATCAAAAAGTTGCTGTCTTTAGATTATTAGAAGAACAATTAGAAGTGACTTCAAGTCTTAGTCTTGTAAAGCCAGCAAATGAAATAATGTCCCACTGTGTGGCTTGTGGTTGTAATTTCTCGTCTAAAGGCAACAAGGAAACTAATGTGAGCATTCACTGATTTCCACAGGATGCGAAAAAAAGAAAGCAAAAGGTGGTAAAATGTTGATGGGCGACTACAACTACCTAGAGACACGCAACTGCATTCTCATCATTTTAGTCCTGATTTCGATTTGGTAGACCAGCACCGCGCCGATCATAGAGACTGACAAGAGCAACACATCTCGATTAAGGCAAACCGCATCGAAGTTCTCCTGCGCTGTGATACACAGAATATCTGTAAATAACCGCAACACCAAACAAACGAGGCTATGGGAAAAAGCCTCTCTCACCGCAGCTATCAAAGGCAAACGCTATGCTTCTCTCTGGTTGCAAAGTTTCTTTGTTCCAGAGAGATTGCACCAATTTTGAACATTCTCCACTCCTGCATTCACCTCAGGATACCCCCAGCATTTTGCACAGCAGCAGAAAGAGAGAGAGAATATAAGTCTGATATATATTACACGTCTGTTCCAATCCAACATGGCCATTCATCAGAGGGGCTTCCAGTGACAGGCCATCACCAGGCTCCCAGACAGCTCAGCCCGCTCCCTTTGCTGCTGCCGCTCATTGGGGCCACAGCTACCAAATAGTCCCTGAAAATAATATCTATATATTTATTACATTTTCACTCAATACCTGCCCCGCTGTACAACAATCTCATATTTAACGATCAACTTGCTTGTGTTTTTTTTTCCCTCTATCACGTCTCTTTCCAGTCCTCCCTCCCCACCACATCTGTCTCTATACCTCTTCTCAATTTTTTTTTCCCTCCTCCATACCTCGATTTCATTTTTCTTCAGAAGGGATTATTCTTCTTTTCTTTTCTGTCTTTCTTTTCACCTTGTATATCGATGAAATTGGATTTTTCGGCTCTCCCATGGAGGACAATCACGACAGCAATTGCCATCTCATAGCAAAGTTCCACAGCACTGTGAAAGGAAGAAATACAGAGGAAAGGGCATTAAAAAAACAGTAATGGCTTCGATCTCTCTATCTCTGCCTCTGACTTCATCTCTCCTCCTGTCTGTCTTTTCAGTATGCCGTTACCTCTCAATCTTTGTTTTCTGGCTCCCTTTTTGGAGGGTGGAGCTAAAATGTCCAACCAATAACTCTAAAACAAATTCTTAACCTGGCCACACGTCCTGCTGCTGTGTTGTACGAGTACATATGTTCTAGAATGTCTCTTTCACCCAGAAGATCAATGTCTGGCTCTGCTAGTTGTATAACCGGAGACACAGTAATCCGTGGTGAAGACACGGCTTCAGTGCTGACTTATTGTGTCTGAGACTGTTTGCGGTTATAGCCATATGATAGGATTCAGTGGGATTTAACGGAAGGCTTTTCAGTCAATGGTGATTTTACGACAAGAGAGTGGCCGTTCATTTAATAACCTTCACATGCCAGATTGTCAAAAACATTTAGATGCAGTCCATTATTCAATTGATGTTCCTGAAATGTATTTTTAAATGACCGTGATTAGGTTATCTAACAACTCATTTTTCCCCTAGTTGCTGTTATTATAGTGAATATGAGCAGTTGGGTTTCCACTTGGCCATTAAACTATTGCAGAACATGCAATTCCTAGTCAAGCCTCATGTGGTGAAATCAGTTTAGAAAAGGTGATGGAAATAGGTCAATATTAGAAACATAGAGTATTAAACTCTCCTCATCTTTCCACGCAAATCTGAAGGTGAAGGTACGTCACTGCTAAAGGGACAGGGGTGCCATCTTTTGAGGTTGGCTCTGTTGCTGCACAGCAGTGCTGCAGTGTTACGGTGGTTACCTGCTGTTGCCTGCTATTTGTTAAATTGTCCAAATCTGATGGAGAAGGGAGCGGAGAAATAAAAGGAATCCTACTGAGAGAAATTGAATCGCAATGCGATGCAACATTATTTGGACAAACCAAGCATGAAAAACAACATGGATCCATACAGCTTGGCAGCATAAGACTGGATTACAGAACTCGATGCACTAGCTCCATTCCCATACTCAGACATTTTTTTAAGGATGGAGATTTGACTTTATTCCTACAGCGTGTACATAAAGAGTTTGTTACATGTTTTCCGTGCGGTAACAAAACCATTTAAACAGAGCGCCAATCTCATAAAATGGAGCCACAGTTCCAATCGATCAATACAGAGCGACGTCAATGTCACATTCTGTACTTTTAACATCTCATCATTGGAGCGGAAGCTTCAGCGGACATCTACATCACATCTTTCATGCACATCTCTTTCCGTTGCACTTTGTCGCATTTCGCTTTCATCGATATACCAACCTTTCTATCTCATCCAAGCAAAGAAACTTTTTTTTTTTTGCACAATTTCCTGAAAGAGCAAATTGAAAATGCAAAAGAGTTGGATGGAAACGCACCCAATAAGTGTTCACCAGCCTCTTCACTCTCCTAGGCAAGTTGCAGAGCAGTTCTCATTTTTGCTCGCTCTGCAGAACCGTAATGTTGGCCATGGCGGGGCTTCTCCCCATTCCGGCCCTCCTGCTCAGCGGCAGATAAGAGAAAGAGGCCATCAGCACAGGGAGCTATTTGTTTTATTCATTAAAAATTGGATGCTTTTTCTCTAAATTGAGCTGGAGTCTGTGTTGGGGTGCACTTCTATCTTCTCAGTATCGCTGCATTGCATTAGCGGTAATGACTTAATTTGTCTATGACACCCCCCACTAGCATTTTGTTTGGCTCCAGATTCGCTAAAAGCCTAGTGGGAAGAGAGAAAAGTAAATAGGAGGAAAACAAACAGAGTTTGTAGCTACTTGAGTGTACAGAGGGTACGCACCGACATGTGTAGCAACACGGTTCTGTTCATGCGCTGACAAAGAACTGCAAAAAAAAAACAAGAAAAGACTTAAATCAAGGTTTAGTTTTCCAGCCCTTTAAAATAATTTATTTTTGATCAAGGGAGTGATGTTTTCAGCCAAACTGAGCATGTCCTGTCTTCGCTGGGCTAATAAAAGGTCAGAGCTTGTCTCTAAATCAGTTGGGGCAGAAGCAGGAAATCACAATTTGAGACCACTCAGTAATCACACAAATTACACTCTTCTCTGCCTGGTGGTGAGCGAGTGGGTGAGTATGTGTGTTTTATTTTTTTGTGTGTGTATTACTGTTTATATGTAGCCACCAGGGATTATTGTAGCACTTTGGGTTTCTCTATGAATGAAAAGTGCAGTACAAATTAAATGTGTTTATTTATTATATTAGAATTATTTCTGTGTGGACACATTTAGGAGCATGTTCACACATGTACCCAGTGTGTGTGTGTGTGTGTGTGTGTGTGCGCGTGCGCGCGCGCATGTACATGTGTACGTGCGTGTGTGTGTGTGTGCGTGCGCATGTACATGTGTACGTGCGTGTGTGTGTGTGTGTGTGTGTGAATGCTGGTGCATTGTTTGTATGTGTGTGTATTGTAAGTGGTCCCTGCAATCACTGTCACACATGGCCTTTTATCCTCCCTGGTGGATTAGTGCGCTGATTAGTGCCAGCTCTGCCATTTAGGCAGGTATTATTACCTTACACTTAGTATTCCAAACAGGCCCAACTCCAGCTCTTTCTGTTTCTCTTTCTCTTCCAATGGCTCAATCTCTACTCCCAGGAGAAATCTCTTTCTTGCCTCTTTAGCAGACCCCGAAAACCTTCTTTTAAATCTTCTTCCTAACAGTCTCTTTGTCTACACCCAAAACCACTTGATTTTAGGCTGTGAGGGCACAGATAGTGCCTCAGTTTACAAATTTACTCTTTAAGCTTTGGATATACAGTTTCATTGTGTTTTACATACTGTCTGCCTGAGGGACAACTGCACTGGGCTAAATTATTCAAACCCATTTCCCCCCCCACACTTTTTTTTTTTTTTTGTGTTGTTAAATGTCATGCGGGATATGCCTCATGATGCCAAAACAATTTTTGAAAACGTTTTAATTAATATTAATCAGCTTGCGGAGAGACACTGGGTAGTTGTTTAAGCTGCTTAAACCTGTGTTTACATTCAGCGCCACAGCAGAAAGTAACGTGATGTTCTTACAGCACTAGCAAAAGTCATAGGAGGAAGGATAAAGGGATGAGCGTCTAAAGCTTTCCACGCTGGAGACCATGGCCATGTCCTGTCTCCTACCAGGAGTCACCATTTGTTTCCTTGAACCATGTCGGTAATCTTTCGTAACCTTGCCCAAGCAATTTAAAAATGCTCAGGTGAGTTGTTTGTGGAATGCTAAAATGGGTAATGTAGTGTAAAGGGAGCTGTAGCAGTGTGAGGCTAAAAGCAGCAGTGTTTTAGCCTTTTTCGAATGGTGTGTAAAGACTCAGTTACAGTAGTGGAGTCTGCTGATGATAAACACAACGACAAGCTTTTCAAGTTTTTTTTTTTTTCCTAAATCCTGCTGAGACATAAGTCCTTTAATCCTTGATGTATTCGTCAGGTGATACCAGGCTTACTTTGTAATTACCTTAATGTGGCTGTTGAAATTCAGGTCCGAGTCCATGACTACATCAACGTTCCTGGCTCGGATCGTGGTTTTTAACAATATTGATTGAAGCTGAGTGCTGATTTTTAATCGTTCATCTTTGGCTCTATTACTACATTTGTATCGTTGTAGACATCAATCATTTCCAATAAACGAAATTTCAACTTCAAGGATAATCAGTGAAAACGGAAAGTATTTATTCAAAGTGTGATTCAATTTAATACATCTACAAATATGTTATGGAGAGCACTTTGCACAAATGAACAAAATCCATATCCAGTTTTGTCTGTAACGCAACCAAATACTAAAGGTATAAGTGTCCATCCAAATGAAGAGGACTCCAATCTCTATCAGACCTGTGTCAGCATTGTCATGTCCCATCTCCTTTAAGCTCTATAACACATCACTATTGATCTTTTCAGCAGCACACTTCATTCCTATTGATCCTTTTTGAACTATGATGAATGTCTTCCTTACAAGGAGGTTAATTTAGGACAGATGGGGCCAAAATACTTACATTTGTCACAATTCTAACGTAGCTATCATTTATGCAATTTTTTGGTTTCCACTTGGTGAAATATATCATGCATTATATTGTATGTCAATGAATACATTTGTTTTATCAATAACCAAACGGGTAATTCATAAAACCTCTGATTTGCCTGATATAGAGTATTTTTTTAGTACAATTATTTCTATTACTAATGTCTTCTTAATTTGGAGAAGGAAAACATCTGTTGACTAGCTTTGCCCTTTAATCACACCTCATGCAATTCTCGATCAAGCAATCCATCAACATCACACTTTACAACCTTTCAGCGCTTCGTCATAAATGTGCATAACAGCCACTTGAAGGCTGACAGAACCGGTCTTCCTCGAGGAGTATAAACGGCGTAGGAGCCAGGTTATATGGCTGTGTTTGAGGAAGTAATTCAGGTTGAGTGGTTCTGCTCTGGGTTCATTTGCTATGGGTCACCAGGGGATTATGACCGGTGGAAGGTACGTTGTCCACTAGCGACCCTCTGACCTTACAGGATTGCTGCCTGTTATTACAGCAGAGGATAAGCCAACACATAAACAGCAATAAAAAAAAAAAAAAGCGCTTACACATGAGAAGCAAGCATACACGATTTACTCCGCACTCACAGCCCACATATAGCAAAGATCGCAAACTTCCATCTCCTGGACAACAAGTCCAACTGATAATAGACTTGCGCACTCAATATCCTTTCTCCATAAAGGTTTAATAGAGTTTGAGTGATGGTAGACGGGGCAGACCTGTGCGGGCTCCATCAGATCTGAATTGTAAAATTGTTTTTTCTATGCCGAAATGTGTCCTTTTGCTTAAATGTCTTCAACCTGAAAAGTGTGACGATGTGAATAAATTGGAAGGGCTTTTTATATAAGATCATTGTAATTACATGCATCTCTCACTTGCCTGCTTCTCTCTTCCTGTCTGCAGAGTGCACAGTTCTACAAGGTCACCACGGAGAACTACCATAAAGCTGCAGACCAAGTGAATGCCAAGTTCAAGTAAGATCACAGTTAATCCAAAAGATCTAAATTATACATCTCATTTATAGTATTTTCTACAAGATGGATTATCACTGTTGTTGGGGAAAAAAATGTACAAAAGAAGCCCTTTTGTCTTTTTTGTATTTTTTTGTATGATTTTTTTTTTTTTTATCTAGAAATGATGTTTTCATACACTACTAGGAGTCCATGTGGGCCAGTGAATACACTATTGAATTATACTAGCCACATTTTAACCTACGTCTTTCAATCAGAACCACATTAGCCTGGTCCATTAGCTGTTGTTGACGATCCGACCCACTAATAAGCCTGATCACATCTTGATGATCGCTGACAGGGCTTTTGTTGTTCTCGTAGTACGTCTCAGAATTAGTAGAGCATAATGTCGCGTTGAAAGCATTATCTTCAAACAGAATTTTCAAATAATTTGCGGCTTGACTGTAGTGTTTCTTACATCAAGACGGGACATAAAAGATAACCTTTAAACTGCAGAAAATAATTCTACAGTGACTTTTATACAGTCTATTTTTTTTCTCTCAGTGCTCATCTGGTCCTTCAAAACCTGTTTCATATAGTTATTTAGGGTCTATATTTATCCAAAGTGCATTACAGTAGTTGAGTGTGGACATTTAAGCAGCTATAGTCCTTACTCTTACCCCTGATGGTGCTTTAAATATGAAGGTCTGTTTCCACCAAACCTGTTTTATTGAAGCTAATTACAGAGGAGGTAATATTTATATATCTGAGCAGTCATGGATGTAGCATATATCTGACATACGCAGGGTGAAAATGGTGAAATAAACTGCATTTGCATATATAGCATAACAATTCCCAATATTTAAAAGAAATAGGAAATACCACAATGTGCTGTCAATTTTCTTTTTTGTGTGTGTTGTTAGAAGATTGTATCATTTTAAAAATAATCCTATGATTAAATCATGAGTAATTGCACTATATCATTTCTCCCATGCGATGGTATATTTTTTATTTTGCATGCCATTGACATAAAAAATAATTCTTAATATTGTTATGTTCTGTATATATTGCCCTTAAGCCTCTGTACTGAAGAATATTTACAATTATTGACAAGCATAGGATTATTTTAAATTTGTACAATCAATTAACTTGGAAATATGCACAGAGTTTTCAGTAAAAGTTATTTTTTTAATTCATTTTTAAATTCTGCCTCATTGACAATAGAGTGTATATTACATACACCAAAACCAGAGTGAACACAGACCCTGTGTATGTACATTTTATCCCAGCTGAGGATAAATATAATACAGTACAGGGTAGGACATGTAAACCAGAGAGGGGGGGGGGATTCCCCTCCATTCCCCAACCAAATCGCACCCTGAATATATGTAACTCAAGAAGATGCAGAAACTCTTTGTATCCGTGTTCCATCTGTCTCCTTAATAACAGGCCATTATGCTCCATAGTAATGTAGGGAAAGTGGATGAGAAGACTGCAGAAGGTGGGGCAAGAATAGCCCGAGCTATGAGCTCTCCTCTTGGGAGGCCAGGCTAATTATGTTAGCTTGTCATTAGCCAGCGCTAACACTGGGATCATTGTCTCCCTCAGAAATGCTGGAAACTGATTAGCCTAGCCCACCGGGGGTTTAGCGCTAGACTCGTGGAAGCCAGAGCTGAGACTTCCCAAATCACATTAAAGAAAAAAAAAAAAAACCTCTGGAATAACATTAGTGCGAAATGACAGCGCTAACTGCAAGCGAACGCTAGGCTAAGGTGGCCATGTGACACAGGCTTTTGCACAAAGAGTCGTGATTGGCTGATTGGATTAAAGGAGGTGCATTAGCAGGGTTGCGACTGGATTACAATGGTGGTAAGCTAGAGGAGGGGAGGAGTATCTGTGTGGTGTGCGTGTGTGTGTGTGTGTGTGCGCGCACGCTAATGAAATGGCGGGAAGGTCTGGTGTTACAAGACAGGGCCAGGGATGCATTGAGGGGATCAGAACAGAGGGTTAATTGGATTTAACAGGGCGTGTTTGCCCCGAGCTTGTTTATGTGTGCGAGTTCAAGCATCACGGCGTATGTTTGTATGAACTCATATGTTGAGCATCTTTTGTGAACATAATGCTCAGAGCTCCCTCCCTCCCTCTCTCACCTATGACCGAGACCCCACAGAGATAAGATGCTATCTGTGGTCTCTGCTGGATGATAAGAATAAATATTTTTTGTCTTGCGTAGGCTTTTGAAAATTTCCCCCAGAGATGAAAAAAGACCTCACCCATATTTTATAGAATTACCATTCGATACGTTAATGTGAAGATAATATTAAGTGTAAAAGATGATATCTTTCTTATTAGAATGTCTTCATTCCCCCACTCAAGTCACTGCCATTATAAAGCAAGTGATCATACACCAGGAATTTATTAGCATTAGGGTTGATATTACTCTACGGTTTATTATTGTGGAGGAAAGGATGTGTTGGACCAGGAGAGGCTGCCTGTTTATGGTTCTAACATCTGCATATGTTAAGCAGTGCGAGTTTTCCTTGTGCCTACGATGTCAGATCAGTTATCTCCTGGGTCTCAAGGGATGAGACTGTTACTTTGTGAAATATGGATCAGGAAAGGACAGAAAAATCTGGGATTTGTGAGGAATGTATGTGTGACAGCTTCGTGCTGCACTTGTTCTTATGCAAGTTCTCAACATCAGAATTAATTACTCAGGAGCAGGGGAAATTGCAAGATGAAAATATATCAGTGCAATATATTACATCAGACAAACACTAAGTAATGCATATACACATGCAGTTTGCGAACATTTTAGTTTTGAGCCGGTAGCCATTGTGCATCCAGCAGTATGTAATATGTTCCTTTCATCACTGCAGTATAGGGCATCCATTTTCCCTGCCTATGTTAAAAAATAAAATAAAGTGTGAGAGGTAGATACTCCGAGGAGAGTAAAGGGTTTGTCTGCAATATGAGGTTGTGTGTGTGTGTGTGTGTGTGTGTACGTGTGTGTAGTTTGTTAAGGTGTGCAGTGCAGCTGTTCCCTGCAGTTCTCCTGCAGTATTCCCACCAGACGTTCCTGAGAATGATGGCGCTCTCCCTGGAACTGGAACACAAGTGCATCACTGTGACCTGATTATATCTACACACACATGCATTCCAACTCACACAAAACCGCACACACACACACGAAAAAGACGCACAAAAGTCGCCCTTACACTTTGTAATAGCTATCATTTTCCACATAAAGAAGGTCAATACTAACGTTGAAAAAAGAATGTTTTTTTTAACCATTTCTAGATCTAAATATTTATGCCATGATGAACTAAACTTTTGAAAATTTTCCACCATTTTTCCATTTTGAATAAATGCTGAAATGCCCATTCCCAGTTGTTGCTCTACCGTAAGGTATCACCTTGCTCTCAAAGACCTACTGCACAAAAAGACATTTGGTGTACAGTTCTTATATATGGCAATATACACAACCATGTAAGAGATAATGTAATAACACAGTATGTTTTACACACACACATAAGGCCAAAGCCTTTATTCACTTTCCATGTGACACTGACTGGAGATAAGAGTTCCTAGCTGCCTGTGGGAAAGAGGCTGTCACTTCTCTGCACATGATTTATATGCTGCCACGTTCCCCACTAGTTGTTTATCCAAGTCTGATGTATTATCACACTGTCCAGTACTGAATGTATGACCTTTACTGTACTACATGTATGTAAGGGTACATACGTGTCTTGCGTGTGCTTTTTTTGTATGTGAGGATCAATGCATTCAATTGTGCTCACCTAATCGCATGTGTCTGCACTGGAGTGTGTGTGTGTATGAATGTGTGTGCATGCTGCAGTGACCCAATGGGGTTTAGTTTGAAATGAAAGCTGACAGGCATGGAGGAAAATGATACATGAGGGTGAGATTATGCGAAAAGATGGAATGGGGAATGAAAGAAACGGCGGCTCAGGCCTAAACTTCCCTGTCAGGTCTAACCTTTGGCGCGGCTTCGGGCTTCTTTGTTAAAGCCGGTTACGCTGTGTTTGTCCAGCGTCCCTGTGGCATTGAGATGAGACACTGGCCATCACATACTGGTGAATAGGTGGGTTTGACAGCGCTGTGTAATATTGAATGCTCTCAAATGTCTAAAACTTGGACCTCCTCTGTGTTTTCTGCCTTGATGGTGACATTTGTTATAAGATCAGAAAAGGCAATGCATTTTCACGCTTCTGTTCAGTTCCCCCTTATACAGTTGGCCATAGAGAGTAAAATCTCATTTGATTCTGTCACTTCACTGTCACTCCTCCTCCCTCAGGCTGCACGCTCACTTCTTTTGTCTGCTGTTTATTTTTTAATCTCTTTTGAATAAATCTCTTTTTAATTTAATCCAGTTGACAATAACAGCAGTCCTCGCTTCGTCTCTCCGAACACGGCACGCACACACACACGCAAGGTGGAACGAGGAGGCGTGGAGCATAACTTGTTGAATGTAAATGGCTTGTTGTTTTTCTCCATTACGCCGCTCTGCTGTACTGCCTCGGTCAAGAGACCACACCTGGCAGTCTGTGTTTTCCTCCATGCTGTGTGGGAGAAAGAAGGGCCCACTCATCCCTCCTTTAGCCTTTTTTGTCTTTAAAAAAACTTTTAACTATCCCTCTATCTGCTATTTTATTACTCGTCATTAATATATTGAAGAGAAACCTCTTGGTAATTAAGTTGGTCCTTGCTGAAAGTTTTGCAGGGTAACATTTTTTTTTTAAACAGCGTGTGTCATTGCCAAATGAATAATGACTTCATTGTAGTAAACAAGTAGAAACTATGATAAAGTCCTTTGCCAGAGTTTTATGACAGTTTCTCTTTTTTTCCCACTTCATGTCATGAATGACACAAAATCTAAAACTCCCTCACAACCTAATGCAATCCACCACAATAGCCCAGCAGCAAAGCATTGCAGGACTATGGCGTTTTTTATTGCACACGTTTGTTTTATCTTTTATGGAACTAGAGAGGAGGAATACACTGGAGGAAAACCACCCTGCTGCTGCCAAACGGAAATAAGGTGTAGACGCAGGTAGCGGATTTCCATTTTTCTTGGCAGCGCTCCTGTTTGATTAACGGAATGATACTGATGTCTCGAAATGTCTGAAGCAGCGATTTATTGATATCGGATTACACTTTTAATTAGAAAAAAATTGCATTCGCTTAGCAGGCAGGTTATCGCCAAGCGCTTTGGTTGTAGTTGTGCAGCAGTTTTTCTTTTAGCCACGACAGACAGCAGCGCGTTGACCCCTCTGTCAGGTGAGGTTGAACCGCAGTCCTGTAGCTAGGCAACCTGGGTGCAGGGACGAGATGGTCAGCTGAGGAGACAGAAGTCAATAACTGCTTTAAAAGCACTTCTTTCAGCCTTAAGAGCTTTGCTGGGTCGGCTGTAAAAAGCTCACACAATTCTAAGGACGTGTGTGGGCACATGCATGGACATACTACACACACACACCTTTTAGTGGCTGATTTATTGACTTTGTTGCATTACAAATGGCATCACACTAAGGGCCTTTATTGCCTTTCTGCTTTATTCATTTGTTTCATGAAGTATGCAACAGTGACATGTCAGTTCTTTTTTGTTCCTTCATTCTACCAGGGATTTCTGGATAATTCAACCTCAATGCTGTAATTAAGGGTGTGTTGACATTTTTAACAAAACTTGAATGGTGAAAGAATATGACTTGACGTGGAAGCTGCACTCCAGTAGCATTTCTGTGTGTGTCTGTACCGTGTGTGTGCCTCAAATAAACCGCTGACCGACACAGCTTATTTAGAACGAGCGGATTATTAACTTCTCAATAACATCGTAGCATTGAGTCGTAGCCAACTTTTCCCTCAACTTTTGCTGTGTCGGTCATTCATTTCTAGCTCTCTGATTGGTTGGACAGTATGCTGTATCTGTGGACACGTATCACCCGATTGGTTGAAAGCAGTCAGTGCTGCGGGTGACTTTACCTCATCCACCAAAGCGCTGTAAAAGACAAGAGAATGCAGATATAACCTCGCTGTAATGTGTATCTGTCACAGATAAGGATCCTTGAACTGCTGGTGCATGTCTTTAGGCTGCATGTTTCATTTCACCTGCTTTAGGACAGAGGACAGTCCGCACGGAGCGTATACCAAGAGAGGTCAAAGAGGACACATGCTCGCTTTCTTTTTCCTCTCACCCACTCATCCTTCTCAGTCTCCCTCACTGCTCACTTAGTAACAGTGTTTTCTGTCTTAATTTAAATCTCTCTCGCTCACTCCCTCTTCATTATTGTCTGCGTTTGCCTTCTTCGCTCACTCATACATTCTCTCACTCCATTCTTCAGCAGTCTTTATCCCTTATGCTTTTCTTGATTCTCTCTCTCTCTTATTCAATCTCTTATCCATGCTGATGGATTTCACTGCAGGAGGTCACTCAGGTCTGATTTTAAAAAGCAGCATGAGCAAAATGTGTGTCATTTTTCTCCTTAACTGGATCATTTATATTTATTTACCCCCGTCTGTATTGACACCTGCCTTAACTAGAAAGAACATGAGGCGTATTTAAGGGGAACCCAGCACCCACCCCTTAACCCTATTAACCCCTAAGTGGACCCAAATGATGATAAATAGAAAATGTGGCGATTTGGGAACTCAATCTGGAGGCGGGCTTGTGTAATCCATACTGTCAATTTAGCTACAGCATGTGTTGCTTGTATGTGATGTGGGTCATGTCATTATATGTGTGAAAATGGATCAAACCAGACCATAAAATGACTTCTGGCAAAGAAAGAAAAATAACTTTAAAATCTCATGAATTCCCCCCAAAAAAGCAGATGAGCAGCAACTCTTCTGTCGGAAAAAAAGATGAAAAGAATCTTAATTCTTAATGCTAAACAACAGTAACTGTGACACAGTGACTTTAGATTTTGAACAGAATGAAATGTGTCATATATCTGTACCAGATATATGGTCAGGTGTGTTATTGTGTTTATCTGATTTAAATAAAAATGTCACCAAATCTAGTCTGTTTTATTTACTACTAATAGACTGATGTCTTGGTGTTTATTTTTTTTTAAAATATCTCTAAAAACACTTGGCATTGTGGGAAAAATACAGATAGCACAGGGTGCCGAAAACACAGCAGCCATCCAGCAAGAAGTTGAAACAGAATAAACTATTGCAGAAACGCAACCTAACACCACACTGTTGTGGCCAATCATATAAACCTGTTCAGATCGATCAGAGCTGAAGCCGACAACCCATGAGGGATTACAAAGAGGGGAGGCCATTTCTGTTCTGTTGATAAAGTTAAAGGTAAAATTCTGCTTTGCTCTCGTCGTTTTTTAAAAGAGGTGACGGAAAAAGAGAGAAATTGAGCTGGAAGAAAGAGAGAGAGCGCCAGCAACTGAATGAAGAGAGATAGAGTAAGTGGTAGCTAGAAAGCCAGGGAATGAGAGGAATAAAACATATTTTCTGATTCTTATCACAGCTGTTCACACGTCCACACAACCCTGCAGGAAGGTGCCACGGTGCCTGATGCTGTGCATGTTTTTTCACCCAGTGCTCCTCTACCTTACCTTACGATAGTCAGAATCCTTTGAGGTCAGCTTTTCATAAAAAATAATAGGGACATTTAAATATTATTCAGTATCAGAGTGGCTCCTGCAGCCAGTGTCTCTTTGATTGTGCCTGCTGCCTGTTACTTTGAGCATCCGCCTGTGTGTGTTATAATATTATAGTGTGAAATAATGACAAATGAACAAACATGTTACTAGGTGTATCCTTATCAGAGATGCATGAATGTCATTTGAGTGCACAGCTCACAGCAGATGAAGGTCACAGTCATTAATTTGCTGTGGGAAAAAAATGCACAGATATTGTTCCTTGCTGAGTCTATTGACATAACATATGCATATTGTATGAAAATCCGAACATTGATCTCAAGCTTGCAGTCAATATGGTCTTTGAAGAATGTGGCTGTAGCCATAAAGTCATAGAAATATTCCCCCTCCTTGGAAATGTGCTGACTTGTGCAGTGGGAGGCTTGAAAGTAGGGATTGTATTAAATGATATAGGGACACCTTGAGGTGGGAGACAGACAGTGAGGAGGAGTGAGCAGGTAATCTGTTCTGCTTTATTACATGTTAAATGGGACACATTCACCAGCTCATATCATGTCTGCCCCTCCTCTCAACCCTGTTTTATGCTCTCTCCTTAAGGAAAACTTCATAAAGGAATGTGATGAGTTGTGTTTTTGTGAAGGGGTCTCCTACTTAATTATTCTTTCTCCATGTACACCTTTTTTTCCTTTTTCACATCTTCAGTGTCCCTTAATCGGCAACCTGGGTCATTTTTGTTTCTTAGATGAAGCATCCCCTTTTCTCCTCTGTCCTTTCCTATCCCCTCTTCCTTTCCTCTCGCAGCTTTGTGATTTATGACACAGAGCTGTGAAACTGTAATGTTGATATCTTAACCAACCCCACTGCTCCCTTTCATTCCTCCTTCTATCAGTGGATCAAGGTTGGTGTGTGTGTGTTTGTGTGGGTGGGTTGGGGTGGGGTGAATGAAGTGTTGAGACCTTTACTGCTACTGATGGCACAAGGCGAGACCCCTATATGACTGTTTAGATTTACTGTCTCTGGGGTATAGGGGAGCAGCACATGAACACACACACACACACGCGCTCTATAATTACCAACTGTATCTGGCTAGATATCTCTATTTGTTTCGGTGTCTCCCACCTCATGGAGTTTTATTAAATATCCCATGAACCTCTGGGGTAGCAGGAATAGAATATAGAGGAGAGAGGAACAAAGGGAAGAAAGGGTGAAGCTAAGAAAGGGGACATTTATTATCAGTGGCTGCTTATAACCTGTAGAGTAATCATTTCATTTCATTTGTAGACACTTATGGTACCAGTTAAAACTTTGGACAAACTCTCTTATTCAAAATAATGGAAAGGTGTGTCCAAACTTTTGGCTGGCGTTGTATATTATAAAATTTGTCTCTCTGTCAGTGTGTGCATGATTAAATGATGAGTGTGTGTTTGTCTGTGTTTAGAGATATGTGCGACAGCTGCAAGCAAACAGATGTGGAGAAAAATTGTCTCTCTGAGGGGTTTACGGTGGAGTCGGGATGTCTAGACTGTGAACCTACAGTCAGGAAATAAGAAAAAAACAAATTATGAAAATTATTCATTTACTTTGTCTTTTAATTATTGATTGCAGTTTGTGAAATTGTTTATAGTTTTACATCCCCAGGGCCTCTAAAGATGATTCAAATGAGACGTTAAAAATAGAAAGTCTTCATGCTCTTCATTTGAGCTGCTCACAACTCATAGACTTGCACCAGATGGCGAGACATCATTAGCAGACATCGATACATCAAAAGGGGTCAAAAGCAAAAAAGATTTTCTTCTACTGATAATGGACCCAAATACTTTGCAATGCCTCTAGCCTTGTTTGTCTTTTTTTTGTTTTTTTTTAATCATTTCCTGTAAATCATTTACCAACATTATGTTTATGAATGCTTAACTACTGATTACATGGAAACTGGATGATTCATATGAATCTGCTGTGCATCCACTTGGCAGCATTTTATTCTTTATATTTAAATCTACCTTTCTATGAATATTACATTAACAACCTAGTGTTTTATCTTGTTTGGTATGTTTGTAAAATGCATTCATATACAGTAGTTATGTAGTGAGGCACTGTTGGTGCAAATTACCATTAAATACAAACAGTAAGATCCCTCTAGTTTACCTAAAACTGGGTTAAATAACTGGATCTCATATATATTATCAGGCTAAGAAATATGGGGTTAAAAAAAAAAGGAAAAAGGACAATTTGTGGTTTCTAACGGTGACATGTCTATCGTTTCTGCGTCTGCTCGCCCTACTCTATAGCACTACAGCACTCACGCCATTATAAATGACACCAGGGCGCCTAATGTAAAATCGAGGAGGAGGAAGCATTGTAGTCGTCCAGTAAAAGCGCTCTGTGGCTCGCAGCAGGAATTTAATGTTAATCTTAATGATAAATGATGTCGGATGCGGCGTGCCACCACAGAGTGTGCGTGACAGTGTTATTGTTTCCATGATTAACTCAACCACTGTCTCATCCCCTTCCCCACAGAGAACCAGGGAGCAAGCAGAAATGTACCACTGTCTAGTTGCTCATCAGGAAATGCTCTTCATTTCTACCCCCCCCGCCCCACCCGCCCCTTCCTCACTCTGTCCTCCTTTCGTTCCTGCTCAGAGGCCATTACTGGTGATAAACACCGCGGTTTGTATCAGCAGGATGCACCTGGCATTAACGTGAATGCTTAAGAAAGTAATTAGTGGGTGTATGTGGCTCCCCTCGTCCCCGTAGATACCCATAGGCGGTGTAATAAATGAGCGTTCGGATCCATAGGAATAGGATGGCAGCGATTTCTGCTAGCGCTGCTGTCATCGTTCAATACCCTGACGCAGAGCAATGGCCTTGTCATGCCTCCTAGCGAATGACTGAATTTCATCCCCATCCGCGAATGCAAGAATCCACTTCTCCACACCCAGTAGCATAATGTTCCAGTCTGTGCTCAAAGTCACGAATGTCAGGATTTATTCTGGAAAAAGCCCGACCAGAGCTACCGTGGAACCAACCAGCCAGTGATTGTAGCTCGAATTTAAGCGTGTGATATTTCAAATGATTAATCTTCTGCTTCTGGAGGGGAAACAATAGCACTCACCAGATCCCTCTGTCTGTTTGTGGCCTCTTCAATAGAGGAAAAGGTGTTTTGGAAGCGTCAAGTATGTTATGTAACAGCATTTGTTTGTCCAAACTGTCTAAAACTGTTTTTTTTTTTGCTGTAATATTGCTCACCACCATTAGCCTCTAAAAGCCTCTTGCCCTATTTGACCACTGTGCATTTCGCTGGATATGTAGGGGGCTGATTATTCTTATATTGTCACAAATTGTCAGTGACCTGCACAGTCGAGGACTATAGATTTTTGTGGCGTCCGTAACAAACACGACCATGCGGTGACGCACTCGTGTAAACATCGTCACTGCACCAGCTTCCTGCTGCATTGCACCCTGGGTAATGACCCGTGTGACCAATCCCCTGCTTTTTATCCAACCGGGGGGGTAATTTCTCACTCCGGGGGGCAAATCAAACATCTGATTCTGACTACAGGGACTCCGCTTCACCCCCAATATTCCTTTGAGATCTCCAGAGTTGCTGACGGACAAAACCTCTTTTCTCTTTCGCACACACACACACGCATGCAGAGGCGTGTTTAGTGGGGCAGATGGAGTGTCCTGAGCACTGGTGTGAACAAAATGATGACACCGCCATTAGCATAATAGCCCTAGCATGTGCATATGTCGTCATTATGGATTTTTATGGGACGTGTGAAGGGAAAGACAAAAGCAGTTAAGAGCGAGTCAGGCGCCAGGGCTGGTGGTACATGCCTCTGCTTAGCTTGGCTAAAGGAGCCCACGCTTACACACTGTACATCTATTAAAAGCACTGAAGTTTGGCGTAACATCTACCATTAGCGGTGCTAGCATCTGGATTCCCAACAGCGAAGATAGCTCGCCCTAAAGCTGCAGCAGACCTCAAGGACAGACTTGAGTGTTAAGTTAGTGATGTGTAGCCCATAACCAGGCATAGAGTATTCCCTGTACACAACAGCATCCTCTTTCTGGAGGCTTAAAGATTACAATTGACATTTAGTTCAGTCCAAGGTGACAGCTACCCGGTATGTAAATGGTCGACGGTGTCAGGCGTTTTTTTTTTCAGGGGGCCATTTGTAATCAATAGATGGATTCACTAGCACCCACTGGAAGGATCGATAGTCACTTCTGTGAGGGGTTTTTAGCTGGAAGACGTTAGAACCGGGACTAATATACCGGGAGGGTTTTTCTGGTAATTTTTAACCTCATCATCACTGGAGCAAGGACGGCTGTAACAAGGGCGACTTTTTCGCTCGACTTAACTGACGCTGTTTTCTTGTGTTGCTCTTCATCACGTACCTGCCTCCCGTCAAGTCCCATGGCACTGATGGAGCCCTCTCTTCAGGCGATGAAGCCATTGATGGAAGATTTATTTGATGCCTCGTGTCGGCCATTTTTAGAGGAAAAAAAAGAAACCCCTTTGGCCTCTGTCAATATGTTGTAATGCCCACTTCAGCATGGTCGCCACAGTGGGCTGTGGAGGCTGGATTGACTTTTGACCCTCCCCCAACAGATACAGTTATACCGATTCTTGCTTCAGGTGTTGTGGACTGGAATTGACAGTAGCAACAGAAAGAGGTGGGGGGTGTACACACTGTAGACTGCTGCGTAGCTCAGGGGGCTGCATGGGCTCGCAAGATAATAACGACCATCCAAGCCAAACAATATCTTTGTTTTCTTGTCCGCTTTTTCTAGATTTTTATATACCGTCACAATATGTATAAATTACTATATTCAATTTTTTGTTAATTTCCATTCCTCCTCATTCCTCTGCCACTGTTTCCCTTCCTAAATTTATCACACGTTGCCTTTTTACACTTAAAATCCCTTTCCCTTAACGGTCTTCCTTAATGCTTTTTTTTTCTCCTCTCCCCCTCCCTTTTCCCCCCATTTTCACACTATGTCTCTCTCCTTCTCTCCCCCACAGGCGGTATGAGGTGTATCCTGTGTGTGCGGACCTGCAGGGCCAGATCTTGGCATGCTACAAGGAGAATGTTGGAAAAACCCTGAACTGCTCCAACATAGCTGCCCGTTACCTACAGTGTGTCAACAATGCCAAACAGGTGCATATCTTTGTCTTTTATAACCCGTCTTATACACAAGTATATTCTGCATGTACTTGCTGTTTAACTAATGCTTGTTAAGCAGGGATAAACTATTATTTTTTACACTATCTATCTAAAATATGTCTTTTTTGCATTGAGCTTATGCTTCGAAACCAAAATAACACACTTTTTTCCCTCTGAAAAGAATAAAAAGTATGAGCACGATCTCTCTTGGACAGATGATATGTAAGTTAGAGCATTTGCTCCTCCTGTAGTGTAGCTTTCAGTTGAATCGATGTGTGTATTACAAAGTAGCCCTGTGTGTGTGTGCTGCAGCATACGTCATTAGGCTCCTAGATGTGTATGGTAGCTATAGTAAAGCCTTTTTAAATGTCTAAATGAATTAATACATGCACATACACACTTAGATCCATTTACTCTTGCTTTTAGACAGGAGAATATCATTTCCACCCGGCTGCTGGCGCCTGTATAGAACTCACTCTAAATAGGCAGTTTAAGCCTTATGTTCTATTTCCATAATACCTGCTGACATTGGCATTCCCCCTGCTGTCTCTGTGTGTGTTTTAATGTAATAAGACCAAGGGAGTAGCCACCGCTAGTTGGCTACAATCGTCCTCTCCACCGCTCTCTCCCTTTTTATTTCCAAGTGCAAATGTTTTTCTGCCCTCTGTCCCCCACGGCCGCACGCTGTACAGTATTAGTAATGTCACTCAGCTTGATATTAACTTGATTCCTCCCCTCTCTCACTTGGCAATATATAACATCCATTGGCCCCAAAAAGGCTTGATTTACATTCATAGAGCTTTTCTATTAGATTTTTTTCCCTTACAATTGCATTGTTTTTCCGGAAATCTTGTAGGTATTAGATCTTAAAGTCAGATGCAGGCAGATTTTTAAGCTATACATCATGTAAATTGCACTATGTTTTATTCATCGCGCGGACGTGCGTGTGTACATTTAAAGAGAGCTACCTGTAGCCTCGTCAAGATTCTGCAAGGGTGCGTTCACAGTCCGGATGCCGTTATGATCTTGTAAATAGTTTGGAAGCAAGCCTGAGATGATATGGTAATCCGCTTGTGTTTATCACCCTGCGGCAATCACAGCACACTCCTGTTCGTCTGCTCTTATCTGTCTAAGACTTCCTTTTAAAATCATTAGGTGCAAAAGAAACAGTTCCATGATAAGGCTTTAAAGGAATAATATGCAGAATTACACTGCCAACAAAACGGGGGGGAAAGAAATGAAGTCGAATTGATATGAGCTGATGCAGCCTCGTGATTAGGATGTTTACACAGTTTTATCACAGCTGAGCAGGAAGCTGTGCAGAGAACAAATGCCAAAGGACACGACTTTGACCTCTAGAGGTCGGACGATCCAAACATACCCTCCAACAGCCTTCTCTCATCTCCTGGCTCTTCTCGATAGCGTAGCTCAGACAACTTTCAAGCAGCCAAATTGTTTTTTTTCCACTCATCCGTCCTTCCTCTTCAAATCTTACATTCCACTCAAAAAGTGCGGCTTCACGGGCATAGATAGGATTGTCCAAGATGGCATCTCGCTAAGGAGGATGAAATCCAAAATCCCTCCAAATCTCAGTTTTACAATATTGACCCCTCAATTGGAGTCAGCCGAGACAATGGCGTTGTCAGCAGCCGGGCCTTTTGTCACTGATAATTAGCGTCCTTATCGCCACAGTCGGCGATAACATTTAGACCTTCTTTGGCGCTCTTTTGTGCCCCCTTCGCCCCCCCGCCACCATCCCTCCTTCACTCTGTCCGCCATCCCTTCATCCCTCGTCACATTTCTAATGCATTCAGCACTTAACAGGTCCAGATAGCAAACAGTGAGGAAGAGGCAGTCGAAGGACAGATAAAGTCCCTCTGTCTCTCCGCCTCTCCCTCAGTGAATAAAAGTTTATCACGGAGGCTGATCTCTCCATCCGCCGCTCACCTCCTCATTCCATATTCTCACCGCATGACCGCCTCCCGCTCCCTATCTTTTCCGTCTCCACTTCATTTTTTAGACTGACCCTTCCATCTCCCGTTTCATTTGTCAATATGAAGAAGGAGCCGCTTCCCAAAACTGCTCCATCATCTTTAATATAGACATAAACATCTCAATCAATATTACGTTTATTTTAATGACACTTTATTCATCATTTCAAAACTTAATAGACATCAGTAAATCTTGACATGGTATATACTGGTGCTTTTGGTTTAATAGGCCTTTTGTCATATTCAAGGATGATTCTGCTTTATGAGAATTTAGGTGTTGCTGTTGTACTGTAGCTCAGGTCAAGTGTAGTTACTGTTGTATTAACAGGTTTAATTTAAGTATATTAAATGTTCTCTATAAATATCTATTCTAGTTCACAAACTGACTTTACAAACAAAAAATTTACCCTAGTTTTGTTTTTTTCCTTTGACCTTTCAAACATTCTCACTTCAGTTTTTTTCCCTTCAAATAATATTGTTTGGACACTGAACACTGAACTGCAGTTTCCAAGATGTCTCTTTCAAGTTGTCATCTCCTTGTTGTCAGGAGAGCACCAATCCAACTTTTTACTCTCCTGATTCGGATGCCTTCACTCAGGATATCTGCTGAGAGTACTGATCCAGCACCAGTGCTCTCTTTTTACCTAATTTACAGTCTATACACACCGCCTGACTGTGTGGAGCCCAGTGGAATCATTCATGTAAGATAACATAAGGCCAGGGATTTAAACAAACTGAGCTGGCGGTCTTCCATAAATTAATTAATATAACTCATAGCATAAACACTACATTTTTGAGAAATATGGACCAGTCATGTTATTGCAGATACCAAAGCTGCTTAATGTGGTTGGTATCTGCACAGATTCTGATGTGGGCCAGGATCGTATTTCTAATGTGTTCAGTGCATCCCTAAAGCTCTCACTTTGGTATTATAGGTAAAATGTTACCGTAATCATCAGACAAATCCAGGTTGCAGATGGTAGTCTCCAAGCCGCCGTTACTAGTACCGCCTCACTTAGTAGTAGACCTGCACTGAAATGTATTTTAAAAAGATCTCCCCTTTTGGGTGCTCGCGCCAAGAAATATCTCCAAGAGAACCCATAAAGCAGCGAAAATATAGTCATCCTATGCCATTAAAATACAGGTTATAATCTAGAAAATGTGCCATTTCAGAGAAATTTTGTCCGACGGTCCAACTGTGCAGTGAGCTGTGCTGTAATTACCAGCTGATTTACAAAGAAACTGTCACTTCCCCCCACAAAAAGGCATGTTACTTACTTAAATCTCCATTAAATCGTGTTTTAGTGGCATTCTGACCAACCCAGTATTGCTAAAGACTGAATATTTTTTTATTAGCTGTATTATGAAAAATAAAAAGTTGTTCTTGTGTGTGAATATTTAGGTGTCTGGTGTTCATGGTAACACGTAAGCTGTGAAATAAGACCACCTACTCATTCTGTTGTGGTCCGGCCTCTTCTGTAGTGTTGCTGAAAATTGGCTGAACATAATTCATTTAGAAATGTCTCTTGTTGTGATGTCACAACAGGAGTGGAAGTCAGTAGTAACCACCCCCGGGGTCCATATGGCCTCCCCCTCCTTCAGGCCAATCTGCTGCACTCTGGCACCACAGTAATGATGTCAGATTCATTTATAGACTAAAAAACAGTCTGAGAACACAGACCTTGTTGTTCTATATTATGCAGGTGAAGATATCCCCAAAGGAGTGCTTGTGCGAAGGTCCATTTACCGCAATGTTGCCAAACAACAAAAAATTCAAAGCGATCAATAAACCAGGATTTCTTCCAAATCATTATCAAAATTTAACCACCCGTTCATGGTACCATTTCAACGATTCACTGAAAGTTTGATGAAAATCTGTCTAAAACTTTTTGAGTTATCCTGCTAACAAGCAGACAAATTCCAGCAAAAACATAACCTCCTCGGTGGAGGTAAAAAGATAGGGAGCACTGCAACAACAAGACATGTGATAAATTGGAATTATCTTTGAAGTGATTTCTCCAGTCTCCTGTTTGTCCTTGCCTGGTTTTACAGTGTAGCAGGCAGGTTATTGTTATTTTACAGGCTGATCAATAAAATGAAAGTCAGAATCTTTTGGGAGAAATGAAATGTTACTGACATGGAGTTATCTAATCCACACCACCGTTTTTAAGTTGTTACCAAAGGAAAGAAAATATTTTTCTGTCCGCCTTATTTCCTTCCTGTGGTTTCTTCTTTCCCCCCCCCCCCCCTCATCATCCCTCTCCTCCCAGACAGCTTTCATCCAGTGGCATAGGCTGGTTAAAATGGTTATTGACTTGGAGTGCTCGGGATTTGTGGCTGCACTTATCGCTAACATGGAATCCGCTGCCCTCGGGTCCTTTCTCTACTTCTCAAACTCACTCTCAATCCTCTTCATTTTTTTTTTTCTTTTTTATTGCACTCTCAGGATTTCCTTTCTCTGTCCCGTCTGTCTGCCCTGACATCATATCAATCTATTTATTCTTGTATATCTTTCAACCTTTTTTTTTATTTGCCTGTCCCTCTCTCTCACATACTCTCCTCTTTGTGTTTGGTTCCCCAGAACAAGTTGAGGACCGGGGGTTAAAAGGAAGAGAGAGGAATAAAAATGAGGAATGAAGAATTTATTGTGCGGGATTACTGATCATCGACCGACCGACAGACCAAACCGGAGAAGAGCAAGAGAGGAATGAGTCAGCACCAAGAGACACACACACACACCCTCAGAAACCCTGTGTAGTGGAGAACCAAACCCATCCTGACTCAAGGCACCCGAACACAGCACCCCGAGAGAGAAACAGATACCTTTTCCCGTTCGAATCCTATCTCCTCCACTACCTCTCTTACCCCTCATCTATCTCTCCTGTGAGTTTCCTGTAGCAGGGAGGAAGTGACGCTCCGCCGCCGTTTAGGAGACACAGCGAGGACCAACAGGTCAAACCAACAGCCGTGAGCTCGGCCCGCTACAGTGGCGACGAAGAAGAACCAGAACCACCGTGAGGAGGTTCACCACCTGGACTCCTTCCAGCAATCCTCACAACTTAGGAAAAATTCTTGTTTACTGTTATTCATGATTCTGGTGTCCATAGCCCTTTGCTTTCTATGCACTATCCTGCTCAGATACACATGTTCACATCTGATTCTGTGTTGTGTTATGTGTGTTTGTATAATATTAATAATGATAATAATGACGTATCTATCCGTGTGTTGAGCATTCATCCCGACCAACACTTCTGACAATGTGTGATCACAGGAAATAAAAGACGAAACGACGCAGGAACTGTTGTCGAACTTTTCTCCATGAATATTCAGCAGGCTCCAGCCTCCCGGGTGCAAACGTGTGTATTTTATGTTAATAGCGGTGAGCGTTGTACATCTTTGATGGATACGCGGCCCTCGTGTTGTCACAACGACATTTTGCCAAACGGAGTGAATGAACCCAGGAGAGAGAGAGAGAGAGAGAAGCGAGCCGGGAAATATTCATCCCAGATGTTCTGGCTCGTAATCTATCTTTCTCTCTGTTTCGCTATCTGTCTTCCTTCCTTTCTTTATATAGCTCTGTTCTGTGAATCCTCTGCGCCCTCAATGAAAGTGTACAGATTCTCTTAGTCCCTACCTCTTCTTATCCACCTCATTGTCTCTTTTCTTTTACTGATCTACTTGTTTTATCTCCCTTCCTGTCTTATTTCTTTTCTGGTGTGTGTTTCCTCTCTGCTCAGTCTCCAAGGCTAATGTTGCCTTGGAGGAGACAGCTTCTCCACGCTGTCTGCACTCCGCCAGACTCTCTGGGTTGGGTTTAACTGGATAGACAAGACACTTTATGTGTGTTTGGTTTGATAGCGTGTGGGGCGGGTATTGCAGCCGTCCACACACTTTTTTTTCTTTTTTTCTTTTTTTTAAAAAGCTACAGCAACAGTGTGCATGTGTGTGTACACATCTGATTTAGAGGAACGAGGTCTCTGTTTGATCTGGAGGCAGGTGATTATAGAAGGACATTATCTTAATTCCCAATCAGAAGAAGAATCTGTGTGTGAGGTGGACAGAGTGAGTGAGAGAGACGGGGTGGGTGTGCGTGCGTGTGTGTGTGTGTGTGCGAGCAACCGTGTGATCCATTGTGACTAATCCCCCCGCTGTCCATCAGTCAGCTGTCCTTTTGCTTTTTGACTTGACTGAGTCTCAAAGGGGTAAGGGGTTGACTTCTATTATACTGTTTGTGTGTGTGTGGGTGTATGTGTGTCTGTTGGAGCGTTTTCTAAAGGTTGGGGATAATGGGTATTGGAGTTCATGGCAGGTGTTCCTTCACAGAACAGACTAAGCCCAGTGTTTTCTCCCTTTTCTACCCACTTGTTTTTTCTCCCGGTGCCTCCGACACAAGCTGCTCGACTCCACTATCTGACCCAGAGCGTCCGATCCAAGCTAAGTGATTTAACGGTATATTCTGTCTGTAATGAGATTATATCCCATCTAATATAATTAAAGGATGATTAGAGAATCAGAGATCTGAACATGGGGCTTACCTGTTCCTTATGAAAGGCATCTATCGTGACCTTAACAACCATTTTGCTGGTGCTTTTGCCTTTGTATTCACAATGATGCAGCACTTAGGTTTGAGCTATTTCATGTGAAACACTGAATTTGGGCAGGGCATACAGTAATACAATTTAAGGCATAATTCAAAACATACCTAATGCTGTATTAGCTGAGATTTCGCTACATAGCCCCTGGTACACACACTGATGCCACTGTTAAAATCTGCTATTTATCAGATGGTAGAAATAATGAGATTTTGAGGGAAGATATTTTAGAATAAATACTACAATAAGCATCTGAACGGGCAGAAGTGTAACTTCAACAAGTGAAGCTGAGATGTCCTTGATCACTAAGCTGCTCCCAAAGAGTGAAGTGAAGATGCAGAGCAACAGGTTTCATTTGAGGAAGAGGGGAAAAAAATAAATAAAATATATATGGGGCCCCCAAGGCCTTTGGATGTAGGATGGAGAATTAGAAAAGCAGATTTGAAATATAGTAAATGTACCACAGGGGAAGGCGAAGGTGATCAAAAACTGATGTTCATGTAGGTATTTTCAAAAGGTGGGTGGATAAAAATGAACTGATGGAAAAACACATTTCTTATTGCAGGGTATTCTAGCTGTCAGACTGATTTTATTAAGTAAACATAAAAAAAACAAATGCTGTACTCACATTTCTCTGTTAGGTGACCTATTAGTAGCGCTGCAGTGTTGAACACAGAACTGAAACATGTCTTTCCAATCCCCAAAAAAATCTCTTTGTGCAGATGTACTTAGCAGTTAGATACCCAGTAACTTTAAACCAATGATTTGCCTGCAGTGGCTGATAGGACATCTGTGCTGCCTCTGTTTCAATCACGATTTAATTATGTTCATCTGTTTATGTTCATTTGTTCTGCCAAACCTTACGATTCCTGATCATGTGCTGCAAACATATTGTATGGTAAGTCATTTGGTTTGTTAGTAACAGGCATGTGTAAGGTTTCATTAGCCCCTGATGCAACACACCAGAGAAACGCCAGGAGAGAAGTGGTGAAGATGTTCACTCATGCCACGATGGGCACTCTGCCCCACCTTTTTAACCACAAAAACATTGCCTTTATTGAGAGGGGAGACGGGGAGGCTGAAGTCAGTAAAAGCCTACCAGCTGGAGCCGCCGCCATCATCAACAGCCTCGTAAAAACACACTGCAGGGATCGGCAACGAAAACAGAATGCAGTCTCAAGGGAACCACTAACGTCCTCACATCAAACTCCTGCAGTAACGTTTTACAGCGTAAGAAAAAAAAAAACCTGGGAACTCTCAGACATGTATGTCAAGGAAGAAAACGTGGGGAGGGGGGGGAAGGTGTTGCATCTCATCCCGAAGAGCAAATCGTAAGCTTCCTCTCAATGGGAAGGGCAGTGCGGTTGAAATCCAAACATAATCTCATTAAATTTATGTTATCAGCGTCTCGGTGGCTACTGCGAATAAAAGAAAAAAAGTTTGTAACACCGTTAACGTCCGTCTTATGTATGACTCACTGTCCACCGCAGGACTTGGGCAGCGCCTCGGCGGGAAATAAAAAATTCATGGCTTAAATAAACGCGGATACAATCATGAAAATGAGTCACACCGTGAGGCGGACGCGCTTGTGCATTAGTTCTGGTTGTCCAGATGAATTCCCACTTACCGCCCAGGAGTAATCACACACGTGAGTGAGAATAAAAGTATTTGATGACCTTTCAGCCACTCTGGATGTTTGGGACCGGCACTCAAGCCACTATTCATGTGCAAAAATATTTTAATTCAAAGTCGTTATGGGTAAAATCGAATGCTTCAAATCAAACAGACGGGTCTTTTTCCGGATCCCTGCAATCTGCTTTTTTTACTCACCGCCCTCGTGATGTGGCCGCGTTCTAGCGTGATTTTAAAATGCACCACGGCACCTCGCCGTCAATTAAGACTTTAGGTTCTAGACATTTGAAAGGCTATGGATGTAAAGCATGTTGGTGTTCTGTGATGCTCATAATTAACTCATGCTACTCATTTTACCTACCTCACGTTATACCCTTAATGTACTCCAAGACACTCCTGCACCTCTACTCTTACTCCATATGATTTACATTAGTTTCTCTCAGCATGGCTTTTAAGTATAGTCTCTTTAAGTGCTTTTGTACAATTTGTCTACGCATGAAAGGTGAAACTGTCGATGTGTTTCTGCACCACTGCCACTAACTGCAGTTCCGGTATTGGGCCGTGTAGTTACAATGTCATTTTGATGCTTTTATGGTATTTCAAGCCTACATCGAAGCCCAGTTAGAAAGAAACACCGGATTGCACTCGACTCTCTGAAATACAAAAGGCCCTCCGCCGTGATGACGAGTTTTTCTCTCTAAAGTTTCCCCCGCGCTTCCTCTCTTACCCGTCTGTGCCTCTCTTTGTGCCTTTTTTTAATGTCTCCATCTCCTATCTTTTGTTCTGCAAATTTTTTTTTCTTACTTATTCCCCCCCCCCCGCACTTTCTTCCACTCTTCCTAACTCATCAAAAGATACCGAAGAATAGGCCGGCAGCCTGAGGGGCGGATCTGCTGGCGGTGATTGGCTCTCCTTGCTTGCCAATGAGGTGTGAAGCGTCTGCCACGCTGCTGTAACTCTTCTCTGAGGGCCACCCTTGCTTTCAACACACATACGCACGCGCAGTGTCGCAGAATGTGATTTAAATAGATACAAACATGTCAACACACTCAAATTAAAAACACAACAGTGCACAAGACCAAAAATGTGGTTATGGTTATGTCTAGGCAAGGACACCCTGTTCTGTTCCATTTGGACCCCAGTAAGATTGAACACAAACATTCTCACACACACACACGCACAAAGAAATATTCTCTGGTGCCAGCGATGCCAGTGGGGCCTCCAGATGAGAGCAGACCGTCATATACTCCATTCTAGTAATGGGCAGGCAGATGGCAGGCTGCTCTGTAGCCTCTGCTTAGGCTGATGGCTCTATTCATCAGGCTGCTACGCCCTCCCGGCAGCCCTGCACCACACGACAATTTATAGATCTCGCTCTCCCTCACGCGCCCCCTTCGCCATTCTCTCTTGCTTTTATTTATTTGTTCTCTTTGGTTTTAGTCCGCACCTCTTTCCCCCCCCACTCCATTCTCCCAGACTCGTTCCTCCCGGTGTGTCTGCCTGGCACCGTAAAAGGCCGTTTCATTCAGGGTAGAACTTCTGCCGCTGGGGGAGTGAATTATTGGCTCGCAGAAAGTGCTGCTACCTTCCTGTCTTTTTCTTTTTCTTTTCTTTTTTTGGCAAATCAACTGAAGTCTGGTCATGCGAACGCTGTTTTGTAGGCAGAGCGCCATCGTGGCAGAGAACATCTCATTCGGCTCAAACTTTAATATAATGAGCCAGAACCATTTTCAAATCGGTGTAAAAAGTGTTAAAACAACCATGCTATGATTCGGGAGCTACTCTTTTTCTGCTGTCGTACCGAGATTAAAGTAAGTAGATTGATACCGGGCTTGTTTCAGTTTGCTAAATTCAAAGATACAGACAGTTAGCTTAGTTTAGCATAAAGACTGGAAGCAGGTGAAAACAGCTAGCATGATGCCTCTAAAGGCTCAGTGTTTTTTACCAACTGCACTAACGCCTTGAAGTCTTAGCTACTGTAGCTCCCTGGCAACGCCATGGTAATGATAAGATGTAGTGACTGCCCCCGGCTAAGAAATAATCCGTCACATAATTAAAACAGGAACTTGTGTTTTTTTTCCCCCTTCGGTTATGATACAGATTAAACACACGAGATTGAATTTGTTAATTAGCGAGCTTTAGAGGTGCTGGAAGGTGGCGCTTGTTAGCTTTGGAAAGAGCCATGCTATCTGATTCCTGCTGTTTCCAGGATTTATGCTAAGCTACCGGCTTCTAGCTGTAGCCATACCAGACCAATATGAGAGTCTTCCCATCCAATTCCTGGCAAGACGGCAACTAATCATGTTTCCCAAAATGAAGAACTATGAAAATGTTGTCACTTTTCCTGCTCTACTTCTATACAGCTAGTAACTGATGGACGGTGGGTTGTGCTAGCCGCTGGCAGGTAAGTAACCATGACCTTTATACACTACTACCATTCAAAGTTTGTGGACACTTAGAAATGTCCTTATTTTTGATAGAAACGCACTGTTCTTTTTCAATGAAGATAACATTAAACTAATCAGAAATACACTCTATACATTGCTAATGTGTTAAATGACTATTCTAGCTGCAGATGTCTGGTTTTTGGTGCAATATCTACATAGGTGTATAGAGGCCCATTTCCAGCAACTATCACTCCAGTGTTCTAATGGTACAATGTGTTTGCTCATTGCATCAGAAGGCTAATGGAAAACCCTTGTGCTATCATGCTAACCAGTTTAGCTGGTTAGAGAAGCTATAAAAGTGACCTTCCTTTGAGCAGGTTGGGTATCTGGAGCATCACATTTGTGGGGTCAAAATCATTATTTCTAACCTTGTCAATGGCTTGACTATATTTTTTAGTCATTTTACAACACATGGTGGTAAAAAAAAAGTGTGACTTTTCATGGAAAACACAAAACTGTCTGGGTGACCCCAAACTTTTGAAAGGTAGTGTACCTCCATGCCAAAGTGACACCAGTGTTTGAAGGAAGAATTACCATCACTTCAGCCATTTATAAAGACAAGCAAATAACTCCTCTATCATATTATAACACATAATACATGAAAATAACACCTTATAAACCTCAGTATTAGTCATTGGGGTGACTTTATGAGCTTTAAGCAAAGTGACAGCACTGCATAAGGTAGCCTATAATGTCTTATAAAACATCAATAATACTCTGTAATGACTGTGAGTTTTAGGTGAAGTGTATAAATCACTGTTTCTATCCTGATGTGGAAAAACTGCAGAGATAGAGAAATATCTGTTGAATAAATGATACAATAGGAACGGAGGAAGAGAGAGAGATAAACGACGATGTGAAGGAAAGAATGTAACAAACACATAGTTGATCTATATCGTAAAAAGTGTTTGAGAGATTTGACATCAGCTGTGGTGGTGTTGCCGCGATGGATGTCTGTCGCCTACGGTTTATGTGTGTATGTGTGCGTGTGTGTTAAAATTAAGGGAGACAGGCTTGGCTTTGATTCAGTTTCCCTCCAGAGATAAAGTGAGCAGTAATGAGGCACCGAGCCGCCTTGCCGAAGAGTGGGACAGCCAGGAGAGGAGCGCTGTCTCGGTGTCCAGGAACACACACCAACTGGAAACAATCAAACATTTTGTTCATGTAAAAGTTCACATCGTGGAAGCAGACAGTTTTTACTTTGCATACATTAGACACATGAGATTGATTGGATGTGATGGTAATAAGGTGGAAGGATTTTACTCTCAGTGGGTGGAAAAATAGAATCCGTAATAATATATTACCAATTAATTGTATTTTTTGCAAAACTTCAAATATCTAAATTTATGCTTATACTGTGAAAGTTCTTGATTCAACTAATATTAATTGCAAAGTCATTGTGTTTTAAAGATGTGTGAAGATTTCACTACATTGACAATACCTTCACCAATGGCACCATAATGCTTTTTGGTCATTTCTGTCCTTTTTATGCACACAAAGTAATGGACTATAGGTTTTGTTTGTGTTCTTTCTTCCTTCCTATGTCCCTTGCTTTTTTTCCTGGCTGAACAACTGCATATCTGGCTTAGTATGAGACTATAGTCACAAAGGGAGTACCACAGAAGCTTCTGTAATGAGGAGAAACTACATCGCCGACAAAGCCAACTTTGTGTTTGTGCTTGTTTGACACTTTGTTCTTTTACATAGTTTTGCACCAAGGACATTTCCCATTTTTTTCCTCCGGCATATTTTCAAATTTCAACCACAAAATAGCAACTGGAGGCAGTTACAGCTTGTTTTTCCATGATTCTCCTGACTCGTGATTTATTCAGTTCCATGGTGTTAGAACAAAACGGCACTGGAAACACTGGTTGGTAACAGGTGATATCGATTAAAATAACAAATAAGTTAACGGTTTTATAAGTAGGGAAAGGGTATCACGAGATATTAACCCGATTCAACATCAGTGGTATATTTAGACTATATAGAAATATCCTATCCTATAAGAAAAGCACTTTTTGCAACCAAGTCTAAAATAAATGCACTAATCCAGACTGAAAAGGCTAACCAAGATAACCAGGATGCAGTGTAAAGGTTTGATACTCCTACAAGTTAGAGTAGCAGATGACTGTGCCATAAGCCAGTGGCTACTAAACCTGTTACATGGCCCCGCATAAGCCTATCCACCCGTGACCTGTGAGAAACCAGTTTAAACTAATCCCCACAACTGTAAAAAATGTTTTCTCACCCTTCAGAAGAGGATTTAAATGACTTTATACTTAACAATTTGTGCCGTGCCTCGCCTTTGCAATGTGGTGTGCAGCCGGCCCCTGGAGCATTTCTGGTAATTTTGTCCACAAGCCCCTACACTTGGGTGACCCATGCAAGGCCATTTACATAAAGGGCATTAAGAAAGTTTTATTGTTATGGTGCAGTTTTATGCTAATTCTTCAAAATATATATTTTTTCCATCATCAATCTACTCTCAACACCTCAAAATATTAAAGTAATAAAGAGGAGATTATTAAAAAGGAAAATATGTAAATACCCCATTAATAAATAGTCAAACCATTTGCTCAGTATTTAGTCGAAGCACCTTGAGCAGCAATTACAGCTGGGAGTCTTTTTGGGTATGGTGTGACAAGTGTTGCACACCTGGATTTGGGGATTTTCTGCCATTGTTCTCTGCAGATCCTCTCAAGCTCCGTGAGGCTGGACTGGGGTCGTCAGTGAGCAGACATTCTCATGTCTCTCTAGAGGCGTTTGATTGGGTTCACGTCAGGGCTCTGCCTGGACCAACAGCATTCACAGAGTTGTGCCTGAGACACTTCTGTGTCGCTATGTGTGTTTCGGGTCATTAGTACGGTGGCCCACAGGGGCAAACACAGAAATGATGCAAAACCAAAAAAAAAAACCACACATAAAATAAATGCAACAAAAAATATGCTGTAGGAATGGAAAGGAAAAATAAAAAATAAAAGCACACAAAGAGGAGAAAAAATAAGTTTTCCTTTATGTACTTCTGCAATATAACATAGTTAATGTTGGTGTGTTTTAATTTAATTTAACCATAGTTTTTGCTCTGCAACATCGTCTCCTCATATTGGACATTTAATGTTAGACAGATGACGAGCTGAGTGCAGACTGAGGGAGTGATGATTGCATTTGTTTGACGTGTTTGTGGGTTTTTGGTGTTGCATTGCAGCGTTTTCTCTCGGTGAGCCACCGTACATTAGGGACAACTGAGCTAAATTTCAGTTGTAAAAAATCCTGCTCTCGTTTTGTCTTCATAGAGCACTGAGCGTAGACAACGATTTTAGCGACGTACCGTCTGTCCCTATTGTCCCGTCTGATTATAACTACACATGCTGACAATGAAATGTAGTTTGTAGTTGCCTCCTTGTTGTAATGTAAGACGCTTAAGTAAATAAACATGTACCATTGGGGTTGAACACACACACTTAAACACACACATAGTAATTTATTTGTAGCAGTATGACTCCGGCTCATGCACATGCACACTCTCGCATTGTAAACAGAGGCCTGGAGGACAAATAGGAGATATTGCACATTAAAAAAAACATACACACATACACACACACACATACACACAGACAGACATAATGCACTGGAGCATGTTTTGTGTTCATGACCTCATTGCCCCTAACAGTTGTGTGAGGTGCCTTGAGGCATTTCATAACACAGGCACACACTCCAACGTGATTATGTCCATTTGATGTCTATGATTGGGTCATATTGGGACGAGTGAGATCATAGTCATCATCAGCAATACACACACGCACACAGACACACACATGCACACGCACACGCACGTCTCTGTATAACCCAGGGGACATTACCATACCATCAACACTCAATCCATCTGGGTGACTTTTGTAATTTGGCAGTGAGCTTAGGTGCTGTATTGATTGCTGTGTGTGTGTATCCATGCGTGTCCATCGGTAGGGAACTGTTAACGCCACACAAAGAGGACCAGGGCCAAAATTTGATCTTAGAACCTTCATTCTGTGAGATGACAGAGCCGGCCACTCAGCCCCTTGATGCCCGCAGGCTAGGATCTGGTAATAAGACGGTAATCACAGTCCAGCCTCACTGTGCAAAGCAGATTGCCGAGTGTTTTAAGGTTAGTTATTTTCCCTATTTTTTTTCCTTTTGGAAAAACTATGATTTAACCCCTCCCTTGACATATTTCCCCTTGTGAGGAGTCTTCAAGTGCAGATGGCAACAATGAAATTGAATGTAAAATGAAATGTAAAAAATGGCCTTGGACAACCGCTTCATCCAGATAGAGTATTTTGGTATTTCTTTACACAGTTATATTTGTGAATATGATGGTGGTTCATGTTTTTCATTTCAGAAGACCAATGTGACATGTGTTTTCCCATCTTTTTAAAAATACCTATTATCTTCCTTTTTCTTCGATAGAAAATGTGTGCAAAACCAGCGTTATATTCAACCTGTGCCTTATTTTTTTTACATCAAAAATCTTGTTGCATAATTTACTTCATGCCTTAATGTAGCTCCAGGTTTCAGGGAGTGTGGAACGCTAATGCACCCTAATGCATCCCAGCATTAAAACAGATCCTTTCAACGCAATATTGCCCACAATTCAAATATAACTACCCATATCAAAAAGCGTAATTATCTTTGGGCAGAAACTTGTGTATATTCTGGCAGCAAATGTGTTGGTTTAACTAATATGAGGCTGTTGGCAAGGAGATCAATTTCATAATTTGGATTCGTTCCATGGTTTTCATTTAGTTCACCATTAGTATAAAAAAAGCACCCCCCCCCCCTCCCCCCCTTTCTCCTCAATAGCTTTCCCATCAGGCCCTGCAGAAGCACTCCTCAGTGGAGTGAGGCATCCTAAGTGTTGACTAATCAAAGGCCCTTTCATGGGGCAAAGACTGATGGCTTAATTAGGATGGCTAATGTTAATCACACTTAAATATTTATAAGGAGGAATTCTTTTTGTTTAAACTTGACCTTTGCCCAGAGCTCATTAACATGGTTATTATTGCCGTTGGTGTTGTGCTGTTGCTCTTAAACATGGCCGGGACACTCGCCACTAGGGCCACTATTGATTTTGATGGAGGAGACATGGTGTTGTGTTAACGCATTGTGTGAATGACATTGGCTTATCAGCGTTTTGGAGGAGTTTAACCCTGGAGGTGTAAGTGTGTGTGTGTTCATGTGTGTGTGTGTGTTGGCAGCCCGAGGGAACGATGGGTAATATCTTATCAATGTGGTGGAGCTCATTGTGTTTAAGTGTCAGTGAAGGTAATGGAAGCAGGTTCATGAACACTAAAGGATGTGTCTTGGCTTGAGTCAGTTCAGCAGTTTGACTGAATACCATGATCCAAATGGAATTGTTATTTGTACCATGCATGCGCACACACACACACACATACGTACGTACGCACACACACACACACGCAGTCATAAAACATAACATTTTATGACCTAAATCGTTTCTGTCTCACTCTCACACGGAGCCAGAGGCAAAAGGTTTCATTACTATAGGTTATGCTGTGGGTAGCACAGCACTTGTAGCACTTGTGCTTTAATTGCAGGGGACAGCTTCTCCTTCCAGCCGCACACAAGCACCGCTATTATCCATAGCATCAGTTTTCGACACAGATACCGGCTCCTTATTACTTGTGTTCTGCATCAGCAAATGAATTCGTCGGTTAAAGATACCAGAACCTTATACTAATGACATGTGCTTCAGGGTAATAAACATCCTCTGCTGTGAGGAAAAAAAAATACCGTGGTGTGGCGTTTTAATGAAAGCCATTAATCATTCATTGTTATTTTCACAATTTAATATGTTCAGAGAGTTACTGCGTTGACTTATATTTTTATTTCACTTATTAACCCCCCAGCCCTCCTCTAACAAATTTTACCAGCGCTGGTGCGCTGCCCAAGGTGCTCTACTGTTTGTTTGTTTGTTTGTTTTTTCTAAATTGGATCTAATTATTTAATTAGCAGAGAATAGCCTCTTATGTATTGTAGACTGAATGTATTATTCTACAATGTTATGCTTATAATAACTTTGGATTCCATATAGAGTGGCCTGATAATAAAGAGTGAATTACAGTAAAAGTTAAAAAAAATATATATCATAGTTTCTACATTATCCATATGGGTTCCTTCATGCTAAAAGTCACATGACCAATATTAATAATGCACACATTCATTTCCAGTAATTGTTTCATTTCTTGGTATGCTAATGTTGATATGAATGGGTGATGTTATGTTCAGGTAAACCAATTATTCATTCCGTTCCTACTTGAACAGGTTCAGAATATATATTAATGTACATCTTTCTCTCCTCTGACCATGCTGGCATCTATTTGTGTTCCCTGCTTTGATCCTTTGATTCCTGGGTGTGCTATCTGTCTCGGGTACTATGTACACTATGAGCATTTCTTTCTTTCCACAGGGATTTAATATGCCGTTGCAACACTGTGTACGTGCAACGCCACACATGCTAACACTTTATAGATGGTCTCTTGAAGTCTTTCTGTGCAGGAATGCGCTTTTGACTCTTTCGCAAGATTTCCTTGCGCAATGTAGACTGCAACTTGAAATGCTGCTTATATTAACAGACATGGAGACCAGATTAACTCCCCATGACAACACTAAACATTCCCATGCACAGTCCACATTTCCGTGGGTGTTTGACAGGCTTCATGAAAGAGATTTGTGCAAGTAATGAGTTAGTCATAATGATAAAATGCATCTTACTTGGTTTCTGTGTGTGTGTGCGTGCGCTTGAGTGAGAGAGAAAGAAATGAAGAAAAAAAAAAAAAGTTCGAATTATTGAAAAACCATGCGACCTGATTGAAAGCAGCCACTCTGTCTCGCAGCTCTGTAATCACTAAATGCCATTTGGGAAGTGACCATAAGCACTTTAAGCCACCTACGTCTTTCACAATCAGACCATTGATTAAGTTTGAGTCAGATTGAATTTTAAGTGCCTGCGTTTTGAATTTTAAGTAACTGGAGTTGTGGGACTGTGGAACAAAGCCCCCCCCCAAAAAAAAATCTCCTCACCATACTTCATACCACTTGTAGAGGCAGAATGGCGAGGTTTCTGACAGTGTTTGCGTATTTATTAAGAGCGAGACGGCGCAACAGGTGCGATCTTAGAGTTAAATCTCAAGTTATCTTTTTGAAGTTTTGCAGTTTTCTTTCTGTGTTTTGCAACCCCACAGCTGCCCTAGATTTCCGACTGCTTCCTGGCCACCATACTGTTTTCTGTTACCTGCGTGCAGCACTTCTTGTTTTCTTTTGTTATCTAACATTAAAAAAAAAAAATCCTCAGCAGGATCTAGAAAAAACTTGTCCATGCTTTTATCTTCAGTAGACTACTGGCTTCCTGTCTGCCAAAGAATTGATTGCTTTTATTGGTTTATAAAGGGCTGTATGGATCGGAGCCAAAGTATATCTGATCCCTTATGAACCATCCGGACCTCTCATGTCATCTGGAACAGGTCTGCTCTCTGTTCCCAGAGCCACAAGAGGACATGGAGAAGCCGCAGTCAGTTCTTTATCCTTCATCTGGAGCAAACTCCAGAAAACTGCAGGTCTGCTTCAACTTCCAGCTCACTTAAGTCATGACTGAAGACTTTTTTGTTAGCTGCTGCCTTTTGTCGAGTCAAATAATTACCTGTCCCTTACACTGCACTGTGACTTTTAAATCTCACAATTTATGTCCTATTCTATATTTATAACTAGCTTGCAGCAGCTCTCTACTGCACTTCTTAATGTACTCTGAGGTGCTTTAAAATGATTTTTTGTGACTGATTTTATGCTTAAATGTCCCCTAATTACCCAATGATTGTTTCTAATTGTATTTTTTTCTGTCTATACTGTGGCTTTAATGGTTTGTGTGAAGCACATTGAATTGCTCCGTGTTGAAATGTGCTATATAAATAAATCCGCCTTGCCTTGCCTAAAGGAATGCAAATGCAGTTCCTTGACTGTTTAATACGCCACCTTTTGAAGACCGTGAACTGGAAATATTGAACGTGTTTAATAGCAAAACAAAAAAAAAGGAAAAAAACAGCTTCAGCTGGAACAGTTGTGCTCTGCTGTTGCTTCACTTTTCTGATTTATGTTGATGTCCAGATACAAAACCAGATGCCGGATTGTCTGACTTCATAACCACAGTGATGGTGTTTACACCATCACGTTGGATTAGATGCTGCAGCGTTTAAATGGAATTTATACTACTGACTACACAACATGTTTAAGAAGAGAACTTGAAAGCGAGAAACTCAAACTAGGCCAGAGAGTGCAAGATAAACAAATTTTATTTAACAGTAGACAGTGTATTTATATGCACATCTATGCATAATTTTCTGTTTCATATATTAAAAAAAATCATTCTGCATCTACTCCTGCACTCCTGCAGCATTCAGGATTCAGGATTCAGGCCCTGGCTGTTGCTGGAGTCTGTATTACTTGCGTTTAATTGCGATTTAAGAACCTGGAGGATATTTTTTTTTGAAGATGGAGCTACAGAATGAACGACACACACATGCACTAATGCCAGTAATAGACCCTCCAGGATGTGACAGTCTAATCATGAATAGTATTATCTCCTCATTTGTCCTCTTTTTCACTACTACTTGAATGGGAATGTGATGCAGCCAGCAGCTGGACAGATGTTGAGTGGGACACTTCTTCCTCCCTAATAACCACAGCAGGGGACACACATATACGTCCAGGCAAACACAGCAGGTGGTTTCCTGTGACAACGTTACTGTTCTTGTCACGTTCTTGTCAAAGCTGCGGAAGTACAACACAGGGATTGACGTGAGAGGTTTTTTTTTTTCTTTTCCTTTTAACTGTGTCATATTTATCGCTCAATCGTTTTAAGCACTTCTATCATATTGAGGAGTGAAGCACAGGAAAGTAGTGCAGCAGGTAGAGGAGAGACAGGAGGTGTTGGTCACAGGCCAGCGGGGGTCCATATGGTCGCAAAAGCAGAAGAATGACACGTGATTCCATCTCTGGCACCCGTGATCCCCTCGTCTCACATTTTGTTCTTTCATTTCCCTTCTAACTTCAGCTCCTAATCTCTCACACCGTTGTTTATCGTGTCCACACGAGCAAGTTTTTAACATTTCCTAAAGCAATAGCCACCTGTGAATGCACGGGAAGGTCAAGGAGATGTAGATTCATTGCTTCAGCATTAAAGCACTTTAAGCTGCGTGCATGTGTGTGTGTGTGTGTGTGTCTGCGGTTTCTCATTGGGCGAGGCACTGAGTAGTCTGTTTCTGCTTCAGTGGAACTCTGTAGCCGAGGCTGCCGCCGCAAAGACATTATAGGCCATGGAGAGACCGCATGTGTGTGCATCTCTTATCGGCATTGAAGGGCATCATTTCCACCGGGGATGGGAAGGACATCACTTCCCAGTTTTGCCCATACATTTGCAGTTTTACAGTTACAGATTGAGGACATTTATTTTTTTGCCCTTGGTTTCCCCCTCAGGCTACATCCAGGCTGCCTTAAAACCTGGGTGCACTTGACAGGAGCAAGTACAAAGTGGGGAATGTGTTTATTACTAGAAGCGTTGTTGTTGCGTGTCATCATACTCAAAGGCAGAATGATAAAGTGACATCAAATAGACCATGTGAATGGAATAATTGTGCAAATGGAAATGATGGCAAATACTCTCCGTCAAACATTGCCTGTCTTTTCTTGCTTTTCACAAAAAGTCGTTGAAATTTAATGATGAAAGCACCCTTTTTTAGGCGACATGGCAACAGGACTCACAGCAAGAAGGTTGCAGGGCTGGGACCTTTCTATGTGGAGTTTCATGGGTTTTCATGGTTGCCTGTAGGTGTGAGTGTGTGAGTGAATGGTGTGTGCGTGCCACGATTGGCTGGCGACCATCTGGGGTGTATCCCTACCTCTCACCTGAAGTACGCTGGGATTGGCTCCAACAGACCCATGTGACCCTAGTTAGGAATAAGCGGGTATAGAGAATTCTATTCTAACTTACAAAGATTGTTAGACACAGCCGCCTCGGTTCCAATATCAGCACGGTGTGGGAGGAGGGACAAGGGGGTTTCTGATGACACAACAATGTCAGAGTCCATATATCTTGATTTCTAGAAAAAAAAACAGAGTATTATATTTCAAAGTCATTTTTACTACACCACAACATATCATTTTTACATTTGGTGTGGCACTAAGTGCAGAAAATTGGGTTTTTGTTGTTGTTTGAAGAAATTTTGACTTCATAGATTTCCCCTCAGTTCTGAAGCTGAGCCTAGGAAACTGTGTGTGTGTGTGTGTGTGTGTGTGTGTGTGTGAATGTGTGAAAAAATTGTGTTTGACATTCATAATGGTTGCATATTCTGTCTTCACATGGAAACTTGTGTTTGTGCGTGTTTGGAAGAAGACAAGTTTATTTTAGTTGTTATTATGTTAGTATGTTATTATAGGGTGTCAGCAGCTGCTATTTTACCACATGCATGTGCGCTTGCGTGTGTGTGTACATTTGTGCATCAGCACGGTCCCGTGCATGTCCTCGCAGCAGGTTCAATATCTTGTGACATGGAACGGTTTAAAAGGAAAGAGAGGATGTAGCGAAAGATTGGGAGAAAGAGAAAGGCGAGAGAGATGAGAGAGATTAGGGATTGATTATCAATCGCTGTGGAGTTGTCTGGAGGCCTGAGGAAAGATGAAAGAACACTGGCTATTTTCCTTTTGTTTATGTGCCCCCCCCCCTCCCCTTACACATTCAGTCATCGACTGAGAGAGACACAGAGAGGTTGGTGAGAGAAAGGACTGCACAAAAGATTCATGTAATTTCTTCTTAGTTTACCCCCTCTCTCTTTTTCTATCTGCTAATTAAGAATGAAGGAAGACAAAAGAAAACAACAATGTAGGAGCGAGGTAGAAAGGAATGAAAAATGGATAGAGGGAAGGAAAAGTACACTCATATGCATATAAGCAGTATTTACTTTACGACTAAACAGAGCAAATCAGCATGAGGAAAAGACTTTCCAGTTTCCAATTCCCAAATCAAACAAGCGCTCATTACCTCGCCGTCCCCAGTCGTGCCACCAGTCACTCCGACGAATTTCATTTCATGGAAACACACACATTTCACCCCGAGACAAAAGCCAAACATAATCCAATGCTTCATTTCCATTCAAATAACAAAAAATCCAAAGGAAGCCTTATCAATGATCACAGTGAACGTAGTCCACCGATTTTTTCATCCATTTATCAGTGTGACGATGTGTGTGTACATGTGTGTGTGCGTGTTCCTTTTTACATGCATACATATGATAATAGAAGTCCTTGACTCAATTATTCCATTAAGGAGACATGGAGTGCAGTGCCTCATTCACCCCCCCTTACACACACACACACACTCACACACACATGCACGTCTGCTTGCTTTGAACACTGCACAGTCAATAAGCCATTTCCTGTTATTGGTGAGTATGTGTGTGTGTGTATTTGTGTCATTCTGAACAATGGGTGTTCCTATTCTTTGGTTGAATTTTTCCCTTTTCCCAAGGCTTGTCTCCTTGAGCAGTGGGGAACATAAATCCATGTTAGCCTGTTGTGTGTGCACACGTGCGTGCGTGTTTCTGTGTGTGTTGGTCAGCATGACTGTGTGTGGGTGTGTGTACTTTTGGATGTGTGAGTGAGAGGCAAAGGTAGCTGTGATTTGGGTGTGTACATCTCCAGATACACACACACCCATGCACACTGATGCCTGTGTGTGACTGGCATGCTGAGTGCAGACTGCAGCATAGTGTGCTGCTCTCCTTATTCTTCTATGGAAGGACTACACACTTAATGAGTTATCCTGGGACTGGAGACGAGGTGCACATCCACACTTACACACTCATACTTCCATACTCGTGAGGACCCAGAGTAACGTAAAACATTCCCTAAAGCTTCTTCCCTTAACCTTGTCCCAACTAATTGCCAACCCCAGACTGATAACCTAACCCTGACCGAATTCTAACATTCACACTGAACCAAATCTTAAAGGGCCCCTTTAAGTCATGAAAGGTAGACAAAATAACCTTATTTTTCAAAACTGTATTTATTTTCAATCTCTCTAAAGATCAAGTTGGTCTTTTAAGGGATACTGAGCACGCTTTTTTTTTGATGACTATGATACAAACTATGCTTGTGCTGCAAGAAATCTGATGTTACAGTGAATCCAATACAAAGCGCTTTACCAATGGTATTTTAATGCAATCTTTTAAACACTTTGATCAAAATAATGCAAATAAAGTTGGAAAACATTTCCAAGTCTTACTCGCTCTGCCCATGCTGATCTAGATGTTAGGCTGAACTCTTACTGAACTCTTGCTGAACAATTAACAACACATAATCTATCAGTATAGTCAAATATTCTGCAAGGAATTTGAGTGTGCTTGCTTCATCTGACAGATTGTTTTTCAGTACATTACTACATACGTGCCACAAACTCTTTCAATTAACCAACTTTAATTGTCAGGACAGTGATTGTTAAAGGTGAAGGGTGATGGCAGGAGCACTCTTAATTAACCAGCGGGAAAGTTAATCACTGAGCTTATTGAGCTGTGGACCATTTTTTTCCGGTGCATGTTGCTATGGCCTGGTGAGTGGACACTGTTCTGTGGAGATGTCAAATTAGTCTTTACCTGTGCGAGGGAGTGGCATCATAAAAAATAATGGAAGACCCTCTGATAGTTCATTTAATAAAGATCCTGCACATTCCCAAATTTGAATGAAGTTTGCAGGTAAAATTACTATGTTAAAAAATTATACAATAAAACTATAGAAAACCTTATAGAATAAAGCCTAAGCACACATGCACACACATACACACATACACACACACACATATACATATCCTGATGTATGGCTATTGTAAGGCTGGGTGACATTTCGAGAAGCAGGTGATAAACAGCAGTTAAAGGAGCCATAGCGTGTGAAACTGTCCCCTAAATGTCACCTTGTGAAAATGTTCCATGGACCTTGGCTGACAGGCACAGTTGTATCCAAACGTCCAGACATGCACACAATTACATACGGACGCATGCAAGCATGGCATGGACAGGAAGAAAGAAGAAAGAAACTGCTGTTTGAAGAGTTAAAACTCTGTCCTGTACTGCCCTACAAGGCCAAACAGTGTAAAATACGTTTTGCTTGATTCATTATCGTACTACACCAGGCACTGTAAAATGAATAGTAGAGCGAATACTACAGACACATTGTCATTGAACAAAATATTTAATTTATTGATGAAACACAATGGGATTAACTGGATGATCCAGTTTCCTTGAATCAGAGCAAAAATAATTTGATACAAAAAAGAAAAAAAATCTACAGTAAAACATTAATGGCAGTGTTACTCACCTGGCTTACTGTAAAAAGCAAAACAGGGATTCATTACTATAATTCTGTATTTCCATCAAACACGTTCTGCCAATTTGTCTGCAGGATCTTATCCACATCACACTGGATGTTTTCCGCCTTTGATTGCTCAGTGTTGTTGTAGGTGGATACCACTGGTGTATATAGTGACTCATACTGCAATGTGAAGTCAATCAGCAGTAACGGATCAGCGGTGTTGGAAAAGGAATTACTGTAAGAGCCTGCACAGCACATGCATGCATGTTTAAAAAATGAACCTAACTGAGAAATCAAAGGAATCAACCACTAATTTCTTGCAATATTCACTTGTCATCATTGTCATCATCTTCACTATTTTTTTGCCTATTTAATTTTGGCTTAATGGAATATTTATTGACAAATTAAAGAAACTTTCCAGATGAATTAATACAAGAAGATGGTTAGAAATGTTAAAAATTAAAATGATTCAGAGTAAAAACTTGATCACTTACACCGCTTTAACGTAGAAAGGCCGCCTGAAAATTCTACCCTCATGCATGCAGGGCATGCAGGGAATCTTAAGGCCCTTCCATTTTTATGTCGTCTGTTTTCTCAAATGGCACAAAATTGGCACAAAATACAACAGACTTTTAGCTATAACTTACTATCGAACAAAATGGTAGTTACTAAATTAACTGAACTAAAAAAGGAAGCAGCTCCTTTATTATTTAAAATCTAATTTGTCTTGTCTTGTCTTTATCTTTCATCTCGTTGCACAAATACACAAACACACACTTTTTGAATGTCTTGTGTCTTCCTATGACAAAAATCAATATTCCTTGACCTAAATCAAAGCTGCATTTCATAAGATAGGAATATAGACATCCAACTTAAGGACCAACAGGAATATAAATAACTAGCCCTTTCAAGACAAATATCCTACAGAATAATATTATATTGCATGGTTCCTTAACAGTAACCTTACACATATTTAAGCAAAGAAGGAGAATGAACTATTCTGATGTTGTAGTTGTTGTTCCAGCTTCTTTTTTTTGGTTAACAATAGGAATTTCCTTTCCATCTGATGGTTTCAGTTGCTAGTAAAGTTCCTGAGATCTGTAGACAGGAATGTACATATCCCAGTGTTGGTAGTATATAAAGATTTGTACACCATGTGCAGGAGGAAAGTGAGAATGAAAATGGACGAGATCGCTCACACCATCGCTCCTGTTTCAATCAATAACCCTGTGATTCTAATAGACATTGATTGTATCTGAATCCCAGATCCCAAGTCACAAATGTGATTATAAAATGGCCAGTCTTGACACTTTATTGAAAACAATGAGGCTGGAAAGAGAAACAGGAGGAGGGAGGGAATGGTAGCGACTGGCTGGGAAAGATGGATTAATCTTCTGCTTGTCAGCCTGCTGAAGTCTTCTCCTTCATCTGCAGCTTCTTTTGTGTCTTTGTGTGTGTTGGTGTGTTTTCTGTGAGCAAACGTGCGCAGTCTTTGCAAGGTGTCAGGACTGGTGTGTGTTTTGAGAAGTGTTGACCTTTCACGAGAGCAACAATATTGAACAGTTACATACAGAGAGTGTTTCCAATGCAGCAGCACTGTAGAGTAAATCCTACCATATCTTAGCTCTGAAGCCATGATGGATGGATACTGTAGATGGACCCATCAGTCTCTATGGATCTATCTTAAACAAATAAATAAATAAATAAAATCAAACCAAGATTTATATGGTTTTAAAGATCAATGTTATTGCTTTAGTTGTACTGGAGCATAAATGAACAATATATCTGACTAATTTAGATTTATGTTTTCCTATGTATTTCAGCATTTTACTGATGCATGTGCAAAACAAAGAGAGTCCCACAGAGCCCCCTCCAAAAAAACTAAAAAGAAAAAAAAGCAAGAAAAAAGAAGAGTCCAATTGACCATAAAGACACTGTACAATTGGCTAATCAGTGAAATTTACATCCATGATGAATAGCAAAAGCTGAGCTGAGTTCAGCCTGTGACTGATTGCCTTAACTCAGTGCAGCTGGAGGCTGCAGGGGGAGAAAACGCCGTGGCTGAAAGGTTTGAGCTGAAGCCGGGCTCATGGTTGGAACTCGAGGGAAGCTTCAAGCCTCCAGAGAGGGGTTTGCTGCACCTCTTTTCTTTGTTTTTTATCAATGATGTGGTTATGTCTGTGTGCCTTCCTGTGTGCTGGAACACCACCCGGACCAACAGAGCTGTTCAGCTGTTTGGAGACAGTTGGCAAGGAAGTGGTACCGGGGGACACCTTCTGGGCCTTGTACAGCACAGGGATATGCAGATAAACAACAGTTTAGTAGCACTCACACCCACACAGCAAGCTAAGGTAATCACCTCCTCAAAAACTCATAAACTTTAGTTTAGAAATATCTTGTTTTTTTTTGGTCTGGCTGGCTGGTAGTGAAGTCTAGATGGCTAGATTTGTAATCTATTAATGCCAGTAGCCAGGTGGCTGTAACAGATTTCCCAGATAAGAGTATCCCTCTTTTGGCCAGGAGCATTAGGAAAGGGATCACGTCTGACACAGCATCACTGCAAGGGAGCGGGACTCCAGGCATGCTGACAATGGCTAGCAAAGGGTAACCTTCAATTCCGACATTAAACACATCTGAGATAGTTCTGAAAATAGCTGACCAAAACCTTGTTAGATCTGAGCGAGACCCGAACATATGTAAAAGGGCTGCAGGGCCAGCGGAGCAGCAAGGACACAGTGAGTTAATGCTATGGTTGAATTCTGCCAAACGAGCAGTAAACAGATAGGCTCTGAGCTGGATCAGACTCAGGCTGTGCACAGGAGCAAGACTGGTTTATCCTTTGGAAGGCATCGGACCACTATATGTTATTCAACTCAACTAAGACATTACATTGATGTCGATGTTGGAGATATATGTTCAAGAGGTGTGTGACAGTTTTACGAATGTCCTCCCCAAATCAAATCGAGAGGACAACGTGGAAAAGAGGCAAACTGCAACTGTAAAAAGTGATGAATCTGAAAGTAGTGGAAAAGGTCAGAGCAAGGTAGACTATATTTAGACCTTAGCTAGGAGAAACTACAGAGCGCTCCATCCTCAAATAGACCTTTAAAAGTGTTGATTTCTGTCTGCCCCAGTTACCAAAAGTTGAGTCTAATAAGGAGGGAGTACATGTGTTTTTTTGCTTACAGACAAGAAAGTGAAGCCTTTAGGGTGAATTGCACCAGGATATGAGAGACATTTTGAAGCCTTGTGAACATATAGTAGTTCTGTTAGTTTTATGCTACTTTCAGGAGTCTATGCTCCACACATGTAGGTCAGCATCTGGTTGTGACCGGCATATTCCATGCATACACTCTAATTAAAACATTTACATACACTACCGTTCAAAGGTTTGTGGTCACCCAGACAGTTTTCCATGAAAAGTCACATTTTTATTTATCACCATGAGTTGTAAAATGAATAGAAAATATAGTCAAGGCATTGACAAGGTTAGAAATAATGATTTGTATTTGATATAATAATTTCTTCCTTCAAACTTTGCTTTCGTCAAAGGAAGATCAGTTTTATAGCTTCTCTAACCAGCTAAACTGTTTAGATGTGCTAAAATGATTGCACAAGAGTTTTCTAATAATCCATTAGCCTTCTGATGCAATGATCAAACACATTGTACCATTAGAACACTGGAGTGATAGTTGTTGGAAATGGGCATCTACACACCTATGTAGATATTGCATCAAAAACCAGACATTTGCAGCTAGAATCATTATTTACCACAGTAGCAATGTATAGAGTGTATTTCTGTTTAGTTTAAAGTTGTCTTCATTGAAAAAACAAATTTGAAGAAATTTGAAGAAATTTGATATTTGATGAGAATGTTCTTTTTCACACAGTGAACTCCAGTCAATGGGAGGTTAGCCCTTGACTGAAGTCAGCTTTCATTTCTAGAGTTGGTGGTATACTAGTTAGTATAAAAAGGGGAGTAAAAGGTCTCAAAGAGTTTATTAACGTCCCTAGGATCTGAGACAAGGTTGCCAGAGCTGTCTTTGATCTGAAGTCTCGAGGCTTCCTGATGCTTAAGTTGATGCATGAGCAGGCAGCTACATTTATCGACATGTTCACAAATAAGGCGAGTAGATCTTTCCCATTTTTTGTGGAAAGTATATTGAACTTGGACTTTTAAGTTAAATCTTTTTTCAAAGCTCAGGGGAGGGATTTGAAGCCAACTATATGTCTGTTTCCTTAATCGAGTCAGTGAGGTTCTATAGTATCTCCCAAGTGATTTTGTTCTCATGTGTGGTGAATAAGATTATTTCACCCCGAAAGAAAAGCTTTTAAGGTTTCCCATAGAAAAGAAGAAATCAGAAGTTGACTCAGTTTTGTTCGCGGCGAGAAAGGAATATAAACAATTAGATATTCTTTCACAAAAGATATTATCCGCAACAGCGGGGGTTTTCCTGCCATTGGGAGCGGCCTTTTAGGCCCCAAATACATGAATCTAGATTTTTGTTTTAATCCACATGCTTTTCTATCCTACTCCGCCTCTGAACTACACCAACACAGCACTTATTCAGAGATCTACAAGTGCACAGAATCGTAGCAACCACAATCTGGATTTTTTTCGGAATCATGACATCAATCGCGGTTCACAAGTCGCACTTGTGCATTCTCTTCAAAACAACAAACAAACTTGTAGTGTCTTCCTCTTTGTATTCAACTAAGTGCATCTGCGTAGATCCACCTGTGTTTTTGAATCACTACTGCATTGCACTGCATGTGCTCAAATAGTCTTTCACGCAGGTATTTGAAATTCTACTTATTGGCCACTACTGACCTGGCATGGTATCGCAGGCTTCTAGGCGGATTTTATTTGTTAGAGATATTTGTTGATTGGATTGGCCTTAGATAGGGGGCGATGCATAGCCCCCACCCCCACCACCCACCTTATATGCCTGGAGTACCGATGCAAACATCGTACTCATCCTGATTGTATCTAAAATCCACAACTAAAGGAAAAGGGTCTTTCTCCTCTGTGGGCTTACATTTGTTATGAAATCAGTTCATTGCCTCTTCAGGGTGAATGAGCATCACCAAAACATGGAGTAGCTTGTTTATGGAAAAAAAAAAAGTTCAAGTCAGTATCACATACTTATAGTGTCACTTATTACAGCTGTGCTCTGAGCTTACATTTGTTGTTAAATCAGTTCAGTGCGTATTTGGGGAGACTGAGCATCACTGAGGCACAGAGTAGCTTCTTTAGAAAGTGCTCATTTCAGTATCTCTCGCTTGTAGTGTTGCTGAGATGTTCCAGCAGTAGTTTCACACACACTGGTTACAGAGCCAGCCTGATCCTCAAATTGGTGGTCATAAAAGGCCCGGGCCTTTTCAGTGCTGTTGAAGAAAAGTGTTTCACTGTTGAACTCCAGGATAGCGGAGACCAATCGTATATTTTTTGTGTAGACAGAAAAACCTGCACAGAAATCAAGGTAGATTTTAGTCCAGTAGTCCCAGAAAGTCAACCTGCTGCCGAGCAAGGAGCCATTCTTTATCCCAGTGGAAGCAGATGATGAATATAAGGAGGAAGGATTTAGGTAAGGATTTGCCACCAGTGTCAATCACTCTTCCTACACTGTGTGCTTGGACCAAGACAGGAGGCACCTGAGTCAAAAACCTCCTCCTCGTTTGACCATTTGAGGTCCAGGCCATCCAGCTTGGCTGTGAGTATATCTTTGTTGGTAGGCTCATGGTAGTCAGCCGCCAGTTGGGTGACTTCATTACTGTAATCAGACAGACTGGTCTCTATTGTCTTGATTGTATCGGCATGTGAAATAATTGTCTCCTTGATAGAGTCCAGTGATTTGGCCACTGGCTTTAAAGCAGTGCTGAGAAGGGGGGTTTATACACCATGAGGTCTGCTAAAAACAGGAGTGGAGCTTTTCCAGATTGTCGGGTAGCTTCTTAAAGCTGACACTAGTTTCTCCAGCTAGCTAAGGTATGGCTGAGCTGAGAGGAGGGGTCTTCTATGAGCTCTGAGTCGTTTGGTTTACAAAAGCTCGCAAGCAGACAAAGTTTATTACAAAACTTGGAAGAACTACAAATCTCCTAGCTACTCCAACCGCATACTCAAACAGTTCTTAAATCCATTTTCCCTCAACCACAGCCCTGCATTGCAGTGGATGTCCTTTATCTGTGACTGCTTACCATCGTACATTGATTACATTTCCATTGGGCATTTGTGTGCATATGGAAGTGTTTGTATGCACGCCTGTTGTCTGTGTGGGTGTATCAAATGTGTCCCTGTGTTTTTGTTGAACGTAGCGCTGATATAAACTGATACCCATGACTAAACTGCTGTGTGATTTGGATGGCTCTGGCAGGTATTTCACACTAGTTTACATAATTCCCTCTGCAATGAAAGATGTAATAAATATATTTTCTACCCCTTTTACTCGTGACATAAGTATACTGAGCCATCGGTTTCACATTTTACGACTGTATCTTTTCTCTATCTGCGAGTAAAATTGTTTAAAAATCAAATCATCTTTTTTTTTTCAGCTATTGGAGTTTTAAAACGAATGGTCTAGTAATGCTGGAGAGACTTACCTTTTCTGTTACAATATATTCATCTGCCTGTACTCAATTTGCTAACGGCTTACACTGCTGTTTGAACAGTTTGTTCTGACTGCACTGTCATTGTGGAATTATCAGAATTTTCCACTTACCTTAATATATGTTCACACGAAAGTGTGTGCTTGTATAGGATATGACATTTTGGTTTGTGTGCTTGGTGCTTTTTCTCCATTTGTGCTCTTTTTCTTATCATAGAAACATCACAAGGCATGTAGAGTGGGATTATAAAGTATTAGTACAACTACAGTACAAAAGATTCAATGACGGATTATTAAAAGCAGACTAGATCCAGGACAACGCATTAAAAGGGATTTCTTCAGTGATTGTGACTGCACAAGCAAACAACAAATGCTCTTGAGAATCCATTGATTTTTTTTCATAAAGATACTCAACTGCATATTGGTTGACAAGCAGGCCTGGATATATTGTTTTGTGGTATTTTTATAACTTTTTTTCTAATTCAGCCGCGGTATGTGTGCCTTCTCGCAATACCACGCAGACAGATAATTGTAATTGATGTTTTGTTTTGTCTTCATTCATGTATTTGTAACTCTGTGGCAAAACATAGCAACACTGAAGTGTTTTGTCTACATGCCAGAACATTCTTGTTTGTTGGAGAGTGCAGCGGCCCCTCTGTCATGACCCTCATGCGAAATTAACATGATAGAGTATGTCACTCATTCCTCATGGTAACACATACAGCACTGACAAACACTGTATGTTTATGACATGTATTCATGCATGCATAATTACACCATTTACTGCTCTTCTGTCAGACGTGGAAGACAATGATCAATTTAAAATGTAAATGTGTCCCCTCTATGTTCAATCAATTAGCAGTCAAAATAATGTTATGGATAATTTAATATTTTTCCCTTCCCTTCCTATTTAATCCCTCCTCATCTTATTATGGATGCTGATCATGTTTCATCATGTACGGGCTGAATCAAGATTAGAAACCAAGGACAAAATTATGTATTTTTAACTGTATTGGGTGAAGGTTTACTTGCCAAATACCATTTTTCACTATGATCAGTGGAGAAGGTGGGATGAAGGCTCGGAGATGGATGAATTGTAGGAAGGAAGGGATACTCATTTAATTTTACCACTCAAGTGTTTAAAGTTAAATGCATGAAGTCCTGTGATTTATTTACGTTGTAATGTCCCTGTGAAATTCTCCCCTTCAGTTTGTGAAGTGTATCTGCCTTATAAAGATGGAAGGTTCAACTGCGGGTCAAAGGATCCAAAATAAATTAATTACATGCACCAAACATCGTTAGACATACTCATTTAGTTATGCCATGAATATTAGGACAGATAAACATCCTAAGACAAGAGTATCTGGAGACACAGACCTAGAGAACAAAGCTATTACAGAGAGAGGATATGAACACACACATAGATTTGGTCAATGCATGCATTACAAAGGGGAAATGGAAAGAGGCATAATGATAGTGTGTAATGTGGAACGGTGCCAGTTGATATTCTGTTGAAAGTGCGTGGTCAAGCTGGTGAAAGATACAGTCGATAGATTATATCCACAAACCACAGCAATGGGTTCCCAGAATCTTCTGTGTGTGTGTCTGTGCGTGTGTGTGTGTGAAAGAGGGAGGACAGATGAATGAAATACAAGCACACTCTCATGCTGGTCAGTCTGGCTTTATCCTTATCAGTCTACCTTGCCTTGTGAAAGAGATGATTACGCTTTTATCATTTTGTTGGCTGCAAAGAGGACTTGGGGCCATGACACACTAACTCAAGAGTAGGCTGTTGGGTGCCGATCGGCCAGGGTTGCACATGTGTGACCATTGCCTCTAGCTTTTGTAGTTTGACCACCACCGTTGGCTCTACTTGGCCCTTATCAGCTGCCGTTTGGCTATTTGAGTATATTAAATCTGTGGTGAAGACAATTGCTGAGAATTGGTAAGAATTAAAAGAATAATTTCAAAGCTTGAGTTTATTTCTCCTTATTTTTCCACTTCCCTCTCTTTGATTTTCATTAACAATAATTACATTCTGCAACAACGCACTCAAATCTCCTGCATGAAAGTCAGACATGCTGAATACTCATCCACCACCCCGAACTCCAAAGCCTTGCTTTCTGCTTCATTAGATATAGGGCTACACTACATTCTGCATTCATATGTGGCCCCCAGTCCCCAGTCCCCAACCCCCGGACCATCTGCAGTGCCTGTCCCGATGGAAGAGTTCAGGGGGCGGCTTGGCTTGGATCTCCATGGACATGAGCTTGGATCTCTGGAGAAATGGCTGGCAAAATATTAACTCACCTGGCCCTAAAATGTGTAGACACACAAATACACACACATGCACACAACTATATGGACAGACAGACAGACAGCTGCTAGCCTGATAGGGAGGCTGATGGAGATGAGGTATGGATGAGTAAACACACACACACACACACACACACACACACGATAGAATATATAAATTGAAGCACACAAGCTTAAAAAAGGAGCAAATCATCAATATGCAAACTAACTAATTATGTGACTGAATGACATAATCAACACACCCATCCATCCGCCCCTAGGCACACATAACACAAACGCACACACAAGATATGCAGAAATGTCAGCTTCAATACAATTTACTGTCCAGTGGCTCGTGATACCGACACAAAATTGAAAACCTATTTACAATCCAAATCAATGTGATATCAGAGTGTCATTCGTTGCGTCCGTACAGCACATAAAACTTCATTAGCTCACCGACATGCTAATAGATTTTTTATGAAAATGAGATATCATGGAGGAGGCTGACATATCCAGTGTTTCAATGTGATTTAAAGCTGGAAGAAATAAGCCTTTGAGACGGAGTGGGAAGACACTTTTATTAAGATGGACACACTAAATCCAGAATCACCATTGGCAGGTCATAAATATTATCATCCCAGGGATAGAAATGCCTTGTAAAGTGACCATAAAGCGGATATATACACACTTTGTATGCGTGATTTAGCAGCCTGCCACACTGAGGGATATACTGTAACAGATGTGCGATGAATGTCTATTATGTGGATGATACAGTGTGTGTGTGCACGGTGTGTGTGTGTTTGGACTTGCAGGGGGTAAAGGGGAAGACCCCTGGGAACAGCATACCACTGTGGGGTGATCTCTGTATCCCCACAGGCTTAAGCTAAACCATGTACAGCTGCGTTTAAAGGGGTTCATTGAGTTAATTCAAAAGGACACAGGGATGCATTGCAGGCTTACGCGTGGACCCACACTAACACGCACACACATTTTTCGGCAAGATGAGGAGCTGCTGAAATTACACCGTGCCAGCTGGCAACGGGATCCACACAGACACACAGATACACACGCGCACCTCCCTCCAACCCACTTGACTGCATTAAAAAGGAGGCTTCATCAAAGCTATTCATGTTGCCTCTATAAGTCATCGTCTCATTTGCAAGACAAATGGGGAAGTCAGATTGGTCAGTGCATTTTAATAAAGAGCCGAGCACCCAGCTAGCATCCTCCTCTCCTCCACTGCCCTCTCAGATGCACACATTCGCACAGCAGGACCAGATTTGCTGAACTCTTAATAAATGAAAATTTAAATTTATACTTGTAAAACAATAACCTGGCGAGTCCTGCTGACATATGTCACACTATACTTCCCATTCAGTATATTTAATGTGTTTTCATGCACCAGTGTCATACACTAGAACGTCCCATCCAGTTGGGATTTAGAAGAATGTGATCTAGGCAAATTGCTTGATGTTTGGGCAGGTAAAAAAAAATACAATTTAGCATTTTAGGCAGGTTACAGACATTTAAACCTGTCTAGTGTCTGTCCTGCGCTTAAATTAACAGGAAAATGTAAATGTCAAGCTCAACAATTCCATGACAACTTGAGATTGTTCTGTGGACATCCTCAAACGTTATCTCTGACCATTATTAGATTAGTAACAAACAAAATAAGAACATATAGTTTAAATCAAATTCCAGAGCAAATAAACATTGTTTAGCGATGTATCTCAAAGCAACGAATAAATGTGAATCTTGATATTTCAAGATCAACTCAAGGTCAACTGACACCATTTTCACTGTAATATAACAATGGGCATTAAAACTAATCAGATTCCTCACATGCATGTCGGATTTTACTCAGTTGGTCAATGGTTTTAATTGTACTTTAAGGAAAAAAAAATTGTGTGTTCAGTTTTCGAGACAGACCTGTGTCCTTGGATTAAATTAATCTATGCTCATGCCACATACAGATAGGATGCAACTCCTCTGATTAAACATAATTATAAAGACCTATTATCTTTTGGTCCAAGGTGTGTTTGATCTACACATGGACCAGTGACCTTAACATTAATTTCATAGGGTCGCGTGATCCTGACCTTTCATAGAATGACTATTGTCACTGTAGATTGCAGCACTATTGATTTGGTGTTCTTAAAAGCTATCTGATGTTGAGATCCACAGACTGTTGATTTAGCACTTTGTTTGAGTTGTATAATTAAATGAAGCCAATAGGTTTGTTGATATATATTCATTTTCATCCTACAAATGACTCCCACAGATACCTTCAGAATCTGTCACAAGGACCAAAGCATAATAAATGAACACCTGATCTGACATACACCAAAATCAATGGTCTGTCAAAAAGAATTGGGCAAATAGTGACGCCCCTAAACACACATTTTGATTTATTGTGTGAATTGACTTACAAAGAGGTCAGGCTTCCTTAGAGGTGACATTGGACTCTTCAACCTAAACCATTTTCTTCATTTTCATGTTTTCTTTTGGTTTTAGAACAGCTACAAAGTGTTATTTTCTCAAGAATCCCTTAACCTTCAAATGGTTCTCCCAAATGTATTTTGTCTGGATAAACAATGAAGAAATTTGTTTTAAATTCTAGTAGAGGTTCCAAAGTTTCCAAAGGTACCTAATATGTCAGGCTGAATTTTAGGAAATTGCATAAAGATAAAAAAATTGCCTTTAAGAATAAAAGAATAGATGCAAAAAAAAACATTAGTGCCGAAATGCATTTAAAAAGGATTCTGAAAGCTTATATGAGGCTTCGGCAGTCTGTAATAGTCATATCAAGTGAATATCTGCCACATTTACAGTCTATTTAGCATCAAATTCCCTCTCTGTGTTTTCCTGTTGAGCTGTGGTGGAAGTATATTAACAAATAAAGGGACTTTGTTACAAAAAATACTAATGTTGAAAGATAGCTACTGGATTTGACTTATTTAGACAATTGAAGCTTTAGCATAAGACAAACTTTAAAATAGATTTTGCACAGAAGGAAGGCTGTGAATCTTGGCCCCCATTACTTTAATTTGTAAGGAGCAGAAGAGATCCTTTACTTAAGAAAAAGTACAAATATTGCTGTCTAAAAATGTTTAATTACAAGTAAAAGTAATTATTTGAAAAAGTTACTTATTAGAAAAGTGAACTTAAAGCATCAAAATAAAAAAAAATACTCATTATGCAGACTGTTACATTATTATAATGCATTGCATTGCTATTTAGATCAATAAAAATACATGTGAGAGCAATTTGATGTCATATTTCAATTTAAATTAAATAGTACTGCATTATAGAATATTATATACGTGTATCATAGGTCTGTTACACTTTATATGGCACATTTAACACAGTGTACAATGTACTTGAAAATGAAAGAATGACATTTCAAACAGTAATAAAATTATAACCTATGATTTTTCTGTCAAATGTTCATCTGATAAGTAATTAAAGCTATCAAATAAATGCAGTGGAGTGAGAAGTTTCCTCCCAAACTGTAGAGGAGTGGAAGTATAAAGCAGTGTTTTAGTAAATATACCCTACTTTGTTACTTTCTGCCACATTATGAAGAGATCTTTAGCCAGTGTGAACAGGAGGAATGATGATACAGCAAGAAAAAAATATTGCTGATTTCTTACTAAATACAGTGTGAAACAAATAGTTCTATATATATATATATATATATATATATATATTTAAAAAAATATAAGGAAACTGGATGTAATGGAACTGGAAGTAATTTAAAGCTCCAAAAACACAGGTGCGAGAACAGTCACGTGACCCCCCCCCCCCCCCCCTTTGTTTTTTTAATTAGGCGAAAACTATTTGAGATTTAGAGAAACCTTTTTTAACTGACCTGGCAGTTCACAAATAAAATATAGATAAATTAATTTATGCTACGCATAAACTGGAGTTTGAAATAGTCCTAAAGAAAACATTCAAGGTAAGTGAATTGTTTTCACAACTTATTTTTTTTTCTTGATAAACAACTTCGTCGCTAAACCAGCTAGCTTAGCTGCTATGGAAAAAACGCCTACAGGTGTTTTTAGTCTTTAATTAGCGTAATGCCGCCTTCACGTGGTATGGGAAAAATGATGCCCATTCCCCTGTGAATTGGGGAACGTCATGTTGTGTTCAAGTGGTTTTGTTTTCGTAATGAAGTGAAACGTGGCGGACCCTTAACGACGTTTTTAAAACCGACAATAAGTGAAAATGGCGATGTTATTATCATTTTCTATGCCGTAGCATTATGTAGGCTACACACTAACCAACTAAAAGCAGCCGAGGACGATTAACAGGATGTAATGCTTGGTATTCACGTCACTTTCCCTGCTCTCCGCCATGTTCAAAGGTCAAAGTTTATCTCGTCTCGTCAGCTCGTGTATCATAAAAATCTCCCAACGTTCTAGTGGAATTTACGAGGTGAGTGGGTGTTCGTGTGCAATTTTGATGTCGGTTTTTGGTATTTACGATAATTACCATAGGAGGGGCACAATTAATATCAGGGGAGGAAATTAGTACGTTTAGCCTATTGCACGTCAGTACAGTTTTGAGGTATTTGCACTGGGGTTTACATTTGATGTTAAATATGAATACTTTCTACTTTACATTTATCTGACAGATTTTGTTAGTTTTCAGAAGTAAATTTCACTTAAAATTATATTATATATTATTTTAATACTGTAACTGTTTATTTTTAAGAAAATGTGTTATGCACATTGCCTAAAATGTGCTATATAAATAGTCTATATACTTATAATGTGATGCAGTACTTTTGCTGATATTTATAGTAGTATAATATAGTCTTGATAAGCATTTTACTTTTGATATTTTAAGTACTTTTCACTGATAAAGTGTGTGTACTTTCCTTAATTCAGGAGTATTACTTGTATTGATTTTTTACAGACATCAGTATTTCTGCTTTTACTCAAGTAAAGGATCTGAGTGCTTTGTCCACCACTGAAACTCCCGTTTGAGACATTTGATCCTCCTTCTCCACCCAAGAGACCAATGACTGTAGGTAAAGTTTTTATTCCTGTGATCAGTCTGTAATATTGCTGCTTAAATATCACTTTATTACACTTCTAACATAACTTTTTCAATGGACACTTGATTTATAAAACAAGTTTAACAAAGTGCTGCAGAGAGAATAAATAAAACAGTAATATATATATATATATATATATATATATATATATATATATATATATATATATATATATATACATTTTAAAAACACAGTAGAATAAATAAAGGCATATAAAAGCACTCTAAACTACATAAACACATAAAACGTAGACAACAATGACTCACAATAATAAAAGACAATACGACGCCACACAACTCTCATGCTGGATTAAAAGACAAGGAGTACAAATGATAAAAAATGCATGAGACATTTATATGTTGTAGCATTTGTAAAGTGCTCTGAATGTATGTGATATAGGCTTGTATAAGGTTTGTGTAGTAGATATGTTAAGTTCTAACCTCTGTCGTTAAAATAAGAATGGGGCACAGAGTACTGTTGTGCAGGTGAACCACTGGTCTCGGTTTTTTTTCTGTCAATGTGTGGCTGTGAAGTTTCTCTGGCCTGTAGGTGGTGCTCTGGTGTAGTGTTTCAAAGGGAGGAATCCCCTGGGAGGGAGGGATAGAGAGAGAAAGAGAGAGAGAGAGAAAGAAAGAAGGAATGAGAGGATGTTGCAGACGCAGATGCCTCTTAAAAGACTCCAAACGCACACAACCGAGTTACAGGAATATGGGTAAAACGGTCAGAGGACGCATGCGCATACTATTTACCAGTAAATTGGATTTTTTAGGATAAAGTTGTTTTCATTGAGCCTAAAGCCAAATCCTCAAAATCCCCCATCATTGATTTTGAAATATCCTGCAGGACAACATGGCTCATTGTGGAAGTTATTTCGTGATTTATAAATTAGGAAAACTTCAAACTACTTAAAGGGCTATTGTGTTCAATATTTAGTCCATGTTAATGGCTTTGTTTTGTCTTTCTGTGAAGATAAGGACTGATCTTAATAGTCTACTTTGTGAAAAAGGGCATTATTCCCGCACCCCCATTCCGTTTATTCCGTTAAATACATGATTACATAATTAGGCATTTAGAATAGGCTATTAATTGCAAAAAAAATGTATGGGGGGAGGATACACTCCTGGAGCATGTTAAAAGATCATCAAAGAACAAAAATGCAGATTTTAATCCCCCTACAACTATGCAAGTGTCGTAATTATGTTGCTGTGTTGCCTAATCTCTATATTTAAATGATCCTCCGATTAGATATTCAAATCCGATGATCTGATCATTTCACCCCGGTATTGTAGCCTATTTGTGTCAATTCCCCTTTGGCATCGCCAAATCCCATTCTCAACGGGGCGAATGCATTACATAAACCTTCGCTTGGCTGCGGGAGCCGTACCTCACTGAATAAACCTCGATTTTAACAAAACATGAGCTCTATTTGATCTTATCCTCCGTCATATTCTGGTTTGCTTATAGTGGACATTTGTTTATAGAGTTTAAGTTTCTTATATATTTCTTCTAAAAGTCTTAAAGCTGCTGACATCAAAATGAAATGGACTTGTCTCACTTAAACCGCATTCACTATCTTTAAAATCGATTGGATCATAAACATGATTATGCTCATAAATGGCTTGATGGACAATGTCTGTTACTGCGCATTAATAGCCTGCGCATTAAAGCAGCTTCAGGGTAGTTGCCAGGGACCTAAACGTGTATTCGTGATCCCCTTTTTTTCACAAGACCGGAGGTATTGAGGGGAAATTCAAGACCTTTGGTCAAAAAACGCATCGGTTGAAACATCTTTCAGCCCATGTCGAGAAGATCCGCTGAGAAGCTGCAAACTCCGGCGGCGCATCTCTCTCTCTCTCTCTCTCTCTCTCTCTCTCTCCCTCCCTCCCTCCCTCCCTCTCCCTCTCCGCTGCAGCACCCCCAACACCTCAGTTGAACAGGAGCACCGCACTGAGTCACATCTATACACACGCGCGCTCTCTCTCCACGCACACACACGTACACGCACACAAGCACAGCCTCCTGCGGTATCCCACACAAGCGCAGCGGCTTTTCCAACGGCATACCAAGTGCTTCAAACGACGGGGGATGGGAGTTGGAGCTCCCGGGTCTCAGAGCGCTCAGCGCGGCGTAGTAGGGTCCTGCTGACCGGGGGATGCTGCTGGAAGACTGCTGCTATTTCTTTTTTTCCCCGTGCAGGAATCGCCTTCAAACTGCCTCTACAGGGGATTTAAAGTGGACACGCCGTGTGATCAGGATATAACATTTATTCTAAGCGTTTCCCATTTGGGGGGGTGGGGGTGTAAAAGGAGTTGGGGATTGCTTTGGACGTGCCTCTTATCCGCAGTGTCGATGCGGCTGTGAAGTGATATCTGCATAGATTACAGGTAAGGAACGAGGCTTGTCACAGCGTTAGTATCTAACAGCCAGGGCTGTTTCTGGGATGCTTCGGTATCATTATGGGCAGTTTTTTGGGGTGTGAGGTTGCCACTGCACCAGCCAGGTGACGGGGAGGCGTGTTGCACCTGTTTAGCTGCGCCATGCCCGCTCTGCGCACTCCGGCGATCGGGCGGGTTTCATTCCGAAGCCGTCGATTTGGATCGTAAGCGAATTGCAGAACATTTCAATGACCCGCTATTTCGCTCAACTTGGGACCTTTAAATATTGGATTCCCTCCGTTTGCCGCTTCGCAGCATTCGTGCCCTTCATCCACTGAGCCAGAGAGCTGCGTGGCCAAATATGTGCTTGTGCCTGTTTCAGCGGTAAACTCTGAAGGTTAAAAACCTTCCGAATATGTGTCGGGGATACCGCGTCGGATTTACGCAGTGCCTTCGGGGACAAAACCCGTGCGTAGGACTTACATTTAGCAGCGTATAAAAGACGTCTGGACTAATAGGAATTTCATTCACGGCTTTAATTTGGGAAATTGCACAAAATGATCTACAACTCAGGATAAACACTGACCGTAACTCTGCGACTTGTTAAAATTTAAAGGCTGATAATAAACATGGCGCGTTGCTTAAAAAAAGTTCCTTAATTCATTCTGCTTTAGAGCAAGTCCTGCATTTCCAGAGCTCCACGTTGGAATTATTTCCTGCAACGTAAAACTATTTAAGCGTAACTATTTTAAACATTCTGGATAGTATCAGGATTTCCCTGGAGCACATTTCCGAAATATTTTCGCTTATATTTCTGTCCTTAAAATAACATAGCATTTGATATAGTTAGATAAAACAATGTAGCCGCACAGTTACCACGTCTACTGGCTCGTTTCTTCTCGTGTGCCTGGGATAAAGCAGTTCTCGCCTCAAAGCTTCTGAACTTGACCGATGTGGCTCAGACAGAGCGCCTCAGCGACGGGTGATGTGATGCTCAAGTTAACAGAAAACATCGGGGTATCTCTACAGGGACTCTTACTATCTGTGCAGAGCAGCAGTTTATTGTGACTCGGAATGGAATTTCATCATATGAGTTATAACCATATCATAATTTAAGGTTAAATACGTTTTCGTTTACAATGATGGGAAAGATTTGAGGTTTTGACACTGTAAAAAGGAGGAGAGACATGTTTTGCACATTTCCCGGTCCTGATAAAAGTATTTTAAGACCTTCCTGGAATGTGTTGCCTGTATATACATGATAAAGCAAAGTTTGAGTTCTTGTAAATGCTCAGTATATTAAGTGATATACTCAAAGGTGTGCTAGATTTTTATAGTGCTGCGGAATTGCTGTAAATGAAGTTGGTGACTTTCATTTACTAGACGTATGGATCACCTTCTTCTTAATTGCTCCACCAGGGTCCGTGTGTTGGGGGTCTGACGAAGTATGACGAAATACGTACACCCTTATTCTGAGTCATAATTTCCCAACATTGTATGTTTATCAGAGTTACTGTCACCAGTGTGATCTATACTTATACAGGGAGGTTAGTTGGAGTTTGAGCTAATGAAGCAAATATCTTATCAGTGCTCTGTCTCAACTGTTTAGTGATGTGGGTCCTTGAGTCCAAGTGCAGCTTTAGACCTCGTCCCTCACATCTCTCCTGATCCATCACTCCCTCCTTCCTCACCCCTTTCTCCCGTCCTTTCTTGCACCTCATGCACAGAAAGCAGCTGCCCAAGCCTATACAAAATGCAGAGCCCTACAGCAGTCACACACTGAGTACTCTATCCACCTGCACTACAGCCTCAATTCATCAATTCAGTGCCAAACCCTCCAAATTCTATTTGATGTAGCCTAACACTATACTTATACCATTGCTTTATTGTTTTTACAGTTAAAAAGAAAAACAAAAAAACATTAATTATACTTAGTGAGTTGTGTTTTCTGTAATGACTCATACAAAAGGCCGGCACTCATGCTCAGTTCACGCTAAACAGAGCATGGTGTAGCTATATATTAGAAAAACCATAAGGGGCAGTGTGGCTTCACAGGCTGGTGCAGTGGATAGATTGTTCCCATAGGCTTTCATTGATCTATTTGACATGGTAAAGTTAACATAATTGTTTGTTTATTGAATAATGATTAATATATACATATATTTCTTTGAACATTTAAAATATTTCTTATGTGTTATGTGAGGGGGTCATTGATGTCATTCTTTTTTGCATTTTAAGAATGCAAAAGTCATTGTGATGGTTCATCAGTCAGTTGAGCACCAACCTGATTGCTGTTTGATCGGTTGCCTTTTACTGTCGTTGCTGCTTAATGAGGTGTGTCTTGTGATGGAGAGGAGCTCACCTGCAATGAAACCTGTCCTTACAGAAAGTTATTCAGCTTGCTGCAGTACTTTGACTGCAGTGTTGCTCAGTGAACACAGTCTTTTTTTGTTTTTGTTTCAGTGTTTCCATACACTCCGTACAGACTCAGTTCTGAATGTTTCAATTTGTGTGATTGTCCCTTTGTACTTTTTGTCCTCTCCTCTGATTGTGTGTGTTTGTGTGTGCTCCTGTTGTCAAAATCTCCATGGAAAAAAACATTTAGTCCCTGGGCAGTTTGATAATCCTATCTCATTCATGTCTTGCCTCCTTGTCCTTTCACCAAATTCCAGCTCAGTCCTTAACTCTAAAGGCTATAAGAGCACTTGGCACTACTCATTCTCCCTCCCCTCCCTCCTCCCTCACGATTCTCCCTTTCTTTTACTCCCTCTCTCATTCCCTCCCAGTGTGCTGTCCATCAAAGGCTGCCTATAGGAATTGGAACAGCAGCCTTTATCGGTGTGTAAGCACCTCACATTGACATAGTACCCCCTGTCTGTCGTCCAATGTTATGGTTACAAGGCTGGAGTTTGGACCCAGAGAGCATAGCCTTGTCAATATTATGGCTTGCTAATGGATAAACTCTCACTCCAACCTTGGCAGTAAAGACATTCCATTTTGGGGGAGGTTCACATACTGCAATAATAGGCATAGAAAATCTTTGCAACGTGTTCTTGTCAAGGGGCAAATTGTGAATGAATATGAATGGGGGAATCCGAGTAAGATTCTCCACAGTGATATAAATGCCTGGTGGCAGTGTAGACTCAGCGGAAGTGTGTTTATGTGTGTGTGTGTGGGTGTGAATGATGCATCTGTGACTGGCCTGGCGAGGCCTTATATGAATACTCTGGTCACAGAGACGTATCGTCATGTCAGACTGAATGATGAGTCTGTGGATTGGACCTGAATGGAGCTCTCTGTTTGTTCTCATTCTCTTTCTGTTGCTCTGTTTCTTACTTGATGTCTCTCTCTTGCTCCCTCACTCTCTAACTCACTCACACACACATACATCCCTCTGGGCTGTGACAGGACTACCAGACACAGGCCAGTGTCCGATTAGACCCCCTCCTCTCCCTGCCGCCAAACACCACAGACGATTGCAAATTGTATTTGTGTCCCCAACTGTTTCCCACTATAATCCGTCTCTGATATTTTTAGGACTGCAAACACATTTTTTAATAATGCCTGCAGGGTTAATATGAAATGTTATTTAAACTTTTTTTGGGGGTACTTTTTATTATTTTTTTTAAGCTACCACAATTTAATACAGACAGTTGATTTTTCTGGAAAGTGATAACAGTGTTTGGTCTAGAATAAAAGCTTTAACAGTACTATAACTGGGGTTAATAATGAATTATAGTTATTTAATTAGAGTTGCTTTGGCCCCTTTTACTTGCTATATAAATGTTATCTTATATGTGTGGACTTGACCTTAGTGTGAGACTTAAGATTCAAAGTCTATTACATTTTAGTTGACACTTCATTACAAAGATGGTATCACTGACTGACAGTTTTGATCTAAATTCCAATTTGTGGGGAGGATTCTATGCTACATTAAGAGAGTAATTGCTTACAAGTATGTAATTAACCCTTTGGTAATGCGCCACAGAGCTGCATATTGATGTTTGCCACAGCAATGACAGCAGAGCTCTGAAGTGAGGATCTCCAAACAATAGGCGTTGTAAATTCTGTGTCGAGAAATCAATATGCGTCGCAGAGTCCAATTTAATGAGAACCTTTGTTCTTCTCGGAATGGTTTACTCAGCATATGTGTGACGAACGCCTACAGAAAGATGCATATTTAATAGAAATATATACAGTACCAATAAAAAAACATATACAGTGTGTGTGTGTTTGCACACACACCTACTGTTAAGTACTTATTTTTCCATCTTGGCAGCCAGAGTCCTATTAAGCTGTCACGTGCCTTTCATAACGGGGGCCCAATACATGTACATGCTACTATATCATAGTCACACCACTTTTATTTTCTCCCTCCAGCATTCTCTCATGTTTCTTCCTTTCATCTTTTTCTCAATCCTTCTCTCTCTCTCTCTCTCTCTCTCTCTGACTGTTCCTGCCTCCAGCTCTCTCCTCCCATATCTTCCTGCCTCTCTAAGCTGCCAAGCACATAACTTTATCTGTGTGTGTTTGTGTGTGGGGTTGGGCAAAAAAAAAAATCCCTCATGTTGTGACATTGGAATGACCTATGAGGCAAGATATAAAGTGAGAAGGAGACATGGGATGTTGCTGTTTTAGATGGGAATCAGGGAGATGTGGAAAGGCACCAATAGGTGGGTTTGCCAGACTGCTCTTTTTGATAAGACCATATTAAGCGGTTATATGGAGCCGTGAGTCTGATATAAACAGCTCTCTTTGATGCAGCGGCAGATGACACGCTGTGGCATATTGGCTCTTATGTTTGTGTGTGCCAAGCCGAGCATGACAAGCAGTAAATTAGTTTTGTTTCAGATGCATGAAATGATGAGAAAATTGCAGACGGTCTTAGGGCATTTTTTCCTCCCCTCGCTCTCTCTCATTTGCTCTCGCACCGACGCCTCAAGTCCACGGAAGGATTAAGCCCCTAATTCTGTTTTCATCCTGCCTGTCGCAAAGAAGCATGGGCACGCATGCTTAAGTATGCGTGCATGCATGCACACACGTTTTTATTAATCCATATCAGACAATACCTCAAAGCTTTTCAATATTTATCATGTAACCTCCAATACATATAAGCTATGGTTTTTGTGTCAAGACAACCTGCTCCTTTATTCCTAGTGTTTTTCTCCTGATCACTCTATACTTTCAATAATAAGGGATTCATTTAGTGAGGCTGGATTTCATAATATGTTGCTGATGCAGAAAAATTCTCAAATCTTATGAAGTATTTTACTACAACGTTGCATCCACAGTTCAACCAAGTGAGCATTAGGAGTTTCAGTGTAGCAGAAGAGGTTAATGATAGCACATGTTGTTGACAGTAGCATGTGTACACTGTTGATCCCCCACAGCTCTGGATGACATTGATGAGCTCTGTACTAAAGTTGAACTTGTTACAACCTGAAAAGAGGATCAGTGCTTACGGCGCTTGGTGCTAAAAGAGTTCAGTGACATCTTTTTGAGTTGTGAGCACTCATAGTATCACCTCTTCTTAGGGATGATAAGAAAACAACTTCAACAATACTTTAAAGGTTTTAGTGAATACAAACTTTTTTTCTGTGGAAAAAAAATAAAGCTGGGCATTGCTGGTCATACCTAATATTCTTAATATACTGTTAATGTTTCCTCTTTAGCTGCATGACATTGCTCATACTAAATTTCCATGACAAATACATGTATTGTAGCTTATTGAAAATAGCTTGTTCTCACTGAAATATAGTTCTACTATGATTGACAGGTGTTCTCTGACCTCTCTAGAAACAGACTTATTGAGCATATAATGATAATGAGAATACTATATTTTTACACTATATTATTGTATCGTGGCATAAGGGATCCCCGGTTGGATGACCAGAGGTTTTAAGTTAATGATATGTCTGACTACTCATCTTCCACCCACACACACCCTCCAGTTGTCGTTCTCACTTCCTGTCTGCTCTGGGTGTCAGGGGGCATCAGTATGCAGTGTTACCACAGTAATTGTGAAACAGCGGGCTCAGGGAGGACCCCTGCTGCGCTTTAGTCAGAAGGCAGTGGGGTAGGGGGAAAATCTGTTTTACAGTAATACCCTCCCCTTGCCACCCCACCTTCTCCTCCTGTCTCCCCCCTCCCCTCAGGATATATCATAGCAGCATAATGTTGGGGATGTTACAGAGAGGTTTAACAAGGCTTACATTCGGTTTTCATGTTATTCTTCTCTCTGTGTGCTACTCCCTTTTGAGTTTGGGATTTTGCCTTTCTTGAGTATTTTTTTTTCTTCATGGGATTTGGAATTGCTTGTGTGTGTGCGAATGCAGTGATTGACTCTTAGCCAGGGCCTAACACTCGCCAAGTGCTGGGGAGAAAATTTGCTGCTCTCCTGGAATAAAACGTGTTTCATTTGTTATGCTGGTTAAGCCTCAGACTATCATCACTGACAGGTATTGATTTTTGATTGTGGTGATTGAACTTTCAGGGAAGGGGTTGACTGTGCCAGAACATTAAAGTTTTAACTGTCTATCCCAGAAACCTGTTTTCATCTTTCCCCAAACCGGTGATTCATCAACCTGGTCCGTTTGCAGGGCTTGTTTACTCACATGCTATCATCCTTCAACTCAACATATGATTGATTTGTGTCATCTTTTCTCTCCGTCTTCTATGTTTTGAAGATTGTTATAATTGAGAAATATTGGAACACTAAGCTGAAATCTTACTACATACATACTTACTACAGTGGTTCTCAAATATTTAATGCCAAGGACCCTTAAACTCACAAAAACTAGACCTTGGATGACATCTGATAAGATTTTAGCTTTTAGATGTTTTATAACAGAAAGCATAGTAACCCCAAGGCCAAAATTATTGAGGACTGAAACCGCTATAATCAAGAACAAATAAATAAATACATAATGACTCAGTAAATAAATATTCCAATAAATGTCCATATTTATTAATTTTTTTTATAAAATTATAAAATTACTTTATTTATGTATGATTTTAGATTTTATTTATTACTTTATCAATTTTAATTTATATTTCTTCATGTATTCCTACCCCCATTCATTTTCACCTCAATATAAATTAAATAAATATATGTGCAAAAGGAAAATAATACACAAATAAAAAACAAATACTACTGCATTATATACATTTATTTATATTAAATTAAGGCACTCCTATATTTTCTGTAAACATTGTTATTGTGGAATTATAATAAAATCAATGTTTTTTGGGGACACATTGTCCATGTTGCTGCAAATATGAGGCAAAAAGCGCTATTAGACTACAACCAAAGATTTTCTTTCAAATACTTAAAATTGAGACGTAGAACCTAGTGAAATGATTGCTATTTTTGCTTGATAACTCAAGGCATGGATTCATTGTTACAGTTGTTAAATGGTCAGTTGTGACTAATTAATTTCAGCATTTATGAACCCTGTAATTAGGAAAGACAAGAGGATGGAGGTGACATAAAGTTTTCCAAATAAATAACAATGCAATAACAGGATGTCCACTATCTATAAGGAAAACAGTTTTTGGCTGATCAGTTCAGTACCACATCTCCTTCTCCCAGCTGTGTACACAGAGCAGTTGGGAGTTGCTGTAGACATCAGCAATACTACAATCCCCAGATGATAGTAGAAAATGAAAGGTGAGCCACTTTGTGGTATTGCGTCAAGCATCCTCCCTCACAGTTTCTTTTTCTGTTGGCTCTCAAAAAGGCCATCCTCTCTCGCTCCGATTCTACAAATGTAGCTCAAAAAAAGCACAAGTTCTGAGAGAGGTTTTCATCCCTCCCTCCATCCTCCCCTTTCTTTGTGTCCATCCGTTCTGCATTGTCATGGTAGTTCTTCCAGCTGAGCATTGATTGAGTTGTTCTGGGCCCACCGGCAAATCTGGCAACCAGATAATTATGCGGTGTGTGTGTGTGTCCATGTTAAGTGGACGTGTGTATGTGTCCGTAAGAGGTTTTTCTCCATGTCTATGGAATAAGCAATGCGATGAGGTAAAGCTTGCAGAAAATCAAAGTATAAAAAATGGCCATGACCAACTGTGGAGAAAAGGAAAGCAGGGGAGGAAAAGAAAGGAGGGGTAAGACCCTGGATAACAATTTGCATCCTCTCACTTGCTACTGTGAACGGCGGCTGGCGAGGAAGCTTGTCTGATGTGTTTATGCCATAGGCTTTGAGGGATGGAGTTACAGCAGGGAGAAAGTTTGAGGGGAGACAAACAGTGGGGAGGGAAAGCATGTAATTGTGTGTAAACCTGCCTGAACTCACTTTACCCAACTCTGTTTGTGAAATGCCTAATCCACATATTTTCAGCAAAATGCACCAATGTTAAGATGTTACTCTTTAAATTCAAAGTGCCACGGGTAACTCCATTTTTTTCTGTGAAAGGCAATGTCCCCAGGTCTGTAAACTAACTCAGTCTTGGTCATGGAGACTGTTCTCGAGCAATCTTGGCACCCCAAAGGCTCAGTTCTCAATGAGCACAGTTTTTCTGCTCTGTCAAGGATTAGCCCAGTCCTTGCTTGGAAGTTAATGCAGACAAAACAAACGGAAATTGCTGCAAAGGGAGAGTTGGAAATCTCATCCCATTGTAGCAAACCATAAATTCTACACTTGTTAACAGCTCTCTCTGTCAGTCTCTGTAACAGCCAATGGCAACAGGCGCAGTACAAAGTTGTGTCTCTACTCTTGCAGAGAGTAAGACATATGCCATGTTTTAATAGTGGACAGTATGATGTCACTATACAAGGCCAAAGGGACCTTGTTAGAGTGTGGATTTTGTGTCTGTGATGCTGTATGCTGCTGCCAATGGCTTGTAATCTCTGTGTGCTAGTGTGTAAGAGATAGAAAGTGTGAATGAGTCTGTAGTTTTTCCAGAATGATGATTGGATTTATGAGTCTTCTGAATGATTTAATCATGGCCCTGGTCCCACTAGACCTTTCTTCTCTCCTCCTCTCTTCCCTCTGCCTATTTGTTCCTCAGGACGTCACAAATCAAGTAGGACACCGACTCACATGTTCATGCTGTACACACACTTATATTTACAAATATAATTTCCCAAAAATGTAATTGTCTCTGACAGCATATGTTCAAATTTCAATTTCATGTTCAAAATTTCAAAGAGGATGATCTCAAATACACAAGACCTTGAAAATCACATAATATTAATGTCAGAGATCCCCCCAGACTTGTTTTAAGATGGATCTACTTACAAATTGTATAAATTCTTTCTTTAAATATTAAATAATAAATCAGAGTTAGCTATTTGTGATCTCACAAACTATTCTTGCAGGCCCAACCCTTAAAATGGGATTTTCAATGAACACAGAGAAACATTTCACTTTCAGTGGGTGAATGTAAAAACAGACTTCTAGTGCCAAACTGCTGAAATATTCAACTGTAGGAACAAGAAGAGAAACCCATTTTTGACTGAAGGGGGGCTCTCTTTGTTTCAGAGATGTGACTTTTTTTTTTTTTACATCAAATATAAACTGGCTGATATGTAGTAAATCTTAACATGCAATACATGTTTTTCATATTGTGCTTTTGTATTTATAGAAGAGAGGGTTTCATTATATATGTAATAGTTCAAGGTAGGGATGTGAACTGTCAATTGGTTAACTGCTGACAATAATTTTGACTGCTTTATGCATGTTGGTCTTGAGGTTAATTTAACATTCCTTAAAATTAACCACTTACTTACTGGTTAATGGGTGTCAGCCTATCAGAAGCAAAATTAACCTGATCTGACATCCCTAGTTCAAGGGCACCACCTCCACTTGACCAGCCACTTTACACAACATCATCAATAACAGCATTTGACCTCTTGTCCTTCCCTTTCCAGTCAAGCACAGCAAGGTGTGTAGGAGAAATATAAAGGTGTATGTATAGGCTGTGGCGGTGTGTGCATTACTCTTAGCAGTATCCTTTTAACCCCAATGTAGGCTGCAGAATGTATTTGTGTGTTTAGTTTAAATTCACCTGAATGTCCATGAGTTTGTCATGATCCGCTGCATCAATGACAACATCAAAACATTTTCATAACAAGCCCAAAGGAGACTCTGCACTGTAATCATTGACAATTATTAGCAATTACTGGCAATTACCACCTATTATGGCATCATGCCAATAGTGGGTTTTGTAGTTTAGATGTGCACGTTTCTCATTGGACAGTGGAAGAATGACTGGGGAGAAATGTTTGTGCACATGTGAACTTCATATAGGTCCTTATAGATAATTAGAATGGAGGGTTTGTGGAGCATCCTAAATATGATATTATTTAATAATCACCATCATTTCTCATGATAATGCCATTTTTATTATATCGCTTGCTCAGCACTACATGAAACCTTAACTTTCTTCTTATTCTTTTAACCTTTTAGGGAAATGACACATATACTCATTTATCGTGCAAGCTATTTCTTCTTTCACCATCTTTGCTCTTACACTGGCAGCACTTATAGCATGAATGGAATATCTCAGCAGCTGGAAGGGCACTTTTGACAAATCTGTCGAAGTGCTCATTTTTCAGTTTTGCAAGACCTTTACCACAGGGCTGCAAGTCTCTGCAGGTGTAGACATTCTGTCTACACTAGTACATTCTCCTTCCATCCAACATATACTATACTAATAATTTAAACTGGATGGGCATGTGAACAGGATGACAAAATATGACATACGTTTTGGAAAAGGAGAGAGGAGAGAAGTAAGGTCCTATTTATGACATATGCCCATCAGCGTTCCTGCTAGACTTGGACCAAAAGACATATATGTTAGGATCACTCCTGTCAGGGACCCTGACCCGAGTTCCTTTAATGTAACTGAATTGTGAGTATCTGTGCCTAGTGAATGTAAATTCAATACATGGACCACTGGTTGATACCAGTAAAATCAAGTGCAGTACTTAGTTTTCTGTTGACATTGTTTTACTGAGGTGTCCATATTTAGGCTGTAGTCTGTAGTGCTTTTGTTTTAGATGGCATAAAAGATTAAAGGCTTTCTAGTGTCCCCCCTGTGACTGCTTAATTGTTAAAAGACCACCAAATGGGAGAAATTAAAATTTCTCCCTGATTTTAAAATGGGTCTTGGTTCCATGGATTAGAATGATATTGACTTAATTTATCTGGCATTCAAACACAAATTACAGAGCAATAACAATTTAAAAAGGCACTAAAAGCCAGTCAACTGACCTCATTCATGCTGTGCGTACTAAACCAGTAGATCTTTAAGACTCTTCGTCATCACCACTCTGGATTATAAAGTAAAGCTGTAATCCATGAGCTTCTAGCAAACCAAACCACTGCACTAGTGGGTTTGTGTGTGTGTGTGTGATGGAATAGAATAAAAAGATGGATTAATATGAATGTTTTTGTCCAATAGATTATTCCTTGTCCTTTGTACTGGGCTCATCACACATGTACAGAAGTTGGTAGCACACATGCACATACTGAGTGCATCGTCACACCTTGGTGTGTATTTCAAAAATACATTTATATTATGAAGAAAACAAACAACAATGTAAACACAGTGAGTGGTGTTGTTTGATTAAAGCAATAGTTTAGTGTTTCATTATAATATAATATAACATGTCTATGGGGTCAATAATCAGTGATCACTGTCTTTATTTGTAATGATGAACATATGAACTAGGGCAGGTCTGATCATGTTTACAGCAACGCAGCTAAAAAGCCTGATTCAGCCAATGGCTGAATTGAGAAGCCGTTTGGCTTGTAGACATTTTTCTTTCTTTCCTGGCGCCAAACAAGCTGTAACCAGTTGGAAGTAAACACCATTTAACAATGTTCTCAATGTCTTGATGATTGAGAGCTAATGATAAAGTATTACTGGAAGTTAATAACAGTGAAGGTGACTTGGCAGTGCTTAGCATGACTTATATGATGCAATACAATGATTGATTCACATTCACAAGGATAGAATTGTTATCTTTAAAAGGGATTACATTCAGTGTATGCCAAGTCCTGCTGTCTACAACTGTCCTGCAGTAATGTGACAGTAATTGCACCGTGGTACTTCTGTGGGCTCCTTTGTTCTGCCACATTTAAAAAGAAGTCATACACATTTGTTTTTTTTCCACATTTCTATTAGATCTGAGGGTATTCAAATGTTATGGTGCCAATTTACATGTGCTTTCCCTCAAGGGACTACTGGTCTCTGGGCTTGTCTCAACCTGGATCACTGTAGTTATTTAGCATTCTGCACCCTTCCCTTAGGCTCTGAGCTTGTCTGTGAGTACCTGTGTGTGTGTGTGTGTGTGTGTGTGTGTGTGTGTGTGTGTGTATGTATGTGTGGAAAGGTGTGTGTGTGTGGAAAGGTGAGGGTGGGGGGGTAGGGGGGAGAATGCCTGTCAGTATTTCTACATGTCCAGCTAAGCTAGACCTTTTCACAGACAGTTTAGCATTCAATATTGAATTTATTTATCTAGATCTAGATCTAAGTTAGGGGAAGGACTGAGGGTGAATTTGAAAAAAAGATTTACATTGATCATACAACTTTCACATCACCTCCACTGTATAGTCTTACATAAGCAGTTTATTATGATTGGTGACCTCAAGTGTGCTGTGTGCAAATTGAAGTGTTATAATTCCTGATGTATTACCTGCTTCACTGGCACTGACAATCTCCTGTAGTGCTGAGTGAAAGCAGGAGTGAAGGGGGGAAAGGGAAGAAAGGCTAATGTGAAAGAATAACTTTAAGGATGTCACCTTTGCTGGAAATCAAGTATACCACAACTCAACCAGCCTCATTCCATAAATATTAAAAGCTCAGAGGTAACATTATGTCTGTGTATGTGCATGGAGGCATGCTTCGGAGTTATTTTGGGTTATGTATGGGGTTGTGACGATCTGTGACTGTGTCGACAGCCTGAGTATTGAGCAAAACTTTAAAGTGTTTTTAATCAACCTGTTAATTTAATCTACAATTTGACAGACATGAGACTTCTGAGGCCAACATGAATATTAATTAGGGAGTAGTTTTTTGACATAACAAACACATTTGATGAAGTTTCTTAAATTTAGTTCTTAAAGAATATTAGATGTATCTGTGATAACCAACAATTACCATGTTGATGTACTTGTTAAGCTGCAATTGTGATTGACACAAGCACTTCCATAATGATTGTTGAGCAGTACCACATGAAAATCCTGCCCTGAAGGTAACAGACAGCAAAGCCATTTATGTCTCTTAAACCAAAACACACACACACACACACACACACACACACACACTACACACACACACAGCAGACTACACTAGCGTGTCTTGTTACAGTGTTTCTCATACTGCAGCAAAACATTCAGTCATTCAGGCTTCAAGCAAAGTCAGACTCATAATTAATTACTGTGTCGAGAGGAAAATAGAGATACTGGAAACCAGAGATGAGAAAGAAAGGGTGAGGGGGGAAAGAGGGATAAATAGAGAGAGAAAGAGGGGGAAAGGCAGAAATTTAAGTCTCATGAAACAACAGAAGAGCTAAGGGAGAACTGGAAGAAGAAGGGGTACAGGAAAGGAAGAATGGATGGATGTATGGGGAAAGAGGAGGAGGACGTGTTGGGACTTAAGATTGTGCCAGTCGGCAGCTGATGGAAGCGAGAGCTGATTTGTCTACACGGCCCTGCATTCCTGTCTGCCCGTTAGCACAGGGAATAAGGGAATTGGAAGAGAGAGAAATGGAAAAGGAGAGAGAGCGCTTGAGGCTTTGAATTTGTTCTATGAAGGCAACTGTCAGACAATCCTTAGCAACGCCATTTAAGAAGGATTCTTGGCTGCATTTATTGTAATTACTGCAAAATATCACTGCCTTTTTTGATTCGAAATGAGCTAATATGGAACAACGTGACTATAACCGGGGGACAGTTTGAGGGATGAGAATGTCTTTTATATGTTTTTTTTGATTATATTGATAAGAGGGAAATATTTAAGCTCCTGTTCAATGCTTCTCATCACCTCATCAGAATTTTGAAAGCTTTTTGATACCACCCCTATCTTTTAAATTGCTTATTTTGTTGCTTGTCAAAGGGGGCCTAACATTTGACTCTGGATTGCAGTAGTGGTCATCAACTTCACCTCATTGTACCATCTTTCCTTTAAAACTATGCCCACATTGGTTTATTATGCTGGTAATTGATAAATGTAGCTCTTCAATCATAGTTATTTGTGTACCATTATATGATTAAGGTCATTAATGTTCGCTGATGAGTATTATTGTACTGATAAAATGATGTCTGTGTTTCTTTGTTGGGACTCAAACATCCTAATTGAATTCAGAGCTTCATATTGAGTTTACCCTGTAAATGGCCCTCTCTGGTCACCGTTCTGTTGTCCCTGTCACACGCAGAGGTTCCGCCCATTCAGGAAGTCAGCTGCAGTCTAACCCAATCAGCAGAAGGCGCTGACGGCATGCTATCAGGCTCTTCAACAGTCCTCCTAATGACATTAGAGTCTCTTGATCTGCACTGATGATAACACACTCCACCAATCTCAGCCTGCATCAACACCCACTGCATAAAGGCCCAACCTGAGCCAAGAGTGTGTGCATGTAGAGTTTGTCAGTATGTGTGTTTGAGTGACCTTACTTTGGAAACAAGGACTCTTGGAGTGCTATTACTCTCTTGAGGACTCTGTCACTCCCCAGTTTTGTTGATTCAATGCAGGATTAATATTTCTGTATTGAATATATTCTGAAGCCTAACCCTTAGTGTGTGTTTTAGAAAAATGATTGTTTCAAGCCCATGCTAGTAAGGAGGATTATTAAATCTCAGATGTGAAAGAGAGGCAAAAAATGAAAAGGATTGGGTGAGGAGAGGGGATGGGCAGATGTCTGCTTTTTCTCTGAAATCCAGAGGGGTTGCCTAGTTGGATCTTTGCCTAGACCCCTTCTTTGAAATAATCTGACTCACTCACTCAGTGAAAAGGAAAGACATCAAGTTTACAAGAAAGAAAAAAAAATGTGACACAGAAATTGTGTGTACGCTTGAAACATTCATACTTGACCACTGATTCACTATACTTGGCTTTGCTGCTGTCATACAGTATCTCTATGAAAGAATTTGTCTTTCCTATGCACATACAATTTCTATCCCCCTTTTCTTCTACTGCTTACAGTTGACTGCTTTGGCATGGTGGGAAAGGAGTATTTTTTTTTCTTAAGCAAAACCTGAGAGAGATTCATCAGTTTGTTTAGAGTGGCTGAGATTGGCACCAAAATGAGAATAGCTGGTACACCTTAAATGAGCCTACGCAGGTTAATCTAACCCATTGACACTAACCTCAGATGCAAAACTCTTTCACTTTTCCCGCAGTTGGGGAAGCAACTGACTTTTGGTCTTGAAAAGCTTCAGCAATTATTTGCAGAAAGCCTACACTTTACATTTACTGCTGGAGTGACAATTTACTGCTAACATTTTCCTCTACTCCACTTGCATTTACTGTCAAATTTCTGCTGCTTGGTCTCACTCTTGCTCAACCAGACACCAGTCTCACATGGCAAGACCATAATATACTGTTAGCATAGTCTTGCCTCAGCCGTTATTATTTCTGCTATAGCAATAAAACACTCTGGCTTGTTTTCATTCCTTTCAACCAATAAAATCATCATCTTGACCAGTGATCAGTATTGCTTAGACTAGGATGCAGTGACTAATTTTAGCCCTAGCATGAAAATGGCTGCAGGAAATAAACCTACATAAAAAAGTAAAAGACATATGTTCACTATGTTATAGAACTTTTACTGATTAAAAAAAGACAACATACCTTGACATTTTCACTGTGTAGGTTTCTAGCTTGGAGGTTGTGGTTCTTGGTATTTCACATCAGGGACAGGGATTTTTAAATGGTAACACAATTAGCAGAAGGGTAATTCAGTCAGTCTACATTGGGTGAGATAGACTATCCACACATTGACTCATTATGCACACATGTTACGCACTTATTCGTTAACGTCTTATTCCTTAATGGAGCTTCGCTACTAGAACAGTACCATTCATATACAAGTCATTTTCAAGAATGAGCGGAGAGAGAATTCTAGGTTTTAATACATTTGTTGATGATAACTTATGGTGGTATTGGTCTGGCACAGTGTGCAAGTGAAAACCATCAATATACCGTAGATAAAAATGATCTTGTTTTAGCAGCACTGCTCATAATTAGGAGGAACACTGTTCCAATTGTTGTTCTGGGAGTTTGGAGACAGTAACAACTTAGTTCCAATACACTTACCAGCCATTTATTTAGACATGACAATGATCATGGCACTCTTCCCTCATGTAAACTATACCGTTTGTGGCCAAACCCAAAGCAGTGATAGGCCAGTGTTTATCCCTTTCATCACCTGGGTATCCCAAGAATTACATTCAGTAATCCAGTAATTTATCTCCACTTTTAAAAAAATATTTAACCTAGATCATGATCTTTTGCCAAGTGTAAACAAAGGTTAGCTATACAATATGTAGTTGCTAGACTGGCTGTAATGTGGGGCAGAGTAGTCCACTATAATTATTCTGGTGAGTGATTTTCTCTTATTTGAGGTGATAAGATATGCAGTCTAAACTGGGAATTGTCCCTCCTTGAGAAAGTGAGCTCACCACTACAGCTCTGGAGCTGCCAGGAACTGCAAATGGAAGATGTTTGTCTTTAACTGACTGAACAAGGGGAGTTAATTTCCTTTGAACATTACACTGTAAGTGCACACTGTTAAACTCAATACTAGCTTTAATAGTTAAAGATAATGCATTGTTTGCAGCGTTGGTGCTTGTAAACACTGGCTTGCTACATCTATAGTACATAAGTACATAGTTTTCTGTCATTCATATATGATGTATCCTGTTGACAGTACAAGCCTAAGGCTGTCTTTGTAATATCAACAGCTCTGTGGTGGATTAGACCTCCTAACCCCGATCAAGTCAGGGTATCTGGTGACAGTAATCCATGCTGCTAATCCATGTCTTGATGTAAACACCAAGGACATCCTGCTTTCTCCCTCTTTCTTCTCTGTCCTTGGTTTCCTTTTCTACTGCTGCCTTCTTGAGAGAAATGAGTGTGCCATCTGTTTTGTGTATCAGCAGGGGTAAGCTTAGCCAGATAGGCATATTAGACCTGATCACTTTATCATTACTGTTTGTTCACAGGTCTGTGTGTGAATGTAGAAAATGTAGATCTTCATTTTGTTTTTGTGTGATTAATAGTCACGGAATTGATTAAGTATTAGGTTTTTGTTTGCTGCTGATAGTTTATAAATACCCAGTGGAAAAGGTGAAAATATATTTAAAGGACTGAAACTGAAAGAACTAATTGCATCTAGGAAAAATAAAATTCAAGTCTTTAAGGTATTGATCTACCAAATGCACAAAACACCATACTGATCATTTCTGAGATTGTTATCTAAGGACGTTATTCTGTAGCTTTGTGTTATTGTCCGGTGAGTACATTGAATTAGGCTATTACTTGCATGTGTCTGTGATTAAATTAAAATTTGAGATCATACTTTTTACATACATTTGTCCTCAAGTAAAATATAAGTATGCGTGCGTTTAATGCATGCGTGTTGTTCAGGATGTCAGAATGGTGATAATGAGTTGTGAATCCTCCTGTGCTCTATCCCTTGCCAATTCTCTTATTCCTGTAGGCAGGATCATTGCATGGAGTATGCGTAGATGTTTGGGTTCTCACCTTAGTTACAGCTACTCCTGAGCCGAATGCTTGGATAGTAGAGGCCCAGCGGCCACCAGCAAACAGAAAAAGCCTCAGTTTACTTTGCTCTGGTTTAATTCTTTTTTTGCCAGTGTTGTAGTGGGGGGCATAATGCGTTCTCTTGTTGATGCCAAGGTATTATGCCAGAATGTGTGTGTTGGGGGGGCGGGGGGGATTCCTGCTCTGTATGCTCGCAGCATTTTTGTGTATTTTATGCAGAAGTGTCAAGGAGTTTGTCTCTTGCTGTGTTGTGGTCTGGATTTTTGTGTGGGTGGTGTGTGTGTGTATATGTGTGTGTGCATTTGTGATTGTGATTATGCTAGGCAAGTGCAGGCACACTGTTTTCTTCCTGTCCCAGTGTGTGGCTGCGATGCAGAGTGATGCTTATTCCTCTGATCAGTGCCAGAGCTCAGCAGGGGCGGGGTGCTGGGTGGGTGGAGGTTTGGGGGTAACTTCACTACTCCAGTCGCTACACTCATCTGGGACACACATCACTGTTTTTCTGCTACTTCAATTGTCATCTGTCTTTTCTGTCTTTCTATTTCTTGTTGCAGAATCTTACCCCAACATGAATACTTCTCCTTCTACTACAACTAGTACTACTTGAGAGTATGACCCAAGGCACCTCATTTCCAAAAAATTCTATAATTTAATAAGAGATTTAACAAAGCTACCATACAGACCTTAAAAGTAGCAGATCGGAGCAAGTGTGTAATAGTAAATATCAATGGTAATTATAATTGATAGATTACAATAACAAATTATTAGAATATTATAATATGAATTATGAGATAATAATTATTATTAATGTATTAACATTAATTAACTATTAATAACAATTACTTACTTAGTAAAAGTAAAAGTATACTTTAGAAAAACTATGTAGAGCAAAGCAAAATATATGATCCAAGGATCAAGGTGTGTAGTGAACTACCCAAATGTATGATTGTGTTGTTGCATGTATAATTCTGTCTTCATGTATACACATTTCTACAATAGAATTACTTCTGTGTATGTGCTCGTGTCTGTATGAAGTCTGTGTAGTTTGAGTTAGCAACGGGAGAAAGGCAGCGGTGGGAAGAGTGGAATATTTAGTGTATTTAGGAGAAGAGATTATCTCTTCACCACATTACTCTGAACACAAGGCATATCTTTGGACTTTGACATGGAGAAATGCAATTTACTGGCTTCACAAATATATGATGCAAGATCAGTGGATCAATGTGAACGGGTCAAGAGGAGAACAAAACACAGTTAGCTGATGTATTTCACGACCTGATAAATGCTGCACAGATAAACTGACTTTATTCAAGCAGAATTCTACAGTTTAAAGTCTAACAGAACATCAATTGTAGAAGTAGTTCTTATGTTATACAGTACTAACTCAAAAGGATCAAACATGTCTGAATCTTCACTGATTCCTCCACTTTGTGTGACTTGGCCATGTTTTACTTCATATTTCTCCACATTCTGTTCTATATTTTAGAAATCTTTATCATTGTGCTTCTGTGCTCCAGTCAAGTCTTTTTTACTTGTCATGTACTTCATTGTTGTCTGTTGGCATGCACTTGTGATCATCATGAATTCATAATCATTCACCCTGTGACAGATTATCCGAGATAAGTGAACAAAAATCTGTTTTATTTTTTTATGAACATAAAGGATTATGTGTAATTAGTTGCCCTATTTCTCATAATCTCCTAATCACATTTGATCCATAGTATATTTATGAATGTGATGTTTTATTTTTAAACATTTTTTTACATTGCGAAGTTAAGCTGTTTACTAATGACTTTTGACACTTTCTTCATTTCCAAGTCATCTCTTTAATTTAAATGGCTCATTCACATTATAAATAGTAGTCTCAGCTTTTTGATATTTCACCTCCACTTGTCATGTCAGGCCTTGGCTCTTCAATACACTGACATATCCATACCAGCTTTGCCTAATACTACTGTCCCTGAAATGAGCTTTTTAGCATTGCACCACTTTGAGGGGTTGACCTTCAAATGTATCTGTTGTTTGTGTTTTGTCTGAAGTTTTTAGCATTAAATATGACAGCCAGAAAAAATGGATGCGTGAGACAGAAATCTGCAAAGCTGTCATCTGGTTTTTGGTAGGGGAACACATGTTATCCGTCTGCCAACAAACTCTGGTTTGTAGCCATGATATCACTTCTTTTTTTACTTATTCTCTTCTCACATTATACTTCCTTCCTACCGGTGGTTTTACTTGTTGTCATGTGATTGCTCCTGGCTGGCTGCAGTCTTTAAGGGCAAAGAAAATAGAATCGGAAACAAAAAAATTCCAATTATTTTATAAAAAATAAGCTCATACCCAGTTGCACACAATATACATATGCACTCACAGTGTTGTTTATGCCCACAGTTCTAGTGATTTAGTAAGTGCGTGTCAGGGAAAGAGTGTGGTGCTAATCATGAATTCATTAGCACTCTTTGATGTCGATGGAGCTACGAATCTGTGACTGTGTGTGTGTGTGTGTGTGCGTGTGTTTGTGCTTGAATAACTCTGACAGCTAGCCCAGAGCAGCCAGCTACATACTAGGTACAGAACATAAAGCCCCCTCTACCCTTTGGATTATATCTACTGCAATTGTTGGCTAGTGTGTGGATCTACTGTAACATAGCTTCACAACTACACAGCTGTTTGTGCTCATGGTTCTCCTCAGAACTTTACCAACTTATCTAAACGCAATCAGTCAAAGCAAGCATTATAAAGCGGATACAATCATTTAGTCAAGTAATTAGAAGTTCTTTTACTGTCATGCATTAATTTTCACTTGTTCTCAAAGATCATCACTTTATATTATTTTTTTTCCTCCAGTATCACACCTAATTTTAATGTGTATAGAAGCAGATGAGGGAAAGGCATGTACTAATGGCACGTAACTGAATAGAGATAAACTCTCTGTCTGCTGTATAAATCCTCAGAGCCAAAGCAAGCTTTAATTAATGGCGCTTGATGATCAGCAGGCAAAGGCAAACAGCAACTAAGCAAGCTTGCCCCCCCATCAGGGAGGATAATTGCATTTCACCAACAGATTAATGTGGCAGACACACTGCCATTGAAGGGTACCACAGATGAGGATGTATTTCTTTCACTTTCACTGTTTCAGTGGTTAAAGTTAGCAAAAGTCCCATTTATTTCTGAATGAGGACTTGTTGCCTTTCCTTTGTTTTGAACATCATCTATGTTTGAGTGCCGTAGCGTTCATACTCAAGACGGTGGGTGGGTTGATGTGAAGTTGGTATAACAGTCTCTCTGGCTCAAGCTGAATGCATCCCACAATACATTGAGAAAATTAATGAACAAGTGATGATCATTAATCAAGCATTATATATCATAATGCATTGTGCTGCATGATGCATGATGACCGTACCACGCAGCGCTACTTAAACAGAAGCTCCAGTACCTGGAAATATGTTTAGTAGTATGTCAGACATGATGACAGCACGTCAATTCATTGGTGTTGGGTAGCAAATTTACACCGCCAATTACTATCTTGGCAGCATACCACAGTGTTTTTAATAGACCTCTGTTGATCATAGCTTGTGAAAAGAAGAGCCAGAAGTTTTCTGGTTTTAGATGCCCGTTTTCAAGAGTGTTGCCATGAAAACGTGTCTGAAGTCACACTTTGAAGATGCAGGGTCACAAAAACAACTTGGGAAACATTATTTAATGTTTACTGTGAAATATCTTAGAGCGCATATCAACCAGTTATTATCAATGGCCTGTCAATTACACACCCTGACTATACAGTAAGAAACATATTAGGCAACACAGATAAATCACCACAAACAACCAATCTCTCTAAATACAGAGAAATAGAATTACTTTCACCATGTATTGGAATATGCAACTCTTTACAATTCAATGACTGACACTACAGTTACAGGTAAACTTACACCTTAGATTTCACAATAGGCAATACACTTAAACCATTAACATTCCCAAACTGTCAAAACATCCAACTGAATACTAGGTTTCACCTAGTATTATTTGAGGTTTACTTACTTACGCTTACATTTCCAATTATTCCTCACTTAGTATTCACTGCAGGTATATTTTATGATATTGTAAGTGTTTATTACAATAAAGTCAGTATTTATCTTTTTGTGTCGGCCCCTTCAATCCCATCGTATTCCCCTTCCAAGTTTATCATCATAGCTATGATTGCTCTTTGACTGACACACACACACACACACACACACACACACACACACACACACACACACACACACACACACACACACACACACACACACACACACACACACACACACACACACACACACACACACACACACTTTTTCTATCTTTGTCTCAGTTTTTATCACTCATCATCCTCTCCAGTTATCTTATCATTTATTGAGAGTCTGTCCGCTCCATTTTTTTTTCTTCTCTCTGCCTGTCAGTAGATGTAGGAAAGATTGGTAAGATTGCAAGGAGGTTGCGTTTGGCACAACCACAACTGGTGTTTGTGTGGATATGAACTTGCTCGATCCGTGGCAGAATAATGTCAGGCAGAAGAATTCTACTTCTTTAGAGGGCAAAATAATAGGGCAAATAGAACTATTACCTTTTTGAGAAGGAATTTCATTTTTGGCTACAAAATGAGTAATTTTATTTTTATTCTTTTCCATGACACTCTAGTTTAAATCGAGCCATGACATCGCTAAGTAAAACGATCTCCTTTACGGATAAAGATTTGTTTCAATTTTTTCCCCTATACCTCTTCCACAGCAGCATGCAGATTGTTGATGAATTTAATTTGAAGACAAAAGATGTTACCATATTTTATTTACCTATTGTTAGGACATATTATTACCACTGTGCACACTAGTTTTTGGTAAAGTTAATACTTGGATCACAGTAGCAAACCTTGTTTTAAATTTGTGCATTACATGAGTGTACTTTCAGTTTGTATTTTGTGAAACACAAATTGGTTAAATAATGACAAAATATCTATCTGCTTATTTTTAAATTCAAATTACTTTTCATATGAATTAGGGTGTACACCACAATAATATTGTAGAGTTTTTATTCAAGATTGGATTTGGATTGGTCTTACAGGATGTGTATTGTGTCTCTGTAAAACTAATACCTGGGTAGTACCCAGGTGAACACTTCTTATTAAACCCAGCTTGCCACTGGAGAGGCCTAATGAGCAGGTGACACACACAGGGGACTATCATGTTTACAGGAAGTGCTGTCATTTCCTCCTGATTATTTGCGCTGTTTGTCTTCGACCTTGTACTGGGTGCTTTGACAGTATATATCCTAGATGCAGGTCTACATATAGGACAGTTCTACACTACATGCAGAATTTTCCTTAAAATGGCAAAGTGCTGTGTCTGGCTGCGTACATACTGCTGAGGGTCTGTAAATGACCCAAGGACTTTAGGGAAGCTTATTTTTGCAACCATTCGCATTTCCTCCCTAATTGTTCCTCTTCTTCACATAGACCAGTGTGTGTTTGTGTGTGCGTCCGTGCATGCATGAACGTGTACATGCATGTACACTTGTGTGTCTGTGTGTGTGTAGATATGTTAAAGAGAGAAAGGGGGTCCTTTTCTCTCCGCTAGCAGTGTCAGCAGGTGAGCTGCCCTATTGGGAGAAAAGAAAGAAATTGCCAAAGCATGCAAATTACTACTCCAAGGGGAGAATCAATTAGGTGCATAGTGGCTGGCGCAGAAAGGCAGAGAGGGGCAGGGGTCCATACAGAGAGATGGTGCAGAGCCATGCTGATCACCTCCTCTGAGACAATGCAGCTCCTCCTCTTCTGTCCCCCTCCTCAATCCATGTAATGATCCACTGTCTTAACCTCTTTCAACACACTGCCTTTTAGACCTCTTTTTTGGTCTAGCCCATTATATCTTTCATTATAGATTGTTCTGGCATCTCAAGTGTAAAACCTCTTCATCTGTTTTCCTTATTCTTCTTTAAAAGGTGCTCTAATGGGTGCCAGATGAAGTTAGAAAATAGGTCACTTAATCTAATGTTTTTTCTGTATAGATTGTTTATCTATCAATACAATGTGATAGTCATGTTAAAAATGTACAAATTTGAAAATTGTGTATTCATGTGCTGCTTTTCACTGTTTTGTCTCCTCCTAATTTCAGGTGCATAATGTTCTCCATCTCAAGAGAGGCTTGATCTTGATTGGCCGACAGTACTGGACTGTACCTCCTTCCTGCTCCTCAACTCTCCCAGCCTCCACACAGCCATGACGTCCCTCATCAGGACATGGACCTGCTTTTTTGTATGCTGCTTCCTGTCCACTTTGGCACTTCCTGTGACATCACAAACAGTGGTGCAGGCCCCACAGGTGCACAGTTCTGGCTCCCAGGTGATCACAGCATCTCTTCAGGAGGAGGAGTATGCGTCATTTCGTGCTGAGAATCCTGAATGGACATTTAACCATTTGGCAGTGGACTATCGCAATGGAAATGTTTATTTAGGAGCCGTCAATCGCATTTACAAACTGTCCCCAGCTTTGGAGGTCCAGTTATCCCATGAGACTGGCCCAGAAGAAGACAACCGCAAGTGCTACCCACCACGGATCGTCCAGCCTTGCAGTGAGCCACTGACACTCACTAACAATGTTAACAAGATGCTTCTGATGGACTATCGAGAGAACCGGCTACTGGCATGTGGCAGCCTCTACCAGGGTATCTGCAAACTCCTTCGCCTAGATGACCTCTTCAAACTTGGAGAGCCATCTCACAAAAAGGAACACTACCTCTCTGGTGTCAATGAGAGTGGCTCTGTGTTTGGTGTCATTGTTTCATATAGCAATGCCTCTCCGGACATGCTGTTTGTAGCCACAGCAGTGGATGGCAAGCCTGAGTACTTCCCTACTATCTCCAGTCGCAAGTTGGCCAGAAACTCAGAGGAGGATGGCATGTTTGCCTATGTCTTCCATGATGAGTTTGTGGCCTCAATGATAAAGATCCCTTCAGACACCTTCACTGTCATCCCAGACTTTGACATATATTATATTTATGGCTTTGCCAGTGGGAACTTTGTCTACTTCCTAACTTTGCAGCCTGAAATGGGAGGTGGGCCAACCACTGGGTCCTCCTCTGCCGGTAGAGAACAGGTCTATACTTCCAAGATAGTCCGCCTCTGTAAGGCAGACACTGCCTTCAACTCCTATGTGGAGGTGCCCATTGGATGCATTAGTGGCAATGTGGAGTACCGATTACTTGAGGCTGCCTACCTGTCCAAAGCCGGTGCTATCCTAGCACGCTCACTAGATGTGGCGCCAGATGATGACGTTCTGTTCGCTGTATTCTCCAAAGGCCAGAAGAGACATCCACGCCAGGCATCCCAGGACTCTGCACTGTGTGTATTTTCTCTGCGGAAGATCAACGAGAAAATTAAAGAGAGGCTGCAGTCCTGCTACAAGGGAGAGGGCACACTGGACCTGGCTTGGCTCAAAGTCAAAGATATTCCCTGCAGCAGTGCAGTGAGTACTATAAGAATGCACACAATACACAGTTTGTGACCTCCACTCACATGTATTGAAAAACTACTTAGATGACCACACTAGGAAGATAGTATATTGGTAATTCTCTTTTACTCCACACATACTGTGTTTGCAAAAGTACATACTAACTGTGTAGAAGTGCACTCCTAATATACCATAATAACAGGTCAAATAGTTCCATTTGAGGATGAATTTTTGTGTAATTTTTGCAGATGTAATTTAGGAGAAGAATATTTGATGAGATTAAATTAAGAGAAAATGCAGTAATCACTGATGATTTCTTGGTTTTAGTAATTTCTAATTGAGGGACACTTCAAGTGAGTATCTCTGAAATAGAATGAGCTGTGAAGGCTCATGTTACTATAATGAGCTTGGATGCACTGCAGGAGGTCTTCATGAACATCATGTGTTCTTGGGTGGGTTCACGCTCCATCCAATTATGTTGAGATGTTAACCATCAAATGCTTATAAATCTGCTCACCCTTTAAACAATGCATCTTAATGCTCAGCCAAATTACCATAATTCCATTCTCCATAACATCATTATGAATTCAGTGATTCAGTTCATTTGATTTCTCACTTTGTGCTTAAAAAAACAATAGGAAATATTTAGACCTCTTTCAAATCAGCTAACATTGTCAGAAAATTTATTTTCATTTTAATCTCATAATATGTCATAGAAGCTGCCATCCTCAGATTGTTTTTTTTAATTTTATTTTTGCCTCTACAAAACAAGCATGGCTAAATTAACCAAGTGCCATCATTGGCAACTATTTGAGTTCTAAGAGGAGATTATGGATTACAATATGTTAACTTTCAGTGTATTAATGAAACTAGATGGTTGGAAGATTTTGCATTTGTATTTTTTTGTGTAACTGTTATAAGTGATGTAGATAGTAAAGTAGTAATAGTATATTATTGTATTACATGATTTATGTGCTTTCCAAAATCCAAATAGCTGTGATAGTATAGTTACTTAATGTACATAATGCATTACATTACAGTCACCGGATGTTATTGTGACTTACAGAACATGCATTCAACCTTCATTGAATATTCAAAAATATATTCTACATAGAAGTACATCCATTATAATGGCCGAGCCTCAGTCAGGCCAATCATTCCTGTTCATACAGCTATAAGTACTTGAGAAGTTGATTTCTAACTCATGGTTCAGAAATATACATTTGATCCTATCAATGCCCATGCAGTTCATATTGTTCTGACCTTAGTCATGCAGTACCTCAATGGCATTTTGAAGTTGACCCTCTCTTGTGTTTGGCTCTGTAATCACTGTGCTTATCTATTAATTTGTCTTCGGCATGGAACACGTGCTGGGGTGTCTTTGTCTGCAGCTTGAGGGCTGGATAAATCATGCCTGGGGTTGAGCTGTCAGCAGGGAGAGGAAGTGTGAGGGAGCATACAGGGGTTAGCACTGAGGAATGATGCCATTTCAGCATGCGCCACAGTATCACCACCGCCACCGCATAAATTAGATCTCACTGAACAAGTGACGGTGGACTCTGCAGGAGATAGATGTGCTCTGACACACACACGCACGGACACGTGCCACCACACTTGTAAGAATAGTTACTGCAGAGATGGAGATGATGTTGGGGAGAAGTTCTTGACAAAATAGAATAAGAGCAAAATAATACATTGTTTTATGAAAGGTATATTATGCGGTTTATTAAAATGAATCAGAATTCTAAGCTGCTTAAGGGGGCAATTTCTGTGGGGATACAACAAGCAGCACTTGGGCAGTATTTTCCTGACCTTGAAATCTGCTTTGCCTGTGTCTGTCGCCATGCATGATGCAGGTGGGAGCAGAGGAACAAACAGGATGAGGCTCATTCAAATAAGGCAGGGCAAAGTGACTTATGTGTTTCATGCAGAATTGGTCTTAGAATTGATGCCTCACAGTCACACCATTAATAGATATTGCTTAAGATGAAAATTAGCTATCTTGGTTAAAAACTATCCAACAGGCTACTTAAATAACTGTAAAAAAATAAAGTGGTTGGGTAAAATGAGGGGTTCTTCTAGTATCTTCAATACACAGCTGCTTTATACTGTATGAAAAGCTTCTCTTTAGTTTCATTATATCCTTGCAGATATGCTTTATTATTTGCAACCTCCAGTTTGACCAGTACCTCACTAAAGTGCAGTGCCATTATGCAAAGGCTGTCCACTGTGTTTACCTTGATTAAATCACCTGCACTTGCACAATTTAAAGTAGGGCCCTTGGAGTGAATTTGAAGCTCCAGTCATAAACATGGGGTCATATTTAAATAGGTGGACACATATCACCCATATAAATCAATAGATGAAGGCCTATTGCCAGAGCATTACTAAATTAATAGTTGTAAATATAGACCATAATTTCTCTGAGTGTTTTCACAATGAGAATGTTTTATATGTTAAGATGAAAGAGTTGTGGGGAAACATAATTCTCATATCATGCACATCAGCGATGAATGGTTGTCTATCATATATCCCATGGTTGCCTTTTGTGAATCGTTTATTGTTATTCTCAGATTAATTCCTTTGTTGCTTTAAATAATGCATGACTGGGAGCGCTGTGTCTCTGATATTATTAGACATGTAGTTTACACTCATTGTTCACATCTTCGCCACTGCACTTTCTAGCCAACATAGACACACACAGATGCACTCATGCAGCAGACTACTTGAAAAAACAAACTAACATCAGGTCATAACAGGTCTTGCTTAGTCTTTTGCAACTATTACACTTTTATTACACAGTTGTACACTCTCGAATTGAAGGTGAGATTTTTATTGAAGACTGAAATGACCAGTTGCAATATAAATTATTAACCTAATAGCTAATCTACACGTGCATCTCTTTCACATATAGCACCCTATATATGTAACCCATTGTATATTTAATATATATTAACATAGTTCCTAACAATTAAAAAATACTGCATGCAATGCATAGTGTACTTTAGCGGTTCATATTGGGTCACATTTCAGCAGCTCACCTGTTTCTTAACATGTTCTTAGATTGGGCAAAAACCTGGTTATAATGATTTGTTTTTTTTTTACAGAATGTTTTTTGGTGAAACTTTGTATGTAGTCCAAGAGAGCATTTCACAAACATTCACTCATTTATTCATCTTCTATACCTGCTTATTCCTCATTAGGGTCGCAGGGGTCAGCTGGAGCCAATCCCAGCACATTTCAGGCGAGAGGCAGGGATACACCATACACCTATGGGCAATTTAGATTCTCCAATTAACCGAAGCATGTTTTTGGACTGTGGGAGGAAGCTCCGCACAGAAAGGTCCCAGACCAAGGAGGTCTTGAACCTGCAACCTTCTTGCTGTGAGGCAACAGCGCTATTTCACAAACAGTGTGCTCTTAAACCAAGGCAAAAACTAACAAGGCCATTGCATTTTTTTTAAACAGTGGGCTATTGGAGTCAGAAAGAACTTGGATAAGAACGAGTTTCGTATTAGGGGTATGACCCCCCCAGACTTATTAAAGTAACCTGGATGAAGAGATCAACACGAACACATGTTGTTTTTTGATATGGATGCAACATATTCAGACTGAAGATGCATAGACCTTTACCGTATGTAATACACTTTCACTGCTATAATAAATTCATGACAACCATAACCACATGACTTCTCACTAAAAGAGGTACCATTTGTTAGTACCTCACCATCGCACCATATGAGCTTTAAAACATTAACCTTCTAAGACCCGAACTCTTGCATGGCAGGATGCAGGGAGTACACATATATGGACGCTAGATCCTAGGAGGTTAACGTATATGATTGCATACTTTTTTTCACTGAGCGTTGTGACAACATGTGGCATAGATAAAACCCCAGTTGAAATGAGTATTGCAATTGGGACAGAGCTCTTGTCTCGACTAATCTCTAGCTTGACTAATCTCCAGGTGTTCCTGTCTCACCTCTAAGAGTTATTGAGGATTTCAGTGATTGAATAATGTTCAAACTAATCTTCTATTAGATTAACAGTCAAGTTCATCCTCTGTGATGATTCATTTTCTAGCCGGTGGGGTTTATCAGAGAATGGAAAAATATATATTTTAAGTTGCCCATGGTTTGTAAGGAGAAATAATCAAGTCATCATAATAAGTATAAATATGTGCAACGACTCAACACATTTACAGGGTGCATGCCTGGATTGGACAGTACATTCAGGCCCGTCAGACCTTTGTTGCTTTACGCCGTCTTTAGGGGCTTTTAGTCAAAGCAGGAGAAATGGAAAGAGAGAAAAGCTGTGGAGAAAAAGGAATATACAGAGAGTGGCATGATGGGTGTGAGAACACTATAGAGCATGGATAGGAAGAAAGGGAGCGAGGGGGGATGCTTCCTTTCACCCCCAAATGGCCACGCTTGGCTGAGCCACATAATGCGTGCTCAACAGTATAAGTCTGCGAAGGACTTGCATCCATAGATCATTGTGAAGTGGCATGTGACCTATAAAAAAAATGCTGCCTGGTCCCTACATGTTCACTGTGTCAGCAGAAAAAAACAGAACAACAAACCAGCGGGATCGCAATAAATTGTCTCACTCCTCTCTTCTTTCTCATCCTTGAATTTATTGCTCACAGGCTGCCGCACTTTCCTCCTTTTGCCTGTCCTTCTCTTCATGTGCTTATAAAAATAGTTGCCCCTCCTTGTGTCTGTCCTTCTCCCCCCTTCATTTCCTCTTACAATGCTTCGTATAAGCACAGAGTGAAGTACCCCCCCTCTTCCCCCAAAACATGGATGAGAAAATTACAAGGTCGCCTGTAAGTCCCCACCAGGCCACGGACATCCCCTCATCCCTTCTGCTAATGATCATTAATTACATGTCATTAACTAACACGCCACGGGCTATTCTTCCACATTTGTCATGTGCTATCGACTGCACATTCTGAATTCACTCCAATTAATTAGATTATTCTACCCGGCCGCTGCTGTTTTTTTGAGACATTTGCTTGATCTCTCTTATGGTCCCACTAACACACAGATGCTCTTTTCTTCCTCGTTTCATCCTTCACTTGAAAGGAACTCTTCCAGAATGACGTTCTGTCTCTCCTCCCATGCTCATTTTTCATGATAGTGACACACTCTTCTATTTTGTTCCGTGTTTGACCAACCTTTGAACGGTGTTGTCTCTTGTGCTGGCCATCTCCATCCCTCCTCCTACTGATTGTGGACCTTAATCAGTGGCTGGCTGCTGCTGCTGATGAGTCAGTCTACACCACATCCACAGGAAGGGAAAGGCTAGAGGATTCATTAAAATCATCCAGACCCCCCTCTCTCCATATTACCCCACTTCATCCACATATCCGCTATGCTGCTGGCTGGCCGGCTCGTTAATTAAATCTCCATACATGATACCACTTGGTAAAGGTCAAAATCCATCACAATATCATTATTCTGTGATTAAACAAGTGTCCTGTTTCCTTTGGCATAGTCTGCTGGCTGGCCTCTGCATAAAAATACAGAGCCTCAATTTCTTTCCCATGTTGTTTATGCCTTATCCAAGTATGAAACTTCCCAGTGAGTAGGATTGTACAGTATTTTAAAAATAAAATTTCAAAGATTACCAGTTCAATATAGTGGATACACCTGTCTACAGGTGCATTTCAAATTAATTGTATATTTCTTCTAACTCTTGTATTCAAAGTACATATATATTATCATATCAAATAGTGGCATATGTATTAAAAGCAAGTCATTGTATTTCTTATGCAGAAAATGTTCTCTATTGGTGTCATATGTGTCTAAGCTGTTTGCTGGTGCTGCATATAATATTAGACTTGTTATAATTGCATTAATGTCTGAGCAGCATTTTAATGTTGTAGCTGTAGTATAGCTACTTTTAAGAACTAGAAGCCTACTTGTTGGTGAGTGAAGGCTTCTAAAAGTGCAGCAGGAGCGGCTGCTCCGCCTCTATACTTTATTTGGCTCAGGAGTATTAACAAACTATTGACTTAACTTTTATTAACATACTGGAGTCAGCCAGGAGGATATGTTTACACTGCTGCACAGGAACATGTATACAACATAACTCTCACAAGACTGATGCTGGGTTTGGTTGCAGTCTGTAATTAAACACTATAAAAATGCAAGTGTCTACAGCCTCCATTTCGTCTTGTGGAGAAAAAACATGCCAAAAGTCATATTTGGAAGTTTTTCAGATTCAGGGCTTATGCAGGTGGGAAAGTCATCAATCTACAAATACCCTATTTGTAAGAATTGTGAAAGCCTTATGATGTTTTTTTTTCCTGTGATACTGACATTGGTATTGAGTACCATGTAAATTCACTGATACTAGTACTGACTACTGACCCTCTGGTACTACACTAGACGTAGTGTAAAATAGAAGTACTCAGTATCACTCCTTTTATCCAACATAAAGTGTGTAACAATGTGTAACAATAATCATCATTCAGCTAATAACCAATAATTAATTAATTAATGCAAGACATAATCCAAAGCACAATACCTATTCATATTTCATATTTAATCTAAACACAAGATTCAATAGAAACAGCAAGATTCAAACTAGATTTGAATTTGGCAAGATTCAAATTTAGATTTGACATAGTCAGCTGTGCTGTTCCTCCCAAAAATTCCTTACAAATTGGGCACCAAGGGAAATGAACAGGCTTTCCAACGGTATAAAACGTATTGCCAAGAAGCACTGTTACAACAGAAAAATAATCCCCACACACAAAAAAAACAAAACACAAATTTCTGAACTTTTTGTATGATTATATATTTTTCTGATCATGGACTAAAAACTTAGATTTTTTATAAGACACATTATTGTGCATGTCCTTAATGCTACTTTATGTTCTGTTGAGTTCATCTCCTTGTAACACTGACCTACCAAATATTGCCCTTGAATTATCAACTGGGCACACACTATAAATTTCATCCTAGAAATGTTTTATTGCTGGAAATATTTATAGTTAATTTAAGTTATAATACATATATATAGTTTTTTTGTTCATGAGCAACCAGCAGCAATTACATGTTTGTGAGGATATTACACCAATAGGGCTTTGTAGTTCCTATCTCTCTTCCTGTTTCTGTTTGAGATGGGCATCTAAAAGCAGAAGCTTAGATAGCTTAATAGTTAAAAGATTGGTAAGGAAAAGATGTCACTTTTTGTTAAGAGGGAAACCAGAAAATCATTTACTGTGACAGCACTCAACAGTTAGATGCTTGTGATGAGAGAAGGAAACTGAATATAAGGTAAAACATATAGGAGGGTTCAAATAAGATTGGCTGAGTATTTATAGAGAAGTGGGAAAGGGAATTCTCAAAGCACATCTCACTGAGTGTGTGCATGCGTGCGTGTCTCTAATCCATCGTGTGTAGAATGGTATATTCAATCATGCGTTGCTAGTGTGATGGAGGGCACTGTGGATCAGTAGTCAGACAGACTACATCTTGACACAGTAGCCAATGGTCCAACTGACTGACACACACCACACACAAAGGTGATATTATTCAAATTTGCACATGGGCAATAACATCAAGAGTACATATCTTGTGTCTTTCAGCAACTAGAACACAAATTTAACTCTAGTTCTATCCCAAAAAAAAAATCTATAATGCACTGGTTTTTGGACTTGGATTTTGATGCATGAATGAGGGCGTGAATCAGAGGGATATCCAGAGGAGCTGGAGAGGAGCGTGAGCAGTAAACGGGTTCAACATGGTTCAACCGGCTAAAGTTGGGTAAGTTTTTAAACCTGAAACTACAACAACTTGTAATGATTCATCTGTTATTCAGATTATATTAACGTTACACAAGTTTAAACAGACTTGAACACTGTTGAAATATAACGTTAAAATAATAATTGGTGATTTACAACACTAACCTGCAAAAACATGTTGACTGTTAGTGGGATGTAACAAACAATGTAATACAAAGAAATGAACCCAAATTTATATCTGTATTCTATTTGATGTCACTTTATTGGAGTGTTCTTACCTTACATGTTACTTTGATAACATTACTGGCTTCCATAGCCATAATTACTATTGCAGGTTTTTGCCTATTAAATAATTATAACTAAACAAGATATTATGAAGCCTGCAGTTAGATTCTCAGTGTGGATTCTTAACAACTTCACTAACTAATATTTATATTTATAATTCCCACAGTGAGCATATTTATAGTAGTAAGATTATTATCTTTAATGTGTGTCTTCTTCTTCCTCTTCCTCTGAAGAAGACCAGCACCGAATGTCCTCTTCATCTACCATGGCAGTGACATGGGGGAGATCAGCAGCGTCAACTGGTCTACGCCATGAAGTCAGACCTGCACCAGCTTCACCAAATGTGTTATAGTGGCTCATTGTTTCGTTTTTTACATTTCAATAAATTCCATTTGTATGTTTATTGGTTTGTCTTTAATGCTGACTGGAAATATTAGATTTTACATGCAAATCTGTGGAAAGGACAATAGATTCTACAATACAGATATTAAGCACTATTGCTCTTTTAAATCTCTTAAGGGATAGAAATCTAGTTTAATTATACAAAAAAACAAAACAGTTTACATTATTGCAGATTAAGTGGCTGTTATTCCTAAAAAAGTGGGTTTAATCTCTAGAAATAAAATTATAAATATAACCGTGTACTAGGACTGTATGTACAGTATGTAGTGCATCCACATTAAAATGATGTAGTTATTGAAGTTATTAAAATTATAATTAACTGCCTTTTCATGTGACAGTCTAGAGACAATAGAGGTGTTTACATCATCATCATCATTTGATGCAGTATGAAATGCATTAGGAATGTTTGATGGAAACAGTAGAAATAAACTTATATTTATTTATTTTATTTATACTTCCTATTAATATAAAGTTTTAGGCTCGCTTGAGGCGTTTCTCTTTATTGTTACTTTTATAAATATGCAAAATGGAAACAACTCTGGCAACAGAAATTATTTCAAACATAAAACATATTCTTCATACACAAGATGATGCTTTGATTTAAAAGGCAGCTAAACTATTGCTGCATAAAAAATTGCAGTCAGCTCAGTCTCATAATGAAAGAACGCACAAAGATGTATCCACAAATTGATTTTCATCAAAAACACATTTAGAAGTTACCTTTATATACAAATTGTTGAACTTGTTTTTATAAACTGCTTGCCATTTGTAAAGTTGCATAGGCCTTTTTATAAATATTTTTTTATATTGTGGATTGTTTTTACATATAAATCCCCAAATTCATTTGTGGATCTTTCTGTGGGCATTCATTTATTATGAGACTGATCTGACTCCATTTTGAAATGTAGTTGATTTATTCTGCACAATCCTGACCATCCTATTTCAGGGCTGCTTTAACAGTTCCAGTTCATTGTGCAAACCTCCAGTTATGTGCAATAAGGATGGACAACATGTGGACTTAGGGTTAGGGTTACAACCAATTGACTGAGACAAAACAGACATTTTGGCTTTTGACAACTATTATTTTCTTGTTGTTTTTATGCTGTGTACTATTATGCAGTTTTATGACAAATGTATGAACCACTGTAACTGCTATTTTGAAAAGTGTTATATAAATGAAACTACTTTTCTGTTGTTAAGGGCCCCGCTTTGTCTTTGATAAACAATTTGTAGCAAATACTATAATGGCAGACACAAACATTTACTACAGATTGCAATGTAAAATTGTGAATTGATATTTCTATTGCTAGATACTATTACAATAAGGGTAATATTGTGAGGTAAATATTCAACACATAATCATAAACAAATCTGTGCAGAGCAAATTATTCCTTTAAAGGATTAGTGGTGACATACAATTATTTTGCACTAAACATTCTTCTCCATATCTTGAGATATAATTAGAATAATGAAAGATATTTTGGTAGATGCTTTACTTCAAAGTGACTCACTGTTGCTGCAGGAGTCATACAGTCAATGCTTTATAACAGTGAAATTGAATGTTGACATTATATCTTACAATGAACACTACAAACCCACTTAGTCATGACATAATTCTCTAGTGCCGCCAATCACTCTGGCAGGTCAGTCATTTAGCACAGTAGGGCTGGAGGAAAATACTGGATACCTAAGTGGCTCGTCATCCACTGTTCAGTTTTTCTTGTGAAGGGGGTGTTTCCCCATGTAATCGTGAACAATGCTATATCAAAGAAAGCTAATCACATATATCAAATGGGGCGACACGGTGGAGCAGGGGTTAACGCTGTTGCCTCACAGCAAGGTCGCAGGTTCAAGACCTCCTTGGGTCCTGGGTCTGGGACCTTTCTGTGTGGAGTTTGCATGTTCTCCCCGTGTCTGCGTGGGTTTTCACCGGGTACTCCGGCTTCCTCCCACAGTCCAAAAACATGCTGAGGTTAATTGGCAACTCTAAATTGCCCGTAGGTGTGAATGGTGTGTGTGCCCCATGATTGGCTGGCGACCATCTTGGGTGTATCCCTGCCTCTCGCCATAACGCACTGGGATAGGCTCCAGCAGACCCCTGCAACCCTAATGAGGAATAAGCAGGTATAGAAAAATGACTGATTGACTGACATATATCAAATGCTATATGAAGACTTTTTATTAAACAAAATGGAAAAAGTGTGAGTACTAAAAAGTACTAAAAAGAAAAAATCAGGGTACTAAAAAGGAATGAAGAAAGTCATCATAAGTGCCACCTGATTTATAATTACTGTAATACAAATAGATAGAAGTGCAAGAAAATTGACTCTTTGGAGCCTCTAATGGTTGAGCAGCTACATGAAGCGAAATGTCTCTGTGGTTTAATGTGTGTCATTAACTTTGTGAACTCGCAGCCAATGGAATGGACCCTCACAACAGTGCAAGCCCAGATTAGGCCGTACATCAGAGAGCGTTGGAGAGTGGATCTCTTTCAGTTCCCACTAATCGCATTGAGCAACTCTCTCTCTTTCGCGTGCGCCCACTGCCCCCTCTCTTTCTCTCTACTCTGTATCTGCTGATCCCCCTGCACAGTCCAGAAGAGAGGTCTCTTTGTGCTGGTGCTGGCAGGCAGACAGTAGCAGAGAGATGGATACGGCTGAGAGTGACCTGATTCTGCCTCGGTGTCTGGCCTATGTCCAAATACAGAGACTCTGCTCTCCTGTCCCTCTCTCTTTAGGGAGGAACCCTCCGTCTTTTTCTTTTGTTGTTGCGCTCCAGGACGCTGCTACAAATACTTGCCAGACCTGGGCTGGAATTGAGTTTGAGTTGTCCTTTGAGTATTTTGAGTTACTATTATACTCATCAATCGGTTCTTCTAATTTTGCACATGTATGTATACAACTCAATTGTATCAATTCAACTTGTCTAGTTTCTGTATTTGCAATACCCAGGAAGAGTCCCTGGGCTAATCAGGGACTGTGAGCTATAGTTGACAGCATATCTGGCCAATCAGGGCAAAAAAGTAATGACGGCTCATAAAGCAACATGGATTGTTGGCAGAATAAACAAAGAGAAATAGAAAAACAAATATATAAAAACGAGAGTATGCATTAGTGGAGTTTCTTGGAGGAAAAGGCATCTCAGCTGTCCTTCTGGTTGGATTTGGAAGAAGGTCGATTCATCATCTTGTTCCTCTGATTGGCTGAAAGAGTTTGTCTGTCAAGGCAAGTTCATCTGCCCACTGAAAGCTTTTGCAATGGAGAGAAGTCCAGACTGATGCGTAACACAAATGTGATCTTATTTGATCAGGATGGTTTACACCAGGCCTAGCATTGAGCCTCATTCATTGATTTATTGTTGGTCTCAACTGTTCTCTTTTTTTCTTTTTCTGTGCTCATAAAAAAGAAACATGGCCTTAAAATGTGTGCAGATTTGTTTTAAATCTGTTGTCCTGATTAAAACTAATGTGTGCAGCAGTCTGCATGTAAATTTTGCCCTTATATGCACATTGGTTTAGAAATTCTCTGCCATTTCATAGTTTGTGTGTTAAGATCAAACTCCAAGGTCTACTGTATGAAAAATCCATTGTTTACCAGTGTTTGATTAACTCGAAAAGCATTGACTTTTGGAAGTCAGGACAAAAATAGTACAGACCAAAAACAGTTTTTTGAAATGGTAACCATATGGTATGTGTTAGAATATGCAGCAATGACATGTGCTGAAATAAAGAAAAGAGGCATAAAAAGTGACACAGGCAGATACATCAGTGTCTTATTGGCAGACAATGTCAAGGGCTACAGTAATATTATTTGGTCTTCTGACCAGAGTCTGTAGATTCACCACTACAAATGTCAGGTTTTGGTGGTGGCGTAATGAAAACATGTCTGATTCCTGAAAGACCTGACAGACAGAAAATATATTTCATTAGATTGAAGCATATGAGACATAGATGGTGGGTGTGATTGGCAACCAGCAGAAATAATACAACATATGTCAGTGACGAGGGATGAACACACATTTTCAAAACATAAAAACCTTCTTCTCTTGTACATCTATCACCCCTTACTTACACTGACGCAAACATGTTGACAGAAACATGTGGATAATCTGAGAAAAAAACTGGAAAAATCTGTTGAGAAAAAATGTTTTGTTGAAGAAGCATTCAATCACTGAGGTCACATATACACAATTTTTCTTTCTGATATGTTCTGTTAACCTTTGAACCTTGGGACAATGAGGCTTCTTTGTAACTGACAGCAACATAGAAAGGACATTTCTTACTGTCACAAAAAGAAGCAATGTTAACAAAGGCATAGAAAAACATCTTAACTGGTGACTGCAGGAAACGTACAGTAAGTGGATACTAGTGGAGATTAGTGCTGCCCTGTCACTGCACCAGAAAGGAAGATGAATTTTCTTGATTATTAATCATTTTCTCAGAAGATGGAGGGGATGTTAGCAGGAAGAGAAACACTGCAAACCAGAGTGATATTTCACAGTTAGTTCACATAGTGACCCTGGTTCTCATCAGAGCACCATTAGTCTAGCAGCAGCTAGTCAACATGCGACTTGTAGGACAGAGTGCTTGCTTGACAGCATCTCATTCTGAAAAGGTCAGTGGGGAAAAGGCAGTGAGAGAGCAGAGAATCGGATAAAAAATTGTCCACTTAAATATGTTTCTCTTGTGCAACAATATTCATCTTTGTTTACGTTCTTTGGCATCTCAGTCTTGCTTTGTTATCTGTCATCTATCCTTCCTCCATCTGCCTTTGTTCTTGCTTCTTGGCTTCATCTCAGTCCTTTTGACCATATGACATGACCAAAATTCAGGTCATCTCTATTGATCACTCATACCACTTAATATAACTCCATGCTATAGCCCTAAGCTCATTTTGGCTAGGACAAGGCATGTTCCATTTGTCTAATGAAAACAGACCCCATATTTCCTCTGTGACTCACTCTGAGGCTTCTGATGATGATGGCCTTTAGTGAAAGGTTGTGAGGAGACACGTGGTGCTCGCAGGATTGATCGAGAGCCCAGGGGGTGCACTTCTAGAAAGAAAAACGGAAAATAAGACAAACTAAAATATCCTCTGCCTCCCCCAGAGTATACTGCCGTTGACAGCTCACACCAGTAGGCAAGATTTGAAATGGTTCAATAGATTTTAAGCTAAATGAAAGACTAGATTTATGCATGTTCACCACCTCCCGCTGAAACTGTGTTTTTGATTGGACGATAGGATATTCCTGAATAAAGCCCAGGAAATTTTACATCATGTCAAAGCTATGTCTTTTACAAAGTCAAATACAAAGTCTTAACCTGACACATGCCATTTGGTATTTCTTAATCAATAATATGAACTTCAACCAACCTTGTGTTTGGTTTATAATAGATATGTTCTTGGCAGTAATATTGACATGAAAACACAAGTATTACCAAAGAGACAAATTAAGGTTCCATTTAATTCAGATCAGACAATGTGCTGCTGCTGTTGTGCATTTTGGCTCAGTGGAAAGGTTATGCTACAATAAATGATACAGCGACATCTGTGATTACCGACTAGTTCATGTCAATATGACAATGAAAAGGCATATTAACTGTTATCAGTCTGTTTGTACCCAGTCATAATGTTATATTATAATATCAAACTGATACAGTTTATAAATTTGTAATATAATATTACAAGGGCTTCATTTAAAAGCTTATCAGTTTATTACAGTACCATGTGGATTTCATAACTCATACCCACTATATCCTCTAACTACTCTGCTTTTTTTGAAAGAATTTAAAGGCACTGTCAACTGCCAAGGATTTTCTCCATAGCAACCCTGCCACATAAGCTATTAATCAAGCAATGCCTGCTCCAGTCCTAAACCCAGGATTTTAAATCCATCCATACACATAGAATAATGACCAATCTCCAGCACCATTATTCTCTTATCAAAACTCATAAGTCATCCTGCCCACCATGACTGGTATGATTATGCCCCCTTGGCAGGATAAAACGCATGCATACAAACAGAAAATACACAACACATGAAGCACACACACCCATCTGTATAATCCCAAAATCACAGCAGCATGTCCATACCACCCACATGCATAACAGATAAACCTTCATCAGTAGCTGTATTTCTCATATATAAATTTATGTTTAATAATACGTAATTATTGCAATGATTTGGTTAAGAGCCATGAGAAGGTGCAGCGCTTCTTTTTTCTTCACTCAGTTCACTTTGAATCTGAATATCAGATAGAATGTCTTGCCGTACTGGCATTTCTATAGTTGTTTTTGCGTTGGGTGGACAGTTGGGAATTATTCCTGACAGCCTCTGGTGCCTCTGGTCCTATTACAGTGCTAGAGCCTGACTGCAGTCGTCTTCTATCTTCATCTCTCTCTCATTTTCACGTTTCCTTTTTCTTTGCATGCAAATGCTTTCACATTCTATCACTTGCATAAGCAATATTTCTCCTTTCTTGACCGACCCCCATACATATTTGACCCTTACAAATATCAGAGACCACTCTCGATTCTTGGGTTTATTAATTTTGCTATTTATCTGGTCAGTTAAGATTTATATCTTGGGAAAAATATGCTTAATAGTTCTACCGGACTCTCTGCCTAACTTCCTCTCTGATAAACTCTTTGACAAACAACTCACTTTAGTATCTGACACAAAAACTTATGAAGGGTTGGCTAGATTCACTCCCTTCATCTAATAGCAAATCTATAGTTGAGAAAAATGTGCAGACTTAGTATTTGTGACTGAAACTGTTTGTCCTATACATATTCCAACATATTCGTGTTTTAATAATCCCTCTTCTCCACTGCAGCTCTTGACGATTGACGACGACTTTTGTGGCCTCGACATGAATGCGCCATTGGGTGTGTCTGAGATGGTGCATGGCAAGCCTCTTTTCTCCGACGGCATTGACAAAATGACCTCTGTGATCGCCTACGTCTACAAGAACCATTCCCTGGTCTTCGTGGGCACAAAAAGTGGACGAGTGAAGAAGGTAAGGAGAAACACAGGCCTTAGGGCATGAAAGATGCAGGATAGGAGAGATGGTTGTTTTTGACAGAGGCGGAGATTTGGTTTCTCTCTGTTGGGATGTGGAGTAAGGCCTGGGAATTGGGGACTGATGGATTGGAGGAAGGATAGTAGTAGTAAGGCAGATTGACTTTCAGGCAAACCAGCTGAGTTGGCTGTATTTGCAGTAGGATACTGTGTGTGTATGTGTGTGTGTGTGAGAGAGAGAGAGAGAGAAAGAGGGAGAGAGAATGGAGGTGTGTGTGTGTACTTCATTGTGGAGAGAATTTGATTGTTCATGTGTTTTGAGGAAGTGTGATCAGAAGACCCCCTGAGGGGGGTTTTATTCCTAGCGCCAAGCTGATCTGGTATCCCCCAACATCCTCCTCATCCACTGCACCGTATATCGCACATACACTTGTATATACCCAGAACTCCGAGTATCCTCTGTACTTTTCCTTCTCTTTGGACTTGTATAAAATCCAGAGCCCTGGGGGCAGATTGTAGCACACATCAGCATGTTGCAGAACTTGCTAGACCGCACAGATCAGCATGTTGCAGAATCGATTAGACAAAGTTTCTTGAAGAAAATTAAGCGATCAGAATAGGATGAAATACAGCATTTATTAGGTAATTTGTGTAACTGCATCACACTGTTTTAGCACAAGAGACTATTTGAGTCACATCTGTTTATTTTCTTTTAAATTTAGCATTTTTGCCAATTTTGTCAAGTAGTTTAATAAGAAGAAGGGAATCTAGGCAATTATCAAGTCATTAGTCATTTTAGAAAACGGTCACAGCTAAAATGGTCTCTGCTGTATGTGAAGCTCCTAAAAATCTGTGGAGTTTATCTTGCCACTCGTTTATTAATATGTTAGGAAAGAAACTAGATAATTATGTCATTAATCATTTTAGAAAATTATAATCGTCTCCTGTCATTGACGCTCCTGAGTTCTTCTTGCAGCTGTGAATGTTAAAGTAGCTGTAGTATTTGTGAACATTTTTGACCATAACTGTCTCTTCCTGTCTCATGGGGCCATGACTGAGTCTAATTTTGAGGTGGCTAGGGCAGTGAGCCTCACAGGTCTGGGGAACAGAATTCCACAGAGGAGGAAAAGAGTGACTGAGGAAATCAAAGGAAGGTTGAGCTTGGGGGAGAGATTTGAAAGAAATGGAATATATTCCTGAAATATTTAAAGAGTTGTATGTGGAGATGCAGGGAGAGGAATGAAAAAGAGAGTGTGGCCAGGGCAAGCAACTGATGTCCACAGGTCTGCCTGTACCAACACAAAGGCAAACAAGAGTGCTGATTTAACATTATTTGTCATGGTTGATTATTGGCTCCTTCCTATGTTTGTTGTTTCACACAGGAGCCGAGCTGTTTTAGGTAGCAGTATTTGATGTGAGACTAGAACCATTGCGTAGGCAGATGATTCATACAGATATATGTTAACATATTTAATACCTACTGCTCATCTGTGACGATGACTGAGAGCTAGGAAGGGGGCATTTGGTGGTTGCGATTGCTATAAGCATTACAGTCTGTCTTCAGGACGTCATGAATATTGCTTATGCTTCATGATTCTAGAAAAAAAATTTGTTCCTGGTCACCTTCATGCTATTCTCTTTCATTCCCTTGGCCTCTCGCCAGGCACCCCTCTCAAAATCACATATTGGCACTTGTCTGCAGGATTTTGGCATTGTTCAGTGTTTCCCACAGAATCAGATTCTATTTGAGATGGCAAAAAATAGAAAATGTTTTGTTTTAGGACATTCTTGATGGACATTAGACTAGATAGAGATATTTCTGAGTTTATGAGGTGCACTTGAATGCAACATGAAGCTCCTTTTACAGTCCATTGGTGGTGTTTTACAAGTGATGTATAGACAAATGGATCTTTAAGTGATCATGTTTTATGTATCACAACTGTGCCTCTTACCTGTACATGGTGTGATGTTATCGTGGGGTAAATGCTTGGAAAAAGAGAGCTTAGAGGAAGGTGTTTATGTGCAGCAGGGGGAGAACGGGTCATGGTTCAGGTGCATCTCAGTCAGTTAGGGGGAGAGTGAGAGAATGGGAGAGCATGGGGTGCGCAGCTCCAAAAATAAAACTTTGGCCACCACAAATAAATAAATGAGTAGAAACACTGCTGTTTTCATTTAGTCTTGACTTGAATGGAGATCAGGCTGTGCACATATGGTATATTCAAGCAAAGGAACCCTATAGACACACACCATCTTTGACAAAGGGTCATCAATATCCTGTCATCACAGGCGTACATGCACACACAGCCCCATTATAGCCCCATCCTCCCCTCCCATGTAAATACTCCTCCTCCCCTGTCGTTAACTCTATACCATTAGATGACATCACAGGCAATAAAAGAGAACAACAAGACAATAAATGGTCTGAGCTTCAGTCCACCTCCTTCCTCAGTGACTTTATAACCCCTCAGCTAATGGATGTTGATTTATACACACTCCTCCACCTTACTTGTTCCATCCCTCAACCTCCTCCCCCTCCTTTCTTTCAAATGTTCACTCACACTCTCTCTTTTCCACTCTTCCTCTTTTTGAGCATTATTTATTGTCCTGTGACTAACACGTCACCCTGAATAAATAAGCATTACGGGAAAAGAAAGTGGATGGACTTTAATGCATTGGTGTTTGGGTGAGCTAACTGTTAGTGTTTACAGGATCATGTTTATGACATCATGAATTTGAGCTGGGCAGGAAGCCCTGTAATTAAATTAAATTTGCTTGTGAAATTGTTTTATGTAATGGGGGTTATTATAATTTTTTGGTCGTATAACCTGAAACTGGACTTGAATTCAGACTCAGACATGGTTGTAATTCAATACTGGTGGCCACTGCCATTAATGTAATACATTTTCTAGTCCCTAAACTCATCATTGTAAATACAAACTTGACTCTAAATCGTGCCTTAACTTTAACTGAAGAGAGGTCAGTTGGAAATGTGTAACAATATTCATTGTGACAGCAACAGAAAAAGACCTGGGTGATTAGCCTTCTTCATTAAATGAGATGATACATGAGATGGAACAGATTCCCCTGACTCTTGATGCTGGGGTGGTTGAAGTGAGTGTCTTGGAAACATTGGAGAGGTGATGGGGGATGTAGTGGATTGTGTAGTTGTGATTGTGTGTGTGAGAAAGCAGAAGTGACATAAAATCTAAGGTAAGGTTGTCACAGGAAGAGACAGTAGAAAGTCCAAAACATGATAGAACATGAGCTCTTCTTACATTGAACTTTGCCACAACCTAATTTATCACCTCATCGCATTTGTAGAACACCAACCCTTGCGTCAGTTGTCTCTGTTGCTGAGTGGAAGTGTCGTGTAAAGGCTGTATTGACACTATCTAAGCTGCATTTCAATTTAACACCTGCATGTCAGCATAAAACAGGGAGTGCTATAGAACCAGTATGATGCTGTATATGCCCACTGCTGCAGTCATGCCTGTTGTAGCTCTGTCTCCCGGGACTTAAAACCATCACATCACACAAGGCTTATATGATCTGTAAACCCCCATGTCTTTTTTCACTCTTTTTATTTTCACCACGCTCTAGCTTTTTTGAGGTGCGGATGTGTCTCCTCTCTGCACTTCACCACACTTACCGCCTCTTTCTCCACTTATGTCTTTGCTTCCCCTCCCTTTCTTCACCTCTGTTTGCCCTCTTCTTATAATTTCCCTCTTCGTTTCCCCTTCATCTCTCTCCCACCTTGCGTCTGTCTGTCCATGGCTGAGTGGAGTTGCTGTGAGTGCACTTTGATGGCTACCTCCTGCCATTGGAATTGAATGGACCATATGGCTTCTGTCAGCCTGTCTGTCGGTCAGTTTGTGTGTGCTTTGGTCTGTGGCTTAAGAAGGAGATGGAGATGTGATGGAGATAAAAGGCTGGGGCTGGGTGAGGTTTAAACCTATTTACTACAGGTCAGTGCACCACAACAGGTCAAGTGGAAAGCCTTAACCCCCTGCAGGTTTTGGTTTAGTTCATGGTCATCTGCTCATGCTACACATTAGCATGAGAGGTATACATCTGTGCAGACACACAAGCAAGATCCTCACACACTGCATATAATTGTGATAAGCATACATGCATGCTTCAATAAATATTTACACCTGCACTTTTAGCCCACGTACATACTGCTGGACAAAGGCTGATCAGGTACCTCCATGAGGCCATGGATATAGAGGTAGACTATGGTAGAGAGGGAGGTGTGGTGGGAAGATGTGGAGAGAAAAAAAGAGATTGAAGGCCGCCTGCAGAGGTGCTAATGCATCTCCCCTCTGTCTATCCCAATGGGGGAGCATTGGCGCTCAATACAATGAGCAGCTAACCTTGAACTTGAGACAGACACAGGCACAAAAATGAGCAAGGCATGGCATGCAAAGGTAGTGAGGTTGAAGAAGCTCAAGATAAATGTGTGTGTGTGTGCTTCTGTGTCTTAGAAATACCAGTTTATACAAGGCAATTTCAAAGGTAGTGTCCATAAAGTCAGACATGTGCATGTTTCCTGTTGCCAAGGGGAAAAAGAGAAAGGGAAAACATATTTTTACAGTGTTTGTCAGTATTTGGCTAAAGGCAAAGAGCGGCAGCGTGTCAGGTTGTGACAGTTTAGTCACCTCTGATCCACTGTCACCACCAAGGGAAAAAGAAGAAGCAAATACACACATAGGAGAAAAGATATGGAATTAAGAAGGAGGGACTGAAAATATCAGTGAAAAGAAGGCAAGACTTTGAAATGTGAGAGTTCTAGGTGGAAAATGTAGAAGATGAATGAATGGTGAATGTAGTTTGCCAAGCTAGAGTATAAAGAAATATCTGTTATTCAAGATTGTCAGGGGAGATGACATGAGAAAAACAGGTCTCCAATGCTGAATGGTTAATGTATGTTGTTGGGAAAGGGAAAGGTCAAACTCTTGAACTCTTTTTGAATAAACCTCTGACAATTTCCATTTCATATTCTGTATAGCTTACTCTCTCAATGAAATCATTGCATCCCTCTAGCTGTAGTAATCTCCCCTTTCCCTTTAACTACCTGTCTGCTGCCCTTCTTGTCACATACATGCCATTTATCTTCCATTCAATTTCTCCACAGCCTTGGTTCCCTCTGTAATGTCTTTCTTAACTCCTCATCTTCACTTCATTGACTTATTTGGTTTTCTTGTGAAAGGTAACCTTTGTGATAGGCTATTGCTGATTGGTGATTGGATCATACATCAATGTTTGAAGTGATGATTGAATATTGTTTTTACCCAGCTCCGAGGTGATGGCATCAGCAATATCACAGGAAGGCAGGAAGACAGGCAGACAGGAAGGATGTACAAAACCACACCAACTCTTCTTTATAAAATGAATGAATGTAGCAAAGTAGACAAATGGTCTCCATGAAGATTCATTTCGCTTAATCAACTGTTTTGTCAAGTCACTATAAAATGTCATTGACATTAAGTTTAAGCAGAATTTAAAGGTGTGCAATTACATTAGGTAAGACTATGTTCTCCTTCCTTTAGAGTAGGGCCATGTAGATTAAAATACATATACTGTACATCCAATTATTTTCTTTTTAAATCTATTACAATCATTTTTAAGGAGACATTCACACTATCTCAGATGAAGATGGAAAGCATATCAGCCATGAGAAAAGAAGATCCTGTACACTGTCTTTGCTTAACATTGAAATTTATGATTCAGTTCCTTTGTACCTCCATAAAGAGTATATAGTAAGAGTAAATACTCTTAAATGGGGGTCCAGATGGATCAAAATGTTGATCTATAACTTACTATGTTAACCAAAAGCAGTGTGTGGGATCTTCTTTTTTCTCAAAACCTATTACAATCCTAATTAACATTGCATTTCTCTGGCACTTCCTGTCCAATAAATTAACAGAGCCAATTCTTCAAACTGGCATTTCTGTTGGCACAGTAGATCATGGATGGATAGATGTATGCATGTGTGGGTGTGAGAGCTTGTACTTGAGATATTTATTGCTCTGGACCAGTCCCGTATGTTTTCTGGGTTGATTGTGTCCTGTATATGCATATGTGTGTGTGTGTGTGTCTGTGTCTGTGCGATGGGTTGGTTAGCCCCAGATGCAGATTATTGAAATGGGCTGAGCTGAGCCGTGGTCAGTGGAGCAGAGGATTAACTGCTTAGAGCTAATGATGAAATATGCTTTAGGACGTGTAGGCATCATGTGTGTGTGAATGATCCTGAGTGTGTGTGTGTGTGTGTGTAGGGGGTTGGACAGTAGTTTATGATTTAAATCCCATCCCCATTCTTGTTATGCTATAAACACAACACTCTTCAACACAGATGCACAATCATTCACACTGCTAGTATCACATTTGCTAGTAGCTACTACAACCCCACCCAGCAGTCTATTTGTTCTGGTCCATAGCTTTGTGTGTGAGTGTGTGTGTGCCACACAAGCGAGCACAGCAGCATGCACAAAAGCATGCTCAAACGTGGCTTACCATGATAGTACCAGACGCTCCACACACGTTATAGGGCTGTATAATATATAGTTTTAGCATCAATACTGCGATTTGTGCATGCACAAAAGTTATATTGTAGTCAAGTAGGTAAATTAACTCAAACACATCATATTATACATTTTTTGCTGCTTGCCATGAAAGGAAGACTTGAACAGTTTTCATGTCACAGTTACTTCAGTAAATGATATACTGACCCTGCATGCACAGCAAACCTGCATGCTGTAGTTGACAATGTAACCAGCCAATCAGAATCTTGGTTATAATTTGTTGCAAAACAGTAATAGCCACTGCCAAAGTAAGGAGCATTAACATAGAGTAGAGTAAACACAGCAGTACAGGCAGTTATTGCATAAATAGATTTGACAACAACAATTGAACAAGAATGGTATGCACTAAAGGAGTTTCTCAGGGGGAAAAGATGTGTTGGCACAAGCTTGAAATAACAACTTACTCTGCTGATTGGCTGAAGTAGTTTTTCAAGGGAAGAAGTCCCTCCCACTGAAAGCATTAGCAACAAGGAGAAGGACAAACTGATACGAGTGAGAAATGTGATACAATGTGACCAGGATGGTTTTAACCAGGTTAGGGCTGGTGGTGGTGAGAGTTTGCCTACTCAAAGCAACTTCCATAGAAAGCCAATGGAGTGTTAACATCTAATGCATAAGCACAGATCAGATTTGGATGTAGCATGGAGCCACTTAAGTTGCTATTCACAGCTGTTTGTACCAGCCACAAACCTACATGGTATAATCAATTGTATGTCATTAAAGTTAAAGAAAGAACGCTTTGCACCAGGGCAGGAATTTTTATGGCGGCCAAGCCATGGCCCGCAAGTTTGGCCATAAGCCTCTCAACAAAAGTTATACAATGCTACAATGAGTTTTGAAGTGGGGAACATTCTACTTTGGATACTAGCAAACCTTTTTTTCTTGTCAACTTCCTTCCAATCTCGTCTTTACATTCAATCTGCTACAAACACAGATAACACCACATCAGATTTAGGGCAGTGTTTTCACTGGAGAGGTGCAATAAGAGTGAGAAGCACTCATTGATTGTATCCTGACTGACTGTGTGGAACCAATGCAGAGTACATGCTGCACAGGTGGGAGGACGAGTCCATTTTAATTAAATACTGCATTGATCTATAAATGAATGTGGGTGATTTTTTTTCTATTGTTGTTATAGTAACTAACTGATGAAAACAACACCTGTGCTTTGAGATGCCACCATGGGCACACTTGACTGACATTGCACTTGCATGGTTAAAGTACAGACTGCATGTGTTTTTAATGTGTATCTGTAAATAATATTGTCAACAATTCACTATGAGGCTCATTCTGCCTTTGCCTTTCCATTTACAATGTACTGTGAGTCTCTACTGCAGCTTGTGAGACCATTGGACGACATTAGGGGGGTCTGTTTCATGGCACCTAGTGACAGATATTTACTCTTCATGGCCAAGAGTAATAGTAGTCCATAGGGGAAAGTTAAGGGGGAAACCATTTGTAATCAAGCATCAGTCATTTATTCATCATCTATTGGTTGGTTGGTTGAATGGTTACTGAAAAACATAAAGGTCTATCAGCAGGAGCCATGACGCTCCAATAGCTCTGCACAAGATATGAATCATCCTATTTATACATTGACCTTTTTTGACTAATTTTTAACTTGATACCAATGAATTACTTACAGCTTGTTTCTTCATTTACAATTTTACATTTTGTCATTCAACTTGATCCAAAGTCACTAATAAATTCTGTACAGTTTAGCAATAGGGGTACATGGCTAAGGGTAAATGATGGTGTTAGGTGTACAAACTTGAGTGCTATACCCATGGCGCATTGCAATTGAGGATACTTATACGATATAATATATATATATATATATATATATATATATATATGATATAATAAAATAAAATACAAAAGAGGTAATCCTTAACCCATATAGGTTAAATATTCATTGCTGTAGATTTAAATCACTGTTTTATTTCATGATGAAATTCTAGATTTGGTTTGCACACAAAAAATCTGTCTTTCCTTTAATACTTGTATTTTTTTCATACTGCTATATATATCACAGGGAAAAAAACATATTCCAGTGTCAGTTTTTCCCATTATCGCACAACCCTATTGAAATATATAGAAAGCATTAACACAAATGACATGCAGCACACATATATCTAAGAGTGTATATACGGCATTTAAATCCCAGGGAGACTCACAATATACAGTGTAGACATTACACTCCTAACTACAGACTGAGCGTATATTAGGATGATGTGATGTAATGATAGTGGGCTGTTATTTAATTTGATGACAGCCGCTGTCCACCTCACAGCAAGGCTGACTGAACACACAATATTGGTGTGTTGGCATTTTCGTTTCGCTGTATTAACTGCTGTCTTTTACCTGGGTTTGCGCTCTCATCTCTGCTATTGGCTGTAGATATAGAAAGGTTTATCAACAGGCAGTCAACAGGAACCCCCCTGACAGAACCCACTGCCCCCCTCCAGCTCCCTCCCCTTCTGGTTTTGGAACACCATTGTTCTTAGCGAATTGTTTCACCATGTATTTATTTCTGTTAATTGCTCAGTGCACAAGGTTTGCTTAGGCCTCCTTCCAATTACAATTCTCACTCAAGATTATGCAGGTTGGTCAATCGTGTGTGTGTGTGTGTCATGCTTGTATATGAGTCCGTGTATATATTAGTCAATTTTGTGCAGGAGAGCTAATGAGAAGTGACGTCCAGTAATGGCCTGGGAAGAGGATCAGAAGTTAGCAGTTGCCTCATGGGCTCACAATCCCCACAATACTTCCAATGCCTGCTGTTAACACACGTGCAATAAAAAAAAAAAAAAACTCATCCAGTAGCCAGGCAGACTCAGTGGGTAGCAGGCAGAGAATGTGTTGAATTCAGTCAAGAAACCTCTGCTCACTTGTAGTTGAAGTGAATAATATAATATTAGAGAATTGTTGTTAATAAATATATGGGGTGGAGTTAAAGGAAGGAAGTATGGGAAATGGGAGATGCAGAGAAAGTGGGAAAATGGTTCAGGGGGAGTTGTAGACAGGTAAATGGATGTATGCTCGATAAGAAAGACGGTGAAATACAGAAAGGACTGTATTGCTGGGAGATTGAACGTGCAACACATGGCGAGAGTGAGAGATGGAAAGTAGAGAGGTATGGATGCACAGATAAATGGAAAGAAAAAATTAAAAGGTAGAGGGATGTAGACACAGAGTGAGGTAGATGTGGAAAGTGAGGAGTCACCAGGGAGTGATAGAGCAGGTCTTCCAGACCATTACAGAATTTACCTGTGCACACACACATGCACACAGACATACACACACCTCAACTTTTCCATTTGGCCATTTGGCAAGAAACAGTGTAGATGATGAAAGACATGAGGGAAAAGGAGGAAAGCAATCTCTACTCTGATTTAGACAGAGTATCACATGGTGCTCAGGTTAGGAAAGAGCAGTGGTTGTATGCTCTGCATTCCTGACTCAACACATACACAAAGTGCTCTGATATAATGGATGACATTGCTTGTGTGTACACTGTGTTTGGCTGTCAACCTTCACCTGTGTGTGTATGTAGTCATAAGCAAAAATAGTTGTTCACCTCACGCGTGTCATTCAGGTGTGTATTTATAGATGCCATTGCTGTAGCTTGGTCTTATACCTCCTTTCCAGTGCTCCTTAATAATTGATGAGCTGCCAGGGGCTGAGCAGGGTAATAGCATGCACACATACTACCAACATTGGTAACCAGCTGCTTCACTGCAGGTTGACACTGTGTTTGCACACACACACACACACACACACACACACACACACACACACACACACACACACACACACACACACACACACATACACAGAGCCACTCAATTGTTTTAAGCTCCTATAATGCTGCAACACTTTCAGAAAGGTGATCATCCAGCTACGAATCACTGTCCATGTACAGTAGTGCTACATCCTAGATGCTGTTTATAGTCACTTGCTGATTAGCTGCAACAGCTCTCATTCAGACTGAAATTAAACCACCCCAGAATATTAACTCATTGTTACGCTGTTAGACACTTTTTACATTTTTTCAACCTCCCTCTGAAATTGAATTTGGTATTCAGACAAGGGGCTTTCTTTTTTTTTTTTAATTAACACACTATCTTTTTTGAAATAGGAAGCAGGAAGAGAGCGGGTGAACAGCTACGGAAGGGAATGTGCAGCAGAGAGAGAGAGACTGAGTGTAGAGGGCAAAATTGGTGCACACAAATAATGGTTAAAAGCTATAGAGATAGAGAAGGAGCGAACATTGAGGAAGGGTAAGGGGAGACAGTCTGATGGGAGGAGAGGGTGGGAGTGATGAAATGGAGTATGGTGTTTATTTCACTCTTGTTAGTCAGCACCTATTGAGAAGAGTACCAGTATGTGACAGACTATTGAGCCGTGAGTGTCCATTCGCCATCGTGTGTGTGTGTGTGGGGGGGGGGAAGGCTTGAACCATCGGAGACGCTGGAAACAGAAAATGACTAACTCAAGTCTGATCTTTCTGTTTTCTGGCAGTATGAACTGTAGTTGACTCTGATGTGTTGCTGGCTCAGGGTTAAGATGAGGTTGGCAGCAGAGAAGGATGAGTCAAGGTCTGGAGACATAAACAAATCGAAGGGCTGACATGAAATCTTCACTTTGATCACAGTGTCTGCCTCTTTAAAATCTTTTTTCAGTAGTTGGCTTGTCTAGCATTCAAAGATGTACTCTTGAAGAACAAAATTTTGTTAGTGCAAATGACTTTTGTGTATTAGTATGTGTGGTTGCCTACATCCGTCTCAGTCTCAGTGCCTGCAGCAATGCTGTTGTTTTTGACTGTTAAAACTGTGAAATCTACTGGGTGTGGAGATGAAATGTACAGAGCATGAATATTTGTAAAGTCTAATACAGTCCAATGCAAAATAATTGTGGTCTATGCACATTGACTATGGCTCTAGTTGTGAGCTAATGCCAAACATGCCAAACCACAGTGAGCAAAGCAAATTGTGGGTTGGCTTTGTGAAGCTGGGAAATGCCTAATTTGTGATTCATTTAATTAAATACCCATGCAACTTGTTCATTAGTGTCTCAGATATTAGGGAATACTGTCTCAGCTGTCTGGTATATCAACAGTTCAGTAACAGAGATTGTGTCAATTTCACAATCTAGCAGCAGGTGAATTACAAGCTTTAACAACAAACCAAGACAAAATTGCACTTTCCTTCCTTTCTTTATAATTTATACCATTTCATTAATTTCTTTGTGCCTCCGTCTAGTTCCCTCCTTTCTTCCTTCCTAATTATTCCTAATTATTATGTTGTATGGCTGTCTTTTCCTGTCTACCAAAGAATGCAAGTGCTGACTAAAGCCTTCTACAGACTGTGATATTTTAGGAATCGTATAAGTGTATTGCAAGCCATACTGTGCAACATGGATTTAATAAACTTGGGTGGGACATCAGATTTGACGTATGCAGACTGTACACAGACAACATCTTCTGAATCGCAGGCTATAGCGCAAATCAATGAAACATCATCTGTATGCCAAGAAAGCTGTTTTCCGACTGGGAGCAACACTGTATGCCCGCTTTGATCCACAGGGTTTTACTGCGCTTTCACTGCGCTCCTCATGTGAACAGACAGGCGGAAAATATCAACACAAGTCGAGTCAGTAGCGGGTGTGTGTGTGTGTGTGTGAGACGAGCACCACCACAGCAGTTTTAGGGGATTGCACCCGCTTGTCGTTCCACCTGTCGGATTGCCTTTGCCTCCTGCCCACTTGCCTCTTATTGAAAATGAATTTACTCAGCACGTCAATCACTCCCTTTTGAAAAGACTGTAATGCTGCAATACTGTTGATTGATCAGTAGACGTCGGGTGTAGAAATTTTTCCCAGGCTATCTTTGGTCGTAAGACAATGATATGGTGATCTGTAAACCTCTCTCACTGTATCTCGTAGGATGACCAGTAATTTTCAATTACTATTTAGTCTGGCTTTTATGTAGTGTTTGTTGTAAGGTTTTATTTTTTTATATACTAATTTTATATATTATCATCATTATTACTTCCTTTACTCTATTTTATTACACCAACAATTTATTATTGATTTACTTTTACTGTGTAATATTACTACTATAATTTTATATAAATGTTTATTGTTTATATTATTCTTTAATTATACTATGTTCTGCTTGAATACTGTATTCTCATTGGTCACAGAGAGTATTTCTTTGTGTGTATTGTTTTTTTTTTTTACCCCAGGAGAAGTAGCTGTTACCATTTTTAACAGCTAATGGAGATCCTAATAAACTGAACTGATGTAGAACACCTTGTTAGGCATTATAATTATTATTACATATCTTAATTTCCTATTTTTTATTTTTGTCAATTAACTTGGGATTGTTGATTTAATGAATAGTTGATTAAAAAAGATTGATGATGATGATCAAGTCTGTATAGAGCTTGCAAATGGGAATGTAATTATGCCCAAGCTTTCATTTTGTTTCTCTCTTTACTGATGGATCATTCAGTAGGTGACCACAGATTAACACTCACAGTGTGTCTCCCACACACCTACACAGTCTTACACATTTATACGTGCCAAAGGTGGATGAACAGTGATCTGATTCAAGCTGCTGAAGCAAGAAACTACTGTTTTTTTCCTCTGGGCAGTGGAAGAAGTACTCGAATTGGCATTAATTGCTCTTGTCTAGCAGACTGTGAAGCCATACTCTCTCCAAGATGGTGATATATCATTAATTTATTGCTATAGAACAAGTCTTTGTGCACCCCAACAAAATTGACAGTGTATTAATTATTATTTCTTTTTTTATTTAAAAAAGTTGGCATTTGGCTACAGTATGTAGTATGACCAAACCATTGAATGGAAATTGTCAATTAATGCTCCAGCAGTTTAAAATCAATACAATGTCCAGCAGCTAATCACACAGTGTGTTCCTGTGTAACTCCTTGGATGAATGGCTACCAGTAACCCTGCCAGGACTAGAATGTAATTTCCCGTCAGCGCCTCCCATACCACTAATTTATGACATTGTACCCAAGAAGTACAGTCCTAACCACTCATGAAGAATGTGTTCATTCCAGGGCTGGTTTACCAGAAACGAAATGTAATGTTCTGTTTCTTTATTTTATTATTTTATTTTTTTTTTATCACTACACAAAGCAACATCACTTAATACACTATTTTGTATCAGTGGTACTGCATGTACCACATACCACATACCACGTCAGTAACTCTAGAGATAACTTTTCCTCTTCCTTTTTATTGTTTCCTCTTTCTCTCTATATATCCCTCCTTTCCTATCTGACTTTCCCTCCTCCCTCCAACTCTCTGATTTATGGCTGAATCTCTGTAGCTATAGAGGTCACACCACTGCAGGTGAGACCTCTGCTTTCCTTCCTCTCACTACCTCCTTCCCTGCACATCGGTAGCCAATCATTGCACACCGTAGGCCTCTTGGGGTGACTAGTGCCCCCATGCATCTTTTTCTTTCCTCCTTCTCTCTCTCCCTCTCTCTCTCAGTGAGTGCAGAGAACAGTTTGCCTCACAACTGGGTCATTCTCTCTCCTCGCTGCAGTAAATGCTAGCAGTCAGGGAGGAAGGCTGTGCATTTGTAGCTAGGCTTAACTTCTAACTAAGTTAAGCCTAGCTACAAATGCACTTAACTTTGAAGTTAAGCCTAGCTTAATGGGTCACATTATAAAATTTAAGAAAATTAGAAAGTTCAATATAACGTTGACAGGAAACATGATGATATCTTTTGCCCAATCCTAATGTGGGTGTATTCAAACCTATAGAGATTGCAGCTAGATTGAGGTGAGTGAGGTGAGCATATATGAATGAACCATTTCTTTTTCTTTTTTGTGTGCATCTGTGCATCTGTGTTGTGTATTTGAAAGCCTCTATTAGACGTCTCATATATTATGTTTCACATAAGCTGCACCTCCGAGCACCTGCTTCTTTGTTTGTTTGTTTTGATTTATTTGCACATATTCTTATATTGATCAGTTTTTCTTCCCGCTAATCTCACAGACACAAGCAGACACACATACACACACAAATTCTCCAGTGTAGCTGCAGTGGTGTCAGAGAGTTGCGATTGAGATCCCACTGACTCACCTATTAAGTAGATGCCAACATAAACATCCTTTAAAGGGTCCTTGGATCTGTCTGTCTTTGAAGTGCACCTTCCCGTACCAAACCTGCTTTAGATACAATGACAGGAGAGATGGAAAATGAAGAAGATTGAAAGAGTAAATAAATGAGACGGAAGGAGGGAGAATGACTGAGAGGAATGCTGGGAGAGATATGAAAAATACTGCAGAGCCAAGTGAAGGGAGAAAGAGAAATTAGCATCTGTAGTCTTGGCCGTTTTCTATCTTCCTGCCACCTCCTCCCTTCACACTTTCTTCTCCCATCCTCAACACACACTTTAATAAGTAGATTTTTATCTCAGCTACAGCACACCAGAGCTCCCAGAGGATTATGTGACCCCCTCCATTCCCATGTTTCACACACACAGAATGGTTATTGTCCATCTGCAGTTAGACATTCACAGCATGTGTTTAAGTAAAAAAATATGTTTTTGTGTGTGTTTATATTTGTGAGCTAAACCTCCTGTACAACTATCACAGTGTAATATGTACATCCACAAGTTATGGTACTGTGTGTGTCCATCTCTGTGTTCCCACTCGTCCCTTTGCCCTTCCTCTCCTGCCAACTAAAAGCAAGCGAGAGAGCCAATGCAGCAACTTCATTAATTGTTTCTTTTTAGGAGAATAATACTCCCTTACTCAGCACACACACACACCACACACGCACACACACATTGGTGACAGTCCTTGAACAGTTGCACGTGAAAATCGTTACCTCTCCTGCACACTCTGCTCCTCTATCCTTCACTCTCCCTCAGCAAGTGCCAACACCTTTCTGTTTGATATACATCCCTGCTGTAAAACTAGACCTGTGCTTTGTTTAACATGGATAATAAAATACACATTTGGTGTGTGTGTTTATCTAGTTGGTGGGCATGAAGCCTATATAATAGGAAATACAATAAACACAAAGGCACCCAGCATGATATGAGAACAGTTGTCAGGTGAGTTTAGGTATGGATTATATTATTGTTGGTTTCTGTTTCCTCCACCCAAAGTGGTTCAAAACAAATTAGCAATAATCTCATGGGAGAAGTTGTGAGGGGAAAAAAATAGCATTTTTGCACAGTACAATGCTTTATTGAGAGCTAAATAATAAAAGGATCTAGAATACCATCTGTTCCTCGCCTATCTGTTGAAATATCGTCCGCCAGCATAACATCAGCCAGCACAACTTAGACGAGTCACTGCTGTAATAGTCAAAGATGGATTTAGGTTAGCTATTAACCGTAGCACTGGAGCTCACCAAACTGGGGCTTTCTACAGTATACCCAGAGAGGTGTGCATGTGGTACTGTGTCCTTGTGTCAGACATACCAGCCGGAATCCTCTAAAAAGCCAGCAGGGATATCCTTTATCCCTTTCTCTACGACCTTGATTCTTGACACTTGAGCACATTGGGAAATTTGACTTCCAAGGACACTCTGATGTGCATACCCCTAGCCCCAATTCCCTTTTTTCTGTTTGCTCACGTTGTTGACAAAACCTCGACACAGCATCTTCTCTACTACACTCCTTGGAGACGAAGGTCTAGTTTATCCCTTTAAAGGGTTAGGGTTGGGGGGGCTTAGTTACTGAATATGCTCAATATCAATCAGAAAAGAGTAGAAGAGGATGCTGAGAGGAGGTGAGAAGGGCATAAAGAGAGGGGAAAGAGTGAAGACTGGAGAAAGTACCTGTGTATATTAAATATGTAATATAACCAAAAGAAAAAACAGGAAGAAATGAAAACATTGTCTTGCTTCGTCACTGCTCCTTTCTGTTTCTTCTTTATATTTTAGTAAATCTCTGTCTGTATGTGTGTTTGGCTAACAAAGCCATGAGAGAGCCAGGCAGGCATGTGGCTGACGCTGTTCCATCTGGTTTGGCTCTCCAGATCGCTCCTCGTTAGGCCATTACTGCCGTTTAGTTTCAGCTGCCCGCTCCTACAACTGGCAAACCAACCAAACCACTGTCCTCCTCTCCTTCTGCCGCCCCCTTCAAAGCTTGGCCCTGTCCACAGTAGCAGATTAAATGTCAGCTTCACATCCCGTCCAAGCTTTACAGCTACATAAAATTTGCTTTGAAAAAAAAGAAAAAAAAACAAGTAAGACATCATGTGCAAATGAACTGCTTTGCTTTATGAAGTTGTGGATCAAATTAATTTACAAATTAAATCCTTAAATACAATAAGAAAAATTATTTTAAAAAACACCACAAAAAATATCCAGCCTGTTTTTCCACATCATATTGCATCATTATCTCCTTTTACATGTATTTTTAAAGGTGGATGCTGTTTTAGTGTTATTTATTCTCACAAGTACCTTGTGTTGTGATACAATGCCCTACAGTTTAGGCTCTGATTCCCTGGTGGCTTAGCACACTACAGATCTGACTGTGTGTGTTAGAACGTGTTGGCAGGCACCCGGTTCACACAGCGTGGGCTACAGACTTGGCCGCAGAAGACACGCTAAGGGAGACACATTCCGAAATAGAAACATCAGTCCTGCTTACTCCTATCCAGATGGAGGGAGAAATAGGAAGGCATGAAGGTAGCAATCGATGCCAGAGAGCATCCTTGTTTTCCATGATCAGATTTCCTTACATAGCTGATCGGTTTGTTACTCTCTTTTAGGGGTTGGAGTTTTGGACCCAATCAAATATCACAATAGTTTTGATCAATATTATAGGAATACCGATCTGTCCTTTCCCAAATATTTGCAAAATACTATATTAGATAGTTAATCCTCAGTAATGTGGATATAATGACCAAGTAGCTTAAGGCAAATGGAACAACCAGAACAGTCTGGTAAATTCCAAAAATTTCTTCTTTCTTTACTGTAATGCAGCATGTAAAACTAGGAGAAGATGATGTTTATACCTATACCGATACCTACAGGCCTGTTCTTTTTGACTGGGAAATACACCCATAGTGGGCTGACATGGCTCCATTTGTCCCTACCTGTGTTAACACCATTTCTCTGTGAAGATCTCTGAAACCTTGTCTGAGATCATCAGGACAGCTTTCAGCTGCACCTGCACACAGGGCCTTCATGTCTACCAGTCGTATGAATAATGAGCGTGTGGTGCCAACAGTGTAGGTTTGTGGGTGGAGGAATAGTGGTTGAGGGGTGGTGCATGTTGGATGTTATGCAAAAATGAGCAAAACGAGCAAATAAGGAGGAATGGACAGCGGCGTCTCATCTCTTAGGAAAACATTATTTAGGATTAATTTGTCTCAAAAGAATGCCAGCAGAAGTGCTAGAGCCCCACAGAGCTCTGAATAACACCCTGGGAGTCTGTAACTAAAAGAGTGTTTCATTGAAATTCACAGCTGAGGTGTGAAGCTGCATTTAGATGCTCCTACCAACTGATCAGGCGTGCTGGCTCTGTGGTCTGCATGGAGCTAGATGCTGTGGTGGCAGTGGCAGAGAAAAGAGCTCTCAACAGATTGTTGTCCATAATGCATAATGTCCGCCACCCACTGTACAATGCCATCATGGGGCAGGGGAGCACATTGAGTAGCAGGCTGCTATCACATAGTTGGTCCACAGAGAGACTCAGGAGATCTCTTCTTCCGTGGGCCATCAGACATTTTACCACCCCCTTGGGAAGAGGGGGCAGCGAAAGGGGCAGCTAAATATTACTAATATTGCTGCCAATTGGACTGTAATATGCTTAAAATATTTGCCTTAGTGTTTTATTATTTTATTCTACTCTACTTATATTTAAGCTGACAGACATGTTTCAACTGCAGTGTTGATACCTTTTTGTAGCATGCATTTCACCCTCTCTGTCTGTCTGTCTGTCTGTTGTAGAGAATGGTTTAGTGAAAATGTTGTAACCCAGGAGAAGATTTGTTAACAGATGAAACCCAGACTGAACTTAACTTTTTGCCACATCACCATGGCAAATAACTGTGGGAACAGTTGCTTAGTGTTCTATAGCCCTGTATATTATGTCCATGGTGTCTGTGCTGCTCTATGGAGTCTCCAATCTCATTCTGCAGTCCTGGACTCTGTCCGTAGGCTCAAATAAAGCATGTTTACATCACTCTACATGTTTACTACTTTCTGTGTTTTGGAAAACCATTACTCCACACACATGAATGTGCTCATTTGTTCACACACTCAGCACACTCAAACACTTAGCTTCCTTGTGTTAAATGCCACTAATTCTCTGTATCAGGGGATTATACGTAATTGATTTATGGATGAGGAATGAATTACTCATCAGTTGAGAGAAAAAAAGCATTTTGTCTTCAAGCTTGTGCATGCCCAACTGTATTCTGGAGTTATTAAAGGAGAGGTAGTTGTGCTAAGGGCCATACTGTTATGGGAGTGCATTGTGCTAAATAAGTAATCAAATTATGATTCTTAAATCTGGTTAATAAAAGCTACATTTTAAGCAAATGTTATTACATATTGTCACTAAGATCCACGACACTTGACCCTAGGGATAATCGGATCTACTGCTTCATTATTAAACTTTTAAAGGTACAAGAAGTGGATGTCACTATAAATTGTTGTCTTTCAGTCTTGGTATGCAAATCTGATTAAATATACATAAACTTGTTAAACCATTTTTAAAAAAAAGAAAAAAAAAGAAAAAAAGATTTATCTGTTTATAGCTTAATTGTTTGGAAAATATTGATCTCCCAGGCAATGAAATTATCTAACCCTACTCTATATACTCGCAGACCACAATCATTGTTTTTATCTCCGTTGGATATTTTCTCCTTGTAGCTTTGCACGTGTGTGTGTGTGTGTGTATGTGTGTGTGTGTGTGTGTGTGTGTGTGTGTGTGTGGAGGTGTGCTTGTGTGTCAACAGAAATCTGAGCTGGAACCGCAGCTCATCAAAAACATTTCAGTGTGTTAACATACAGTAGGAAAAGGATGTGCATCTACATTACAATTGATACGACGGATCCATTTCAATAGAGTTTGATGTTTTCCCTGGGCTCTCTGGTAATAAATGCCTGCTTTGCTGAAAGTGGAGGCATTCCTTCCCTTGAGTTTCCTGTACAGTGATAGCATATCTAGACTCCTGCTGTTGCTAGGATGTGTTGCTAGGCAACTATTATCTACTATTATGGGATTTGTTGGGGCACAGTGGAGAAGTTTCCATGTACAATTTGGCCTTCTGTTTTGTTCACTATGTGGTGTTATATTATGCATATTCAAGTTGCAAGTGTGAGCATTCTGTTGCAGTGGTGGTAAACAACAGCTGCAAGTCAGCTGTTGCCCTGAGCATATTCATGCATAAATATACAAGACTTCAAAATGCAGGCAACATCATGAATCTCTCTTTAACGTTCAGAAAAAGCATTAGAGGCGTAGTTTGTTGTTGACAGTGAGCAGTAGGGTGTTGTAAGGGTCAAGTGGAAGGCAGGGTGCTAATTGAAAGCTCAGCTTTTTATACAACTGTGACTTTTCTCGACCTGTCCTCTCCGCACATATCCTCACAAGTATACACACACACACATTTTCTATCCCCACCTGTCAGCCTGCAATCGATCGTTTCTCAGTCCCTTCAAAGGTGAGTGTCTGACCTTCCCAGCCCATCCATTAAAAGTATTACTGTTCAATCTAATCTAACACATGCTACAGGACTATCTGCACATAGATGCCATAAACATGCACACAACCCACCATTATATCATCAAAGTGGACATGCTAAAGGAAATGATTGACTCCAATTTCCTTGCAGGCCTTAGAAAATGTTTTCTTCTCCAATGTGCAAGATATTCCTGATGGCCTCCACATTTTCATAATATGAATCAGATTAATTGTGTGACTTGAAGGATTTAGGGGACATCTGTTGATGGTAAGGGGAACTGTAGTGATGGCTTCAATGAGATTAACTCATACTATCTTTCTATATTTCAAATAATTACTTTCATGAAATGTTCTTATACACAAATTGCTAAAATCTATATAGTATTTTGTTTTTTGTAACATAAATGTATTTTGAATTGGAAAACATATATCCATTCCATCCCAATAATAGATAAGGTTAAATATGTATGAACTAGTTGTTTCTGACACTGTGAGAGCGGTCAGCCATAAATCTTGATGGCATGGATATTTTTATGCTTCTGCTTCCTAGTGAATATGGTCACTCAAACCTTGTAAGGGAAGTGCTTTTATATAAAATGAGCATCACACAATAGGTGTGTGTGAGTGTTTGTATGTATATGTATGTGTGTGTATGTGCATGCCTTAGTGTGTATGTGTGTGTGTGTTAGGACCTCTGTCCGGGTGATGAATGATCCAAGGTGCAGAGTGGAGCACAGTTTCTACACCACCACCATCCTTCCCTCGTCTACTATCCTCCATCCTTTCATCTTCACTGTTTTTCCCCAGCTAGAATCCCCTTTGCCTTCGCTCGTCTTTCTCCCTCCTCTTCTGTTTTGTCTGTGTTTCTCCATATCATCTATCTCATTCCCTTTCTTTCTCTTTGTGCTGCTTCCGGCGAAAGCTCTGGCAGCAAACAAATGAGTGCAATATTATTTTATGAGACAGCAACTTCAAAGTTTCCCTATGTTTGGAACAATTAGCAAGGCAAAGACCTGAGGGAACAATGCAAGGAGAAACGAGTTGGGGAGTGGGGAATAGAGGAGGGGGGAGGCATGTTTGGTGGAAGACAGACAGCAGATATGTTGAAAACAAGACTGAGCAAGTCAGGCTTTGTAAAGGAGAGTGAGATGGATAATAGAGGGACAGGAAAATCATGATGGAAAGGATGAATTAATTAATGGTAAAGAGTTGTCAAATTTGGAGGACTTATTTCAGTCATCCATGGTTCTGTAAGTAGATCTGTTAATTTTCTCAAAAATAAAAACATCCATACACCAAGCTTATAATATCCTTGCTCATACCACTAATGTTGTTAAGTATTAAACATTGTAAAAATTGGATGATGCATGTAGAATTTCTTTTTATCAGTTTACCTTTGTATTCAAGGTCAATTTTTGGATTAATCCAGCAATTATAGCGCATGGTTTCATTGACACAAACATCCTCAATTCTCCACAGTTCTGATTTAACTAGCTTCTTCTCCATAGCAACTGTGGCTGAGGCTCAGGAGCCATCCACCTAATGATTCCTCAGAAATGAAGATGAACTAATTAAAACTAATGGGCCCAACAGAAACCTTTTATTATCGTGAAGCTGTCCAGTAGACGTAGGTGTTTCCATGTTGAAGAACATTGCGGATATCATTAAAAGAAAACTTGGAGAAAAATACTTTGTTCCATTCACTTGCACCAATCTGATACATTATTTTGTTCTGCAACACCTCTCGCTTTGACCATTGCCGTTTGTCTTTATTCCTCAGATCTCAGCCAGCAGCCAGCTCCCCACACATAGTGTACACAGACACGACATAAACACCCTCAACACCACCCAGCCCCCTTCCTTTATATCATGGTGTCTTGCCCTTGTTTGTGCCAACTACCACATACTGTGCCGACTAACAACCTTCCTGCAACCCTCCGCGCACACACGCACACAGGCACCCACTCCGCAGATGAGATGAAAAGGCTGTAGATCACACAACTGCTAAACTTTGATCAATCTGGCAACAAGTGTAAATAGGATCATTAATAGGGATTTAGCAGGGGGCTGCCGTCTGCAATTAGATATACGCAAACAAGCGCATATGCTTTTTTTTTTCCAGCCACTAGTATTTTAAATGGCTCCTTTTGCTGTGTGCACACATACAGATACGCATGCACAGACACAGTCCATTTTTATGCTTCCAGAGATGAGCTGCAGCATGCAAATAGAGTACCAACGGGGTCTTTAATTGGGGTGTAATCTGAAAAGTGTAATTTGCCTGGAGTGGATAGAAAGATCTGACAGCAAGAGTAAAAGATGGAGGGAAGGGAGGATTACTGTGAAGAAAGGGAGAAGACGGAATCGCCTGAATGAGCATATGAAAATAAGATGAGTGTACAGTGGCAGAGCAGAGGAAGAAAACACAAAAAGACAAATGTTAAAAAAAGTGGGAGATTGGAAGGAAATGAGTTGGACATACACTGAAAATGAGTAAGCAAAGGATAAAAAGTAGTGCAAAAATGTGAGCTTCACACACAGTATTATATGAATTTTCACTTAGGACCAGCTCTTTCTCGGATTTCAGTCATTTTGTCACATTAGTAAGATTTTAAACAGGCCTACAATTCACATATCAGTACATCTTCCTCCCTAAACTCCTTAGAATTATATTGCCAAAACCCTATCACAACACTTATAACTCACAAAACCCACTGCTGCTCTGGCTTTTCAGCTGCAAGCTTCTTATCTATCTAAACAAACTAATGAGTTTGACACTGACCACCACCAAATTAGAGAGAGAGAAATCTGGCCATATTGCACTGTGCTTGGTTGGTTGCTTCTTCTAAAGAAACACAACAATGTGATCAGGAGGATAATAAGACAACTGTGATCTCCCAGTGGGGGTGAACAAAGGTTGTCAGGCTTTCCTTCTCTTGTTTCTGTTGCCCTTTACTCCAATATAATGCCCTCTGTCCTCTTCCTTTCTTGTGTAATTTTGTTTCTGAATCTTTTGTTTCCCTTTATTCTTTGGTACCTATTCCTAAAATGTCGGTGAAATTAAGTTTTTTGTAATATGGAATCATCAATCATCAATTTACTCAGCAGTTTACTCATGACTGGAGACTTAAAAAGGCAGTAGACCAAGCAGTAGACTATTTCTATAATAACATTATCTTTATTCATTGGCTTTGGCATCCCTTCTGTGTTAAATCAATTATAACAAGCATGTGTTTATCCAGCCTAGGTCAAATAGTATCTGTCTATTGTTCAGCTTTTCAGTATGGTTGTGACCTCAAACCTCGCCTTAACCTCCAGAACCCTGACCCCTGACTTGTGACTCTGCGGTTGTCTATAATCTCATTCTATGTCCAATAAACGTGGCAGGATGAAAGAGCAGGGAAGTGCAGCTGTTGCTACGTTTTTTGTAATGCGTTTCTTTGGTTAAACAAGTCTTAGCTTGCGTCTTGAGTATCTTATTTTATTTTTGTTTCTCTCCCTTATTTTTATTTTAATTTTTCCTCCTTTATTAATCCCCATACCCCACCTTTGGCTCCCCCTTCTTCTAAAATGGCAGTTGGCATTTTGCTTTTTGGACGGCAGGCCCCCCCTCCCCATGTTCAATTATTCATGTTGAACTCCTCACTCCAGCACCGCTGTGGTTGCTGGAAAATGTACACACACATGCAAGTACACACTTGCACACAGCTCTGTAAATGCATGTGCCATGTGCTGGCAGTGATATTTTTGGGGCTTTGTTTTGGGAAGGGGAACTGGCAGCTTTAGTATAGAGAGAGCAATACACAAGTGAGACTATTATTGGCGATGAAGGCAAAGGGACTTTTATTTCTCTTTTCATAACAATTTTGACGTAATTTTTTATGCAACTTTAGATCTGCTCTCACAATTACACAACAATTCCCAGTTCAGTTTTCTCTATTTATGGTTCTTTTTAAACACTCGTGTTGTCCTCCCTTTAATATATGTGCCTCAATTGTATTTATTTGCCAATTTTCCATAATGCCCATCAAACAGTAGATCCCTTTTGTTTCTCAAGCTTTTCGGTTTTCCTCATTTCTCATTCATCTATTTTACCTCTACAGTCCATTTCGTTTCCGCGCTCTCCTCGTTTTTCATTCATCTATTTTTCTCTGCAAACCATTCATCTCCATACTCCATCTCCCTCGGTGTGCAGCTTGATGTCCTTTCCTTTCCAATTCACCCTCACACATGTTGTTATTCTCTCTGTGCTGTGACAGTGTCTCTGGCAGGGTTAGGTAACAGTGTACTGTGTGCCCTACTGAGCTGCAGTGAATAATTTAGTTAACAAGACATAAGGCTACACTCTTATGTCAACTGTAATAGCATGTTTCAAAATACTGTACGTACAAAGAAGAAAGTGAGGCACCAGCTTAGTGGTGTCTGTCCATTAATGAGAAGCTAGTGACTCAGAAATTGCAGAAATGTTTTTCTCAAAAAAGAAAAACTAGATAAAGCATAAATATAGAACACAGGTTAATTGTGCTATCTCTGAAAAGTTAGCAACTGCTGTGCAAAATGTTTCTCCCTCTGTATTACGATCATGGTGTGCTGTTATGACATGTCAACCACCAATAATTTAGTGTCTTGTGTCAGGGTGGTGCATTATTAAATGACTGCCAAACGGCGAGTTAGCATATGTGCTCCTTTCAGCAGCAGGGTACAAAATACTCAGTGATGTTGTCACCAGGAATGGAAGTGGAAGATAGTGGGGAAAAAAAAGCAGAGAGCAAAGCAAGGACAGCAGACGGGACCGGAGGCAAAATATGACTAAAAATGAAATCAAGGTAAATTACGAGAAGTGAATATATGAAACTGTCAGAAACACCAGGAAGAACCAAGGGGATGATGAAAATGATGGAAATAAAGGATGTGTGAGTGAGTGAGACTCCTCGTGATGTGAGTCATCCAGCCAGTGAGGGATGGGTCACCATGGACACGGCCACTGACCTGCACTGATGCCCGATCTATTGATCCCATTAAAGCTACACCTCTGTGTTTCTGTTTCACTCGTTGTCTGTGGTTACTTTGCTGTCTAACTGTATCAATCTTAATGAGATCAACAACTCTGCATCGCTGTTTTCCTCCTGTCTGTGGCGTCTGTCTGTGTGCATCAATTTAGCTGCATGGTTTTCTCTTCATATCTGCCTTTCTATCTGAGTATCTATTTTGTCCTTTCTAACGGTTAACTGCCTGTGGTTTATAGTTTGTATAGTTGTGACAAATAGATACATGGAAATAATACTAATAATTAAGTGCTAATAACTAATAAGACAAATGTATTAGGTTTAAAATAACTGACTCCTTTAGTTTGAATTTTACTTTTCAAACCTTGCTTCAGTGCTTTTATTTCTCTCTTTGTTTTTACTACATCTAAGACAGTTGACTTTTATTAATTGCGATCACTGCAGGGATTGTCTTTAGATTCAACCAGCACTGAGCATAGATTTAGATGTATGTACAGAAGAGAAATGTCCGATTACTCAATGGGATCACTCGCAATTAGCCCCATTGTGCTAATATGAAAGGTTATCAGCCATGTGGCAATTTGTGCTCACAGCATTCTCATTTAAAGCCATTAAAGATATTTCTGTGGGAAATGTCCTCAGCCGTGGAGCTTTACCATTCTACACAAGACTTGATTAGAGGTTGATTTAATGCTCAGCAAACAATGAAGTCCTCTTTATTTCCAATTACTCTAGCATGATGGATGCAGACCATAACAAACATATTTCCCTCCTCCTCATTTTTCTCTTCTCACCTCATATATATATATATATATATATATATATATATATATATATATATATATATATATATCGTTCTCTCTTCCTTTCTTTTTATTTAAACAGTTTTCTTGGATGGCACTTGCATGGCAACAGCACGGTTTGACATGAGTGTTGCCATGGAGGAGCATTTTAACAAGCGTGGTTGTAGCTGCACCGTATTACTTATTAATTGGATGTTGGATGTCCTTAACCTCTTTGAGGTTGGAGCCTGACTCTGCTTTGTGATATCTAGTGAGATTTATTTAGAATTTCCAGCTTCTTTGTAGCCATGATTTCATTATATTTGATTATACTGTATTTGCCTTGTATGTTTTCTGATAGTGTATATTTTGAAAGTTTATTATGTATTCTATGTGTATCAGACCATATTCTCAATAATCTGTTTGTGTCCAGAGGTCTGAATATATATTTATGTATGCATGTATGCATGCAAGTGATAGTTGGTCTTCAATCATGAGCATCTACAACCTAAGTGAAATAAAACTCCCTTTCATTATTTGATCTACACATATCTACAGGACGGACACAACAACAAATGCATATGCACTAGAGATGGGCATACATGCATATACACACACTTGCTATCCACCAAATACATGCAAACACACATACAAACTCACTTAAGCTGTTTCAATTCAGCCCATGTAGTAGTTTCCTTCCAATAATTTATGGCTTGAATTATCTCAACTCTATAATCTGCATCAAATATAGAGTCTGGCATTGCAACCAGGGAACCCTAAGCTATCAGCCGAAGAGCAGTGGCTATTTTATGCATTTTTAACTTTAACTTGAACAAGCTCCTCTCTTCTCCATGCCGGCTTTCAATAAATTCAGATGATTTCCCGTGTCATTAAATGGTGAATTTGACTTGCAAATGACCTCCTTGTGCTTTCTATGAAGACAAGATGAATACACAATAGACACACATACGCACTTATAAATCCAGACATACAGAGGAAGACAGACAGTACTTGGGTAGCTCATGTTTAATTAAGCGGTTTGTCTCTGAGAGAGTGTGAGGGTCTGCCACACTGTTATCATGTTACATGTTTTCTTCAATAAACTTTTTTTTTCGCCACTCAATATCCTGTGGCCCTATAGGGGGCAGTACATATTAGTGGCCTCTTTTGTCCTCTGCCAGCATGACCAAGGTAAACATCCTCTTGGATTATCTCTTTCATTCTTTATCTCACTCTCTTCCTCCTCTCACCCTCCTTTTCTTCAACCTCTCTCCCGCCTTCTCATCCTCTTTCACACTCATTCCATCTTGATTCTGTCTCTTTTTTCTGTCTCCAAGATGAAAGCCTCCCGCAGCTCCTTTCACTCTTCCTGAAGCGGCCCAAATGAGGTAGCTTATCTGATGAATTCCCTCCTTCACTTTTCAGACAGGCACACACTTACACATGCATGCATATGTCTTGCTAACTTGTACTCTCACAACATTGGCTTACATAGCTTTAAAAAAAAAACACAGATGTACACGTTCGTTTTAGAAGACCATAACACACTTATGCACCATATAAACATATGCATAGGCGGATAATAAGTAAAACACCCACAAAGACACACATACGGTGTGCCTGGAGGCATGGCAGGCCTGGTGGGAGATCCGGGGGCCTGGCATCAGAGTGTAAGTTGCCTGGCGTCAGGTCCCCAGAGATGGTGGGCTGACTGTGATGTTAGGTTATTGGGCTCCACACAGCAATGCCTTTTGGTCCGCTCTGTAGGGGGGCATGAGGAAGTGCCTGCGAATGCCGGCTTTTATTAAACAGTAATCCCAACAGCTGTTGTTCAACCAAGCGTCTCCCTTCCCCCAACTCTCGTGGCGTTCTTTCTCTTCCATCCGTCTTTTCAGGCATCTGTCTGTTTTCACTGTCACAGCACAGCACGAGCCAACCGGATCCGCAAGAGACTCCTTATTACCAACTCATGTATCCATCCTGTCTCCTAAACAGGAGGTTCATAGGCAACTAATTAGCATTTTCAAATTTGTTTAGTAGGAAACCTAAGACTGCCTGGATTATATATTTGATCAACATAACTCTAAATTTTAATACAGATCAAGGCGGTATGGACAGAATCAAACATACACAATATATTTGACCGAACACTTAAATATTGATATTGGGACAATATTGTAGAAATGACTATTGGTGTTAGTAATAGTAACAAAATATTTACACAATGAGAATTTTGATGAATAATTATTAGTAATGTTAATGTAATGACTAAGTGGGTAACAGCATATAATAGTATAGATTGAACAGTCTTGAAATTACACGACTCTACTGTAATGCAGCCTTTAAAACCAAGAAAACACAAAACATAAGCCTTGTTACATTATATAAAAATATTCAAAATATGCATGATGAAATAATATCATATTGTTCTATACTGAACATATCTCCAGAATGTCACTGTATTTAATTTTCTACCTAAAAACAACTAAACCATGATAAATATGTTGTGTTTGCAATTAGGCAACTCAAAGCACTTTTAAATACTGAAAAGCCAACACTGATCTAAAGAATGCATTGACTTCTTCAGTATTTAAAGGTCCAATGTCTGCACTTTTTGGGTTTTATTTGAAGTTTTGATAGCCCCAGTGTACACTGGCCTCTCAAGTGCCTCACTGGAGCTCTGTAAAGCACGGGTAGTTTTTGGTCTGTCTCATAAATATTCTGAGCTGCTCTCTCTCTGATTAGCCGATTTTCATTTAGAAGACTGAAAAAAGTGGGTGTGATGGTGGGTCATGCTGTAATCCTCTATAGGTGGAGGGATCGCCTGGATGACATCATAATGTAAAGGAAGTACATACACTACTAGTGCGTATTTCTCCCTTTTTCAGAGTGTTTGATGCATGAAACAGTTTTTATTTAACCCCTAGACCTTATCTAAAGTAAACAAAAAAATGAAAGTGGCTATTTGACCTTTAACCAAACTCACAATTTTTCCCCAAAGAAACTGAGAGTTTCTGTAACCTGGGGTGCAGAACTTGAGCTTGAGGCTCTGATGTCTGTGCTTTTTACTCTCACCCATCAATTCTGACCTCCTCGCAATGTCTGTGAAGTATATAGATCTCACAGCTCTAACAAATATAACAAATATTGCCAGTGAATATTATCCAGGCAGCAATTATGTGTCTCAAAAATATTTTGGCAAAGCAACCACATATTTTGATGGAAATATCCTTTTTAATACACACCATAGAGTTTATGTGTTAAAAGGTTCCATGCTGGCTGTGGTTTTCAGACCACGCGTGACACCATTAGGGCAGCCAGTGTTCAAAAGCAAATGTGTATGTCCCTTTGTAAATTGGTGAGCAAACCCATTTGATGGAGGACAAGAATTAATGAGTCAGAGTGCAAAGGGTAGATGTGCAGCACATGCACGCACACACACTAACCTTTTACCTGCAGCTGGCCTCTGATTGAGCGGGGGGCCTCTTCATGTGGGACACGTGTCTCATATTAATGACCCCTTTACACCAGCTTGCCAAATGTGCACCCTTTCTTCCTTCTTAATAAGAAGGAAGATACTGTAGTTCCATCTCTGTCTCCATTCGTTCATACATCAACCAATCCCTTCTTACTTTCCTCTTGGATTCCCTCCCCTCCTGGTGTTTGTCTGTCACCCAGGACATGCTGTCCCATACCAGATCTCTCCCCCAGGCCTCTGCCCTCTCCCCTGGGTACCATGTGGAGGAAAGGCCTGGGCTTTGTTTCCCTGTGTAGACCCTGACACCAACCACAGGGGGAGAGAACTTAATGATGAGTTCAGTTCGGTGTGGGTTAGAGCATACACACACACCCACACACAAGCACCCGCCCAGGCGCATGTGCGCGCACACACACACACACACACACACACACACACACACACTAGCTCTCATTCTCTCTCCCTCTCTCTTCCTCTCTCTCTCTCTTTCTCTCTGTGACAGGAGTGACAATGGTGCCGTCTGTTCACCATATCATTACCATGTCCCCCACTGTACTCATCGTAGGATGCATATTTAGGGATTATCGTAATCTAATTGTCATAAAATTTAAACCCAATAATAATAGATGGTGTATTATTCTTTAGTTGACTGAACAATAAGGCCATACTGTGAGTATATTTATTAAACTTGTTAAGATATTTGGATCATTTGTATTTCTATTTGCATATGTGTGATCGGGTGATAACTTAATTGTAGCAGAAGTGATTTAACAAGTCCAGGTGAAACCTAGAATATGGCTGGATGCTTAGACAATTACTGAAAGTGTAGCCAGTCTGTTACAGGCACAGTTAGTGATATTTGTAGCTTATCATAACATCTAACATTTTGCAATTCTTTGTAACTGTCTGTAGTGGTCCCAGTCTGTAGTGATGGTTGTTAAATTGTACAGAGTATATTACATGACCAGAGTTTTAGTAGCATAGCGTCTTTGCAACTAGATAATATTCTTTATTTTTCATTTCTGCAGTTAACGGTCTGCTTTATGTTTAGCATAGTGTCCCCTGTTTGTTTAGCCATTAGTCCTTCAGTTTTGACAGACATTCTGTATAAGGTGGTGCATAGGCTGACTTGTTTCCATCCAAACATCTAAAATGTAATAGAGTGCAATCACATGTATTAAGTGAAAGCCTACTTTGCAATAAAAATGTTTTGATTTTGATGATTGTTCCAATCACCACCTATGGTGATAAGAAATTTCTTATAAAGAAAACATTAGTTTTCATTGTTGAAGGTAAATACAGCTTTTCTTATTGTTCATATAAAAGAAAAATAATACATACAAGGACAATACCAGTAAGAACAAAACCTAATCACCCACTCATGCCCAATCCCCCGCTTGCATAGAATCCTGTCCTGCACCCAAACACTACAAAATAACCAAATCAAACAAATTACATTATCACAGCTATTTTCTCCAAAAAGCTTTGATGAAATACAGTTGAAAATACTTAAAATATTGAGATTGATTATTGTGGATTCATTGCAACATGGTTTTGCAATTCTTCCTGAATAGTTGTTTTCTCTTAAAGGCAATTGAACGAAGAAAATATATTTATTTTCTCTAAAGTAAAATATTTTTCTCATGCATGCATTGTTTTAATTATTGAAATTCTGATATCAATTACAAGTCTAAGCCAAATGAAACCCCAAACATTGGCAACAACTCTGCCTTCTTCACCTCAGTGTGACTTAGAAACAATTTGGCGACTCAGAACATTAGACTTCAAGAAAAAAAGAATAGAACATCTAACACCAAGTTTATGTTTAACAGTCCTATCCTGAATACTATTACGGAAAATTACGGAAAATTAAGTGGAAAAAAATGGAAATACTATAAAATTTTGCGTCTGCTTGTGTGGAAATTTAGACTCAAAACTATATAAAAACTATATCCACAAACCCATATTCCAATGTGTGAGGGGGTGAAAATGACTGGCAGGAGGTGACATATAAAAAGACGTCCTTGACTCATGTCTCACACTATCTGTCTCTTAAAGCTTTAATGAGAAATCAGGCTCAGCCACTGAATATTTCGAAGATGATGGTCAGAACATGAGATGGACGTTGCCCTTTTCTTCCGTATGTTTGCTTTGCTGCATGTGTGTGTGAGCAGTGAGCCAAAGGACAGGGTCATTGGTGTTGAATGATGCATTGACTGTGGCCATCTGTATGAGTGCTTGATTTGTTTCAACTGTCTAAATGGCTGACATGAAGGCCGTGCTGTAAATGTCTGGTTGATAGAGGGTTGAGGCTGGCTTACCTGTCAGATTTTGTGCATTGCATTCCTGAGAATGTATTTACACAAAAAAGAGGTGTCAGTTTTCTGTTTAATTGAGTTTGGGTAAGACATTTACCGTTGTTGTTGGATGCTCCTACACAGTGTGTCCAGTAGCCTGTTTTCCTCCCTCTAGTTTGCTTTTTTATCACATTGTTGTGTATAGTTTAACCATGTCACTTTTCTTGTTTTGGCCTAATTGAAGCTTGAATGTAGTCATGTTATTTTTGTGTGTGTGTGTGAGTGCATGTTAGTCTGGCTACTGGCTATTTATCTCTCTACAGGCAGCCTAATGAGCACACAGACTTCTGTGGAACACACAAGTCCACTGCTAGCACACACACAGCCACATACACACAAAGCTTGATTGGACCCTGCCAGTGTATCTCTCATAAGCCTAATGAGCAATGCTGGACAACCAGTTATAACAATCATATCTCCGTTTCTGTTTGTCTGTTTGCATTGGGAGCTGTGAGCCAATGCTAATTCTACATTTAACTCTCCATGGCTTGATGAGCAACGTTTTGCTTTCGTACGCCTCAGCAACACAGCCAACCCGGAAGAGTTTTATACATCTTGGAGCTTTGTTATTGCATAAAAAGCAAATGTGAATCTAAAAGAAAAATATTAAATTGAAGGCTGGGATGGTATATGAGTCGAGCAGTTTAGCAAGAACAGCTGTGCATGAATTGTGTAAAAGTTTGAGTGCTTTGTCCTCAACTGGCCTGCTAACTCCAGATGTGTATGCATATTTAGAGGGCCATTCAAAGTGAAAACCATGCAACTATTTTTCTATTATTCTGAAATTCTTCTACTTGAGGATATTTTTTAGTTTAAATATGATGCTCCCCTGGCATCCAGCCTCTCTTTGTAATGGAACTATTTGTTTCTTTTCCTTTATTTTTGCCAGGACTGCTCACCCCTGAACAGTGTGGTGGATGCAGTACAGACGGCAGAAACATTATTGTGTTTATGTGTGCAAATTGAGTTAATGTCAACAAAGTGGCCATTGTCTTATAGCAGACAGAGCATCTGGATTGTATTATGCCATTTATGACACATTACTAATGGATAAAACATTCCTGTGTTTCTATTGGTAAGTCTTTCTTATCATGTTTCATAACACTGTGTCCTGGTAGATTTTTCTGAAGCACAGCGACAGCACAGCAACAGAGGAGGCTGAAACCACTTTAGCAAAGTTTATACAGCTGTTTTTAGTCTCGTTTTTTTCAGTTTCAAAGAGCCTATAAAGTTGTTTGCTCTGGTTTATACGTATACTAGTTTATATTTTACTGTATATCAGAGTAAGCAGTATAAGCAAAGTTTCTCATTCTGAGTAAATGTATTCATAGTGGTAACAGATTAATGCTGACCAACAACTGTGAGTCATAAGTTAACCATTTGATTAACCATAAATCACTGTGTATTTCGAAAATAGCTGTGTTTTATTATTATTGTGGAATGCAGTGTTTAGAGTTGAACCATGGAATTGTGCAATGTTGGTGTTTTGTTTGTGTCAGCTATTGGGTCTGTTCTTTCAAAGCTGCCAGGCCTCTGGCTAGGACATTTTAAACATTTATAATTTGGCTGTCTTTCCTCTCTTCTTAGCCCTCTGGTGGACATATTTGTCTTCTATCATACAACACAAAAACCATTAAACGCATAAACATATACACACATGCATGCACATACACACTCTCTGTTGACATAACACTTTGAATTCCTATTCAATTTAGATTGTTTGATAAGTGTTGAAGTGAAGTGTGTGAATGTGCCTATATGTTTCTGTGTTCTAATATAAATACATTATAGTAACTATAATATAACTATAATATAACTAATATATAATATAATCATTTTAATCTTTTGGCCCACACATAGACACACTTTACCTTCCACACCTCAGGGAGCATGTCACTTGGTTTGACCTGTGGAGCTTTGGCAGCTGATGTCTCCAGCTGGCACTACTGGCATATGCTATGTCTCCATCATGTGTGTGTATGTATGTGTGTGTGTCTCAATAAGCCCTGGTGTTTGCTTTTGCTTTATTGCCTTTTGTCTTTTCATTTCCACTCTTCTTGTGGTTGGGTTCCCTCCCTCTTTTTCCATTTCACTGTTGTCTTTTCTCTCCGATTCTGTCATAACTCTCTCCTCTTTCTATCTGTAAGAATTTTCTAAATAAGCAATGCCTCTCTACATTTAAGTATTAAGTCCACTGCTATTGTTCTGTTAAAGAAAATTGTTTGGACCAACTCCCAGCTGCTGTGTGTTGTAACTCATCCCTAGGGAAAACTGAGAAGCTTTACTTATGATATCCACTTTGTGTACACCTATTGTTTGTTGAATTATACACACATGTATGAGCGATCCACCTGCATACATGCAGACATATAGACATTGACACGTAAGATAATAAATGAGAAACTGTATAGTAGCGCTTTTGTTTTGTAATCCTCTCGTTCATCATTTATGAGGGCATTTATTCTTCAGCAAGGATGTTCCTTTGTTTTGTAGTGTTGAATTATTCAGTTGCTTGTTGTGATGGATGTCCATGTTGATAAGGGATAGTAACACGTGCCCGAGGTCGCACATGTGCGCATGCACACGCATACACACACATACACACGAGCGAGATTCCCCTTTGTGATCTATGGGGACTCTTCTTCCGTTGTTTATCGCTGTGGTGTACGTGCGTATCTCCCATGGTAGACGATGATGAATTGTAGGCTTGCCTGATCATGTACTGTTTAGAAGCAGCACCTTTTTAGTAAAGACAACAGCCACTATTCCATAAAGATAAATGAGGAGTGGGTATGAACTTTAATGCTCTTTGTGTGTTGCGTTTATGACTCAGGTATTGTGGGACCCTATTGTGTGTTTGAGTTGTGGAATCCTATACTGCCTATGTTAATAATACACGGAGCAAACCCTCTCCAGAGTTCGGGTGTGACTCATCATAGGCATAGGAGTTTGTATCTGCTCTTTCCCTCCATCTGTCTCAGCTCTATGTCTCTAGTGAGTGCTCACTTTCCTTTTCCCCTCCAGCACAAAAGGAACCCCTTGGCCACCCTCTGTTTTTGAGTCTTGTTCATGGCAAAATAGACGGAAGAAAGACAGCTCTTTTGGACACACACACACACACACACACACACACACACACACACACACACACACACACACACACACACACACACACACATTCACACACACACACACACACACACAGAGAGAGAGAGAGAGAGAGAGAGAGAGAGAGAGAGAGAGACTCCCCTCACTGTTTGATGGAAAGTCACACCTCTCTTGTGGTCTCCAACTCATGTGTACTTTTCCGTTGTGTTGAGACAAACTGTGATTTGTTCCACTGTGCTTGTTTACAGTTTGTTACATCATGGCACCTCTCACCTCTCTCTCCTGTTATTAGAGCTGATTTGTTTGTTTATGCTGCTGTGCTGGAAATGGAGCCTCGAAAAGTGAGTGAGAGGCAGAATTAGATTGTTTTTCTATATTTGCCTGTATTTCTTCTGGTCGTCTGTTTGTGATTTGCGGAGCATGACTTGTGCTGGTCCTTGTGACAGGTGAGTGTTACTTTTTGTGGAGTTCCAGGGTCACTGTTATCAGGAGCTTCTTCTTGCAAATTGATTTGGTTTAACTCCTACATCTGCTGCTGATGCTACCAATGAAGGGTTGCACACACACATACTCACACACTAGGTTCTTGAGATCACATTAAAGACAACTAGTTGTAAACTCCCAATATCAACTCACACATAAATAAATTAACTACTGAATAACTCCTCCACTAATGAGGCTTGTTTTCACACTTTTTTTCCCCTGATGAAATACAGCTTTAATCTATCTTACAGAACATGGCTGCATTTAAAAGATGGTACACTGTAACACCATTAATAATGTAACACACACATTCATAGACACACTGGGACCAGTATTGCACTGATGATTACCTCCCAGTCCTTATTTATCATTCATAAAAAGAGACATCTAAATATGAAAAGGTTAGAATCATGTGCCAAATTAGTCAAAGTTTTAATGACAATTAATTTATTGTTGATATCAAACTCATTTAATCAGAACAGAAATGTTTCCCTTGGGTAGCTGTACAGTCTATTGACCACTCTCAAGTTTGAAGACATTATATAATCTTCATATCCTTTGACAACTTTTAGATCTACAATTATGATAACTTAATTAAGAAGGGCTGAGGCACATTTGAGGTCTCCAGACCCTGTCCACAAGCAGGTCTTGCTTACCCATGCGGGAGTTCCCTACTCACTGTTCAAGATTTTGGCACAGTCTACATAGTTCTGAACCGTTTAAACAGCAGGATTCCCAAGAGATCAATTAGGAGTTTAAAGAAGAGAGGAGACAGCAGTGAAATTGTGATTCATTTTCTAATGCTAACATTTGGTTATTTAGTTAAGTGAGAATATCTTTAAAATTGCACCAATCAAAACATTTTTCGTATGTTTTTAGTTGTTTAAAACTGCATTTTTTTGTTTGTGTGGCTTTAAGAAATCAAATGTGTGTGTGTGTGTGTGTGTGTTTGCGAGACCTTATGGTGTACCACATCTGTTCATTAGCGAAGAGACTTTATCCACTGCTATCCATGTCAAAAAAAAAAAAAAACTCTAGTGCTCCTAGAGGATGTGTTATATATTACAATAAACTGAACCTGGTAATATTTGATGGTCTGATTAATTGAGGAAGCAATGAAGTGGCCAGTGTTGCTGGCCTTAGGCTCATGCTCTTGTAAGTTATACAAATATAAAGAGAAAGTGACAGTCCACATAGTCCATATTATCATGTGACACTTCCAAGTGCAGTATCCCGCTTCTTTATTTCTATTCAATTAGGGATCATTTTAGCATAAATTGCAAATTCTCATGAATACAAAATTCTGTAGCTCTGAAACATACTCTAAATCAGGGCTGGGCAATCGTAGTCCAGAAGGGCCTGTGTGGGTGCAGGCTTTTGTTTCAACCAAGCAGTAACACACCTGTTTCTACTAATCAAATGCTGGAGCCCTAGCCAAGGACCTTCATTAGTAGAATCAGGTGTGTTACTTCTTGGTTAGAACAAAAATCTGCACCCACACCAGTCTTCCAGGACCAGGATTGCCCACCCCAGCTCTAAATGAAGATTAGTGACCTGCAGAATAAAGATGTATTTACGTATGGGGAAAATATGTATTATTGATGATAAGACATATGTTTTTCCCACTGCCACATTCCAGGCAATGTAGACGTATAGCTAACCCCAGAGTCAAACCAGCACCATGGACAGTGAACAGAGAAGCCCCTCAGATTGTCATCAGTGCGGCTACAGTCTGCAATAGTTATACTGTTGCAGTAGATGAGCCACATTATTAGCACTGTTGGACCTTTTTAATGACTTCATAGAGACAATCAAAAGGAGAGGGTAAAGAGCCACCTACAAATTATGTTTAGTCTTTATCAAAATACACAAAATACACAAAATATTTTGGTAAATTGAAACTTCATTTAATTGGCCAGTTATTTAGCCAGAAGGTCTAAATGTATTATAGCAGGGACTATTTATTCTTATTTAACCCTCTTGGGTCAGCATACTGTTTTAATGCCTTGAATTCATTGGAGAAAGTGTTCTTCTAGCACTGCAGCGGTTCCGTCTCAGGTCAGTGAGCACTGTAATACTGCAGTGGTGCTGGCTGCTGTAGCACACTGTAGAGCAGGCTGGAGACTGCATAGCACACACACAAAAACACATAGACCTAGCCACGTACTGTATGCACTCTGCATGGAAAAGACAGTGGGAGAGCGAGATGAAAAGAATTACCTATGTAGTCAGAAAAAGAGGAAGTGCGGATAAGAGAATGTAAAAATTTAGAAACCGGAGATGTAACAATTATTATTATTTTTTATTATAACAAATTAGTATTGCAATATTTTAATTTTGTTCTAAGGTATATACTTATACGTATATATACTATATACTTATATAGCTTATTATTGATTAATTATTTGAAACGAATGCAATATATAGTGCAGCTCACCAGACCAGACTTCCTATATTTCATTTTTAGCTTTTTAGATTATTATATTCTACCACCTGCATAACAGATGTACATGATGTATGTGTTATATTTTTATATACAGTGCTATGTGTGAAGAATCGGCAAGTGGAGTGTTGATGGGGGAGTTTGTAAAAATCATCCATATCTCTCTATCTTTGCATAAAACACCTGGCTAGATTCTGCACTTGGTGCTGACAGATAGGACAAGAGGAAATTGTAAGTGTGAGAGTTGAGAATCACAAGTTTGTGATGCTACATACTGGCCTAATCATCTGTTAACCGTGGCATTGTTTCATGTTCGTGTATGTATGCACTATTAATTGTCTCTGATGCCCATTCACGCAGAGCATCTCCAGAGGGGCAGCATACACCTGCTTTCCTCTCATTAACTCCTTGCGGGATGCTATTTTTCAGCTTCGCTGTCATCAGCTCCAGTAGGCCACATATGTGTCCAGAGGTGATCAGGTGGAAAACTCAAATCCCAGCAGGATTCCTTGACCGAACCCCCACCGACACCAGTTCAGTGCCAGTCGCTCACCTGCTGCTTCGCCTTTGACACAAACACCTGGACAAAGGATGGAGTGTACTTGGACCATAAAAAGCTGATATTCTGCCTTTTGGCTCTTCACCTTCCTCGTGTTAACAGTGCAATCACTGTTTGTTTCTGGGATGTTTAACAACCACCCTGTTCTCGCGATCTGTTCTGATCTCTTCTATTTCAAGGAGGAAACTCACCAGTGGTTTTGACCAATCTTGTCACATTTAAATAGGCCAAGCCAGAAATAGTATGCCATGTAATAGTTTGCAATCAGGCCTCATCAACTCCAGTCTTGGTTAATGAAACCGAGATATATGGAGTTCATTTCCTTGTCTTAACCTTGATGCAGGTTCTTCATGTTCATTGGGCGAGTACGCTGGCTGAAAAGATCTGATATGTATTTTCATCATACTTACAAGGGATGTAATATTCCTTTCATAAGGGAGTGGTATTATTAAAACATGAATGGATTGAGTAACCTTGAGACTCTGACTTCAACACTTTATGCTCTCTCCACCGTTGCCATGGCAATGCAGCAGCAGCGCCTCACAGTGTATGAGAATGTTCTCAAAAGCTTGCTGCAGTTTTCATTCCAGTGGATTTGTCTCCACTCATTAAAAGTGTCCACGAGGAGAGAGAGAGAGAGAGAGAGAGAGAGAGAGAGAGAGAGAGAGAGAGAGAGAGAGAGAGAGAGAGAGAGAGAGAGAGAGAGAGAGGAGAGAGAGAGAGAGAGAGAGAGAGAGAGAGAGAGAGAGAGAGAGAGAGTACAATATTACTGGCTGTATGGTTTATGTGTAACTATGGACCTAAAGCAGCCCCTCTCACTTGCATATGTACCTGTAGTGATAACACCAATATTCTCTTATATATCAAAATGGGCATAGTTTTGGTTTTCCAGGTTTGAATCTGGCTGGTGACCTTTATGGACTATCGTTGCCTTAAAAAATTAAATGACACACCAATGTGAATGCCATTTAAAACATTTGAATCTGTTTCTTTCTTTATTTATTTTATTTACTAATACTTTTATTAATTTGTTTAGCTATGTCATGGAATATTTTTCAAAATAATGAAAACAATTATAAATACAAATTTAACAATAAAATAAGATCTGAATTCAAGTATGCCACAGACATCTCCAGATCTCACATCGACTGTCTAAAAGCGCTATTTCAGGCTTCCTGGCTTTCACTGTCTCATGGTGTATCTAGATGTGTTCTGTGGCTGTCACTCTGCCTTTCCATCTGACTTAGCCCACATTAACAACATTTAGGGAGGACAACACCTGTCGATGAGCAATGAAGAACAGGTGCCTTTGCACCATGGGAGAGCTGCTGAGTCACTCTCACACACACAGACCCACATTAGATGCTGCTTGGAAGGAATTTCAATGAACCATGACCTATTTTATTTTATGGAATTGTCATGGCATTGACATATTTGGTCATATTTCTGCAGGTGACACAGAAATAAAGACAAAAAAAAATATAGACTTTTCATGATTTTTGGCATGGATCTTATGTTTTAGCATGAAGTCCTACCTATCACACATCTGTATTGCAGATTACAAAACAACAAGAAATGTAATCAGCCACTGATATTCCAGGTCCTGCTAATTTAATTTTTTTTTATATTATTTAAGTTGTTAGCAATGTACTATTCCAGGCATGACTTAACCCTTATTTTTTTTACAATATCACTAATGGAGAGATGTTTTCATATTATATTCCACAGTTTAAACTCACTGGCCTTGGCTGAAGTTGAGGCTGACCATACTGCACTCTCCTCTCCCCATTTCTATATGGAAAGCCCCTGGGGTTTGTATGTTCCGAAGCTCAGCAACTTAGGTCTGTGTCTAACCTCTCTGTTACTACATGAAGCCAGCAGCTCATGCTGTGTCTGTCTCTGCTGCAGTTATAGCTAAGCCTCAACCCTGGGGAGCCTCTCTCCAAGCTGCCTGAAAAACAACAACAGCAAAAGAAACATTTGGACACGATAGGAACAGCATCCTCTATAGATTTATATTTCTCTCACACTGCTTTCTGTTGAAAATTCCCAATTCTGTTCTTTTATTCCACTATTTATTCCACATTCTTACCTTACCCCTACTTGTTTCTTAAATCCTTCCTTCCTTCCTTCCTTCCTTCCTTCCTTCCTTCCTCCGTCCTTCCTTCCTTCCTTCCTATTTATATATAATGTCAACCCCCACATCTCCAATTTTACCTCCCCCCTGCCATACATTCCCCCCCCCTGCCTGTCCTGTCTCCTGCTGTATGCCAGCCAAGCTCCCACTCCCCACTACGTATCTTTACCACGGGCAGCGTTGCCAACAATTAGAACACATTACTGCCAATTGTGCCACCTGCGGCCCCCTGAAAGGCAGAAAAAGAGGAGTGGAAAGGGGGGGGGGAAGGCACTGTGCCAAAGAAGGGGGAGGGGGGAAAGGGAGTAGGGTTGCGTATGTGGTGGGGAGGTGGAGTGCTTTACAGCATTCTGGATAGTGCCACAAAGCTCGATGTTTAATTACCAATCAGCACTGGTTTAATCAGGGACCTGAATGCTGCCGGATAGACAGGCTGCAACTGTCGCCTTCTTTGTGGGGGACTTGTGGGGGATGTAGTGTAAGTGTGTGTGCATGCATGTGTGTGTGAGCAGGGGTTTATGGTTAAGCTGTTGTTTGGTTGTGGAAGAATGCCTTGCAGGCTAGGATAGACAAGGGAGGGAAGGGGTCACTGTGTAGAGGGCCCATTATTATTTTTAAATAATCGAGCGGTTGTGGCAATGAGATAGTGAGGAGAGAAATTCATAGAGAGAACCACATTATGTGTGCTTTTCTGCATGCACACATTCACACCTGTGTTTGGCTGGCTCAAATCAAAAGGAATTGGCTGCATTGTGTGTGGCTTGAGTGAAAGCAGTCTCTTTTCTGGCCTTGTGGAGAAAACGAAGAGGTGCCTGTAAGGAGATTTAGCCTGGAGCCAAAACCAATTCACAACCACTCCACATTGGAGAGAGGTCTTATCCCCCCAACTTGCCCTTGTGATGACATGCCTCAGCTTCCTGTAAATGCACCCGCACCCCCCACATGTACACACACTCATACCACACGCTCTGATACACGGTTGCATGCTATAACTTCTGTTGCTTGCATAAAATATGAAAAAACACACTCCCTTAGACACAGAAGTACTATGTGCCAAGGTAGTATTAAAGCATTAATGTTTTTTTCTGTGCAGGCTGAGGCCAGTGGCCAGATGAGAATGTAATCCTCCATTGTGTTTTAAATGGATCAACCTGAGAGCTTAGTAAAGGCTGGAGACGCTGCAAGAAAACACACACACACACACACACACACACACACACACACACACACACACACACACACACACACACACACACACACACACACACACACAGTGGATTTACTTGTATTCACTTTTATAACTTCTACCTGGTATATTTTGTCACTAGTTTACCGTGTAAATATGTTTGTATTTGTATATACATTTTTGTGAGGACCAATTTAGGCTCAATCATTGGACAAGCCCTGAAAATCTTTGAAGTTAAGACTTGGTTTAAAGGTTGCAGTTATAATTTTTGTTTGTGTCTCATTCAGAGTAAGGATTGGGGTTAGACATTTTATTGTGATGGTTTTGGTTAGGGGCCAAATGTCAGATGCATTATGTCAATGTCGTGCATGCATGCGTGTGTGTGTGATCTCGCAGTACGAGAGCTACAGCTGGTCAATAGGACTTGGTCTGTTTTCCAGAAGTGCCTTGTGCACGTTTGTGGTCATGCATCCCAGCTGCAACACACACATTTCAGTCCCCAATGAATCACTGATGTCGTGTCATACTGCTGTGACCCAACTCCCTCACAGACACACACTCCCCTTAACCTCATACTGCATACACACACCAATGAGACACACACACACACACACACACACACACACACACTTGCATGACATCTTGACCCTGGTCATTAAAGAGCAGATGTTTTGAGGTGCACTCCTGTTTAAAAGCTACAGACTCTTGCAGTCAGTGACAGGCAATTTTCATCCACCCTTGCTCTACATCTATCTCCTCTTTTCTTCCCTTCCTCTGTCCTTCTCTCTTCCCATTCCCTCCACTCTCTCTCTGTCTTGCTCTTCTCTAGAGTCTTGATGAGTAATTGCTCAGGGCTTCAGAGAGAAGACAGGATGGAAAGGAAAAATGAGGGGGGGGGGGGTGTATGATGAGCACCTATGTACAAGAAACAGAGCCAGTGAAATAAGGAGGGCTGAATGTATGTGTGTTAGTGTGCAGCACAAGTTTGTGTTCTGTGGAGGATACAGTATGTGCATATATGTGGGTCTAAGGAGAGCAAAATTGTTGTGTGTAAGAGAAGCATAGGGGGAACATTGATCTGCTGACACTGCAATGTGTGTGCTGAATTAGAGGAGCAAGCACAGGGCTTTGAGCTTGTAAAACATTCTCACATTTATAGCTCTTAGCACTCTCTATCTGTCTCTCTCTGTCTCTCTCTCCCACACACACAGACACACAGATAAGCATGCACACTCATACACACAGATCTATATTTGGGTGTTACTTACACTAGCCAGACTTAGTGTTTTGAGTGCTTTTATTTATGCTTTATCTGTGAATGGGTGACTGACTGTGTGGGGCTATTAGCAGCCTTATTTGGACTGTACAAACCTAAGATAACAAGTCACTCTAAACGCTTAAAAAAAAAAACTTAGATCCCCCAATTAATTGTATTTCAAACCACTTCATAATAAACACTCCAAACAAACACAGTTCTAATTCAATAGACAATGACTTATATAATTGACTGATTCCTTCCTTCTTTGCCCAGTCCTCCTATGTGATTGAGCAGAGCTATGTAACTTCTAATTGACACAATCTGTCTGACATGCATGTGCAATCAATATTAATTCTCTTATCTGAGACCCAAGATCCAGCCCATTGTTCAGCCATTCAGTCACATGTCACCTGCTTCAGGCTGATTGCGAGTCTGACATGTCAGATTAGCTTGGCGGTCAGTAGGAAGATAGCAAAGCAATCTTAGCTTATCTGTAGTGTAGCTTAGTGAAAGTGCTTGACTCCTCAGTCTTTGATTTCAAATTTGTGAATGCAAAAAGGATTGTGTATGATGTTTTTGTGAATAAATGGTTAATGGTAAAACCATAGTGGTGGCGATGTCAATGATTTCTGACATTTCTTTCTGTTAAAAGAAGCTACAGTAGTAAATTTAACTAATTATTTCAACTTACTTTATTTTTTATCTTCTTATCTTCTTTGGCTTTTGTATTCTTAATATGTTTGTTGTGTTGTTTTTTCTTAGTGTTACAACTGTCTGCAAAACAAAATTACTCTTGAGTACAAACAAACAAGCCATAAACCTTCAGTGAACCTCTTAAAACTGTGAACAAAATGTGTTCCTCACTGATATGTTACAGTTGTTACTATTATCATAAAACCAAAAGTCCTAGCCACTCTCAATGTGGTGGTTTCTTTGTGTGGACAGTATGCTGGTGACAAATATGATTACTAGGGCATTTATGAGAGATAAGTGACAAGAGAAAACAACGTTTATCTTACTGACCATAGTAAACCTGAGGAAATAAATCTAAATATATTGAAAGCCGTCATAAGGCATTCAGATCAAAAACCCAAACCCACCTGCTGTTGACCATTAACATAATGAACTAGCACCATCTGCATACAAATTACTGCTTAAAGCTTTAAGAGCGTCTGGGAAGCATGACGCAGTGTTCCAAACTTTCCTAAGATGATGTATTGAATGTGCCAATCAATGGACCTAAAACACCATAAGTGCATCTGGTAACCATAATGGGAGCACTTAAAAGAAGGATGGATGAGTGTAATATTCACTGAGCATCATTGTCTGTGATGAAGGAAGCAGGAGGGTGAATAGAGGAATGCAGCACAAAAGACAGAAACAAATAGAAAGATGTTAGGGTAAGTTGATAAACATGTAGTGGTGGAATGGAAGATTATGATGGGATTAAGCAAGGTGGGGGGGGGGGGGGGGGGCAGAATAAGGAACAGAATCAGTTAATATGAACTTTACAAAAACATATTTTGTGTCCTGTTGGCAATTGTTTTTCTCTAAAATCTTCCTCATTTGTGTCCCGTAACTCCTTTTGGTCCAAATATGTTAAGCCACACATTTCTAGTCCACTAAAAGCCCACCTGGCCCTCAGCAGCTGGGTCACACAACAGGCCATTTGGGCTCATCAAACATTCATCGTCCAGAATCTCCCTGCTTCCCCTTCCACTTACCCACCCCATTATTTCCTTCATCTTCCTTTTTAAATAGCCTTCACATATTATCGGATATTTAAAATTTAAAACTAAAGAAAGCTCTTTAGGCTCTAAAAGTGTGGGATCAAGTGGGAATTTATATATTTATTCATATATAAATTCTCATGTGCATTGTACAAAGCTTAAATTTTAGTTACTCAATCAAGAATTGTACAACCCCAAGATGTGTGTGTATATATATATATATATATATATATATATATATATATATATATATATATATATATATATATACACATCTTGGGGTTTTACAATTCCTGATTGAGTAACTAAAATTTAAGCTTTGTACAATGCACATGAGAATTTCTCTCATTACACTAAACAGGCTGGATCTGGGGATATACTTTCCCCAAGGGTTGAAGCTTTGGGACTGATTTATATGTATGGAGACACAATAAAAAGTAAGGTCCTGCTCTATATGAAAAAAATTCCTGAGATAAATATGCAAAATTGACTTGACATGATTATATATCTGAGACAAAGTGAGGTGAAATGGATAAAAAAAAATGATGATGATAGATGGAACTGTTAAAGGGTATTAGAGAGCAGGTGGGAAGCCCTTAGACCTAATCCTGGAAAGATGGTCTCACTTAGCTTTTAGATATTCCACCACCACCTTGGGCGCCCTAAAGGCCTCAAGTGGGTCATTCCTAACTCATAAACTCATGCATGTTTTAGAAGGGCTCACCTCCTGGGAGTGGGGAAGAGAGTATTGACTAGTCTAGGATACACAACATCCCACAACGGAGCGAAGGATGGAATAAGAGCTGTAGAGAGCATCCCTAAGGCAAACTGCTGAACTAGTACCCATCATATTTCATACCTCCCTACTCCCACCTCCTCCCCTATCAAGAGCTCTCAAGACCCCAATGCTTTGTGGGAGGAGGAGCATTCAAAGGGCAAAGTGCTTCTCCCTTGACAGCAGCTGTTTGTTTGAAAGAGTCTTCTCACAGTCCTTTGATCAATAAGTTTCCCTTTATCTTCTGTAACAGGAAGAATGTGAAATACCAAAGAAACACCCCTGTTTACTTATACACAATACACACTTATTCATGCATGTACCCACCGGGGTATCCTGACAGATTTGCACGCCTATTTTGTGGCCTGCCAAAATTCATGGAGTTAAATGTGCTTTGAGTGATGATCTCAGCCAATATCTAGTGTAGCATATGTCTAAGCATGTGACACTATTGATTGCCCGACACTCCCCATAAACACCACACACACTTAAGATTATGTTGACCCAATACAGATGATCTAAACACAGGAGGGAGATTATCATGGATCGGATATCACAGTTAAGAAGTCCTTATGTCACTTTTCATTACATTGTGTAGATTGCCGCCTTACAGCATATAACTCATCATTAAACTGAAGCAAATACACAGCAGATGTTGCAGCTCTTGTTATCTAACTATGAAAGTTTGATTATTTTCTTTCACTTAATGTTTTCCAGATTTTGATGTATATTTTTGGACTTAGTCCACTTCTTTTGCAGCCAGTAATTTAAGCCAATACATTTCTGACTTTTTTTCCCCCCAAATCTATATTTGATCAATTTTTCATCATTTACTGATCACATTTTCTCATTTCCTGCCGAGAGAGATGAAATATGCCTTTAAATGCTTTGGAATTAATTTGGCTTCAAGGTTTTCTGGCTCTGAATTAATAATATTATTAAGTACCTGACATAAATTACATTTCTTCCAGTGTATCTTATGTAATTAAAAGCCTATTCACACATGGACACAAACTCTCACAAGTACAAACCGGCATCTTGAAACAAGTCCCTACGATGACTAACCGGCGTCTCCTCTTTTATTCATAAATCTCAGTCAATGATGTCCTGAGGCCAACGCTTTCCTTTTACCCCAGTGATCTGTGAGGGGTCTAGACATATTCAGCACTCTGACACTGTATCACTCCCAAATGTCAAGGGTTAAACACAATGCAGAGGAGGGAATGATTGCCTGAAGTTTAATCCCTTGGGTGAGGCCTGAAACACATGCACACACGCACACACACACACACACACACACACACACACACACACACACACACACACACACACACACACACATATGCTTGACATATTTGCATTAATGCATGCATGACTTGGCTCTACCACTGTCCAAACAATGGAGTCTGTCAACTGAGTAATTGAGTGGTTTCAGTGACCCCATGTATATAACATAAAATCATAACTAGAAATATCATCTGTAAGACTTTAAATGTCTTTATTAGGTTGTGGTTAAACAAGCTGGATGTCGGAATTCAAGGCTTCTTGGGTTTTAAAGAACAGGAATTATTAGACATAAAATAAATGGACAAAGAAAGGCTAGACAGTAGATATTTGTCTAACCGCATTAATGTGTGAAAATATGGAGGACAGACAGAGTGGTTGTTATTATGGACAGCCGTTAAGTGTGTGAGACACTTGGTGACAGCAGTGCCAGGAAATATTTAACAGGGTCAAGTAGCACTATCCCCCTCCAGGCATGTTGAGCTGAGGTTGTTTGTGTGTGTGTGCATGAATCTTCTCATATGGGGTTTGTGCATGTATGTGTAGAATGTAGTGATCAAAGCTCATGATTTATTGCACACACACGCGCACACACACAAACACACACATATGAACACATGCACTCACACACATACACAGATGACATATGACCTCAATTTAGAACCAGAGGTAGCCTGAGGGAAGGTGATGAGTTGGATGGAGATATGGTTAGAAACTGGACGTTGGCCACTATTAATGACACACAGAGAGCTCTGTCCGCTTGCTCTTTCATCATTTTTGTCATCAGCAGTGGAACCAACTGCTTTTTTTTTTCATCCGGCTCTCTTTCTCTTGAGTTGTTCCAGAAGCGATTAAAGTTCTGACCTTCAGCCTTTTTATTCATCATCATCTCATCTGTGGCTTTATATCACTTATACATCACTTATACAGACATATTTTGGCTGGACTACAACACTGGGATTAGCCCTAGAAACATGGATGCCTGTCCCTCACTGAGCCCCTCACTGACTCATTGAGTAAGTAATGAAGATGCACAGCCATCAGCAGTCCAGTGGTGTTACTACATCAGTCATCTTTGTGAGAGCCGCCACTTTCTGTCATTTTAAATTAAAAGCCTTCTTGCGTTTCATACACAGTCTAGCCATATAGAAGGTTTTACCTATCTTGTTCCACACTCTGTCATAGATGGTAATGATGACAGGAAGGCTACCACTTTAGCTGAACATCAAGGTCATATCCATTGTGGGCTGTAACTTTTATGATGTCCTATAAAAAGAATGCCATCAAGTAGAGTTTAAACTAATTACACATTGGAAAAGGTTTTTCGGCGAGACTGTAAGGAAGTTAAAGTTTGCATATAACACAATGTGGCATGCACACATGGAGGAAACACACAGCCACCCACTCACCCAGCTTAGCAGACACACAAGCAAGACAGATCCAGGAGCAGATGCACAGGTATTTAATTAGGACTGACTGCAGCTGTTACTGTTTATTACCTAGACAATGTGAAGATACAGTAAACATTTGAAACACACATGCAGACACACACACAAGTCAACCATTTGCCTGACCCAAGGGAACATCAGCAATGTGTATTTATTTGAACATTGTGTCTGTCTATCTGTGCATCCTCCTCTGTGCAGGGTTTCAGAAGTGCCCATGTCCACTGCCTGCTGTATGGTAATAGTGTTCTCTGCATCCCAGCAGAAGCTGTATGAGTGGGAGACCATAAACGTTCATACGTCTGACAAACTAAGAGCCCAGACACTCAAGCATACACATACACACTCTCAACACACACTTGCATACACCAGATGGCCTGCTGTTGTCTTTATTCTTTCGTCTCTGAGTGCTCCTCCATATTTGTATTTTTGTTCTCTTCACTTTCTCTCGCCTGTAGCTCAGGCCTGTGTGTTTCCATTTCCCAGGTGCACATTGCTTTTATTTGTTTCTACTCCCTCCCTGCCCTATCCTTATTTTGGTGTATTTTCTGTATTCTCCATCTCCTCCCCTTCATCGCTTGTCTTCAGGTGACAGCTCCCTTGCTTGCAGTTAATGCTGTTGTGTTCTCTGCCTGCTCTTTTGTCAGCATCAAGACAACACACAGAGCTGCACGATTGGAATGCTGCTTAGATTTCTGCAAAATCCTGATATCAGCCAGATAGTTAATTTACTATTGGCAGGTCCTGGCTGCCATGCTAACATAAATAAAAACAAACAAACAAAAATAATATAAGCAATATACCATCACCTTAAAATGTTATGTACCAGGTAGGGCTGCAAATAACCACTATTGTCATATTATGATAGTCAATTAATCTTTTGATTCTTAAATTAATTAATCAAATGGTTATTTGGCCCATAATATTGGTGTAAAATGACAACCAAAGCTGAAGATGCAATCTGAAGTGTCTTTTTTGGTTCATAACCTAAAGATCATCAGTGTACTATTATAGAAGACCAGAAAATAATCAGATTTTAGTAGCTGGAACCAATGAATTTGGACATTTTCTTCTTAACGATGACTCAAATTGATTAACAAATTATTAAAATAGTTGGCGATTAATGTAATAGTTGTCAATTAATCGACTAATCATTGCAGCTCTAGTACATCAATTTGACAAATAAATTTAAACATGAGTATGGTGTGTGTGTGTGTGTGTGTGCTCCATAGAAAGCAGCTTGTGTATGTAACATGCTGTATCTGTTGCCTGTGAATTGCTGCTTTTAGTCAACCACATCAAATTTGTCTTGGGGATTTTATAATTTTACACCTAAATTGTAAGACAAGTTTCTGTCTTGAAAATATGCAATTTTCTGCATCTTATACTATACTGCATCATACATATACAGTGCATATGAACACACCCTGCCTTATACATCTGCTCATACAGTGTTTGCACTTTGCATTGGGAAATAGGCCAGTATGATTAATGATCATTGGACGATCCACTGCATTTCGCGATTCCAGCGAGTCCCATAGGGAACCCTCTGTTTTCTGTCTCACATAGGTTGGCTCGCGAGCTAACACCATCCTACATGCTGAATGTTTCCTGTGATGAATGATTAACATGCAGCCATGCTAAATGATGGCCAATAGATCACTTATACTGTGACTAAAGGGGAAGACCTTATCGAAACCAGTGGTGAAATTGAGTTAGTGTGTTGCTGCCACATCTGCCTCTATCTCTACCTGTCTTATAAATTACAGAAGTCTCTGTTTATGTTTCTCCTTAAATCCACTGATTCCCAGCTAATATGCCCGTATTGGTATTTATAACAGCAGTTGTGTGTTAACCCATGTATATTTAGTCTCTACTTGACTGCTTCTTACTGACTGAAGCTTCTTCTCATTTACTGTTCCTGCGTATTTGTTAACCTTGCTCTCTGTTCACGATACAGCACCTCCTTCTCCCTAATTGTGTCTCTCTGCTTCCTGGCATCTGTGTCATGATGCAGTGGCTAATGTCAGTCACTGAGGTAGCGTTTGTCCTGTTGTCCATCCCTCCTTCTTCTGCCTGTCTTTCTGTCTCTTCTTTCCCTACATGGAAAGATAGTGTTATAAAGACAGCTGTGAAACACAGTCTCATTTCTTCCACTTATTTCCCAGAAAACCTAAATGAAAAGATACTACCAACCTTTTCTTTCTCCTGTCACACCACTCACCATAAATGCTGACAAGAGAGTGCAGTACCATCTCTGACCTTTTACATGGGTCTTAGAGAGCGTGTGTGCACGCGCACACACACGCACACACACACATACCATTCCTATTACTGACAGTGCCTTTGAATCAGCAGAGTCTCGGGTGGTGTGGAGGAATTTAATGACACACAATGTCGCTTCAATTTTAGCGCTCCCTGGCCAGGATACCAGGTGCACCATTTGTCCTTTATTCAAAGGAGAAAGGGGGGCTAGAGTGGCTCTTAAACCAGGCTTCTCTGACTGCAAGAGTGAGGGGATGAGGGAGGTAGTGCATTCCAGTACTTGGATATGAATGCGTATAAGATCTATATGTCTTTCTTACTATTTAATTTACAATATAGTCACCTGATCCTATTCTTAAAATGTCCTGTAAAGCCCTTTAATCCCCCTATCACCTTTTGTTCCCCTTATTGCTACTCTTTTTTTTTAAATATTTTTTCCCATTTTGAACACAACAAACACACAGACACCGAACACATCTACACATTCACATCCAGTACAAGAGCAATCCAATAGTAGTAGACTGACCTTATTGCTACTCTTATATGCTATCCAATATTTCTTGGGTTTGGGGTGTCCTTTCATTATGCCCTATGACCTGACAGGATGTCTTTCAGGGATGATGTGCGTGGAACAGAGACACTATAGCCTTAAATATCCTTTATGGAAATACTTCTCAGTCTCTTCTCAGACCCCCATGCACTGCGCCTCTTCTGGCCCCCAATCAATAAATAATGGGGTGAGATGGCAAGAGTGTGCTGCTAACAGAATGTGTGAGAGAGAAGAGAAAGCGAGAAGTGAAGGAAGGAGAGTGCTTGCAGCATTGGAAAGAGAGGTGCTGTCAGTGTCTAGAAAGACATGGACAGAGAGGTGGAGATGAGAGGCTGAAGGGAAGGTAAAATGGGCAGAAAAGATGTGAGAGAGAGATTTTAGAAAAACAAACAAGATAGAAAAAAATGTAGGTTAATGTAAAGGTTTTAATGTGATAATGTGCCATAAAATGCAATTACATGTAAAAGGAAGATACAATGTTTTAGTAGGGGTCCACTGTATATTAAAACAAGTAGGGAAGGATGATGCAGGTAGTCTGGTTTAACAGCGTCCCTTTGGACTGGGGCACTTAACAACAGATAAAGGGGTGAAGGCGAAAAGCAGAAAAAAGATTGAATAAAATCCCACTGTCAAGAAACAACCTTGTTAAATACCAACAATATTTACTGTCTATCAGATGAAAATGCTCCCCAAAAATTTCTTTTCTTCTCAGGCCTGCTGCTAATTATGTCCTATTGACAGATAATTACAAGCATATTAAGAGCGGTCATTAGTTGCTGTTAAACATTGTTGTGAATTCTACAGGTAATTAGTTTGAGCCACAGTCAAGTGTGTGAAGGCAGTGTGCAGTGGAAAATAAGAAGCGTTTAAGCCCCCTCTTTTGTTCTCTCAAGTATTTGAACTACAGGCGCACATGCAAACACAGATATGCACTTATTCTCATCCACACATGCTCACAGTCACATGCCCTCACACACATACTACAATCCTCCTGTTCTCTGAGTGTTTACTTAGTGCAGCCTTATTTTAGTAGAACCAATCTCAGTACCCGTTTCCCCTGGCACAGAAATTTCAGCTGTGTCTAAATGACGCCCATCTGTTGAACCTTAATCAAAATTTCCATAATTTTCTTCATGCACTATTATGTTTCTTCACTCCCCTTCTCCCTTCATCTCTCCCCTGTCCGCCTCCTATCTCGTTTGCAGAGTATAAATGCTAATTCCTAAAATGGAGAATATTCTCAGGGTGGCCACATGTTGTGGGTATGTGGGTTTAAAATAATAATCAATTAATCATCAAATACTGTATTTTCTCAAATCAAAGACTGTAGTCAATTAATAACTGGGGCAAAAAACAATGGTTGATTTTTAATGATTTTTAATAGCCTACTTACTCCAACCTGTGGACAAATAATTCTAGAGTGTAAGTTTTGGCATTGCACCACTTAGCTGTAGAGTGCTCATGGATTTATAATATCCAGCTTAGCCATGGTAGCCTGGTTACCCTGGTTACCCTGTAAATTCAATGCTGTCAGAATGACAAACGACAGACCTGTAACAAAGACTGAGTGCAACACTATTCTTAAAATATGCTCCAACATCTCTGTAGTGAAACAATAAATTCTGTATAGAAAATATGACCAAATAACAGAGAAACAGCCATAATGGCCTCTTGTTAATATAATTCTGCTTCTAATAAAAACCTGGTACCTTCCACAGTTGAGGTAAATAAAGAACCTCATTACTAATTGAGGAAATATATAAGTGCCTAGCAGTAAAGCAGACCTGCTCCCACTATGAAAAGGGTCTTGACTTACTATGGTGCTGTAATGATAGATGGCGGACAGGGGCGGGCAATGTTCCTTAGTGTGTCCTGTCTTCTTTGCACTGTGTTGTGCCATAAAGTCAACTGCCCTGAATCCTTTGGGGTTTCGATATGGATTTGCCTTTTCCTTTAAAGCATGTCTAATCTGAAGTAAGTGGCTGGTCTCACTAATCAGTTGACGTCTAGGAACACTGGTGGCAGACAGGACAGGTAATTGATGTGTTGTTTCAGCAGAATCAGTCTGCCCCTTTTTATTTGGTCACGGCCAGCTGGACAGTCGATAATACCCCTGTTTTCGGGAATACTGCTGCTCAATCAATCAATCAGTCAATCTACCTTTATTCCTCACATGTGATCACTGTGTAATCACAGTGAAATGGGGTGTTGTTCAGTTGTTGGTGCAGTGAGGCAAAACAGGATAGATAATGATTGGTTAATGGATATTCTGTGTGCCTTTTAGATCATGGTGGGGAAATGTGAACACAATCATTTATACGAAGCAAAAATCATTTTGAAATACATTAACAAAAGGTAACACATTTATAAGGAGCACTGGATGTCAACAGAAACATTGTCTGTTTACAAGAAAACCTCACATGGCACCTTTCTGAGCCTGTCCTAAAAAAAACAACATACAGTGCGTACAGAAAGTTTACACACCCTCTTTAATTTTTCACTCTTTATTATATCTTATTTCTCACCATCTTGGAGTCCTTCAGGTGTTTTTTAGCAAACTTCATGTTGGCTTTCATGATTTCTTGCACTGAGGAGCAGGTTCCTTTGGGCCACTCTGCCATAAAGCCCCGACTGGTATGCAGTGATGGTTCACTTTCTAGAACTTTCTCCCATCTCCCGAATGCATCTCTGGAGCTCAGCCACAGTGATCTTTGGGTTCTTCTTTACCTCTCTCACCAAGGTTGCTCAGCTTGGCCGGACAGCCAGCTCTAGGAAGGGTTCTGGTGGTCCCAAACATCTTCCATTTAAGGATTATGGAGGCCAGTGTGCTTTTAGGAACATTAAGTGCAGCAGAATTTTTTTTGTAACCTTTGCACAGATCTGGCCACGGTTACAAAGAGTGAAAAATTTTAGGGAGTCTGAATAATTTCTGTAGGTCATAATGTCAGTTGCCATGAAGAACCTATAGTTATATTTGAGTGGCAAAAGCCATTTAGTGGCTATAGTAAGCATCAAGGTTGTTTAACTTTGAAGAACAACTAATCCCCAAAACAATTTTTTCATTTTAAAATCAATGTATCTAGGAATTTATTAGTGTATTATTTAAGCATATGTGGTCGCTCTATAACCAAGAAAATGGAGGAGAAGGGGGGACTTGGGGGGACTTTGTTCCACCTCCCAGTGCTACTTTTTTTTCCAAGTTCGAGATGCATTTCTTTTTTTGTATTTTATTTGAGTGAGAAGTCACTTCAGCCAAAGCAGTGGGATCAAATTACTCTTTAAGGAAGTGATCATTTAAACGCAAACCATGAACTTTACCTAACCAAGAGTTTTTTTGTGTGTAAACCTAACCAGAACTCAAACACAGCATTGTCACATAAAATATATTTTTATGGCTATGGATGTCATCAAAGTCAATGGTGCCTAAGAAACAAGACCCATTTGTCTTCAGCCTGATGGGACCGAAATGTGAACCAACATCCCCACAAATTACATTCAGCACACAGACCAGGCTCTAAACAGGGAAGAGTTACTACTTCCTGTCAGGCGGAGACAAAAGTCTGTTTGGACTGGTGCTGACCAGTGTTTACATTTCACCTCTGTTCAGCTTTTCTGTCCTTTAAACACCATGCCAAACACACTTGCAGTCAGCTCCCGCGTGCAGTACTGCGGTCTTCCAACCCTTTCAAACTGTGTGTGAGCTTCTTATGTTCTGTTTTCCTCTTTCTAAAAAACTCAAAAGTCTGAAATCGTGACTCATCTGACCTTCAGGGGGAACTATTGCTATTTTTTAGACCCTTCTCTCACAAAAACTTATCCTTTTAAAATGTTTGCTATAGGTCGATGTGAGAAACACACTACATCACACTGTGTTTTGACTGTGGAGTTATTGCCTTTTATCTCTAATCCCAGCAAAGCTGTCCTCTTAAAGTGTTTGTCTGAGGGCTCCATGGGGCAGACTGCATGGCTACTCAAGATGCTAAACCAGCACTTAGCAAGAGTCTGGGAACCTTAGAGCATTTAATGGCATGTGCAGGTTTTTTTTTTTTTTGAGCCAAACACTTTATCCTCAGTGTATTGATAGGAAACATTGAATCCATACAGTGGATTATGTAGCCAAAATAAAAGGTGTAAATAAATCATAGTTTATACACCTTTATCTTAATAAGGATTTAGAAAAAAAAAGAAATGGATATCTGGTAGTCTTCTAATCTAGTCTTCTAGTCTTATCAAGGGATAAACATTAAAGAAAAAGGCATATAACACCTAAAGATCCTTTCAACTTTACAGAACAACACAGGGGACCTGTTTAATGTCACGCATAACACTGCAAACAGCAATTACTGGCCACTTTAGGCTCCTATTATGGTTGACAGTGATTAATAAAACCACCGTTGCTATATAAACAAGAAAGGGGGGAAGTGAATGGAAATGGTTGACCAAAGAGGCCACGATGGCAAGAGAAATCTGGAGCTTTCAGATAAAAAGAATACAAAAATCCTGCATGACATCCAACTAATTATGCTCCTAGCCTTCTTAGTCCCCAACCCAAACCCATTCTATGACAGATGAGCCTCAGGAGACAAAGCTCAGGCAAAACAAGTTTGAATATTTATATTGGGAGGTGTATGTGTGTGTTTAATGATGAGTGGGATGAATAAGGGTGTGCTTATACATGCATACCCTTTTATATACAGTGTAGAATTGTGCTGTGTGTCCAGTGGATCGTCAGAAGGGAGTGGAGGAGAATAGAAAGAAAGGCTGTGCCAGCAGGAAGCATTATTCCCTGTAGGGAGTGTTGATTAATGAATCACATCTTTCTAACCTGAGGCTGTTACTATGCTGCTGCACTTTCACACTACTGCAGAGCAGCAGTCAGCCCTGTGCCAGGCTGCCTTGGCACAACATGGCACAAGGTGTGGGTGCCGCCACCGACGACTGGGACTGCGAGTTAGTGCAGGAAAAGAAAATTAGATTCCGGGTATGAACGGAAACTGCCTGACAAATTTGATCATTTCAGCCTGTGGGTGTTTTTTTTTTTTTTGCTTCACACAAACAACCCCCTGTGGAATGTTGTTGAATTAGTTTGACATATGTGGTTATTATGTGGTGTAAATTGAGTATTTAATTTTTTTGGGCTGTTTTGTTGTGCCAGCCTTAATATTTTTTGTTCAAAAATTATTTATTGTATATTCTTGTTTTTATGTCAATACACATAACTTGTCTAAATAATGTTTTTTTTCCTTTTCCCCCTTTCTTCCATGTTTCCACGATCTCTCCAATTTGAAATGTCTCTTTCCCAATATCAGGTATGTAAAAACTTATTTTATTGAAGATCATCATCATACAAGAGTATTTAAAGCCATATTGCTATTATAAATGGGTCTATATTTTATGGCATTGTAATTATATTTAGGGTTAAATTAAAAATTATAATAAGCACATCACATAGTCAGTATAACATATTCTTATATTCAGGTTGCATAATCTCTATTATGCAACCTGAATATCCTCAGTTCATATTACATTCATTAACATATAAACAATAGAACATTATAGTATGATTTTATTTGATGTTGTTTTGACGTGTAATACTACTGTAGCAGCATGATTGGAGCATATACAACATTATTTAGAGAGGAAATAGTGCACTTCTTACTGTCCGTGCCCAGATGTTTCCAGCCTCTGGAGGTCCAAATTAGTGTCCTTAGTCAGCCAGGAACTTTTTCTTGTTCTTATTGAGCATTGCAGATAAAACTAGTGTGAGACCATGTAATATTACATAGATATTGGACTGAAGACAACATTAGAATGGTGCAACTGGTATTTCTGGTCACATGATACGGTGAAATCATTGTTGCCAACATCGCTGGGTATACAATGGCAGAGTCAGAGTTACAGAATTCTGTTGTCATGTGGCCTGAACCCGTATCTGCTCTCCCTAACCAGGCTTAGACTACAATTCAGACAATTGGAGGATAACTCTGGTCTGGTTACTGATCCTGGTTCAGCACAGATTATCTGCTAATATGAAGGGTTTATGGATCCACTCTTAAACTTCAAAAATGACTCCCAAGCTCAGCAAGGCTGCTACTAGAGCCGTTACAAGCTAACGTTTGCCCCAGGGTGGGAAATCAACTTTTTTAAAATGTGAACATCAATTAGCCACTGACAGATAAGTGTTCACATCTATCAGCTACTCAATAGTAAATCATTATTTTGTATCTTGACATCTTCCAGCTACTTTCCCACCATAGTTCCAGAGCAACTGATGGTGTTGCCAAGCAACAGCAAACACTCTAGCCCTTGAAGCTAACATTAACAAGCATACTAATGGTGACAGATATTAAAGCTGAAGAGCACCCGTGTTGATCAGGTCTCCCCCAACATTTTTTCATCCAGACTCATTTGACCTCTTGGTTTTCTTTTTTTCCCTAACAAAACAAATCTGGTAAATGTCTGCATCTTTTTTTTTACATCTGCTTCTCCATGAGATCACTTCATGAGGTGGTACATAATGTTATTAATATCCTGTAGTATGTGATGTGCCATTATTTTCAAGCCATGTCCATTTTTGTGATAAGAGAGACGAAAGTTTGAGAATTTTATCCTTAACTGTATAATGCAAACTGATTTAAAACCAGATAGTATTCTAAAACTCCTGTAATCTGAGCCCAGCTTGAGGCAATTTGCAGCTGGGACTGCACCACACCATTAGCTTGGCATTCGGTGTGTGTTTGGAACTTCTGTCCTCTCTCTGCTTTGTGTTGTCCTTCCAGTGTCTCTCTTTTTGTATTTATTATTTACCTTTTAAAGTTCCATATATGAAGCAGATGATTTATAATTTACATAGACAGCTGAGGCTCAATGTCTTGATGTATTATTTTCCATTAGCTAAATATGAGATCATTTTTAGGCTGGAATTTCTGCTTTGTATTTTAATGACACATTATTAAATAGTTCTGAGCCTTCAATTTGTAGAGTATTATCAAGTATGTGTGTTTGATCAGGAATGATGTAAGATTGCCTTGATTCAGTGGGACTGGTCCCCAGTGGTAAAGTTATATCACCATAAACTTCCCTGTCTCACTAACGTCTTGTTAATAGTATGGCTTAAGGCAGATACTGCAGTGCATTGTCAGCAGATATTAGGTCATCCATTAGGCCCACAGAGGACCCTATAATAACTGTGGGACTCTGAGTGGCAATGCTGCTGTGTTTGGATGGGCACATGCAAATGTTTGTTTAAAGAGTTATTACTTTTATAAAATCCATAAAATCTATTGCACTCTATTCTTTTCTCTCTTATCCACACACAGACAAATCTTAAACAAGCCAGTAAAGTTAAAAAGTCTACCGCCGCTCTAAACACAGCCTCATCATTTGATGATGTTTCCCTGCTACTTGTCTTGTTATATAATCTCACATGTCAAGCAATGATAAAATGTTGAAATGTTAAAATTATCTGCTCAGTCTAAACACAAACAAGAAAAAAACACAAACACATTAAACACAGACTCAATTATGTAAGCAGACACTAAAGTGGTCTTACACTGACCGAGATGGAGACATGCAGATAAAATCCACTCACTCTTCAAGGGATCCTTTTACTCCCTTGTAGTGTGAGTATTGCTTGTGGTGATGATATAACTATCACGCCTCCCTGTCCCAGAGATGTTGATTGCCGTACTGTTGCCCATGGTAACCTGTCTTTACAGCCAATGGGCAAGGTTAATAGCTTAACAATCATCCCCCATCTTCTAAAAGTTCTTGTTGTTTTTGCCATTAGTTTTTTTTACTCTTATATACACTGATAAAGGTAGCTGGTTAATCTGAAGATGTTGAAAGAATAATATGTTCTTCCATTATGATAATGTCTGCTATTTCATCCCTGAAAGTTTTTCTTCTCTAAATTGAAGTATTATTGCCCTCATATACAGAAACCATTTATATTTTGATATAAGTTTGAATCAGATCCCTGACTCTGATATTAATAGATCTGGGTCAAACAGTTAGTTGCAAAGAATTCCTAGTATTATTTATTTATTTTTTGTTGTGGAATCTAGTTATTTATAACCTGTTTACTTTACCAGATGTGTCAGTTTTGCTGAATGTCAATTCAGAAAGGTGTAAGACAAGTTGTCATTCACAGGTAAAAAAAAAAAAAAAAACATTCCAAATTCTTTGCTATGATTCTTGAGACATTCAGTGCTTGTTGCTTTGCCTCACATGGCAGAAACCAGGAATGTGAGTCTTGCAAATTTTGACTAGTTTTAGTTTTTCCCCAAATTAATGTTGACATTCATGTGACATGTCTAAACTGAGATACTATTGGTATTCATATGATTTTACTTCCGTTATGTGCTGTTGAATCTCAATGGCTGGATTTTATTTTTCTGTGTATGTTTATTTGAAGAAATATATAAAGTCTAATCTAGTACCTGCATTTATAATCACTGTTTCTTACTGGACATACTGCACCTTCCCATCCTGTCAGTGTGTTTAAGAGCGTGCAAATGTAATTTCATCTTCAGCAATGCAGCTTCTGAATAATATTGTATTCATACTATATGCATCAGTGGAAGCCTATTGACCTTTTTAAGTAGCGCTTTTCCTCCCCCATCACAACGGAGGCTGTGAAGCTCCTAATAGGACTTTTTTTTTTTTTCGCTAGATTTTCAATTGTAATTTGTCAGGTGATGTCTGAAGGCTGTGATGGTCTCGAGAGAAATGTGTGAGCAGGACATTGGACTGTTTGTTTTGGAGCTTACACCTAGGCAACTTGAATGTACTTCTCTCCTTCATTTCCCTTCCCTTCAAATTCAGTCATATTTTTCTAAAATCATTAATCCATCTCTCTTTTCTGCTCTTTCTGCCTGACTAACCTTCCCCAACTCGTCTCACCCCTGCTGCGACCTCCTCAAAGGCCCTTCCGATCCAACATGGCAACACCTGCCTCCCCCCACATGGAGTTACCCTGTCTCTCTCCACGTTTTTCTATCTGTCTCCCGTCTAGTGTACACTGTCAGCCTCCCACACAATTTAGCTGCTCATGTGATAGGGTAATGCATGCTAATTTAGGCAGATGAGATGTGTAGCGGCAGAAGTGCCACATGTCCCAGCATGGTGTTATGGGCTGGTGTGATCTCACTCCTTACCTGGAGGAAATGCACTGAAACAGCAGGCTGGGCAGCTGGAGGCAGGAATAAAAAAGGAAGATGGGTGATTAGAGGTAAAGATGAAAATAGCAGCGGAAACATCTCAGAATTCACAGTAATCATTGGTTGCTCTGGGTCGAGAGGAGAGGGTAAAAACCCCAAATCCCAATTGGTGAACTCTGTGCCTTAGTTTCTATTTGTTTTAAGTAAATACTATATAAAACCAAAAGAAATAATGAATATATGTTCATTTAAATAAAAAATTGATTTATAGAAAATCGTGAAATAAAACCTGTGATAAAATTATCATTGAGCACAAGCTCTGCTGTCAACTGATAGAATGATCTGTGTCCAGTAGCAGAAGAACTCGTGTACTGGCAGCTGGGCTATAAATATTCCACCATATTAAGGTGAGATTTGGACCCACTTATGCGTAAAACATCTGCAGTCATCCTGTTTTGTCCTGATATAAGGTTTCAGTTTTTCTCTGTTGTCTGGTAGCTGTGTAGCTGTCACATGTGACATGTCACATGGCGGTCTGGAGATTTCTCATGACGCAGCCCATCTAGCTTGATTGGAATTCATTGCATGTTTTTGCTGACTCACTCTCTCTTTCTCTACCACTGTCATACCATCCTGACTGACAAGATATGACACGTCGAGGTCATATACACATGCACACACTCGTACATAAAGATACAGTACAGCACACACCCATACCATCACACACAAACTGTTAGCGATTCATATGTATGTCATTGGCACCTACTGTATAACATGAATTAATTTTACTGCTAATTTTCATCCTTACTTCAACTGCCTGTCATTTCTGCTCACCTGGATATTTTCTTTTTGGTGTAGTTGAACAGTCGCAGCTAAATGAACTGAAAGGCAGCGTGCAGAGAACTGTATCGAAGGGAACGCACAAACATGATGAGATAAAAAGTGAACAAAAATCTCCTCAGCTACTGTAATGGCTTATTAACTTCTCCTTGTAACAGTTTGAGCTGAAGAGAAGGTGCTAATGAATTGGAAGTAAATAGCTTTAGCAGATTCCAGTACAGTGTCCTTGACATACAGATACTTACACCAAAGCTATTATTATTATTAATATTGGAACAATATTGAGAAGTTTCACAGCTATAGCCTGTATCACATTAAAATGCCAATTATATTGAGCAACCAGCACTCAGATTTTTTACTCGTTTCTCAGCTTTTCTCTCAAATTATTTTCTATTTTGTCCATACAGCACCTTCTTTTCATGCTCTCGCCTCACCGTCTGGATTAAGTGTACATTTCTAAATGATTGGGGGGAAAACAGACTAGTATATCAATAATATATGCTTTTCTCTGTGGGTGAAATATTGCAATTTAATTTTCTCAGTTTCTCCTCACAAGTCACTTTCTCTCGTCACCTCTCTTTGTTTCATCTGTGTAATTTATCAATTTCTTGTTCCTCTTCATCTTTGGATCTTTATTTAGGATTATCCTAAGTTACTTGCCTGCAACATCTCCAATGGAGCACCTTTCAATCTATTTCCCCCTCCTGCATTTAAAATATGTATGGCTGCCATTGCTCCCACTACATCACTACCCACTGAGTGGACAAAACTCATCTAAATGGGGCTTAAATTATGTACGGTGAATACCAGCGAAGTTCTGGCATGCAAACCAGTGGTTAAAGCGTGTTTCCATGGTAATGTAGTACTATCAGAGAAAATGTCCCTTTCCTCTTTTTACTCTGGTGTGACAGCATTTTAGTGTGATACTGTGCATGTCTGTGTGAATGTGTACAATTGTGTATGTGTGTATGCCCTTTGGCAATGTGTTGTGCACATTTTAGAGGCCAGATTTTGATAAAGCTTCTCATTCAGTAGAAGAAGGCTTTGAAGCGTGTGTGTGTGTCAGTGTGTGTGTGTGTGGGTGTGAGTGAGTGAGAGAGAGAGAGAGCATGGTGTAATGTCTGCAATATGTGTGTATGTGTGTCTTGTTTCTCTGCTTTGACTGACTATACCTACTGTAGTTGTGCATGTACATGTTTCTAGTTGAATAAGACATTATAACAACATTTTTGCATAGGATAATTTGTGGTTTTACCTCCAGATAAAGTGGTTTGGATTATCAAGTAAGACATATTTTTTGATTGTGTGATCATTTACCCAGTCAAGAAGTGACCCTGTGCTCCAAAATCTCGGCAGGTGCTTTAGTCAGTACACATTTTTCACCACTGACAGAAATTATGGCCAAAAATAAGGTGTAATGAATCAGGATTACCCTTTTTGTGGCAAGTGTTCGACCCTCCATTTTGCTGCCCTTTTTACCGACACACTCGAGTGTTGTTATTCTCCACAGGCTTTAGTAAAAAATGTGAACTGTTTTTGCATCACTTTTCTGACCTGCTGAACTTTCCTGGTTAACTTGATAAATGTGGCGATGATTAAAAAGCATAGCTACTGTGCAGTATTGTATAAGCTTATGTCATACTTGAACAGGAATCAGTGGAGCAATACCTGCCTCATGTTCCTTCCTGCAGCATTTGTATGAGTCACTTCTTGCCTTATGAATATTCAGCATTGCTGGACTGCTTTTAGTTTTCGCCCTCTGTCTTTCTTTAGTGTTCACTCACTGAGCGGTGGCTGTTTTCCACCTACACAGGGACACAGGATACACAGACGAATGCTACACACACACATACACTATCTCGCTCACTCACAAAATAGTGGTTGGAAAGGCAACCTGATACTGACTCCATTCATGAATATTTATCCGCACCTGCTTCCGGCAGAAAGTTTTTAGCAGGTTTCACTGGTGCTAAGACAAAAGTGGACCTTTTGTCTATTGTGTGTCTTGTATGTGTGTGTGTGTGTGTGTGTGTGTGTGTGTGTGTGTGTGTGTGTGTGTGTGTGTGTGTGTGTGTGTGTGTGTGTGTGTGTGAATGTGTGCTTGTGCCTGCGTTATGCTTACCAAACAGTTGTTGTCTCACTTTATTGGCTTGGCAAATCATCTTTAGTTGTATATGTTTTTGTGCTTTGTAATATTAATCTTCTCCAATATTCTCCTTTACACCAAAGTGAGTGTATTAACCATAATTGGTTGATATTTTGAACAAATTAGGCTTTTATTCTCCTGGCGGCATCATACATATCATATTTCTATTGCCTATGAAATGGCAAGGGTTACTAGATGGTGGTAGGCTGGTTTGTTTTACCTGCTATTAGCACAGCTATTATGCAAATAAGCCTTTTCTCACCAGCTTTGGGCTGTAAGTAGCTTTGGTGGCATATGCAGTGTCTGGTGTACAATGTTCACTGATCCATACCTCAAGGAATGTCTGTGATGTCATCAAACAGACAACAACAGTGATGCAACATCAGTGAAGGGTTTGGAAATCACTGTAGGCAAGAAAGGAGGAGGTTGAGGGGATTACAGTTTGGTGAGAAAAGGTTTTGTGGATTGAAGGAGTAGCCTCGGGCTGTTAGTGTGACTAGAGTAAAGTATGTGTGTGTGTGTGTGTGTGTGTGTGTGTGTGTGTGTGTGTGTGTGTGTGTGTGTGTGTGTGTCCTTGTCCGTTCATGTTCGTGTGTGTGCATGTGCGTGCATGCTGGCATTCATGCATGTCTGTGTCTGGGACTGTTTGTGCCAAACCTTTCACAGCTTTAGTTTACAGCGTATTTGAAGGTGTTTGGTTTAGTTCTGCCTGTCTGTCTTCTGTTTGTCTGTTCTTTGCTTTTGTAGCCTAATTTTTCTCTTTTCCTTCCCTCATCACCTGCATAAATCTGATCACCTCCTTCCTTACATTCCTTTTCTACTACTTGTAAACCATTTCCTCTATTCCTCAAAGTGTTTAAGATGCAATTTTGAGTAGATTTGAGAGAGAGAAGGGTAACCTGAAACATACTCATTATTGAAATGAATTATCGGTCCATCCAGCCATATAGCAACAATATCTCCTTCTCTACTGCCTTTTCATTGCAAGCACACATGCGCACACAGGCACACACACCATTCCTGCCAGTGTTGGAGAGGGTGTGTTTAGGGAATAGGTAGAACAGGAGGAACATGACATGCTTATTAAAGAGTGAAGTTATTGGTCCAGTCACACTGTGAAAATAGCAGGAGCAACTTCTCTCTACTGAATGCCAGCAAAGTAAGTATGGAAGGAGTTATGGACTTGCATCAGGTAGACCACATAAAGATATTTTGCTCAGCTTTTCAGATGAGTTGACCAGTGCAGTTGTCTTTCCTTTTCTCTGTATATATGTATCAACCACCAAACCATATAACCCTCAACTATTCTACAATGAACTGACTTCAAATATGGGCTACAGGCAGACCAACTGTGGTTACATGGATAATATCTCTTTAACCTAGTTGAAATTACTTTGATAACAGATTCCAACTTACATCGAACCCACATCACAGCTTGTGTCTTAAGGCTATTGAGGCATTCAGCAATCCTTAAATCTTTGATGGTCTCCAGATACTGGCCAGATTTGCTACCACCTAGTTTTTTCCCCTCTTAGAAATATGTCACCTAATGTTACTCCCACATGGAGCAAACATTTGCAGAAAGAAAATAAATCTTCCGATTTAGGCCAAATGTCAGAAGTACTCAAATAAACTGATCACTGTCATTACATTGAAATACTATATATTAAATGTATATAATCAAATGGAATCAACTACTTCAGCCACATTGATGATGCCATTAAGATCTCTGATTTTCTCTAGATGTATTTAACTTGCATTGAATGAGGTATTCAAGCATGACATTCGAGATAAAGCTATTCACAGCTAATTAATTGCTAACTCACATGCATGAAACATCTTTAGTGATCTTGTTGCATTAAAGAATATTTGGACTCAATCAATTCAATGAGACAGTTTTAAATGTTTATAGTGAAGGTCAAAATACTGATTTGTTTTACAGTTGTCATTCAGTCATAGATAAATGTGACAAAAAGATTTGCTGGCCTCAAGAGACAAGACTTGGGATGTTTGGTTAGGTCGATAATGTATTACAGAAGCAAAGCTCTCGTGTTTAAAGCCAAGACTGGCATAAATACGTCACTCACAAGTATTTGTGTTTGCTTAACTTTGGCCTCTATGTTAAAATCAGTTCCTCTAGGGGAGGATCCTTTCCCATGGGGCATCTTAAATCGCTGAAAGGTAGTATGACCTCATTTTGACTTGGCAGCAGTGATCTCATTTTTGAGCACAGGAGTAGCTGAGTATTGAATATCAATACACTTTTAAATCGGTCACAACTATGTCACTGGACACTGATGGAATGTTGATTAGGTGTTACTCACCAGTTGGCTGAGAACTAGATCATCCTCTGATGGTTGCTCTGTTGCTAACCGTAAATTCAAATAAGAAAGAAGCAAAAGACTTCAAAATTGTTTTAGCAATTAACTTTTTGAAGGGATACACTTCACACTTTGCACTGTGGGTAAAGTACAATTACCATTAAGATGTGGTTATTGATCATGTCTGCAGAGACTGATAAACTGACATATCCTGTGTGTGTTTGTGTGCACGCGCGTGTAAAATAAAGCATGGAGTGCATGTAAATGTTGTGTTCATTTGTTTCTCCTAGTTTGATGCTGTCGGAGAAAAGAGCATGCAAAAGGATTTTCTGCCAGCCTCAGCCTTTGTTAGTGTGGCCTCTGTCTTTCACTGTGCTTCTCTCATCTCTCTTCTTTCCCTTTTCTGCCTCTCCACCCATTACCTTTCACTTCTCTCAGTAGATTGGTCCTATATGAGCATAGTCCACACAAGTCCTGAGATATCTGCGCTTCTTTCGTGCTCTCATTCCCGCACTAGCAAACAACATGGCGGCCAATTACACTGCTAGGCAATGCTCGCCATAAATCATCCATTGGACTGTCAGACACGTGGGGACTCAGCACCAGAGGGAACATGTGCTCCTCTATTCTTTTCTCCTCTATCTGCCCGCTCTCTTCTTCCTTTGTTACTTCCTTTTTTCTATTTATGAACTGGTTCAGAAAATAATATGTTGCATTGCAGTCATGCTTTGCAACATTCGATCTGCATATCTTTTTCACTTTCTCATTTGTTTTTGTTTTGTATTGATTTGTCCTTCAACTTGTTCTGCCCCTGTTTTAATTAAAGTTCGTTTTTTTGTTGCTTTTAATTTTCTTCAAGATCGACTTTTGTATCATTCTAGCTAGTTGTAGGCTGTGCTTTGCTTTTGTCCTCTACAGTTTGACTGAACTCTTTAGTGGCGACAGTGCTCCCTCTCTTCCATCATCTTTTCGTTTTCTCATGCTCTTCATGTTCTGCTGCTTTTTTCTTTTCCTGCTCATGTGTCGGGGAGCACAACAAAATGACCATCAGGGAGAAGCAAGAAGAAGAAGAAAGGCATCGTTGGGTCAGAAGCTAACATAAAGGGAAATTAATAGAGAATGTGTTCATGTTTGATGTCTGTGTGTAAAGCATTGGTTTTAAATGCTCCGAATCTACATTTTCAGATACAAAAAATGTGTAATATGTTTTTTTATACTGGGCCTTTTTGTACCTCTGTGTGTATTTAGTATTGTACAGATGGGGGTGGGAGTATTTCTGCGGGATGGGAGAGATTACAAATTGTTGATGAAGTGAGAGTTAAAAACAAACATAAATGTGTATTTGCTTGCATATGGTTATTTTAGTGCAAGTACTTTTTTGAGATTACTATTATTGGTGCCCACATTTTACATTTTTCCTCAGAGGTGTCAGATCACAGAGGATGTGTTGGTTCTGCACTGGTGTGTGTATGTGATAGGAACATAGCAGGTCAGTTTGTGATCAGTTGGGTTGCTGCCCTGTCGGGTTCTGTGTACTTTGTAGTACAGTGATAAGTGTAAGGTAACAGTGTGTGTGTGTGTGTGTGTGTGTGTTTGTGTGCATGTGAATGTGTATGAGATAGAGAGGTAGAAAGACTGTTGTGTGTCTATACATACCTGTATGTACACACGTCTTATATTAGGTTTCTTATACTGCTGTGCTTAAGGCATGACATCAGTAGGCGCACACACACACACACACACACACACAAGCATGCACACACACAAAGAAAACATATTTTCAAAAGCAGCAATTTTGACTAAAAGAACAGAAATCTTAAAATACTTACACCTTTACATCTAAAAAAAAAAAAAACTAAAGGTTTCATCCACACCCAGTGTCCATGTGTCTGTAACAATAACAATGTAACCTTGACAGAACACAAAATTGACTTTTTAAATCAATCCATAAGACATTGTGCACGCAGTTATCCTCTCTTTGTAAATTGTCTATTTGTGTTAAACCTGACATATAAATTCTTTTATTATGTCTCCGCATGAAATGCAAGATTGCCTGTGCCTTTCTTTCAGTTTGATGTATTGTCGGTGCATCTAAGTCGTAACAACGCAAACAGTATTGACCCGCAGCAATGTTGTTGGAACATTGATAGAAAATTTGTGTGTGTTGATGTTGTATCAGTGGAGCCTCCCTCTGGCAGTGAGTGTTAATTAAAGTAGCGCATGACATTGCTGATAACACTCAGCAATGTCAATTTTTGTTTTACTTTTTTAAGACTCTGAAACACACAGACAGTGAATTTATACATATATTAGTCTACACATCTGCGCATAAACACTTGACACACAATTACACACAAAACCACATGTACTATATCAAGTCAGTGCATTATAACCAAGTATTTCCTGTTTGTTTTATTTTCAGTTCAGTTATTGACTAATGGATTCTGTTAATGAATGGGTCCTCGCCTCTCCATCTATTGATTCCTGCCTCCATCTTTCCATCGAAGCTCTCTCTATTATGGTTACCCAGAAGCGACATCTGTCACAAAAAGCTTCTCCAGCACCCTGCACTTTATCAAATCAACTAGCTTATTATTGCATTTTATTATATAACTCAACAGTGAAGAGGACCATGTGGGAGTCTCAATGCTTTTCAAAGTCTTTCAGCCCCACTGACCCTTCTATGTCTTTGTACTTCCTCTTTCCCCTATGACTTTATTAGCTTTCCTCACAATTTCTCAGATTAAGTCCTATTTTTAAAACTGAATCTCCAGTTGCCAGCATGCCCTTTTCATGATACTTTTTAAGTATAACACTCCAACTGAATTTCCTTTATTCACAACGACCGACACTGTCAACAGCAATTGGGTAAGATGTCTTTGGTCTACATCCACATACTGATAGCAGACATGATGATCCTAGTGTTAACACCATGGTAAATGTGTGACAGTAAATGCGACTGTAAAAAGATGATGAGTAAAAACAGTTTATCCAGTCAGGTTTAATCTAAGCAATATGCTGATTCCCAGAATCCAGATGTGTATTTATCTACATAAAAACCAACATGATTGATGACAGATTGTCAAAAAACAGAATATATTGAACCACAGGATATTAAACCAATCTGAAATATGATGATATTTAGCACACAGAAAATGTGACATACACAGACACTAAACACACACACACACACACACACACACACACACACACACACACACACACATACAGTTAAAACAGGATGCTGGTAATTGGGTTATGTTGTCTTTCAAAGGGAATGTGAGCTGCAGTAATGATGGGATAAGCAGACTGCCTGTGCTATGTGTCAAAACGTGATCCAGTGGCGTTTCAGTGCCAGGCATTAGATGACGTCCCTAAATCTGATCATATCTGGGTTCTATGTGATTTCCTCTTGTCATCCAATACCTCAAATCTGAACCAGAATCAGCTGGTGAGATCACTCAGATCACAGTGGCTTTGGTAACACAAGTAGTGAAGATGAATGGGGCAGGAGCATGCATGCGTGTGCTTGTGTGTCTCTCCATCTGTTTATGTGTGCGTGTTTGTACTTGTGCACGGATGTTGCATCTATATGTGCCAGATAGGAATCTATACACTCTGTGACAGCCAATATAAATCCTTTTATGAACATCTTTATCAGTCTGATGGGAGTTTGGGCACCCTGGCCCTACTCTGGTCAGATTGTTACATCAGTGTGACAGCTCTGCCTTTACTTGTGAATAACAGACGAAGATATAGATAGACTTTATTACACCCCCCCTCCCTCTAAAACCACATAAGCTTCTTATATCAAAACAATATAGAGGAATCATGATAAAGCTCCATGTTGTTACACTGCATCAGGTGTAAAGCGTGAACTAATGTTTTTGTATATTGCAAGTAGGTGAAAGTTTAAGAAACTCAAATTAACTTTTAGATATTGTTGGTAATGTGTTCACAAAAATTCTTTTTGCTCGGTCAAACCAGACACTGAGCTTCAGAAGAGCAGCCTTGGTGCAGATACAGCAGGTAACATTCTCAAAGCCTCCATAACATTGTGGATACTTGCTTGCGCCTTGTGTTTTCTTTGTGTTGAAAGGCAGCGCACTTACAGCAATCATCAATCTTTTAATCCTTCACCCAAGAAGTGTGAAGTCTGGTTAAACCTACTCTCATTGTGAAATAGATTTAAAAAATAGATAAATAAATAAACTATCTCAGTTCTCTTAGATAGTCAAATGATTCATGAACACCTCTAACATATTCCTAAGATGCTGGGCATTAATGAAACTGAGGCAAGAGTCAGTTTAATGTCTGTCACATGATATGTCTAACACTGACATTTTAAACCCAAATATTTCTCCAAGATATTAAATGATAGTGACGCAGCCATGAAATTAAATCCACTATGACAACATGAAGTAAAAGCTTTTGTCTATTGTAGTTGTTTTTTTTTATAAATATCTAGTTCCTAAGACTAAACTGACCTAGTAAATAAAAGGAAGCAGAATATTTTTTTTCATCCTTTCTCAGGTTTTTTTTCAAAAAAAAAGTGCAGATGTCTCTTCTCTCATTCTCTTGGCATAACCAGGAGTGACATTTTTATAATTACAATTCCCCTTCACCACTGTGGACTAAACCACTGTCATTACTAATTCATTCCAGAGAGCGAAGGAGGTGAGGAGGCAAGGACAGAGCAAAAAAAAAGGATGAGGGCAGAAGGGACAGGAAAGGAAAAGGAGATGGGTAGAGGAAAAAGACTGAAGAAACAGAAATATGGGAAGAGAAGGAGGGAATAAAAGAATGGACAGCAGGGATAACAAAGGATAAGACAGAAGATCAAGTGAGCAGTGATGCTAAAGGACAAACACATCTGTGTGAGAAAGGAAGTTAGGAATGGACTTGTGTCTTACTGACTCCAACGTATGTCCTCAAGATTTCTGCTGCTGGGAGGGGACTGCAGGTGGACTCTTCTTTCCCTCTCTTTTTCGTCTCTCTCTCTCCATAGTCCTCACCATGCCGCACCAGTCATTGTTGCCATGGTAACAGGGGGTGAGCCGAGCCATGCAACAGAAGGATGTAAGAAGAGGGAGAGAGGGGGGGAGAAAGAGAGAGGGAGGAAGAGAGAAAGGGAATGAGAGAGAGAGAGTAAGAGAAAGGTCCAGAGGGATCTACTCTTCCATTTCTGTAATCTACAGGGAAGTTTTTGCCCCCCCTCTGGTTCACCTCAGTGGAAAATTTGATTCAAAAGATATATTTTCTTTCAGGAAGCACATGCTTCAGATGCTGTCATCTATCTGCTTGGCTTGGTTTTAGAATTTTTATTCTGTATTGTATTTGCATGGTTGTTGAGGCTTTAACTGTCCAGTAGGTATGCATACTATAAAGACATGAAAAGATTTGCATAAAGTTTATTGAAACCTTCGATTGAAGGAAGAAAAATCTGTGTTCAGATTACTCAGTAAATTATACATTTGTGTTCACATTACATGTTTGGACATGTCATTCATTGCATATCAACCACAATGAAGTGACACAAGTTCACACATCAGATCACCGCTGTATTTTGACTGTTTGGAAAGTTACATCTATCAGTTACCACATAATGTTTGTTGGTTCTTGCAAAGCATATTTGTTTCCTATCAGGGTGCATAGACAGAAGATGTGTGTACATAGCCTAGACCTCTAGCTAATATAAGCCCACTCAAAAAGCCTCAAATGCCTTTATAGTTAGTCTCATGGTGTCAGTTGTGTGTCTGTGTTTGTTTGTATAAAAGCTGCCAGAGGATAAGCTTATTAATGCCACCAAGCAAAAAAATGGATCTGTTAATCAGATGGCATTTTAGGCACAGTTGGAAATGATGTGCACATGTGGTTGTGGTAATATATACTTTTGAACAGGCATAAATTCACGTGTGCATGCATACACAAACATACTCACCATCCTAACAAGCAACCAACTCATTACCAACTCTCCCTGTTTAATAAAAGGCAAAGATAACAGGAAAGCAGGCAGACTGAAAACTGCTGTGCTTATTCAGTGACAGAGCTTGTGTTTTGAGACCAACATCAGTGCTTTATTGAACCATTGTTGAATAGCTGCCTGTTGAAAAGATCCCGAGTCCATGGTCCTTTGCTCATTCGCTGCAGCAATAGGTAGGCATTTAAGCCTGTGTCTATGCATTTATAAAATTTTGTGGTGTTTTTATCTGTAAAAAATGAATGTTTTCCCATATATATATATATATATATATATATATATATATATATATATATATATATATATATATATATAGAGAGAGAGAGAGAGAGAGAGAGAGAGAGAGGTGATACATATCATAAGAATCAATATTGAAGTCAATATTTTTGACCATCAAAGTTCCCTTAAACATGTGAAAATCATTTAAATTTTATATGATGATGAGTATATATTGTTAATATTGCCCAGCCCTAATGCACGCACCAACACACGCATACACACAGAATAAGAATTAACCCTGTGAAGTGAGGGGGATAATTCCATGGTAATTAGTGTTCTGTGTAATCAGTTTTTATTTTCCTGTGCTGTTGTTGGCGAAACACACAAAACAAAAAGAGGCTTGCATGCATCTCTCCCTCTCTCGCCCCTTAATTACAAACATATCCAATTAATTACACACAAGTCCCGTTTTCATCTGTGTGAATGACGTTAGAGATGATAATGCAAAGCAGTCAGGCAGCAGCAGACACACTAATACACAAAGAAGAAATTAATAATTAGTCACACACTGGCATCATATGTATGCACATGCACATCTGAGCCTTAGAGTGGCTGCTTAAGACAAACATGTTGGCTATTAGTGACTTGACTGATGTTGATTCAAGTATTGACAAGAGGGTTGTGGAAGTAGAGCATGTTGTTTATGCCCCTGTGCCCATACTGTAAGAGAGACAGGTAAATCTTCCTTTGACTATTTTGAATATGTAGGAGTGTGTAGATAATGTGAAGAGAGGGGTCCATAGCTTGTTCTATCAGTAGGAGGAATAACACACCTGCTGTTAAAAATCACAACATGAATAATATGCATGTCTCTTTCTTTATTTTAGTAAACAATGTTTGAATCTGTTGCTGCAGCAAATTGACCTCGATTACGCAGCATTTACTGCCATGGCTTCAACTCCACCTGAATAAACTTTAAGGTTATTATTTAAACAGTTTTTCTTAAAATTGTGATATTAATCATTTAGTAATTATTAACAATCTTTAAGCCTCCAGTGCAAATACAAAATGGTAGGAGAATTCATGTGTTCATCACAAATATTAGTATATTTACAGATTCACAAAGGTCTGGCCACTGAGAATCAAATTGGGAACTTGGTGAGGGCAATTATATTTGATGCAGCTTTCTTTTTCTCAGAAAGAATCTTTTAAACAATTTGATACAGTCATTAATATGGTCTGCACAAAGTGCAATTTCAGCCTGGTGTGTTGCAGCACTTGTGGGGGCAGAATGCATCACATCTTCTCCTGAAAAACAGTGAAATCACTACCTCTGTTTGTTAAAGCACAGTTTTATTAACATCTACCTTTTGGGGACAGTGGTATAGATTGATACATACAGACTGAATACTAAGTGAATTTTCACCTCACTTTGGGTTTTGTGTTTATCTTCCTATCCTGTGCACAGACTGTACAGATGTTGTGCAGCTGTGGCTTGGGGAAAGTAAAGGCCTTTGGGCCTTGTGTTTTTCAATTACAAATGGTGCAGAGACTGAGGGGATCTAGGGAGGGGGTATACAGAAAGAAATAGAGAGAATGCCAGCCATGCATCTTCTAGTCTCTCAGTGTCACCTCAGGGAGGCTGTCCAGGTAAAGCAAAGGTGTTTGTTCTTATTTAGTGCCTGTGGCTGGCTGTGATTTCAGCCGTCCCTGGGACTATATGGCCCAAACACAAAGATACAGCTGTGTTGAGGAGCGAAGAGGAGAGTAAAGGTGAGCTGAATAGAGGTGATGGTCTGATAGGTTAGCAGATGAATGTGTAAAATAAGAAGTAGAGGAAGTGGAGAGAGACAAGAACGATATCAGTAGAGGAGTTTAGGGAGAAGAAACTAAATGGAAGAATGGATAATAAAATGGCTTGGGCGTGGGCGGTTGAGATATATTTTTTTTTATTTTATTTTACGACCATGAGGTTTGGTTGACTGGCATGGGTGCTTGCCACTTAAGTCTGAGGTCATTCAATATGTGCGTGAGAAAGATTAAAACAGATAGACAAAAAGCCTAAGTCCTTGTCAAGCTCTAATGACAGTAATGATTGTGCTCTGTGCCCCCTGACACCCTTAGGTCACACTACCGAGCCTAGCCCTACTCCATAGGCATTTCTGCCCCAAGGCCAAGTGTCTTTGGCTGTGAAATGGTTCTTAGTCTCACCCTCTAAATGCCAAAACCACTGTGAAGTGGACTTCAGCCTGTATCAATGACTCCTCTTCATGGATTCCTCCATTATAACCAATTGAATAGCTGTGGCTGCACGCATTCACATCAGCAGCATTCTTTGGCTGGTCAAGTTCCTCCTCTTTATGAAACCCTTCATCAGTGACACACATAGAACATCAGTTCAAGGTTATTTTGTGTTTTTTCCCTCTAAGGTTGATTAGCCATGCATTCTTTCTCTGTGTGTGTGCGTGTGTGCGTGCATGAGTGTGGAATCTGCAAGAACCATTGTACCCTTTTTTGAGTTTTGACCACCCTCCTGACCCCCTGTGATGATTGACAGTCCTTTTGTGCAATAGAGAAGACTCACTCAGACCCCCTGCAGTGGCACTAGTTTTGTGGGGTCTTGTAGATTCTGAAGAAAAATGTTTGTCTAGATTCCTTTGAAACTTTTGGTGTCATTGGGTGCATGCACATCCGTATGTATGCTAGAGACACAGGCACCCACACACCTTTGATCTTTAGACACACCAGTAGAGCCCTCAGCCTGTTTGCCTTTTCCACTGTCCATTCCTGTCAAGCCCTATGGCAGTTGTATGGCTTTACAGTATGTCTGGTCTCTCAGTCCAGTGACAGTAGCTTTGTCCTCCTTTAAACCAATCTAGTAGACATCTGCCTTGCATAACCCCAGGTGGCTTTGTAAGTGTATGTCAGAGCCAATTTATTAAAATTGAATACAGTGGCTCACACATGTCCTGTTGATTGCAATGCCCTGAATCAACTAGTCTTTTCTATCAACAAAGCTTTTATTTCACAGTTGGTTGTAATTTTAAAAAGTTTAACATTTTAAAAAATAGCCTATAAGCATTGTGTATTTTGTTTAATTCCAGGACAATACATTGCCAGACAGTTGCGCCTTCACTGGTTAAGCTTGATATTTGTTGTCTTTTGTGAAAGTGATGTCGCACATATAAAGTGAAGCATTACCACCCAACTCATTTCTTCTTCTTCGTTAACCCTTACCATTCAATTGTCTGGTTCTGTGGATTTTTGAAAGGAAAATAGTCAGGTTTTTCGCTTGGCCAGTAGTAATAATAATATTCACATCAGCAGGTAATTACAGTTCCTTCAATAGAGAGTTAATCCACATTTGCCCTCTCTGTGTTATCGGGGTGCATACCAGAGGAGCTTTGGAGGTAGGCCCATAGAAAGTCCTAAATTACTCTTTTATTCTGGGAGAAGACTCACATAGAGGTTTGTGCCTATACGACAACCACATATTTCAGTTTGTCTCTTTCTCACTTAAACACACACCTCTCTCCTCATTCCCCTCTCATCAGTGCCATATCTCACTCTATTTCCCTGTACAATGGGTGTGCTGTATTAGAACCATCCCTGAACCCCTGCAGCCATACTCCGTCCCCAGGCCCAGACTATGACACAGTTGGCTGGGGCAGAAGAAAGGCCCTCTGGCCCTGCCTCATTAAAATGGTAAAGAGCTGGAGGAGGATAGGAAAGCTAATCCTTCTTGCAGTCCCCTCCTAAAGCCCTCATCTCCTGGCCTGAGACCCCTAGACACACACATGCACACATGCACACACATAGACACGCTTACAGATCATGAGAAGCCAAGGGGCTATGTCTGGGCTTGCTAAAATACTTAGCCCCTGGGAGATGGAGATGATAGGGTTCAAATGGGACAGTTTATGGGCTGAGAGTGAAGGAAATGGATTTTAGGGGGTTCAGCAAAGCTGACCTTGTAGCTTTATTGATTTTGATTGCTCAAAATAGGTGTTATAGTGATGCACATCTGAGTGTCATCAAATTGGGTCTCATGCTTTTGTTAACAGTAAAAAATGTGCTTTTAGTAAGCACAGGCAGTTTAACAACATAAATGCTGAATGGTTTTTAATTTTCCTTACTTGGTTTGATTATTTGAAAAACACAAAAACATAAACCTTGTTCATGTGATTCTGGCTGCCCCTTTCCTTGGATACTTTGGTACTTTAATATTTCCATAAATTGGCATGGCATACACGATGGAGGGTAAAACACTAAGGAAATAAGTATTGCACATAGTTTTTTTTTAGGAAATTCTGCCCCCATTAAATCATCAAGTATCCTCCTAAAGAAATGTGATGATTTTGCCAAAGCCAAAATAAAAATCCAGTACAGCCATGTCCACACTGCATCAGTTATTCACTCTGCCTATTTATAAGTTGCACGGTTTGCAAAGCAGCAGAAGGGAAATGTTAATTTCCCCAAAGGCTGATATTACACAAGCTAGCTGAGTAGTGATAACAATAATCCCTTTTACTATTACCACACAGTGACAGTTAGCAAAAAAATGCTGCAGTATGTTTTGAGGTATTAATGGCAACTTAAAACTGATTGATTACACAATATTGTCCTGGTTTTACCATTTTAGACAATAGTAGTTCCAGTAACTCTACACACCCACAACAATGGGAAAGATGTGTAATGTATATGGATAAGGTTGGTTAATTTGCTTCCTCAGCATGTCCATCTGATGATTTCCAGACAGATAATGATGCTCAGCTTCCATCCCAAAGAGAGACAGAGAGAGAGAGAAGGGAAAAGGGTGAACGCATCCATCTGTCTGTGTCCAAAGTTAAAGCACTGAGGCAGCACTCGCCTCCAGACTGTGCAATTAACTCACTCTGGAGGTTGGAGCGAGGGAGGAACATCCAGTCCTGTAGCTGATGATGGTCTGTTTGGACTATGGTAATGTGTTTGGCATCGTGGACAGCAGGAGTGATACTTTATGCATATGTTGGTTTTAGATTTGTGCTGCTATTCAAGCAATACTCCAGTCGAACACTGACACTCAAAATATTTCAGCATAAATTGTAATGTATAATTGTAGCCTGTAGTCCGACACAAGGTTTAGGGAGACTGATCCTTAACTAGCATTTCATGTGAATAAAAACATGATAGAAACTAGAATAGTGTTATGTTGTTTTTCTCCCTCGAGACACATTTCACTACATGCATTTCTCCACATTTATTGATATATCCAAAGTTCATTCCATGATGCACAGACATTAGAAACAATTTGTGCGTCAAACTGTTAATTCCTCACATCATATTGGGTTAGTATGGGTTACTATTGAGAATTTGCATAGCGCTACATTCCAGAATTGCACACTAGTTGATGTTCTGTTTAAAATTACTCACTTGACTGATCACAGCAATTCCACATCACCTCTTCAATAACAATGCGCTTACCACAGAGCCTAGCAAATTAGTTGTTTTGTGAAAGGCTTTAGTGATAAATGCTTATCATAAGAGGATAAGGCTCTGCCCTTGTATTTGTTTGTATGTGTGTGTGTGTGTGTGTGTGTGTGTGTGTGTGTGTGTGTGTGTGTGTGTGTGTGTGTGTGTGTGTGTGTGTGTGTGTGTGTGTGTGTGTGTGTGTGTTGTGCATGTGCATCAAGGCTTCTGCCTTCTTTTCTTCCAAATGCTGTGAAAAGGCCATTTGCCAGAATTTGGATCACTTCATTCATTTATTCACTCTTCCATTGAGCCTGCACATCTGCCTCAAGTGATTTCTGAAACTGCATGCATGGATGTGGACGGCAACCTAGCAGCCGCTGAGGGCCTATTCAGAAAACTGTGGATAATTTAGGGAAATAAGCACTACATACTGTTAGCTTTGATTATAAGAATTATCATGACATACATTTTAATGTACTCATTATGTGTCATTTCATTTTTTCATTGTGGGAATGTAAGGTTCTGCCAAAGACTAAAGAGTCACTTTTTTCATAAATTGCTAATTGAATTCTGTTTGAGAGTGTAAAAGCACTGCTTCAAGAACACTTTTGTTCTCCTCCCCACCTCTTTTTTTTCTCTTTCTCTAAAGTCATTTTATTTTGCTCCTTATTTCCCTGCCAAATTGGTGTGCTGCTCTTTCCATACTTGGTTTGGAAGCTGAGAGAAGGCTGTGATTTTTGCATTTATTTGTTGTCTGGATATGACTACAACATTAGGATGTTTTGTCATCATTCAGCACCCCTCTTCCTTTTTGCCTGTCATTGCTTACATTTGACTGACATATTATACTCTACTGTAAATACAATGCTGCTGTATTTCCTCAGTCTCATTTTCACACACACACACACACACACACACACATATACACGTGCACACATACAGATGCACATACAGTGACTGTGTGGAGTGGCAGCTAGCCAAGGCCATAGTCATAAAGCAGTGACAGTAGATGACAGCAGTAAGATTAAAGAGTGTGGGAGTTGTGAGTAGGGTCGAAAGACTGGCAGGTCCATAAGTATCACATGGGGGATGCCCTTAATACTTCAGAGCACCATATCATCACACAGGCTCATCACAGAGGACAGACCTGGCACCCTGATAGTTTAATGTGAGAATGCAACTGTGTGCAACTAAGGAGAATATAAAGTTTAGTTGAAGGCATAGTAAAATTGTTCACACGTGCAGTAGAATAAAAAGTCAATTTTGCAAAACTAATCAAGAGGAAGACAATGGATAGTTTTGTTTCTGTTTGCACCAAAAGAATGGATCATTTTCATTTATTAATTGACAAATGAATTATAGAGAGAATAAGCAATTTGAGAATGTCAGCTTAGACTCACACAATTTGTTATAGATAGCTTTTACTATTGTCTGAGATTGTATCAAATTAACTGATACAATCTGATTACCTTAATTAAGTGAATTAATTATTTGCAATAATGATGAACGAATTACTGGCCCCAGTTTCATAATGTTTTAAAATCAGCAGTCATATCATGCCTGAGTAGAGTGTCTGGAAACTGAGCTTATTAGAAGTAAATAAGAACTGCCAGAGGAATCACTGAATGCAGGATGAGCAGATATTGTGATTTAAAGAAAATGGTTAAAGAAAGCACATTTTGTTTTAAATCTACACACACTACTATAACACACACAGAGAAACACAGATAAGTACACACATGCTGTTTTCTCTGCAACCAAACCTTGCAGTTGTCTCAGGTTGAACATAAACGCTGTACTCCAATGAACTTACAGCTGGATACCCACCCACTGCCACCGTCCCCTGTTTCCACAGAAACACAAACACACACACACAGTAAACACAGCCACACACTCTGAAGCGGAGCGATAAACAGCTGGAGGGCCTTCAGTAATTAAACCTGCACTGCTGTTTGTAAGCTGTCAATGCATGTAGGTGGGCAGAAATACACACTTAGGCACATTTTCTGATGCATTTACATCTCATAGCTCTCATTCTCAACATTGCTGACTAAATTTCAGAATGCTGTGTGCAGATGAATGTTGCTTTCCTAGCTCGATTACACCATCTATCATCAGCTATCAGGCTGCTAGAGTAGTTCTAGTGTCTGAACATGCAAATCTGTGGAAAACAGAGTAGCCGTTTACTTGGTAGACCATAGATGGGAGTGTGAAAATGGAGGTTTTGTGTATTGTGTCCTTTTTCCCTCCCTTCTTTCATCTTTAAGCTATTTTCTTTTTAGTTTCACTCCTGTAATGTGAAGTGTAATGCGTGTTCAGACTATACATTGGTTTGTGTGTGTTTCCTTTTGCATCTTGTTTCAACCATCTGTGTGTGCGTATGTGTACACATATTTGTCTGTCCCCGGTGAGGTGCGCTCTCGCCTCTGAGTGGGCGTTTCACAGACAGCCAAGAGACCAGTAGGGAAATTTCCCATCAGTCCATGCTGCAGTGTGCGGTGCAGGTTAACCACTGAAGGCTCTAAAATCCATAGTCACACAACACAGCGCTCTCTCTCTCTCTCTCTCTCTCTCTCTCTCTCTCTCTCACTGTCTCTCACTGTCTCCCTCACCCTCACTGTCTCCCCAGATGAATCGGAGTAGAGATGAAAAGCTTTCAGGAATGCTGGCAGACAGGCAGTGCTTTACAGTAATCTTACCTGGGGAAGATGAAAGCCAGCTGGGAAGCTGGGAATAGAGCAAGGGGGAGAAAAGGTGAGAGAGAAAGAACGACAGGATTGAGCTTTGGGAAAGAAACAGAAGGGCCAGAGGGAGAGAAGGATAGGAGAATGGCAAAGAGTGGTTGAGTGGAACGGACTTAGATGTAACAAGTGATGGATAGTTTTTTAAAGGGTTAATCATCAAGACAGTGGCATTATTGGAATTTAGAAAGCATAAGTCAGAAAGGGGAATAAAGGGGGGAAATGGTGTAAAGAAGTGTAATCATGGTGTAATGTGTTTTTTTGTCAGACAGCTAAGGTATACCGAAGATAGAGGATGATTTCTGCTGATTAACTTTATAGCTGGGATCTGGGAACATTGTAATAACATTAAGAATAAGTTGGGAGATTGTGACAGACAAGCAATTAAAAGCAAAACACTAAGGTGGAAATTAAATGAAAACAGACCATGAAAATATGTGGCTACATTTGGCATTGTAATTACTGTAAGTCAGTGTCACTTGAAGAGGTTGACACATAGTATAATTGTAGCTGTCATACAGATGGCAGCAGCCTGACACAAACCTGTGGAGTTTAAATTTCAGATTCTCTTCAGTGGAACAAACTCAATTGCAACACTGCTCACTGAACACTGAAGTAGCATCAAGTGAACCACTGTTGTCGGAATGGCTTTGGCAGTTAGAAAGGGGAGCTGTGCGTGCATGCCTGCCTGTGTGTGTGTGCATGTTTTCTTTGAATTATAATGTAGGAGGAGCAGGCCTGTCGCTGCTGTGACAAATCCCACCTCATACTCCTTGTACTTCCTGCGCAGAATGAGAGAAGCGCAAGACACCGAAACACTTCCCCACCTAATTGAAATTTTGAGGCATAAGAGGATTTCTGCACAACGTGAGCTGACAGTCCCCATTCACCAAATATCCTCTTAGACTTCTTCTTTCTGTCTATGTCTCCCAGAAAAAGAATTAACTTTTATCTGTCTTCAAGTTTTAGTGTGGTTTACACGTACACCCATCTCTATCTAAGTTCTTCAGGTGATCAGTCTCAGTTCTGGTAACTTTTTTATCTGTTTTACACATAAAATAAATATATGAAACACGTGAAAGAAATATTATAGTAGGTATGAGGGTGTAGAATGGCTTACATAACAAACACACCCAAAAACATAAAAACATTAAAAATACGAAAATATATTGAATATTAATAGCACTATTTAATAAGTATAGAATTTTATTTAGTTATCTGTAATTTTCAAATCAAAAAGAGAATGACACAAAGGAATCCTATCCTAAGTGTCCTATCCTAATCCTAAGTGTACGTTTTCATTCCAAAAGATGTGTCCACGATATTTGTTAAAAAAATGACTGTATACAAAGGAAGATAAGCATTCTTAGTCTGTCTATTCGGGTAATTTATCTATAAAGCAAGGAACATCTGTGAGTATGTGACTAGTGTATCTCTCTGACTGTTTTTCAGATCAACCTCAGCTTTCAGATATATTGTGATTTTTTTTGGATGAATATACAAAACATCATTATTATCATTAGAGGTTAAAATCCCATAGGTTCACTGCGGTGGTGTAGGAGTAGAGCACTTGCCTCATAAGCAGCAAACCCAGGTTTAATTCCTGGCAGAAACATTCTCTCCCATCACTTTGTCTCCCATCACTTCTTCTCTGGCTACTGTATAATAAAAATGTCTATGCCACAAAAAATGTAAAAAAAAAAAAAAAAAAAAAAAGTTAAAATCCCATAGACTTGTGTATTACAACACTATACTGCAGTAGCAGATATCCTGCTCTGTATCACGACTCCTTCTCATGTTGCTCCACAGTGACAATTAAAGTTCCGTTGTCCCGTTTCTCTCTGACTGCTGATCATGAAGGCAATGTCAGGAAAGTATTGTAACATCTTTTAAAAACCACATGCTACGATGTTATCTGGTTTAGCTGATACTTTATTTCTCTATATCACAGGTCTTACCCTAAGATGCATTCACAGACCCTCAGGAAATCCCAACACTGTTACTTAACAGAATTTCAACTAAACTAATTTATTTCTAAACACATGCCCAGGTTGTTACATTATACATGAAAAAGTACAAAGTAAGACATTTTCATGAATCTGGTTTTACTTGGCCTAACAACATAATTTCATAATAATAGCAATTGCACAGATTTGAAAAATGTTAATGTTAAAAATGTCTACAGCTGTAATTATAAAAAGAGAGGTGCAGTTGGTATGTAAAGTTTGAAACAACTTATCTAATGAACATTTATCTGCATCAGCATATAATATTCCTCTCAACACCTCTTCTTTGTCTCATTTCGTCAGTCTTTTGGGTGCGCTCTGCTCCAACATCGTAAAAAGACAGAATAGGTAATCAGGGAAGAAATGAATGCAAAAACGAAGGAATGAGGAGAGGAGATGTTTAAGAAAGCAGCAGACAAATAGTGCAAGACTGAAAATAGAAAAGAAAGAGAGTGAATAATCTTGCTCACAAACTTCAGGTATAAGTCTGCCCTTGGCTAACTATTTCATGAATATTCTGCCCCTCTTCCACTGGCTGTAAGTCACTGTTTTCAAAATTCGTATCCCTACATGAAACAACAACATCCTCCAAGCTATCAAATTACACACTGAAAATGACAGATGTCATATAACATAGGTGACACATCCTTTACTGTTTTATGCACATCCTGCATCCTGGACTCTTTATCACCCAAGACTATTATGATTGGTATAAAGACATGCAAACATGCCAGAGCATTTTTACATATCAAATTCTCCATGTATACTTTAAAGGAAATAATTTAACCGATGTATTAGTTTGAAAAATTTCAAAATGTCTCTTTGAATCAACTGTTTGAAGATACATTTGAGAAGAATATTCGATTTCTGGGTCTTGCTTTGACAGATTAGCTTTAATGTTGACCTGAAATTGAAATTTCCTGCCATGTTTAATTGCATGACACTCCATCAGCTGCATTTAATATTAATTATGTTTTACAATACAGTGCCTAATGGGTTTGTTTCCATGCTGTGAGTATTTGTAATCAGACTCACACATATATATGCTTACACGTACAAATCTAACTATAAAGGTATTGCTTTCTATTTGTTGGCTTTGTGATTAGATAACCAACCATCCTGGAAAAAACATGCTGATTTATTTAAGAAGCTATTTCACTCCCACTGTGAAGCCTCCATTATCATGCACAATACATTGCTTTTGTGCGATGGCATAATGCATGGGCGTGAAACTCTAATGTGCTCTCTTGATGAAGAAGTGCTAATTTTAGAAAAAACCTCCCATGGAGTCAGTCAAGTAATGGCTCACACTTGTGATGTCTTCATTGGTTAAGGAATGTGGTGTTTTATTAAAAGAGTTCACGACCAGGTAGGGAGATATTTTCCTGACTTTTTGAGAGAAAAATTGATGGAATACAATTTTTATCTTATATCACAAATAAAGCAAATAAAGCAATTGTCATGCCACCAAATAATCTGTCTCTCAGAGTAATGCATCATAGTTATTTCTCAAAAGAACCCTGCTGCTGTATTGAAGTTTAAGTAGGGCCATAGCCCAGTGGTACAATTCCTGTGTGTCAGACATAATTCAATGTGAGGTATTGCACTGCATGCAGGCAGATGCAGAAATGAACTTGTGTTGTGATTAATGTGTTTGCCTCTGGTAGATGTTTGAAGTGAGAATAAGACAGGGAGAGGAGAAAAGAAAATAGAAGTGACTTAAGGGAACTAGCCTCAATCATACATATTTTCTGTTCTGCCTTTTGACAAATATCAACTTATTCATCACACATTTCACCCACATATTTTTTAGGCAAGGGCAAGCGAGGCACTTACCACCACCAACTGGAGGGGGTACAATAAAAGAACAACGTGTTTTGCTATTTTTTTTTAAACAGTTTTCAGTGGATATTGGCCTTTAGTTGTCTTGTTCTTTCCCATTCTCACCATCTTGCCTCCAATGACTTCCATCATTATAGCAGTTGGTGACCACTGCAACACTGCCTTGAGGGTTTAGTGCAGGGTTATTCTCCACTCTCCCTGTTTTCCGCACTCTCCTTGTTTTTCATTTTCTCACTCCTGCTGCCCCCTGCTTTGCCGGCAATGCAATTTTTCACTTCAGTGGGGAAACAGGTATAATAGAGGGAGTGTGCCAGTATGTTTAATAAAGGAATAAAGGCAAAGAGAAGAGATGAGAAAGAAAAAGGAGCCACCCTTGGGGCTGAAAATAAGGGGATATACACACACAGACACATTGACAAATATGATTATCACACACACACACTATATGCACAGATACACACAAACACACTCGTCTTGCATATACAATAAGAAGGGAACACAAATTCACACCTGCTTATCTCTGAGGAATTGGTTGGTGCTTCCCTTTTTAATTAGAAACTTTGGTAGGAGCCTCATAAATCACCACAACATAAAACTGAAGGGTAGGCAATGAATGCCTCTCAATGCACACCCTGGTACACATGCACACGCATGCACGCACGCACACACACACACACACACGCATATAGAAAGAAATAAATCAGAAAGATAAGACTATTGGTATTTCATGATTTAATGTGTTTATGTCTTCAGCTTCAGTCAGTAATCCATTGAGAGAGAATGTGTGTATGCTTCATCAAATTCATCTCTTTAAAGAATGGATAAACTTTCCATTGTAGGATCATATTACTCAACTCTGTGATTACACCTGAATGTAGACACATGACGCAGATTGTTGTTTTGAGAATGTGAGCGCAGCGCTAGAGAAAGGTCACTGGTTATGTGAATGTGTGTGCACAAGACCATGCATGTATATAGCCCTGTGGTTGTGTGTCAGTGCTTGAACTCTAGGTGTGTGCATGTGTGTGCTTGGATCTCCAGAGTTATTCTGATAGCAGTGTTTGGTAACGGGATCCAGGGTGATGTCTGCTTTCAGACAGTGTCTGGCTCTCAGTTCCCCATCTATTATTCACACACCTGGATAAATACACACACACACACACACACACACACACACACACACACACACACACACACACACACACACACACACACACACACACACACATACACTCACTTTCTTTTTTACATTTGTGGTTGAGCAGTTAAAAGTTCACTCTTGGCGTTTGCTTTGTTAGTGCATCTCTTTGCGTATTATGTATTTTCACACCATTGAAGACAATGGACTACTCTGTTCTGGTAAACAAGTAAACAACCAGATAGGAGAGGACAGATTGAGGGGGGGCAAAAGTCTTTTCAAAGTCGTGCCTCACCTTGTCTAAAGTTGATCTGAGCCTGTCAGTAGGATATTATCAGACCTAGACATCTCTTTGTGGACATGGCCCTTCTGCACCACCCTGGTCTGAAAGGTTGTTGATTGATATTTATAGAGGTAGAGTATGGTCCAATCAAAAAAGCCTATTCATTTTATCTATTCAAAATACTAGAGTGCACCCCTGTTCTTGTTCACCTTACATAGAGTTGGAGCAGTCACAGTGGGGGTGTCTGTAAGAGGATCCTGTGAATGTTGATCAAAGTCCATCACCAGACTATTATCTAAAGAGCTCAAAATATATCTGTTCTGTGTAAGGCTGATCTAAGGTTTTTACGACCTGCTTTTATTGTCTATCCAATTAATCATGACCTTAGGTTATCATGGGTCAGTGATTCTCTCTCTTTTGCTCAAAAGAACTTCTAATGATAGATTCTCTATGCATCCTCAATGGCTGGATAAATTGGTGATTGACAGTTAAGGAATGAGGATGTGGTTAGCTGATGAATGTGCAATTAAGTTTAAAATGATGGGGCTCAGTGAAAGAATGGACCATATCTATCTGTCTGTGTCTGTCTGTGCTTTGTAAGTCTTCAGTCTGAGCCTAAAGGTTTCTCTATGCAAAGGCTGCAGTTGTGGATGTTAAAGTTAGTGGTATATTAATTATGTGAATATATTCATCATATACTGTAATATACACAATAAATAAAGATTTAAATGTGTTTAAGTTACTGGGAGAAAGACAATGATGAAGAATGATGTTTTTTTCTACCATTTCTTTCCCAACCTTCTCTTTTTTCCTCTTCCCTCTGTTTCTCTTATGTGTAAGTCTTCTCATATCATAACTGATAAATTAACCTTTGACTAAAGGCAGTTGCATGTAGTGTATACACGTAATCATTCCCCCCTCTAACACTTGCACATACAGACACACCCACACAGAGTATAATCTCAACTTGATTTTACTCAGTGGGCTATATTCATACTATTCACTTTGGTGAAGTAGTGTGCCAGCCACACTCCTCCAAATGAATTGCATTCAAAAGCTCAGACTTTGTGCACTGCTGTGTCGCCTGAAAGATCAAGTCTTGATTCGACACAGTAGGCTGATTTGGTGTCCTCCCTACTCCAGCGTGCATGTTGACTTCATTAATGGTTCCCAAAGCCTTTTAACTTTCACAGAGTGGCCTCTGGTCACAAAATATAATGGGGTGTGGACCATTCTAGCACGGCCACTGGGCTGCACCACTAATAGACACAGGTGGCGTTGTGCACTCGAATTATGCTGTTGCGTTGGTGGTGTCCTTGAGGCCCAGTTAGTGGCTTCTGCAGCACTGGTGGGAACAGCAGCTATTATCACTGCAGAATAACTGGGAAAGAAAGGAGAAACACTAGAGAAATAATTGGTTTGAAAGAGAAATGTGCATATAGGTTTTTCTCAGCCAGGCATTTGTCTGCACTAAATGAGGTCTGTCAGGAGATCTCTACCTGTCCCCTCTAACAGCCTGTTGTAGCTCTAGTGAGACCATGAAAGATGAATTGAATGGGGAGAGACAGAGGACGAGGAATAGGGGGGTCATATAGCAAGAGACATGCAAAAATCCTATCAATCCTATCAAGAGAGAGGTTTCTGAAAGAAAAAAAAATTATTTGGAGCAGTTGATGAATAAGGGACAAAAAAAATGACAATTTTCCCAAACACGCAAAGCATTTTGTTAGAGAATTTTTGAAGAGAATTTTTTGCCCTTCACTGGGCAGATTGAATGTATTTGTGTAGTCTGCCTTATTGACTTTGTAGAGGATGCCTTCCTTTCCTCACCCACGTACATTACGGAATGAAATCCTTTGCTGGAACAAATGGGTGTCAACAATAACTATGAAAAAAACACATCAAAATGGCAAGGCTTCTCATATCTGTTGACATCTGACAGTGTTAATGGTAAAAATGTGTAAGCTCAAATAAAATAGGATGATCACACATAACCAGAAAAAAAGCAAGTGAGAGAAAGTGAATTTTAGCACTCAAAGGGTCACAAATGTTCTCAAGATTGAACCGACCATAAGCCTGCAGCTGCCTTAGTCACCCTTATGACTTAAAGATTGAGACAGAACGAAATAGAGAGATAGAGAGAGAGAGAAAACAGCAAAAGCAACAGCAGAGGAAGGAAGAGAGTAACAAAAGCTGAGCTGTGAGCCCCCTGCCTGGTCACAGTGCTCTAAGGCAGCTCAGCAGTAAAGGCAATGATAGCAGGGAGACCTGTCACTCACCCCTTGAAGCCATGGGGGAGATTGAGTGAGGAGGGGAGAGCGGAGGGAGAAATTAGTAAGGAAGCCTCCAGACACTTGTCCCCTTTACGTCCAACACTATCATCCCTCACAATAACATTCTTGTCCTTCTATTTGCCTCTATCCTTGCTTTTTCTGTCTATCCCTCAGCAGGGGGATAAGGTTAGATTAGTAGGCCGCATGGACCTGCAGGCTAACAGGTAGCACACCTTTAATGCCACAGCGGTCAGTCACCGAGCCAGGGGTTCCCCTGCGGCTTTGTCTGCTGTAGTGTCAAATCTCAGATGGTGTAGAGTGTAGTAGCACCAATAGAAACAAACATAAGTTCACATATGCTTGCTCACTTACAAAACTTGAAATTTATTTTTTTTCTCTTTCTGCTTCCTCTTGATTTACACTGGATTAACTAAAACTGTTAGCATTTATCATTTTGTGTAATTGAACTGGTTGCAGCATGGCATTTTAAGCTGGTATACCAGGTTTGGTATACCAGCTGTTTGTGACTTTGGACATTTAAAAAAAAAACAAAAAACAATTGTCTAGCTTTTTAAAATTTCCCTCACAGTATCAATCAATCAATCAATCAATCAATCAATCTTTATTTATATAGCTTTCCATACATTAAAGTAGTGTTGTTCACAGGCAAACAACCTACAGTAATCTCTTTTTTGAGTGTGAGAAGAGAAACAATCGGTGTAGTCTTGACTGTTACAAAACCCTGACATTTTAAATTGCATTTAATAATGAAATCTGTTAATTGCTACATCCATAGCTGTGACAAGGCCACACTCAGGTGCCACCAATAAGTTCTTTAACTTCTGAACAACTTATGTTTTAAAAAATAAAATCTCTGCAGTGAATTAACCTCAATAAAACCAAAATCAACAGGAGAGCCATTGTAGAGGTTATATTTCTTCATAATTTTGATGCTGCCAAGGTCTCTGTAGTTACTTCAATGCTAACAATGACATTTCCCCGATTTGCATCCACAAAGCACCTTCCCTCACAGTGCAGGCAATGGGGGGAAAGGCATTAATTAAAATCCTGCTGTGTAGCAGATATGCCTAATCGTAAACATAAAACAGGGAATAGTGAATTAGGCACAGAATGAGTTCAGTTCCACTGTATGGGGTTTTTTGCCCACTCATCCTCCTATAGCGCGATGAGTCGTGCCAGAAGGAAAAGGGGAAGGAAGGAAAGATGGGGAGATTTTAAAATTGTCTTTAATGAACCGAATGAATATCTTACTCCTGTAAAGGAAAGCAGTAAAGCATTGAGTCGATGTTGTACCTTTTGGATAATGGTAAGATGTCTCCATTATAGCTAGTCATAAAGCATAAAATACTATGCCAAAATACATTGTCGATGTAGAAGTACCTTGGCATTAGTCATTCATGTGTCACCTACAGTACTTGTTACAGTAGCCATACTGCTCTAGTGCCTTCCTTTCAAGACGACCTAAAAACATGTCTCTCTTTGATTGACCCTAATAACTCCTCTTGCCAATGAATAATGGCTCATTTGTGGTTGCTTGCTCCAGCAGTGGTATCCAATCAGCCTGGCATCCCACTTTAGTGTGCTACATCCTCATTAATACCTTCAGATTAATGTCAAATCAGCCAAACTCCCCCACTAGTCTCATACCAGTCCATCTTGTCTAAAGCTATATATTGATGCATTAAATGTGGAAGCAGAGATTTTGTTTCAGCATTGATTGACAAAAATGGATCCAACCGGCCTTCTAGCCCCCTTTCCTTCTGTTATTCTGTCCACACCCCCTTACACCTCCATTGTCTCTGTCTGCCATATGTTTCAATGTAAAAAATTGCGACAGATTTGGATAATCAGACAGCCACCATTGTATTGCTGTCGGTATGAATAGGATGCGTGGAGAGACACATTACCATTATGTAGTTTCTTTTCTTACTCTCTCTTTCACAGTGAATGCTCCTCTCAGTTGTATCTGTCTGTTTGGCTTGTCTCTCTTTCTAGGCTCTTATTGCATGTCCTGCCTTGCCCGATTGAATACCTAACACTCTGCTTCAGTTTGACAATGAGGGTCGAAACCTGAGCAAAGTGTGGCAGGTTGGGTTACAGTGGCATTTGGCATGGGGCTATGTTGTTACCACTACAAAATGTTTTTGATTGCGATCATGAACAGCGTAAGGAGGAGACCCCGAGGGCAAATACTGCTCCTGTTTTGACTGACATGTTTTTACAAATTTTTAAATAAAGTCACATAAAGTGACTAGTTCTCTCTAGTGACAAGGTGAAAGGTTGGATATGTTTTGTTCACATTAATATGATAAGATTAGGCAGTCTGTGAATGTCCTGGATGACCTACGTGATTCTAGCAAAATCACATTAGACCTATAACTATTCTTGAAGAAATTAAGAAATACTTAGTATTATCACTTAGAAAATCAGGGTCTTGTTTTGTAGCGTGGTTACAACATTTTAATTACACATACTGTTACACTGCTATCAGGCTATATTGGAAAACCAATAGGCTTTATCACTGGTTTAAAGATGTAGTGAGTGAGTTCTATTTCCTTCTTCTGGCGGTGAATGAATAGTGGATAAATTGTTTAGTGCATCATACAACCCCCGCAAAATAACTTGTTTCATTATTAAATGTTTATGCATTTGGTCTGATAACACTTGAAGAGTCTAGACGAGCTGTAAGATTATGTTATTTTATCTGCAATCTAAATTAGCAGACTAAGAAATGGTAGCGATGAACATCTCTGCATACCCAGTCTGCCTTCATCCAACTAGTAGGGAATGTTGCCACAGGCACAAAATAAAAAAATTTAAAAAATCAGTCTACTGCGAAGTACAAAGAGATTTACCTGGTGGTTTAAGGATTAATCAGCATTGTGTGAACTCATACTTGTGTCGAACTCGTAGCTTGGATTTATTAGATATAGATTTTTTATTTCATAGTTCTGCATGCCAACTTTAATACAAATCACTAAGCCACTTAAATATACATGTAAATAAAAGTTAATGCTAATAAAATGTGCATTATTATAAAGAATATTAAAGAATATTAAATATTAAAGTCGGAAGTGGTTCTGCTGGATCTAATAGATATTTACAGCAGGTGTTTTTTGTATTATTTTATTTTTGTATTATTTTTGTAATCAGGCTGCTTCCTTTTATCATGGTGGCAGAAGAAGGTTCATGACCCTTTTTGGCAGTAGAAATGCCAGCAGTGACTTGGGGTTTTGCCTGTGCACATGTTTCAGAGGACTAGTGGAATTCCTCACACAGTGTGTTTGTGGTAATTTCAGATTCCCAGCATGCTGTATAAATTTGGATGACATTCTACTCCAGCCCACTCACCTCACTGTAGTAGCATGGCCCATGTCAGACCATAGTGATACTTTAGTCAGCAGCTTTTTTCCAGCTTCAACTAGCAGCATCTTGGTCATGGTGTGTGTTCCAGCCATGGTGTGTTAGTGTGTGTGCCATGCTTAACAGGCTGCAACTCTGTGTGACTAGTCTTCCTTTTGCCACCCAAATACATGCCATGGCAGGCAAGGGCACAATTCTACAGTCTCTCTCACTGTCCTCACTCAGAAACACATACATAGTTATTCTTCTGCAGTTACTGTATGTGCTTTGTGTTTTTTTACCAAATGTTGCCCAGAGGGGGTAGTTTTTGCTCTATATTTCCTGCACTTACCCACAACCACAATCTGCAGTAGCACTATAACAGAAATATTTTATATCTCTCCTGAGAATTGACTAGACTCCCCTAAAATGTGGGCAGTCTAGTTCACCATTTGATGTAATGTAATTTCTATATAATGGCATGACAGGTCACGCAGATGATCTAAAATCAATGCCCATTTGTATAATCATTTTCACTAAAATAATGTTTCAGAGGTCCAACAACATTAGAGTATACCATTTTAACCTGCTTCAAAATGGATTCCATGCAGAGTCAGAGGAAGTGTGGTTGTTTCCATGTGCTTTTGTAGCGTACGGTGCCAATTATGTGAAAACTGAGAGAGGCTACTCCTGTGGTTTTCATACCGGAATGGCTTCCCTGCCTGTGTCACACCTTCTGCTAGCTGTTAGCCCCATGGAGAGAGAGACATTACATTATTTTTCATTGACAGAATCAAGGCAGAGGTACCATCTGCACAAAGGGAATTATTTTTCTGAACACTGTAGCGCTGAAACTGTTTTTTTTTTAATTTATATAAAGTTGTCAGTATTTGTGATGTATAAACATTGCCCCACACAGTGAATATTCCCTCATCTCAGAATGTCTGAAAAGCTTTTAAAACATCCATGTTTTATCTGTTGTAAAGATTTATCTTCAGGAGCATAAAGATCACAGAGAAAAGATACTACAGATGCAATTATACTGTATTTTTTGTTTTACTTTAAAAGCCACTGCCTTTATGTCAGTTTCCAATGATAGTGTTGGTGTACTTATTTGAAACAGCCACTAGGGGGATGCAGTTTATGGCCAGAGTGATCGCTTTATGGAGGTAGGAGTTTCTCTGTTATAGCACAGATCATCAAATACATCTAACAAATATTTATTGCACACATACATGCATACTAACCTCAGTAACTATTAAGAAGACACCAATAGTGTCCAGACTAAGTACACCACACCATAGTCTGAAAAAAGAAGAGGACAGACATAGGTAGACCCTTCTGCCCAGAGAGAGGACAGGCTGTGTGATCATTGTGATGAGGAATTCTGTAGAGACAAAATTACAATTTTTAACAGAAGGTCAAAACCACAGATATATTAGAAAGGAATTCTTTCTAACATTTGTAAGAAGAAGTCTGACAAAAAGAGAAAAATGACCCCTCATTCTGGGGGAAGGAAAGAATGTGCAGCCTAATGGCTTGTATCATATACAAAAGAATATAAAATACCATTTCAACTGTATTGTATAACTGTGTGTGAAAGAGGGAGTGAAAAGCCATGTTTCTATACATGCGTGAGTGTTTGCTTGCGCACACTTCACATGTGTACATTTATGTGTAGGTCCAATGCATTTCTCACCTTCCCACTACTCGTAGGCAAAATTAAGTCTCTCTGGCAGTGAATTTCTATTGTGTAGTGCTAATGTGATAGCGGAGATTAGCATTGTAATCCATTTAGCATAGAGCAGCTAATCCACTTTATTACTGTTGAAAAGGAATCAGATAATATTGGCTACCACCACTGTAGCTGCCTAATGATTTTAGGCTGATTAAAAAATTAAGATATATTAACAATTACTGTTGCTGACAATGAAAGTAGGATTAGTCATTTAATAACAAATCATAATCATTTGCTTTGGCTTTTCATCAAGGGAAATAAGGTATGGATTGTGTTTGGGCTACTCGGTGTAGGCTGTTTGTCTGTGTGGTGTGTGTGCGTGTGTGTGTGTGTTTATAGAGATAAAGATTATGTATTAGCTATTAATTTGATTTTCAAGTACTATAGTGTGCATATATATATTTTGGAATATATATATATATGATTGCTAGCACAATGTGGACATAAAACACACAAACCCAGGATGACCCTGCCTTGTTAATATAAAATATGGGGTAAAATTACAATTAAGTACCTTTATGAGTTCCAAATTTAGTACAAATAGGTTCACTGGTCTTTTATCTGGTATTTTTTCTCTTGTGTGTTCCCCTTTAGTCCCAGTGTGACTGAACATACTTTGCTTTCCCTAGTGGCTCATTTGTTTTATCAGTGTTTAGATTGAGGGATAATATACAAGAACTTCCCCATGAAGACCCCATGCTCCCTGCTCCCACTGTAGATCTTTCCTAACACAATAAAACTTCAGTACATTCAGTGACTGTCTGGCCTTTAACTTCGCTCAGCAATTGGCTCCACACTTCCCTAACATGCAGTGGGGGTAAGATGATACATCTTCACATGCATGCACACGCACATGCACACAAACTCTGTGTGATTCACACAACTGCACAGCGCCTCAAATTAACTCACCCTATCGGGCAGATTATATAACCCCACCTGCTGAATCTGGCCCTGGCAAGTGTAGAAGTTTCTTTCTGCCTACCTCACCTGTCTTTGTTCTCTCCCTCCTGTTTGCCTTCTGTTCTTTTCTTTGCAACTGACCCAAGCACATACAATGGCTCCCAGTGAAAGTGTGTGAAGCTTTGATACGCAGAAAGTCCTTAGAGATCAAGATCACTACACTAGCCAAGCAGGAGGCAGAGCGAAAAGAATGACTGAGAAAAGAAGGAGAGAGAACAGGGTGAAATCAGGGTAAAATATGGTGCCTGTTTTAAAGAAATAGCAAGCTGTGAAACTGGATATCAGTAGAAACAGTAAGATTAGAGCAGGGTCTAAACTTCTCCCTGTACTTGGGTTTCTCTCTCTGTTGTCCAGCAGTTGATTGTTTCAACAAAAATGGTATTGTAGCCGTGGATTGGATTCATTACTTTCTGTAATAATGCATAATAAAGTGAAAGTTGTTTGGACTGTCATTCAGTCTGTAGCTTAGATCTGCATATTTTATTTCTCAAAAACTGATGACCACTTTTTTTTTCAGTGAGGACAGAATACATTCACCAAAGGATACAATTTACCTACGCACAACAATTAAGGCTTCGTGACCTACAGAGACTGTAGCTTTTGTACTTTTAATGATATGCTGACAGAGAGAACACAGAGTATGTTGTCATCAGCATATTATAATTAATTAAGAAGTGACTCACCTGCCTGCTCGACCATCTGCTTCCTCTCCAATTATCTTCTGACTGTGCCTGTTACCTGTGAACCTTTTAAGTGCTGAAGAGTGCAAAGAACTAGCAAGTCATCACAACTTTAACAAGACTTGCTTCACACCTGTCCATAAGCCCACACAGGCCTGTGTGTATGTGTGAGTGTGGATTCTACCGGCTGTTGAAAGTTGCTTGGAAAAGTGTTTGTCAGAGTGTATTACTGGGAAATTATAGCCAGGGGGCCAGATTTCGACCGGATAATTTGGAACACACCCACGTGCGTACATGCGTGCGTGTGTGCGTGCGTGAATGTGTGTGACTATGTAAGCAGATGTCCAGGCACAACCCTGAACACTTCCATCACACCACCAAGTGTGTGTGGGGCCAATTCAATGCTCTTTCTGCTGAGTAAAGACACCTAGGGGCCCATAGACCACACCTCTAGCCCAGATGCCTAATTACCATAATCACTTTTGAATGGCTGAAACTGTGATAGAGAAAGATGAGCTTCACAGATGCTGCACAGAAAGCCATGATGCATGGGAAATCCTAAGGCAGTATGTGCTAGATGGACAATTTTGCAAATAAAAACGTTCAAAAATACATTTTTAATGATACCTTTGCTCATAATTGCCCACTTTGTTGACCTAGACACCACTTTTGTTCCATTGTTAAGTCCTTCATTGTGGAGGGCGCCATAACCCAATCCTTTTTGTCACACTGCTGCTCTAATCTTCATATCTGCTTTATATTTTTTAACCATCATTAACTAAGCCGTCTTATTTATCACAGTAACTTGTGAAAGATTACATTATATTCACGTACCAGATAACATTGGTAACTTGTTGTGCTTGTTAACCAAGAAGCTGTAAGTGCCCTTCCCTGAGGCTTAACCCCCAGAAACACTGTACTTCTATATGGCAGCTGTTGTTATTAAAATAAATATGTGAGGTCCAAAAGTCTGAGGCCACTCTGAGAAATGAATCCTGTAAATTTTAAACCCAATTAGTAATGTTCCTAAAATATACAGGCAAGACATGTATGTGTGAAAGTATACTGTTCTATGTTCTATTGTGACTAGGAATTTTATGCACATGTTAAATCTTTATGTGCTTCTATGTTTTTCCAGATCCGGGTAGATGGCTCCTCTCGTGCTTTGCAGTATGAGACAGTGCAAGCAGTGGAAAATGGACCCATCCTCAGAGACATGGCCTTCTCCTCTGATCACCACTACCTCTATGTCATGTCTGAAACCCAGGTCAGACACACACAGACATACACACACTATCAAAAGCTCTCCTGCTAGCTTAATATCATAACCACTGTCACAGGGTAAAATAACCTTTGGTATGGCAGGATTTCATTACATTCAGGCTGGAGGAGAGAAAAGGATTAGATGGACTGTTGCATGCTATGGCCATGTCTTTTTTTATAGAAACTGCCTGTGAGGGTAGAACTGGAGTGAATAAATGTGTTGAATTATAGTGAGAGTGCAGAGTGGTCTTAGTCCACTTGTGCACAGACAGATTCATACACCCAGACACACACACTATCTCCCTTACTACCTTTGATGACATGGAATGTGGAGGAAAATAGCAGCACTCTGTGTAATGGACACAGACACAGAGAGACTGTGAATACCTCTGTCAGAGGCAAAACCTTGCTAAAATAGCACCATGGAAATCTATATTACACACACACACATACACACACAGTGTTCACAGAAATGAAAACGCACATACAGTCACTGTGTTCAATGTAATGAGAGTGTCTTCTCTACATTACACACAAAAAGACCTATAACCATGAGCATGTAGTTGCATTATGTCTTATACATGAATAGTATCTGGCGATTAAAGTGAGGGAATAATCAGTTATGTATATGTTGAGCCAAATTAGGATCCATCATTAAGATCAATCAATCATGTGATCAATCAAACAGTTATTTGTAAAATTATCAGTTATTCAGTTAACTGTGCTTACTGGGAAATAAGTCCAACTTCAACTGAGTTTATCACAGAAGAAGTAAATACATAGACTTCATTGTTAAAGGGGTAATTATCAGATTATTGAGGCCAAAATCATAGCACCAGTTGAAGAACCCATGGTGGATAAATACAGATTATATGCATATGTATCTCTCTTTAACTCCTGTCACCTGTAATCACAGAAGGTCACTGCCATTTTGTTGGCTGCAGTTTCCAGAGGATTACAGACCTGAGAGAGAGAGAGAGAGAGAGAGAGAGAGAGAGAGAGAGAGAGAGAGAGAGAGAGAGAGAGAGAGAGAGAGAGAGAGAGAGAGAGAGAGAGAGAGAGAGAGAGAGAGAGAGAGAGAGAGAGCTGTGTAAGAGCTGTGAGAGAGAATGTGTAAACGCATGCTAATTTTAAGTGCTCAGATTATTGTGATAACACGTTTAAATATCAGACTGAGTTGAAGGTGCCTTTTCAAATGCAGCTCTCACCGCCTCTCCAGAGATCTCAGTCAGTCCATCTGCAGAGAGCAATAGAGAAAGTAAGGGAGAGACACAAGTGAGAAGAACAAGGACATTTAGAATCCTATTTTGTCATGGCATCCAATTACCACTCTTGCAAATCTGTTAACCAGTTTGAGCCCCCCCCTCCCTTTGGATTGCAATGCGTGTAATTGGGTTTACAGAAGATAATACAGAATAGCAAATTCATGTTTAGGAATACTTAATTTTCATTTCTTCTCATTATGTTAGATTCCTTTATATCTTACTATTATCACCCAACATCATGTTACTAATGTAGCATTTTTAATTTGCATGCCAATTAGCTTATATTGGAGGAAAAAACAACCAAGTGATTTTTCTATTTAATAGTGGTCCCATGTGTATGTAGCCTTGATAGTAATTAGTCTATTAGCCTAGTTAGAGTGACCTCCACTAACTGTTTAGAAGGCACCCCTGGGAATAATCACTCACACAAATATAGAATGCAGTCCATGAACACAACATATGTACACAAAGAACACACAAACGTAGCATAAACCCAGTGCCCATACACACACATTGCTAGTGCTGAAGGGTTTATAGTAAAACTGAGAATGAATGAATAAAAGTCAAAGAGGAAGGCTTCCGTGTCAATCCACAGTAATTGAGATGATATTTTTTATTTCACTGTAATACCTTCATGTGCCTTAAAGTCAGTAAAGTTTATCAGTTACACTGTAATTGTGATTCTTCATGCAAATTCGGATACTGCTAAACACTGACTGTTAAACACAACAATATTTCTAAATATCTGAAATGTACAAATGTGTATTGCTGCCATCTATAACAAGATGATTTTCATGTTTTAACAAGATAGTTTCACATTATAATGTCATACAAACTTATCATGGTTTAATACGAAAATTTCCATCATATGAGTTGTATAAGTCAAAATATATATGTGTTGCATCAGGTGATTTTGCCAAGGTTGAATTTTAAGCTGTCACACATTTTCCTGAAGTCAAAACATGTTTTATTTAATGTCAAAAGGGGCTACAGAATGCCCTGTGAATACAACAAATATAGAATCTAACAGGAATCCATTTTGCAGCCACTTGTATTTAACAGAGTCACCCACATCACATTTACCCATAGTTTGAAACATTACTTTGCTATTGGTCCTGTCACAGTATCATATTCTGAAACAATTATCCCTTATAAGATGATTCATAGATAAACTTCATCTTGAATTTCTTGTGTGTGCTTTATTATTGCCTTCACACAGGCGTCCAAGTTCAAAGGTCATATTTTGGTCACCATTACATGCAGGAGTTTTGAAATGCAGTACTGTTTGCTGGATCACTGGACTACAGTTACTCAACCACACACACACTCCTGATTCCCAGTGGTGGCAAATGCTTTTCAAGCAGCCCGAGCTGTACGATAACAGGAGGCAACCTGCTGTTTCTAGGGCCCCATACATTCAGAGTGTGCAGTAAGGAGAAACATGATAGAAAGACAGAAGAGAAGACACTGTTTGATCTGGTCGATACAGCTCCTCTCCTGTTGTTCAGCCTTGAGACCATCCCCTTAAGATTGGTGATGCCAGGCCAGGGGTGGACTAAGAGACAGATCCTCTTCTGACTGGCTGGAGATAAGGTCGTCTCCATGTCAGTATGGGAATCTAGTACAGCAAAGGTCAGAAGGGGTAAAGGGTAAGAGAGACAGACAAGGGATATGAAAAGTATGTACATTAGCCATTAAGAATAATACAGATACAGCTGTTCGGCAGCTTTGATATTTCAATGTAAAGGCCACATGCTGAGACTTAGAGGCTCCTCTGGAGGTGAGTGTACTTCTCAACTATAATATATGTATTTAGATATATATAAATATACTCGGGAATGTAATAGACTATGGAGAAACCATGTGGAGACCACAATAGCTATGATTAGTCAGCTTGAGTTACTCAGGTTTCTTCGAAGTTTCTAATGAAGACAACTTAGGGGAAGTAGTATAAAAGGCTCAGGCTAAGAGATTGCAAACCATGTACTCACTGCAATCATCCCTCTTAATCACAAAGTGAAATGAAGAAAGTAAACCTAATTACTTTAACCCCCTAACAATTGCCTGGCTCAGTAATTCTTTATCCTTCGCAGTTGCTAGAAAATGTGTTTTGGATCTTCTATAAGGAATGAGCGATAAGGCAATGACACATTGCTATAAATGACTATGAATAAATTACTCTGAGGGTGGACCACTGCAACACCTTGACAGAGACATATAAATTCAGCTTAAGGGAGGGGTATCAAGCTGAGAGTCACACTGTACCCTGCTTGTCTGTGTCACATTATACACTCATTAGAGAAGGAAACTAGCCAAGTACTAACACAAACACATTCCCATGAAGCATTGTATAGTGTATAATGGTCTTCAGATCCAAGCTGTTGTAGTCTCAGTTTTCTTTTTCTCATCCTTTATTTAACTTTTTTTTCATACCTGCGACATCTTCTTCCCTTCTCCATTTTTCAATTCTGTGAATTGTTATTTTCCTTTTCTTTGGGGATTATAGATTTTTGGTCCTATGATCTCTATTCATTTGTAAGGGGATTTGTAATGTGAATGATGATTCATCCTTTTGTGTTCCTCGTTTCTCTGTCTTCATCTCTATTCCCTCTGTCTTTGTTCCATTTCTAACCTTCCCGTACTACCCATTGTCATTTCTACCCAATTCCATCCCCCCAGTCTCCCATTTCACTGTTTTTTTCGCTGTTCTCCACTAGCAGACTAATCTGTCATCCCTACCCTCTCATTAATTCAGTGATTGGTTGTCCTCTAATTGGATATTTCACTCCCGCTCCCACTGTATCTCTCCCTGTTATACACACACTCTCACCCATATACTGTACACATGTCGCCTTATTACTGGGTTAAATAGATGTTCTGGTATAAGGAGGACAGTCAGATTATAGAATGTGCTGTGATTATGGTTGTTAAAGTTGTATTTTAAAGTGACAACTGCGGGTCAATCTCACATTAATATGAGTTGGTACTGTAGTTCACTGTGTTACCATTCTGTTAACAATGCTTCATCTGTCAACCACAACGAGGACATGTGGGTAGGATGAATGAGTTGGGAGAGGTTTGGGGTCATTTCACTGACAGTTCAGTGTTTAAATTAAAAAATACAAACATTAACTCACACACTAACTGAGCATTAAGATTTAATAGTAACTATAAAACTATTGTAGAGGAAAAAAATCCTTGAAGAGACTAACGGTAGAAATGGAAGATAACCCAAAGGTTATTGCAGGAGGTGGATTTTTAGTCTGCAATTTCTTACATCTCCAGCTTTTAATTCATACTTCCAATGGTATCACTACTGTGTAAGATACAGCAATAATCTTTGCAAGAAATAAGACCAAAACCTTCTAATCATTCTGATAATTATTCATTAATGTGAAATGAAACTTGTTTTTAGAGATAATAATTAGAAGTTCATTTAAATGAACCAGGACTTGCTGTGTCCTCCACTCCATACTTTTGAGAATACATTACTCTGTGGCTGGCCGTGCTGAAACTTGATATGGGTTTTGGACATTTGGAAGAAGCTCAAGATGTCTCTATTTTGTCTAAGTCTCTAATGCTCCCGTAGCCTGACCATTAACCTCCAGCAACCCAGCAAACACATTAATGTTTGCAATGCTATCAACTGTTAGGTCATTCAGTGGCTAGATTTTCCTATATGGCTCTAATGCATTAGTTTTTCTTTTTTTTTTTGACATATAAGTTTAGCAAACTGTTGACGCTGAAGTGCTGTGACTACCACACTCATAGTACTAAATTATTTATATTCAATGTAGCAAATGCATATCTGTAAGTGTGAATTATTGAAAATGTGTACTGTAGAGCGATCGTTAAAGTCAAACGCTTTTTTCCTGGTTTGAACCCCCCAGGGAAATCCGATAAGCCAATTTGTGGAAGTATCACATCTTTGTATCTCATCAAAGATGTTTAATAGCAGAAAACTTTAATTTCTATCAGTTTTTTACTAACATTCCATAGTGTGGCTTTCTCACCCCTCTAGTGTGTAGCTGTAAGATGTGAAGGTGTTTAAATGTGTGTATTATGTTGTGCCCCAGATATAGCTACAGTTGGAGTCTGACAAAGCAATTGAACAGAGGCGATATGTTGGAGCCATTGCTGTCTGACATACTTCGGAAAAATGTCAACAAAATGAGGCAGACAAGGTCGGCTCACCCGAAGTCCCTTTTGAAGTTTTCTCTCACTTCACTTCTTTGGTGTCTCTGTATATTGTGGAAACTTGTATTCTTCCATTCCCCACTGCAGATAGTTAATGTACGTATGAACATATTATTCTATACAATAGATAGACACTGTATACAATTTGTCATTCATCTTCTTTTACTGCCTTGGCTATTGGAACAGTCAAAACGGTGCACTGTGTCAGCATAATACAGGCCTGAATTTTATCCAGGCTATGTCCCGAGGGCATGATGATTCTGCAGCATTGTTAGTGTCTCTCCATTTTTTGCATCTGCCTATGGAAGACAAGACATTACGGCCTAAATATAAATCATGTTTTTGCCTTAAATGTACTCAGGGTTGACATTCGTCCTGTCTTTAGCATAGTTCCAGGATTGAGAACAGACAATGTAAAGGGACAATGTTAGCATGATATTGGCAAGTTGCTCAGTGTGAATTTCAGCATACCTCAGCTTTTGGTTGATATTTGGTAAGCATAGATCTACTAAAGATGACAGATGGTAAAAATATGGAGTAGGCAACATACTCATAAAGGACATTAAAATCTGTAAACTATGATTAGTAAGTAGGTTGGCTGCTGTCTCTTTTTGTATATGGGGGCCTTGCTGACTTTTAAATGGAAAGATAAGTGAAAATGATTGATTGTATCCGAGTTGTTTGTCATGCGCTGACAATCATGACTGCAATGGATGGCTTTCTCATTTGACCTCTGAGAGCATCAAACGAAAACAATATTCCACCCGCAGCCACTTGCTCGCTCTGTTAACTGAGTTTACGATATAATACTGTTGGTTGACGGATTGAATGGTACGTCAGCTGTGACGAGGCAGTGGGTCGTTGATGTGTCCCTCGCTTCATTTGATTCCCACGTCAATCTTTCCTCCATCCAACTGGAGAGGAGCGAGTTGGGACATCGGAGAACAGGAAAGACAGAGAGAGGGATAGAGAGAGCGGCACCAGTGAATGATTGAAGGAATAAATAATTGAATTAATAAATAGTCAGTGATAAAGAGAAAAGAATAAGACAAACCAGAATTTAAGAGATAAAGTTGATAAGAAATAGATTGCTATTTTCCACATTTTAATATAATTATGACAGCAATAATAGACAAGTCTGATGAAAATATGGTTGGTGATTGGTCGAGTGTCAGGCCTGTCTCGGTTTCCAACACATGCTGTTGTGATTACAGCAGGTTATGAATTATTATTCATACCCATTGTCATGGATATAAATAATAATTTCACTTTATCAGGCTTAATGATTGGAGTTGATTTGCTTGCAGTCATCAGCATAACTCGAGGATATTTAATTGGACACAAGTACTGCAGGCAGTAATATGTTTCGGGTACATGAACACAACATTGCTTATTTACAACGTGTTATTAAAGAATGGCCAAACAACATTACAATATTTACATTGCACAGAATTATATTATTTTTTTGCTTCCTGTCCAGTAGTAATGATGCACTGCCATCCACCATTGTGTTAACGCCATGAAGAAACCTAAACCAGGAAAGGAGCAAAAGACGAAGCTAACCTGGGGGAAGAAGAGAAAAGATAAGAGAAGTTCAGTGTGCCCTACAGGCTGTAAAGCAGGATTGGTCTATCACTTTCATTTCTCTCTCACTTGCTCGTTCATTTGGAGTGGTTTAGTTTGGCTGCAGGTGGAATCTCTGTTTAATTACAAGTGGGAGGGGGCAGGAAGGGAGTAGAATAAAGAGGGGAATGGAGATGAGTAAGAATTAGTTGATAATAAAAGTCTCTGCAGATTTAATAAATGATCACTTTCCCTCTGCAGGTTGAATCGAAGGCCTCTGGCATTATGTAACGAGGAAGGCAGACAGAAAAAGAAAATGGGAGCAAAAAAAAACAAAGTCAAGCTTCATCAACTCCACCTCAGTGTGTAGTGATCATATCTTAAAGTGGAAATTCTGAGTATGCTTAAAGTAAAGACTGCCTCTCTCATTCCCATCTGACACCCATTTCTATATATTTCTACATTTTTATATATATATATATATATATATATATATATATATATATATATATATATATATATATATATATATATATATATATATATATATATATATATATATATATATATATATATATATATATATATATGCATATGATCAAGTATGTCTTCATCTCTCTCCCCACATATTAAGGCATCAAGTACTTCTCTGATCTCAGGACATTTTAAAAGCATGATTATATTCCGCAGCTTCCATCTCTCCCTATTGTGAAAGGAAGGAGAGTGCAGAGTGTAATGGCTGTCATTTGCTCACCTGAAACAGCAGGGAATTATAAATGCCATGCACCCCCATCTTTTGTATTTATCCCTGCTGATATGATAGTGCAGCCATAGTGAAGACACAGTGAGGCGTAATGGTTGCGTCTCTGGCAAAGCCCATGAAGAAGATAGCATGAAATGAATGTGATATCGAGATGAGAGAGACAAGGGGTGCATTGGGTCGTTTAGCCACCAAATCCCTCTATTTTTTCTGATAAAAGAGGGGACAAAACTATTGCGTGTGTGTGTGTGTGTGTGTGTCAGATACAGAACAGAGGTTCTGGAGAGATGATGAATGTATGATCTTACACACCTCAGAGCATCTGAGTGACAGAGAAAGACAGACAGACAGAGAAAGATGGAGAATGAATGATATCAGGATGCGTGCTCTGGAACCGAGAACTCACATTGGCACCCACCGCATCTGCTGGGGCTCTGAAGTGTGTGTGTGTGTGTGCGTGTGTTTGTGCGTGTGTGTGTGCGTGTGTTTTATCTTGTGAAGAAAAAAAAACATTTCCCCATATGCAAGCATTTAAGGCCTTGATAGGCATCAGGAGGTCCTTTCCATTCCACAAAAACCTAAATCTGTGTGTGGTTTGTTTTGTATGTGTACATATGGGCGGTGTGTGTATCGGCATATCTGCCACCAATGAAGTGTTAAATTATAAAGTGCTCAGATATGGGGGCATTGTTTGCTACAGTTCTGTCTGGGCGCTTAGCTTTTATGGCAGATCACAAGGTGACAAACCACACGATGCGGTGACATGGGTACGTAGATTACCTAAACACATACACATGCACACACAGGAGATTTTAGTTTTATACACTCTTGTGATAAAGCTTTGGCAGCTGAAATCCCTCCACAGGCTTACACAATGGTCATTCTCATCAGCATCTAACAGGTTATTTTGTCAGCAGGGGACTGAGGCAGTGGTGGATCTTAGGAAGACCAGCAGGCTTGGTGGAGAGTGACAGGAACAGAGGGTTCTATCATGTGAGATGCAATGAGGATCAGTGTGGAGTTTGATCATGTGCACAACTATCTCTCTGATTCCATCTCAAACTCATTCCCTTTATCTAACTAATGCAAATAAGCCTCTACATAGTAGGGAGGGCAAAACATACCAGCTGATTCACACACAAGCTGAACACACAAAGATGCACTTCCATAGTTTTTAATCTGCAATAGCATGCAGGATTCCTCTTGACTTTGACAAGGAGATACACCCCCTCAAAATTCATTCAGCTGTGTCTGCGTGTGAATCTGTGTCAGTGTGTGTGTTCACACGTCTGGTTGAGCATGCTATTTATAGTGCTTGGAGAGAAGCGACATAAATGTAAGGAGCAAGAGAGAGAAGGATATAGCGGGGTGTTTTGTTTTTAGAGTATTCATCCTGTCAGTGTGTCAGTGTCTGCCGTCAGTGACAGCATGTGTATCTCTGTAGTTAATATACATCCGTGTGAACACATGTTGTAATATGACTTCTATAGTGAGTATGTGCACATGTGAAGCATTGATTTGGTGTGCTTTTATTTCATAGAGAGAGCGAGAGAGTGAGACTGTCAGGCAGAGATATGCTGTGTATAGGCTGTGCTTCCAACGGAGAGAACTGCCTTCAGTGCCAGGCTGCACTTTAGAGATACCACTACGCATAGGCATTTCTGATCTCTTGTTACATTCAATCATGCCCTACATTGGGTGGTTTAATTATGGTCCTTTTCAATATTCCTAAATATAGAATTTAGTCAGTAAAACGTACTGCAAAGACATGTGTAATTGCATCACTTATGTCTGGGGAAAAATTGGATCCCCAGCACCATTTGGAGGTGGTGCACTGAAGCTTGTGAGGTGATTTCTGAAGTAAAATTTACCTGGTTACATCAGTACTGATCATTTCTACCATAGTATCTTTGAGTTGTCCATCCATACCATATCTTCTCAGTGAACTTTCCTTATACAAAGGATATAAAGAAATAACATAAAGAATAATAAAAGATCTGACATTATTATTACCTGTACTATATTATGTATATTGTTTACACAAAGATAAATGTGCATCACCTTATGTAAAGTTGACACTTGAGAACACTTAATTTCTTCAGCATTTTATTTTAAGATTTTACTTTTGTGCAATTCCATGAGAAGCACCTATTTCCTCAAAGGAGGATGAATAAGTGTGTGATAATTTTGCATTTATCTGATTTGCTAGTATATAGACCTATGACCAGTGTCTGTTTAACAGTACATATGTACTATTAGTACATTGTGATAGTGTAACCTTCTAAGGGCAAGCGATATTGTTAGGGCAATATATACTGTTAGGGCAAGCGATATTCCTAAATTCTTTTTAGTTCACTTTACCCAGGAATTTCTGGTATCTGGCAGAACTCCTCTTTCACGACAGTTAGTGCAGGCACACAGACAAACACATACAGAGAGCTTTGCCCTCATCATAAACCAATATCAGTCCCACGCTGATGATGCCGTCTCTCTTTCCCAGCTGTCATCGGTGAGTGACAGCGGTCATCCACCAATGACGGCTCATTAATCAAAACTGCCAGCAACACCTATTATTGCACCATGCTGTTACCATGGTGACAACAGGAGGGGGGACAGCAGAGATCTACCTCAGCCTTGCCCCTTGCGCTGACTCTCTGCTCACTCAAGGCCCATGCCAATCAGTGCCAGTCAATGCCAGTTTGAATTGGCAGCACTATATATCATAATAGATGGCCTGCTGTCCCAAGTGGGCAAGTTTCCCATATGGGCCCTGTGGAGAAAGATGGAATCTGTCAAGCAGTGACATTGTCATGAAAATCAGTTCTGTTACAAATATATGCTATTAAAACACTTTGAACTCTACATTGCCTCATTGCCTTGGTTTTGGTCATGATTATAGTTAATAGTTTAGTTGATAGTTTTTAGTACTATAGTTTAATATAGTAGTTTTGCATGATAGTTGCGTATTGAGCTTTTGATCCTTACAATAGCTTATTGCAAGTATTTTTCTATTCTGTAGAGGTTGTTTGAAGAACAAAAAATGATCTACCATTACCTATCAAAAACAACTGTTTTTGAGATCTTGTAATGCCTTTAAGGCATTAGGGAGTACATGAAATAGAAATTAATGCTTGTCTAACCTGAGGAGGGTTCTGTAAATCAGTGTATATTTGTTAAAGCACAGTGTATTGTGATGCCCCTAATCTGTTTGTTTATTATAATAGGTTAATCCTTTATTTTTCTGTCACTTCATTATAAATGCTAAGACATTTGAAGCAAATGTTAAACGTCCTCTCATATCTGTGAACAATACATTTATCTTGACTTTTTGATTCTTTTTTTCATCTTGTGATGTTTTTGCCTTTTGACATTTTAATTAATTTTTACAATACAATGTGTGAATTTTTAATGTCTCTTTATTTTTACAGCTGTCACGGGTGCCAGTGGAGGCCTGTGGTCAGTACTCAACCTGCAGTGAATGTCTTGGTTCAGGAGATCCCCATTGTGGCTGGTGTGTTTTGCACAATATGTAAGTACAGCTAGAACGTTCATAAAAATGTAAGCACACACCTACACAAACACCCACACAAATATTCAAACACACATATTTGTATCTCTCTTTCTCTCTCTGGGCACACAAACAAATATATTTTTTACTTTTTTTCCATCTCATTTACTAAGTCTCCAACATGTTAACATGGCAGACTGGGGGGCTTGTGTATTTGGGTTGTTAGTCTCCCCTACCTACATGACGCTTGGGTCCATGCCCAGCTCTCTATCCCTTGCAGCCTTGAGCAGTCAGGGACCTCTTTAGCCAATGCAGGCCAAGTCTCAGATTGCTTTCCTGGGGCTCGGCCTTGTGCCAGTGCCCCCCTTAGATCCATTACCAAACCTAACCACTGTCATTGTTTACCAGCCCTGAAACCAGAGCCTGGTGAGAGCACAGACATTGGCGGGCACTGCCAGGGTTCTGATGGGTACTGCATTAGCTGACACGAGGAGACTGTTAGCTGCTGTTATTGTGAGAAGAAACTGTTGGAAGAGATATTAGAGATTATCTCTTTAATACAAATCACTCACTGTCTGCTTTTTTAACATGTTCTCTTTCCCGCATTCTCTCAATTCACCTATAAACTTGTGTATCTTTGTGATTTTCTCTCTCTTTCACACTCACACACTCCCCCGCTCTCTCTCTCTCTCACTCTCAAACACACACACACACACACACACACACACACACACACACACACACACACACACACACACACACACACACACAGCTGTCAAACTCTTGTCCCTCAAGATTGGAGTGGGAGATATTTCTTGCTGGGGGCAGGAAGATTTCCCACTCCACTGTAAATTGAAAATTGGTTTCTTGTGTTGGTGCTAGCCCTTGGGTAGAGAGAGAGTGTGTGCATGTGTGTGTGTGAGACAGTACATTTAGTGTCTTCATCCCTGCTGGAACTGAGAGGACATGGTGAGGGCAGAGGAGCAGTGTGACTAAGAGGAACATACTTGAGAGGAAGGAAGACAGGAAGAGCAACCGATGGATGGAGAGACGTCAAAGGGAGAGACGTCATGAAGCAGACTAGTAATTATAGACTAGTAAGAAAGTCTAAGGAAGGCAGAAATAAAGAAAACATGAAAATTATAATCATAGATGCAAACCTTAATAAATTGGTAGTGATCTGCAAAAGTGAGAAAAGGAGTGGGGGAAAGAGAGCTAGAGGGTATGTGTAAGTTTGAGGTCTCCAGGGTAGAAAGTGCATTAGCAGACAGAGGAGAGGACACAAACTAGAGGAAAGAAGCAAAGTCACACACATACACGCACATGCACAACTGTGAAGTGCATCAATCCAGAGGTTCGATGTGTATCACGATTATTTGATTGAACTGCCTTCGAACTATTCTCGGTACAGTCTTAAAATAAGAAACATCAATGTAACAAACAAACTAATTAATTAATTGTGCTGGTATTTGACACTTGAATGTGTTTGTTTAATCCAAATTAACCCATAAATGACTAACTACTAAATATAGGATGTTAGATGCCTTAATAGATAGATTTTTTTTTTTTTACAATTTTTTTTCTTTTTAAATGCAGAAATCACAAGATAATTTGATTTTTATATCCACACTGAATCAATTATTGTTGAAATTGAAGTTGTTCCAACAGTACTGTACATCTGTTCCTTTTTTCAAAGGATTCTGATTTGGTCAGCTAGCACTTTAAATGCTATCAAAGAAACTATGAAATTTCACCGTGCATTAGGTTAAATGGGTATAGATAGACAGAGTGCATGCATTTTATGTGGGTCTGTGAATGTGTGTGTGCAAAATCATTAACACCCTGGCCATCATCCCAGTGAGAGCAAATGGGTGGTCACAGATTGGCCTGTCACACTTAACCTGATAATCAGACTCACCTCAGTTCACGCCCTCACTTCACACACACACACACACACACACACACACACACACACACACACACACACACACACACACACACACACATACATACTGTTCTTGAGAATTAGTGTCAAGTCATAAGCCAAAACAGCCAGATCTCAGGTGTCTAGGTGTTTTACCATCACATAAGCAGTGTGTGTGTGCGAGCGTGCGTGCGTGCGTGTGCGTGTATGAACATGCACAGTTCTCAGTTGGACACACGGTTTTATCCTCCCTCACCCATCTAGCACACACAGACACATGAAAAAAATGCACAACCCAGTCTCTCTCCAACCCCAGCTTGTGAATTCTTAAAAGGGTCTTTGTGTAACAGAAACCCCCTGAGCGCCACCTTCACCATGGGTGGTGCCCCAGCTCTAATCACTCTTGCCTATCATTATCTGTTGAATCCAAAGATCCTAATTCTGACCCGAGATGTTTATCTTATTAAAGTCAGACCATGGTTTCCAGTAGTGTTATTGCTAGAATATAAACACATTTATAAGATGCATTTTGTCTTTCAATTAATAATGTTCGCGGAAGAAATCAACAACAGTAGACGAAATATCAAAATCCGTTCTCAAGGGTATAAATATCACACAATCCTTTCAAATGCTAGACAGTAGGAGAGATACTATTATTGAGAGGTTTTTTTCACTGATTGTGATGGCCTCACTTGTACAAATGTATATGCACATTTACATTACATTACAACACTTACATAATACAAAAATTTGCTGCATCACCTAGCTATTTCTTTCCTGCAGGCCACATTGGATGGCCTCCTGAGGATAACAGTAAAAATAATTATCTTTTTTGACACATAAAAACATGAGATACCAGACTTCAAAAACTATGGTTTTGTTTGTGAGTAATAACATAGGCTCAAAATGTGTGTGTGCATGTGTGTATCCATGTGTATGTAATACATCACTCATTCTGTGTTCTAAACCTTTAAAAAGAAATAGCTAACTGTTGCTGTGTACAATTTCAGTGTGGTGGCGGATAACATTAAAGAAAAAGCGCTGTCTTGTAAGGAAGATGTTTTCGTCTATGAATTAATAATCCATTAAGTATGTCCTTGGTGTGGGACACACGCAAACATATCTGACCCAAAGCCCTCCTCTTGAAGAAGCCAATAACAAATACAAATATCCAGTGCGAGCTGAACTATTTGATATTCAGGTGATAGAAATATTCATCCTTTGTTCTTTAGTCTCAGCTCACCTCCATTTGAGCGTCTTGGCAGATTCATTTCTATGTATGTTCTGAGAAGTGATTCAAATGAAATTGACAGATTAACCCCTGACCAAAATATTATAAATAGATGTTATGTATACTGTAGATTGATACATGGGAATGGAACATGTGAATTTAATATAATTTGCTGAAGGATCCCTGAAGGGAAAAAAAGAAAAAAAAAATAGGATTTTTGTGGAGCCATTAAGTAACAACAGCTGACAGGACTCGGCTATCCACTTGTATGCTTGGTGCATTCTCAACTTGTATATTTCACCACTGTTACACTAATAAACCAATGGGTAAATACACTCAATATATAATATACACAAGGCCTGCTCAGTCATAGCTTAAATCAATTAAATTGACACTACAGTATGCAGCCAATGGGAATAAATGAGTCGGTCAACAGTCCACTGGGTCAATCTACAGTAGTGTAGATAAAAGGGACGAGAGATTAATCACTATAGTCACAAACTATAGTGCCGATATTCAAAGAATTAAAAAAAATTAAATTCAATCTAGTGCTATTTTGTGAAATGTTTTTTCTGGCCTTGCCAAGATTAAAGACACTTCTACAAAGAATAAATATGTAAAAGCAGGAACCCGGCTTAATGTACTAACCAAAGGCTTTAACATTGCATCTTTAATAAGGAATAGGAACATCCAAACATCCAAACATCCAAAACACAATGAACTCTCACACACTCTCCTGGGCACACTTACTTTGTACTTGAAGGAGGGTTGCTTAGTGGAATGATAGCATGCAGTTACTGTTCAAATTGTTCTTCCAGATAGTTTGTTGTTCCCAATCAACCTTGAAATCACCTCACTGGTCTGAGAACAAACATAATTGCAAGCTCTCTCTCTCTCTCTCTCTCTCTCTCTCTCTCTCTCTCTCTCTCTCTCTCTCTCTCTCTCTCTCTCTCTCTCTCTCTCTTTCTCTCTCTCACTCAGTATTGCCTTTATTTACTCTATAGATCGGTGAGAGGAGCTGTTAGAGAGAACACCAGGGGAAGAGGAGAAAGGGAATCAATAGTACAGAGGAGGAAATCAACAGGAGTAGATGTTGATGCGTGTGTGTGTGTGTGTGTGTGTGTGTGTGTGTGTGTGTGTGTGTGTGAGTGTGAGTGTGAGTGTGTGTGAGTCTCTGATAGCAGTCGTTGCCCTTGACAAACATTGACCATTTATTTCAATAATCACACACAGCTATGACTTTGAATGAATTTGTGTGTTTAAAGTGTATAGACATATGCTTTTATAAGCGATCATATATATCCTATATGCCCCTATATACAGTGAGCCACGAGCCAAACTCCCTCGAGGATCTTTGCCACTATGCACCTAAACCTGTAGCCTGATCTGTCAACTGCATTGACTTAAGCAAAGAAATATTTGCTCTATCCATAAGAATGTATGCTAATGCCTGTCTAGCTCTATTGGGAAAGGGTATATTTTCACTCATATCAGACCCGTCTTTTCATTGACATTGCATGTCACTGTCAATACACTGTCAATCAGAGGAGTGTCTCATGGAGGACTCCCACAGAACACTGCCTCTAAGGAAGAATGTAATAGGCATTGTAGACATTTACATATCACTTCTCGGGTATATTGCATATACCATATTCTATCATGGAATCTTACAAATGTGATATTTGACTTGACCTAAGTGGTATTTACCACTTTTAAAGATTTTTTTCTGTGATAGTCAAAACCTTTGCTCACTTATTGTTGTCCTTTGTTGCATGCTGTTTTCATCTGCTACCCCAGGCTGATTTAAAACTAATGTTATTAGTCCAACATGATGGCCTTAGTTTTGTGTCTTACTTATTTTGTTTGTATAATATATAGAACTAACCTTACATGACAAATTCTTTTTTCCTCCGTCCACATGTATACCCATCTGAGCAAGGCAGAGAGACTTTTGTAATAAGCAATATGCCAAAACCGTTACAGCTACGTTATGGCTATGTTACCTCCCCTAATGCCGGTCTGTCAGCTGTCAGTTGTGTAAGTGGTTAACTAGGCTGTCAACGTGCCTGTCATGCATGACAGCTAGACAGATTGGGAACCATATTGGGAGAAGTAGCATTGTCAAAATGGATGTCATCATATTGGCATGGATGTTGAGAATATCTCACATTACTCTGTGATATCAGTGTCAATTTGGAACAAGTAGTGCTAATGTTACAATATCTTCACATTAATAATTGGTTTGACATCTCTCAATCTTTGCTTATGGCTGTGATAGGGGTAATATTCCCACAGCGCCAACATCATTTTCGTTCCTTTTTTTTTTTCTTATACAGTACATTTTCTCCTCCTACCCTCTTTCTCTTTTCCATGTCATTCAAATCACACCATCTTCATCCACTCTGTTTCACATACATACATACATTCATATATTATTGCATACACACACGTTATTTGCATGTTTTAGATCTCAGTATGTTGTGTGGCTTGTTTTTCACATAAACATTACTCCTGTGCTCCTTCTAACTCCTTTCCCTCTCTTCCTTTCAAACACTCATAAACATCGATCCCTCTGTCCCTGAAGTGGAACGAGGACAGTAAAGTCATCTGTGCTAGTGGCCACAGGCAAATGCCTTTTCCTAGTTCATTAGAGAAGGACTGTCCATACAATCAATAGCAAACCTCTAGAGGTACATTGCAATGTGCAGGGGAGTCCTTATGAATTACTGGACTCTGGAAAATCCGCTGTAAAATGTTATGGGTTTAAAACTGGAGGATAGCTTGTGCAGCACATTTTCCTCTGCTTTATTGAATTGAACAGGTGAGATGATGCTTTTATGTAGTTTTATGCTGGAGTTTAACAACAATTAAATTCAGATAAACAATTGCGACACAATTTTACAAGCTTGTTACAATAATACAAAAAAAGTTCAAGAAGTCATTAGTAAACACTGTTAAATGGCTGTTAAAACTTGCAAGTCATACTGCTAAATTTGTCTTCTAAACCCTTTGTATTCCCAGAACATCTTTGATGCTGTCAAACGAATAACCTTTTCAGAGAAAAAAGCTAATTGGCAGATCCATTGAATGTTTTTTGTTCTATTTCACTCCCCCCTCTCATATTAATTCTGCAATGTTGGTACTTATGTTCACAGTCATCTGATAGCTCAGTGTGCTCATTACTGTGGTTCACTACAATAAACTGGATTGTCACAATTATACTCTGTTTGGTTAGGGTGACCACTAGGCTCCCCCTGGAGAGAGCTAGACGCTTTTAAACATATTGTTGGCAAAGGCCTTGTTTACACTAAATGGCAGGTAGACTAAGATCTAACAGTAACACAGCAACTTTTTAAGTCAACTACAAAATTTATCAGAACTTCAGCTACAGTACTTAAAATGATTTGAAAATAAGAGTGGCACAAGCTCAGGCTGATATTTCCAATTGGAGGACCTGGATTTGTTATCAAACACTGTTAATAATCACTTGGTCAACTCTCAAAGTTAAATTTATTCAAAGTTGTTTCTTTGATCTTGAGATCCTTGCATCCATGGCACTTGCTCTGATGTCTGTGCCCAGGGAAAGATGGCCATCCCCTGAGTATGGGCGACTAGTTTCACCCCCCTCATACCAAAGCTCACCGCTACCCTCCACCTCTTGCTGGGTGCTCAGGGAAGTTGAGGGAAGGGAACAAAACCAAGAAGTGACAGGGGCATCAGGATGGAACGGAGCGCTGCACCTGCAGGTTCCCTCTCAACTGTCACTATTATAGTGTGGAGGCACATGCACACTCATACACACAAACCAACCTGCCTACACCCAACACACACACATACAAGGACATACACAAGTCTATGTACACGTTTAAGTCCAAACCATTGCTCCCTGTCACATTTTTGTCACCCAACCACACACAGAGAAACAGACACTGAAAAATGGACACACACACACCCACAGTAGAGAAAGTGTCTTGCTTTTGTCTGCCAGAGAATGAACCAAATATAAGGACTGACATGAGACAGAGATCTAGAGAGAGGATGACTGAGAGATGTGCTGTTAAAGGAAGAGAAACTATATGGTCATTTTCCATGCAATAAGAGGAGCAAGAGAGAAAGAGGTTAAATCAATTAAAAGAAGTGAGAGACTGACAAAGGGAAATTGGGAAAATAGAGAGCAAATACTAGTTATGGATGTGAGGGTAAACAAATCCCATATACACATACATAGCACCTGGTATTATCGTGTCCTGGATATTCGAATTATAAAATATACAGTAATTAATAATTAGTATTAGTAAGACTTTTTCAGAATTTCATATTTAAAAAATGTGTAATGAAATCAACATCAGTATTGGTAGAGTGACCTCCACATGCCCTATTCTCTACCGTGGAAATGATGATAACAATTTCAGTCTATCTTTTCATTCAGAGTTAGAAGCTGCATTGTAATTGTGAATAAACAGACCTTAACTCCACAAGGTGGATATTGACTGCTTGGATCAATAGTATCATATGCTGCCATCTACAGCTGCACACATGCAGGATCATAACACAATATATGGAAGATAAAAGCCAAGTGCACTATTGGGACCCCATTGGAAAAACAGCCCTCCAGTGTCCTGCACTATCACCCCCAAGGGCAGTTATGAAAACATCATCAAACAGAGGACTTCAATTCACAAATATCCAGGGAAATGCAATTGCAGTTTTCTACAGAATGCATGTATTCCCTTGTCAGTGTCTGGGTCTTTTATTTTCTAAATGTGCGGTCAGACTGTGTTTTGCTGTATTAAATGAGCATGCCAGTATTTTTTTTATATGTCTTATCATAGGTAAGCTATCACTTGAGTTTTTTCATTGTTAAATAAAAAAGTGATAGCGATCTTAGAGATTCCATGATTATTAAAAAAATATATTATTTTGGTGTGCAGTATGTCATTAATAGGTATAGATAACAAGCAATAGTGTAGTTAGCTAAAAGAAGAGTTTTGGCAATAATAGTGCAGAAACCCCCTTTTTGCGATTTTTAATTGTATTTAGAAATACATTATTGTAAAAGTAAGTAATTCAATAGTACAGGTAAAGAATTCATATAACTTGTTTGGGTTACATATACACCAATGTATTTCTGAGCCAGGATGATGAAGCTCTTTAATAAAGAGAACTTGGCCTAATGGCATCTTCTGGGGCAGCAGTGGGATCATATACAATATGCTAGATAAACAGACTAATAGATCTGCCACACCAACCCATCATTTGATGGCTCTGCCAGGAGATTGTTTGTTTGTTTGCTCCGTGCATGTGTGTGTGCATTTGAGAAAGAAGGAAGTTGGTGACACAGTTTTGACAGTACTTGAAAAATTGTGTGGTGGAGTATGAGGCAGCAAAAGTCACAGTACAGAGAAACATCTGCTGCTTGTTTTCCCAAGGGGCCAGATTGATGCTACCAGTGTATCTGTGTGTGCACACACACGTGTGCACATGTATGTGCATGTGTGTGTGTGTGTGTGTGTGTGCGTGTGTGTGTATGTGAGAAAGGGAAATGTGTTTGTTGGAACCAATTAATATTGTTAAACGTTTAATAATCTAAAAAAATCCAATCTCCTTGCCTTAGTCTTAGTTTCTTATATTTCCACATTTTAAAAGACAATTGTACCTATGGATTTAAACCTGTGTAAACTCCCAGTAATTTTCTGCTCAGCTGGTGTTCTTGCATTGGTAAAACGTAAAGTGAATGGCTCAGATATTTCTAGACCTGGGGGCAACCACTCTGCATTTTCTATGTCTTTGGGTATGGGTTTATACAGTATGAGACTAAGATTGCGTCTGTGTGTACGTGCATCCACAAACAGGAGTAACAGGGTCATGGCCAGTGGGCCAGGTAATGACTTTCCCACCGGCCCCTCCATTCCGATTTCTGCTCTGCGGACTACCACTCTTAATGATAGCACACTGAGTGTGTGTGTGTTTGTGTGTGTGTGTGTGTGTGTGTGTGTGTATGTGTGTGTGTGTGTGTGTGTGTGTGTGTGTGTGTGTGTGTGTGTGTATGTGTGTGTGCGCAAGCGCAAGCGCAAGCCCGCGCACACACCTGTGCATGTGTCTTGTCACATGTTTGAGTGAGAGATGTATCCAGGATGAATGTAGATGTGTCATTTAGACTGAATCTCTGTGACAAAGCTCCTGCTCCACAGTAACTTAGTAACCTATACAGCTTCAGGCTATTAGTATGTATAGGATTCCGTATAGCGTCTGATGATGCATGGGTAGTATGGTAATTGGGTTTCAGTTGGACTACAGAGTGCCATTTTGTTGTGTATTGACTGACCAGACTGCGCTGTAAAGTACAAGTACTTGAAATGTCTTGTTGTTTTATGTGTTTTTGGGAATATGGTCACATGTGAGATTTTGTAGATATTTGTTGAACACTTGCGTCTGATGCACGTATGTTTCTGTGTTTGGGTGTGTTCACATGCATGTTTGTTTTCCCTCCAGTGACATGAGCATTTGCTCTATCTCGAGGATGGCTAGAACTCAGCTTTGTGAGAATAGCTTTCATTTCCCAGCCTGCTTGACCTTCTCCATGCCTCACATTAGATATGCATTAGACCTAAGTCTCACATGGCCAGATACATCTGTACCCTCTCTTTAGTATATTCTCTGTCTATGCTCCCCTGAGCCCTATAAGCCTGCCCCTCACCAATATGTTCAGCTACAAGGGATCAAACCTGGATTTATACCCAAATACCATAGAATACTGAATTTTTGATTCTGAATCGGTGCTTTCAGTTTTCTTCAGTTCCTCCATGAACACACTCTTTGCTCTGTTCTTTTTGTTACTTTAAATCAATTATTCATTTATGAGGTGTGTTTCCTTTTGCTGGTGCAAATTACACACTATTTATTAAAATAATGAATGGTTTCAGGTTTTTCTTTTCCCTTTTTAATTGGAGATTACTTTTATCCTCAACTGGTGGGACAGGACCTCCTTAGCCTTCAACCTTTTAGAATTCATAACTTGTCTTCATTGTGGATGTCGTTGGCCTGTGTGGACACAAACTACACATAATAATGTGGTCATCGTAGTCAATTAAATCATCAAAGGGACTAAATGATATACACTGTGTCTCACTCTAATTGTGTCATTTTATCAAAGGCTGGGAGAAACAACTCTGCAGATTAGTTTCCATTCAGGTCCACTCTAATCTTTTCAGCTCACCCTCTCATAATGTGTCATTGCCAGTCAGTCAAACAGCTCTGCAAAACATGTTTACTGTGACCAAATAAATAGCTCTTGGACATCTAATTCTCCACTAAAAGATAGCCTCATTGGGGCTGTTTATGTCTGTGATTTTAAATCTAAATCACTCTGATTTCCAGGGTTCTCTAAATTTGCTATTCTTTGATGTTTACAAAGGATGGCATTGTGTCATGTTGTTACAAAGGATGCTATCTGTTCTGCTTTCAAGGTCCATCTGGATAGTAATTGAAAACAATTATCCAGTGCGCTTTGATAAGGCCTAACACTCACATCAGCTAAACTATCTGCAGCATTTTCTCCATTATCCTTTCACTGAAGTCCCAAATCAGTTAGAGCAACCACCTAAATTCCCCTTCACTGTGGTATTGATTTCGATCAATATTTGTACACATCTTACACATCACTGAGAGATTCAGTCAGGGTGCAAGACCCCGAACACATATTTGTTACCTGATGGCTAGGATCATCAGCTAGCATCACATTAGAGCTGTCTTTCTTTAGCATGTATGAAATATAAAAAACACATCTCTGTCAAAAAAAGACGCTGATAGATGTAGGGCAGTACAGGTTTGGCCAGGATTAGGGCACACTATGCTTTGTTGGCATGACTTTTAGCAACACCCTCTATGGCACCATTTTAATGGTCTCATTATACTGAATGAGAAAAAACTGTATTTTTTCCAATATGTAAAGGCCCTTAAGGATACAGTTAGAAATAGGGAAGAGGAAAAGCCTCAATCTCCACTGAGCCACAGTTCCTGCCTGATTGGTTTCAATTATTCAACCTGTTGGCTATTTTATCCTGCCCAGCAATTCTGTAACCTTCTAACTCTGAGAATGAAAAGAAACTTACAGTCCCTGCAGGACTGTTCATTTGACATCTTCATAGATATACAGAGGCCATCGGGTACTTGCAGTACTGGTGAGCACTAGCATCTTTATTAATGACTAATATGACATTTCAGAGTTTGTAAAGTCTGTGAGGGAAAGTAAAATGTATTGATTAAAGCTGGCATTGCAAAATTAACGCCAGGCTAGAGGACTCTGCCTGTGAGAATCATAATGCATAACCATTGTTAATATGGAGAATTGATTCACTGAAAGTAGGTAGGTTGTAAAGGGAATTCACAGGAAGTCATGAGAAATTGAATATATTTTGATGGCTTTGTAGTTTTTATCTATTTGTTTTATTTAGGGGATAATCTACTAGTTGCGTACTTGTACAATAGGGAATAGTGAGCCTGCCAACACTAATGGAAAACAGAGCAATTACATAATGTAAATGTGGCCTAATGCATTTTTTCTCTCAATATAATCATTTTAAGGATTAACACTTGTATCTGGGAAGCAGTTTTGAGATGTGAATTATTGTTTTTGTCTAGCACAGATGTACACACTGACATTCTTCTTTGTTGCAGTTGAATTGAGGTGTTTTTTTTGTGTTTTTTTAATGTCAATGCATGTTTTAATGCACATTTGCTTGAAAGCAAAATAAATTGCCCCGTGTCCACAAAATGATATTCTGTCTCTTATGATAATGTATGAGCAGGCCCAATGCAAACCACTTTAAAATGTTTTTATTTTTTCAGATCAACATTAACTCATTCCATACCTGCATTTTTGACCAAATTCAACACCCCCAGAATGTTCAGTTGTAGGACTATGTAAACAGGGAATATATCAACAGAAAAATAAGTTTGTCATTTTAGATACAAAAAAACATTAAAACATTATGTTCTTGATTTTCTTTTTTTTACAAGCACTTAAACATAGGTCATCCGCTTTTCAGACAAAAATGCTGAGAAAACAGAATTTTTGTAAAAGACAGACATTTTCAAGCAGAATATCAACTTTAATTTAGTTTTTTGTTTTTTATTTATCCTGTATAGCAAGCTCAATTGTTTTTGTAAAAACCAAAAAATAACAATGAAAGCATTGAAAACACTGAAAGATGGAATACCTCTTCATGCTTCCTTTCCTCTCACTCACAGGTTGCTTCCCACATCTCTTATTTGTATCCACGTTTCCCTCACTTGATTCCACTCCTTGCATCTTAGTCCCTCCCACTGAGGATAGACACAAGGAAGCGATGCGAGGAGAGAGGAATGAGAGAACATGAGACATGAGACCTCTGAAGTGTCACATGAAGCAAAGTCAGTCCCTGACGACAGTGGCAGCTGATCACAGCTGTCACTTGGCCTTATCAGCTGTGGTGACTTTAGAGAATTTTTTTTCTGTACATGTACACTGTGAGTGCACAGTTCTCACTGCCAGAGCAGCAACGTTTTCAGCTGTAACCTGTTTAAAAAACATCTGCACAGAAATACAAATCCAACTTTTATATTAATACTGTGTACTGTCCTACTCAGATACATATGAACCATCACTACTGGTAGAATGTGTTTTGTATTTTTTTTTTAATAAATTGTATCTGTATTGTTGATATTTTGTTCATGAATTCATTTTTACATAACCCTGAATATGATCAGAGTGTCTTTTAAATACTGGAATTATTTTTATTCGGCTGAAATTTTCAGGGAGAATTCCATGATGCAACTCATCAAACCAGACACTCATGAATTTTCAGCCTTACATGCGACTAAATTAAAATGATAAGTAATATGAATTATAAATGGGTTTTAAATGTGTTTCTTGCTGACAGGATCTCCCTGACGACTTCATTTTTTTCATAAGAACAATTAATATGAAGCAGGACACTTAACACCATAATGTATAGTAGAACCTATGAAATCACCAGTGATTTGTCAACAAGACTATTAGATGAGAAAGGCTGATATTAATGACCAGAGCTTTTTTCTGTTCAGGTTTACCATTTGACACTATTATAATGGAGCTGAGGTGCTTTAATGTATATTAATTTATAATTTATATTGTTAATGCACATTATTTTGTCCCTTATATTTTATTTATATTTTACATGTCTTATTATACTGGTCTCAACACTTCAGCAGCCCTCAGGAAACAATTAAATGTAATGTAGCTGTTTAAAGATATTGAAGAGAACAGAACGGCGTGCAGATGCATATTTACTGTGTGTGCATGCTAGAGAGAGAAAATGAGTACTATAAACCTCTTGTTACTCATTAATTATTCTCTTATAATGAACTAGTCACTCATCGTGATGATTTACTTAGAGAGATTGTAGCAATTATTGCTAAGAATGCATTACTTTTAGTCTTTTTTGGCCTGAAATGTGAGGTTTTCTATCTAAACACAACACTGTCTAGAAACAAGCACAAAGAGAAACATCATTAAACATGTACACGGTAAGCACATACACAAAATATCCTACTGAACATCATTTTCTTTTATTACTTTTCTCTCGCGAAGTAAACAACAAACCTATGGGTATAACAGGGAAGCAAATGTGTATATGTATATTTGTACTGTATGTGAAAGTGAGCATTTGCTGTTTTTTGTGTGGGTTGTTTGCCCAGGGGAACTTATATGATGTGGTCTTATTAAATCAGTGCAAGAAAAGGTGGAACCGACAGGAGAGATAGAGAAGCACAAAGAAACCTGAAGCGATTAAACCCCTACTCAAACCAGCTTAGCAGTGAAAGCTCCACAGAAAGCCAACAATGGTTGCCTTCCTCTAAATCTTGCTTCTTTTTTGCTTTCTTTTCCACTCTCTCCCTCCTGCACTCTTTACCCCTCCTCCTGTTCTCAAACAGATTATTCCTTTTCTTTTTCTTCATGTCTGTCTTCTCTTCGGCACGTTAGGCCGCTTAAGTTTACAATACTCATGTCAGGTCAAAACCCACCCTCCCTCAATCTCTCCAAGTCAGGATAAAAAGCGTCTTGCCGCATAAGGTATTACTGTATCTCAGCCGTCAACCACCTCGAAAGTCTTTTTTTGTATTTGTTCATTACGATCTCCTTCCTTCCTTTCTTTTCATTCTTTTATTTCTCTAAAGTAGTTTTAGTGCACTCTGTGGGTTTGCAGGGTTGTTAATTGCACTGCAAGGTTTTGTCTAAATCAATAGGGGATTAAAGTTGAATAAGTTGGAGGGGATTAGACTGTATGTGTGTGTGCACGTGATTATGTGTGTGAGTGCGCGTGAGTGTGCACACAGAGGAGTTTGGGCTGGTTGATTTCTCTCACAATTTCCCACTGACTGACTATAGGGAATTACCCTGCAGTACATCAAGGGATAGTGTTTGCAACAGGAGCCAGTGAATTCCTCTTACAGCACAAAGCATCTAGTCCTTCAACTCCCAAAACTAGTGTAATGGATTGGATTAGACAACGTGGTTTGGTATTAAGAGGGGGGGAATCCCCCCCCCCCCACAATATCCACATCCCCACCTGCACTTGGCATTGCCCATGAATGCCAGTCATTAAGAGAGCATTACAAAGCCGAGGCCTACCTCTTTCCCAACGGACCGGTTCCACTTCCACATATAGAGCAACCATTGTTTTAAATGCAACTGCTCCCACCCCCTAGGGACCAGGTTTCTATTCAGTGGCCACTGTATCTAGAGAGAGGAAATATGATAAATGTGTTCCGCTGTGCCATCTGTCCCAGGTGCAAACAGGTGCTGGTGCTGGTCAGATTACTATGTGTTTGTGTGTATGGATGTGCATTTGTCATCCATGAATAATACCACATCTCATGTTTTTTTTTTTTCCAGGTGCACCAGAAAGGAGAAATGTGAGCGTTCATCAGAGCCTCGGCGCTTTGCATCGGACATCAAGCAGTGTGTGCGCCTCAGTGTCCACCCGAACAACATCTCAGTGTCCCAGTTTAGTGTCACGGTGAGTGGATAGAGACACACTATTCCTCAACTACATTAATATGAGACAGTGTCCTGTGTTCTAAAGTTTGAGTAGATGCAACGTGTTCTCCATACATTGTACATTCCCCTTATCCAGCTTTCCTTTTCAAGTCTCCTGACCTAGTTGACTTTACCTAATTATTTTACTGCTATGCTTCTTCCATTTGCCCTTAAATTTGAATCAGAAAATACTTCATTTAATGTTCTTTCATTAAGGAAGAAACTTAACTTAAACAAACATTTTTTCTAGTGGAGCCAATAACAACAAACAGTGGGGATAGCTGAATGCATTGCTAGTGAGAAAAGCTTGTCTGGCAGATTGACAAAATGATGCATTGAACCATAATTTGTCATGCATGTAATTATGCTCTAGATAATGATTAGTAGCCAGTGTTAACTCTATAGTACAATCCTGCTTTACATCATTTTACTGCTTGCCAGTATGCATCCTTCAAATCCTGACCTCACAACTTCCAGTCCTGTCAAGTAAAATAGTCTACCAACAGATGTCAACAATCATTAACAGCACACAGTTCAGCTCAGCTGTGTTTACTGTGATTGTTGGCAGCCATATGCACCACTCGTTCCCCCCGGACATTTCATTAACAGTTGCCAGATTTAAAGTGCTCACTGTGCAAGGAGTAGTGATCCATTGCAACAAAAATAGTTTGCAATGGACTTAAATAACTATAAAATCATGTGGGTTATTATAACATAGTTTTATGTAATTCTAGCTTTTGGCAAATAGCAGATAGAATGTGATATGTGCAGTGGTCTGATAATACTGGTAATATTGCTATATACAAAGTTTAAATACCAAGTTGTGTCAGGTGTTTAAAATTGTGTCCTTGGCAAGTAAAACTCATCAGATAGAGTCTCACAGCATTTTGCTCAATTCATGCACTTGCCCCACACTGTTTGAGAGATACTCGGCTGTAACACTGAATGTTGTGAAAATCCCACTGACCTTAAACACCTTAAGCGATGTCACATTTCAATTCCCATTTCCTATTTAATGGTGGTTTGGTAATGGCTTTGAATCTCAGACACCAAGTGCATAAGTATCCAATATGATTTCCTAAGGTCAAGCCTGAATGACTGCGGTATTCTCCATCTGTGTTGCTCTGAGGGTCACATGAGAGGTGTTGATTTTCTGAGGTACCCCTCTGCATTTCTCTAATGATATTCATGGAGTGTGTGCATGTTGTTGCTCAAACCTGAGCCTTCAGAGAGTGTTTAACCTTTTCCCAGTGAGCAGGTTTACGCAAAGGCTATGCTACACATCTCCTATCCAGCTGATTGTACAGCAGAGCCAGAGACAGGGGCTCCTCCTTGACCTTTGTGTTATTAAATATTTGTTTGGAAAGACAGGCCAAGGCATTCTCGAGAGAAAGGGAGACAATTCATTGCTGAAACCAGATCGATTTGAAGCCATTATTGTTTCATACATTTAATTCACTTTGCAACTGCAATAGAAATTGTCCACATCTATACATTTTATATTATATTTATGTATATATTTGAACTCATCACTTTGACTACATCAATTAAATTTGACTGACTCTTACGATATATTTGTTATTTATCAGCTCTTCATTACAATAAGGTGCATTAAAGCCAACACAAACGAACTGAAATTATATGCAAATATATTTTAGAATAAAATTAGATTTAAATATGTCTTTTTATGTAGTGACTGTTTTTGAATACATTTTCAACAAGCATTTGCATCTAAGGTTTTCTTTCCACCTTGGTAACATGAAAATAGCCCATCATCACATATCCTCTGCATTAGATATGGTGTTTTATAATCTAAAAGAGGGCATTTGTGCATAAGTGGTGGACGTTTCTTTTTACATAACTATGTAATTTTCATATTTATGCAACCGTGCTGTGGCTAGGCTTTGCCACGACAACCGCAAATGTAATTGAGGAAAGTCATGGTCTGCTGTATTTCCACCTTAAAAGGAAAAAATAAATTAAAGCAAGAGAGGAAGAAGGTGAGAGGGAGAGTGAGCAGTGAATAAGAGGAGGGGATGTGAAAGAGATAGAATAGACATGCTCTGTCCATCCTGTGTGGGAAATCTGTTCATACCCGCACTGCCGTCTTTTCATTAAACAGCAATATAAAAACAGCGCAGGTCAGCCCTTCTCTGCCACTGGCGGCTTTCAGCATCATATCACAAGTGTACTATGGACTGTGCCTCAAATCAATGCCTAGACCAAGGCCTGCTGTAGACATGCTTTTCCATCAATATGTATATTTCTGTCTTGACCCCAGTCCACCTGCTTCCCTGATCTTCTTTTTTTTTTCTTTTTATTCAGGGACAGCATTTGTTTTCCTTTTTTCATACCTGAAGACAGTTTTGCTGAGGTGCAGAGAGCTTGCACAGCATTTTCATATGAAGAGGGAACATTTGCATCCTTTATTTTCCAGAGTCCCCTTTACCACTCTGTCCAGCAACATGTACACCTGCCCTTTGCTTTTCTTCTCACCTTCATTCTTCTCTCTCATTCTTCACATCAGCGTTCCTGTTATTTATTTCTGTCTCTTGTCCACAGTGTCTTTTCATACTGCAATTTGTTTTAAACATCTATATTCAATTGCCTTGTTCCATCTCTCCTCACTTCTCATCCCTCCACTTACCTTGATGCTCTGGTTTTATCATTTCTTTCACGTTCTCTCATAAAACACTTTGCTGAGGCAGACTCAGGGCGGTAAGATAGAATGTGAAATCCATACAGCTCATCAATACTGCAATGCATTGTGGGAGATTGCTAGGAAGGCAGTAATTCTTTTGGCCATCCGATATGGGCCAATATGATGCCTCTAATGCCAGCGTTAACTCAGCTGTTTTGATGATGTGTTGATGTCTGGGTAGTATTCACTTGAAGGCTGTTCACATAATATTCAAGAGTCCCCCTGTGACTCCTCTGGCCATTGCCTGCCCTGCAGATGGATCTTTACTCAGACTTGCAGCTGTGCCTCTCCTCTGTAATATTATGTTAGTCATATTTAAAGTTCATATTCGCTGGCAAGCTGATCTGAAGTGCTCACAGATGCCACGGTCTCAAACGCTATAGCTGTGAGAGTTGGGGAGCAGAACTTGTTTATCTCTGACCATCAAGTGCAATTAAATGAAATGCACTTTGTCTGGCTTCATTGGGTTATTCTCTCTATCTGTGGTATTTACTTGTACCATCTCATCTAATTCTCCTTTCACTATAATTCCTTGCCTTACATCATTAATGCACATAATTTAATGTAAAGTAATATTGCAGAGCATGTTGACAGCTTTAAACACAATTTTCTGTTTTTCTATTTTCTATTTTTTTTCCCCTTTTTGCAGTTGGTGTTAGAGGCCCATAATGTTCCAGAACTTTCTGCGGGTGTCAACTGCACCTTTGAAGACCTAGCTGAGATGAATGGCTTGGTGGAGGGAAACCGGATTAAGTGCTACTCCCCTGCTGAGAAAGAGATGCCACGCATTATTGTTGACAAAGGTAAGGGAGGACTTATTGTAACATTTTTACCCAAAAATCAACAAATCACCAGGAACCAAGAATTTTAATATTCCTCACCAGGAACTCTAGTGGTGGTGTCAGAGTATCACCAATTCATTAAGAGCATAAACTTTCTGTGTGTACATGACATAGCCACCTGTGATAAACTGAAGGAAGCTATATATGTCAAAATAGTTGATGTAAGATAGAAGGCAGCATAGTCTGATACTGATGATAACATTTGCAGCTTTATATCTAGGTTGATTTAATTAGGTTTCATTACCATTATGTTACTACAACTAAAGAACACATTTGGTGTTTTGTTAATTGCAATTAATCACATAACAATATTCGCCCCAAAATCAATATTTACTTCATGTAAATTAATTTTTGTCACCAAATGTAGCACATTTTCTAAATCCTAAATCTTCAACCACTGACCATGGTCTACAGTCCTAGGAAATTCATTAGTGTTTCCAATGTTGACTTACTATAAAATACCAAACAAAAGCAGGGTTTCAATTAACCACTGGGCCCTCTGTAAATTTCAAGTGCAGGTGTATATTTTGACAAATAACTGTTGCATTCAGACAAAAAGTTCTGGGTGTTTTCTGCTCAGTCAGAAGCATGCTAGTCCCAAAGTTAAGAATATTTAATGATTTTTTGTTTTCTTGATGCCACCAATAACTCTGTTGGCCCTGAAGCTATGCCTTACAAAATGTTTAGTAATGAACATTAGTTATTAGGCTGTGAATTATTTACCACCATCCCTTTAAAGTGGATATGTTCCAAATAGAGTGACAGGACCTTTGTTAACCCCAGTGAAAAAAAGAGAATATCATGCTCTATGACTAAGTGTCACTACAATATTTCAGCTAATTTAGAGCAAAGAGATGACACAGTCCCCCTTCAGACAGTGCCACTGTTTTTATTGCTTTGAAGAGACAAACATTTAAAAACAATATTCATTGCACAAGTAAAAAAGGAGGAAAGACATATTTTTTCTCTATTTATTTTTAATTCCCTTGTTCTTTAGTTTCTGTCTCCATGGTTGGCTAAGCTCAGTTCTAATTGAATAAAGCTCCCACATGGGAAGGCTTGTCCCCAGGCAGGCGATCCTTCATCACCAACCCTCAATATGTCCTCATGTTGAGATAATGAAGATGCCATCCTTCCATGCTTGCATAAAAAATAGAAAATGATTAATAAATAAAGAGAGAGAGAGAGGGGGTAGAACTGAAAATATTATGATCAACCAGTAATTCTCAAAATGTACATATAACCCAGTGAAGGTTTTCTCAGTAGATCCTACCACTGTTGATATCAGAATGCTAAAGAATACAGTATTTGTGTGTGGTTTACAAATGTTACATATAAACCTTTTAGATATTAGGCATGGCAAGTTTATTTGCACCATATAGCACATTTCAAGAAAAGGCAATTATACTTTACATAAAACATTAAAAGTATTTAGACAACGTGCAAAACATTTAAATTAAATTTAAAACTGTCTTTGAACATGTTTAATAAATGTACAATAGAATAGAATGTGAATCAGAGCAAAAACATGAGGTAGTGTAAGTACAGATGCAAGTGCAGAGAACAGGAGTAAGCAGTCTACAATGAAATCACAGTGCAGGTGACACCTTTTAGGCCTCAGCTGCTTTATTTATTTAGAGATCACACCAATACAAATGGAGGTGTCACATCTATCCACTGCCATAAACCAACACACAACGCCATTGCAATAAAGTAATCCACAGGTAGAGTAGAGAGCACATACACAGATGTGTAAGGCAGACAGGGGGCCTGGGGGTACTTTGGGGAATTAGAAACATGTGTTTGCCATGTCAACTACATGTAAAGCTGGTGATGCTGCATTAATATGGAAATGTGTATTCTAAGGCAAATCATTGAAGATTGCAGCATTTCTCCCCATCTTGTGATATGTGTGTCTTCAGCACACACAAACACACACTCATTTGCTTTTCCTGTATGAGGTGGAGGACAAAGTCAAAAGTTTTGCCTATATTTGAACCTTTTGTCTTTCATTTTTACAAGCACTCATTATACTAAGCTCTTTTGAAAGCCAGACAAAGAGGGAGAACGAAGGATGGAGAGAAAATAGAGGGAGGGATAGATAGTGTTAGCAGGCTTCAAGGTAACATTTAGGTGGCCTAATTAGGACAGATCCGTTGTCAGTGGTGCTTTACTGTGATTGATGAATGATTCCTTCTTTGTTAGAGAGATGGAAAGACACAGGGGAGAAGAAAGAGTCACAGTGTGGAAGGAAGAGACGTGTATGGAGATAGAGTAGGTGAGAGAGAGAAAGCAGTAAGATGTGTGGATATGCTGTTGAATTAAACATGAACTCCTTCATTAGGACCAGACAAAATGACACACCAAATACAGATGAGACACAAGCTCACATACACACAAAGTTAAAACACACGGTTTGTGTTTCATCATATCCCTCCTTACCTTGTCAAAGACACTCTCAAAGACTTTTCTGGGGGTGTATCTTCACTCCCAAGGGAATAAGTGTGCACCTACTTTTATTGTCTCTTGTAAGGTAGCACAGATACGGAGACTTAACCCAACAAAAACCCTTCCACTCTCCTTCTATCTTAAGATATTGCCTGTACCACTGCAACAGGCTGAGTACCTGTGGCTCAAAGCAGCGCAGAAATCGTTTCTTCATGGCAAAAGCTATTGTGATGAGACACTAAAAAGGATATGTGAAAAACAGGATTATCAAAAAAGGAAAGGGATTCTTTAAAAGTGTCTACCTATTGCTCATGCTGTCTAATGCTACTATTATAATTCATTTCACTTTGTTTTTCCTATTTCATTCAAAAGCTGAATGAAACTGTCAATTATGGTTTCAATGAATGAGACAAAAAGCAATATGTTATTTCTTATTGTTGTTTTCTTTGCCTTACCTTTACCTTGCCAAAAACATTCGGTCCACCTGCGTATCAACTTGATCATTTTGACTACGATCTGTTTTCTCTAGGTGACCACCAGATTGTGCAACTCTATCTCAAGTCCAAAGAAACTGGCCTGGCATTCGTGAATACCAGTTTTGTTTTCTACAACTGTAGTGTGCACAAATCGTAAGTGTCAATGTCTACTTGTATGTCTCATAACTTCATTGTAACACGTGGTGTAATTTACTTTTTATGAAAGTACCACATTCTGAGCTACAGAACAAATAAGCAGTTCACCAGGTAGATCAAAGCATGGAATATATTTGCAGTTAGTAAATGTCACCCTCCTTTGCCATTTCAAGTTGGCTCTCTCCTGAAGATATGCTGTCAAGTCTGCATATTAATGAAAAAACTGACATTGATCCTCAAACTGTTTATGTATTGTTATTATTTATTATATAATAACAATAATATTTATATATTTATTATTATTGATATACTGTATACATACATGTAAGTAAGCACATTGAACTTCTGTTCGTCAGTCGTGTATTTGCTGTTGCTCACTACTAATTCATAGCCCTATCTTGACTCTTCTCTGCTCTCCATTTAGGTGTCTGTCATGTGTGAGTAGTCCCTACCAGTGCCACTGGTGTAAATACAGACATGACTGTACCCATGACCCTCGCACGTGTTCTTTCCAGGAGGGACGTGTCAAGAATCCCGAGGTGAGTCCCAAATCAGGGGAGGGGACTCAGCATCATACACATACTGGAGGCAGGGGTGGCACTAGGAAGGGAACTGCAAAATTGATTGGAACCAGTGCTTCACAAGACCTTGGAACATGGAAAGGATTATAGAAATGTGTTGTGTCAGAGTTGTTGAGCTGTTTTCAGGTGGCCCAGAATGCCTAGCTGCACCTCTGCTTGTATACCCGAAGACAGTCATACAGCTGGCCTTTGACTTCGACCATCTATGCAAAAAACACAGTGAAATAAATTGAGAGGAAATGTTTGGCTATGTGACACTAATCGCTATCAATCTAGCTTTCACATGCAAAAAAAAGATATGTTAAAAAGATTGAGACACCTTTCAGCTGTAGTGCTTCCATCTGGCATGAGTCTCTTGGCATGTCTCGCTCTTGACTGCACATCAAAGGCCAGTAGAAGCTAATAAAACTGAGCCATTTCCTCTTGCCCATCCCTATTCCCTGCGACAGCTTAGTCTGTGTGAATTATCAATAGTATTGGCAGCCAGTTCTATTCCCTTCGAAGCAGAGCCCACTGTAATTAGGCTGCTCTGCTGCAGAGGACAAGCCACTCACTGGATGGGGTACATTCACTGAGTGCCCCAAACCCGCCCAGTCCCCATCCTGCGAGAGACCCACTCTGATTTAGAGTCACTGACACAGTGGTGGCCTTCAAGGCAGTACAAGGACTTAAAGGAAGATTTGGGTATTTGCCCATGTTTGTGTGTATCCTCCAGTGTGTGTGTATCTCCATGCTTCTATGTATTTTTATATCTGTGCGTATGTGTGGATTTATCAGTCTACAGTTTTTGCCTGACTGTACCCTGCCAATTCACAGTAGTTTTAGGGGGAGGGCTTACAGGGAGTTAGTGGCCCGTTAATCCTAGCCTGAGGTGAGCTGTGATGAAGATCACTAGTGCTCATGTCTGGGTTGGCAGACGCTACACGACGGGCAGGGACAAGCTTAGCCAGATTGCCTTCTTTGATGAGCAGTCTGCTCTCAATTGTGTTATTCCACCCATGTTTCCCCCGAGCCATTCAACCTGCACAGAAGATATTATTTTCTTTTTTGCCATTTCCATTATCCTTTTGAACCTTCTGCTTAGTAAGGCCCAAGCTTGCGTCTTTGCAGGTTTACTTTTCCAATTAACTCAGGCACTGGTGGTCAATATTGACTGAGGATAATAATGTGTGAATCCCTTCCTAGTGTGTTGCTGACTAAAAGAAAACCATTAATAAAGCAAGAGGGATTAGGTATTAGCACATTAATAGCATCCCTTTTTGGACGTGCCGTTTCAGAAAAAGCAGGTGTTTTGCAGGCTTAATGACTTTTAATTTGTTTTTAATTAACCCCTCAAATCCAAGGTCATGTAATAGCTGCCAGATTTTTGGTTGTGGATTTGAACTAAGAATTAAGACACACATTCACATACACATACATGTACACATATGCATACAAACAAACCAAAATAAGAACTTTAACAGACACACAACCATCCAAAGAATCATTCTCAAATTTCATGATAGGCAAGAAGTTAACTTAGGGACTTGGAGATAGAATGGTCTCTTTCTGCTGCTTTTTGTGTATTATCACAATTAAGGGATTTCAAGCAGTGATCGAAATAATCCGTTAATACTATGCTAATGATCGAGGCCAGGCAAATCTCCCTACTGATTGAGCTTGTTGTTAGTATGTATGACAGGACAGAATTAAAGCCAGGGCCGGTCGTTTAGTCAGTGCCTTTTTATTCATGCCAGCAATGATATGGGCACAAGGATCAGACATTTGCCTGTTGGCACAATAACTGAGGCCACGTCCCTGTTTGCCCTCCGCACATCTCAAGGACTTAGCCGCTTCAATTATCTTCACTGACAAAACCATGCAAGCAGTTACGTTTTGTTGCAAATTAAATAGCCAAAATTCATCCCTGACACACTCACAAAAGAATAGACTATACTTCTTTACCCAATAATCAGTGTTTCTTTGGCACTTTTTCTTCAGCATTTTCCATTTTGGAAATTCACACATTCTTAAATTTAAAGCAACTGATAAAACTAAGGACATTTCTTCTTCTCTTTGTCTGATGGAACAGGAGGTTATTTACTTTTCTTCTTCACCTGCTACAACCGAGTATGTTCGTATCCTAAGCTTGTCCAAATCCTTTTCTTAATGAGGAAGATACCAAACACCCTAAAACATACATATCGCTACCCTTTAGCACATATAGTATATATACTACACTATATACATATAGTATATCCCTGCAGTACTGTACTACTTGTCTATGCTGTGGTGATTAATGTCAGGGAGTTCATATACCAGAAACATATTGATTAAGTGATCGGGATAATTTTATTAAAGAAGTTAAATGCCGGCAATAATAGCTGTTAGTTGCCAATATTAGACTGGAACAGTAAAAGGGGGTGCTTTGATTCGATTGATGGACAAATCAATGTCATACACAGGCACCGACTGCTGAAGACTGGGAAGAATGGGGGATATTTGGAAATGAAAGCAAATGAAACTGAGGGGGAATAAAGATTCCGAAAGAGTTCAATTGAGAAGCTTCAGAATGTGATCATTATTTGCCATCATTCTTATTGCTAATAATACCATTACACTCGCCACACATTTTTAGTTTAGACATAATAAGACCAAAAGTATTTTAAGTAAAACCCGAGTGGTAAAAAGTTTTTTTTAAGAGAAAGGACAGTGAGACAAGGTGAGAAGCCAAATATGGCAGAAGAATAGTGTGAGACAGTGAGGAAGTATCTTGTTGAAAAAAGTTAAGTCGAAGACTTAATGGGCAGGGCAGAAATAAGAGGAGCAGCAGCAGGGAGGGTGAACAGAGAGCAGGAGAGTGTCTTTGCCTGAGGCTCTGTAGGAGATGATAAAACAGAGTCCACTTAAGGGAAGCTCTTGGTAACCACAAGGTGTGTGTTTCTACGTGTATGAAAACTTAAAATCCTCTTCATCTTCACACCTTACACCTCTATAATTATGGGCGTCTCTCTCTCTCTCTCTCTCTCTTTCACTCCCACCCTCCTTCCCTCCCTCGCTTCAAACTATGCCAAGGGCTTTTACCATCACAGTTCCCACTCTGCTTCCTACTCTCTGTCACTCTTCCTATCTCAACCCTTCACACCTCCTGCCAGCCTCTAATTATCAGATCTAAGTAGGTCCCTGAGAAGAAAAGAAGGCAGGAAAGAGAGATTCAGTAAGAGGGAGTTGATAAGAGAAATGAGAGGGGTCAGTGAGCTAGATAGAATGAACAATGCAGCCTGAGTTTAGAGCAAGATGAATGATGGAGGGATAAAGCACAAGCATAGCAGAGAATTGGAGAGGAGGTCAGAGAAAACAATGAGTCAGTGAGAATGAGAGGAAGAACGAAGGATAATTATACAGAAAAAAAGAGAGGCATCAACTTGGTTTTCAGAAGTCAGCACTTATTATGTGGTTTTGATGACTCATGGTATTGACAGGAACTTTTCTTCATTTTGGCTTCAGTGCAAGTCCCTTGAATTCGTGATTGTAGGACCGTTAATAAAGTTCACTCTCACACACACACACACACACACACACATCTCAAATGTCTTGTAGTCTCTCTCCCCTCCTCCTGTCAACTCTCACTTACCTTGTCATCTAGGGGTGGGTGGTGATTTCACATAAGTTACAAAACTTAATTTTCTCCATCACCTCTTGTGTATAGCTACACTATATTTATAACTATTTACTTAAAAGCTTTCTGATTCCACATCAGTACAATGGCAAAAGATGAAATGCTGTTTACAGCGCTTACATTATTGAAATGTTACATTAATATTTCATTCCAGAAACTGTATCTGTATTACTCTGAATGATCCACTTAACATGCTCTCAGTTGTTTTCATAAGGGAGTTGTTTTCACTAGAAAGAAGGTACCACTCAAAGTACAAGACAAAACAAAATGTATTTTTATTTTATTATTTTCCAGAATTAACTGTTCCACCCCATTAAAATAAAAGCTCAAAGAGAGCAAAGTTTGTATTGACTATCATTCTACCATATCTCACTTTTCCACTCCCCTCTTTTAACAGTATGATGGCTCACAGTATTTTTATTTATGAGAATGTGTGTTGTATGTTGTATTTGGGTTGAGTATTCGTTTCTGTGTGGTGATTTGCATTTGCTCCTCTGTTATTTATTGCACCTCAGTCGTTGGGGGTTGAGAGGGTGGGGAGCAGGGAATAAACACACTGACATTAGATCAACTTAATGTTGACATAAATCTTAACAGGCGACAGCAAGCATCACTGCCAACACCACCAGCATCAGTAGCCAGCCAGGATTTACATGTGTTTGTCCAAACCACTGAAAGCCCACTTGGCCTCCAGAACTGCTGGCAACAATCTGATGTGTATGCAAGTGTGTCTGAGTGTGTATGTATACATACAAATAGAGAAATCAGAGCTAAGTAGGAGAAAAAACACAGGCTACCAACAGTGTGCATACTCGCTTGCTTGTAGATTGCTTTCCATGTCATGAATTTTTCATTGTTCTTGAAGCATCTATTTTGTGATTTTATATTTTGCAGTTTCACCTGTCACAAATTGTGAAAATAAAGATTTTGCTCATTTTAAACATGACGACAGGTTGTGTGAGCATGAACATTGTGCTTGAGTGGAGGTAGCCTGCTACAGAATTACAGGGCTGTTGAGTGTTTTATGATTTAAATACTGTTTAAACTGTTATGTGTGTAAACTGATGTATGAACGAGTGTTTTAGATTACTGGAGAAAGATGGAGAATGAATGATATCAGGATGCGCGCTCTGGAACCGAGAACTCACATTGGCACCCACCGCATCTGCTGGGGCTCTGAAGTGTGTGTATGTGTGTGTGTGGTGTGTGTGTGTGTGTGTGTGTGTGTGTGTGTGGGGGGGGGGGGGGGGGGGGGTACATGTAATAAAGAGAGGTTATGTAAGAGATGCTGCCTGGCTCTAACTTGTGGTGTTTATGTTAAATTGTAACAGGATTCCGAGACTGTATTTACTCTTTGTGTGTATGTTTGCAGGTGTGTATACCTACTCTCACATCTAAAATATACAACAAAGTGTAGTGTCACCTGAGCTGGGTTTAGGGTTCCGAAAACACGTTTACAATTTCAGCTATGGAGCAGTGGGCACACGCACCCTTCTACACAAGCACATGTACCGCTCACTTCCACACAATCCAATCAACTCATCACCATACACCACAATCTGTGTAGATCTGTGTCTTTAAAACTCAGCTTAAGTCACCATGTTAAGTCATACTTCACTGCCTTCTGTGCCTTCATTTCCACAAACCAGATCAAATGTATTGTTCCTATTGTTCAAGTGTATTAACTGGAAGAAATGTGATTAAAAATGGATTGCATCTCTCCCACTCATATTCATTATCCAAATACGACCCTTCGTTTCTTAGGAAAATGAGATTTGGAAGAACAAACACACATGCACCACCTTTTTATTCCTCTCTTCCACTACTGAACTCACTCACCCTGTGTGTCATTTATCTATAATGACTTTGTGAATAGTGTCACAGAGCGTTCCCCTCTCTCTCACCACGCAGCCATCCAGTCAGTCACTCAGCCTAACCCAATCAAGTGGCTTTTAATGAACTTCAAACAAGTGTTATCACCCAGTTCAACGTGAGCTATGCTTCACTCCCCCCCAGCTCTATCCATGCAGGGGCTCACCTTATCTGCTCTCCTTCTTTTCGCCCTCTTTCCTTCTCCCTCTTTGACATGCTAAAGCTCCTCCTGTCGCATACACTTCATGATATTTATAGTACTTTTGTTGTTCCTCTCTCACTTTGCCTTTTTTGATCTCTCTCTTTGTACCCACCACTCAATGCAAAAACATAGAGCAGTTTAAAAAGAACTTTAGTGCTGTTCTCATTTACTCTCTTTACTCTCCTTTATTTCCCTCCTTAATTGAATTGATTCGTTGTTCATTTTAGACGTCCAACTGCTAAGTGACTCATACATCTTTCTCTTGCTGTCATGAATCCTTCTCTAATTACTGTACGTTAAAATTTTATATCCTTATTTTTGATCCATCAGTGGCATTGTTTTCTCAAACAAAACAACACCACCACAAACTATTGAACATACAAATACAAACTGAGAGCTCGTATCTATGTAGAACATTTGATTCATTTATTCCTCTCATGTGCATAATGACAGTAGAGTACCTATTGAGTTGCCCCTCCACTGCCCAACCAGCTAATCTCGGCACAAATTATAATAAAATGAATTAATTATAAATTACAAACTAAAAAGAGTACAATTTGAAGCGGCTATGTCATTCAATTAAACAAATGTTGGTATAGTGTTGGATAGTTGTAAATTATATGTCTATGCTTCTTGGAGAAGAATGCATCTAAATCATGTGTCATGTGTTTATAAGGCTTAAAATGAGTTATGTATGTAACAATGGCTCTATGAACTTGGAAGACCACCAGAGTTCTCTGTCACTCTGAATTTTGTTGAGAAGATTTTGTTGGGATATTGTTTATGATGACACAGGTTTATATGTGTTGCATCATCCCTGGTCACGTGTGATTTTTGTGATATTAAATCCTCGACCTGCACAAGACAGATAACATCCAGTGCACTGCCTCTGGCAGTCAGGAGAAATAAAATAGAATTGCAGATTCTTCCTAATGTATTAGATCACTCATCACTGTCTTTCCTTCGCTCTTTCTTCCCCTTTCAGGAATGTCCCCAGTTGCTGCCTGTAGAGAGGATCCTGGTGCCAGTCAATGTGGTAAAGCCCATCACCCTACGGGCCAAGAACCTCCCTCAGCCACAGTCTGGGCAGAGGGGGTACGAGTGTCTGCTGACCATCCAGGGAAATGAGCACAGAGTTCCTGCTCTGCGCTTCAACAGCTCCTCGGTTCAATGTCAAAACACATCGGTGAGGAAGTGTGTGTATGCATATGTGTGTGTTTTAACATGAAAACATCAAAATGTCATTATTGACCACCATCCTCCCACACACTAATACAGTCCCTATAAAAATGACACATTTTTATAAGGTTTTCTTATAAAACTAACCATGATATTAAATCCCCTCCTACTCCAATACACACACACCGATTGATTCCAGTGGAGGAGTTTTACCTTTTCTAGTCAAATGGGGTAGATGAGACGAGAGCCTGACTGTGTCTCTCATACACAGCTCCATTCAGAGACTGAGTAAAACATTGACAGCAATGAAAGACTAGCATGAAAAAGGCTTTATGCTGGTCCTGATGCTAATCATCTGTTGATACAATAACATCTCATCTTCCTGTCTATCTTCATCACTCTATGTGCATGTGTGTGTGTGTGTGTGTGTGTGTGTGTGTGTGTGTGTGTGTGTGTGTGTGTGAGAAGATGTCTGTGGGACACATGTATAATCATAGTACAATCCAAATATTGTACTTTGATTAAGCAGTGAAGGCGGGAAACTGCAATTTAGTGGAAAATGATGATTTTACCATCAACCCTCCATGCCGCTAGTGTTACAGAACCAAATGAAAAATAATCTCTCTGTTGTGTGTTTGTATTCATTGTGTGTACAGCCACATGTTGATGATGTGTATTGTATTCAAAGGAGTATTGAGGTGATGGTGGACTTGGAGATAATAGACACTTTAAAGTAGCTTAACAGTTTCTCTCTCTCTCCCTATTTCTCTCTCTCTCTCATATGCTATTCCCCTTACCCACCTATTTCGCTCTCTGGTTACTATGGTGATAGTATTTCTATGATGGGATGGAGATGAGCAGTCTTCCTGTGGAGCTGACCGTCATCTGGAATGGAGATTTCAGCATTGACAACCCTGCCCACAACAAAGGTGAGCATTCATATGGCAGTAAACTGCGTGCACACACACACACACACACATATGCAAAGACATTAAATATATATCAGTTTTCTATAGTTTTAGCATAAACACAAATAGTCAATATAGTCTCTTAAAATCCACACACACACACACACACTCACACACACACACACACACACACACACACAAAAACACAGTAAATCGGTTGCCCTTGGTACTGGTCTCCATGGCAACAGGCAGGCGGTGTGCTGAGGTGCAGCATTCGTCCCCCTGTTGTTGTCATGTAAAGTGGTTAACTTTACCACATCATCTCTTAAACTTCCTTTCTGTAGGTTTGGCTTCCCCCTCTCTGCGTCTCTCCATCTGTCTTCTTTCTCCTGTACTTTGCTGCTGTCTCTGGACTCTCTAAATTCCATTTTCTTGCCTCCTCTCAAATATCATTTCTCTTCATATGCTTCGCTTATTTGCTCTGTCAACATATCTCTGAAACTTGTGTGATTCATCCATCTCTGGTGCCGTTTCTTCCCCCCACTCTCCATTTGATTTCTTATCAGCAATTCAATGTGCTTTACTGTCATAAATTTCAGAAGGGCAATATTGGCAAAGCATATAGATAGAAGCTGAGTGAACTAATGTTGAAACATATCTAATATATGACCTAAATTATCAACTGTGAATCTAAGTAAGGAAAGTTATTGTCAGTCACCAAGCATCAGGGTGAATGTAAGCAGTAGTATTTAGTATACATAACAGATATTTCTCTGCACCTCATTTTTTTTCCAATCTACTGACAGTATTTATATGCAACAACAGTTCAGCGCTGACATTTTAAATATTCAGCATTCAGCTGCTGAGCTTGCCGAGTTTGGCCACTGGCGATCTACCACTAAGCAATCCATGCTGGGGTAGGAACACAGTAGCATGCTGGGGGTTGTAGTTTGCTGACAGGAAAACAACTAATTTTAACCAAAGGCAGTGGAGTCGGCCATAAGAAACCATTGTTAAAATGTGGATGATGTGCCAACATGACACTGTGCTGTAAGGCAAAGTTTGCGTTTGTGTGTGTGTTTGTAGTTATGTGCATGTGTGTCTGAATCAAATAGAGTACAAAACATATCCCTGAGCGTAAGTCAAAATCAAAGAAGCAAAAAAAGTTAGAGAGAGAAATGTTTGAACCAGAAAATCCTCTGTTGCCTCCTCCTACCTTTGTTTTTTGCCTGTAGAGGAAGTGGCTCCAAGGCATCATTTGATGGACAGATCACACATGCATCTAATGGCAATTAAAAAGAAAATGGCTGGCTCGTTGCCATGGAGACAATATGTTAAATGTGTGGTGGGTGAGCTGAGGCGAGGGGCAGCCGTGTAGGAAACTCAGATCTTTAGTCATGATGATAGATGGAGAGATAATGAGACAAGATATCAACAAATGTTGCTCCCAAAATATTCCATTTTATTGTTCACAAACACCAGCTGACAGACATTTAGGGAGATTGGTAAAGAATACAAATTTTAGTTTTTCTATGTTTTAAAGAGTAATCATTACACTTTTGCCTAAATGAGTAACAAATATATTTGCACTTGCATTTCTGTTCCCATTTCCATAAAAAGGTTGTTTACTTAAAGTTCTCTCTTCTTTTCCTGTTCCTTCTACCTTCTTCTTTCCCTCCCTTCTCGTCCTTCCGTCCTTTCCCTCCTTTTTTGTGTGACGTTTCTCCCGCTTGCACAGTCCATCTGTACAAGTGCGATGCCCAGCGTGGAAGCTGTGGTTTGTGTCTGAAGGCAGACCCACTGTTTGGATGTGTTTGGTGTAAAGGAGAGAACCGCTGCACCCTCAAGCAACACTGCCCCCACCCTGAGAACCAGTGGCTGGAACACAACGGCATCAACAGCAAGTGCACCCACCCACGGATCACAACGGTGAGACACACACACTGGGACATGCATGGATTCAGTAAGTCTGTATATACAATACAATAATATAGACATGCAAAATTGCTTACACTGATGGAAATGCCTTTTTACTTAAAGCCCTAAATACACACTTTAATTACAGTGCACCGATGGCAACATACTTAATCATCAGTCATTGCATACTAGTTACCCTTATGTTGATAATTTCAACATAATGACAGTAGCTGTGAGTCACAAGCAGCTATGCAGCCTGACATATTTTACATCTTATTCTGTGTAGTTACATACATCATCCATCAAATTAGTATAATAAAGACACTACACTTTTAAGACATAATTTCTCTTAAGAGTTGGTTTGGTTGCCTTTGAAAGAATGTATTGCTCTCATTTACCATACCATCAGACAATCCATGTAAGACCTACACTCTGGATTGTTATCAATCACCTCTACACAGATGCAGAATTGATCCCCACTTAACAGAGCATGTCCCTGAAAACCACTGACACTGTGTGAGGCAAATAGATTTGACCCACGGAAGACATATAAAATGGGGCAATAGCAAAAGGGATAAGGGTCAGTGAGATGGAGGATAAGAGGATACAAAGGAAAGATGGATGAAACTGCCCAGATGAAGGGAGAGGAGGATGGATTGAGTTCACAAGAAAGAGGGGTGGTGACGGATGTTTACACTTAGCTAGAATAGTGTCACTAGAGGCTGAAGGGGTTAAAGAAGACCCCTGTGTCCTCCCCTTTTCCCCATGATGGATAGAAAGGTCTTCTCTTTTTCCTGAGAAGGAGAGTTAGGACCAGATGGTGATTGACTAGAGAGGAAGGGATGAAGCCAAACATGGATAAAAAAAAGACAGAAAAGGGAATCCCCTTTGGTGTTCTAGGGAGTGATGGATTTAGATGGAGAGAGGGGAGAGTGAAACAGGAATGGAAGTGTAATCACTTCTCTGTTCTCCACTCCCTATATCGTTCTAGATGTGCCAGCATACAAATAAGTGGCTGACCTCAGTGGAGATTTGGTGAAAGCCATGAACCCCATTATTTCATGTAACCTTTAACGTTACAGTGTAATTGTTCAGTTGTCAGATAGAGAAAGAAAGACAGGTGAAAAAAGTCTGAAATATATGGACACTGAGGATATTGATGTTAATCCATTGTGATTGTTTTAATCCAGAAACAATCAGAACAATTCTAAGGAAGGTGATGAGAATCTGTTCCTCGTTCTGATTGTTAGAGTCTGGATCAGTCCGATGCGCTCTATCATTCCTTCACTCTGGTGTTTGTCTTCACCCTGAGCATTGGATTTATTTCTGGAGATGGGCCCTGTATTCCTCCTTACACCCCAGAGGCTGCAGCAGGGACATATTGCAGCCTTTTCATGTCCTCCATAAAAACTGTCAGAGGGTGAGGAGTGAGGACTTTTCCAAGATGACCAGGGCTCTAATGCATTCTAATACGCTTCATTATAATGACAACTCCCATCAACAATATGAGAGGGAGAGACTCGCATAGAAAGATGGGAAGAGAAAAGGAGAGAGGGGGAGCAGTGATTAAGTGTTTGCCTCTACCCAACCGTCAATTATCTTGTCAAAGTCACAAATCTAATCAACGCTTCATCGCATCTCTTTCTCTCCTTCATTCTTTTGCTCGTTTCCTTTGCCTTCACTATTCCTCTTAAAGTATTTCTCACTCTCCTTCCTTTGTATTTGCTAAAAAATCGAGAGCCATGACGCTTCGTGCGCAATCTTTTTAATTGCATGTATTGTAGCCCCATTCCCAGAAGGCTCTTTTTTTTCATTAAGATATCAGCAGGGAGTCTTATTAATCAGAGACATTGAACCGTACGATATGATCTCTCTCACATAACAGCGTCAGGCCTTGTATTGTGCATGACCTGGCTTGAGTCATTTGATTAGCTGTTTTTTTTTTCAAGCTACTTTGATTTGTTTTAGTCTATTTCTTTGAAAAAGAATCAAATAGTCAAATGAAACTCGTTTGATGCACAAACTTTGGTAGCATACGGATTATCCTATTACAACATACCAGATATATGATAGCTCATTATAACTTACTCAGCACTATACCTGTGGACACTGTAGTCACACTGCCAGCTATAAACAGAGCAGAGAAACGACAAGCCTCAGTAAAAATCCTTGGGATCACAATTTTTCACGGAGATGGTGACATAGCACCATTAAAACTGGGCCCCTGCCTGCAGCATGCAGCATGGAGGACTTCTATTTGGCAGAGACAGATATGAGCAGACTATTCTGTGTCCGTCTTGAACATTCATCCATCTGGGCCAGTCTGACGCACACATACACATATACTCACAGGCCGAAAAGTAATTGTGTGAGTAAAGTGTTGACGGATGTTGGAACTGCCTCATCAACAATGAGAGATGTTACAGATAAATCAAATGATACTGTGATTACTGCTAAGATGTCACCTAATGCCAAATTTTAAGTTAATCTTATTTAATATATTGTTGTGGTTTTCAGCAAATACAGTATTGGGAAATGACAATCCGTTGACCCTGAAGTTTTGACCCCATAACTGTCAATGGAGCTGTTTTTTGTCGTTTATTGCTTCTTTTCTGCAGCCTTTTCTCCGGTGTCTTTGATCATATTTTTTCAGAGAATTCCATTATGTGGGAACAGAAACAATTAATCTTCATCCACAGGGAATTTAATTACATTCTTCATCATTATTCTATACCTGTTTTTTCTTCTTTTACGTCAGAGTTCTACCCTGTCGGTTATGTAGGCAGCTTTTTTTTAATTATAAAGAATATTGTAGTTTGATTGGCTGGTCTTGATTTTGGGAAAAGTGTATTAAAATAGGAATTTATAATCAGACAGTAATTAAGAACGGCCATTACTATAGCTCTTCTCTCCTATGAGAGTACTGGTGTGAAATATTGGTACAATATCAGTACTTGCAGCATCCATCTCTTTTATAATCCAAACTGTTTATCATATAATGCATTTCACACAAAATACAAATAGTCATTTGAAATAATCACGTATAAAGATAAAAACCGAGATCTAAATATACTATTGAGAAGGGTTTGAACTGCTATTGGATAACAAATATGAACAACAGATTATGGTAATATGTTAAAATATTTGTTTTTCCTAAGAATTTTAGGAAAAAACCTTTTCACTATTTAAATCAATCTCTTCTTATCTCCTGTATAATAGTGGATGGTATCAAGTGTCCTTTTTGTATACTTCATATCATAATACAGTATAGAGATCAAAAAGGAATCTCTGAACCTTTATTGTATAATAAAAGAAATATTTTGACACTACATATCACAGTAGTTTTCTACTTTCTCTGTGAAAGAACATTGCAGATTTCTTGCTGGCATTTGATAGTTTTAAGTTTTAATTTTTAATTTTTAAGTTTAAGTTGCTGGCATTTGGTAGTTTTGCTTAGTTAAGCTTTACATTTTCACTTAACTAACTGTTTGTGATATCCAAATAGCTGTTATTCAGGAAAACACAAAAACAAATTGTCAAAAACATCCATCTGATTTTTGATTTCCTCAACAGATCACACCTCTGCGAGGTCCCAGAGAGGGTGGCACGCTTGTGACTATCCGTGGTGAGAACCTGGGACTGGAGTTCAGAGAGATTCAGGGTAATGTGAAGGTTGCTGAAGTGGAATGCACACCTATACGTGAGGGCTACATCCCTGCTGAACAGTAAGTCCTGTTTCTTATTGATGACTTGGCAGCACCAATTTGTAAGTAACATATATTCAAGCAGTCATTCTCAGTTTACATTCCTGCAGATTAGTTAATCCCCTTTGCACCAGTCACTTGATATTCACCATTTTCCTAAACAAACTATAAATATTATTCATGAATTCAGTCTGCACTGGAACCATAAGCATAAGTCAAACTGTATATCTGAACTGCAGGAAAACAAAATCATAAATTCTGCATAATTTCTCTGCTCCGACTTTACTTCCCACAATTCCACTGAAAGCACTTCGACTACAGCTCAAAAATTCATGCCCTACAGGGAACAAGATACTTGAGTCAGACATAGACATAGTATTATGTTACCTGTGTTCACTGATATGGCAGAGCCATAACAACTCAACCTGACCATCGGATTATGAGTCAGAATGATTACCTCATGCTTTGTGTAATGTTGTGTTCACACCAAAAGACAGCAAAAATATTTACACTGGACCATTTCTATTTAGTTTGTAATTTTCTTCCCTCCGGAAGCCAGCATGTTAACTGTCTTTATGCTAGCACTGACCTGATTCATAGTAAATTACAGCCATAACAGACAGCCCAACTTTCTATCAAAGTCACTGGCATGCATCTAAGGAGTTTGTGTGTAATGGCATGACGCTGCACCTGTTGAAAATTTAAAAAACAAACTCCTCCCTTTTAGTAAACGATTATCGGTAAACATCTGTATTATTCTGTCCGACTAGTTTGGTCATCAGGTGTCTGTTATTTTCTGCAGAGGCAGCAGTAGCAGGACTCTGTTGGTCTGTTCCCCTGTTACAACAGATTTTTAATTTTCTCTCTCTCATTTAAATAGAATGTGAGTGAGTAAGAGAGAGAGGAAAACTAATGCCAAATTGGCCTGAAATTAAGTTTAATTCAACTTCCAAGTTACAGCAGCACACGAAGCATGAATGACTAAAGTTCTGCTTGTGTAAAAATACATGCAAATTCAAAGCATGCAAAGATAAATGTACAAACTAATCTAATAACACTGCATTTTCATCTTTCAAATGTGCAAAATAGCATAACTTATCCAGTTAGTACTTTTGCTCATATCAAGGGTTTGCAAAATACTGGGAGGAGAAAAATGCAAGTAGATTAATGTAGCACATATACTGAAGAAAAGCTTATTTTGCACATGCAAACACATAAATGTTGCCCATCCAAACTCTGTGAAAGCCATTAGAACACAAAAAACTCATATTTAGATACTGCTGTCTCCACCATGTTTGCACCTGTTGTCACTTAAGCAATTATTCTTAGTCCATCACCCACAAAATCAACCACATTCACAATCTGATAATTAAAACAATTTCTGAACTTAGTTGATACTGCTGTGGGCACATAAAACCGCTCAGGTCTCCATATTTTGTACAGTAGTGGCACAAGTACATAAAAACAAACACACCGACGGAAACACATGCACAACAATTTTTTTTTAATTTCAGGAGATGACATTTTTGTTTAATCCACTGCTGTGGGTCCTTACAGGTGCTGTCTGTCAAATTATTTTTAAACTAGTATAAGTTGGCTTATCAACAGACCCAGTGCTTTTTCCACTAAGAATGTAAGTTGTGTGCCAGCACTTTCTAATCAAAAGCTGACCTAGCAGAAGAGGTAGCGGTATTTGAGGTCACGTGTAAAAAGAACAGAGTTGGCAGCAGAGATCGAGTCGCTGCCAAATATCACTTTATTTTTATTGAGGTTTTGACATAGGTTTAAGTCCATTTTCATTATGTAAACTGCTGCAAGCTTTACAAGATGTCACAAACATTTTGGTGTGTGGAATATATATATATAATATGAGCCTGTTTTTATATGCATATGTTTCATTTTGTTATGTATTCCTCATTGATGTCTGTATATGTGTTCACAGGATTGTGTGTGAGATGGGTAAAGCAGAGAAGAGTCAGTATACTGGAAACGTGCAGGTCTGTGTGGGTTTTGGAGAATGCAGACCAGAATTCATGGCAAAGTCCTCTCGGTACTACTACTTTGTGGTGAGTCTCTTTTTCAGTCTCTGTATTTTTGTATTATCATATGTATGTTTTATTAAAAAATGATGAAAATAAATGTACTTTGCATCATTTTTATTTTTTTAATACATAACACAATAAATCCTATGTTTTCTTTGGTTACCACATCATTGTCACTTAGGTTCCCTGAGGCTCAATGATGGATTCATTCATACAGTGTTTTGCTTCTCTGAGCAAGAAGGCACCCATGCTGCATATGTCACCCTCTGCATGTTACTGTAGCACCTCGCTGGTTGTTGGTCTGTTTTCTCACCTACTGTGATAATACTGTATGTACCTCGTATATTTGGCTGTGATCCAACATGGTGTGGTTCTTACCAAGAGCCTCCCTCTCAGCATTTAGCTCATGCAGTGTGTATCAGCAGTGAGGCAAAACTGGCAGCCACTAATGAGTGCTGAATAAGAAAGAAACACGTGCAGTCCTAAAAACATTTTTTCCCTGACATGAACACATAAAAATGCACACATACAGTAACACCCGCTTGCTGTGTGTTTTTCAGTACTCCACTCTGAATACTGATTAGGATTTTCAGCAAACTCACACAAACTAGAACTAGGAAATAAATCTGAGGTTGTTGCCAATATATGTTTGTTTTATGTAGTGATATCATTTTACTACCATCCATTAATGGGTGCTGGGAAAGATTTATTTCTTAATGAGTCCCAGTTCAGGATTATATGATGCTAGGGTTAGATGTCATACCATTCAGCGGACTGTAGATTGTAAGAAGCCCAAAAGAACTGGAGCAGTGTTTACTTTATACATAACTTCCAATGCGGTAGATCAGCTGTTGCTGTGTTGATATATTTGTACATTAGTTATTTAAACTATTTATTGCACAATTAGAAGGAACTGATGGGATTACATTTCACTCTGATTATACTGTGATTACATGTGACAAATATTGATTGGATGATTGATTTGGGTATCAACCTTAGCTATTCTTTGCCCATTTCTGAAGTAAAGAAAGAGTTTACTGTATGTTTAACAAAGGTATACCTGGGCTAAGAATATGCACAACAATGTGTTTTATACTTTCAATCAACACAAACAACTTTTCTACGTACATCGACAATTTCTACCTCTCTAATTGAATCCCTGCTCACTGGTGATTACTATAATTTTACAGCTTACTTTAAATTCTCTATGTGCATTATTGGATTTACTGATTAACTTCTTGGTCTCTTGGTTATTTGTAATTTTTTCAAGCATTACAGTATCATTGTTACGCATAGATTATTTTCTATATAAATTCTCCTTGATTTCAGTCTTGTGATTGACTTGTATAATTTTAATGCTCTTCCCATTCTCCAGATACCAAGAATTCACAACCTCAAGCCCAGCCGAGGGCCAGTCTCTGGGGGAACCATTATCAACATCACCGGCAGCCACCTTGATGCTGGGAGCAACGTGTCAATCATGTTTAAGGACCAGCCGTGCACTTATCTGAGGTTAGTCAAGAACAAGTGAGAGCTGACCCTACCAGTCACACTTAAACAATCAATCAAAAGCTTAGTCAAATTCACGGGTTCCCAAAATTACTAGTCATTGTCCCTCATCAACTGATACATTTGCCTAAAGAAATATGTAAATATTTAGGTCTCTGGTGTTTCTGTTAACAACAAATTGTGAAACAATACCATCCACTCATTCTGTTGTGATCTGGCCTCCTCTGTAGTGTTGCTGAAACCCAGCTAATTAGAATAATTACCCATTACTGCTACAAGTCTAACTAGATGCTTTTAAAGCATAAAAGCAATTTACTTTTTATAAATATATGCCAGATACCAAGTTCAGTCAACAAAGTATACACCCCTGTTCACTTAACCAACCATTCAGTGGTTTTATAATGTAGTGATCTGAATAAAAATTAATAAATAAATGTGTCTTTGCGAGCATTTACACAATGTAATATAATTGTCTAAACATTTCAAAAATATATATTGGGTAACTGTACTGTCTGCCCACTTCATACCATATATTTTTCTCTACTATACAGTATATTTGTTACACATAACTAATGTTTCATCCAATTATCACTTTAGGAGGGGTGGCCTATGGCTCACCTGTCGAACCCATGCTTCCCTGCATGGATATGGAAACGTGTCTGTGTCTGTGAGCATAGACAAGGCCCACCTCCAGAAAGACCTGCGGTTTGAGTATGTGGAGGATCCCACCATCACCAAAATAGAGCCAGAGTGGAGCATCTACAGGTAGGGACACGCTTGGAGCAGGGAAATTTATTGAGTGAGATGGTGTCTTATGACATAAGTCTGCAATGTCATTATTTCCTTCAATGGCCTAGACCAAAGCGCATCATGTCATTTCCTGTTAAATAAATCATCTTGAACCTTGTCTTTTTTTCTTATAGTGGACACACTCCTGTGACGGTGACAGGAACTAACCTGGACATCATTCAAACCCCACTTATCAGAGCAAAGTACAACGGCCATGAGACACTCAATGTAAGTGATCACAAATATTGTGTTTGATAAAGCAATATCTATTATATAGTCATAAACCTCTGATTGACATTCTGTCTCAGTTTCAAAAGGACTTGAAATTAATAATCATGGATTACAATGAAAATGAATATGTTAGAACTAATTTAGAGTAAATTTAGAGTTTTTCTTTTTTGCTTGTTTTCTTCTTTGTATTGCTGATATACTATAGATTTTCTATATCTTAAATGATATATACGGGTGGCAAATATAATCCTCGGGCTTTGGTGTTTTCCTTTTTTGAGTGATTGTGAATTTTAATGTGAAAAATAATACATGTTTAATCAAAAGAAAATGCATTCATTCATATGTATCCATTCATTTATTAATTCAAGTGAAAACAAGTATGGTTAGAAATAACCATTACCAGTGTTTTGAAGTCCATAACTACTACATATCAAAGAAAAGTGGCTACAGTGAATGTCAGTGAATGTGTTTTTTTCCCACCTGACTAAATGCTGTAGTGCCACTTCTAGGTAAATGGGTCAAGGAAAAACTCAGAACACTGTGAGGGCATAGTGAGCAAATCAACAGGTTGGAGTTGAATTAATAGAGGATGATGTAATTTCTCTCTACACCTCTGTAACAATAGAAACATTTTGACATTGAACAAAAAAAACACACACAGATTGGCCCATATCAAATTCTTTTTACCCTTTATTCACCCTTCCTACTCAGGGGAGGGTATATAAAACCATACAAGGGGCCTCTGTGATCTGATTGAAAGAAGAGGGAATAACAAAAGGTGCGATATTACTGTAGTGATAGCCATCAAAATGGTAAGTGTATTAAACTTTAGTCAGTAGTTATTGGACTGATTGTTAAAACTTTTTCCCAGAGATCTTATTGACATGAAATAGTAGGTAAACACAAGTGTTAGTGTACCAGAGCCTTTCCAGAGAGAAATGGAATGAAATCTTAATGCCAATGTTCAGCTTTTGAAAAACAGCTTTTTCATGGGCCTGTACAGTAATTATTCTTTAGTGAGGCCTCTATATAGTTTGTTTGTTTTGTTTGTTTTTAAAAATGGCTTGATGACTGCAGTTTTCAGGGCCTGTGGGAACCCATATGAGAGAAGAGATGTTTTTACAATTTGTAGAGAAATCTGAGTCCAAGCAGTTAGAAACATTTTTCAAAAAGCCTGTAGGCAAACTATTAAGGCAGCAGGAGGATTTTAGATGTTGTATAATGTCCTCCAGGTTTTTATAGTTGATTGGATCAAATTGAGTCATTCTGTTTGAATTTATTTTAAGTGATACTGAACCAACACATATCTTGTACCTGATAGGGAGGCAGTGACTGCTTGTCTAATTTTCTGAGTGCAGAGGCTACTGACACAAGAGGGAGCGTTAAACTGTTGACAATGGCATACAAGGCATATGCATTATTATTGTATTTGAATACCCTAAAAGCCTGTTTTTAAAGGACTTATTTTTTATCGTGACATCTCTAGCACAGGGTTCTTCTTCAGATGTCTGATAAACAAAGAGTCACCATCTTAAAAACCTATAGTCTGAAAATTAAAAAAGAAGTCACATGTTAAATGAAAGGAGCAAGAAACCAAGAGTGATACATGACAATCCAAAGAATGTGAGAAAGGTTGATATAGAGCAGTGAAATGGTATAGAGCAAAGATAAAGAATAAGTGTTAAAGAGAGAAGAAAAGATCACAGCATAGTATAACAGGATGGAGGATAAAGAAGTGATGAGAGGGTGGGGTGTCTTTCTGGAGGGTAATGAAGGAAGGGTAGGACCTAGTTATCAGTCCTGAATCTTCAAATATTAAAGCTTCTATAATAACACTCTTGCACTTTTTGAAATAGAGGAACTTCTATTTGAAATTGAGGCTCCAGTGGATTGAATGAAATGTAAACCTGAGACAAAAAAATTACACTATTAACTGGCTTGGCATATAGTGAATTTGGGGCATTTAAGTGCCAGTTTGTAGAAGTTGATTGGCAAGAAGGTGTGGTTGAGGTAAGAGGGAACTTACAGTTTAAGTATGCAGTATATTGAGATCTAGTCATAAAAAATTATAATAAATATTCTTAGCAGGAAAGCACCAAAACACCCAAAGACACATAGAAAATGACTAAATGAAACATAACTTTCTAGGTGTAATGTCTATTCTTGTGTAGGATTACAAGTCAACTTATTTGAAAGTCAGTATTTCTCTTCTTTTACTTACATTTTTTAATTTACAAAAGATATATTTATAATTTATTTACTTACCATAAACACTTGTTTCTCTTTGTGCCTCCTTTGCCAGTTGTGCCAGGTGCTAAGTCCTACATCCATGTTGTGCCAGGCCCCAGAGCTGCCTATCAGCCTGGCCAGGCATCAAGACGTGCCTGAAAGACCTGATGAGTTTGGCTTTAAACTGGATGATGTGCAGGCTCTGATGGCGCTCAACAATACCAACTTCATCTACTACCCAAACCCAGAGTTTGAACCACTCAGCCCATCTGGGGTGCTAGAGCTTAAACCTGGATCACCCATCATACTAAAGGTAGGGGGCATAGATATCACACAGTCACATGTATAATGACAAAATGCTATTCAGTCTGATCATTCATCAACTTTTGGTGGAGTGGAAGTGTCAATTCAAAGCAAAGCTAACAATTAAAACAAGCAAAATGATGTGTTTTGTCACAGAATGTAGATGAAGCAATGAAATGCATTTTGTTGAAACAATTTGATTACTTTGCATGATTTGTGCACATGGTGATATCTGTTCTGTATCTATTAAATACCTAGATATTAATATACTGATATTGATTTCATCCAAATTGCCTAGCTGTATGCTGCACATGTATTGAATGATGTGTGAGACTATTAGAAACAAACCCACTATCAGCATGCTTTATAATATTAATATTCCAAATGGTGCAGACAGCGCTGTCTATCCTAATCATATACAAGTCTATTTCATATCTGCAACTTGGTTTATTAATTCCAGATTAATACCCTTAACATTGATTGTAAATGTCATTTTCTAGGATACTTTACTATATTATTAAACGCATTAGTAACTTAATCCCAACTCCCTTATCCCCGTTTTAATGATATATAAATATTCTCCTGCAGGGGCGGAACTTCCTTCCACCAACCAGTAGTGGAAATGGAAAGCTGAACTATACAGTGCTGATTGGTGAGAAGACATGCATGTTGACAGTGTCCGAGGTCCAGCTGCTCTGTGAGTCACCCAACCTGACGGGTCGGCACAAGGTCCTGGTGAGTGACATGGCACATGCTCACAAAGACGAGACACACACACATGTGCACACACACGTCAGATAGGCAGACTATGGTGGAGAAGGCAGGCAGACAAATCTACAAATCGACTGACAGTTTGACAGACAGACGGACATTTCTTGTGTTGCTTTCTATCTATCTCCTTGTCCACTTCCAGACAGACTACTGCTCTAATCCAATCAGCCATGTGGTTCCTGTTACTGCCCACAAGCAGACAAAAGGCAAACAAATAAGCCTTCAATAAGAAGGATAAAGGGCAGCAAACTCAGCAAACTCAATAAAGATTCCATTTGTAGTTTTAAGAGGGACCACTTTGAGCAAACCGCTTCCTGATGTTGCCACCTGGCCCAGTGTCATAGACATGGACACATTACTGTAAAACAATTAGAATCTGTATCAATAAAGATTATAAATTAATGTTTCTGAGCTTTAATCTTGATTTTACAGACAAAATAATGTACCACAGACCCAAAAGTGATTCAAAGTGACAATATTATCTTATGGTGTATAATATAGATGTGGTAAGTCTTTACTTTGGGCACCACTGTAGTACCTTTGTCAGTTTGAGTGACACTTTCTCTTTTCCAAGGGTGAAATTTTAATCTTCTTACAAGTGTCATTGCTGAAGCTCTCCTCTAATTATAGCTCTGGTTTACTAAAGTACATGTCTCATAGTTTATCAGTAACATATTTTCTGAAAAAAATAACTTTCACTGGAGTAAATTTGTCTATTTATATATAACAGTAATTATAATCTTGTTTTGTTTTATTTTTTTTATTTCAAGGCTCGAGTGGGTGGAATTGAGTTTTCACCAGGTGTGGTCCACATCACATCCGATAGCCCGCTTAGCAGCACAGCAATCATTGGCATTGCTGCAGCAGGTGCCCTGCTCATCCTCTTCATAGTGGTAGTGCTCATTGCCTATAAGCGCAAGTCTCGTGAGAGTGACCTGACCTTAAAGAGGCTGCAGATGCAGATGGACAACCTTGAGTCACGTGTTGCACTGGAGTGCAAAGAGGGTAAGTGTGGAGATGCTGATGCAGATGGTTGTATTGATTTAGAGATTTGTTTTCCTCACCAATATTTGTGCCACATTGGAAATATTCTAAACTTTTTGAATGTATCTTTCTATAAAGAAAACTTAAAATAAATCCCCAATTCTCTAAGATAACAGTTTTTTTGTCTAGTGAATAAATAGAAATAAATACAGTTGTTTTTGTAGAAAATAATTAGTTTATCTATTTGGTTCATTCATCAGCTTTTGCAGAGCTCCAGACAGACATCCATGAGTTGACCAGTGATTTAGATGGAGCAGGCATCCCTTTCTTGGACTACAGGACCTATACCATGAGGGTCCTTTTCCCCGGGATTGAGGAACATCCTGTACTCAGAGACCTGGAGGTATGGTTTCACTGATAAATTACATATGGAGTATGTTACTTTTCTTTTTAAATAAAGGGACACCTTGTAACTGAGGAAAACAGTGTTTGTTAAATTGATCAGCAAAATATACTGTACTTCACAGTAATGCTTGAATGCTTGCTTCAGTCTCGATCAGCGTCATCTGTGCTCATTGTGTTGGTGCAGTCTATAAACTGTATAAATAATGGGTTTAGCCTCCATTATATCACCTGTTGATTTGTGGAATTTGAATTTGAACCCTCATTATAGCCATCACCATTTTATTCTTATTAGCCAGACTCCCATGACCATAAACCTCTCAGACAGCAAGCTACAGCCACCTATTCATTCATTGATGGAAAAAGGTCATTGATGAGCATATTTAGTCATAGTTTTCATTCCAGATCCTTTCTGTGTGGGCGTTGCATGTTCTCCTGGTGTTTGTGTGGGTTTCTGCTGGGTCTCTGTTCACCATTAAAGACACAACATGTATCTTAGGGTTAATACTCCTGTCAGTGATGGGCCGTGGCTGCCCACTGCTCAGAGTGTGTGTGTGTATAGGATGAGAAAAATACAGAGGATCAATTTCCACATGGGATCAATGAAGTACTTCCTCTTCTTCTTGAAATGAACACTACTATCAAATAACAACTGGAATGCAATTAGCCTAATTTGAAAAGAGAGCAAAATGAACAAGCAAATTAACAATGTGGTGGGTCACAGTGGGTGAAATTAATACTGATGTTGTTTGTGGAGCTGTCTGGTAAACAAAAGCCTTCTCACTGCAACAACAACACTTTTTAAAAACAAACAAGGCAGCCCTCAAATCAGGAGAGCAGTCTCATTAATAACTTTAATGAAATGAGACACTTTTTCTCCACTTTAAAGACAAGTTAAAATTCAATCAGAGAGAGATAAACAAAGCAAGACTATATATATATAAACATATATATATATATATATATATATATATATATATATATATATATATATATATATATATATATATATATATATATATATATATAATGCCACTTATCCCCAGTGATGACATTGACATTGATAGACAGCTATAATTGAGCAGGTCATCTTGCTCCATTAAGAGAATGATGGACCCCCATTTCACTGCCCCCAGGGTTGGCCACTGATGAGAATTTCCCAGTAATAAGCAATATTAATTATATTTTAATTGGTATAAATGTCGAACTGTATGAGGAGTATAATGCGGAATAGGAGCCTAATGAAATAAGCAGCAGGCTTGTCTTACGCAGTTGATGGCTGCCTAATTGTTATTGATGCGTCTGAGAATTTAAAGTCAAGTTGAGCTATAGCCAACTGTTGCAACTGTTGAGGTTAAATATAGCACAGGTAATAGAAAGCCTTTCTAGGTTCACAGAAACAACTCAATCATTCAATACAGATATATTCAGAAGTATCCCTAGCACACTGTTAAAGTAAGAACGACAATGTAGAAATATTATCAAATACACAGCCATCTGGCATGCGTCAGTTCAGCTGAGCCTGCTGCTTGACATTTTATTCGTTCCTTGTAACTGCCAGTTTATTCTTGTCAAAATAACTTCCTTTCCCCACAATTCTATTTTGCCTTCTGCACTTGTTAGATTTTTTATTTTGGTATTTCTCCCTTCTCTCTTGATCTTTACAATGGAAACATTTCAGTTTCAGCTACAGGACTGACTAATTGTCATTTTACTGCACTGTTATCTATTCATATATATCAGAGGGTTCCCATGGATAATTGTGTGTAGGTCAAAGCTGTTATGCATTCTCTCCATAAGACATGTTAAAATTGTTTGCATTTGTATTTGCAACTTGTACTAATTCATACGCTGCTGTAGGAGTCTCATATATTTCCTTCATTCACACACATTCTGTACATGGCAAGTACTCACACACAGAACACATGTGCACACAAAGCATGCGACACATCTTGTCAAGCAGTATGAAATTCAACTTGTAATGTAACAATAGCTCCCTGCAGATTACCAGGGATTCCTCCAGGAAAGGTAAAAAGAGAGAACATATGCTGGATGACAGCTGCATTGGTTGCAAAGAGATGCTGCCTCACGACAAGTGCTGTTGACAGATAAAAAAAAAAAACATAATCTCCAAAGGTGCTATTTATGAAAAAAATGGAGAATAGAAGCATGTTAAGAAAGTGAATGGTATACAGTACATGTAAATGGTGCAGGGACAAACTGGGCTCAGATGAGGAGAATTCACTTCACTGCTTTACCTTTCAGCTTACATTAGTGTGGAACACTGTGCCATCAAAGCAATAAGCATTCCCTATAAGCTGCCTTTATTCTCAACCTTCAGACTAGATGTAACAAAAGCTGGAATATGTTGAACAACCCAGCTCCCTAGATTCTAACTCCTTTGCACTCTCAATCTATTTCTCTACACTTCCCATCTTCATTTAAGATGGATTTATTAAATGATTAATGGACTTTTAAGTGGTGAAACTAAACATACTAAACATAATTATTTATTACAACATAGATTCCTATTTTGTTTTGTAATTTGTTGTAAACTAGAAGAGCTGCTATTTCATTCAAATAAGATGATGAATATTTGAGTCTATAAGTGTTCATTTTTATTGTGTTTCAGTCGTATAAGATTTGTTCTTGTTCCCTTACAGGTGCCTGGCTACCGAAAAGAACAAGTTGAGAAGGGGCTGGATGTCTTTGGCCAACTCATTAACAACAAGGTCTTCCTACTGTGCTTTATTCGCACTCTGGAGGGTCAGCGTGGTTTCTCCATGAGGGATCGTGGCAACGTGGCCTCCCTTATCATGACAGTGCTGCAGAGCAAATTGGAGTATGCCACTGATGTTCTAAAGCACCTCCTGTCTGACCTCATAGACCGCAACCTTGAGAGCAACCACCCAAAGCTGCTGCTCCGCAGGTGAGAAGTTGGCATTAAGAAGAACTCCCAAGTTTAATTTGGGGTTCTTATAACTGTCTGACAAGTGCTCAAAGTTGCACAGTTGGTAGCGACCATTTTTTATGCATTGCTTAACACATTTTTTCTACTTCATTTTCCCTCTGATGAAAAGTCAAAGGGCCTGTGCTAAATATTGAACTACCACTACACACATGTATCTTATCGAACATACAAATATATGTTATATGGTAAAAGATAAGAATACAGTGGATATGCCACTTGGTCTTCCCCATCTGTGACACGTTTGGATTCTCTCATATGACCTTGAATTGCCTGCTCTCAGATACCAGAGTGCATTGCCATGCACATCATTAGCAAAAATAATTATGATTAATTAGCAGTGAATCCAATTTCAAATAGCTCAAGAGGAAAAAAATACTAATTTATGAAAAAATAGAGAAAGTGGGTAAAGCCTCCACTCTGGCACAATCACCATCCTCTCATGGATTTGTAATCACTGCCTTAATGGCATGCACTTCTACTTCCTGTCCTTGGTGATTGTTAAATGTGATGGTTGGTTACTTGAGTAAACCAGCTTTGATCACAGCTGTTGTTGTGTGTGATGTATATATATATATATATATATATATATATATATATATATATATATATATATATATATATATATATATATATATATATATATACACACACACACACATACATACACATGTGCACAAGCCTGTCACAAATTAATTTGTCCATCTAATTTCAATTAAAATTCAGATTCTCCCTCCAGCTAAAAACTCTCTCTGCCAGACACATGCATACAGGAATCATATATCATGCAGAGAGGACTCAAATTAATGTTGTTCATCGTACATTCCAGAAGACACTGGGCATATTCACCTCATGAAAGCCTGTTTAGACTCTACTTGGTGATGCAGAGGGAGATTAATGCTGTCTAGGCTGGAGGCATGATTAATTGCAGCCAGAGCTCACTAAACAATGGAGTAACCGCTGATCCTGGCAGTAGATACAACATAAGAGGTGGCGCATACAGCAGAGACAGGGAGAGGTAGTCAAGGACAATGGAGACACTTAAAGCTGTGTCACCAACTGAAGAACGTGGACTACTGAGGCATGGAGGCGGACAGTGAAATCAGCTCTTAGATCACATAGCGTATATGTCTCCGGAGCATTGTCAGTGGAGTACACAGATATTGTTGATTTATCTTGTCAGTAAAAGCTTAGGATATAATATGTTAAAAATGGTTGTAAAAATATTCTTAGTTGTTTAAATCTAAATTCAACACACCATCATTCATCACAATTTCTTTTCCAAATTCCTTCTTTTACACTCCCTTGTCCTTGCCATCAAGGGAGAGGGAAACCCCGGGAGGGATGCCATCACATTCAGCCAACACCGAGGAAGAGAGCACATGTTTACAACAAATGCACGCCGAGTTTGATTGCCCATTTGTCATACACATGATTGTGATGGGCACTGATCAGATTGTATTCATCTCATTCTTCCTCGGTGGATGCGCTCATTAGTCCTTCAACATCCCAGCATGCATTTCAGATGTGATGAGGCAGTGAGAGCAAGCTACGCCACCCCGTAGTGTGGGCTGACTGGCGTGTCCTTGGATAGCAGCTGAAAATAGCCCAGATACACGGGCACAAGTCTGTGAAGATGAAGCTTAATCTAGTCTCGGAAATATAGCACCTCTTCCTCCTTCCTTCGTCTCTTGTTCTATAGTTTCTGTCTTTCTTTCCTTTACCTGTTTTCTGTTATTCTTCCACACTATGTGCTTCTATTGCTTACCATTCATTGCTCTCTCCTCGATTTGTCTTCACTTCTGATGCTTTTGCTGCTTTTGTCACACCATCACTATCTTTATCTCTCTCTTCTTCTCTTCTCGCTCTGTCAATCTATATTCCCAGCTCTTCCTCTCTCCTCTTCCCCCCTCCCCTGTTTTTCTTGATTGCTAAATCAATGCTTAAAGTGCGTGAGCAGGGTGTCTCTGGCACAGCATCTGAGCACAGCTACCCACTGACTCCTCTTCCAAGAAATCTCTGTATGTGTGTGTGTGGTGTGTCTCCTCTCTCCACACACAAACACACATCCTTCCATCTGTCCCATCTCAACCTGTGCTGAAGCACAACCACCAGGCAAGCTAACTAACGAGAGCCTTCCACAACCATCTGTCGCTTTCCTCGCTGCATTCTCCTCCTTTAACTCCACTTCTTCCTCCATCCTTCAATCTCTTACTCGGCATTGAACACCACCATCCCTCTCCCAATCATGCAGAGCCTTTTCAGCCTTAAGTTTAGTTTGGCTGCAGTTGATGCGTCAAAATCATTTTGATTTTGGTCAAAAGATGAAAGCCCAATATGTTATTGTGTTGATCACAACCTCGATTTGGCTCGAGCAGGGACACACAGTTAATACACAGCACTAAAGCTCCTGTTTAACTGTAGTGTAATCTCTGTTGAAAGAAGGTTTGTTTTTATTTGTCCATATGAAACAAGAGAATAAGTTACAAGACCAACAACAATAGGTTTCTAAATGTGCACATGTACATCAACAAGTCTGTGTCAGCTATTGGCTGTCGCTGTGAGACTGTTGGACACATACGATGACCTCGGGCCTCGGTTTTCCTCACCCGGGGTGAGTGAGAAATGGTAATGATTTCTGACTTCAAGCTGTGCTGTTTTTAAATGTGACTAAAAACAGACAAGGCTCTCAGATAAAGTTATATGTTATGCCTTATACAAATATGTTCATCATTCTCCCTTGCTATATTATCTCTATTGCTATGTTAGTTGTTTTTTGCATCTTCTAATGGGAGAGGTTACCATTAAACATGCACTGGTTCCTAAAAAGTAATAGTTTTCCAGGATATTGAAGTGTCCATTTTCTATACAAATACAAATATAGCCAGCTTATATGTGAAATGTGTGTGATGAAGCACAGATTTCTATCCACCTTGCCACAGCAATCAGCAGGACCTAAACACTGCCAGGTTCCCTCTGCACTAGATCATTCTCAATGCCCACTGCCCCTCTGACCAGCTGCCAAGTAGGCAAGCCTGGCCATGCCAACACGCCACGGCACATTTCATTGCATTAACCCAAACATAGGTTGTGCTGTGTTTGAATAACAGCCGAGGAGAGGTTTGGAGAAGATTGTTTAAAAGTTGTAATACCAAGCACTAACGTTAGAACTTAAAGCAGCTCCGTCACAATGCCATTTTTATCCTTGGTCCCTGTAGACTGTGCTATGATTGAGAATGAGCATAAGCAAACTGGTGGGGCCGTGCCAAGACTCCTTATTACTGCAGGGCAGGCTCCCGCTTCCAGAAGCATGCACACACAAACACACTCACAATAGATACTAGTCAGCACACATAATCATTTCTGAATACATACACAGTGGGAATATTTGTGCTTTTTGTGTGCTTGACTTAAAACAGCTACACATTTGTCCACTCTCACAGACACAAAAACACTATTCAACAATACATTTCTTATGGTATGAATAGATCTTTTTTCTTTCGTTGCTTAATGAAGTTAATTTAGAGTGTTGATTGTAGAATACTTTTGAGTGTGTTAAGCAAACTAATCCGATTTTTCAAATGATGAGAAGTTCTTGAAAGTGAGTTGGAATCAACCACTTATTCAGTAACTTTATTTAGCTTGTGATGTAAAAAAAAAAAAAAAACGACACGGGCAGACTCAGCCAAATCATTTCTTCTCATTCTTTTCTTTAGTTTCCTTTTTCAGTGCTTTCTCTCTACTTCCTTCCCTGTGCACCTCCTCCTTTCTCCATGCGCCTTTCATCCCTTTGATAGATGGGCTACATTTGTGGAAATGGAGAGGATTTGGAAGTGTGTATGATTGCAGGGTCCAGGATTGGGCAGCCAGAGGGAGGGAGGAAGACAGCATGGACACATGAAAGAAAAGATCAAAAGTGACCTTGTTGACCTTTGGATCTGTGGATGGAGCAAAGGCGGGAGGGGTGGTAAAATAAAAATGTGGGCACAGTGAGAGGCAGGAAGTTAATCCCCCCCAGGTGTTCTGCCAGTGTTGGTAGGGGGTGCCAGGCCAGCCCACTGGCACAGTGGACATCACGCACCCCCCCATGTCTTAGTGTGGAGCCCCTCCAAGAGGCTGTCTGAAAGGGGAGGGGAGTTAGGGCTGCAGGTGGCAGACGAAACACTTGGACAAAACCTACACACACAAATAGGCACAATGGACACTAATCCTGAAATATTGATGCCTATGGTAGTTTCTCATTGAAAGCAAAGGGAGGGGTATGCGGGTGTATGTATGTGTGTGATGTGTTCTTGACAGATTATCCACACACCCCTGCTGCTGGCCACGAAGGTTGCTGTCAAAGGATATCCGATCCTCGCCTCAGCTCTTTCTCCCCTTGCCGCCACCACTGTTGTCATTATGTATGCATATTAGTCATTCACACGGGATCACTCGCACAGTGTTGGCCGAGGTCAACACATACACTCGGACGTACACACAAACACAGACACACACCATTTTGCCACACCAGTGGAGCATGGATGCCAGGCAGAGAAAGAGAGGGAGATGTATTCATTCACTTTCTATTGTGCACAGATCGAGTGTTAGTCCAATGAATAGGCAAGGGAGCGCTTGATAATGAGGCCAGTGTTAATACAGAGCCCTTCCAGCCCCTAACAACATCAATCCACTGGGATCAAATAAAGGCTTTTAATTGCTTTGCCTCATATTAAAACCCCCGCCACCGTAGACGAGCTGCCTTTGGCGTGCCTGAGCATAAAAGCCAACCGAAAGATTGTCTGAAAGGCCATAATATAGCATGTGCAAACGCTCTCGTAATTCATGTCGTAGCAATTATGTTTGTGTAACGAAAGCCTATTCATTAGCAGCGGTCAACATTTTTACCAGAATATTTGATGATGGTGTTGAATATTTATGATGGTAATAAGAGTGTGGGGGATCATATGTTCATTATGTGTCTGTCTTTTCTTTTGCAGGACTGAGTCTGTCGCAGAGAAAATGCTTACCAATTGGTTTACATTTCTCCTCTACAAGTTTCTTAAGGTAACTCCTTAATATTTTAACTTTAAACTTTCACTTTAGTTCAAATTGATCAAGATCGATGCACAGTTCTATATGGTAGTAATATAGAATTTGAACTAAAGCAGAACTGTGTTTGGGTATTATTACCTTCATGAATCTACACCACATGGGCTATAAACCAAAAGCAAAACTTGCTACTCCTCTCCACCCTTGAGTCCAGAAAAATGTCACCATCAACCTGTTTTTCTCCTCCATCTCTCTGCTCATCCCTTTACTGCAGCTGGGAGGAGAATAAAAACATTGACAAATGGCCAGTCTCTTCTGCTTGATAAACAGCAGTGTTTTTTTGGAAGGCAAGGTGGGGGTGGTTTCAAGAGTCTTTTATGGCATTTTTGGCTGTATATTCGTCAAAACTTTCTAAACCACTGGTTTTCTTTCAGCAAAGTTTATATGCAGTAGTGTGAAAAGGTGTTTGCCCCCTTCTTGATTTATTTTTTGGATGTTTTTCATACTTAAATTTAAATATTGGTCAAAGGCAACACAAGTGAACACACAATGCCGTTTTTATTAAGGGGAAAAAACTACACTACTACTACTGGCCGTGTGAAAAAGTGATTGCACCCTAAACCTAAAAACAGCAACAGCTACTTTCAAGCATTAGCGATAACTTGCAATCTCTTACAGTGCTGTGGGAGAATTTGGGTCCACTCATCTTTGCAGAATTGTTGTAATTCAGCCACATTGGAGGGATTCAAGCATGAAATGCCTTATTAGGTCATGCCACAGCATCTCAATAGGATTCAGGTCAGGACTTTGAATAGACCACTCCAAGTCTCCATTTTGTTTTTCTTCAGCCATTCAAAGGTGGACTTCCAGGTGTGTTTTGGATCATTGTCCTGCTGCAAAACCCAAATTCATTTCAGCTTGAGGTCACGAATAGTGGCGGGACATTCTCCTTCAGGATTTTTTGGTAGACCGCAGAATTCATGGTTCCATTTATCACAGCAAGTCTTCCATCCCTTGAAGCAGCAAAACAGCCCCAGACCATCACACTGCCACAACCATATTTTACCGTTGATATGAGGTTATTTTTCTGAAATGTGGCAATTACTTTTCGCTTGATGTAATGAGACACACACCTTCCAAAAAGTTCAATTTTTGTCATGTCAGACCACAGAGTATTTTCCCAAAAGCTCTTTTTGTCTCAGAACTCTGCCATGCAGGTAATCTTTGCCCTGTCTCTTTCTTATATTGGAGTCATGAACACTGACCTTAACTGAGGCAAGTGAGGCCTGTACTTTGGTTGTTGTTGTTGGGTCTTTTGTGACCTCTTGGATGAGTCATCACTGTTGTTGGGGTAATTTTGATTGGCCGACCACTCCTGGGAAGGTTCACCACTGTTCCATATTTTCACCATTTGTGGATAATGGGTCTCGGTGTGGTTCACTGGAGTCTCAAAGCTATAAAAATGGCTTTATAATCTTTTCCAGACTGATAGATCTCAATTACTTTCTTTCTCATTTTTCCTGAATTTCTTTACATATCAGCATGATGTCAAGTTTTTGAGGATCTTTTGGACTACTTTACTTTGTCAAACAGGTCCTATTTAAGTAATTTCTTGATTGAGAACAGGTGTGGTGGTATTCAGGTCTGGGTGTGGCTAGAGAAATTGAACTCAAGTTTGATATATACAGTTAAGTTGTATTTTAACAGGAGGGGCAATCACTTTTTCACACATGGCCATGTAGGTTTCGACATGTTCTCTCTTAATTAAAACCTTCATTTAAAAACTGCATTTTGTCTTCACTTGTGCTGTAGTTTGGAGCATAATGTCCATAAGTTTTGTCCAGCATTGTTGGAGGACATTTCAAAGAGCAACATCTTAGTCGTTTTTCTTAACTTTTGTTAAACTTGTAGGTACTGTCACTATACAGAAATTTCTTCAACATTTTCTTTCTTCCTCATAACTTTTTCTACGTCTCTCTCTGCCCAAATCTTGCAGGAGTGTGCAGGCGAACCTCTCTTCTCCCTTTTCTGTGCCATCAAGCAGCAGATGGAGAAAGGCCCCATTGACTCCATCACAGGAGAGGCACGCTACTCACTCAGTGAGGACAAGCTCATCAGACAACAGATTGACTACAAGACGCTGGTAAGGAGTTCACCTGCCCAGTGTTCCAAGGGCTAAAAGGGGAAACTTAATATGCTTTCAGGGACAAGATGAGAATAAAACGGGTGGTTATGGGTTGTCGGTCAAGAGATGAGCACAGACATAAAGTTGTCGTTGTCACGCTTGACATGGAGGGGCCACGGGAGTGACGACCTTACTTCCTGTTGAGACTGGAGCTGTCAAATAAAGGAACAGGGCTTCGGGATGAGGAGGAAGGAAAGAGGTTATGCATGTATGTGTGTCTGTACATGCATGTACTCTCCTTCTGGAACCTCACATTCACGTTAGTCTTTCGCACTTTCTTCTTTAATGTCTTTAATGTCACTCTCTGGGAGTACAAATTTGCATATTTTGCAAACTGAGATTGAAAATAACAAAGAAATGTCCCAGAAATTAGCTTTAAGTAGCATAGCAGAATCACCTGTTCTCAGTTCACCCCCACATTGTTTTTCTAATATAGATGTGTAGAACAGTACATATTTAAGAGGAATTTTGAATTTGATGTGTATACTTAAAGTACATATTTGAGAAGATGAATGCACATTTACCCTTTCATTTGTAGTTTGTTTTTGCACTTATAATATGGGTATGTCCACCAATAACTGAAGGCAAACACTGAAAGTACTGTTGAATATCAGAATAATTGTATAATTAACAGGTTTACTGTTATCAAATTAGGTAGCTTTCTCTGTCTGATTGCTGTCTCTTTTCAAGCTGTGAGGAAAGAGCAATTTCCCTGGAGATTTTTTTGGACACAATTCTCTCACAGTCCCCTTTGGCAAACACAAAATTGTTACTCTTCCATTGAGTACTATTCCACAGTGCAATCAATATTATAACATAATACACAAAACCTTTTTTCTACCAAGTTGAAGATATAGCAGACTTTTTATTGTTTACATCAGAATAACCTTGAAAATGTCAAACCCCAAATGATGTAACTCTTTTCTGTTGCAGTTGAACATAATCCAAGGAAACCTATCAATAGATAACCAGAAATGGTATGTTTCTATTTTTGCTTACAGGTGGTGAACTGCATCCATCCAGAAAATGAGAAGAGCCCAGAGATCCAGGTGAAGGTCCTGAACTGTGATACCATCAGCCAGGTGAAGGAGAAGATCCTGGATGCTATCTACAAGAATGTCCCACACTCGCACCGCCTAAAAGCCTCTGACATGGACCTGGGTATGACTCATCATGTCAAAACATGTCATCAATAAATCATATGAAAAAAGAAATCCAGATGAAAACAAAAATACCATATGATAGTCCTTTCAAGTCCTGTCACTTTATGGCTGTGCTGTCACAGTTGTGTGCTTTGTGTTTGTTGATAATGGGATATTTATGATGGTATATTTTAGGGTTGTAGTTAATCTCACATCCCTGTAGTTACATTTATATTTATGTAGTGTTTCCCATCTGCCTAAAAAGCAGGCAGATTAGAAACCCAAAGATTTTCAGTAAAGCCTCCCCAACCCAATCAGCCCCTCTTTGAAAATACCAGTCTTCTTAGCTATCGAGAGGTAGCTCTCTTTTAACCACTGGAGATTTTACTTCCTGGCTCTATTAGCTCAGATGTCTAAGATTGGTCTCGCCTCTCCCCAAACATCCAATCAATCGACTCTCTTGTCGACTGGCGTCTGAGACAGATGATTGATCAGCTAATCAATCAAGATGCTCAGTGATCTTTTCCCTACAAAATACTTTTCCTAGACTTTTCTTTCTGACCTTCTGTAAAAGCAGGATAGGATATGAAGGAGTGACTCTATATATATGAATACAGGCCCCTGTTGCCATTAATTCCTACAGACTGCTATAGTATGTACGCATTTGACCAGAGTTGTATAATTGCATTTCAAGTCCATTAAAATCTATTAACAAATCACTTAATTGCAAGATTCAATTATTCTATCGCAAGTTAGCGGAGGGCTAAACAGAAGTTAGGTGTGGAAGCTCTATGGGCACCCTTCAGCTCTCACATAAAATGCATCACTACCAGTGCACCAGCATGGGAATGTCACCACTGACAACAGATTGAAAACTCTGGGACAGCTTATTGTGAAATACAGAGAGAATTGTCTGGCATTGATGGACTTAAGTCAGCATTGTGTTGGCAAAAGCTTGGATATAATGTATGTTCATTTATTTGTAAAGGTCTGTCTCTCCAGCTTTAAGGGCCCTCTGTTTTGAGAAATGGGTGCAAAGATGTACCTGCTCTAAAAAAAAAATCAGGGGGTTCTGTACACATCCATGCATGTGAGCATAACAATGTTATCCCCAATCGTTTGTTTGCCTACAGGCTGCCTCTATAGCACACACCATGCTTTTTATAATTTAATATTGTCAGATAGAATTTCTAAGCCCCTGTTGTGTGTTTGTAATTGCATATTTATAACCAACCCCCGATCTAAGATGGGTTGAGTGCATACCATAGGGAGTCTTCCTTTGTGATAGCTAAGTGAAAAGATCGGTTTAGCCTTTTGACGACACTCCTGGATAAAATTGTTTTATGAGCCCCATTGGGGAGGATGTGTGTTCTGTTATTTTTTTATTATAAAAGGGAATTGAAAATTGTCAGATTTAGCTGGCCACTCTGTATGTATGTAATTGTCTGTATTATTAAAAGAGAGAAAGAGCAAGCACTAGCTTGAGCTGGCGAGTGAACACAAGTGACGTGTATGGAACATAATATTTTGTCAATAATATTTATTATTTATAAGACTTGTTGCAGTAATTTGTATTTCTTGGTCTTGTGCTATTCAGTTTGACGAAACAGGCCTCCCCATTTGATTTAACTATTTTGTAACACTTTCAGGTGTTTAATGAATGCAGGTATTTTGAATGGCTCTCATAATCTCTGAAACATTCACACAAACACATATACACAGACTGATTGTAATGCCCGATAAGGATAATAGGATTTTAGCAGGCCTGTCCTGAGACAGATTGGCCAAGAGGGTTGTTATCCGAGGTATTGTTTTTAAAGACCCCTTTGCTGCAATCCACAGTCCCCTGCAGGGCCTGTGGGAAGATAGTGCTGGAAAACAAAGAAGCTAGGCCCTTGTATGTTTTTTTTTCTATCAGTGCCAGCAGGAAATGTGTATCATGCATCTCTGTGGAGTACAACAGTCACCTTCAGCCTTCCATACACTCCCTAAATCCCTTATCTCCTTGGTTATGAGTGAGTTCATAATGCAGGTTCACACACACACACTGTTCTCCTCCTCCTAGCTAGGGACCACTGGATTTGGGAATCGGGGTGATCTCTGTTTCCTCTGGGTTCACATGAAGTTTATTCTTTTATTTATTCCTCTCTGTCCCCCCACCCCCACCGCGTCATTTGTTCACTGAGCCTCGACTGGAGATGGGTACTCATTTACATCTTTATGGGAAGATATACTTTATAGACAAAAACAACAGGAGAATCTTTATTTCTGCAGATTTTTCAGATGCTAACACAATTTTTGTCGATCCTCCAAAGATGGGCCTCATCATGCACCTCAGTGATTGCCGCTTTGTTTTCCGGTTTGTGATCAGAATAGAGATGACAGTGGCCAACACAAGTGGGAATCTCAGCCAAGAGCACAGACACAATAATGTATTCATAAAGCCCATAATATCTGCAGAAATAGAGGAATCATCTACTTGTTTGTTTTCAAGATGGCTTTTTTTTCACTTATCATAGTGGTGCTGGGGTTGTGTAATACTTTTCTATCTAGCTTTTACACGTCTGCCCATCCTTCTGTCTGTCTGTGGTCTAGTAATCTGGTAGTAAGGTCATTTAACTGCTTTGCTTTCCCTGTTTAAACAAAAGACAATGTCATGTGCATTAGAGGTTAATTGTTGAAAACAATGGAAAAACAGTTATTTACACTCTGAGTAAGCTGCGGCTTTACATTTGCAGATTTCTAGGAGAACAGGGAACAACAGTGCCTTCAGAGAACAGAATATAAGGGTCAGTGTGAGATGGAAAAAGAAATGCACAAGCCCTGGGCATAAAGCTTTAATCACACCCATCGATTAAACGAGTGAAAAAGATTGAAAGGAACAAAGAAGGAGAGCTTTGTTCTAAAAAGAGAAGAGTGGCGATTAATTTAACTCTTCTGTTATTACTGTCTTTCACAACTGCCATTTGTCTTTTGGTTACACATCTCTGACTCTCTCCTATAGCCGTACCCTAAGATATGTTTTCATTTATTTATTTATTATTTTATTTAATAATTTTATAATTTAATACTTTTTAATCCCCGGGGAGACATTGGATTGCAGCCAGTATACATTTACACATGCAGCCAGTATACATTCAATACATACAATTGAGTCCAAGCCATGTATATAATATACCAGCAATTTACCAGCAGTTAAACCTAATGCCATCAATAAAAAAAGCCTTGTCAACCTATAGTTACTCTCCTTAACATCATAATTTATTTTACAATCAAACTCTTAAAATTTGGCTCCAAATCCTAAGGGTATGTCTGTAGTGCCAATAATTTTCTTTTTGAAGTAGTGATGTGCCTGAAACACACCACAGTCTCTTAAAAGGGGATATCCAGCATAAGGACAATTACCTAAATCCATAGTTTTTTGTTCCAAAGGCATTAAAGAAAACACCCAGAGAAGCTGGTCAAAATGGTCAGAGGAGACAAAAAAATATAGTATTTTCAATGAAGTTGTGCTGCCTGAACATGAATGGAAATACTCAGTTTTTCTTTTTTTGTCAATGGCAGAATGGCGACAGGACCGAGGACCGCGCATGATCCTGCAAGATGAGGACGTCACCACAAAGATTGAGGGTGACTGGAAGAGACTGAACATGCTGTTCCATTATCAGGTATGCCCATTACTGCACTAAACCTATTGTAGTGCCCATTTGTAAACCAAAAAACAAATATAACCTTTAACATAGCAACTTACAAAGTAATTAATGTTTTCTTAGGGTCCTTGTTTGTGCGAAAATAGTTTTTAAAAATCCTTTGAATTAAATTGACTAAGGGCTTTAAAGAGCATTTAAAAGTACAAAATATAGAAATTCAAATATAGCTTGATAAAAATGCTAGGGGAAATTAGCAGAGCCTTCACATCATCTGTTTGTCGCTTATAATAGATTTAGATAATTTACTTGAAGAGATTTAAATCTTTTGGAAGTGAAAGATGTTGTCATTTTTAACATTTCATTATTTTTCATGAGTTTTGCACAGAAAAGGTGCAGAACATGCCTCTACGACATTTAGAAATAATGGTGGTAAGCACAATGTAGAGACATAACCAACAAGAAAGAATGGCCTTTTCTTCTGCATTTTTACTTATTTTTCTCTTTTTTGTTATCACCTCTCTAAATCTACACTATACCAAGCTATATCTGCTGACATCTCAACTCACCCTCTCCACCTTTTCCTTTTAAGGTTGAATGACCTGATGATCTACACTAAGCTTCAAAACTGTCAATTGACAATTCTGTCGAAGTACCATTTAGTGATGGAAGTTCTCAACTGACAGGGACTCCATACATACACACACACACACACATACACACACTCCCTACTCTATCAGGTGGAGGGGGAATGAGGCAGGGCTTGGAAGGGAAGTGACCAACAACAGAGAGAGTAATCCCTTATGTGTGGAGAGGGCTTGTGATACGATCTGATGTCCTAGCCAAGTGTCATCTTCTTTCTGATATGGATTAGTGGTGGCATAGATTTCATGTATAGAATACACACGGGGGTAAGAACGGTTTATAATAATGTTTTAATTATACAGATTTATTACCGGGCATGACAACACACACAACATACAAAGACATCTTGCCCATTAATCACACAAATGCTCTCATGTGGAGAGACAGACAAACATATTTGCAGGTGTTGTGCATCTCATGAGCAGTGACTGTCCTTCAGGCCAACCAGAATGAGTTTGGCTGGAAAAACAGGGTTGCTTTGTAAACATGGTGTTAATAATTCGAGCAGCTAAGCAAGCAGCCACAGTCCCCTCCAAGTCCTAAATTAAATGTCAGCAGCAGCAAGTGTCAACAGGCTTGGAGTATGAGACGCCGGTGGAATGGATTAAGGAGCTGATTCAAATCGAAGATAAGATAATGAAGACAGAAGTTAATTCATTTTTGCAGGCCAGGGAATAAGGGTGTCTTATCCTTGGCAGACCAAAATAAGGTCCCACTCCTATCTACTCAAAATTTGTCAGGAGGCGAAGCAACAAGCAAGAAATGAGGGGACACTAAAAACAGATTTAGCTTTCAGTGAAAATAACCTACATCTCCATTCTTTGTGTATACTGCTTTATTTCATTTAAATGTTGTGGCATATGTTCAAATTCAGTCTTCATAGGCTTGTTTTTGTTGCTTCAATAACCAAATCTATGAATGCACTACAGTATAATTGACCTTAGGATGCTCTCCAGATGTGTTTTGTTTGTCTTATTAGTGACTCATCTAACCGACCAAATACACTCAACGTAATGATGTGCTTTCCTTTATTAAACTAATATGGTTTGATCCTCCACCAGCCCAACTCACCCTCTCTCTCTGCCTTCAGTCAAAATGTGACAGTTTGCATCATAAACTGAGTGAAATGTTTTATTTCCTGTTCAGAAAAAAACATCACATAGTGGCTACAAGCAGAAGTATGGCATTTTCCATATCAGATCGTTCTGTCTTATAATAAGAGACATTTCTCTCTGCCTCCTTACTTTCAGGAAACTGTGCTCTGCTTTCTGTCTTTGTCCTCTTCCAAATGTTATTCGCACAAATGGCACTCCTCCCTTTTCATTTCATTATGCCCCATTGTACTTTGCTCGTTTTATATCCATTCAACACATAAGAGCAATGATCAGGGAGCGTGCTTAAGGGTGTTGGAGAGCCGGGGGCTACTCACAAAGGAATAACAAGATCTGCCCTGCGGGCCTCCTGCTTACAATGATATAAACATATTATGCATAAGAAGCAGATTGAGTGACTGGGTGAAATAATGTAGTGATACAATCTTAATAAAGCCCACGCTCTCAGACACACACACACAGAAGGCCCTCCCATCCACCCACACTATGATAGAGATCACTCCAATTAACCCTGCCTTGCCCTGCAGCATGCTAGGCAGATTATGTAGAACACTAGTGTGCATGTGTGTGTACGTCTGTATAGTGTGTATGCAGTTGCACAGCTGGGACAGACTCCATCCCAGCTGTATTAATTGAATCATGTTTGGCAGACTGGGGAAGGAAGGCAGGATTGACTTATTCATGCGTTTATACACACATATTTACACATAGAACAACAGAGACCCACACACACACTGCTGGATACTTTATACCTTCATACACACTTACTACAGAGGCCTATAGAGGAAAGGTATTACTAAATGGGGCAGTGGGACATCCCCCCACACAGGCCTAAGCTCAGCTATCCTCACCTTCCCTCTGTCAGTCATCATGTATGTGTGGGCTGATTGGAGCACATCTGGGTAATAAGATATTCTCATTTTTTCCACATGAAATCAGAGTATTTGGCAGGAAATATAGAAAGTGACACTAACACAATGATTTATGGGTTTTCTGATTGGTTGTGTTTAGTTCAGCCCTAATGAAAGTCAAAAACTGTGCCAAAGGCTTTGGTGGAATGGTTGTAAATGGTTATGTACATAATATTCTGTGTGGCTGTGTGTTATGCAGGTGCCTGATAATGCAGTAATGGCCTTGGTTCCCAAGCAAGTTACAGCCTACAATTCAGTAAACAACTCCACTGTGTCTCGGACTTCTGCAAGTAAATATGGTAAGCTGACTTGTTTCTATAACTCAAGTTTTGGGGTGTATAGAGTCAGATGGGCTAAACAGATCGAAGACTGGACACACTGGTAGGACATGTGTATATATTACAAAAAACTCAAAAAAATTTTAATGTTGTTTTACATAGAATGAAAACAGACATTCAACATTTCTTTTTGACAGATATGGATTAATGATTAAGAAGGGTAATTTCAGTACTCTTACTAACAAATAGAGTAATATTGGAGAAGTTAAAGGAAAAAAAATGTTCTAGAGGGGAAATCTGGTGATAAGCATCCACAGGACAAGTGGAACAGACTAACAAATATGAGACACAATTTGAGGATCTGAAAGGATTTCTAAAACATAACAAGAGACGAAATAGACTCTTTCCTCTGTTGTTCTGGCCTCTTGAGACGCCAAAGTGTGTCCTTTCATCCTTACATGTGCCAGTTTTTTTTTCCACCTGTCCGTCTGCTCCACGTCTCCTTGAACCTGAGAAACCATCAAGTTAGTTGCTGATCAAAGGGCCAGCCTCACTGGCCACAAACACTTCAGACACATCAAATGTGGTGCCACATTATTAGCATCGCCTCATCTCCATACGGTCTCACCTCTTCTTTCTGGCTCCAAATTAGACCAGATAGGACAAGGTGAGTGGTGCAACGAAAAGGGAGGATGCCAGGAATATCTCCCACCACGTTTTTATAAGGGACGAGCTTCAAACAAACGCATGAGCCACTTCACAACCGGTGTGGTACTTGAGAGTGACTTTGAACTCAATGCATGTACAATGGCAAAGTAGAGAAGATAGAAACTGAATTTAATATAGCTGCTGAAGAGGAAGAGGGGTGAACAGGAGAAAAAGTTATGGAAAAAGTATAATGATTGGTCCCATATTGATGATGGTCCCATATTGTTCACTTTTCCTGTTTTTTTTTTTACATTTTAATATTCCTAACAAGATATATTAAGTATAAAGCACCAAAAACGAATGTCAACATAGTCAACAAGTTTCTCTCTGGAACTGTAGAACAGGTTATTTTGTGCCTGCCTCATTATATTAATTCTTCTCTGACGGGCTGTGTGCATTTATCTGTGGATTTAGTATTTTTGAACATGGGATGTGTTTATGCATTAAAATCTAATTTTCTACACTATGAGAACCTTCTACAATATGGGACCTTTTGTTACAAACAAACATTATGTAACATGTTGAGTCAGAATGAAAAGACAAACCTTTGGATTTGAACTTTTGATGTAATGTTTCCATCAAAAACCACACTGAGTGTAAGATGGATCAAAATAGAATATTTCTATTACTCATGTGTATCCCAGATTCTGTTTCAAACTCAGCCTTCTGACTTCTTGAATAAATGATAAACACAAAATGAATGCGATACCTACTTTTGCTTTACGTAAGGATAGACTCTGCCCACAGTCAGTAGAGGTAATACCAAGTTGACAGCCTTGTAGCAAAGATTTGACCCAGGTTGCACACTTACAGTTAAATATTACTCACTGAAGTCCCCTATAGGAGACACGGACACAAAAATTTCAGTCAATCCTACTGTAATCTCACATATACGCACACATATACACACACACACACACTCTTTATATCTGATGTGTCCAGCAGTTTTAGCTGTAGACTCTTCCTACTTTTCTCTCTGGACAGATTGATTTCTGTCACTGTGAAAAACACTCGTTTTTTCACACATCTCTCTAAACCGCACCCACTGATCAATTTTTTTCACACTGTGTAAACATTCATTGAGCAATGTGTTTGGAAATGTCAACGCCACTCCAGCCATTGGGTGGGCCATACATATTTCATTTGGCCTTGACACCTGTTCGATTTTGTGTCAGCTAGCGATGCCGTCTTGTCCCTAGGAGAGGTAGCCATGAAAAATTAACAATGCACACTTTCTTAAAGTTTTATATCCAATCTCCCAGAATTGTAAATTGGTAGCCAGAAGCCAAAAAACTGTATTCTGCAGCTGTGATATTTAGGGTAAGGCTTTCCTTGTCTCTTTTGTGCAGTAACAAACTTCATGACTAATTTGTCTCTGTACTTGTGATGCCACAGTGTGATTGTTTTGTTTTTTGTAGCTTTCTTTTCACTTCCCAGTCTGTTGGGATAGTTTGGAATGTGTTTTTGTTTCATCAGCATCCAGTCTGAGATATGAGTTCTACATAAACTACACGTTGTTCCTCACAGAGAACATGATCAAGTACACTGGAAGCCCTGACAGTCTCCGATCCCGTACTCCCATGATCACTCCTGACTTGGAGAGTGGCGTCAAGGTTTGGCACCTGGTGAAGAACCATGAGCACGGAGACCAGAAGGAGGGCGACCGTGGTAGTAAGATGGTCTCAGAGATCTACCTGACACGACTTCTGGCTACTAAGGTGAGTCATCAGTGTTGTGGAAAATTTAGCATTCAATGCCGAAATAACTCATAATGATTCATCTTGCAGCCTATCTTTAACATTTACCCTAAATTTATCATTTATTTACATAGGAAACATTTGCAGAGCATATGAAGCATATGACTTAACAACTCAAGACTAAAGTAGAGTTGAGCTCACTGTCCCAATAGCGCATGTGAATTTTTCATGAGGCAGTTGTTCAGGTGAAAGGTTAAAAGGTCACTATAGCTGCCACCCTGTATTACCGAGACCCAGTAAAGCTTTACTTTAGTGGAATAGTCATGTTTACTTTGGATGAGTCATTTCAGTGAAAAGGATTATTCAAGTATATTCCATCCTCCCCTCAGGTGAGAAAGAGAAATTAGATATTTTCCTTCTTTTCCTCTTTTCATTACTGTTGCATTGAATTGACATGGCAGCATATCAAAGTGGTAAAGGAGGAAATACCTATGAAGCTAGTGAAGGAGTTTCTGTAATAACAAAAAAGATCAGACAAAAATAGAAAAAGCTATAAAAGGAGTCTCTTTGAATGGCCTCAAGGAAGAAAGCTAAAGCAAAGTTAATTTGGTTTGGAGGGAAATGTGATTTTGATCTAACAGCTAATGCAAACTACCGATCCACTCTGTAAGAACCATCTCCCTATTTTTTCATCGACATCTATTCTATAAGACACAGACAGTCAGGGACAATTTTAGAATGTTCAGACTATAATTAATTGTTTTGTTTTTTTTTATAATGCACCGCCCACCTTCATTTAGCAGTTTAGACAACATCAGCTCAGTTCTGTGTATTTAATTGGCAGTAGTCTAAAAGTGCTTTCATATCAGTTCAGTTTAGTTCAGTTAGAATGAACCAGACTGAGACTGATTAAAATGTGTTTTCTGGTCTTTTCTGAAGCTGATTATGGTCTAGTTTGATGGATCTGGATGCAACCAATGTATTTCATAATAATAGATGTTTTGCTGTTCAAGGGACTTCTTTGTCTAATTGTCTAATTTCTTTGACAATATTTGTCACTATTCATAAAAATCAGTCAATCTGCAATCTAATAAAATTAATAATCATCATAATTAAGCATTTCTTCCTAAAACTTTGTGACCTTTTGTCAAATGTAAAACATAGTAATCATGGCCTTGACAAACAGCAACTTTTCTTCTGTTTATACCTGAGAGAACAAATGACTAGTAATGCACAGATGTTTAGGTAGAAGAGTAATATCAGATAGTCAGAAGATGTAGATAACTTATAATAAAGTGCAAGAGTGGTATAACTGCCTATACAGAATACTAGCAGAATAATTCTTCCAATTATTATTATTCCTTTCGGTTGGTTTTGATTAAACTGATAATGGATTTTAGCTGAAACACATTTTCCCACAATAAATAGAAGACTATTAATCTGTGATTGCCAGTATTCAGTTTCACTTTGCCGCAATCGTTGACCCAATACAGTGTTCAAGACCAGGACATGTTGACGCCTCTACTTTTCACTCTGTTTAAAAAAAAAAAAAGGCAACGAGATATGAAAGAAACTAATAAATAAACAGGCTGGAAACTGCAGAGTAAGCGGTAGGAGGTAAGATGGAGCAGCTGTCACATACTGTATAGCCCTTCACACACCTACACACATGCGCACATGTCACCTCTCTGCCCCTGTCAGCCACTCTATTTCCCTGCCATTATCCCATCCCACAGTGCAGGAAGGTGGCTTCTGGCTGCAGACTGCACATCATCTTTGCAGATGGATTGTTTTTGTGAAATAACCAGTTTATCTTGGCTGGCCATCTCTCTTGGTGAGGAATGATTGGCCAGACAGGCAGTGTAATTGACTGTGTTTGGCTTTCACCTTGCCAATAAATACCTCTCCCTGGCAACGCTGCTGACGTCTCTCATATTAGCTCCATCAGTGTCACTTTGACTGAGTGTGGGTACAGGGCGTGTTCCTGTGTGTTGAGGGGTACAGGGAAGGATTTTCTCTCCTCACTTGTGCACTCAAGTGTGCATGTGTGCATCTGTACTTCACTGTGTTTCCCTCTTTAACTCTCTATTTCTGCTTCAGCGCTACCCCCAATGTTCAAATTGTTTGCTTTCCTCTGATTTCTATGTGGAGGCAGATGGCATCAAAACATCCAGATGACACATTGTGTTTAGAGTGCGGTCTAATGACAGGGTAGATGGTCGTGGGGGGGATGTGTTGGCAGTTTCAGCTCTACTGGGGAACAAGAGAGCCCTATGATGATGACAGTGTTGATGCAGAAGTCCCCTCTGAGATAGCAGATGACGTAAAATGTCACAGCCTCAGCACTTGTAAGCACACATGGGTTTTGGTATCCACGCACACATACATGAAAGCACATACAAAACATAAGGTATTCCCTTGCCAGATAATGCAGACTGCCACTTGGAAGGCACATGGGCTTGATATAGAGATATGTGATTCTATCTTCATAGAAAAATGATAAGCTGTCAGGAATGAGGGCCACATTAGAATTATAGTTGTGATTGTCAGACTAACAGGATTCCCTCCTCCCACTCTCTTCTACCTCTCACGACTGTGATTCGGTCAACCCACTCCAACCCAAATTGGATTTTTATTTGCCGGTGCCTGTACACACCTCATCTGCCACACTCAATGGCCTCTTTTCCTGATAGGAAACCTCTGTCATTTCATTTCAATCCTTTCGCTCTCACGTTTTCTCGTGCATCCCATCAACTCATTCTTTACAAGAGGATTAGATTCTCTCACTCTCTGTCCCTCCACTCTCTTTTCCACCTCCTCCTTAAAATCACCAACATTTAATCAAATTAGGGTCAATGGTGCAGTGTGGGAGCTAATCCGGCCTCACAAAGAGGCTTAAGAGATGTGCCTCCTGTTCCCAGATATTATAAAAGTCAGCTGTGAAATAACAATTTCCCCCATCAAAGCAGCAAGCAGATTTAGAGGCCAGGTCTGTCAGATAAAAGTCAGACATAACGCATAGGAACACGGGGACAAAGTGACATGCACTGCACCACACACTTACTCAAGCTGGTGCCAATCTGTCGACAGCATTAGGCATTGGTATGTTGCAAAGTTTGTTAAACGGTGACAAACTCATCCATTGCCTTTTTTATAATTCCATACAGGTTTCTATTATTGGTTTTATTAACGCTTTATTAATGACTTCCTGTTTAGCACTGAAAAACTGCAGTATCCTAGAAAGTAAGATGCCTTTATAGAAGTTTATTATAAGCTGTATGTAAGATGCAAATTATGAGTGACTGATAAATAAAAATCCTGTCTCTGTGTAAACTTTTTGTTTGTGTCTCCTCATCCTTCCTCTGTAGGGTACGTTACAGAAGTTTGTGGACGACCTGTTTGAGACTATCTTCAGCACAGCCCATCGAGGCAGTGCCCTGCCACTGGCCATCAAATACATGTTCGACTTCCTGGATGAGCAGGCCGACAAACACAACATCCATGACCCACATGTCCGACACACATGGAAGAGCAACTGGTGAGTAGAATGGTTTTGGAATGTGAATAACTGCAAAACAAAGAAACATAATGAGACATAATGACCTCAGTTCATGAACACACTGCCAGACCCCAAAATCTTGAATGTTAATGTGAAGAGAAATACTCAAATTGCTGCATTATTTTGATACCACTATTGTGCCTTTGTCTCCATGTTTGGCCTTTTCTTATTATATTTCAGCAAATCTCACATGGCATCGCACTGATATTGCCCTGTGTCAGTGCCAAGCTTCACCACACGTTTCTTCCCTTCCTAATATCCATTAACCACAGGGGCGTGTAATCTTCATTAAAGCCAACCACAAGGGGCTAATCCAATTGGCTGCCAAGAGTCTCCGTCTATTATCATGGATAACTGGGCCAAAAAACGCCTGTCACTGTGGAAGTCACCATAGTGACAAATGTACGCTCCCAGGTGAGGGAAGTACAACTCTAAATTAATATCCGCTGATTAATTTAGACCATATTGACCTCTGTGAGCTCAACTTAAGAGGTTGGTAGGGGTTAAATAACCAACAGTGCACCAGAATGTGGTGAGAAGACAAATGAAAAGGTGAAAAAAAGGAAGTGAACTCTGTGGGAGTTAAACACACACTAATATCTCATTAGCCTCCTGGCCTCTGCCAAGATCCCAGCATGCATCACTCAGGCCCTGGCCCAGCAAAATCATAGAGATGGGAGGATAAAATTGAAGCATGTCAAGGGACAAATAGATAAATGGGGGAAAGGCTGAAGAAGAGGGGAAATATTATTTACTTTACATTTCCTAGTTTTGGTCCTTTTCTGGATCTGCATTATTGGGCCATTTGCAGTGTGTGTTAAGTGTTCTGAGAGTACGGAGCTCTCCTACATTATATTTTAATGGAATGGGCTCTCACTAGAGGGCTGTGAATGAATATCAATTTATCATAACATACCCTCTCAAAAAGCTACTTAAATTGCACACAACACTTGGTGCTGATGCCACCACAGATATCTTCTCTGTGTGGGATGTGCATATGCCCTATGTCTTTACCTCTCACTGTGTGCACTTACCCATAAACTTTAATTGTCTCAAAAGACTGCAATCTTGCCTGCAACGACGACTTTATTTTGTGTGATACTAGAGGATAATAATACCAATGCCCCTTCCATGCTGGGCCCCTGTCCCATTAAATCTACCAAGCCCATCGTCATCATACACACCATTAACTTCAACTCATCATGACAGCCAGGGACCCCAGTGCTACCCCCACTTACCATTCAGGGCTTCCCCACCATCAGAGCTCTCCTGTTGTTTTATTAATACAAGCTTTATGCTGATGAAATGAGGGTTTCAATTGCATATCCCAAACTGAAATTAGATAGGTGATCATTTTTCTATCTGTAATAAATTGAAAATGTTAGATTTCTGTAATATTGGAACAAGACCTGAAAACAACCCTAAGATGGCAACCAGGATTTATTGTAACCCATGACATTTTCTTTGACCTCTTACAGTTCAAGGTCATTGTTCAAAAGGCTTTAGTGATAGCAATAGTACTAACACATCTGTCTATTAATCTGTCTGTGTTAATGTTAAGCTCTTTAAAGTGAATTTAACTGTGCAAATTTAAATTTGGTTAAATTGTTATATTTTTCTTCATTATCTGAGAGTTTTGATGTGTATTTTTATGCATGTATGGTAAGTGTCCATGTGTGTATGAGTCACCGGCTCCTAAAACATCTCCAGATAATATCTTTTGGATTAGCATCAGTGTGTGAAAGTCTCCTCTTATTGTCACTATTCTGTATTTGGTGTGTATATATCTCTCTGTATGGCTCGTTTGTTGTGCAAAACTGGCACACAAACCTATCTTGTCTGCTTGCAGACAATCTCAAAACCCATCGGCTTTTGTCTGACGACCGATTAGCCTCTAGGGGCAAGTGCCAATATCGCAGTGATTCTGTTGGAGCCAGCAGATATCCTGACAAACTCTGAGTCCAGAGATAAAAGCTAATAAGCTAAACGAACTGAAACTCTCGTAAATTCAGAGATACCATTTCACCAATAGTTCCACCTTTGTGGAGCTATGGTTGTAGCTTTAATACAACCATACAACCATAGCAATCACAGCCTGCTTTGATGCGATGGGTCAATATTAGCACACAGCAAATGGCTATAGAACTACTTCCAGTCACAATATAAATGTCCCTCATCTACAGATTCTCAATATTCACATGCAGATCTGTTTATAGAGATTAATACTTAAATAACAATCTTCAGTAATGCCATAATCCCATCAGATTGTAAATGGCATCACAGGACTGCATTACAGTCATACATTGTCATTTACAGAAAGTTTTCCATTTGTTTTAATCCCTAGTCTAGATAGAACTTCTGCAGTAAGGCACTGCAACTTTCCTTTTACATGAAAGGTCATGTCTTTTTATCTAATGAGGACCAGTTGGAACAATGCCCAATCCGATCACCTTTATAAAGCCTTAGGTCGCTACGTAAAAGACCAGAAACAACTGCAGATTTAGAGGCTCACTGCTTCTCTGTGCCAGAGGTGTCAAGCAAACTGCAAGAGGTGGTTAGACATGCCATTGAATGTTTTATTGATTTCTTTTGCAGTGTTGGTCTTGCTCAAAATATTTAATTAAACATCTACTGTCAGTAGACAGTAAACAGAGCTTAAAGTAGTATGTTTGTTTGCTGCTAGACACATTATATAGTTCTGTCAATACTGGTTGTTAATCTGGGCCTACTTGCAGAGAGAAAGATTAGCAGAGTTGATTTTAAATGGGCCAACATTATAGTACTGCATTAGTACTCCTGGAGCACTGGTGTACTCTGAGCCATGCATTGCACTCAACACTACTGCTTCCTATTAACATAGTGGTGTAAACACACCAGTTTTCTACGCTAACATGCTTTTCTAAAATCAGTTTGAATTGACTGCACTTTGTAGTAATACAGTAAATCGATGGACAGAGGAGAATAGACATTTAATAAGGGCTTTTTCTGAGTCTGCCCACATAATTCATTCAGGATAAGAGATGTCCTTGATCATGGCAGCTGATATTTAACCTAATCCCTGACCAAAAGGGCCGATCATGACCATCCTTCACATTACTAAAACTACTCAGCATGAGTTGGCTGCAGAAAATTCTGTGATTTGCCCATTTTCAACAATAGATATGTAGATGTTATTAAAGTGGTCATTTTGAACAAACAAAGTCATGTGGGGAACCTCGTTATTTTAGCATCTAATGCCTCATTGAAACAGCACATACCTAGCACAGGGCAGCTGAGGCAGACTATCCACAATAAAGGCAGCACAGCAGTGGTGTTAATATCCCTTTGATCCCGTCACATAATCCCACAATATTCTTTGCTTGGATTCATTTTGAAGTCATAATGCAGAGCTTCTCCTTCCTCTTGAGTCTAAATCCTCTTTTGTTAGATTGTACATGTGATTGGCTTTGCGGTTGTGCTAGGATAAATGCTTAGTGAGACAGTAGGGGAGCACTGGTGGTATTGCATTTCATTTTTTTTATTGTATTTTTCCCCCTCATCCGATATTGTGCCACACACAAATGTCTATGCAGGCTGGACCGCAGTGTCTTTCCTGTTTGATTTTTGCTACATCAGCTAAAAGCGCATAGCCTAGAGAATAGTAAAGATATAGAGATCCAAGTAACACTCAGCTCTTTCTTAATACCACCTTCCACTGCAGCACACGGATGAAGCAGGCCCTATATCTATTCATTTTGGCAAAAACAACCCTAGCAAGAAAACACTTGTATATTTGTATTATTCTGGACAGGCACAAAATAGGACCCACTTGCACAAACAAGGCAATAAGAATTGTCATTGTGCAGCCCCCCAATGAGGACCCCTGGACACTGAAAAATTGAGAGCCAGCCACCACCTGGTTTTAAAGATAAAGGCTTTATTGAACTGAGCACAAACATCAAACAGAGCACATCAGCAACAGCAGGACCTGTGTACTAGCTGTGCAAAGTCAATGAATCCGCCTCCTCCATAATATGTTCAGGTCTATTGCTTGGCTGGCTGTTGCAAATATAAAAATGGCATTTAGGGACTCAATCTCAGTGCTGTTCAACATACATTCATATGCATACTGTTTTATATTAACACGCTTTGTTCACTGGCACAAGGTCTACCACATCACAATATGTCTCCCTTTTGTCTCTCCGAATGATGTTAATGACATTAAATGTTTTAAAATCTATATGGACTTGCATCAACTTTTTTTTTGCCTCCCTGCAGCCTACCTCTGCGTTTCTGGGTGAATGTGATCAAGAACCCTCAGTTTGTGTTTGACATCCATAAGAGCAGCATCACAGATGCCTGTCTATCTGTGGTGGCCCAGACCTTCATGGACTCCTGCTCCACCTCAGAACACCGCCTTGGGAAGGACTCGCCCTCTAACAAGCTGCTTTATGCCAAGGACATCCCCAGCTACAAGAGCTGGGTGGAGAGGTGAGCTGTTGATAAAAGCTACACATGCACAGACCAAACACTGGATGAATGAAGAGAAGAAAAGTGTTGTGGGGCTGTTGTGTGAGTGAAAACTATCAGAATATCTCAGAATATCTCAGAACATAGTGTAAAAGGATGGAGGGCCCAAAGCATAAGATCTACAGTCTGGAACAGTCAGTGTGTTGGGAGGTAGAGTGTGTGAAAAAATAACTGAATTTTTAAAAGTAGGAGGCAGTAATTTGTTAAAATGAGAGTTTTATTAAATTTATTTGTCAGCAGGGGAGTCGAAAAGGTCCTGAATAAATGATGGGGTACTGTGAAGCAGTTCAGAGTATTTATGCGTTTGTAGCTTTGGCATTAGGCAAGTCTCAGGACGAGAATATATGTGCTCTGCTTAAATGGGTGGAACCAAATGAGAAGCTTCAGGCTCAAGACCGTACTCATTAGTTCTCCATGTGTCTGAAGTCTCCCACACGTGTGGCGGAAATTGTGAGGGCCCTTTGCTGATTCATACAAAGATATGTTTGGATACTGGAAGCAGCAAAATGATTTGTGTGGGCAGAATGTGCAGAAACTGCAGGTGGCAGCACAAGCAGAATGTTTAGTTACTCTTTAGAGCATTCAAAGGGTGTGAGAAAATGAGGTTGCAGAATACTGCATAGTGTGGGATTTTCAGTAAATATGGTAAAGGATGAGACTAGCGATTTTCTGTTTCTTATTGTCAAAAAATCTTAGGTTTGATCTGTTCTGTAGACCACCATTGTTACCCACAATTATTAAAGGTCCCATATTTTATGATTTTTCCAGTATTATTTGCTTTTAATATTCCTAATGAGATCAGAAATCATCTCAATATGCACTTCTCACAATAGGTTAGAGATATTGTGAGAGGCTCAGGGGATTTCATACATTTTGGGGGTAATACATATTAAATGAATGAAAATGGTGTTTCTTCTCATTCATTATTAGTAAATCAAAGGAAACTTTTACTGATTTTATTAAAATTCAGACCAAATAGGAGAGCACTCATGTAAATAACAATATCCCTAAATTATTGTGAGTATTGTAGTTTCCCCTCTCTCAATCTTCTCTCTGGAGAAATAAGTTGTCTTGTGTCTGTCTCGATAATATTAATGTGCATCTAACTCTAATTTGAACTACATGGGACAGTATTTATATAGCACCTTCTTTATAATCAAAAAAGTAATTAGAATCTCACATCCTACAATACCTGTACATACATTGCATACATACATTGATGTTACAACATATCAAGGAACCACACTTTGTATTGTATGAACTGTTCCTTCAGCCTGACAATGGTTATGGTAATTTGTTCAGAAATGGTTCCAAAGACACAGTTATCATGTTTTGAGTCTCAGGAGAGCATTTTCTCATGAAAACCATTGCACATGCATGCGAATAGAGTTCTACACTGTAAATAACATCAAATTTAAGAGGTTGCATTATGTAGCACAACAAGCTAGTAAACCGGTGTAAATTAACTCTCTGGAGACTGAAAATGTTAACACTGAGGCTTATTGATGTTTTTGACTAGTTTTTGACCAACAGAGCTCTACAGCACAGATGAGTGCGATTTTGGATACACGTACAATTCTTGTAAATGGGATGAGTTCATTGTTAGTTTGGTTCTGCACATGAGATTTGTTGACAATAGTAAGAATATAAAAAAATACCAATAATGCAACGATCTACTGTCACCATTAAACAGTGGAACTGTGGTGTTCAGTTAGAAAAAGCCTCAGTAATATAATGACTGAGCGAGAGTGGATCTACTGCTGCTTCACTCTGCTGTTCAACCATGACAGAGACAGGGTTATGCCAGGAAGAGGATTTAAAAAGCAGAATGCAGCAAGACAGGAAAGGGAAAGAATGGAATGTGAACAGTAGAAGTACAGAAGAGATGTCATCCCTTCTCTCCTTCATGCTTAATTATAAGTAGGACGTCCTTTCCTGATGAGGCAAATGGAAATCTCCTACTTTTCTTTGCCTCTCTGTGAGATTTACAACATATAGTCAATTAGATTTTGAAATCCTAACAAATGACATGAGTCAACAGCACTAGAATGTATATTCAGCAGTTTGAGTATTTTTTTATAGATTAATTTACAGATGATAGAGTTGGACACAGCTTATATATCCCACAGAGCTTTTAACTTTTTCAGACAATGACAAATCCATCACGACTGTCATAACAACATTTGTTTACAAGAGTGTTTGTATATGGATCAGTACACTTGCAAATGTAACGTTTTATGGCTATTTGTTGTCAGTTATAAACTCTAATCTCTTTATCTGAAAAGTTTACTCAATTCAGAAACGTTGTCAAAGCAATGGATTTTACCTGTTTATAAACAAAACAAAAAAAACAATTCTGTAAACAAGCGCACCTAGTTTCTTCACTAACAATTCCCTCCAGTACTGAGCAGGTGTTGATGTGAGCATGACCTCCATGTGTGAAGGCCATGAGCAACACCCACCTGGTTTTCCTTTGCTCTGAAGGTTTGCGTCCTGGCAAATACTCTTTCTCTCACACATACTCAGAATCATCCAACAGACATGGGCCTGTGTTTTGTGCTCTACCTACCTGGAACAAACTCTCAGAAAGTTACAGGCCTGCTCCAACGCAACTTTTATTTTAATGTCTTAGAGCTCATTATATTTAAGCTTATTTCTTTTTTCTCCAAATAATTTTCTAATGATGTTTTCAACAGTAAACATATTGCTAACAAGTATTTGCTTTTTTCTCTCCTTCTTTTTATCAATAGATACTACTCAGACATTAATAAGATGCCAGCGATCAGCGACCAGGACATGAATGCCTACTTGGCAGAACAGTCACGGATGCACATGAATGAGTTCAATTCCATGAGCTCTCTCAGTGAGATTTACTCCTATGTGGGCAAATATACTGAAGAGGTATGAAACTTACTTACTTTTCACCAAGATACAGTACATGCCTAGACAACATGAATAATAATTAAGATTTACATTTTAGACCATTTTGGGAAAAAAACAATGAAATGATAGGTTACTTAATGACAAACTATTAACAAAACAACAAAATACTTAAATTACATTGTTACATCAAGTTAATGCTAGAAAACTGGAGAATATTACAGGATATGTTCACACATTCTCACTGTAACCCTTCCTCTTGTTCTGACTTAGTAATCCAAATGTCCTTACAATGTAAGTTTGGGGGATAAAATACATGGTTTATGATCAGATTAATAAGTTTATCTGCAGATTCAGACATCTGTCTTCATGTGTCTTATTGGATACTGTTTTCTGTTCAGCTGCAGTAAAAGGATAGTTACAAAAATAAGGAATTTCACACTAAAAATAATAACTTGTGATGACTTGAGACTGACTTAATTTGGACAGCTAATACTGCAGAATAGCGTCAAATAATAGATTTTGAATAGAAGGGCAACTGATATACTAACCCTAACTCCCATCACTTACAGTGAAAGTACATTAGAAAAGGTTCTTTTAATGGTCAGTATAATTGAGGATGATAACAGCAAAAAAACTCCTGAAATACCCACCTCCTGTAAGAATGAATGGTAGCTCTCGAATGTAACTTACTCTGTGGTAAGGGACAGCACCTGTGTCTGCTTGGATTCACACCAGTTAAAATTGATTTTAACATTTAGAGTGACAGCAAAACCCATGAAAACATTTGTTCTAACAATTGCTGCTTTGTCAAGAAATCTCAATATGCTATTTTCTGGTGCTTCTGAACTACACAGAAGTAGTGTATTTAACTGTGTAGTGAAGAAATTTGATGGTAATGGCTATGAATCCAAGCTGTCAATAGCTGCTGGAAGCTACATCCTGTTTAGACCCTATATTATTAATAATCATATCAAAAGTGATAGCAGTTTTGTTATGCTTAGTACTTGCAGTAATCTGTGTGTACCTGACTGTCCTGCTGGCAGATTGTGTGTGCACTGAAGCAGGACGAGGCAGCCAGGAAACAGAAGCTGGCCGTCAAGCTGGAGAAGGTGGTGGCCTTCTTGAGTCTGGAGAGCTGAGGACCGCACTTCCCAGGGCGCACTGGGAAGAGACTCCGTCAGAAACCGAGCCGTGCCTGAGCGAAGACCTGTCCCCATCTTTTTCATCATGTGACTTCCTCCCTCCGCCTTTCAAAGAGGATGACTTCTTCCTTGACCTTTTTTCTGCTTCCTCTTCCCCAAGTAATATTTTTGTTTTCCTCATCCACTCTGCTGCATAGACTAGTTTACCTGAGTATCTGAGAGGTGGTTCAGAGCTGAGGTTGGCATCTCCTACAGTGCAATGCAGGGGATCCCTCAGCTTCACCACAGGAAGAGCTTCAAGGGGTGATTGCTTGAAAGCTGGCCATATTGGCATACTTCAGTCCCCCTGTTGGAAGAAAAGATGGGGAAAAACATTTTTATGTTGCCTTCAAGAATTTACACTAAAAACCATAATGTTGGGAGTCCATTTTGTTGAGAACTTTTTTCAAAATAGGATAGATAAAATAAAAACATCTCTAGAGACCAGTTTATTGTAGTTCTATATTGAGGAAATATCAAAAATGATGACTGCAAGCCAAATGAAGACCTCTGAAGAAAATTAATGCAAGGGTGGTTTGCCAAGTTTACACTGTACCTACAAGGAAAGCATACATATCTGCGAAATTTGGGGCGAGTCCAGGCAAACCCAGAATGTTCTTGAGTTCCTTAAATGTAGCTGGAGTTGTATTTAAGATAGGGGGTAGGGAAGGATTAGTGCTTCTCTGAACTTTTCCTTTTTTGAAACATGACTGACATTTAACCTTTACAAACCGGAGCATCCCCAACCCATAGCCCTTTGCAACATTCGCACATTTTTCCTGCCCAGCGAACATTTACTTAAAAGAAAATGCTCAAGATTACTGCTTCCATCCGGCTTATATGGCTACTGCAAATTAAACTATTAGACAAAACCCTGGAGGCACCGACCTAAGTTGGATCCTCTAAAAGAAGCACACAACCAACTCTGGACGACAGTATTTTGACTGCTAATCCAACACCAGGAGCAGTCTTTGTTTGGCTCTTGCCTCTTCCAATCTTGTGTCGCCACTGCGACGGTCTATCAAAGCACACACACACACGCACAGATACATACGCAATCAGCAGCTGCCCAAGATCCTGACTGCCCAGATATCTACGCCAACCCTGAAGGAGGTAAAGGGAAGAGCTGACTGAAATGAACTGGGTAAGAAACTGCTTGCTCTTTAAAAACAAGAGGAACGATTCACTACAGTATAGCCAGAGGCGGCTGACTGCTACCTAAAGGGGCTCAGTTGAGAGAGAATAGCACTTCTTTCCCAGGATGTTCTTATTTAAAAAAAACTTTTGTGTGGAGGAATCAAACAGGATGGACTTAGTTGGTCAGCCAAAAACCAAAGGAGCTTGAAATTTTCAAAACGGTCAAAAATGTATTTGTAAAGTGCCACTGAGGAACTGACAAAAGCGGACTATGAAAAAGACAACCACTTCTTGGACAAAAAAAAAATATTGTGTCTGGAACTTTAAAAAACCTGTGTGATTTTCTGACCTCAGTGTGTCGAGATGAGAGGCTCTGTGGGCGAGGTGATGTGATCCTCCTTTCTCTTTCCATCGCCCCGGGTTTCTCCAGTTCTCGGCACACCGTTCACCCTTGTGTCTGGCTCCTAACTTGCCGGTTTTCTTTTCTGTTTGCACAAGCGTTGGAGATGGTAGCTAGTTGCATACGGCAAAACCCCAACTCTTGAGTGTGTAACTGTTGAGGCGCTCTTGTCTGTATTAGTGTAGTTGTCCTCAGTGGCGGCAAGGGGCGGCCTTCTCCATGCCTCAAAAAAAAAAGGAAAAAAAAGAAAAGAAAATCTGATAAAGCAGAGCAGGAACAGAGCAAGAAGCGAGCATCACGGCAGGATACACAGAAAACAATAGACATTAAAAGTAGATAAGACTTGTTGGATGTGAACCCCCACTATGGGAGAGAGCGGTTGAAAGAGAGATGATGGAGGCGCCCTCCGTACCTATTGACCTCTGCCCTTTCTTTTGCCTTGACAACGTGCCCCATGTGGTGATGTGAATGTGTGAAGACCGCCCTAGGTCCACCTTGGGTCCTTTATTGGCTTTTTAAGCGCATGTAAAACGTAAACAATTTAAGAAACTTATTTAAAAAAAAAAAAAATAAGAAAAATAAGAAAATTAAGCCTTGCAATGATGATGTGGATGTGTTCTTTTATCTTTCTTTTGCTTGGAAGAATCAAGATGGCAAAAAGTGGATTGTTCATGTAATAAAAACTATAACTTTCGTTTAAGGTGGAACCTTTATCCAGTTCAACCCCTACTGCAGAACCTCATGCCCATGGTTTTTGTGAAGTGTTAGATGCTGATTAAACACAGATATTATATACCCTTGCATGTTGATCTATTTGGATGGTATGGAACTGCCTTGCTCAAAGATATTTATGTACTTCTACTACTACTACTATGGACTTTAAGTCATTTGCAAGCCAACTGTTCATTTTAAGATTATGGATCCCACAAAGACAACATGATGATCACTTTTAATTTCAATAGTATGACCATCACTCTTGTCCCATTTATGGTGTGCTCCGTTACAGCCCATCAGTGTTTTGTGACAGGTGTGTCTCATCTGTGGTTTTATTTTTGCTACATAAAAGATGCAAGTGGAGTCTTGCTCTGCCTTTGCTGCTATTACATCTTGTTTTAAAGTTTTATACTTCATTAGATTGACTTTTTTTAATATACATATAATTGCTTGAATGTTTTTCTCCATCAGTTGAGCTCAGAACAGAAACATATTTTTAATGGTGTAGCTCTCTTTTCAAAACAAGAGGGGCAATTATGAAAATAAATATCTGGTTCAACAAAGGTTAATTTCATAACAACGCAACAAAAGACTGCATCAATATGCCACCATATATGTCACAAAATCCAGATGTTACAGTTTTCTTCCAAAACGCCCTTGAAGAAACGTGTGTATAAATGGTTTATCCTACAGATGAACAACATTCTTACAGGAGAGGCACAAAATCTGATAGATTGAGTTTGGCAAGTGACTGTTTCTTAGCTCTTGTGTCAAATGGTTGTGCGATATCCAAGTCATTTCATTCAGTAACCACTGTCTGCAGCTATAAAGAATGATGAATGTCTGTTTTACCATGGAGGGGTACATTCACAAGGTGTTTGCTGGACATGTTATGTAGTAAACATATCAAACATCCATGTCTGATACTGGAAGATGAGGGGAATAAGGACATAATTTACAAATGAATGGTTATTTCATGTAAGGCTAGCATTAATATTAAGAAATACTACTGAAACACCTTAAGACAATTTAAATTAGCTTCTTTCATTCATGTAGCTGATGTATACTGTCTAGATACCCAAAGTTTCCCCTCATATTCCCTCAATGTGTTAATAAGTAACACAAGATAAGAGTCCTGGACTGTCATTGTGAATCTGACCCCCAGTGCAACATCCTGTCTTTCATTTCTCCCTGCCCTGTCCCTTCCCCTGCAACAAAGGTTGTCTGCTAGAAGCCACCTTGTGTTGCCAAGAGCACAGATAAAGTTTCCACCTTCAAACGTTTTGTAGGAACTAAAAATGTCCTCCTAGCTCAGTGTTATAGCAGGTGTTACAGAAACATGCTAGAAAAGAATTTTACTAGACCATATTTGAAAGATAAAGAGTATCTTATCAAGAGATAAAAACGAAAACTGGGGGATATAAGGCGAGCTTCTCTAACTTTGTTATAATTAATTGTATACCTGTGTATGTAAATATAATGCATTCCTATTTTGCAGTCAAGAACAAAATACTATTTGTAATATAGAATAAACTTTATTATGAAACCAAGCACTTCATGATTGATTTTGCTCTTTTGTGTTGGTTTTGCAAACAGTATACTTGTTGGCAAAAGCCACATCTGAATTCAAAATGATGTATTGTAATAGAAAATATGAATATAAAAGCACTATAGGCCACATTTGAACTTTGACAGACACCCTCTAGGACTAATTGGGGTTGGAGCAATGCCAGCAGTTTGCTGAAGTCACCAAAATCTCGGATGAAACTAAAAAAGAAAGCCTGCACAAGTAAGTTGATGTCTTCCCTAACAGGTGAACCAAAACTAAGTGGAGATTTGGGGATAAGTTAAGTATTTGCTGTATTTCACCAGAGTACTGAGATCAGGTGCAATCACAGACAACACCTGTGTGGGTGAACTATGCCAATACATTGGCTTTACATGAAATATTGTGGCCTTCATTTTTGATTTTCTACACTGGTCCAAGCCATAAGCTATGTACAGTACATTAAGCACCTTTTAAACACAGCTTCAAAAGTGCTATATAAATAAAATTAGTATTACATACACCACCATACCCAGTGACAAATAAAACTTGATAAAAGCAAAGGTTTGACTTATTGGAATATGCTGTGTGTGCCTCAGCTAATGGCCTTTATTTTCCTTTCCATTCTAGTGACAGGTACTATATGAGCCAGGGTGGATGTTCATGGATGTCAAGGTTTTCTCCCATCTATTGCCAGACTGTGCAACAAAGAATATCTACACAAAGATACACAGATGCATAACAAAAAGACAATCCCATTATACTCTTATGATTTCTAATTGCTAGTGTACTGCCCATTCAAAACATTTACTTGGCCTCCATTATTGCTGTTTGCCGTTTTCTTGGGAGCTGCTCATCCAAACGACTTCATAGTTGTCACTGCACGTCCTTGGGCCTTAGCAATACATTGGCCAATTGTGAAGTGGATGACGAGAACAGCTGATGAGAAAATCAGAGGACCGGCGGATTGGATTCCTTTTATTTTAGTTCGATTCTTTGTGTTGTCAAATGAATGCATACCAGACACAAGAACAAATAGTAAACTTTATGTAATCCAAAAGGAAGTTGCTTCTGCCATGAAACATCCTCTGATTTTTAGAAAGATGCATAATAACCCAAATAATTTCAGATTTGAAGTATTCAAATTATTATTTTATGCAATTATTTCAGGATGTGGCCTAATTTTACACTATACCGCTGGGATAAAAAAAAAGGTGTGTAACAAATCTTTGCACAGGGGAAGAGAAGTGGTCCGAGTGCACAAAGTAAAACAGCAATCACACTGTGAAGCCCATATTTCTAAGAGCAGGGATGAAACCTGTAGAACACACTGATGACATCCAATTCAGTCAGACATTGTAGTCCCAGTAAACCATGGATGATTTTGGCTTAGAAAGCAGCTTCCCTACCCAATGACAAAGACAGATTGGGCAGAACAAAAACAAACATCCCTGCCAGTAGAAATAAGATGAACAAAGCTTTGCCAACAAATCAGCTCCTGTAAAATCAACTGGACAAACTTTTGACTGTTTTAGTCTGTGTGAACTAGCTGACTTTAGCAGTATTAGATGTACTGTACAGAGACAGCTGCTACTGCAAGTGTATCCATTGCCCACCACTACCACTACTGTTTGTCTGTTTGGCAAGAGCTGAATGTTCATCCTCCAGATGCTAATTTACATACAGTTTACTGACTTTAAGAACTTTTCATTCTATTATCCAGGTTGGATTTGATGGTTTAAAACTGGCTGATAGTGAACTTTTTCATTAATGAGTGAAAGGCTAGCTCACTGGACCTCTCATTGTGTCTGGCACTAAATCAGCCTATTGCTACTCCAAGTGATGCAAATGCTGCTTAGCTCCTAATCTGAGTTGCGGTAAAATAAGCTCCACCAGCTAAATCCACGGATCTTATTTATATTGTCAAGAAGACGGTTCTAATAGCTTCTGGTCTAATAAGAGGTGTTTCTGATATGATGTAACCTGTGTCATTATAACACAGGGTAAGCACATTTCCGTTGCAAAATAATTAGGAAAAGATTAGTTGAACCTGTAAGCTTCTTCCATTTGAAGCCAATCTAGAAAAAACAAACCATTTAGGAAATCAAAGACTGAGAGTGGGCCTCTCAGCAAATGTCAAAAAGCTTAGCTGTAGTTCTAATAATACTGCAGAAAATACACAACTGTTTTATTTTACTATACAATCTCCATTATCCTCCATCAGACATCAAAGACAGTCAAAATACACTAATGTACTCAGTTTCATAGTTAAGCCACAAGCACAGGTTCCATAAAAAAAAATGTTGCTTTTTTTCTTTTTACAAATATGACCCAGATATAACAAGGCCATCTTAAAACACTTGAAAAAATGACTTTGAAAGTCCAGCTAGGTAAGCTTGAAAAAAAAAGAACTAAATGGAAAACAGGAATGACACATGGGGAAATAAAGTTCTGTGTAGCAAAGAGAGGCAGGGAAGGTGTGAAGTGTAGAAAACAAAGTGACAACCCGCTGGAGGGGGTATGCCTGGAGACGGGAGGCTGCAGCAATCCGACAGGCAGAGCACTTGATGGGGCCGCGAGATTGAATTGGCCCAGTGTCACCCTCCATATACCAACCAGTGAACTGGGAGTAATGGGTGAGAAATAGAAAGGGGAGTGAGAAGAGGGAGGGCCGCCAAGTGTCACCCTAATTTTCTGACTAGTGAGCTGAGAATAATGGAAGGGAGGAGAGAGGCAACGCTGAGGGGTGATGGGTTGAGAGAGGTTGGATGGAGGTAGCGAAGGGGGCAGGATGATAGAGAGCCGTCTATGATTGCGTCGCACTGGGGATGGTTTTCCACACTCCCATGATCACCGCAGCCCTTTCACCCTAAACCCCTAGCCTGCCGTTGCATACACACACACGTGAATGCACACACCCTCTGAAGTCTGAGGCAATCAATGTTAGAGGGCATGCAGGGTTACAGCATTGGATAATCAATACAGCTGAACCTTCTGCTTTGGGGACTTGAACCCATATTCATCCCCTGGCCACCACAGCTTAAAAGACTTATCTTCAAGACAAGAGACTATTAGACTTACTGTCAACAAAGCAATTCAAAAGATTAATATCGCCATCAGCTGTTGTGTCAAAGTTTTCTCATAAAGAAAGACAGTTTGGGGCAACTAATGTTGGAGAAAAACACATGGAAATAAATGTTAAAGAATTATAAGAGGCATGCTGTGCACATAATGGCATACTGACATATGGAGACTGTGGAGAATATAACATGTCCATCATTTACAATGATGGCACCTACAGCTCAGTTATCTCGAGGTATAAAAACACTTCAAGCTTAGTAATGGTTTGGCCGTGCTAATGGTGCCAGCTTGTCTCTTGTCTGTGATGTATCTCTAACACTCATTGCTGGCTTTGAAGCATAAAAAGGAGGTGAAAGGAAAGAAGTGGATTTTATCTGAGGTTTAGCGGTGTCAAACCATAGAAGATGCTTAAACCTTTTTACTACCTTACTCCTTTGCACTTTTTATAAAAGGGTGCATCTTAAACTTTATTCATAGTTCAGTGTTAACGCCACAGAGTGTTTGTAAGGTATTAGCATTGTTTTTCATGAATCTGTGCCACAAAGCCAATCAGTTGAGCAACTACAACCACTAAGAAAAAATATGTCGAAATGTTTTTTTTTTGTTATGACATTCTGCCAAGAATCATTTTAATAATCTACCTGAGCTATTTCCTCACCACGAATAGTTATCAGAACATCTGCATATTGCCTATATTCCCTGTTATGTGGATAACTGGCTACTTTGTGGACTGCCTGGCTGGCAGGATGGATGGATGAATTGATGACAGTAGTGCAGCTTGGACACTAGTTGACAGGTCTAATTTCAGCAGTGGACTCAAGAGATATTGACAACTGCATGTGAACAGATGGGAGCAATTATTGACATTAGTCCATTCTCCTCCGTCTGCTCTGTCTTGGTAAACATTTGTGTTGCTGGCAGCAACATTGGGAGGGAGAGTGTGAAAGACTCGGACTCAATGTTACAGCCAAAAACACCCTAAACAGTACAGATGGAGAATGAAGATACAAATCTGATTCCATCACAAGTTTTCAGAACAAAGACATTAAATGTTAAGTAACCTTAAAGTTGGGACAGTATGTAAGTGTGTGTGTGAAGGCAACTGGTGTGTGATTTAGCTTACTGCATGGTTACTGCTGCTTTAAATGATGAGTCCCGTTTATGCTGAAATTGTGTTTTTGATGCATAACTTTACTTCTCCAACTACAGCCTGCTGACCACCAGCTGATAAATCACTACTCAGTCTAGACACCATCCTGTGATGCTAAATGTTTCCACTGATCTTACACAATCCTGATTGTGCATGTGCACCATGTGCATGTGCACACACACACACATGCACACAATGAAGTCTCCTTTATGGGCTCCACAAATCTTCTCCGCCATTCCAGCTCCTAATCAATAACAACCATGCAATTCGTTCTAAACTGCACATTTGCTCCCCGGGCTCCAGTACCATATGCTCACGCCGAAACACAAATTACCAAAGCTGTGTGAACCTATACAACACAGTAAATTGATTATCTGGTTGAGAAGTACATTGAATTTATCATTTATTTATTGTCCACTTACATGCCGACATCTTCGTCCTGTTAATGCATTATAACAGACGTGTAATGACTGTAATGCATAACAGATTCCAAAAATTACCCTTCTGCATAAATGTACAACATGGGAACATGTTTAAGCTGCAGGAAGTAAGAGATTTGCCTCAACAATGTGACAGATATCCTCTTTCCTGTTCTTCCTTATGTTACAAACCATCATGAATATTACTACCACATTTTAATTGTTTTTTTGGCATTTCTGCAGCCATTTGACATTTTGAAATGTGAAATACTAATATTTCTATTTCTATTTATAAGGTTACTCTCTGAACTACATCTTTAAGTGAAACGGTAGCTACAGATGGATCATTATGTATGGTATTCCTAATTTTATGATTTTTTTTATCCAATCATAGGATGACAAATATCAGCCATAAAGCTAGTTTGTATTCACAGGAGTCTAAAAATGTTTCCTATTCAGAAACACAAATGATGTCAAATACTTCACTGCTCCCATGCAGAAGGTTCTAGAATAAAATATGTTTAAAATAAAAATTAAATTACATCTTATGTTGTTTAGTACAAAATAAGCCATTATCTATTATTCATTTTGGAAAATTAACAAAAACAAAAAAAAATCATCATCAATCATTGTCAGAGGAGCTGCTCTGGAGGGGAAGCAGACAAAGGGCAGCCCTCTATCATAGGCAGCCACCTGTGGGCTTTTGTCCCTGGCTCAGTCACTCGACTCATTCCCCCCATGTCACTTGACTCATTCCCCTCATGTTAGCCTGTCTACAATGGACAGGAGCCCATCAGCTGGGCTCTGTGCTGGTCCATCTCTGTGGACTCACTGCCGCATGATACACAAAGAACAATCCCACACAGAGATCGACAAATACCCCCCATTCCTGACCAAAACAAAACACACCACACACGAACAAAGGCCCACACGTTGTCACAGCTTCTCCAGCACCAACATTATGAATATGAATCACCCTCTGGCCCAGACTTTAGCAGGTTGTGCCATTTTGTGCTGTGCTCAAGCTCTCAAGATATAAACACAGAGACAGAAGGTCAAACTGAGAAACAAATCTGTGGGCTGTGTGGGCAGTGTGGGCTGTAGGCATTAGCCAGTGATTGGGGCTAAAAAAGACCTTATCCTACTTTACAAATCCGAATAGGGCACAGAGACTTCCACAATGCAGTAAATGCCCATGTAGTGAACTAAAAGTGGGCTGACTAGCAAAGGGACTTGTGAAGACAGCTTGCTGAGAGTGTACAGATTGCAGAGGGGTAGGAACGATGGCAGAACGATCGTCCTCTAATCCAATTCAGTGGTAGCCATTTGAATAATTGATGAGGGGACATAAATTGGTCCATTCCAGATGTCCCCTGCTCCCTTAATCAATACTGATTCCCTTAATCAATGGTTGGCTGGCCAGCCCGAGGCTTTGGCCATCATACCCCCCCCCCCTGCACAGCCATGCTGCAGCCAAAGCTTCCCACAGTCTGAGTCACAGGTGGTTGGCTGCAGAGTGGCTGTTTGCGGTGATGGGCTCTGGGTAATTGAGCCTCTTACCCTGCGGGGTTGGGGTGGTGAGATTGGTCTGGTGTCTAGAGGAGGCACGTGGTCTCTACTGGGAAATGACAGCAGAAAGATTCCAGGACTGCCTTGAAAAGAAAACTTTCTTCATGTAGAGACTGAACTGATTAATTCAAACATAGGAGGACACTAGGTTGGTAGCTTGCTAGACTGATAGCCAGTGTTATAGATGCAGCCAAAGGCATGGAGAGACTCTCACACTGTATAAATAACCTGAACCTGCTCATTTTCATGCTAATAATATGCCTGCATATGGACTGACAAACGTAGAGTTCACACACAGGCAGGTAATGGTGGGTGGAGGGAGCTATATGCCAGGCTGCCAGGACAGTGCAGCACAGGAGCTGCAGCAGACAGATAACCCTCTGTAGGAGTTTACAAAACTGCCACATCCCTCCTTTAGAAGACTGAACTTCACCTGGCTCTGCTCTCTCTGTCCTCCTTCCTCTGTATCCTTGGCTCTTGTTGTTCCTCTAAATGTCTCTCTTTCAAGATGCTGATCCCTTTCTACAGTCCTCACAATCCCTGCGCCCCCATGTCCCCTTCATATCTGCCTCTATTCCGGATATAGCCCGAGGCTGACACGTCACCTGGCCACAATGGTCCTGAGGCTGTCAGCAGGACACTGCAGTGATCCATCAATGTTCAGCCTTTTTTTGACCAGGCCAGCACTTCCATGTCTGTAGACTCACAGCCATCAACAGGACAGTGCAAGATGTGAAGTGGTTAGATAAGAGATTTCACCTGCTTCAGCCAAGCCATGAGAAAGAGGTTGAACTGATGAAATAAATAAAGTTGAATTTAATTTAGATTTTTGGTCATTAGCTGGCAGATTATCATAGAAAAGAGACAAAAAGGACAGCACTCCAATTTGTCCGCACACTGCAGAAACATCAGGAGCAGACAAATTGAGTGTGTGTATATATATATATATATATATATATATGAATTAAAGTCCGGCCCACAGGTCCCGAACTTTCACAAACTGCAAAACTGAGCAACAAGAGTTTGTTTCATTGGACTACATTTATCAGATTCGAGTAAGAAAAATGCTTTTAATATATTTTTTAGCATCAGTACAATTATTACAACACTTAAATATGTAGGTATTGTGAAATACATTCCTCAGATGTAAATTAGAGCATGTTGTATATATGTTGTAATTTTACAACACTGGGAAACTGTGCTACTCAAAATAGCCATGTTATCAGTTTACAACATACCTGGCTACGTATAGTCTAAATACACATTTGCTGAAGCTTTCTTCAACACTGCAAGAAGGTCAGAACTACAAGATCTACCTAAAGTTTTTCGTTTTCCTGAGGTACAAACATTTGTACCGTACTGTTCAGACAAGTACAGGAAATTCCGCTACTCACTTCACCCAATGTTGTAAGATTGCTACGTTCCCATAAAACTTTATAAAAATAAATGTTTGCGTAGCACTTCATTTTCATCTCCAAAGGCCTCTTCCAACACAATTTAAAAGGTTTCATTTTTCTATGTTTTACTATGCCTGGGTTTTACAGGGTTAAATACTCAAGTGCCACAGCCTTCCAGCTTGGCTGTAAGCTGACTTGATTGCATCCATATTGGTTTAAGACAGTATGTTAAGTACTCTTGAAAATATAGAACGTAAGCATGTGTTGATTAGATGTATTTAAACTGTATGTCGTGTGTGTTTGCCTTTGATAAATGTGAAGATTAATACTTTTTCATAAAACATGGCCCTCAACTCTGAGGGGCTGCTCCTTGGATCTGCCTGGCTCTCTGACAGCATCCTTGGAGGGAGGTGTTGCCATAATCGATTTACACAGCAATCATAGATCTGCACATAGCAACCTTCAACAAGTCCTTGAACACAATTTCTCTCCACTGATCAAAAGCCACCAGCAGAAAGTGATTAATGAATTGGTTGTTTATGCATGCATTTCAAGTCACAATAATAGCAATTTGTCGATAGCTTTGCTGCAGCAGTGATTGTTCACAAGATGAAAAGAGGTTTCATTATGTCAAGATGTCTCTGTCTGCAAATACCACAGAACAACAAGCAAAGCACTCTGTATTGGGGGTAAGAACAGGAGTATGAAGAAATGAGAGAGAGAGACAGTGAAGGGAGGTTGATTCTTGTGAAGTTATCAAACATATATGATTGAAAGCTAAGCCAATTGTAATAAAAACCTGAGCCGTCTGAACCACCAACTGTAACAAACTCATAACAGAGCCCAATTATTTGTGACTGCAGTAGAAAAGCTGTTAACTTCACACTAGTATTTCTTCCCATTTTCATGCTACATAAATCCCTATAATGTCTGGTGTTTATTCTACTGCCCACAGCAAAGAAAAAAGTAGAAGAAGAAGAAGAAGAAAAAAGAGAGAAACAACTGGGCGCAGGCTTGCAGTGTTCTGTCAATGGGGAGATATGGAGGAGTGAGTCACTTGTTGTGAACGCTCACTCACTGTCAGTATCCATCTGTTTACCTCACTGCCAATATGGAGGTTGTGATGGAAAACAAGCGCTCTTCAAAAGGCCATTACAAATGAATGAGGGGAATGAAAAGATCACAGGGGTTTCTGAAGCACTCAGGCCATTTTATGCCTCAGGTTGGGAATTCACCACTTTCACTGCAAAACATTGCACCATAACAAGATCATATCAAATCCTCTGCTGCTCCAAGAGAGAAACATACACACACACACACACACACACACACACGCATACACACAGATACACACACACACACACACCGCTAATGAGCCAAGCAATTAACTCACAATTGTTCAACAAAACTTCACCGCGAGGGAGAGAAACAGATCTTCAGTATGTATAAGAGGAAATATAAATGATTGCAGCTCTTTTATAATCAGTCTAAAGAGGCTTTGGGACTCAATCTGCTAATCGACCATCTTGACACAGGTGTTGACAACCTGTCATCACAAGGTGACAGTGTTCTTTCCAACAGCTTGTCACAGGGGTGTATCTGACAGACGTGGTATTGAGCTTGACTTTTAATGGGCCCTCGGGTCACACTGCAGCCAACCAGAGTGTCATTTAAGGTCTAGAGGTCAGAGTCTGGTCTACCAAACACACACAGCCCCGGTGCTAACCAGGAACAGTATTTTCAATGGGCAGGGAGAAGGGTGCGTGTGTGTGCGTCTGTGTGTGTGTGTGTGTGTGTGTGTGTGTGTGTGTGTGTGTTGAGATTGTGTGTGCATGCTGTGGCAGTGTGCAGATGGAGGGGCCTGTCTGTAAGGAAAAAGAACAGATTGACGGAGTGGAGAGGGAAATGCACGTTTCAAATGTCACCTTGCCTTGTCACCCTTTATACTAAGAGAAAGAACGGTGTGAAATACAGCACCCAGAGAAAATAGCTTGAGGAGCGAACGAAGAACACGACTCTCACATGACTCTTGATTTTTAGGACTTAATGGTATGCAGGATTGTAAAATATAACTCAAATTCTCTGGCATGCTGTCTTAACTGCTTGTAAGGTACAACACATAAGCTACAGACTTGCTCTTGAACCTCAAATCACCTTTTTTTTCCCCATTATTATGGACTGCATTTTTTCCAGGATGTGATCTGCTAAAATGAAGCCTGATCTAAAGTCATTTCAACAGCTAGGCCTGCTTCAAAGGGAATTCATTTTAGATGGAAATTTTACATATACAAGGGCTGTTTCAACAGCATTAACACTGTGAAGTAGGACATAATAATATGTTGTTATTCTATATAATTATAATCTGATCTGTCAGTCAGTCCACTATACTGACGACTGAAATATCTACAGGATGGATTGCCATGAAATTACCCAATTCCCCAGACAGTGAATTCTACTGACTTAGGAGGTTATCCTCTCCCGCGTTTCCTCTAATGCTACATGGAGGTTAACACTTGTGGTTCAGAGTGAAATATCTTGACAACTATTGAATAGATTGTCACAAAATGTGTTATAGGTATCTGAGTTCCTGAGAGATAATTCCATGATAGTGATTCCATGGCATTTCTTCTAGCTCTACCACCAGGTCAAAGTTTTTCATTCTTTCAGTAAAATATTTCATGTGGATTGGCAATATCTGTCATACGATATCAATGGTTCCCAGACAATTATATATATATATATATATATATATATATATATATATATATATATATATATATATATATATATATATATATATATATATATATATATATATATATATATATATATATGTATTCTAATGACATGTGAACCAGGCTGGTAACTTCCATGAGGAGGTTGTGCCAGGCTGTTCTTCCAGCCACAACTAAGGCTCCAGACTCTGTTCAATTTCAATGAAAAATGAATGAAAGTGTAAAATTATAAATATGTCTATTTTGTTCCTTGTTACTGGTGGAGTTTAATTATTCAATCCTCCAAACAATTCAAAACAAGAGTCAACACTAGCAGGAGAATAATCTGCGGCAAGGAAATTTAAGAAATTTGGCACATTTCACTTGGAAAGTAACCCAATTCTTGCTGTAATGCTCATCCCATAATTGCATGATCTTTACAAATGGGAGATCATTGTAAAGGGAAATGAACAAGCCTTACAATGTTATAAAATACATTTATAACAAAGTGACAACAGAAATACGATTGACCAATCACAAATGTTTTCTTTTTTTGCAGTTCAGATTGAAGGCAGTTCTGCTATGTAGGCAGAGGGATAGTAGACTTAACTGTTTAAAGAATATTTTACTGCCAATGTTTTTGCATCAGTTGCCCAAGCTAATATTTTCTTCTATCTTTCCTACCCTAAATCATGTACTTAGCAGTCCTGCAATTTCTTTGTCACTATATATTTCTCGTACATATATAACAAAACAAAACAAGAAAATTCATTGCATTCAAAGACAAAAGAAATGTATAAAAGGATAAAATAATTCACAAAATGGAAAGTTACAGTTGACAACCAAGGAACAGCTAAATAGCTTCTCAACACAGACTAAAGTGGTGGAGATATTAATGGTGTATAGTGGCTGAAAAGATTTGAAAGTCACTTATGTGACACAATAGAGTGTGTGCTACAGTTGAGTGCATCATATTACTGAGAGAAAACCTGACATTATTCAACTGTAAAAGCTCACACTATTCATTTGCAACAACAGGCTTCTTTTTCACTTTATCACAATAGCACACTACAGGAAGGGGTTGAACCTCAATAATGTTACGTACGTTGAAACAGACACATTCAAAGTCAATTCTCCACAGTTTAGTGGAAAGAACTGCCACACAATTTTAAATCGACCATACAGTGTACGGCAGTAATGGCGGAAGCAGAGATCACAAACCCCATCAAAGACCATCTAGAGAATTAATCATGTCATGCAAAAGTCAACATTCTCACCTATTGTTCAATTGAAATCTAATTGTTCAGTAGAACCATTGTCACTTCATTCTGAGCATGCCCTTTCTATAGCTGGGTAACACTTTGGTGCTGAAGTAGATCTGCGCTCTATTTAAAAGTATATCCATGATCCCAGCTGAGTGGTGTCTTGTGATGTGTGATCTATCCACTCTATGCCAGAAAGGAACTTTGACACCGTCTCCACTCGCACTTCAAAAACACATCAATCAAGTCAAGTCAAAAATGTCAGAGACCTTCTACTTGTCATTGCTGGCTACTTTGTGGTGATTGATGGTCTGATGGTAGTCTCCCTTCATCACTACCCCGACCAATCCCCTCACTAACCCAGGCATCAATTTGCAAACCATGTGAAAAATAACAAAATGATACATTTTTGAAAAATAATTCCCTTTTATTATAAGGAGGGAGCAAAACAGAGACAGCCAGCAAGAGGGGGAGAGAGGGGGATGTACCAGCATTGCATTTTTATTGATATTTATGTGCATAAGGCTGTTTTGTGTGTATATGTATTGAAATCAGAGGATGCTTTGAATATTTGATGTATATAGAAGGCTACAGTGGCCTCTATGGGCCGTGTATGTATACAAAGACCCATTAAACTGTGTTCTCAAGGGGAAGGTGTGATTCAGGCTGCCAACGCTGTCCTAACATATCTGTCTGTACCGACTCCAACTGGCCTCAATACAAATACCCTCGAGGTTTTTCCCCCTTTCCCTTCCTTGCCCCCTCATATTTGTCTTTCACAGATTGTCTTTTTCCATCAGCCGCTTTCTAAAATGTTTTCATGCATTTCTCTCATCTTGTTTCTCTGTTCTTCTTATCTCCAGCTAACATGATTTGTCTGTTTCACTCAATATCCACATGTATCCTCTCTAGCGTTCTGTTACATGCTGTTACCTTCCACCCGTCACCTCATAATGTTGCTCCCCCATCCCTTGTTCGGAGCTGTCAAATGGCTTCATGAAATGAGCTGATGAGAGCGATTGCCTTCCTAATAGTGTGACATGAAGCATTGTACCAGGCCTCTTTGATAAATGAATTTAACTGAGCACTTGCTCTGTAGTGAGGCATGTTAATTGGGCACTGCAACCCAAACAAAGATGTCTCCTGCTAATTGAGGTGAGGTCAGAGGGATTGAGGGGAGTGTGGCCATGCCTGTGATGGTGTGTGTGTCAGACTCATCTGTCTCCGGGCTGCTTGTATGTGTGTGTGTTTGCATGTTTGCCCACTGGGAGTTGACTTGATACCCCCGTCGGGGATGTGGTAATGGCAGTCTTTCCCTTTGCGCATTTGCTTTGTGACTGGAGACAGAAGGTTAGTGGATGACCTTGTTTCCCAAGTGCAATGACTTGTCCCCTCCACTGCAGCAAGGGTAACATCCCACTTTTGCCATTATAACTCTAGTGGGCATCTGTGTGAGGCCAGTGTGAAAATTTAAAAAGCAAGGGCAAACCACTTACTACATACTCATATTACATAAGCTCACTTGCACATTGATTCCGTCCATGCATTGAAATAGATCTGTGGAGGGACACTAGGTTCTATACTGCCCAGTTCAGTCTCTTAAATAAACACTATTGACATGTTTAGAGTGACTGGATACGACCTCTGCTGTTTAGTCTCCCATCATTGATATTATTGGCGTGTTTACAATAACTGACTGGCCATGCGTCCGTCATTCCTCGGACATGCGTATGTTCTCCATTGATCTAGAAATAAATCAGAGAAATGCCTTTGGACAGCAATATGCTCACGGGTAATAAGAGTAAGGGGTAGATGTAGGGCTGAAATCATGAAGAAATGTGTTTATGCACTTTTAAAATAACCACCTTCTGCCATAAGTTAGAGAAAAATATTGTTTTTCACTTTTAAACCTTAGAAAAATGTATGATGTGACTATGTTATTATTATTATTATTATTAAACATTAACACCTGCCAGTATGTAGGTCTGTTGTCATATTAGCTCATATTGTCTTCTGACATATGGTATATATTTTTAGATATTAAAATGCATATACATTTTATAAGGCTAGACTTTTATGTATTTTAACCTTTAGTCGGTTTATGTCTGTAGGCACACAGTTATGCAGCAAGTTAAACACACTTGTTATTTGTAAGACACAGGCCTTTATAGTCTTTACGTGAAGCAGTTATCAAACTGTGGAAATAGTACAGAACAATAAATGAAGGTAAAAATTTAACTTTAACTTTGGTTAATGGTTACTTGGTTGTCATATTGTCTATAATATTATTTGGAATATTCTCACATTTCAACTGATGATCTATAAATATTATATAGGTAGATAACACTTTGGCATGTAAATTTGGTTTGAAAACCATCTATTTGGGTGTCCATTATTCAGATGCAATTGATGTTGATGATATAAAGTATATGGTTGCTTTACTAAGCATTTAAAAAGTTACTATAATGAATTTATAATGGACATTAAAATAAAATAAAATAATATATTTAAAGGCAGTTTATTAATAAATTATTAAATATTAACAAACAGTAAAATAAAAAGTGAATTAACTATTTATTTAGCATAGATACTTAAAAATAAATTTAACTCAAACACCAATACGGGTGTCAGCTAGACAACCAGTGTACAAACAGGGAGGCCAAATTGCACCCATCATGTAATACAAGGTAAGACAAAGTTTCTCATTATAGTGGCTATCAATTTCCATGAAGTTGGAGAGAGAGAATTTACACATGCAATTCACACACTGGCATCACAGGATCCGACACACTACCGTCATTATGGATATGAGGTCAAGAGAAGCATGCTCAAGACACATTTTTGACAAGTATCCCCCTAAATGGTCTATTTCACAGAACCTTGAACCAAGTGTTGTCTTGGTAACTCACTTTCTCATTTGTCAAATGGGGGCGGGAGTGTAGGTTTAGATGAGGGGAGGAACTAAGGTCCATTAAAGCCCCACTGGGAAGGCTCATGCATATTTAAGTGGGTTAGATTAAAGGTTGGTCGGCTGGGTGTAGCGTGTGCCAACCTAGACTGAACCTTCTTCTATGACATGTCATTAACCCATTAATTGACTAATGGGTGGTGAGGTTGCAGATATGAGCTAATGTAGCCATTTCTCAATGCAAATGTTGGCAGTATGTGCACACTATTCTTCAGCAATGGGCCATAGAATTGTTTGGCACTGACAAATGGACTCCAGGTGAAAAGGTCACTCCTGATCTATGAGCTTTTTTTTGTTTTGTCTGCGATTACAGATAAACACAGATGAATGATGAAAGAATGAATGCTGTTTCATTTTCAATTAAAGGGTTATTATTATTTTTATATTTGTTAATACAATTATTGATATAGCTTGCATCATGACTGGTCACCAAAAGTGCAGAACAATAACCCTAATTTGATTTGTCAGCTATTTAATAATCTGTGGTATAGAGAGGCACTAATATTGACCCTACTAAGCAGATCCGGTATCAGCTACACATGACTGATCCGCATTAAAAATATAGATTCAGCATCAATATCATTATAAAATTCAGTGTTTCCCTCATCAGTCACATTCAATTACACACACACACATTGAGTTTTACAGATTTTAATGTACTGATTTTTAATTAGGGAGCAAAGAGAGTGCTAGTATTAGGTTTGTACTCAGTATCAGCGGATACCATGGATTGAGGGGAACTCTTTGTCAAATCCATAGACTTGATTTGTACCCATTTGCCTTACATTTCTATTTCACAATGTCCCTTGGATCAGAGTTCAAAATATTTCCCTATGAAACAGGAAAACACCTCAAGTCACTGATATCGGCCAGTCCAATAGGTGGTGGTAACTGACAATGATGAAAAACATAAAACTAACAATACTTTGTTTTTTTTAAGACGATGTGTTTGGTATATTAAAATAACAAACTAAGATAGTCCCATGTTTTAAATGTTTGTTTCGGAAAAATAACTACATTTGTGACTTTCTTTTGTCACCAGAGGATCCCATCTTGCTAATGATTCACAAGGTATAATCAGGAATCTCTTGCAACCCTCCAAATGAAGTGTGCCTTTAAAAACACTCTGTTTGGGGGAGATATAGCCCTCACACTCACACTTAGACCTTTCCCCCCATCTCATGAAGAATTGGGGCACCCTACTTGTGAACATGCAAATCGGAGGGGTAGGGCAAAGAGGTGAATTGAGATCAGGCTTTAGATTTGAGAAGACCTCATGAAAATGAGCACTTGACTTCAGTACAATGAGACTTGACAGAATTGTTAAATCTCTAAAGATCTAACCTGAACTGACACTTAGGAATAAAATTAAAAAAGACTTAATTCTCAAATTTCACCTAAGGATTTAAGGACAATAAAAAAGTTTGCAGATAAACTAATGACTTTGACAACTATTGGAGGCTGGAGTTGAGGCTTTGTTTAACAAGACTTCGTACCTTGATCTTGTCCTGATTGGCTTGGATTACCTCAAAAGACTCAACAACCCCACTACATGCTACTCTTCTGTTTTCTTCTGCTTCCATCTCTGTGCACTCCCATTGCTGTGACGATTTTCTGCATTTCCTATGAAAATTATTCTAATCTTAGACAATTTTTGCCTATATTTCCCCAAGGCAATGATCCGCAGAACAACCTAGTGTGAATGCAAGGGGAAGGCAGGGGAACTACCAAACAGGCTAAGATACACCTCCATCTTGTTGTGAGCAGGATAGAGCACATACATTTCTTCACCTGTCACATCTGTCATAACATCTATATTTGTGACTAGATAGCTGGCTTCTGAACATCTTTAAAGACAACTTTGTCTTTCTATATGCCAAAGTAAATTATAGGGCTTTGTGTTTGTGTGTGGGAGAATGAGTTTGAGAGGGTGAGATTGGTCTGCCTATGTGCATAAGCATATCTCTCAGATCTCAAATCTCCTCCTAATCTTGTTATAATTGCCTAGTGAGCCTCTCTGCCATTCTCCACTTTAATGCCTCATCTTCCACCTGACCTTGCTATTTCATACAAATGTCCACAACAAGAGAACATTTCACAGTTCACAAGTAGATATAAAAGTTCAGAATTAACCATCAGATAAAACCTTTTTCTTTCTTCCTTTGGCATACTTTGTGTAAGCTTTAGCAAGAGGAAAGGAAAACACAATTAATCAATCAATAATGTAACATTTTAAAAAGGGGTCGCACTGATTCGATGTGCTGGAACTGTATGATGCTGTCACAGGTCTTATTAAACAGATGCAGTAATGGCCATGGTATAACCAATCCAGACTCTTTGTCAGAATTATTAACGTCAGAGCTTTCATTTCATTTCATTCAGGCACAGTCAGCTGCAAACTCAGTTTTTAGAACCACAACAGTTGCTGGCTCTATTCCAATTACAGTATGGTATTTGGTGGGAAAAGGAGCACTACTATATATCTATTGGGGGAGGATGAGTAAGTTGAATGTCTGGGTTTGTTCAGCCAAAACAGCCAATTTGATGATGAATTGAATTGTGTTTCTTTTTCCATTCCTTTGAAACACCCCCACTGATATGTTTTTCTAGTTGTTACTTTTTTATTTTTGCAATATAAACAGCAATCTTTTTAATAATGAAAAACTGATAGAAGCAAGTCATTGAGAAAGTTTAAAAATTAAACTAAATCCAGGAAAAGTCTCATATGCTCCAGTCTGGTGCCTAAGGAGAAGAGAAAAACATCCCTGCTGTTTGTGCATCACCATCACGGCATTCTGAAAGACCAGCCAATGTTCGAAAAGACCCAGTCTCAATGACCCATGGGGAACAGTCTCAGAAGTGCTTCATCTCAGCCAGCAACCTGACTCATTCTGTTCCAGAGCACTGACCTCAGTCACTGACTACATCAGCCAAAGACTAAATGTCAGCCCCATTCAGGAAGGTGGGCAAATGTTACCCTGGATTTCTGAAAAGGATGATGCACAGTGTGCACTTCCACAGTATTTCACACTTCCAATAATGTGGCTGTTTAACTTCACGCTTCCTGAATTCAGATCACTGCCTTTCTTACTTTTCTTTATTTCCAGCCACTCATCCTGCCACTGACTTGTGTTTCCATACAACTTAATAAGACACAATGGACCTCATGCAGCAATATTCACTTAAATTTCTCTCATATTTTCTATTGAGGGAAAAAATAGAACTCAACTTGAGATGCATGAATCATCCAAATATGTTCTTGCCGAGGTAATATGAATGATGAATCACACTTGAGCATAAATTGAAGACATTTGTTATTTGTATAAGTACAGGAAAAAGTACTGTTGTACAGGAAAATCAAAACCCAGCAACTGTGAAACATTTGTGGCATTGCACCATCAGAGGGACACAAAAACATTTATTTATATAAAACATGTTTACTTGTGTTGGTCAAACAAATTTTAGACTGTGAAATAATATGTTCCTTTCTAATCTTGAATCTTATGTAAACTGTTCTCTTATTTAAAAGAAGAGCAACAATTGGAAAACGTTAGTGAATCCCAGAAATCAATGTGTACAAACAAAACAAGAACAAATCAGAAGAAGAAAATCTTTCCACTTTCACTCTTTTTACTATGTGCATGAATGGTTATGTGTATATCTACACTTGCGGTGTAATGATTCATCTATTGTATCAATGCATCAATACACTGTATGTATATATATATATATATATATATATATATATATATATATATATATATATATATATATATATATATATATATATCCTCTCTTTACGAGAGGAAAGGAAACCAGAGGAAAGAGACAGATGCGGATCCAAATCCACATCTTTACAAAGAATGCACAATCAATATGTTTTGAGTTTACTCCTATTATGTCTAGTGGATCCTATAATGAACATTATATTTTGAGTTGTTACTTGTGAAGATGCTGAACATGCGAAGCAGCCAAAAGTTTGGATGCATTTCACTAAAGACAAAACTCAAACCTCGAAACGGTTAGTTAAAAACAGCTCAGTTACTTTACTTTTACTGGATCTTACAAATGTCTCAGGGTTTGGATTAATAGTAGACTTTCATTCAAGATTTTTATTCAGAATTTTACTCAAAAATCTAAAATCAAATTGGGTCTCCTTGTACAGAGTAAAATGTTGTCCCTCTACTTAGAATCGTAAAACCACTGTGCAATCAACCTTCATGTCTGTCCTTCATATGGTGATATTCTGTGTCCTCATGCTGCTCTATCAACACTCCAGCAATTAAACCCTGTGTATCATAGAACATAATATTTTATCACTAATGCAATTTCCATACTCATCATTCTCTTTATCACAAGGTTGGTTGGGCTAACTGTTTTTGTTGATTCCTCTGTTGCATGGTTGTTGTTTTTTATTCTTAAAACTGTTTGCCTCGTTTGTAGTGTAGATGTGGTGTCTCTCCTTGTTCACACCTGGAGAAGCGGTGAATCAAAAATCTTCACTTGGTGGATGACGATTCTACCTGTGTGATTTTAATTTGGGACACACTTTAATGTGTATAGTAGCAACTGTATCATCTTAGCCATGATGTCCTGATGTATCTAGGGTCACCATGTTCTTGACGTTTTTCGCTATCAGGAGTTTTACCCCAGCCACAGGAATTGTCACGTCATGATCAGGCACAAGACAACATTCCGGAATGGAGCTGCATGTTCAAAGAAAATCACTAATGGCTTGAGTCTGAGAACAGGAAATAATTGGGTGAGAAGATGCTTAGAAACTGTTTTTACTCTGGTGAGAGAGTTCATTTATAAACACAGACCAATCCAATTTTCTTATAGAAAACCAAAAACCAGAGAGATAGAATGAAGTCAATCATCCAACCAGCCGGAGAGAATTAGACAAACTCAGGCAGACAGCCACAGAAAAAACAGAAAAGAAACAGACAAACACACACGACTTTTCCCGTGGCCAGGTAGATACTCTGAGCTAGGGGACAGTGTTGTTCCACAGAGATTATGAGGTACATGGGTGGCACAGATCCTATCAGGGCTTTAGGCAGGGAGGCTAAAGTCAGTCAAGTCACTAACACCTATGCAATGCCCAGGGGAACACAGACAAAATTACATTCACCACATTCAATCTCTGAGCAGGGCCTCGAGATGCATGTTTAATGGAAATAATATAGAAATGGGTGAAAATTATGCTCTCTAGCCAGCCTCATCAAAATTCTGCTCCCACTGAACCTATACAGGTATTTTCAGAGATGCTACCTTTAAGGGGTAACCTTGGTAGCCTTGTTTCTGGGGACCAAAGAACATTCCTAATTCAAACCCCTTTGGGAATAAGCTCACTCTATTCAGTAAAATGAAATATTGTGAAATGCCATTGCACTTTATATTCATAACACTGGACATGCTGTATACACCATTCCCCAACATCTGAAAATCTAACATGTAAGCCTTCATGGCACAGAGACCTTCTACAAGCTACCAAGGAATCAGCAAATTTTAAAAGGGTTGGTTCATTCATAATGTTCTCAATGTGTGTATTTTTTTCAATTTCCCCATTTCTCTTAAGTTTATTTCAATGGAGGGTAGACTAAATATAAGAAGCACCTTAAAATATCAAAGAAATGTTATGATCCCAGAGGGGCAATTTGTTGTACAGTCAGCAATATCACAGACAACCATAAAACCAAAACATTAAACACAAAAAAGGATTAAATGGCATAAATACAACATACCTTAAAACATTATTTTACCTTGTTTAGGAGGACAATGGCAAATGGAACTACAGAATTGCTGAGCATGACGGTATTTGCAGCCAGAGAGAAGCAACCTAAAATGGAATAAAGGATAGCTAGGATCAGCTAGGACTGATTGGACCTCCTTCAGAACCTTGGCTTGAGTGTTTCCAGTGAAGGAAAAAAGAACATCTGATAAAGTACTGTTAACTCTCACACACTGTGACCAACATATTAGGCCAGGATCAATAATGTGGATACCTCTTGACCTTCCTGCTAAAATATGTGGCTGGATGCAATTAAAAGTTGAGGAGAAATCAATGAAAAACAAGACATACAAAAGTCTTTTTCCCCTCAAGATGTGAGAAAATCATGTTAAGTAGGATGTCCATTGTATTGTCAATATGTCTCTTCCAGACACAAGGAACTTTATGCAGTTGGAGAGACATCTTAGAAAAAAATGCTAATTATTTGGCACAAATTTTGAGCATACAACCTCCAGGGCTGGAACTTTTTTTAAAACCCATAAAAGTTCCAGGACTCAACTAAACAATGATAAAAAAAAAGTCAAGATCTGGCTGCCATTAAAAAGATCAGATGCAGACCCCTTTTGGACTTTATCCCCATCCCAAATGTGGTGTGAATTTCCAGTGCTATGCAACTTCTCCACTTTATCTTTGAAATAACATTATAGGTTACTTTGCTCCTTTTTAACTCGTTTCTGAAATCCCTTGCGGCATTTCACATCATCATCCTGGTTAGAACTGATATCCTGCTGGTTAATTGTGTTTGTGACCAAGTTTGAAAATTATGGTGGAAATCAATTTCTGGAGAACAACCAAGTCCTCAAAAAAAGTAATAGGTAAAAACAGTCTCTCTCAGATTATCCAAAGCCAGGCAAGCTTCATTAAATAAGTCCTGGAGGCATCCTCAAACAAATCTGTATCTAAATGCTGTGACTCATTTCTCTTCAGGACCAGTCTGTAGGACAGAACTACATAAACAACATTGTGGGTTTAGGCATTTCTTGAGTCATTTCATATAAGTAACCTACTTGTTATAATCTCTGCAATGCCAAAGGTAACCTTGTGTGTCATTGCCACATGGACATGCCCAGCCAATCTATCACTGCTGTATCCCATCGATAAGCACCCTGCCTCTGGCTCTATTCACAAACTATCCAGATGGCAGGACAGCAATGGGTTTGCTTGTGGTGTGACTTAACTGTGTAGCCACAAGGGTGGATGTACCACCTAAAACTCAAGCTGACCCACCCAGAATAATCATTCCAAAAGCAGTCAGGACGCTGCATTTGAACTCCCTGCCCACTGAGCTGCTGATGGCTGCCCCACCCTCACATATAAGCTTATTGAAGTAATTTTTTACCCGTGTCTGACAACCTGTCATGATGCTTAAGTTATCACTGTGACACACAGCTGACACTGCTGTGACACACTGTAGCGTCTTGACTCGATTTTCTTTTTTTTTTTTTAGCTAAAAAGGGACATCTAAAATTGTTGTTCACCAAAATCCTACCAGCACAAGAGCAGGAGCGGTAGCTGCGGCATGACTGAAACAAACAGGAGTTTGGGGAGAAACTTGTGATTGGGGGTGGGTTGCAGGTAAATGGGATTTACAGAAGAATTGTGTTTGTGTTGTGTATTTTGCAAAAAGTGAGAATGTTTCATGTGTGGCCTTCATAGTACAAGAAGTAGTTACCCACCAGCTAACAACACATGTGCTGCTACTGCTAGGGTAAAAAAAATACTGATAAGCAGGTTTCGACAGGTGCTTTTTTTCTGTATGAAATATGGATTATATTTCTAAACAGTGTTGTAGATAATTTATCATTTTACTTACTCTAACTTAACTGACTGCTAACTGTGTTCATCAATTGAGTTCATAACTGATGATGGTGTATTACAGTATACTGCACCATTACTACAATGTTTTAAAGAGATCTTAAAACTAATGTGATTTATTTAAATTAATTCATTAATAACTATTTATTTCTGTGTCTTGTCAAACATTTGGCCCATCACACATAGAATTAAAATACACTCCTTTTTTACATCTTGCTGTCTTACATATACAAAACATGTGGAAAAGGAAAACAGAAACAAATTGATTGTTCCTGTGTACGTTTCTGTGATTATGGAAAGTGGACCAGGATCTCTGTGTTCCCTCCATCTTATTCAATAAAAAATAAAATAAACTATTCACAAAAACTGTTAGAAATCCTCTTGATGAAGGCCTATTTTTTCTCTTCTTCCAGGCTTTCTCTAGATATCTGGAAAGTTTATAGGTTTTCATATGTGAACAGCCAGCTCAGTCTTTGCATCATCCATATTTAAAAAATCAACTTTTCCACTTTTATTATACTAAATAAAACATCGCACAGTTCATAATTCACCATACAGATAATTTTGGTTCATGCACATCTCATATCCTACAGACCTTTAAAAATTCATATTTTTGGCTATGCTACTGTCTACTATAACTGCTTTTATCAGGAAAATTAACATTAACATTAACAATGATATGACTGCAAAGCTGTTTAACACATTCTGAAAAGCCCCCCACACACTCCTTTATTTAAGGGCTGAGCATTTTATATGTCCATTTGTGAGCCTGTGTTTGTTTCTGTGATAATGGAAGGTGGACCAAGATCTCCTCACCCTAACCCTCCATCTGTAACCTGTTAAATCACTGGGCCCAGAGGTGGTTATTCAGCCCCCCAATATTGTGGAATTAATAATAATAATAATAATGTGGAATTGCAGGAAAGAGTGAAGAGGACTAGGGCCAACATCTATCATAAACATTGGTGCATGCCCGTATTTCTTCATGAAAGGTACAAATTCGCAACCGCTGTCATTGTTATGTCAGCAGGTCTCCCACAATAGGCCGTGACCTCCAGAGTTTTGCTGACAGACAGATGGACAGAGTGACACAGGCAGCAAGGCAGACCCTTGTCCTCAACCTGTAACAGAGGTCATTAACTGGGACTGTGACCCACGACGGCAGCCATTACTGTTGGAACAGTGATCCCCAAGACTGACAAGCCGTAATGTCCTGGCTGTGTCAATAAGACAGAATGACCCATTTCAGTGGTCATTACACAGAAGCCAAACGGGTCAGTGGCTTTGGGGACGAATGGAGGGAGACTTTGAGGGAGTCTGAGGAACAGAGGGCAGCAGACATATTGTCAGTCTGTAATTACAGGGCAGTGTCCATTGAATCAGGCAATCATTTTCTTTCTTAGTGTGTGTGTGTTTACACATATAGCTACATGTGCAATTCTGTGGCTTTGTGCCCAGATTACTCTGTGTCATATAGCAGCTCACAACAACTACAGTAAATGCTGTAGTGATGGAACACAAACTCCATGTAACTACATGTAGGTATATTTTACTCTATGTACTCTATGTTTAGTATAACTTTGAAGGATTTCTACTTTGAGAGTTTACATTCATGGTTATTTCATTACATTTAAAGATAGAGTCATACATGACAAAACATAATAAACTCCAACACAGAAGATTACCAAAAAATATATTTAACAGCTCAAATTAGTTAAGTAAGTAATTGAATCTACAGTTCACACTTCACTTAAGTAAAATTTTGAATGCCGGGCTTGTACTTGAGTATTTTTACATCGTAGTATTGCTTCTTTCCTTTAAGGATGTGAGCACTTTATCCACCACTGCCAGCTACTTAACATTCATGGCAATTTACATCGTGACTAATCCTATATTATACAACTGGGGAGCCCTAAGTCTGGCTCATACCAAGCAGCACACTGTCAGCTGCCTGACTTTCCATCTGTTCATCAGATCCTTTCCGCAATTGTGTTGATGGTGCTCAGAAATTGATTGCGACCTCTTACCGTGCTGTTTTTAAAGTGTTTATTCCAGCTGTTCTAATCGGATAGGCAGCTGGCCTTTACAGTATGCATTGAGGTGTGTCTGTGCGTGCATGTGTTGGTGTAAAAATGTGTGCTGGTGTGTGTGTGTGTGTGTGTATATATATATATATATATATATATATATATATATATATATATATATATATATATATAGATATAGATATAGATATATATATATATATATAGATATAGATATAGACACGGCACTAAAAAGACAGGAAACAGACATTTGTTGGTGTGAGATTCAGAAACAACAACACGACTAGTAGAGCAAACAGCTGACTGAGCTGAAGATGACAATTATGAAATGGGCTGTGAAATAGCTCAACAATGCTATCTCCTCACATACTTTGCTCCATTCTTTTAAAATCACATATTTGGGGCAGAGCGGTGTATCGGTTTACCAATAAACACGAAGGGGCCTTGGCTCTGCTGATAATGAAAATTAAGCTCCTGCAAGAGCTGCTGGAAGATGAGCTCAGGGAAAAAGAAAATCATCATGACAAGAATTCTCAGGCACACTCAGTGTGGAAATGCAAAAGCTGAGTAATGGTATTACATGGTTTGTCTCCAACAGGCAAATATAGGGTACTTTAATATTCTATGAAAAACAAACTCACCTCATGAGATGCAGTCTTGTAAACAAGCTTTGTATGCCAGATTTGTATAACTGAGAATCTGCCTTGACTGAAGGTGTGAATTAAAATCTACATACAATAAGCAGAAAAATGAGATGAGGTATAGTTTGTGTCCTGGCTCAAGCTGCCACATTTTCCTTTCTTGGTCAGAAGAGACTTTTCGGTCTCTACTGGACCAATTAAATTACTAAATTATTATAATGAAATTCTAATTATTGTAATACATTATGACTTTAATATACCACTAGTATATTATTGTTATTCCTGGTGCTGCCACTGAGAATGCCAGCTGCAATGTTTTAGATCTGGAACATAATGTTGGTGATTTACTTAGCAGTCATTGTTTCTATGGAGTAGGACTGCAATAGGGTTTTCTGTGGGCAGCTGCCTCTCACAATGACGTCTGTGATGCCGAAGTAGAGAGAACAGAGAACATTGTAGCCATGGCAAAATCCCTCAGCATTTCTTGTCATATTCCAAGTAGATTTTATCAGGAACTGAAACCCAATTAAAATAAACTATGCACGTTCAAATCAGCATGTGTGTCCAGGGGAAAGCCAGCCTTTCAAAACGAATAGATGTCCTCCAACAAAAGCGATCGACCAAAAACACTTATTTCAGCGATGTATTCTCAGAATTGTTGTAAGGTCCCTTGTGGTCTCCCTTGCTATTTCATGAAAATATGTGGTATTATAGCAGTTTCTAAACTTGAATTAAATTCCTCACTTATGATAGCTTGCCATATCTTCAGTCTCAAGAGAAATTTACCACATTTAGTAACTTTCCAAGAGCAGGAAACATATAATTAATTCAATTTCCTTGTCAGGGTCCTTTTCTCCTTTTTAATTAATGACATATCTTCTGCTCCATAAGAAGGGAAGGTTCATCTTCTGTCATGTTGTTGTCAGATGACAGACACACTAACAGAGAATCACAATTAGAAATAATCCAAACCTTATTGAATGAAATGACAAGATAACATAATTGACAAATGAGTTCACTTTGCATGCATATAATGTAATTGTTTCTCGACAGAGCTTTGCTTTAGTTCCGTCTGGTCTAATGAGATATACACAAAAAGTGATTAGCACCGGAAGCAAAACCTCACTGTGCTTTTTATTAATCTGTTGTTACACAACACAACTTGTAATTGCTTACAATTGTTGAACTAAAACTGTAGATGCCAATCATTAATGCAACACAGAACCAGCCCTCTATGAACTCCACAAAGCCTTTCTTGGCCTTGACTTTTGCTTTAGTAGATTCTGCTCTGTGTCCAGTGCAAATCCATCAGTGTAGTGCCCACAAATTAATATTCTAGCTCTGTCATGAATACAATCTCAAACACATTCTGTTAAGAAATAAAGCACCCCTAAAAATCAATCATGGCAATTAGACACAAGGAGCCCACTCTATGAATGTATCCACACATTGATGTATTCATTGACTCGGGCCTTCTCCTGGTAAGGATGGTAATTAAAGGTTCTTAGTGGAGTGGTCTGGGGTAATCTGGGGCCAGTTAAAAGCTTTAATGCCCGACACTGTGGGACTTAATTGGTACTGTGCCATTTATATGATTAACAACCAACCAAGGTCTGCCACCTAAAAAGCACTCTTTACTCTTGGCAATTCATTAGAATAGAGGGTATTCTGGACACTAATGAAAAGAAAATGTGTTGATACAATAGCCTCGTTAATCTCCAAAGATCATATTTGCTGTGATCCTCTTGCTGATTATCAATCAATTTCATTGCTATCTGGCCTAGGGGCATGGAGGCAATGTACTGTTTTATGGTGATGTGTGCATATTTGCAATTCTGTTGATGAATAGAATGAATCATTGAGTGCTGCCATTATGCACACAAAGAAATGCTGAATAGCAATGTAAAGGAAATTAAAGCAACATGCAAAAATAGTATTGTGTAGTGTATGTTTCTGACAAAAGAAATATACTAATGTGGTTGTACTTTTATATCATTTTTAATGATGCCAAACTTGCTCTGATTTTTGAGATATAAATTTATAGCAATATTTACCCTAATGTGCAATATGTTTTCACAGTAGCACAATGTTTGTCAAGTGTTTTAGTTTGCTTTGCTTACTCTACAATGTGGCCCTGTTGTTTGGCAATAGAAAACATCATGGGGAAGTTTAGACTCCTATCTGGAACAAAGTCATAGAAAACTCAAAGTTCTTTTAAATCAAGACTGAAGAGAAATAAACATGAAATCAAACAATTATATTGTTGATCTTCTCATTGATTGTCTGGTTTCTTCAGCAAAAGGTTTAGTAAAAAAATATAATACTTTGCTCCTGCTTTTCGATTGCACTGTCCATAACTTGAATATATGCTCCCTCTGTGCTTCATATTTATGATTAATTAAAATATCAACAAGTCTATATATATATATATATATATATATATATATATATATATATATATATATATATATATATATATATATATATATATATATATATATATATATATATATATATAAAATCTATCATGGCACAGGTTGTATAAGTGCCTCCTTGCTGCCAGTAATTGGTAATTAACCCATCATAATAATTCTGATTCTGGAAGCCCTGAGTTTTGGTATCAGACACTGATAAAGACTAAAGACACTGTGATAGACTACACCGAGGTGTAGACTATCCCAACTAATGATATTATATCATCAATATTAAAGATGATATAATATCAATTTAAATAGAAATTCAGCTATTTAAAGAGTTTGCTATAAGAAACAGATTCCATTTCACTGCAATCACCATATGCACCATATGCAATAATTATGTCAAATGAGCAGACAAACAGACATACTGGAAAGAAGATATCCAAAAAAACAACAAAAAATGTGGTATTTTTTTTTTTTAATTAATTGTTGTATAATGTCTGATGTTAAAGAAGAACATTAAATTACTTACAATAATTGTAACCAGATATATATAAAAGCATAGAAATATACACACGTTGAGAAATTCAACCAAATAAAACCGAGAAAAAAAAGGAATATTATCCCAGAAAAGATCATTTCAAAACCAACATTCAACCTAAATCGTATCTTTTGTTGATATACTGCCGCAATAATGAAAATATTATATTTGGTGAGATGTTCATGGTTATGGTGGTTGGCTGATTTTGTAATAAAGGTTTAATTAACTCATCTAGATGAGTAATGTGTCACAGTAATGATGAAAGTTGTAAAGCTGCTCATCCCTGCGTTTGTGTGCACACTAGTACCAAGCAGATATCATTATCTCAAAATGTCATCATCTTGACCTGAGGCGAGGATCTGATGTCTATGTTTTCACCAGTTCTGCGCGCACGCACACACACACACACACACAAAATAGTACAGCATAATCACAATTCCATGCTCTGTGTGGACCTTCCCTCATCCAGTGGTGAAGGGAGGGGGTTGGTTGCTACTTATCAGCCCGTCCACGTCTGCCTACCCGACCGTCTTTGCGTGTTTCGCCATTCTACTGCATTGCAAAGCTCTGCGAGGGGAAATCAACTTCAGTCACGCTTTCCTGCTGTGTCGGGGAAGAGTCTACACTCCTCAGTTTTGATGAAGAGGGACTCTGCTGTGTGATTTTGGAGCAAAGAGCCAAGTTTTGGGGCCTTAGATTGTTCCCAGCTTTCACTTTCCATCATAGGTGGAGATGCATGCGCACGCCGGCAGCTTATCACTTCCCGGTGATTATCATAAACAAGCAGATTTCTGCAGCTGTTGCACTCTTAATTCCTCAAACTCAATTGATATTTGTGTGTGTGAATATACAGTACATTTGTAAAATTTTCTAAGTAGGTGAGGCCTTGGTGCCTCAAACACTCCAATTACCAAGACCTTTCCTTATCGGTCTATTCTCAGCTCACACATGCTGTCAACAATCATTAGACCTTAATGAATTCATCCACATTATTTGCCAGGTTTAATGACCTGAGACCCAGGCTCTCGCTATAAACGAGCCTGACCCACTGTAGGACAGTCCCACTTTTAAAAGCAATTACAAAGGATGTACATCCTCATTTCCTATATTACATTGTATTCCTTTTCTCTCTGGTCATTTCCTCTTTCAATGTCCTTCACTCAATCACACAGCTGAGTGTGCCACTGCTAAAATACATGTCATAGTAACCAAAGAGACAGTTTCACTGCTATACACTGTATATTGTCAATGTTAAGTGCTATTTTTATGATTCTCCCATTTTTGTGATGGTAAAAAGGAAATATTTAATGAACATGAATTAAATATGCTATACAAATGTAAGTGTTTTAGCAGGGTATAATAACATTTCAAATCTTGAAAGCAATCTCACCCTCGTTATGAAGCATTGTATCATGTCACATGCACATAGTCAAGGTAGTTTTTGCCAATTTGCTTACATGTCTCTTGACGAGTTGATGTGTATCAAACCGCAATGACAAACTTCTTGATGTGCACAATTTTATATTGAACATTGTGGTTATTTTGACATGCATCACAGGTGGTCTTTGATGCATGGTGTGGATTTTTTTGCAGATTCAGATTTCATCTCCAGGACTCAGGACTTTCAACTTTAAAAGAGTTGGATTTGGGCTTTTATTCAGAAGATCAGAGCATGGTGTCAAATGTGAGGTTCATTTACAGAAATATTTGGTTTTGAAGAGGGGTAACACTTTTATTGGAATCTGTATATGATCAATTCCAGTCTAAGAAGAACTATACTTTCTATGTTAAAAATTGAAGCCATCAATAAATGAAGCTCGCAATATCACAATTAATTGCCCTTGGTTATGACAGCAAATTTCCCATATACACATAACATACATTTGGTGGATAAAGAGCTGATAAAAGAAGCGAGAAGTAAAATCAGAAGAAAACAGAAGTCATTGAATGAGAGTAAAGGAAGGAATGATGGTCACCAAGCATAGAGAAAGCACAGACATATAAATGAGGAGGGATAGTGATGGAAAGGGGGACAGAAGGATATAAATTAGACAAAGATGAGGAAAGAAGGAGCAGTGAGGACATGAGGAATATGTGTAGAGACAGAAAGAGAGAATGAGAAGCAAAAGCAGCAGAGTGAGGGAAAGAAGCTGTAGAGCTGGGAAGCAAAGAGAGAGGGAGAGGAGGAGGAGAGCTGCTCATAATGGATTGATTCTCACATTTCTTTGAGGGCCTGTTCTTCCTGTCTCCTTCCAGATGAATGGTAATTGCCCCGCCGGCTTTAATCATGTGTTGAATTGGCAAAAAAACAGGAGGAAAGCGCTTCTACGGCGATTGAGAATTGATCGCTCTGGGAGTCGACCTATTGCTACTCTGTTCTATCTCACATCACACAAGCACACATTCTCCAAGGCCAGCAAACACACATACACACACTTTCCCTCTCACTTTGTAACACACGCATGCACACACTAAAATGTCCACACCCATGTCAGAGGAAACGACAGAAGCACTAATTACAGTGATGGCTAGGTGGAAAGGAGAATAAAAATGAGGGAGAGAGGAAAGGACAGGAGAAAAATGGAGGTGGTGAGAGTTGAACAGTGGGGCACAGGCTCCCGTCTTGGCCTTAGATTGTCAGCTGTGGCAGCAGGCTGAGAGCAGGGATAATTGTTTCGTCAAGGGTGTGATTGCCATCACTTCCCTTATTCTTCATGAACAAAAGCATGTGCACCTTTTAACAGTTGTCTTTCATTTAACTTCATGGCTGCAGTCTGACTGATACATCCCAGGCCTATTATCCCACTCATCAATAGTTCACGATTGAGAAAACATAGATGTTACTATTCAGATCGAGGATAGCAGCTACTGCACACAGCAGAAACACTCAATATAAATAAAATTGCTAAGCTATTGCAACTAGATGCATCATTTTCACAAAAAGGGACACCAACATCATTGAGTTCTACACAAATAGAAAAACATATGACTCATGACTTTTAAGATGTTTATTTCTGATTGATCAAAAGCTTCAAATAAGTGCAAATGTGTAAATACAATGAAGGCAAACGTTCAGATGTGGCCAATTTTTCTAAGCTAATAAACGTGTCAACCAACCGTCTGTTTTTTTCCAGGTAGTTCAGCTTTACAGGAATCTAACATACTTTTGTTGCTGATTGTGTTGAATGCAGTATGAATCCCAGGTTTTCTGTACAATTTAAACAAAAATGCAGCACAAGTCAATGGGATTTATTAGGAATTGACTTCTTTACCCTCCCATATTTAGACCTTTAAAAAGGTCACTTCAAGTGTAATTATGATTTAGCCCATTCCCTGACATCTTTAGGGAATGCTTTCCAGTGCTTTGATTTTGATTTGTTAAGCTATTTGATATTGCTCTATGATCTTTTTATATTATGAACTTCAAAAAGGACAGCTACATCAAAGTTAAGAGAATAACTGTGATTTTAGAGCAAAATTGTGCAAAGTAAAGCTTTGACTTCCAGTGCATTCTACAGATTGTAGGCAACAATCCAGGGCTGCAATTTATTTTTATTACATTGATTAATCTACTAATAATTAATCAGTTGATCATAGTATCTAGAGAAAATGTAATATTTCATGACACAATTTCCTAAAACCCAAAGTCAGATTTTGAAATGTTTTGTTTTGTCCAAGAAACAGTCACAAATGTCATTTTACTATAATTGAAAGCTAAGCAAAAAAGATACTATCTGTAAGATTTGTGAAGCAATTTCATGTTTTACTCACTTTTTAGTGCCAATGAGTGTCTTGGCTCTCTCCCACTTATGTCAACAAACAGCCACCACAAGAAAAATGGTGCTATATGACTAGAAACAACCTGCAGATATTAGCTCTCAAGCAAATGAGATGGCTAGCTGCCTCCATCAACCAAAAAATAAAAAAGAAAATCTAAATAAAAAAAACACCACTCAAATGACAAAATGCCAGCTCCACAGCACATGCAGCTAAAATAAACAACTTCCTCAACAAAGGGGCCAAAAACAAACTTCAAGGAGAAACATTCAGAAAAATAGATATAAAATAATAATAGAATTATAAATTAATAATGTCCAAGCAAATGTCTTTAAAAGCATGAACTACTGGTCATACTTTTTATAAGTATTTAACCGCCAAACATGTGCTGTATGTCTTCTATTTTAGAAAAGTAGGCAGATACACCAATCTGCTCCTGTTTTAATGAACATGTCCCTGTTGGCATTAATTACCCCTTGCAATCAGGGGCCCTTGCAGAGGTGGCCCTTTATCCAAAGGGGTTGAGTGCTTAGATGGTAGAACTGAAGGGGGGTGGTTTAACAGAAGGGCTGGTGGTTGATGTGTCGGGTCAGTTCATCCACTTACACCACATTAGTCGCCGTTGTCGCCTTTGGGTGTCAGCACTTCTGCCAAACTATCACCGGGTAGTTAGCTGCTCTAAAGAAAGGATCCGAGGCGGAAAGGGCTTTTGTTGGAATTGTGAGAGAAGATCCTCTGAAATGGAAGGTCCACGTTTCACCAAATAGAGACTGATGGACAAGGTGTGACACCAAGACCCAGCCACTTAACAGGCACTAATGGCTGTACCAGATTACCTGTCGAAACCAGCCCATTGCCATCCAAATTACCATCTTGAATTGATAGCGCCAGCAGTGCCAGCAAATAGCTACACTCAGCCTACTCTGAACCTCAAATCTGATGGCCTCCCCTCCTCCATTAGAAATGACATTTTCCCACCGGTGGGTTTCAAATTGCGTTTGGGCATGCTTAATATTCCACTACTTTGATACCTATGGGCTATGTGTGGTTGGTGTGTGACATTAGTCATCATTTAAGTATACAATATTAGATTGTGTCGCTCGTCCCAACTTTATAATGCTACATGCAAAGACAGCAGGTCATAAATCTTGAGATGTACCACCGGTAATTTATCACGTCTCAGAGACAAAAACAAGCTAGCTCTTCGCAAAGTTGGACAGACTGAATCACTTCTGAATTGGTAGATAGGATGTTTTTTCAAGCGGAGGCATAAGTGCATTGGCTCCATTGCCTCAAGATATTCTTAGCTTGGAGTACTGTGACACAATTTAACTAACTGTGAAATCAACTTTCAAGCACACACGGAGCCTTGAGACATTATTATAGGTATCCCCTACTAAATGGTATCACACCTAAGCACTGTATTATTGTGAATCTGTTTCACTCCATTAGTACAGCAACATCATTAACTGCATGGTAATCTCTCATTTGAGATTCTTCAGGTTTTTAGAAGCAGGGCAAAAAAATAAGCTTGTGATTTTTCATGAAAATAACAGTCAAAAACATACCAGAAAGTTCAAACTAGTTCAGAACCAGGCTCCCAAATTTCTGGACTTTTCGCATTTGATAACTCATCCAACTGCTAACATCTATTGAAGTATGATCATGGAGTCAAGGCTCAACAGCACAAAGCTCAAAGGATGAAAATCCACTGGTGCTCAACTGTATGCCATAATAGCCACTTTAGGAAAGAGGTAATTGAACATAAAATGATATTTCAGGCTTATTCATTCAGAGATGAGGAGTTTTGTGAGAAGTGCTCCGACACTAAATTGTTGACTCTATTTGCTTCAGTCAAGCTTTGTGTTCAGTCATTATAACCTTGTGTAAACAGCGACTGTTATATTAGGTATGAGGTTTTGGAACAGGGCCAGAGCTCATAAAATTATGACAAACCAGACAGTAACAGATGGCCCCGTCTAAGCAATATGCAACTTTTTTGCTTAAACATATTATTATAAAGTAAATGTTGATTGCATGGTGTAAGGTACAGAATAATGATATCATTTAAATTGGTTCACTATAGGCCTGGCTTTGACAACCGTCACTACACGTGATCTCCCAGGAAAATGAAGGCTTGATTTATGTTACATTATAGACTAAATGAATTAATAAATTCTCCTAAGTCTCCTAATGTTTGCTTCTTAGGTTTATCCCCCCCCCCAGGGTGTATTTTCAGTCTAAATTACACATGTGTAATAGAGTAGCCAAATTTATGCCAACAGAAAGTCCTTCTGTTAGCATATACACTAACGCGTGTAGAACATAATGCTACACTCAGCACAGCAACAGGGTGGTTACCTGCATTATGATGGCTGCCAGGGTGAGAGCTTTAATTACACTCCAACAGTCCGCACAGCATGCAGTATGGAGTCTAATAAACTGGAGTGTCACTCTCAAACTCATTTAGGGGCATCTCTGATTACATTAATCAATGATACTGAGGCTGAATGGGAACACAACACTGATGGATTCTCCTCTTCAGCTGATAAAGTTAGGTGAGTTTGATATAGAGTAAATGTGATCACAGAGAACATGTTATTCAGCATCTATTGAGGTGCACTTGAGCAAGGCACTCAAAAGCAAACCACTCTCCAGAAGGTCTTCAGTGACAAACCGTTTATTCTATTGGTCAAAACACACTTTTAAAGATAGGCATAATAGGCATACAAAGCACATGATATGGACACTGCAGTATGTATCTCATATCTCTGTATCTCATGAGAGGTTAGATTGGTAGGTACAAAACAACTTTGGTTATGGTTGAAAGAAAAAGTAAACTTATCTCAGATATTTTGATATTAGAAGATATGTTGTCAGTGTTTGTAAAATACACAATAGGCAACTGAAAATTCAGATCTCCTTGACAGGAATGAGGGACTTCTCTATATACCAAAGAACCATCCTGTATCCATCCTGCTACAGGATGCTGTCACCACACAGTAAGAAGAACAAGCAAGTGAATAGCCTCTGACCATTGACATAAATGACATTTTTATGTACAGTGCCTGCAAGTATTTCCTTTATTTAAAAAACGAAAGAAAAAGCTATTCTTTTTGTACTAGAGGTGTTTATATTCTTGAAGGTGGCATTAATTATATATCAAGTCACGACTTAAATTTTTTAAGGAACAAATAGCAGAAGAAAGGGACTTCATTTACAGATGTAGTGAGAGGGATCAGACTTACTCAGAGAAAGGATTTGTCCTGATATTGGTATCTTTTTGAAAGATGGATCAATTTGCAAATGAAATAAGAACCAGAGCATGCGAAACGGAACAAAAAAACATTTCATCAGTTCCAACTAAAAGTGGCCATCCAGCTACTTGCTGTGATACCATGCAGACAGAAGCACTGCAGGGCCTGTAGCCTTTCCACAGCTTAGTCTTTATGTGTAGGTTCGTGCATAATTGTCTTGTTGCATGAATGCAGACTCTTGCCATTATCTTACCTGTCATTGTCAATCATTGCTTTCTCTTTTTTCTTCAACCCCCCCATTATCTTTTGCTACCACTCCATAATCCATTATTCATTCTCTCTGAGATTTACATCGCATTCCTCTTTGTGTTCCCAGTCACACTTTTTTTTCCCCCAGAGGCTCTTTCACTTGAGATGGGTGACAGATTGATGAACATTTCCAATTAAATGTCCCACTTTTATTTATTTATTTTTACTGCAGACTTGAGACTTCATGTTGGCATGGTGTGCATGAATATGTGCCTTGTAGTTGCATATTTTCTAGCAAAAGCTGGCATTCACACCGCCACATCTGTCATAGTGAGGTAGTACAATTCAACAGACTGTAGGTGTGGGAGGGCTCCTACCCACACACACACTCCGCCTGGTTGAGGGTTCAAGTCAGTGCCAGCTAAACATCAGCTGCTTGAGTCCTTCCTGTGGCCTCAGCAGCCCGTTGTAAAGCAGGCCAGATGGCATCATCCAACAGGGAACACATGGAATCTCATGACAGGCCGTCCAAACGTCATCATCTTCTGAAATATGTACCACTCTCCCTTAAAATTAACACTTTACTGTTCTTAACGAGATTCGCTTCTGCCTGCATCCTGGGGTGACGTTTTCTGAGTCGTATTTTAGCCATCTCTATTGCATTTCGAAACTTTATCAGTGACACGCAGGCCTAGTCTGTGCTGCTGCGAGGGCACAGTGTGATGCTATCGGAGGGCACGTTAACTGCTGCGTTAAGCTTTAATGAAGAATAGATTAGGACATTAGAATGCAAAGCACATACCATAACCATGCTGAGGGGAAGGCCCGTAATAGGCCTGATAAGGGCTTTTTCTGCTGATCTCACACGAACATTGATGGTCTCCAGGGGGCTGTTTCGGCCCGGCTCGATGTTTACAATGCCATTCATCATTTAGACAAGTTTTGTTTGCTGACTGAGTGTCACAAACACTTACAAGCACATAAGCAGGTGTCCATGCACTGAACATGCGCACACACGCGCAATTAAACACTTCTCTGGGAGGAAGTGATGCGTTTTGACCTGAACCCTTAATCACTCACCTACCAACCCTTGAGATAAGCAGGCTCAGGTTCAAGTCCTCTCTTTGTCCCTTAATTAACTCTCAGAAGTCCCCTTGAACTAGATTTCACACTTGAAACTGTTCACCATCATTCCCTGCTCAGGCAACAAATTAAAACAGCGACCTATACTCTGCTTGGGAGTGCTTTTGGAACTATTTTTTGCCCCTGCACTCAACAGATATCCCAATAAATATAAGAAAGACAAAATAATTAATCGGTCACACATCACTGCTGCCGACATTGGACATAAACAGGTCTTTTTACCATCAGTTTTACCATCAAAGTTAGTCCCATCATCTATTGGGCTTTTTGCTTACAAACAACACAATCAATATTACTTCAAAGCAGTACAAACACATTTCCAACATAATTCATTTTCCATAATTTTCCTTTGTGGCAATAAAGGCCAAACAAAAATCAAACCCATCCCGGAGTTATTTCCTCTCATCCAAGCCCATCATCATTCAAGCCTCCTGTGTTTTCTGCTTTTCGAACATCAAAGGTCACTCCCACTTTTACAGAGCTGCCCCAATTTCACTAGAACTCGCTCCAGTCCATAAACATACACACATTTTACCAGTAAATGATGACATACATCAAAAGCTGTCCATCACTCACTAACGAGCTTGACAGAGTATTAGTCGGAAGGTATGCCAGCTTACCAGGAGGGATAAAATAGAGACAGAGAGGGAGTGCTAGACAGAGATCGAGTGAGTGTGCGTAAAGAGGACGTGATATACGAGACGGTGTGGACTGTTGCACCTTTCATCATCTCCTCTATAAAGTCCAGCCAGTCATGAAATGAGGATGTTAAAATCCTACTGCAAATACAACCATCAAAGTGTACAGCTAACTCCCCGACAGCTAACATGTCTGTAAGGATTACTTAAATTAAGAATGGTCAACACATTTGCAAATTGAAATATTACAAAAAATAAAAAGGTAATGGACAAGCTTTTAACAAAGGAATAAAGCAACATATCAAGATCTCAGTTTTTAAGATTTTAAGTAAATGTTAGAAAATGCCCTTTAAAAGAAATATATTTTGTTTCAGTAGAAATAAATCCAAGGCCCTCATCTTTTAAGTATTAAGTACTTTTCTTGCTTCATCAAGAAGCAATGCTGAAAGCACAAATCAAGACAGTATTCCATTTTTTAACCATTCTCTTAATGTTCTGCTATTCTAAACTTCATTAATAACCCAAAGGAATGAAGATGACATTTACATTCCAATGTGATTCATCTTCACTATTTTGTACTGAGATAAAACAGAAGAACTTGTAAGAAAAGGTCAGTATCTGCAGATATGGAGCGTGTGCATGTGTGCACGTGTGCAGTGGGTAAGTGGGATTTATGGAGACGGTAAACCCACGGATGCTTGTCGATGCCTCTGCTGCAAACCCCCCCCACATACACAGGCTCACACACACACCCTACTACTCTACCTCCCCTAGTTTACTGCAATGCGCCAGCAGTGGTTAGCACATAAGCACTGGGGGACAAAAGGAAAGACAGAAAGAAAAAGAGGCCTATAGTAGTCTGAGCTATAGAAAGACATAGGGGGGGGGGGGGGGGGGGGAGAGAGAGAGAGAGAGAGAGAGAGAGAGAAAGAGAGAGCACAAATGAGAGTGCAAAACACTTGTAAGTCTAATGCTATGGACTTTCTCCTTCCTCTACATTGATTCCTGAGATACATTTTTTAATACACCTTCATCAATAGAACTGGTCTGCCAAATGCATTTTTCAAACACTTGGCAGTCAATAGTCATTTAGTCTGTATCTTTGTCCCTTGAGTAAAGGGTCTCGATCAATTGAGGTGATGAAAATTCAAATACATCAGAAAACGGAATGAAGCAGAGCACTCCTCTATATCCAGTGGAGCACAGTACAAGCAGCTGTATGAAAAACCAATATGTACTGTTGTCTCTTTCAATGGGAGATCAGTTAGAGCAGTGTGTGGGGTAGAGAAGTAACAACTAGCTGGCTAAGGCATTGTTAAAGCATCAGAGAGTCAATACAGTATTACGGAATCATATTTCTCTGTTGTTTTAGGAGGGTGACGCTGCAAGAACTAGATATGGTGTCTAAATGTGGTGGAGGTTGATGGAAAGGTAACAGGCTACAGGGAGGCTACTCAGCATCTGCTCTGTTCAGACAGAAAATGTTTCGACCGAAAAAAAGTGCTGTAACAAATATGTTTTTGCAGCTTGTAGTGTTCAGGTAGTATGTTGGGGACATGCATTTTCTGGAGCCAGTGAGATGCAGACACAATATACACTGGCTGGCTAAAAAATACCTGGATTTAAATAAGAAAATACATAAGAGCCTCCTATTAGATAATTGTTACATGGGCCATTATTTTTCATTTGACAACATTCAATTGGCAAAGTTATTTAACCCCAATGAGTAGCTTCTGGTTTCTTATTCAACCATGTAAAGACACATCCTATGGTTTTGGAAAAGATTAGTCTGTTTGAGAAGGGACAAATCATTGGCATGCATCATGATAATAAACAAGGAGGTTGCAGAAACTTCTAAAATTGCAATAGGAACTTTCTAACGCATTATTAAAAACTGAAAAGATAGTGGGGAACCGGAGTGATGGGTGCAGTCCACCATCTGCAGATTGCTGCAGTTGTTTAGGTCTAGGTTCAGGAACATTGTGTGACCAAAGAGGTCAACTGAACATACTGAATGACCAGGTTATTCCATCAGTGGATTTTCTTTCTTCTCTGATGATATGGGCATATTCCAAGATGACAATGCCAGGATTCGTCAGGCTCAAATTGTGAATGAGTGGTTCAGGTAGCATGAGACATCATTTTCACACATGAATTGTCTGAGTGAACATGGCCTTTGGCTGGAAGATGTCATAAAATGGTCAAAAATCAAAAATATCCATCACGATTTCCCTGAGCCCTAAATTGACATTTAAAAGGAGTTGTCTTCAATGAACAGTCCAAAACATAAAGTATTCTATTTTAACCGATATAAAACAGAAATGCAGTAAATCCTGATCATTCTGAATAGTTGAAACCAATGTATGCCTCATTTTTACCACTTATATAGTGTAACATATTAAAATCTTGATGATAATCATCTGATTATCAAATAATCATTTCATTTGCATTACTATCTTTTAACATTGGGTTCCCATTGAACATCTGACAGTCAAGGCTACATTTCATGGTCAAGTCAACGTACATCAGACCTGCTACAAAAACATTTGGCTCTTCTTCTTAGCCAAGACCCTTTGATTGGATCAAGTGTGTCAAGAATTATTCTGCTTTCCTTTTTGCAGATCCCACTCTGCTATACCACTGCTATTTGCACTCATAACTGCAGGACAATTAGAACCCATGGAGACCTAATTACAGCCAGGACCAAGGCACAAGCTTCTTCAAATGGAGCAGCAGAAGGTCTCCAGGGCAAAATCGTCTTGCCAGTTAATTATGCCATTATTCTATTATTCCAGATTGATAGAGGCAACCAAAGCACAGCTTGACCTTCAGGACCAGAGATCCCCTGTAGAACCACGCAGTCCTGGGTGACTCTATGACTCCCTGACTGCTCCCTCTCCACCTTTTCCCCTATACCTCTCACCAATAAATAGTGGAGAAGATGAATAATGAGAAGCTGGCCCTGCTCCAAATTAAGCAGGTACACCTTGGACACCAATAATCTCCCCTCTATGCTCTTGCCTAATAAATTTGGTTATTTTCAGACACCAGCAGTGGGTTTTGCAGAGGCTGATTGTGAATATGAATGAGGCTGGGGTGGACGAGGTTGTAGAAGGGACACAGAAGAGGTTTATAAACTGGGTCTAAGGCAAGAGAAGTATATATAATTGGCCCTAATATTTCTGGATTTGTGACTATACATAGATGTAAACATTGCTGACTAGGATTCACTGCTTGCCTAACAGATGCACTCAAAGCACTAAAAGTTTAAAACATGTTTTCAAATAAGCATTTTTTAACATCCATTTTATACTAGATCATCTACCATAAATCACTATACCAAAAACAGCACAGGCCATTTTGATGAATTGCACATCTCTTTTCTTCTTGTTCCGAGGGACAGTGATGTCATTCAAAGGCTATAATGGACCTCTAATGAACTCCAAATCCCATGGCAGTACATTTACACTGCATTATCGCTTCCTGACCCCTGACCTGCTGGTGGAGTAGAGTGGAGAGCACTTCTGACTGCGGAGCTCAGTCAGTCATTATACATGCATTTGCAGACTGCATAGTATTGCACAGGAAGAGGGTATATTATGCACATAATGTATTATGTGCATACTCCTGAATTGACTCTAACCAATGGGCTCTCGCTCTCTTACTGCTTACTGGCCTTTATACTGTTTAAAGGACCTACATTGAATGTTTTGATATGTAGCCACAGTTTACAGGAAAGTGATAAAACATGCAACCTCATCTTTAAAGCAGCAGGGAAAAGAGGAAAGGAAATGTCAAAGAAGAGAGTTACATGTCAGGAAGTGAGCACATTCATGCTTATTCTTAATCTAAGTAGCTTTTACTTTCCCACTTGCTTAAAGGGAAGAAAAAATACAACTCTCAAATTCTGTTGTTAAAACATAGCAAACCGCTTTGACAAATGTCCTCATCTAAGTCAGACAAAACACTCCTTTAAAAGGTGGACCTGTCTCCGGATTACTTGCTCTTTAACAAATGATGTGCCCAGTGTCGTGCTGTGGCCAGAGAGAAATGGAAGAGGAGGGTTGAAGAATCAGAGGCAGAGCTCAACTAATTGCCGGATGATGGAATTTGAGTGTCTCCTTCATTATAAAGCAGCTTCTAAGTGTTATTGATCTGAGGAGGGGTGTCTCAGAGTCATGTGGTATTAGAGAGCCCAACTGCTCTGAGGCCAATGCATTATTCACCAGGCATTCTCACACGATGCCTAGCCAGGGTCTGCCAATTCCTCTCAGGTGGCCTGGGAGTAGCTGCAACTCTCCATCCACCCCATCTTACCTCATCAAATACGCACACATACACACAAAATTAACATACACACTACATACACATGTGCATGCACACACACAGTAACACCCAGTCTTCCCCTATGAGGTTTTAGATTGTTGTTTTGCTCTCTGATCGACCCCTTGCTCCGCTGTGGGGTTAATCTATAATGAACTGACTGATGCCGTCTCCTTCCATTCCCAACAGGTCATTTGCGGACATCAACCTTTCCCAGCAAACACGCTGCAGACAGCATCTGAGAATAGATACCTTATCAGAAAGCAATGAGGAGACACAACTAGTTGAACAGTGATGAGGAGCAAAAAAAAAAGAGACCTCATAAACTTTAAGTGCTTGATTCAGGTTAGCCAGGTTATCACATATAAAACAAACTACACCAGTCAGTGATCTGTTTCTTAGCCTGTAATGTTAGCATTGAGAGTAAGCTGATAATATTATTTACCTTGTTATATAACATGTACATAGTACAACTTTTAATTCTTAAGTTCAAAAGTAAATTCCATTCTACTAAAAAATTCAGGCTTCATTTTTTGACTTGGCAGCTGTAAAAACAGAATTTATAGAGAATAAGTTATTCTAGGATATATGTTGTTTGCTTTGAATTACAATTTGCAAACTGGAAAACATCAATGCTGCACTTCAGATAGAATTATTATAAGTGTTAATAAATTCAGACCTTAGGCACAAAAAGTAATTTACAGTGTAAGATTATACTGTGGTCATTCTGTCTGGTACCCGATATGTGATGTGATGTGTTGATGATTGTTGTTTTGACTGAGACATAAGAAGGAATTCACTTATACCTCTTTACTGAGAAGACAATAATAAAAAAAATATGCCCTCACTAAACAGAATGTAATCACAGGGAAATTAATTAAAGGAAACTGATTGATGGGAACAATTTATAAAAAAGCTTTTCAATCTAAATTCAAAAGATAATAGCAGACAGCTCATCCTCACAGGTGAATGCCGTAAAGCTGCGGTTGCTATAAAATATTCCCTAGAGGACACACAACCAAGAGATGTTGCAACAAAAGCACATCTCATCCATATAGCCATTCATCATTGTTTCGCCCTCGCTTCTGGTAAAAGGGGCTTAGTCTCATATAATGTATCTTTGTTTTCACTGATTGCAATTATCTAGGAGATCAATAGGTGTTATCAATACCTTACAGCAATTAACATTTAATATCCTTCCACAGCCACTTATTCCATTAATGGATGATTGATTATGCGAGGAATGGGAGCCCCGCGGCTGGGAATGGCATGTATCCATTCTGTCTGTCTGTCAAAGTAAAAGCGGGCTGCTCTGCTGCCAAACCTCTGACTCCAACTAATACCTTATCGATATGAGGTTACCCCAACCAGAGAGAGAAAATTCGAGGATTCCTTTTTTTTGTTTGCCGTCTGTTTCTTTCATACCACCATCATTATTATTATTCCTCCCACTTCCTTTCCCTTCCCACTTGACTGTGAGCACAGTGTGTTTTGCTTGCATTTCACCCTCATATCTGCCACCTCCTTTGAACACCCTCCCTTCCACCCCGGCAGTTCATAATCTAATCAGCAGTGATGTATTTTCAGAGCAAGAAGGCACTGCTTTCCATTTCAATCAAATCCAGGCCTTTCAGAAGAACCCATAATGCAATCGTTCCGTACAAAATTCAGGCCCAATTTAAGCCCTATAGACTGTAGATGACTGATAAACACTTCACTCCACGTCATTCTCCTCCTTGTGGCTCTACTTTGCTGCAGTGCATCATCATAAATAAGAGCTACCACTGTGCTCCCTTTTTGAGAATAGTACGGGCCAACTTTAAATTGCAGTAGGGGTGGACAGGGTGAGGACAGGTGTGAAGAAATGCAAAAGTTAGGAAACCTGACAGGTAGGACTTTCCTAAAGAAAAGTAATTGGAAGACACAACAAGTCTCGGCTGCGGCATGGACAGGTCGCAGGAACAGCCTCTCCATTACCGAGTGAGGGGGATGGATGAGTGGAAGAGGGCTGGGGGTAGAAGGAGATTGGGAAGGTTTCGCTTAATAAACACTTTGTTTTCTGCTGACGATCAGAGGGCCAGAGCGAGGGATACATCGACGGATCGATAGACTGATTTGTTCCGGGCTCTCCATGTTCATCAGACCCATACCTCTCCCCAGGGGAGAGGATATAGGGACTGCAAAAAAGAAAAGAAGAGGGGATGGATAAAGGAGGGATGATTAGAAGGAGAAAACCGACAAGTCAAATCAAGGTAGTAAAGAGTAGAGAAACACCGGGAGAGTTAAGGGTTTGGGAAGCAGATAGACAGGTGATGATGAGAGGAGGTAATGGATGGAGACAATAGCGATAGGGGACTGATAATCGCGAGAAGAGGATTTGGATAGGCTGGGGGACGAGTATGACGGTAAACAACAGCAGTGACTGTAGAAGGGGTTGACTGTGTAGATGACACACAGAACAGGAAATCCCTTCAATCTCAGCTGGGTCACTGGCTCAAGTCCAATACATTTCTCTATCCTCTCCTGCTCTGCAGACACAGAGACATGGCACACAGCACACCCATCACACACACTTCCCTTGTCAATTCTCCTGACATCCAACACAGGATTGTCTAAGCAAAAAAAAAAAAAAAACAACTCCCTCCACGCCCGGTTTATCTCACACTCAGGGCAACATTATTCAAGAAGAGAGAAGAGATGAGAGGAGTAGAGGATGGTTAGATAATAGCAGAGTCATTTTGTGCCTTCTTCACAAAAGCAAACGAAACTAAGAAAGCTCTGGTACATAATGGCAACAAGCAATTGTATCTGCAAAGATTTCTATTGCCATAGCAGCATTGTTCGCCATTGTAGAATTTTATGTCAGTCAAAAAGCTATAACACTGCAAATCATTCAGCCTCTGCCTTCGAGGTTCTCTTGGCAACAGAAAAGATGCATTATTACTCTACTACACTATGTCCAATATTTGACCAATAATTACACCATTCATAATTGTTCCTGCATCAACTCTCGACAGTTTCAGAGGGATCATTTTAAAGGTCATGAACCAACAGGAAATTGTAATGATCTTATCAGTGTATGATTACAATTAATTTCAATTGGGTTTGTAATGAACCATATCATTTGCAGCGGTTTCATTCAAGATAGAGGGAAATCTTATCTTTTGAATGGTCTTGAAGTACAGTATTCAGAATTAGGAGGTTCCATTTCACCTTTACCTCATTATCAAGTGTCCATATAAAAGATATAATGCAGAAAGTTTGAAACAATGAATTGAACTTCACTTAAGAGCTGTCCAAATAGCCAACTTGGTTAATTTATCTTTATGCCTGGTTTGTGAACACTCTACTACAGTATGATGCAAAACCTAAGTTGCAAGTACATAAAGCACCATCTTCATTAATGCAAACAGCGTGAAAAGAAATCAAGCAAAAGGATGTCTTTCAAAACTTTGCTATTAAAGTCATAATTTCCTTTTTCTTTGCCACCTGCTTCCTCACCTCTTCCCTGGAGGCTTTTCTCCACAAGGTGAGCAGAGTAAAATGAATACGATAATAGTAAAAATACACAAAAGCTAATCGGCCCCAATAAATGAGAAACAGAGCCAGAGGTGAGCAGATAAGAAACAACACATAAATGAAAAGTGTAAAGGCATAAATGTTCCACGAACTGCAGGTATAAATATGTATTATGAATGTGCATTGCTGGTGCATTGCTGTGGGCTTCCATTCTTCCACATGGAAAATAGCCACGGATGCCATGTTTTAACCAATCAAATTTGCCCCTGGGCAGGTCGTTTTTGATACAGTGAAGCACACTAATCTCAGCCAATCCTTTTGTGTGACTGCTGGGGCTTTTGGGTCAGAGATGAGACGAGTGGTATGAAGAGAAAGTCCCCAGACATCTGCAGTCATAGCCTGGGGCTAAAAATATGCAGTAAACCCCCGAAAACTATAATTTCTGGTCAATTTCATCATTGCAAAGTTTACCTGACTATCCACAGACCTTTTTATATGCCTGTTATATCAAAGAAACTTTGTTCTCTCCGTTGCGATGTCTTACATGTCGATATTGGGTCCTGCAATATATTTGGGATTTTGCAAAATAGCTGGCATGTAGGGTGTGTGCAGATGAATGGTAAAGTTTCCTCAGAGGAGACGTATCGGTGTTTGCTTTCATGTGTTTTCTACATCTCAATGAGGCCCCAGCTATTTGAAAAAAAAAAACACAGAAAATATGTGAAGCTCCTGACATGGTCAAATATTCAACGATGGTCTGCCTAAATAGAATAACAGAATGGAAGCAAAGTACAAGATGAGAGGTGGACTCCAACAGTCACAACACCACAGATTAAAATTGAGCCAAAGATTCATAAGAATTCTACTTGTTACTGTTTCACTCCAGTGTAGCAGGATTAGTGGAGGTAAACTGCTTCACAGCAATGCCAATGCTAAAGGTATTATGCAAATTGTTTGTGCACTTTTTTCACATTTTTAAAGAAAAAACATGCATGTACATGACACTGCAGAAAGGAAATGTACCATATTTAATTCTTCATTAAAATTCATGGACAAAGGTCTTTATGCGCATGTCTAGAGCAGAAGTTTACATGTATGCACACATGCTGCTACTTTCATATGAATGTACTTTTCCACTTGTGAACACATGCATAATGCAAATTACTACAAATGGGGATCCTGTTAGAGCTTGAAAGACACAGGTTCAAGCTCTGAGTGCTACTTGCCAAGCTAAATGTTACCATGTGTACTTTCTGATGTTGCCAAAATATCTGTTTAAAGATGCAGAGGCTGTTGAAGCCTATACACCTTTTACTAATCGTAAAAATAAGCAAGTGAGATGTTGTATTAATGTGAGACATTATGTAGCTACATACATTTTGTTTAAAAGTCTGCAACCTTTTACTATCCCACAAGACAAAATGACAATATCAAACTAGTAGAAATTTGATACAACTGTTAACCAATAACACAGATTTATTGATTACACTGATTATTGTGAAAATGAATGAACAACCCTATTTCATTCTACAGTCCCCCAAAAAGATAAAGCACAATTATGATTAATCACCTCTTCACAAATCTGTATTAAAATATAACTAATACCGTATATAAAAAATGTGCTTTGTGCACAAAAATGTTGCGATTCCACAACGATCAGCAGTTAATAAGTCATTACTTGTTCCGTGCTCCTTTACAGAGGTGTAATAATAACATGAGTTATGTTCTTTTAACATTGTCATTAATTGAAGTACAGCCTTACAATAGCAGCTGATGGCTATAGAGGGATTTGCTTAAGACAGACATCCGTTTATGTCAGCTATACAACAGCAGACGTCCTGGATGAATGCTTGCAGGAAACATGACAAATATTTAATTTCTCCTAAAACATAGACTAATCTGTGGTGAGAAATATATATCGCAGTTTAATTAGACTTTACTACAACAATTTGCTTTAACACACATTAATAAGGTAAGGGTGTTTTGAGAGTTGGCAAGCCATGTTATCATCTGTCTTGCTGATTGGTCTGGAACATATAGAATACTAATTTGCAGTGAATGTCCAAACTGAATAAGCTGATTCATCAGTTTTGATTTAATTGAGTTTAAGAGTGAAATGCCTTAATGACTTGGCAGTGTCTCACATGGCAGCTGTTTGAGACATTTGGAACTGGAGGGGGCTAAGAGTTTTGTGCTGCAGGTTCAGGCAGATTTTAACTTTTCACCAGAGAGATTGTATGCTGCCATTTTTGAGCAAGTTTAATATGTTCACTCTCCTTATCAAACAACTGCCTAACTACCAAATCCAGACATAAAATTTCTTGATAAATTGAGCATGATGGAAGGCAGCATAACATATTCATTATTTTGCTTTAGGGGAACAATATCCATTGTCTTTAACACAGTCATAATATGTGACATAGAAATACATTTGGTATGACTTCATTAGTCCAGATCATACTGTCTAGTAATAATAATAATAATAATAATAATAATAATAATAATAATAATAAAGCAGTTAAAATAGATCTCCAGCATTGTATCTAACACAATATTCATGTGGGAGAAAAGGGGTTTAATCTTGTCAAACACAGCACAAAGAAATCACAGGGGCTGATCTTCGATGAGGGAGATGGATTATAATCAAATAAAGACTTGAAGTCTGGTTATCATCCTGTGGAATTAACTGTGGCACATCCACAGACCAGAGGACTGAAAGATGAAAGAACAACATCACTCATATGAGAGAGTTTTACGTGGATAACTTTTTGCTTTTAAAGACTGCGCAACTGTTAAAAACAATTTTCAATAGCTCGGAGAAAGCAGAGAATAGGGGAGTGCTCTATCATATTGATTATGAAAATACTAGCATCTTGATATGATCTAAAAAATGTACACCATGATATTTATATGACTAAATACAGCTTAGAGCATGGCTAAAAATGTAAAGTTAGTGAGATCACTGCCGCCTCTACTTAAACAGAATTAAATTTTTAAAAAAAACTGAGCAATTTATATATTGTGATAGTTGTTTGACAACAGTAGCCTTCAGAGAAAAAAAGCTAAGAAGTTACAACACAGATCACATACTGTACAGCCACCCCTGGAAACTAAACTAACCATGAGATAAGACATATAAGGATCTGTGTGATTCTGATCTCAGCTCAGATGGCAACAATTGATTAAATTTAATTGATCAGAACATGTCACAAAAAATGCAGAGGCAAACAGTTCAGTCATATGCGAAGTAACATTAATATGTGAAGAATGTGTGTAATATTAATTTGTAAGGAAAAACACTTCTCACACACAGCCGGACAGCTGGATTAAAATACTTTGATAATCACGTCTTAAAAATATGTGATCAAGTGCGTAAAGGACATTTTAGCATGAAAGAAAGTTGTTGTTCAGAGTCTGTGGCTCCTGTGCTGTGTAGTGGGCTAATGACAGGCTCAGCATGACTGTCAGCTCTCCCTGTGACTGAACGCCACATTATTGCTATATGCGAGATTTGATTGGCTATCAAAATAAGGACTTGGAATATGGAATAGTATTTAAACAAATTAATCCAAAACTAGGGGGTGCCATCGTAAAAACCAGAAGGAAATCAAAAGAACACAGAACAAGTCATTTTCACAGCAGATATGCTGTAGTAGACAAAAAAAAAGCTATTTAACTTCAGTTGGACTTTAAAAGGAGAACAGAGCACTGCCTACTTATTAGATTACATAGGGAAATACCATAACATTTTATGGCCCCATAGACCACCTTCAATTGAGAATACACGAATAGCACTTTGCAAAACTAAGAGGTTTCAATAATGGAGCATATGGGAGCAGCAGAAGAGTCTGTCACCAAAAAAACACTGAATACTTAGGGAGTTGTGAAAGTATGGAAAGTGTAGAGCAAGACAATACTGGAAAAAAAAATTTATTGATTATATATAGATTAATAAAGAACTTAAAATGCGTCTTACAAATGTATTTACTGCAGCTTATAAGGTGAATCTATTTCACACACTCAAATAGGTAAGTGTTGTCTCCCAAACACAGTGGAGTTGAGCTTTAGCCAAACATTGGAGGGGCATGCAGAGAGCCTCAGCAGTGGATCAATCAGTATGGTTCAGCAAAGCAGGCAGTTTGATTGAGTTCAACCCCTTGATTCGGTGTGTTGCATTATTTATGGTCACCTGTAGAAGCCATTCATTATCCACCTTTCAATAGCTGACAGATTGATTGATAGTTGTCTTGTTAGAGGAAAAATGTATTCAATGGGTACAATATACAATCTGAATGGATGGTTAGAGAATGCTGAGTACCTGACTTGTTAGCGAGAAGCTTCCTAATTAACATCAATATATCCATCTGATATGTCCGAAAACAGGGGAGAGCTGTGCTGACAGAGGAGGGGAGGGAGGGAGCGAGGGAGGGAGGGAAAGACGTTCAGGAGATGTTCTATTCCAGTTAATTTCAGCTCTACTATTGTCTGTCAGGAAATGCAGTGTTTTCTACTTTAAATTGTGCTGAAGATGATTTAATTTGATTGCAATATTTGGAAAGAGAAAAGAGAAATACTAAACACACAAACATTTTAATAATCTCAAATTCTGCAGGAACTACCAGAATCAATGTCAGATATAGAGGAAGTAAAACCTCCAATTACTATACAAGCACTGAAAAATGTTTGATTTTATTTATTTCTAATCTTTGTGACTTTATTGTGTGCATCTTTAAGAATAAATGCCTTCATTTGATATGCAATATATAATAAGTGAACAAAAGAGGTCTTGGTCTTTGGTACAATTGGTGCTGTATATGCAGAGTTTGTGCCTTTATATTCTGAACTTCATTTGTGCCCTTGCTCATGTCCTTTGCATCCTGTCCCCAAGGCCTGAAGTAATTGTCACGGACGTCAAGTTGAGAGAGAGAAAAAGCAGGGAAGCAGACAACCATATCCATGGAGGACACAGGACAAAAGCCCAGTCAGGCGCTGCTTTGTGGGGTCATGCGACTATAACAGGACCCTTCTCCTCCAGAGATCACAATGGCCCTTATTTTTTTTTTCTCTTAGACTTCTGGATTTCATCCAGAAATGTATATATGAAAAATAAATTAACAGAGATTCCCTGCCTTTCAAACAGACTGGTAGAGGTGGGGGATAAATTGAATTACTTTACAAAATTGGAGCATTTTACACATTGTACTAAAGCATACATTCAAAGTGACTTATCATGAAGGGTAGCAACCCAATGAAAGAAAAATAATTCATCAGTTGAATTAGTAACCAGACTTAGTTCCTGCCCCACCTGTGCTGAAGAGACCCTGCAGTTCCCCTTCAGCTCAATGCTTTCGATTTCTAAAACGTTCTATAATCCTCTCATAGTGGAGTTAATTTAAAAAAAAAAAAGTCAAACCACATTCTGCACTGACTACCCAACATCCAGCATCAGCATTTGTGAAGAAAAGTCATAATAAAATAAAGAACCAAGCATATTACCTAGTGCTATAGACTGGACAGCCAGTGAAGAAAGGAATAAAAGATTCAATAATAACACAACACACTTTATTTTCTACACTATTTTTCTGAAGGGCAAGTAAAGCTCCCCAGGTACACATACTGTATGAAACTGCTATACAATCATGCACAGGCTATACACAAATCTTAACCCGTATACACTAAAGCCCTCTTTCTCCCTTCAATGCACACATCTTTAAGTAAATAGGAGGTGGAGGACATGTTTGTGAAATTGGCTTTGAGCTTTGAGACCCTCAATAAGTTATGGGTCGAATCAAGGAATTTGGTTTTGTGGCAGCAGAGACGCTGGAAAAAGATAAACATGCTCAGCGCTTTCCTTTTAGGGTTCATTACTCTGCCAATCCTGGGTGAGCTCGAGTTAAGAAGAGGAGTTAATTCCTACCGAGAGAGAGAAAAAAAAAACACATTAACTGAGACCTATCCGTCTTCTCAGTGCTGACACCTCCATTTAAATTCTCTTATTTTTAAAGGATGTAGAGGGAGAATCGTCTATAAGCCTGTGGCTTGAGGGGTGCGGGTGTGCGTGATGCCTTTTCCAGTAAAAATCTTTCATTATGATATTTTCAATTTAAAAAGAGGCCAACATTTCCTGCTTTTGAAAAATTAAATGGAGTTTTATGTGTATTAATTTTAGACATCTAGAAGCATCTTCATAATGCTAATGCAGGTTGTTGCGTTTTCACTTGCTCCACAGAGTGAACGCTGCAATTTGGGGGTTGTTCTCTATTAATCAAGGCCCATATATTCAACATAGGCTACATTAAAATTCCATTTGACATTTTATCAAGAGGAGGTGTTTAATACCTTTAGAGCAATCTATATGTAAAGATGAAAAATGACATTAAGTCATTTGAATACGTCTTGAACATGAGCTGAATCTTCTTCTAGGGATTTTTTTTTCATGAGAAAGTTTTTATCTCTTTCTCTTCAAAAGTGCAGTTCTCACCAAGGGTTGCAGTTAATGTAGGCTACAGAAGACTGCACCTTCCCTAAATGTATGTGCAATCCATACTGTATACTGGTAATGTTAAAAAAAAATTAAAACACCTATGTCAGTAGCTCAGTGGTTGAAAAGACAGCAACACTTTATATAACCCTGAAGTTAGCGACAACCAGACCAGGCTCACTTAAGATGGCCTGACCTTTAAGGTGGACCAGTCCAGCTTTTATCATTTTAGTGACAATCTCAGTCGCTTCTCTATGTTTGCTCAAGACCCCCACTCCCCGATTTTCAGCCCTTCTGTGTATGATGTGCACCCGCCACCTATAGGGCTCCCCTACTCTCCCATTAATCATTACAGAAATCTCCCGCCACCTGGCTATTATATGCTAAGTGGTCTTGTCATTGGGTCCCCGGTTGCCCAACATAATGAGCAACCTCACAGAAGGATCTGCTGGCTTTAATCAAATCAGCCCCGGGTGTCAACAGCTCCCCAACGAGACCAGCTTTGTGCCAGGGTTGCTGATATTATACCCCATTAAGAAACAATGCCCAGCGCACACATACACATAATGATTAGCACTAATCTAAGAAAGAATTAAGAGTGCTGGGAGCCCTGCATCTGCATCATAGTATTATTAGACAAGAGACAAAGTGATTGATGTTATTAGACATACAATACACAATAAATACACACAATAAACAGGCTTGAATAATATGGCATTCTTTAACATTTAGCCTATACAATTCATTTTTATATTAAGAGTTTGTTTTTCATAACAAGTTTACTACTTGGCTCTAGGGCATCAACAACTAGAGATGTTACAAACCAATGCAAAGGATTTGGGCCGGGTCAAAGCATTTTTTGACAGCTCAGTATTGACTTCCATATATAAACCCAATCTAATCCTCTACCAAGAAGGCAGAAGTTCTAACGCGGTGTTGTTTTGAAAATAGGAACTGCATAGCAGAGACGCCAGAAGATTCAATTAATAACATGCATAATAAAATGTACTTGATCAGCAGATACTCAATATAAAAAGTGCAGGATCAGGGTAAAAAATTATCAGAACATCCCTATCAATAGCAGTACCAGTAACCAGTTTTTGTATAATTTCATCATTACGGCCCAGCAGGCATTCATTAAATATCAAACTTAAAGGAATGCTGATGTAATAATCTTACTTTTTGAGTTCCAAACAATAGAGAACATAACCTGAACAACATACTATTAAGTTGCAAGGAGCACATTTCATTTCCCTTTTCTGCTGAGTAAGAACTTACCACCCATGGTACATTGATTACTACAGATCTACTTTATGTGATTCAGCTCCAAACTATACACACACGTGGGCACACACTCCCACTGGACCTAACCTTCAGGGGAGCAAGACTTGCCTTAACAAAGTGGAAAATAATTTCCAATACATATTAATGAAGCAGAGTTGAATCAATGCCCTTGGAACTTTGAGAGTGTGTGCCAATGCAATGCTGCGACAGCAGCATAGTGTAGAGTGGTTCCGATTTTTTTTTTTTTGGGGGGGGGGGGGGTTACTAGCTTGCCTCAACAATAAGAGCCCTCATCTATCATGTTGAGCTCAGAGTGATGGGGCCTTATAGGATCATGTGAGTGACCCTGACTATGAAAAACCCTATCGAGTCTAGATAGGAGGACTACCAGTGTTTGAGTATTTCACTACTGTATGTGTAAGTCATTTCAAATAGTGAGTTAATGATTAAAAACACTGAAAAAGATTACATCAATGATCTTTGAATGTCCAATCACTCTCACGTTTGTTAACTACGAAATGTGTCTGCACTTGCACTTGCACACACACAAAAATCCTGCTTCTGCAGCAAATCGCCCAGACCAGCTTGTTCATCAAAGGCCAAGAGTGTGTATTGAACAGAGGGGGAATTACAACCCCTGCAGCACTCATGGATGACACAGCCACTTACAGTTTGACCAATAGGCCATTTTTACTCAATGAATCACATATTTAAACACATTAATAACTGAGTCCACTGTGCTACTGTACAGAGAACAAAAATATGTGAGCACACAGGCAATCGTGAATGTGAACACAACTGTAACTTAAATTGTGCCAGCAGTCACGAAAAAATGTGGCTTATAAAAATGTAAGCTTTTGTAGATTTTCCAGTATTTAATAATTGTTATTTGATACTGCAGTGTTTACATATGCAGAAGGATTTTTCAATCAGATTATTGGGTCTAACTAAATTGAAATGTACTTAGTGCAGGGAAATGTTGATTGTCCAGGAAAAAAATATATATGCAAAACTGTAATTAAAAAGTGTAGCTCCAGTAATGATGGGTCACAAGCATACAGGCCCACACACACACACACACACACAGGATGTAGCATGGTTAAGCTCATTGTTATTCTTGTGTCGTGTTGCCACTGCATGATCATGCTGATACCCAGGGGCAATTTGTTATGGACATTAGGGGAACAGCGAAGGTCACAAGCAAGACAAAGTGTCCAGCCAGCCTATCACAGGCACTGCTGATTCAGCACTTTAAAAACACATCACCTGCTGATGTTGAGAGAAGAAAGTGACAAAAAAAGAGGGAAAAGTCCACGAGTGATGACAAGCCAGAGGTAAATGGAGGTCATTTATGCAATATAGTAAATATTATCATATCATTTCCATTTTGGATGATAGACAAGGCATCTGTCATTTGATACACTTTTTATGCTAACATTGTTAACATAAACTCGATTTCAAGCACCGAAAATTAGGAAATAATGGAAAAACAACCTTGACTTAATCCTCATTCTCCTCCAGTTGTCATGTGAGGATGGCAGCAATTTCTCAGATCCTTTTATATTCTGTTATGCACTTAATGCACAGCTGGGTAGTCAGACATTCCTAAGGTTAAATCAGTCACACAGTATCCAATGCTAGCAACAATTATAGATTTCATGCAATTCAATTTTAGTGTTTGGTACAATACTAACAAGTTTTCTGTAAGAACCTTTCAAACTGTAGTTGTGCTACACTGACAGATGTGCTTAAAGGCGAGGCCAAATTTGTGTGGTGCTCTCAGTGTCTATGCATTTGATAATGTGAAAACTGTCCTGTCTGCTGCTCTGGTCCTGGCTGTGTGATGCTTGGATGAGCAATTCAAGCTTGAAGATGTTGCCAGTTGCATGGGGGCTGGTGCAGTTTAGTCACAGGTAGGGGAGGGGGTTGATAGAACGGTCCGGTTCTTCTCTAAAAAGTTAAACTCATACTAACTTAATCATTCTACTACAGAGAAGAAAGTAGTAGCTCTTATTTGAGCCCTGCAACACTTTGACATCTGTCTCAGTTCTGGTTCACTGGTGGTGTATACTGACCACAACCTCTTGACATTTCTCTGTTGGCTGCAATGTCCGAACTGTTGGATAATGCGGTCGATGTCATTTCTTCAGGCGTACAGCCTAGATGTTAGGCATATTAGAGGCAGGGATAATGTTGTTGTGGATGCCTATTTCTTGTGCTCCATTTGTCTAACTAGATAATTAATTTACTTTGGCTAAATAAATTACTTTCGTTAAAGCCATAGATACGGTCTACTTCTCATATTTATCATGGCGTACGAGCCAGTTTGTGACACCCACTGTGTGGTTTTATGGTTTAGTCACTGGATTGAAAAAAAAAATAGAACACCATAATTCCTATGAGAACTCCTTCACATTTATCTATTCATTCAGCGCAATTACCTGTAAAGGCCATACACATCTAAAAACAATCAGATGGTATTTCACACTGCATTTATAAAAAACAACAGGCAATCAGATTGTCAGCTGCTTTTGCATAATCCATATCTCAAATGATTTCAATATTTTGATTTTGTTTTCTATACAATAATTTATATGATCATGGATTATTACTGATTAATATGCCAGTGACCCATCTGTCTTCCTTCATTTAGTAGACAAAATTAATATCTTATGACTATATTTTACTTTATTTAAAATTGCTGTTATGCCATTATGCAGGAACTGATCAACTCAAGCCAGACATTTCTGCCTAAATCAGGGTATAAAGGATTACAGGCACTGTGGCCCCTTGATCATTCTAATTAACACACACAGCGGTGTCACAACCCCTAGCTACCACTTCAATAGTCAGCCAAAACTAGGCAGATAGCTACAATCTCCACAAGTGGGATTAAATTGGTCTGCCTTGTCATAAACTCAATATTTCCTGACCACTCAAAGGTAGTGGAAAGTTAAGTATTGGTGAAATGATAAAATATTCAACAGTGACATTGTGACCTCTACAAAGACAAGGTACCTCTAAGAGTCTGAAGAGAGATTGAAAGAACTCCAAAGACACAGAGAGAAGAGTCAGAAGTCTTACGCAGGGGAAAGGGGGACAGGAAGAATGACTAGAATGTAGGTCTCTTTAGTGCTGAATTGCAGCCACTACTTGATTGGTTGCTTTGGGAGGAAATGGAAAAGCTCTTCAGCCAGGTGCTTATCTCTGACCAGAGCTTACAGAGTCAACCGACCGCCAAACTGCTTTACCCTGACAGACACTAACAGGGTAAGTTCCAATCAGCTTGTGAAGAGCAATGTCCAAGAAAGATATTTCCACCAAGCTAGTGTAAATTTTCAGCATAGAGAATGTGCTTTCTAAACTTCTATGAGAGTTCTATACAGATTCCACATTTATGTTTCAAGCACCAGTGTCTCATGTTTCTACATTTTCTCGAAGAACTAATGGTTCTAGAGATCAAAAAGGTGATATGCTTGTTGCAAAACCAGCACAATCATAACTCACAAAAGGTATAGTTCGATGAATATCCTAAAAAAGCAACAGTACTGCTATTTGATAAAATGCTATTTGATTAAAAAGATGAAAATAAATCAACGATCAGATCTTTATCAGGCAAAAGACTAGATAAAGTGTTTGCTGTTGGGTACGTGTAAATTTGTTATTGTCAGCACTTTCTTTTTTTAAAGACATTTGATTTCCCCCTGCTGTCTGTGTTTTTAAATTTAGATCGCAATGATTTGTGGGAAATTCCCTCAAGCTAATTCATCAGCAGGAAAACTATGTCAGCAAGCCCTCAGGCACATTCTGATTCCACAGGAGACTGAGCTGTTGAAGACTTATCTAGAACTATCATCGGAGTATGCAAGTCTGTGAGAGTGGACATTGGGATTTGGACTGAAATTGATCAAAGGATCCCTAGCTGAATGGGAAAGATTTTTGCATTAGCGGTGCTTCTGTTGTTACATGTCATTAAACCGTACTGATATTCATTGGTTAAAGTGTCTTTTAAACCACATCCCAAATCAAAGTTGGACGTAACAACTTTGATATTAACAGGTTACAAAACAGGTTGTAGAAAACGCATGTTACGATCCCTGTAAGTCCTGTAAGTTAAGTCATATTATTAGCCCACTTTCACATTCTCTCCATCAATGGGGAAATACCAATAGACGGTTACTAAACATGGAAACCATTGTGTTTGTTGTAAGACTTAATGAATATCTGGTGGTCAATTTATGGTTAATAAGTAGATACTAGTGCTGCCTTCACATAGTACGGGAGTGCTTTTGTTGTCATAGTGAAGAGAAACATGGAGGACCCATAACAGTATTTTTCAAAACACTAATATGTGTAAATTGTGATGTTATTAAAATTATGTATGCTGCAGCATTATGCAGGCTACCCACTAACCAACTAAAAGCAGCAGAGCACATCTAACAGCAATGCTTACCATTCAACACCATACCAACACTTTCACTGCTCTCTGCCATATTGAAAGAAAGGTCAAAGTTTATCTCATCTTGTCAGCTTGTGTATCATTTAAATATTCCAGCTTTCCAGTAGAAATTATGATTTCAGTGGGTGTTCATGTGCAGTTTTGATGTCAGTTTTTGGCATTTACAATAATTACCATAGGACGTGAGGGCACAACAGATACTTTATTCGCTCTGGAAAACTCAGGTGTTCAGTAGCTCACACAATCTATATTAGAGCAAACAGTCCTTACTTGTACAGTGTCAGAGATAGTGTCTCTATATGTAATCAGTGGTGCAGATGACAAAGTGACAGAACTCACCCAGTACATAATAAAGACCTACTGCCAAAAGTTTATTTAATAGCATACTTAGTCCAAAGCATCTAGATTGACCTGTAGAAACAATGCAGTCTGCTTTCTCACACACTCTGAACAAAAACTGCCCCACCCTCCCCCTCTCTACCAAAATGACCACTGTGTTTTGATTGGCCTGGTACTGTCAAAAATCAGTTTCAGACAGCTGGGGTCCATCAGAGAAACAAAAGTCAAGTAGAAAAACTAATTGGAAGTATTTCCAAAAAAATTCTATACATGGGAAACTTTTGTATGCTCCTCTATGATTATACTGAATGCCAATGGTCAGTCTTCTATCTGACATGCAAAGGTGCAAGCACAATCAATATATGTGGCTATATTTCCAAAACTATTAAGAACCTGACTAGCTGAATCCACAGGGAACTTATTAATATTCCATTGACCAGCAGGAGCCACCAAGAGACTAAAACAACTGTGCAAATCTTGTAAATGGGATCCACCAAAAAATCTAATGGGTTCACCCTTGACCAGTTCTACACACTAACACCAAGTTTCATGAAAATTGTCCCAGTAGTTTTTTCCATAATCCTGTTCATAAATGAACAAATAGACAGACAAATGGCACCAAAAACAACACCTTCTCTGAAGGTAACTCCAAACACTGCTGAACATCAGTGCATCTCACCTGTCCTTATGGTTCTCAGCCTCAGGTCCTTTTTCTGTGAATACCTGCAGTAAGTCTTTGTGTTCTACAATCCCATTATCTCTGCATGTAGGAGATGTGTTGACAATCCCACAGTGGTGAACAGAGCTGGGGGGTGGGGGTAGTGAAAAAGTAGGGTCCTGAGAGAGCAGAGGAAAAGAAAGGAAAATAGAGTATGAGATAGAAAGGTGTGCAGGGCTACGGGCATCTGTGTCCTGCAGGGGATTACAGATGGCCCTCAGAATTAAATCAAAACTCTGCTGACTGCAAAGGAATGGGCTCTGCGACACATCAGGTGCCACATGAGAGGTGGGCAAGACTGCCGCAGAGGGAGAAAGCTGAAGGCGAGGACTGCAGCCATAGAGTGAAAATCGCTTTCAAATGAGTTTTTGAAATATCTAAAAATAAATTGCCTTTGAAAAACCTCGACAGACAGCTGATATGCTGACTGGGTGGGGGCCAAGTGAAAAGTTGCCCTCTCCCTCCATTTCTCCTCATCTCAGCCCCTTCTATACATTGGCATCATTAGTTTTCTCACATCTCATTCCCATTCTCACCCCCTCACTCTTATTGACACACACCAACACACATGCAGGTACTGTACAATTGGGCTTAAACAAAGTTCAAGTCTCCCATTTGGTTACCAATTAACAAAGGTTGGATTTAAAAAAAATGAATAATGAATCTTCTCTTGGATTCTGATATGTATTAACAATATACTGTACATGGGGATTCACTGCAAGGCCCCAGCAGATGGCAAGGTCTATTTTTAGAGAAAAAAGATTGAATAATGTATAATTGCCTCTGACTGCTCATCATTTTCTTTGCACAAGCTACATTTTATATCCACAATCAGATAGTATAAGCATTTGACCTGGCACAGAAAGTTGATTGTTTCTGCTGATAACCAAATTATGACATTAAAGGCGTCATCGTACACTTTCATAATGTCACAGATTTGTTTAACCTGGAAAGTCATAGAGTTTTGTGAACATTTATTTCTCTTGCATATTGCATCAATCAGGTAGCCACACTTACATACTGCTTACATACTGATATCACTATCTTATTTCCAGCCCCATGGAGATTAAATTCTAAGCACATTGTGTAAATGAAAAATTTGTAATCTATAAAATGTACATGAGTCAAGGGACATTATACAATTGACCTTTAACATTGTCCAGTTTACTACTTTCATAAGAGCAGGTTTTCTACAGTGGCTAATGATTTTGCTCGGTAAACACTGTCAGTTTTTTTTGTTAAAACTGATGAAATATAAAGGTTTTTCTTAAAAACAATTGTTAATTGTAAATTGTTTTCAACAATGACAAGAAAGTGGATCAATACCCTGACCCACATGTTTGATAGAACACTGTGACACTGCTTCAACATATAATTGTTTCTTTTTGTACAGAACTAGAAGCACTTGCTTGTGCACACTCTGCTTATTCCTGAGGCACAAAATTAATTTCCCAAGGCTTACTGTCCTGATATTATTCTATTGTCTTTCCATAAAATGCTCCAACATTTGTATCTTCTGCTGCCAAGTACTAGCCAAGAATAATGCATCTAAAACAAGGCCATCCCTGAAAAGTTACAAGCAATCAAATCATTAAGGGTTCACACATATCTAAGCTTGAATTGAAACTGAAATCTTGCTCATTATATATATACACACACACACACACACACACACACACACACACACACACACACACACACACACACACACACTGCATTATATCCTAAGTCTAGCAAGAAATGGAAATCATTTAGTGTTGTAGAAAGTGAAATGTCTGCAAGAATGCACATACATGTACAGAAACACACAAATAACAGCTTCTCTAAATATGCACTTCATGTCAGTGCATAGTTCATCAAATGCATAACAGCTACTGTGGGTCTACATGCATTAAATAACCCACTAGCCTTTTGGTACTTGTAGTCTATATAACTTTAATATACCAATAAAAAAGGCCACTTATCTGATGCCTAATGCTAAATCACATACACATATTAGATGGATGATTATTACATATAATCATTTGTGTGCTCCAATGAAGGATTTAAAGTCAGTAAAGATTAAAACAGCCACAGACGCCAACATGTTCTATGCACACACAAATCAATCACTCATCATTCAGATGTGGTAGATTAGTTATAATAAAAAGAAAAATCTTCAGCCTCTTCACTTTCTAATGAACGCTATTTTCATAAGGATAGATAGAGGTTTAACACACTGGCACTGTTCATGGTACTAAGCTACTTTCTTGGCTATAGCGGAAGTCTCTTATTGCTCCACTCCCGCCCCCATGGTTAGTCTTGTCTTAAAAATTAATCTGTTTCACTAGTGCAGCCAAAGCGCTATGTCTCAGCTTTCCCACCTCTGACCTGACAAATGGTAATGCCTCATTATTTATTTTTCACTTTGCTTATTTTTTGCTTATAAATAAGCTGAGGACAGATTGTCGAGGATGGCACAAACAGAAATGTCTCTGCATGCAGAAAGGCCGCAGGACGTTTGTTGAATCTGCATTTCTTGGAAGTCAGTTATTAACTTAAATTGGCATAGAAAGGTGTTGGGTTTTTTGGAGGCCTCCTGCAGGTTGTGGTTGTACTGTGTCCCATAATTCACTAAAGGCTTTTATAAGCTGTCATGTTTCAGGTAGTAACTATTACAGTATATTCCTAGGCCTAGAGCTCTGTAAGAACTGGCATGTGAGCTGACAACAAAACCATAACAGTTTACTTTGCTTTGGGCCTGAACAGTCAAGGAATTTTCAATAATAAATAAGGTTTTATTTTTTCTGGAATATGGATTTACATAAGTAAGGGCAACAACACTAAAAACTATTAACACTGGTCATTTATAGTTTTAATTTGCACATCTGACAGTGTAGGTTAGTTTCCCAAAGGCGCCTTTCTTTAAAGCTGAATAGGAAAAAAAATAAACAAACAAAAACCACAGACAAAAAAAAGAACATTTAGATGTGTTAACATACTAGCAGGATCAGCGTCACTCCCAGCCTCAGAAATCTAAAATAGCTGGGTGGAGAGGGGTGAGGGGAGATGATGAGGGCAGAAAATACTCAAAGTGGAATGCTTTTTGTCTGTCTGCGATGATGATGATGATGACAGTGCGCGTTGAAGGATCCAAGCAGTTTATGAGCCACTTTAAGCTGTTTCTTAATGTGCTCCACTTCAATGCGGCTCCCCAGTAAAATAGCCTATTAAAGCTGATCATGAAGGCATATCTGCCATCAAAATGGTCTCTTTTTGTGGTCTTTGCCTGTGAGGGAGTTTTCCCCTTTCATTAAGATGACAGCAACGAGTCCCCCTATGCATATGCAAAGAGACACAAGTCTCGATAAAAATGCAAGTCTTTGTGTTCTGTGTCTTGCTGCATGAGGCAGACCTGGGGGTTACAAAAGGTTTGGGACTGGGGCCCTTGCCCTCAGATGTCTTATTCGGATGCTCTTGAAACCAAACAAGAGCTCAGATCTATTTAGGACTGAGCCTTCTTCTGCGGATTAATTCTAACTTGCAATAGTGGGAAGACAGATGCTTTGGCACAGAGAGAGAAAGCAGATTTACAATGGTCTCAAAGGAGACAGCGATCAACACTATGCTCAAAAAACTAATGTATATCATTTAAGGGCAGCACACAATGGTTCCAAATCCCTTTGGCACCATTTGCTGATAATCAGAAAGAGTAAGAAAAGAAGGACAGAGGAGCAGATGCGTTGAAGTCCACGTGGCCTAACAGGGCTAGCTTAGTAACAAGATTAGCCATTTTAATTTAGATTATTTGAGACTTGTTGGCATGTAGATAGGCCTGCTGTCACTCCGATAAGTACAAAGGCATAGTGAGAACATCAAAAAGATGAGAGAGTGACATGCTGTTTGCCAGTAGTGCTTTATTAAACCCAACAGCTGGGGAAAATGCTTGGTGCTGGCACAGCCCCCCCTCTGAGGAAGACAAATGGAAAAGGTCACTCATTTGGCACCTGATCACACATGCTTTACAGAGGTTACATGAAAGCAGACAAACCCTGTTATCAATCCTCCACATTAGGATACAAATCTTAGCATTTCAAAGGAGGTGTAGAGATGGTAGGTACACAGCCACCAGAAGATATCCTGATGGCCAAAAATTAAAAAGGAGTGGTAATGTCAGCAACACCATTCAATATTTGGTAAATTTAAGCAAAGTGTACTCATTAATCATCAGACTCTTGGCGTCTTGTACAATTCATCACACTTTCAGGATGTAGTCAAACAGAATATTGCTCTCGAGTAGAAGGTATAGGACTTAGCCATTATGTCTGGAATGGTCATTTACTCTAAGAATAAACAAGCTGAAAATCACTCAAGAGCATTTTCAAGCTTTTGATTTCATTTCTTTCTTCCTTATTTATGTTGTTCAGAATAAACATTAATTCATTCTTTCAATGTTAAGTCCCAAAGCACTAATAACAGCCTGTTATTTCTTGCACAATAGATAAATGAATAAGTCACTCAACAATTACACCTTTTCTTTATTAATTCAGTCAAACACTAACATTTCTATTCCAACATTTTAGAATTCAAAATGCTAATGAGTTGTGTGAATCATACTCATGGTAGCAGAATGGGGAAATCCCAGGACGATGATCAATCTAACATGACCGGAGGCCTTGTCATAATGTTGTCACAGTATCCAATCAACACAGGGGCCACGGTCTATGAGTAATAAAAGGTGACACCATCTTGATTTCTTCAATTATACACACAGACACATGCCACCTCTGGCAGAGCAGGAGCAACATTAACACCACATTACAACTGCATTTTGGAGACATTATGAATAAGCAGTGATTCTCAGCAGCTGCATTCATTACGCAAACATGATTAAAGTGGCGGACCCCTCAGGCGTCCGGGGGCCTAATGATCCCACTAACTTTTGTTATTCACATCAACTGAGGGGGCGCCACTAAGCAGCAGCCTTGGGTGTCAGCTTGTGTAGAATGAGGCCTCATTAATAACAGTCCATTCACAAACCTTGCGTCCATACTCCGTGGCCAGTCATAGAAAATCAGAGAGATGCCCTAGATGCTCGGGTTTACCCGTGCTGCAGATAGGTCTACCCGCTCTCCTGCATGATGATGTCCATTTCTGTCTGATAAGATGACATATGTTGCGTGGCATTCTTCACTATCTGTTAAATTGGCCTCTTTGGATGCTCTATTCAGTGCCAGCATCGCATTTTCTCTCCAGAGACTGGCAGTGTTTCCATTTACATAATGCTCTAATTCAATAAAGTAAATGAATAAAGTCCTGTTTGTGTGATGGGGGGGGGAGGGGGGAGTGGAGTCAAAGAAAATAAAAACAACCCAAGCTATTGTAGGTTGTAGCTACATATTTGATGTTTCTCTTAAAATTATATGAAATAGGTTTTGAGTTAAAGGAACAGTGCACAGCTGCAATAGCTGACTGTGACTTACTGTCTTAATAATATTAATAATATTAATACATAATACAATAATATTAATATAATAATAATAATACTTTTTTGGACTAATGACATAAAACATTACACTCATACCAGAATGTAAATACTGCCCTGCTCCTATTTATACTGCTCTACATGAGTAGACTACTAACCTGACACCCTGTAGACTCAACACATAGCCCTTATACATGCTCTTCCATGCCCATTCAAACTTCCTGAGCTGGATATAACCTCTGTGCTCCTCCTGCCCATCAGATGGATTCTGGATCACCCCTGCTGCTGACCATGCACTAAATTATTCAGTTGAAAATAAGTCCACATTAAAAATGCATTGACTCACAAGAGTAAGACACTGTAAAACAAACTGCAGTGATAAACATGTAAGAAAGAGGTCAATTAATGAGACCATGTTTGTAATTTGCATGTGTAATGGGTCTAAGTGGTTTTAGAATACAAGTGTAACATTTATAGTGTATATAGGCAGATATACAGTATGAATCTAAAATACAAATAGAATGAGTGAGGTATCAGGCCACAAAATTGTTTCTTTAGGTGGAAAACTTTACCCTATTAACACAGATAGCCATGCAAATGGTGTATTTTAAACCTAAGAATTTATGCTGTACAGGCTAACAAGACGTTCCCTCTGACGTACAACACACAGTAACCCTAAGGACACAAAGTCTGCAAAATGAAAACTGACTTACTAGTATCATAGAGAATATATTAACTACTTATCAGTCAGACAGCCACTGCAATAAAATCATTTCTCATTTATGATGATGCAATTAGACGGTTTGCATTTAATATAGCTTTTGTGGATGGTTTACATAGTCCAGCCAATAAGCCTCAACGAAGCTGCCAATCTGGCCTCAGTTTTCTAATAATGTCATCAGACAAAATAATTTGGCAGGATCCAACATGCTCATGTAAGCTGCAATACTTTTCTCTTACATAGATCATGCTCAGTGCAATGTATGCTACAATATGCTATTATTTAGAAAGCTCTAAGGATTGGCACAAATATGGCAAAAAAGAAGTTTCTTAAAGTTTATGACATTGATAGGAATCAGCATGAATCAGCAAGTATGATTCATGTAGAAGTTAAAGGTGCTACAGAGATACACCGTCCGAACCTTCTCTGAAGGTTGCTGACAGGAGGACCTGACTCATTTTGCTGACTCTGGGCCTTCAGACTTCCCATGGACCTATGGGGGGGGCAGAGCTTAGCAGTTTATTAAGCCACATTTAATGACTTTGACCCTGGCCCATAACTTGGAGAAGAGCCCTGGGGAATAAAAGGTCAAGGTTTGTATAAAATTAGACAGCAAGAAGAACTCTGAGGTGTAGGATGTTGGGCAAGGCTCCATATCTTTGCACAGATTGAATTTTGTTCAGACTTAACCAAGTTTTTCTCCTTGGAAATGGGCTTAAGCTTGCACTGAGTTTTGTAACTACCACATTCTGTGACCTTAGACCATCGCTAAAGGTAATTATAATTCTGTTAGTCTATAACAGCTTGTAGAAAAAGGCACACAGAAGTTTAGAGAAGGACGACAAAAATCCTTTGAGGTTATGTGGAATGTGTTTCATACTACTTAACACAGATAGCCTTACAATACATATTTTAGATGCAAACATATATGTACTTAATAACCTCCATTATTGTCACTAAATTTGGCATTCAAGAAACGTGGGAACATTAACATTTTAATTACAGTTAACCGTGAGACATTTTTCTGCATTTTGCTTTTATCACTGGAAATCTATAAAAAACCTATTTGTGCTGGTATCGATTTATTGATTACTGCACACTATCAAGAAGGTTCCTCAAGCAGGATTTAGCCGATACATAGTATTACATTTAATCTATAAGTATATGTTTTTTTCCCTCTTTTTCTATGGGGTTTGAGGTTTCATAAAGTGCCATAAAATCTCTGTCAAGTTCTTCTATTCTCTCCCACATGGAATTCACTGTCCCTACTGTTTCCTTCCCTCTTCTTCAGATGTGTTATGAAGGGCCAGAAAGAAGGGTAAAATCAAAGCAAAGGATTTGTTGTGGACCGTTCATGGAATCAATGGGGGTTTTAAGAAACCAGAACACGTAGCCACAGCAGGTCAATTAGAGAAAGGACAGCACAGGCACACACACACACACACACACACACACACACACACACACACACACACACACACACACACACACACACAGTGAAAGTGGCTGGCCTTTAAAACATACTTTTTGCCCCTTGTCAGCTCTTTTTCTCCAGCTTCAAATGGATCAGCATAAGGGAATCTTGGCTGAGAGAATGCCATTGGTTCTGGTGGGAAGCAGATTTTGACCATAAGGACAAATGGCTTGGGAGATAATGTGCTGTGTATTCAAGAATGACTATGTTGATGGCAAAAGTTGCTCCACCAACTACGTGTGCAATAAAGACTTGAATTGCACTGTGACACATTTCTATCAGAAGATAGCCTGGCTTTTACTATGGATCACACAACAATCTAACGATCCTTTATGGCATTGTTCTCTATTCACTTTAATGTCTCATTATGGGATGCGGCCACCACGAACACCACAGAAGAATTAATCCCATTACGCCAATGAAGATCACACCCACTATAACTGGGATGCAGTTATGGCAGAACATCATTCTAACATAAGCACCTCTTCTTGCTTCCCCCTAGCAAAAGGGCTGGTTTTTATTACTCTAAGTACCAGGGTTATATTAAGTAATCTAAAGTTTTATTCTATGAGTGCCCAGCATGCGAACAGTAGTACCCGTTATTGAATTAGCATAGGTGGTGAAAAAATATCAGAAGACTAGTGAGTCAGAACCTAATGAAGCTCATTAAGTCAAAGAGAGCATTGCGCCATTAAATGTGACAGAGTGAGTCACTGGCATCAAAATATGCACTTCCTCCAAGCATTTAAACATGGGTTATTTGACTTAACAGAGGCGGTGGCAGGTGAATACATTAACATGTTTTGTGTGTGTTTCAGATAGAGAAGAATTAGGGTCATGGTGTTAGTGCACAGCTTGTAACTAATAGAATTTCATGCTGAGTATTGGGGGAATAAATTGAATTTCAACTAGGATTGCAGCAAATGGTTTAGTAACTGGTTTGGTTGGCAGAGACCTTCCAGGGGTCTGTATCATAAAGGAGGATTAAGCGGTTATCAAGGTAACTTCAGGTGTAACCCTGGGTGTTCCATACTATGAAGCTGGTACACTTCTTAGTTGAGGTACATCACCATGGCAACTTATTCTGAACAGCACCAGAGCAGGTTAGCTTCAGAGGATAGGATCGAAACAAAAAGCAAACATCCGGAGTTTGCAGTACAAGTCAGAAGAAATATTTGACTGTTTGAGATATTCCATTTCCACTCTGGTTTTAAAACGGAGAGTCTAACAAACAGAAATCGCAGATGATGCCTGATGCATAATGAGTTCAGCTGCATTTCAATTGTGCATAGTTTTTTTTTATTCACAGTGTGGATGATTTTACTCTCTGATTCACTGCATCTCAAAATAACAGGAGACAACTGTTAACTGCAACGGGAAACAAAATCAAGAGCTGCAGTTGTCTTTGGCTTACTGGCTCCTGTGATTATAAACGATGCATCCAGGCAACTTAACGATATCCTGGATATGTGAGTACTGTTTTGTGATACAGGCCGCAGAGGCTGGAATAACAACCATTATCTGATCTCAACGCGCCCCACAACAGTGGTTCACAAGAAACTTGGGAGTGATGATAAAAACTTCTCTCCCATCTTGTTGTCTATATATGTTATGATCAATTGTTACAGCTGAAATGTCACCTCTCTGAAACACCGGTATGTTTTTTTTTAAAGGTGTTAACCTTAGCCCAGCGACGCCACCCACTAATTTCTGCTTTCCTTATGGTGTTCAGTCTTGTGGCGAAAAATTTAGCTTTCATGATGTACTGGGATTCTATGTTTGGCAGGCGTTAAAATAAGTATCCACAGCACAACCCATACAGACAGGGGCCTAATTATCTTGGTCACAACAATCAGCATGTGTGAAGTGACTTCAAACTACACCTGCGACTTATCTTTTTATATTAAAGTATGCAGATTCATGACGATGGCTTATCCCCCTCCATGTTTCTCAGTTGTCTTCGTAGATGCATTTACTTTAGTTCAGTTTCTCCTCTCTCCTTTCCAGGGCTCCTGTTCTGGACATCTGCACAATACCTTCTGCTAACACTGAATATCATAATAATGAGTCTATAAACAGCTTCATTACCTACACTACATTTTCAATTAGGCATGGAAACACATCTTGAAGGATACAAGAGAGGGAGGGACACAGACACTTGATGGAAAGACAGCTCCCAGCTGTTTCACTCCATTTACCTTCACATTTTCTGCTTGTTTTTCCCTTTACCATGATTTTCCTGCCCTTCATTATCATCCACTCTGCACTCCTGTTTCTATTGACAACAGGCTCAGCTTAGAGAATAAAGGCAAAGCCTTGACTTCATTACCAGTAATGAAAACACTACTCTCCCTTCCAAACTCATATTCTTATGTTTTAATAACTGTATTCATCTTTTGTTTCCTCAAAACACGTCTGACAGTGAAAACTCAGATGATACAGGGAAGGGATAATGGTAGAGTGGAGGAGAGCAGATGGGCGGAATGAGACATGAACAAAAAAAATCATGTGTAGCAGGTAAACTAGAGCAAAAATATGCAATCATAACCAAGTAGTTTCTATGTTTGTGGGATACTTTAAAAGTTCTGCATCCATTCACGTTTTCTACCAGATGAATGGTGAGTTATAAAAGAAATAAAAGGAGCACTTCCAATCTAATATCCACTTAATATACAAAGAGCATTCATCACTGACAACATCCTTAACCAAATCCTCGAAGGAGTGGGATTACGAGGAGGAATGCGGGAACCTCTGAGCAAACTGATGACAGGAGAGCTGTGAAGTTGTGTGATCACCTAGAAACCCTTGGCTATGACATCAAAGTGGGAGACTGATGTTGTATCCATGCATTTTACACCTTGACTCCGAAGATTTCTCACGCTTTAATTTCCCTTTTTACAACCACTGCTCCCTTTCACTTTTGTAGAAATGTTTACATGTTTGTTGGCTATATGATGATTGCTAAAGACTACAAAGGAAGGTAAATAAAAAAACATCCACACTACTATCAAGTTGTTAAAGTGGTCACTTCACATTATAATGAAACAGTAACACATAGCTTGTTCAGCAGATTCTTGAAGTTTATGTAACTTACTGCAAAATTGCTTAAAAAAAGCCTTGAGTGAATATTTGGGAGTTAATTTGTGCATTTTTGGTACTGGTAAAAAAAGCAATGGAGAGAAAAGTCCAGCCATTGTGTCTGAGTCACATGTAATGTCTCTCACAATAATTTCAGTTAAAGGGATGAAAAACACACACAGTTTATGGTGCATACTTAGTATGCATTCTCTTTTGTACTTTCAAGGTTATTCTAGCTGAATCCTTTTATTCTTCTTCCTCATTTATTTATTGGTAGCGTAATAAATGTACTTTCTACAGCAGAAAGTTAAAACTTAAAAATAGATATAATCCACAGAAAGATAACACAGCATAGATCTTGGGCTAATTTTGCTCCAAGCTAGTAGATGGAAGTAACCACTGAATGTTCCTGGAGTGAAATATGAATGAATGTGCCATATCATTCAGTGGGCATACCTGAGCAGAGCAGCAAGAAAGTTTCCACAGCAGTCTAGTTTTGGGCTTAATGCGTGGTACTGCAGTGCCCCCAACTGACCACAGAGAGTACTTCACCCATTGTAGCTTATAAGGTGCTGCAAAGTCCAACAGGCCCAGGAGAAAGAATCTACTCAATAATATGAGGAATTTACTCAGCATGGCTGCACACGTGAAACCTTTGAGAAACACAGCACTCAGTAGCCTTATGTTTTGTTTGGTTTTCTAGCAGGTTAAAATATTGTGACTGAAGGTGATGAAAATAATATTAAGGAGATGATACTTGACTGAACATTATCTAGGATGTACCAAGAGACTTGATACAGATGCACTTACAAGATACAGACTGGAATTAAATTAATGTAGTGCAAGGTAACACCCGCGGCTCCAAATGATTTATTTTGAACTTTAATGTCTAGAATTGCAACATCTGTAAACTCTACACATCCTGCTCATGATTCCAACCTGACTAGCGCAGACTGCTTTACACAAACAGGACAGAAGTGGTAACAACTAAAGATTAACAGAGCTATAACACTGATGTTAGGTTGTTCTGAATGTTTAATTTGGTCATGTTTTTTGACATAACCTTGTATTTACTTAAAACTCTTGTGTAGTTAGAGCTTTGGTGAATAAGACGTCAAGAAGCCAGAGTGGTTGGTACCATGGAAAAAATAATATACAGAATATTTATAGAAAGACTACTGTAGAGTGACATTTTCTTCCCCATCTTCGCTCTTCGTTGTCTTGACCTCTCTCCAAGGTTTGTGACAGTCCACACAATTACCTTCAATTATCTTCACTTCCACCTCACCAATTACATCCATTATTGATTCCAGACCTCCAGGCTGTAAGTCTTATCTATACCCAACCACAGCCCATGGAGGCAGAATAAGACCAGATAATAGGACATTGGTTCATTAACACTCTCCAGCTTTTCACTCCATCTACGTCACACCATCACCTACCCAACGGAAACTGTTTTTCACTGCAGTGCCCTTGAAAAACAATGTATGCAGGTGCAAAATGTGCATCATCTAGGCAGCTATGACTCGGATAAAGTGACCTTCCCAAAAAGAGTCAAGGTAATGAAACCTTGAATACATTTTAAACTCATTTTTGGCAAAAAACAAAGCCAATGTCTCCAAAAATAGGATCTTAGCTAAGAAAACAGGATTATGTGAGCAGCAGTATGACACACACACATCTGTTTATGGCTATTTGTCCAACACATAGGATTAAGAGATACAACATTAAGAAAACGGCATCCTGTCGGCAGATGTTGCAAACAAAAAGGTAAAGACGGAGAGGCATGAGGGTGATACAGAGCGGAATGAAGGTCAGCTACACAGTATGGAAGCTGTAAAATTTGGACTCACAGTCCTGCCAGATTTTTGAATATGATACTTGCTGACATTTAGTGGGACACAAACATAAGCTGCTGTCAGCACACACTAATGTAAAACATCCATCATCTTGAATACATGCCAGGGCACCTGTGGAGAGGCCGCATCAGTGCTGCCTCCCTGCCATCTCCTGTTTCAACAAACTTGAGAGGCTGAGCTCAAAGTGCGATCTATAATGCAACGCTGCCCCCTTGAGGTGTGTCTGGCCCTGTCCGAAAACTTTGTACAGATGACAGAATACATGTTCATCACTATTAGTGGGGCGCTATTGTCAGACACTTGCCTTTTTATCCTTTCAGTCAGTTTTTTTCCCAGCTAAACTCGGTACCCCCCCGCTGCATCAAGAAAAGTTGTAAATCACAACTTTGGTCTTCATACCTTTTTAAGAGTAAAAACCTGAGTGAGGTTTACAGCATCAGATGCATCCAGTAAAAAGAGAGATGCATTAACTTTAACTGCTATTACACAGTAGCCTATAAACTAGCCCAGTTAATAATTAGATCCTGAAATTCCCCCCAAAAAATCCTACTAAATGGACAATATTAGCAGGAAAATGTAACTAAAATATAATAAACAATATACTATTATGCTATTATACATGACATATATGACAGTAGATATTACTGAATCATAAAGATAACATGTAAAGCATGTGTCTTTTGTAGCTGCTAGATGTTAACTACTTACTTATACAGTTAAGTAGTTTAGTCCAGTGGTTCGCAACCTCTGGGTCGGGCCCCTCCAAAAGGTCACCTGATATGTCTGAGGATAAATAGGAGAGGACAGAAAACAAAACATAACTTCTCATACACAAATCTGTTTTTGCTTTTTGGCATTATTCATTCACTTTGATGTTCATTGAACTATTGGATCATATGAACAATTAAATAAATGTGTTGTATTTATAAAGCTTGTTGTTCCATTGTGTCAAATCTTCATCTTAAAAGTAAATGTAGCTGTCAGATACATGTAATACAGTAGAAAGTAAAAGTATAACATAGTGAAACACTCAAGTAAGTTGGGCATTTATTTAAATTATTTTCTTTAATTTTCCAGAACAGGTTACTGTGTGATATTCAGAAAATTTGGAGTAAATGGTCTGTTGATGCATGTTATAAATAAAATTTGAATTCTTTTCTCATTAAGATTACCTATTGTGTAGAATCTTATGTGAAGTTTAATTTAAACAGAAGACAAAGATCCATATGTGCACAATTACATTAGCATTAACATTAGCTCTAGAGACTGGCAGGTTTAATGTCACTCCAGAGGACTATCTGCTGCTAGTTAGGAAAAGTTGAGAATGGATTTTATTTGCAAAATCAAAACCAAGGATAGGAGAGACAATATTTTGTTGAAAACTGTATAATAATCACATTGTGTAATAAAATAAGTGCCATTCAACAAAAAGTAAACTTACCCCATGGGGCAGGGTCCATAAATTACACAGGTGTTGTTAATTGCAGCAGCTTGTGACACTTGTTTTGCTGCTGTATCAGTTTTATGGCAGGTAATATGGTATTTAATTATAACATATTACATACACACATATTTATTACATTATATAACTTACATTAACCCAATTTACGTTTTTGGCAGCGTTGCTATTTCTCAGAAAGCCGATAACTTTGCTAAATTGACGGTGCAGCAGTTTCCGTATAAAGGGGCGTGGTTTACGATGTCTTATGTGGCCTTCAGGGACTATCGGAAATATTACTGCCCTTGGAAGGATAGTAAATGACCGGACTCTGCTCATCTAAAAATAAAACCAAAGATGCTGATTTTGAAGTAGACAATCAATTTTATGGAAATAGTGAACACTGTGTCAACAAATGACAGAGAAGTGTGTGTAATCAGCTTCATTTGTGGTTTATATACTTATCGACATTATCTGTGTTTTCAATATATTTGTTCGTGATGCACAGAACAAACTTTACAACTCGGTGATATAAATATCAATTAAGTAGGTGACCGCATTTTGTTCATGGTTATTCTGTCAAATCAGCACATACAGTCTATCAATGGTGGAAGAAGTACCCAGATCCTTTACTTGTGTAAATGTATGTCGTCCTAAAATACTCAATTACAAGAATTAATCCTGTCTTAAACAATGTTTCCTTTTGTAGAAGCATAGAAGTATCAGCAAATGTACTTATAAGAAGTAAAATACCTCAATATGCACGCTCAGTTAATCTTTATTTATAAAGATTTATAATAGTATAAGTACTGCACCATATTGTATAATAATATACTATTTGCTTGTTTAATACACTAAATATAGCACATTTTAAACAAAGTTTATAACAACATTCTGAAAATTCTGACTTTTTTACTAAGTGCATTTACTCTTACTTTTAGTTACCTTCTACCCAAGTAATTTTCTGTTAAGATATTTGTAGCTTAACTAAATGTGCTTTTTATGAGCTTAATACGCCTCTGGTTGTAACGTGTTTTTTAATGTTTTAATTTAATTTTAATTTAGAATATTTTTATGAACAAATAAATACAGCAAAACAGGAGGTCGGCACATTTAAGGTACATATAATAACGTAATCATATGGAAAAATACAAAAAACACGTAAAAACAGTATGAACACAATAATTCTTTATCGACATCAAATGTAAGGAACGCGTTTTATAACATGCTAGAATCCAGTTGTCACGTTGAACAAAGCGCTCCATACTGTGTGAGTCTGGGAGGAGCACCTGAAGGCAGCACCAGTGCAGCCCAGTGTTGTGTGCGGTCTGCTCGCTGTGTTGCTGCTGGCTCCCCTCCGTCCTCCATAGCTCGGTTCCATCCCCGCTGCACGGCGCAGGCCCGAAGTAGCGCAGCCGCTCTGAGGTTAGTGCCCTACCGCGCATTCTCCATCTATTTCAGCCCCGGCGCAGCCGCATCATCGAACCCGGCAGCGTTTGGGCTGAAAGATGCGGATTGTTTAGATGTTGACCCGAGTGGCGTTATGATGCGTTTCTGCCGTTTTGCGGACAATAATGTTGTAGGCGCGTAAACACAACAAGCCCGGATAGAATAGAAGAGACGCACGCAGGCCGCCGGGGCCTGTCGTAACGTTAGCGCTCTGTTTTGTTTCATTATTGCGCGGGTTTCATGCTAACGTTAGCCACCGCGTTATGAGGATTTTTTTTTACCGTTTATCGGACGCTGAGTTAATGTACGTTCGGCTGGACATTAAGGATCGGCTGCTCGTCTCGATCGTAGTTTATTTTCATTCAGGTGTCCGTGGTTACACCGCCAAATTGTTAGCTAGCTGCTAGCTAATCAGCTAAATATAGGACATTGCTAGCTTAGCATAGTTTGAGTCGGTGTCAGCCAGCCGGCAAGTCGGCTAACGAGCTGCACTGGAACTGGTTTGCAATAACACTGATATTTAATACAGGCAGGTTCATTCAAATACTGGGTTTTGTGCAGAATTAGTTTCCTTTTATGCCACTGTTATGCTCACAACCCATCTCAGTAGCTTACAACGTTACATGCAGTTATACTGTAGATATATAGAGGTAAATAAACCTGTCTGGATGCAATTAATAACAGACTATGTGTTTTTTTTTGGTTTATGTATTGTGTGATAGTATAATATTCCTGGAGAATGATGTGTATATAAAGACATGTTCAAATACATATTCCATAAATCAGCTGCCCACTGTACTGCCTCATTTTAAGTGTGCAGCATATTTTAGCAGTTATTTTCACTCTTTTATAGATTATAATCTATCAATCTTCTCTGGACACATACCAGTATTCATTTTCCCATTTTACAAACACTTGCTCTGATGCACACTATTTTAAATGCATTTAGACTTTCTTACTGACCTAACTTTATTTCCCCTGAACACAAAATCCCTTTCAATCACGATTCAGAGGAATGATTGAAGGTGCCAAGCAATAAATGAATGCATTGAATCCACAACTTGTAAATGTATCTCCTGTAAAACCTAAACACATAATAAATGAAGAACAAGACACCACTTCCATGATTTGTCTACACTAATGGTGTTCTAAATTAAACCCCCTAATGATGACCCATGAAGCCCTCTAGAGGCAGACAGAGCAGTAGCATTGCCGTCATTTTATTCAAAGTCCCAAAAGAACAGAATAATAAATGCATTCCCCAACAGGTTACACTATTAATGGACACTACTTTTGTCTAGTACTATACCTGATGCATATTGTGTACATCCTGATTACTAGAAACTACTGTGACGATGACATGAATCGTGAGAGTGAGAGCAATTCCATGAACCTGCTTTTATAGTGGACTCAAGTTAATAAAATAAAAGTAAATATGCAAAATGCAGTGCATGTCATGTGTCTTGTTTATATGTAATAATAATGTTATTACAGCAGATATTATTACCAAAGACATTCTGTATTACTATAACAAGAATGCTGGAACAAACTGAATTTTTCTCAGGTGCAAAATTGAGCCAAAGCATGTCAAACCATTATCTTACACAACTTTTGTTTTGTTTGTTCTCCTCAGTCGTCCTACCCTGGATCCAGCTGTGTAGACTCAGTGGCCAGTGATGGAGGAGCACGCTGTTCACCAGACGGAACACATGACCACCATTGAGGCCGGCGCCGTCAGCCAACAGGTCCAACAGGTGCACTCATACACATAATAGTCACAGACCTGGAAGAATGACAAGGAAGTCATCCTTCTTAGAAAGAAGCCCAGTTATTCACAAGCTGCTCCAACTACTTTACCAGTTAGCCTGAATAAAAAAAACACATATTTAGATACCATGAAAATGCCTTTAAATATAGTACCCCTCACCTGGAACTTTTACTATGTAGGTACATGTGACAACCTATACTGAAGCATCCATGTTGAGTGCTGAGGAAGACTCAACATCGTCACCAGATGATGACCCATATGATGACACGGACATCCTCAACTCAGCTGGCACTGATGAGGTCACCGCCCACCTGGCCGCTGCAGGTGAGACTTGCCAAAGCAGGGAGAAACTGAGCATTTAGCTGTTGAGATGGATTCCTGTGATAATCAGAATCCAGGAAAGCCTTGGTAGTTTTCAATAGAAAAAAGTTGTCCCGATGGCCCAAATCAGATTATTTGGCATATTGAGATTGCATCCGGATTGATTTTAGTCTGAACAGCGAAAAAAATTAACGTATAACATCTGCTAAAGAGATACATGACATCCTGAGATGAGTGTGATGTTGTTAACTGAACAACAGGTGGTGCTAGTGGATTACTTTGAGAGTGTCCGTTTTTTGCCTTTCCCTCCATAAGGTAACAAATGCTGCCAGTTTATTCAGGACAAGAATCCAGTGATGGAATTTTTGGAATTAACTTGTATAGCACACAGGGCAGCTTTTTTTTTACAAAACCTTTAAAGACGTAAAAATCTGAGGATCATTTGGCAGAAGGACCTAGAGTGTTATTTGAGTGATGAGGGGTGGTTAAAAGTGCTATGAAATCCTGGGAAATAAAGGCGGGATATTTATTCAGTATAAGTAAACTAATGAAATAGGTTTTATTTCAACTGTCTGTTTTTTGTATCTTTAAATAAATTAAAATCTGAAACTATAATTTTATATATTTTGACGGTTTTACTCACTCTATCCTTATCTTTCTCTCTCAGGGCCTGTCGGCATGGCAGCAGCTGCTGCTGTGGCCACTGGTAAGAAAAGAAAGAGGCCCCACATCTTTGAATCCAATCCCTCCATCCGCAAGAGGCAACAGACTCGCCTGCTCAGGTGAGCGTTAAAACACCAAGACACCAAGTTGTGCCCATGTATTGTCCCTCCGCTGCTGATGTTAGAAAGTAAAGGCGTCTTGTGTGTTTTGCAGAAAACTGAGAGCCACACTGGATGAGTACACCACTAGAGTGGGACAGCAGGCGATAGTGCTGTGTATCTCTCCCTCCAAACCCAACCCAGTGTTCAAGGTGTTTGGTGCTGCTCCCCTAGAGAACGTGGTGAGTGTTATAATATTGTAGCCTGCTGTATTTTAAAAGGATCCAACCTACCGACCATTTAATTACAACACCATACTGCTGCTTTATTGCCAAAGATGCCACAGTTCATATTAAAATACATGAAACCTAAATGAAAAGGGAATGTCATCTAAATGGTAAATATTTCTGTTTGGAAGTTAAAGGTACATTGAAACATGCAACATACAAGACAAGCAGCCTTGCCCGTGTGAATATGTTTATCTTTTTTTGCTTGATTGAGTAAATTGGTCAGTAAATAAATCTTCTGTTCGGTTGGTAATAGTTTTTGGCAATAAGCTGAAACACTCATGTAACTATCTTTCTTTCCTCCAGGTGAGGAAGTACAAAGGCATGATGTTAGAGGATCTGGAGAACGCTCTGGCTGAACACGCCCCAGCCGGTGGAGACATGGCCTCAGAGCTGCCCCCCCTCACCATCGACGGCATCCCTGTCTCCGTGGACAAGATGACCCAGGTAAGGTCGGGCTCCAAATGCTCGATCATGGTCCGAAATGGAAACGGATAAATCCCCAACTACTTCCTGGCGTCTGAAACCTAGCACTGTTTCTTCACAGCAGAGGGCACCAGTTGGCAACAAATCAGCATCAAAAATATTGTGTTTTATGTCTGGGGTGAGCAAGAGTTTCATTGTATATATGTATCAAGGTCATATAGTCATTTAATTATCAAGCAGTAATTATTCCTAGATAATATTCATTAATTTAATGCTAGAAAGCAGGAAATTGTAGTTCAAGTCTAAATCTGATGCAGAGGTAGCGGGTGCTAATGAGCCAAGTCCCTCCCTTTGCTACACAGGCATCTGAGAGGAAGTGCAGAGTAGACTGCTTCTTGGTAGACCTTTCCCGGGCAACATTAGCACCGAGCTGAGTCCTCTTTCCACCCGAGGGAACCCAGCTTGTTTACTCTGCCATCTCAGCGTTGCTGACGTATTCTCTGGATCATCATCAGAGTAGCCAGCGTGACAGCAGCCCTCAGAGACACTCCTCAAACCCTGGGAGCACCGTAGCCAATCCCATGGCCAGATGAGTCCTCAGAGGGCAGGTGTTAGTGTGCGCTTGTTTTTCTGGAGGTTGTAGGATGAGATTATCATGAGCAACCTATTGCCTCACTCAGCTTGGCCTAGCCAGTTGAAATGGTGTGTTCTCTGGATATATTTATATGTACATATTGGAAAGTAATTGCTTGTTTCTATGCAGACATCTCCAGTAGGTTTTTCATGGTCAAAAATGTCCAAAATGCCAAGTGAGACCCTGGTATTTAACAATATATGGAGCATCTGTATCAGCTGATCCCAGGTCTGGCCTGAGCCCATAATTACCCCCTAGCCTTGTTAGGGCCAGGGACCCAGCAACATAGCCGTCTTCCTAAATGCTGATTGGGCCATTGCTCGGAGGATTAGGATTGGGGGGGTGGTGTGGTGGGTGTGAGGACAACATGCCACTTAACTCACTAGCAACTGTAATTAGGCCATCTGGCCCTTGCCAATATGCATCCACATACATCCACACATGGTAGCACCCACAGGTGGAAATGCAAGCATCTATTTCCCAGCAAGTATTTTTTTTTTTTTTTCCCCCGGGGGTAAATCCATTTTATGCATCTTTAGGTCAAAAGTGTTGCCTGAAGTGGAGCCTTTTCCTGGGCGCTGTCCGACCATCCAAGATCCATTTTGCCTTATTCCTTTGTGCAATGCACCGATGAAACTGTGTATAGGTGGTTTGTGAGTTAGAAAAGGGGGCTTTGAGGGGGGAGGGGGGAGGGATTTATTTCTCCTGGTACCAAATTTAGCCCGTGATGTCAAGGCAGGCAGACGCTGCAGTGCCTCATTGTGCAATATAATCCCTCAGTGATGCTTGCATATTACCAGGACACTGAGGACATTGGAACTAAACCCCACCCCAGTCTGTCAGAGTGTGAGTGTGGTGTGCTCTGGAAGTGGTGATGTGATGGGGAAGTGGGTACGCACGTTGCTTAGCAGCTCATTTTAGCTCGGGGATGAGCAAGAGCAGGCAAATCAGATTATATTAGGACCACTACCCATTTCCTCACTCACCTTCAGAACGCTCACCAGAATTTGGCCTCATGTGGAACCAAGCAGTCCATTAAAATTGTTCAAGTGTACAGTCTGAAGGAGTTTGCTAAATGAACCTTGGTGTTAACAAGTCAGTGCAGTGACATGAAAGAGGCGTGTTTGTAACAGTAGAATCAAATGAAAAATCAACTGCTTATTTTTAATGTAACAGGATAAAACTATTGGGGAAAAAAACACTGATTGATAAAGTGCAAAAATATTTGCAGGTTAGAAACTGCAGCAGAGAATTGCCAGAAATAATTTAGAAACCAACCAGTTAGGCTCTACTGTTATCAATTGTTACTGGTTAAGACTGTGAGAGCAGTTTTAAAATAGAAAGCTAAAATAATAAGCCTGTCCATGCAATAAAAAAACAAGTGTATTTGTAGATACTAATTGCATCTCCAGAGCAAAGCAATCAGCACACAGTTACAGTTCTAACAACCTCCACTAAAGAAGATTCACACACACACATACACACACACACGTGTACATATACAGTGGACAAACACTCATTGATTCATCTAATGCAGAACAAAGAAATATTGACTCTCTACACAAGTCCATAATATTTTTAAGAGTGATCAAAGTTAATCCAATGCTTTGGTTTGCCATTGATTTTTATTTGAACACCATTGACCAACTTCGATCCTTTTTAATTCCCCCACGACAACCCGGAGCCTTTTTCTGGGATGGGTTGACAGCTGAACGCTGCTGCTTCACCCTTAATGTTCCTGCTATCCGTCTGACACGTCAGGCTGGAGCCACAGCCATAGATTGGTCTGTTAATAAACATGAGCAGATTGTTCTCTTTATAGAAAGCCCGTTTCTATTCGCAGCATTTGACCACCTCAGCACCCGGCAGCAGGTACCCTGATCAATACACGCCTCCTGCAGCCTGCTCAAGGGCGTGTGTGTGTGTGAGACACTACACCCCTCCACTTTAGACTTTTGGTGCGTGTATCATCACTTTTCTCCATTCATCTGCCCTTCATTTCAGGCCCAGCTGCGAGCGTTCATCCCAGAGATGCTGAAGTACTCGACGGGTCGGGGGAAGCCTGGCTGGGGGAAGGAGAGCTGCAAGCCGGCGTGGTGGCCTGAAGACATCCCATGGGCCAACGTCCGCAGTGATGTCCGCACGGAGGAGCAAAAACAAAGGGTGAGACAAATACCGATATAAGATAGGACATGTCAAACTATATTGAGTTGATTTTTGGTACTTCTTACCTAATATATCATGTCCTGTACATCCTAAGGTGTCTTGGACGCAGGCGCTGCGGACCATCGTGAAGAACTGCTACAAGCAGCACGGCCGCGAGGACTTGTTGTATGCTTTCGAGGACCAGATTACCACGACGACCACCACCCAGCATCACCACCTGACCACCGCGCAGAGCATTGCGCACCTTGTGCCGGCGCAAACTGTGGTACAGACCATCAACAACCCTGATGGAACAGTCTCGCTCATCCAGGTACATTTTTTTCCCCCTCTTGCAAATCGAAAATCTCATTCCGAATGTTTAAGGTTCTGTATTTTGCTTCTGTGTCTTCTCTCAGGTCGGCACTGGACACACAGTCGCCACCCTGGCAGATGCCTCGGAACTTCCTGGTGTGACGGTGGCACAGGTCAACTACTCTACAGTTACCGACGGAGAGGTAGCAACCACACACGCACAGGACGCACGCTTCAGTTATTTTATTTCAAGCTGTAAAACAACGTACACATGGTCTGAAAATGAGTAATTGACTGAGGTGTTGAATCAACTCCAAAAGAACATCAAATTGTTAGATCTAAGACGATTTCTGCAAAATGTACGTATATTGGGAGCTGTCCATTCAGCACCACAAAACTACAACATGAGCCAGAAGATCATCAATATGATAACGGTTGTTTCCTTTTTATTTTACATGAGCTTTACTACCCCGCTGTCACAAAATTGTATTTTCCTATTCAGGTGGAGCAGAACTGGGCAACCCTCCAGGGCGGGGAGATGACAATCCAAACCACCCAGGCTTCGGAAGCAACGCAGGCGGTAGCGTCCCTGGCTGAAGCCGCTGTCGCCGCCAGTCAGGAAATGCAGCCCGGAGCCACTGTCACGATGGCTCTTAACAGGTGACATCTTCTGTTAATGAAATTTTGACAGATTGGAATGCTGTCGGCCGAAACGGCAGCATATGCCTGTACAATTCTTCTTTCACCTTTTTAACTGGAAATGTACAGTGCAGGGGGTTGTGTTTACTGACATGATCCTCAAGGGATATTGAATTGGAGATTGCCCAACGCTGCAGCGAATAAGAAGTAGCCATAATCACAAAGGCAGCTCCGACAACGTGATGGGAATGGGACAATTGTCAGGGAAGGTCACCAGTGTCCCCCAGAGATGAGTCAACTGCCTCTTATCCTCGTTCAGCAGCTAATTAATTAGCCCGTAGCTTTTGTAGCGGTAAGGTGCACAACTATCAAATTGTCTCTCACCACATATGTCCATGTGCTAACAGCTTAGTATAATTTTGTTCAGTAAAAAGTCATGTAATGACTTAGTAGTGTGGCTAGGTAAGTAAAAATTCTAAATAAAGTTGTATATGAACATGAAAATAAACCCAGTAATTAAAACATGCACAGGATTCTTAGTCTACAGTTTTACTGGATGGTAAATAAACCACACATACACTCTTGTATTTAGATGGGATCTACAACTGGATTTCATGTATATAAGGTCCCATGTAGGACCTAAGATTTGCGGAATCTGATTATGACACCATTAGTTTGTGGTCTTTGGTTGCAGCTAAAGCCTGTAGATCACTTAAGAAAGCGAAAGTACATCCATTTCTGTACTACAAAGAAGCTGAAACACATTCATGATTTTATTTCAACTACATTAGATTACTGCAATGTTTCTTTCACTCGTCTTGCGAAGCACTCTCAAAATCTCAACTTATTCGGAACTGTGGTGCGAGACTTTTAACCACAACAAGGAAGAGAGAGAGTTTCCCAGCTTCTTTTAGAATAGATTTGAAGGTTGTTTTAACTGTTTTTAAAGCTCTGAATAGTTTGGCACCGGCTTGCGTTGCATTGTCTGTCATTTTATAATCCGTCACAAGCTCTCAGCTCTTCTACAGCTGGGTTTTTTAAATACACACAATTATACACACAACAAAAAAGGCAGCAGAGCTGTTTTTCTAACTATGCTCCAAAATAAAACGCGCCTTGCCTGGAGCTGTAGGGGATGCAGGCGCTGTGAAATGTGAAAACACTTTGAAATGACAGCTGAAAACCTATTTATTTAATTAGACTTTAAATTAATATCACCTTTTTGAATTTTTTTTCTCAGTCTTTATGTTTCTTATTGGATTACTTGCCAATTATATATTTTATCATCCTCTGTCTTTTATTGTCTATTTTATGTATTTCTGCTTTTCGTTACCTTTTTCATTTTTTATTTTATTATAAAGCACATTGTGTGTGTATCATTATGGTCATTCAATTTGAAGCTATCTATTACCACTTCTTGATCTACAATTTAGATGTTCACTATCTAACCATAAAGGTCTTTTTTTAATTGCTGAATTCATCAACCACACTCACTAAGATGCTGACATGTTTTTTTTCTTTTTTTTTTTTTTTTACACCGCAGTAGTGTCAAGGCAGTAATTTTAGATGTGTATGGGTATGTCCCATTGGGGCTCGTTACCTGCACCCACCTGAGTCCTCCCTCCCCCTTCCCTCCCCTGCTGCTGTTTACCTGTGCTGAGCTACTCTGGGCTCTCAGCTCCACAGGCTCTGGAACATTCTGTCTCTGTTTTCCAGCTCCAGAGGAGCTTGATGTCACAGCAGCAGTTTTATACCAGTATCGCCAAACGTTCCCTTTACAGTAAACTCATCTATGTAGCACCACATATAAATGCATCTGTACCGTTCACTTCCCTCAGATCCCCCTCATTGTCTGTCTGCCGCTGTGTTTCTATCTCAGATGTGATTATCAACCAAGCTGTGAACAGTTCCATAAGTTCATAACGAAGCTGGTGTGGTAATAGGCTCGTGGTAATTCCACTGAATAGATCTGGTTAATAAAACTGCTTTGTTAGACCCGTAGCACCTGGCCTTTAGAGAGATGTGACAGATTCTCCATAAGTCCAGACTAGAAAAGCCTCTTACTGCTCATACACTCCTACCTCTTCACCCCACATCTCTCTAATAACCCCTGCCTTTGTGAGCAGATCCCGTGTGTGCTTTTCAACTCTGTACTGAAGATTGTGTACAACGCTTATATTCTGTATCTATGTTTTTGAATTCTAAACTGTGTGGCCAGAAACAGGTGGTTTATTCTGTGTGTGTATGTGTTGTAGTGAGGCAGCAGCTCATGCTGTAGCGACGCTGGCAGAGGCCACTCTACAAGGAGGGGGACAGATCGTCCTGGCAGAGACAGCAGCGGCCGTTGGGGCGCTGGCAGGGGTTCAGGATGCCACAGGTACATGTTCACCTACAACGTCAGCATCAAACATGAAAAAAACTAATGAGACAAGATGCAAAATACACCTCAAATGACAGCAGTTACACATCTTTTCACCAGTTGTCAACCCTGTGTCACTCTGATAAAGTCATCCATGATAACCTGTCAGACCTGTTACCATCAGTCCATTATTATATGAGCATGAGAATAAATTAACTCGCGCAGCAGGTGAATTCGTTGGTCGTTTTTATTTAACCAGATGAATGAGAAAATCACAAAAAATGCCTAAATTATGTGATGCCTTATTTATTTCAACCCGTTTTAGGCAGTTGCAGACTCTACGTTGAGTTTAAAAAAATATTAATTTGCAGAAATGTCAACAGCAGAAATGTAAATAGGCAAACATTTAACTGAATCCTTGTATCAACAACAAAAAAAATTTGGCATCACTTCTTCACTAATTTATACTTGTGTGTATTCACCAGCCAATGGCATTTCTAATTAGTGTTACTAAGCGTAAGCTTCCCTCTAGTAGCACTGCAGTGAGCTCTTACACTCTAATCTACTCCGTGCTGATGTGACAGATGGTGTGTTTCTGTGTGTGTATCTCACAGCAATACTCCCTTCTTTTAATAATAGGTTAGCTGCATGTATTGCTGTGGCAGTGTGTGTGTGTGTGTGTGTGTGTGTGAGTGTGTGTTGTGTCTGCTGGGACTGGACCAGTTTGCAGTGACAGCCTCACATCCTTGTTGAATAGCATTAACAGCCATTTTGTCCTTTTTAGTGACCTATCAAGAGGCTACCGGTTTGGTGTTGATCATAATGCAACAAAATATGATTATACCGCAGGTTTTAATTTGATTGAAGTGAATCAAGGAACTATAACTTGAAGTTCGGCTACACACATACCTTGTCAAGCTGTCAATCAGTCCAACAGTGGGATAAATACACACGCTCACGCAAAGTACACTAGTCCAGGGGCATGTGCAGGTCTTGAAGGGGTCCTCCTAAAGAGCTTTGATCCTCTCCATTATCAGTACATGTCTAATCACTGGGCCAGCTGTCAGCACACAACCACCAGGTTCTCAAGCATACATGCTTCTGCCTTGTCGAAATTGTCACATTGTTCATCCCAAAACATTCATAAAGATGGAACCCGCTTGTTAAAAATGAAAGAAAAACATAAAGCACACGCAAAACGCAAACATATTTGTACACTGTTGTGAATTAAACTTCTTCAAATCTAAAATCTGCTGCCTTTGTTGTTTGACATCTTGGTTCCTAAACCATGAGGAGCCATTTGGCTGCAGTGGCTCACTCCAACAGCTAATGGAGCTGCCAAAGCCAGTCCTTCTCTCGACTATTGACCTTAGCTAATCACTGTAGTGCTGCACAGGAGTGGAAAGCACCGTTTGAAGTGGCCTCGCCCAGACGCTGTTGATTGGCCTGTGTGAGCGCCCCATTCAGCAACACAGGCATGCAGACACACACACTCACACACGCACACGGCCACACCGGGCGAGGCCCTTAACGTCTTCACAACAGCGTTGGAGTGGCCGAGCGAGGCCCTTCGCCTAGTAGCCGCGCTGTGTCCGTACGTCGCTGTGACCGGCCAGTACTCCCGTTATCTAAGCCCTCCTCCATAATCACCGCCAGCACAATTACCTGCATCAGCCCAACTTAACCCTGTCACAAATCACCGGCGAGTGGGCTTAGCAAGAGTCCACATTAGAGGACCAACAATTACAAGCTAACCCGTCAAAAGAGGCACGGGTTTTATTTTAATGGGAGGAGATGAATAATTGTGAAAATCTATTCTCCTTTTTTTTTCCTTTCTCAAAATATGTTAATGCTTTGAATATAGAATGCAGCCCTGTTGTTTCAGTGATACATTCTAAAGGATCCCTGAGTAGTGTGTGTTTAATGCACATAATGCCCAGTGTCTTAGCTCGCAGTAATGAAACAAGCACTGACCTTGTTGCCTTTATGATTCCGATTTTGTAAATTACCGATGAATAAATGACACACTGAATCTGTCAGCCACCGATTTGAATAACCAGCTGATCATATCTGCTTGCATCACTCATTTCTGCAGGGTCAACTCACTTGGATTTAAACAAGAAAAGGAAAAACACAAGGTTTTCCTCAAGCTATTGCCCATGTATAAAAGTGTTAGCAACACCTGTTTGAATATTCTATAATAATAGCATTTATTATCATGGTAAAATAATCTGTCCATTATTTTCCATTCATTCATTTGAAGTTTTTTTTTTATTGATCTGTCTGATTATTATTTAATCAGTTCTCTGTCAAATACCAGACTGTTTCAGTTATCATTTAAGAAACATTGGTCTTCAGTTTTGATATTTAGCCAAATGATCCTCATAGCCTTGTCTACAGCCAAAAAATGTCTTCTCTCTCCGCAGGTCTCGTCCAGATCCCCGTCAGCATGTACCAGACTGTAGTGACCAGCCTTGCCCAGGGCAACAGGCCTGTCCAGGTTGCCATGGCACCCGTTGCCACACGCATAGACAACACTGTCACACTGGACGGCCAGGCGGTGGAAGTTGTAACTTTGGAGCAGTGACAATTAAGATCTTGGAAGGAGTAGGAGGCACTGAACGGCCACCATGAAGATTTGTTGATCCTACTGTTTTCCAAGACATCACGCTGTGTACAATGTCAAATATATTTTTAAATGTACATCTGCAGGGGAAGTAAAAGTGAGTTATAAATTCATCATGTTTACTATGTAAAGAAATTGCTTTGGTTGATGTATTTTTTTTTTCACTTAGTCTTGTGGTGTTTTTTTTTTTGTTTTTTGTTTTTTAAAGCTCTGTGATGTTAGATATTTTAGTATTTATTTCTTTACAATTAACCTTTACTTAAAACAAAGATAAACCAAAAACCCCGGGAGGAAAGCCACCACTGCTTCACCCAGAGTGTGTAAACTGTTCTGGATTTTTGTTTATTCCATGTGCTTGACTGTTCCAGAATGCATTTCTAATTCGGTGCCATAGTCAGAAATCGCTCCTCGCTGATTCCTGCATCCTTGATCATGTTTCAAAATTTCAACCTCGTCACCTCAACTCACCTCAAGCTGTCTTAGCACATAAACCAGCATCTGAGCTGTAGACACTCCCAGACACTTCTCTCAAGATGATGAATTACTCCATTGAAATACCACCTCGTGCTGTTTTACTGTAGTCCACGCACATGCCAAGATTTGTGAAGACTCAGGATATATACATCAAGGTGTTTTTTACTGCTGGAATTACTGAGCTGACTTCCTGAAGCAGCCATTTTGTCCACCAGGTCTGATTATTTACAGCGCATGGATAGGAGCACCCCTTGGTATGTTATTTTTTTAACATGAACTCGTTTGTATGTCACTTAGGACTTGGTGGTCTTGCATCGTTTTGTATGGTACAGGAAGTTGGTCATAGTTGGGACAGGAGCTGCAGTATTTGTGATGCAAATGCATTTCTTCTCATAATAAAATTTGCTTGCCAAGAATTTAGGTCGATGCAGCTGCAACAGTCAGTTCGAATCTCTCCAAACTTATGTATTTAAAAAGTCCAATAAAATGGCTGCTGTTCACCATTTATACTGTCCTCTCCTGGTTGTAAGTACACTGTTAAAGCATCATCAGTTTTATGTATAATATCAAAGGGGTTGGTATTAACTTTGAGCATCTTTTAGCTTTAATATATTGCACATTGTATGTTAAAGTCAGGGGCAGCTACTAACAAACATTGATCTGCTGATTAATTTCTAGATTAGTAAATGTTTGAAAAATGTGTCCCAAGTAAGCTGACTCCATCCAGTTATCATTTATTAATTATTAATTACACCCATGCATTTCCTGCTATGACAATGTCTTATGTTGTAATGAACTATTTGCTAACACAAAGCCAATAGTATAATGGTCATATTTCATTTTGGATGTTTTTTCTAACCAGTAGTTGTCAATATATAGAATTGAACATACATTTCCTCTTTTTGCAACATTTTTTGCATTTTGTCCTTTAGTTGCCACATAACCCAATAACCTCCACACTCTCCTCTACAGCCCCCCACCACCACCACCACCTTCCCTGCCGTGACAGACATGGCCATGATTACATCATAAGCTGCCCGAACCTCCTCTGCTTTAAAGCCTGGGATTTGCTAGCAGGGCCCTTCTGTTGCAGAGTACAACAGAGAGAGAAGCGTTCAGGCCTTAATCTATCAGGCGTCAGTATATATCCCGCTTCCTCCAGATTAAAACCGAACCAGGTTGCATTCACACAGATGAAGAGATCTCATTTTCCGTCTTGTTTCGTTCTATTTTCTCTCCTGTCTTTTTTAGATTGGATGTTTTGCGTGAGCTGGAAGACGGTCAAGAGCACGGTGCAGCTCTTTGTTGGCAAGAGAAAACTTTTTGTTGAGTTTGAGTCATTGTAGATGTTTGGCACACATGCGTGTCAAACTGACAGTGCAGATTATGGAGGCCTTATTAGCATTCTTTCTTGGAAATGGGGCTACACCTCATGCTACCTAAGCCGCCTCTCTCTCTCTCTCTCTCTCTCTCTCTCTCTCTCTCTCCCTCCCTCCCTCTCTGCACCACCCATCCACTTAGCTACACTTAAACAAAGTGCATTGAAACCTTTTCACTGAATCATTAAGGCTGAACCCAGCTGAGTTGAAAATCAAAAGAAAAAAGGACAGAACCTGCCTTGTAGTGACGCTACATTCAAAAGTCTTAGAATACCTCCAGCCAAGCTATTACAAATTTAAGAAATTGCAGTTTATACTGAAATTCTTTTTATTTGAATTATAATAGTTAAACATGCACTACTTTTCCAGCAATATATATATATTTTATATATATGAAATGAATAGCACCTCTCAAGATAAAGTTGTCTGAACTGAACTGAACTGAAGAGGATGATTGTCATAGCCTTGCAGGCATTCATCTAAGTCTGATTCTATTAAAAGTTTTTCTATCCAAATGAAAGATTAAAAAAAAAAGCTTTTGTGAACAAGTTCCGAATCCATGAAAACAATCTTTTGAACTGTCCTGTCCTTGAACCTTTAAATCAAGAAACGTTGTGCCGAATTCTCCATAACAAATGAATCATTTTGCATTTCCTAAAACTCTTTTGAATGTTCCGAGTGACTGAATATTTGTTGGTTGACTACTTCACCTGGTCGGCCTCGGAGCGTTGCTTTTACGAGGAAAGGGCCGGTGCAGCATTGCATGTGACACCATTCCAAGTTACATCATCGTGCCACAATGCACTCTTCCAATCATCACGTCCATCAGCTGACTTTGAACCTGATTGGACGTCATTAAAAACCATCCAATCTATGCGGTGAAGCTGCAGCGTGAGCCTTTGCGCTCCATCCTGGGGGCAATATGTTTAGTGGTGGAAGATCACTGGGCAGAGGGAGGCAGAGCTATTGATTCTCTCCAGCCGGTGGACAAGGCCGAGGCCAGGGCTTCAGTGGCCCGGCTCCACAGGGGGCACCGCAGGGCGACAAGGGAGGGGTTGGTCATTCTTGTTGCCTGGAGTCGTGCAGGCAGACTCTAGGGCAGAAGCTTTAATCTCCACTAATCGTTTCTTAATACGTGCATCCCGGTCCCTACACCCCCGCATGCACACACGCAGCCCCACACTGACACGCACTCATATGCACAAACCGCCCGCTTCTTCTAACAAGGGATAATCTAATCCTCGTTGTGAGTGTAAAGTTGGGCCACAATTCAAGATGAACTCTGTAACCTGCAGAATTTTAATTATGGAATAATATCTCTTGGAATAATATCTTTATATATATATTTTTTTTTTCACCATCTAACCAGTGAGAAATATAAATTACCCAAACTATTGGCCGATGTTGGCCTGTTTTCTTATCTGTGATAATATGTAAAAACCCAGGGTAGACTGTACATTCTTATAAAAAAGAAAAAAAAAACACTGAATCGATCTCAATGCTCATCTGGGCGTTTAATGCACAGTTTCCCTTAAAGCCTGAGCACCAGTAGATGTATAATGTAGCCTAATAGTCTAATAATGGCATCCTCACCTTCCCAACACACACCTCTGTCCACCTCTCATCCAGACACTGCGTAAGAACGATGATAATCTCATTTCACTAATGCTCTGCAGCCTGCATGAGAACACAGGAGCACTGTCTCAGCCTGACTCTAACCACCCAGGAAACTGTGTGTGTGTGTGTGTGTGTGTGTGTGTGTGAGAGAGAGAGAGAGAGAGAGAGAGAGATGGAGAAAGGGGCCAGGGGGGCTGTGGGATAGAGGGGGCACTGAAAAATGCGGTGTAACCTGAGCTGCACGGCCCATCTGGAGAAGGCCTTGCATTGACAAGACTTATCCCACAATGCACTTTGCAACAGAGAAGATCGTTAGAGGGAGTCTGACACAATGGATTAGTCTTTTTGAAAAAGTATTTATTTGCATCACAGATAACAGAGAATTTGTATGGAAAAAAAATGACGACGATATGTCATTTGAGAAATAAAGACAGCAGGTGCACATACAGAACAAATTCAGAACATGTTCACTTTGTGGTTACATGCCATACTTGTGTGATATATTCTGTAACTTGAGACAAAACCACAGCTAACCTGAATCAGTTGAATAACAGCTTGAGCTGAGCTCTCTTTTTTCTGTGTATCACCACAATCCTGGCACTTACCCGCCCTTGTTCCGTTTTTTAATGGCCGACCTGCACAAAAGCAAAAGAGCCTCCGCACAGGTCCAATGACGGCGTCCACATAGATCAAATATAGCTAGCCCCGGAGGCAAACTGGTAACAATACAAATCATATTAGCTAAAGCTGAAGTGTAGGCTATAAAGCAGGATTTATGCGAAGGCAGATAAAGAGGTTTTAATCCCCAGATCCCCCTGTCACCTACATTAGCAGACCCTGACCCAGATATATGGAGCTCAGTATGTAGCAGCTTTTTTTTTCTTTTTTTTTTTTTTTTGGAGCCATTCTGTCAATGGCCTGTTACAGCAAAACTAACCAACATCTGAGAAAGCCTCACTCGCTCTCCGCCCTGCTCATTCTGGATGGGAGGAGGGAAAAAAAAAGGCCGCATTGAAAGAGGAGGGTAAGATGACACCGCTCCGGTTTGACAATTATGCCATGGAGCTAAGAGAGGAACCCCCTGTTGGCTGCTGGAAGGCGGAGGAATAGCTGAACCTCTACGCGTAAAGCAGACCAGTGAGTCCCTCATGCTGCACTCACATGAACTCTGCCTGTCCAACCTGAAGACAGGACTGCCTGATGAGCAGAGAAGTCCATTATCATCATACCATCAAGCAGCACTGCAGAAAAATGTTCTCACTCTCCATTATCATAATTAGAACTACTCATTTTTGCCTCCAGGAGATGTTTTTCCTTCTCGTTTCTGGCGGATGTCACGGCGGGGCGTCTTCTCCGCTTCTCTACGTCTTCGGCTTCTTGGATGGCAAATTAAAGAGGAGAAACTGAAAATGAGCTGTAGCTGCAATCATCTCACACAGCGTAAGATCTCGCATGTTCAAAGTCCTGACTACTATATATATATATACCATAGACTGTCCTTCAAAGAGTCACTGGAGCTTTGAGGCTGGGGTGTGTAGGGGAGGAACAGTGTCTCACCCCACCCTTCACCACCGTCAGCCACTCACTCAATAAAACGTCCCTGAGAGGTTTCTTCGCCTGAGACTGCAGGGTTTCTTGTTTTTTTTTATTTTTGTTATCCTTGTTGTTCTGCTGGTGGACGCTCTCAAGCAGTAGTTGGCAAGTCTAGAACCACCGGATCCATCTACCTCACCAGTGTGAGTTCTACCATTGCCAAACACCACCAGAGAGCTTCTGGGTCCCGTCAGGCCCGTGTGGATTCTTGGGATGGGAGTTAAGATTTGACACGAGGACTCTGCTGAGATGCTGTGTTGGTGTATCAGAATTTGAAACGTTTAGCAAGGAGAGAGAAACATGAGCAAATTCCTTTAATATTTTTCTCTGTTTAACTCTTGGATCAGAGCTTCAAACAAATCATTGCACAAAATGTGGCTCCACATCCACTGGAGTTGATATTTAGGTGGATAACAGACAGAGAAAGGACAACTGGAAGGAGGAGATGATCTACAGGGGACAGCTGGGAGAACCCAATTGTGAGCATTTTTTAAATTACAGATACCAAAAAAAAAGAAAAAAAAAAGAGAAGAATACAATCCGAGATTATGTGAAAGTGATGGAAGTCTGTCTTGTCCTATATTGGCACTACACATAATTGCTCAAAGTATATATACAGAAGCAAAAATGTGCTAGTGCCAAAATGGGCAAAGAAGAGGAGTGGCTGGGGCATCCAAGTGCAAGCAGCTGTTGTTATAGAGATACATCAGGAGAGAGAGAGAGAGAGAGAGAGAGAGAGAGAGAGAGACGTCAAAGTGCCCAGCGAGACGTGCACGACTCAGCTCACACAACAGCACTAAAGTCATTACATCACATTTCACCCCACCCACAAAAGTGCAGGAGAGGAGAGCCAACAGGCAGCAAGCCGTGATGGACGGGCATCGTCAAGTGGTTCTTTCTCTGCTCTGTTTATGGCCCTATGGTAATTCACTGATAGTGAGCTCTCACAGTGAATTCTACCAGTGCCATACACAGAACAGGAGTCATTATCACCCCAACACCACGGCTCAGCCGGTCGGCCTGTTAGGATAGTCAGCCCAGCGAAGCAAAACTATGCAAACTAGCCCACGGACACACCGACACAAGGAGAGCAGAGACAAGGGCCTGCAGAGATAAGAAGAGAAGGAGGAGGAGAAAGAGGAGGAGGAGGAGTGGAGAAACGGCGTGGAACAGGAGGATGCACGTCCACAGCAATGCAGCGGTGGCGCAGTTATAGACTCAGAGATGCGCTGCTGCGGATTGATCCACACATTGAGTAACAGGTCAAAGACTAGTGCGTCTCAATGTGAGCGACTAAATATAAGTCAATCCTAGGAGAGAGCCAACATCCTCATCTAATTGTAAACTGCTAATCGCCCATCACTGCCCTCTTTACATTTCTAGGAAAGGACACACACACTGTAAGGCTGCAACTATGAGGTCATATACAGACTATTCTGCTATGCATGATTATTCATCCTTCTTCTAGTTTCTGGGACTATATTGTTTAGATTTTTGAATGAAAGTGATTCTGCATCACAACACCACATTTAATGAATTTTGCTGTTGGAACAACTAGTTCAATTTTTTTCTCAGACTGCAAAATGCAGCAAAAGCAAAAATGGCCTGAGTATCAAATGTTGATGAAAACAGGAACTGGATTAAATATGACATTTTTCATTCATACATGAGCAAATTCTGAATGCAACTGATCGAATAGATAGGCAATGATCTACTGGACTCCTGGACACAGGACAAACCCACCGGTGTCTGAAACATACGGTCGGCACACGGAGGGTCCTTATGGTTGATTTGTAATCCCTTCATGTCCTGTCTCTGCCCTTCCCCTGCAACGCACAACTTGTCCAAAGGGCAACACCCTAAACTTGACCTGTTAATACTCTCCCTAGATTAGCATTGTTCCTATGACCCATCAATATTCTTCATGACAGGCTGCCGCCTCCTCCACGTGACAAATCAGCACATATACATCTCATATGATGGAGAAAGACAAATTGTTGAACCAATTCTATTAAATGTTATTCCATAAGTGAATCTCTATTTTCTTCTTTAATGTTATAACAGACCATTCTGTTCTTTATCTATGGGAAGCTTTTGATGATGAATTTACAACAAATAAACAAGTTCAATTACTATTCAGCTTGCAGGATTTTTTTTTTATCTTATCCATAAAATATGTTATAATTAAATCCAAGCTGGGTTCAAATTCAGACAGATGGGGACATTGCACCCAATTAGTTACTATTCAAAGATGTCCTTCATAGGAGCATGCGAAGGCCTTTCAATGAAATCTACAAAAATGACGATCCTCTCTCATCAGTTCAGCTCCCTATGACCATGCACATTAAAATACACATCACTGCAGGTGAGTGATGACCTTCAGTCCATCTCCTGACCTTGGATGTGTTGTCGAACGCGTCTTGTCGCCAAAGATGATTGGAATCGGAGAAGCTAACCGTCCTCAGCTCCGCTGTGTCCTGCCAGGGCCCCAGACGCCCCACCCTTTGATCAGCCATTAGCTTCCTCACCCTGGGCCCTGCAGTGCTCGCAGCTCCCATTGATTCCAGCGATCAAACCATGTACTAAGTGATTCCTCAGACGCCCAAATGGCTCCCCGAGCAAGACTCCCATTGCCATTTCCTGGAGAAATCAATACCACTAAAAAGCCCAAGTCGAAAAGAACCTGTGTCCTTTAAAGGGTTGACCGTGTCCTGTGTACAAGATTGAGAATATTGAGACTATTCTGTAATATTATACTGATAAATACGATGGCAGGAGTATAGGGGGAAAACTAAAACAACTTCCTTTTTGGACAAAAAAAAGTACCTCAGGAACATATTTCTTAATTAACCTGAGTTATTTATTTGTCTAAAAGACCATAATGGCTTTATTTCATGGTAGGTTTGTTCCTGTAAATCTACAATTTATCAGTGATCAATCATTTTGTCTGGTTAATTATCTGGTGACACACAAAGTCATCTAACTTTGATGTGACATAAAGGCAAGCTATCAAAATAGAAATTCCACTTGCATCTGGCTTTATAAACCGGAAACGCCCTGTTTTCAATGATAAACGATATAATAAAATAATTAGATTAATGAGCTTGGTGCATTCTGAGGAATAGTGTACTATACATTTTATTTTATATAAATAAGAGAATACAAATATACGGAGCATTGCAGAGAAATCACAGGTCTAAGTGGATGTTTTAATCATTTCCTCCTAATCATTAAGCATCATGTGAACGGACAACACACTTCTATTCTGCTCAGATGTTAACATTGCATGGCCCTGACTGCTTTTGTCTCTGCCACCGTTAATTGAACCTCAGAGCAGCTCCAAAGCCCCTTCAGTTAATCGCATTTGTCTGAATAGGGAGTCTACAAGTCCTCAACTTCACGGTTATTTCTGGAGGATTTATCACTCCTCCTAAGTCCTGCAGCCAGCTCCAAATTTAATATAGCAGTCATGCAACCTGGAGTTTGGCTCTAAACCTGTTTTTTTACGAAGAAAAAAAGGCCTTTAAACTAAATAAATTCCCACAAAAACATATTTATGTGGAGTTTGAGCGAATTTAGACTTTTGAATTTAAAATTATATCGTCATGTAAAAAGATCTTTTCTAATTTCCTGATTATTCCGCATCCAGATTATCATCTGTGGGCGTGAATATAAATTTACAGGATGTCAAACTCAACATTAATCCGCGGGATTAGGCTGCTAAAACCTCGCAACTTCGACGGTATTCCCTTGGTATTTATTGCATCTGAAAAAAAACAGGTGCAGCGTAATAAAGACATACAGAAAATCGTTTGGTTTAATGGTAATTTAAGTATATTATATGCGGAAAATATCATTTGGAAACACTATAATTGTTTGTGTTTCGTCTTTATTTTTGGCCGAATTCAACCTACTTGGGACTATTTAAGGATCGGGCCAGCGGATGGAGAAAAAAAAGTCCCATTCTGCATGAGATTTAATTTACAGTAATGCAGTTACATTTATTTTTTCATTTAGGTAAATGGGACAATCTGCAACCCTGTAGGGAATTCTGTAATGAATGAGCTAGAAATATTTTCCTATTTGGGAGGACGTAACATGGCCTCTTTTTACGCATTCCTTATTTTTACCTGTACATTTCCCCGACTTCCTATGGGATAGTTTAAGATACAACACCTATAATTCATCAAAGTATAACAGGAGCTAAACTGAGGGGGGGAATATCAAACGGAGCTCATACCTTCCTCCGAGTCCATCGCTGTGCGTCATGTTTGAGGGTAGAAAGCGCACCGAAGTCGCACCCATCAGGCATTTTTCGTCCTGAAAACTAGCATTATCATTATTAAGGGTTTCCACTTTGAAAGTTGTGTTGGAGCAACACAAGCCTCCAGTCTGTGTTGCCCGCAGCAGGAGCGCAGAATTACAATGAAACAAAAGAAATCCAAGCGGCGTCCTGAACTTCCTGAGTATCAAATGTCAATTTCAGCCCTGCGCTCCTCTCCTCTCTCTCCTTTACTCCTCTCTCTCTCTCTCTACCCCCCCCCCCCTCTCTCTGTCTCTCCAAACTCAGCCTCCTCCCTTTACCTGCACGTTCCAACTGCACACTGGCGGAAAGAAAGGTGCTCCGCGCACCTTTTTAAAGGCGCAGGCACACAAAAAAACAGGTTCCAGCGGAATAAAATAAAATAAAAAATAGTAATAAATAAATAATCTGCATTTTACCTGAAATAAACATCTGTTTTCTACACGTGAGGTAACACGTTGGGTAATTTATTTTGCTATAACAGGCCTATACGATTTAACAGATGAGTGTGTTCTTAGAAAATGTTTCCATTATAATTCAGCCATGTAGCCGATTTTTTTTTTTCAATTTCTGAACACTACATTTTTTAAATACTTACGAGTTCCCTTTATAAACCTCAAAGGGTATAATACGTGCCTCTGTGTACCTGAGTTTATAATAGTGGGCGTTTTTTCTAGCGGACATCTTCCATCCTGCCTCCCTCCACCTGCTGTGGGCTGCCAGTCCACACGTTTACCCCCTTTTTAAGCATCTAACCCCCCGCACCGAAAGCAGTAATCCAGCCGGCCCTGTAGCTCTCCCGTTCTGTTGCGTTCACGGCCCTGCGGGTCCCGGAAAACTCGGGTCTCTCCCGGGCCGCGGAGGCGGAAAAAAAAGTGGCGCTGTTTACACCAGCGACTGCCGCGGTCTGAGCGGATGGGGATTGGTTTTGTCTCCCCGGATTAAACGATTTCCTGACGAATAATTTGGACCAACCCCCTCTTTAGGCTGTCCAAGCAAAGACGAACATATTTTGGGACATGCACCTCTCTCTCTCTCTCTCTCTCTCTCTCTCTCTCTCTCTCTCTCTCTCTCGATTCTGTTTTTAGCAGGTTTAATTTTAGACAGTAGTTTGTGCATGACCAAATAAATGAATACATTAAACAAAAAAATGAATAAAATGAGACATTGCACATTTGAAACGGGACCACCAAAATAAAAGCACATAATATATAGGCTATTTTAATTGAAATCGGTATTCTCCTGCAGCATCATGAAAAATACCCGACATAAAGCCTAAATAATATTTATAAAAAATAGAAGTGAAGGCCTTTAAAAGGCCTGTGCACGTTCAGAGGAGGCCTGCAGGCCTGCGGTGTATGTGGGTCCATAGTTTAGCTCAGCAGCATCTACAGGCTACAACACACACACACACAGAGAGAGAGAGAGGGGGAGAGAAAGAGAGAGAGAGAGAATAAACTGAATAATAAATGTATGCCTTTTTTTGTATCTCTAAATTCTGGCAGAAACCACGGACCATTAAACAGAGTAGTGCATCATTTCTGAAATTAACAGCAGATTAGAAAGCTCATTAATGTCCAGCACGACGCGGCTTGCGCTGCATTTGCAGATATTAAACCCGAGCATTGGCTGCATCAGATCGACTGTTTGACGCATCTTCCCACCACCCCCACCCCATCATCCTGGGATTAGTTTTAGTCGGCTGATGCTGTTGAGGCTGCAGTTCTTGGGTCGAGATGCTGCAGGATCAAATGACTACGTCCAGATGGCTAATGATTATCAAACACTGCGTTTAAAGCCTGCACTGGTGGTTACTCTGCAGCATTTCCTGTGCGATGGAAGCAGGCAGAAATACCTCTGTAGTGGGAGGATGACATTTCCTTTTCTTATTTTTCTTTCTTTTTTTGGAGTTGTCATCTATATTTTGGTTATTTTTCCATCCCCTGGTTCATTTATTCTGCCTCATACAGTCAAAACCCATACAACCTGATGCGGGCCTGGTGTCCTGACAGCAGCAGCAGCAGGTCTCCGGGCCCCAGGAGCCTCAGCGCGGCTTTTCATCCTCCCTCCAGGTTTACGCAGCGCCGCCCGTCACCAATCACGACCCCTCAGGCCCCTCAGACCCCGAGGAATGTGTCCGGTTCTCCCCTGGACGCCTAATATATGAGGGCGAGCTCTACCCAGGCTCCTCTCCGGTGACGCGCCAGAGTCCATTTACCTGCTGTTGATAATTAGGCAGATAACTACAGGTGTATAAAAGTGTTAATATTTTAGAAGCGACGGGGCTGGGTTTGGTTGCACCCTTTTCAGAATGAATAGCGACTGTGAAATCAAATCGTTTGGCGCTCAGCGGCGGAGCGCCGGAGCGCCAGAAGCTCTCCAAAGGCCTTGACGTGGTTTCCACCTGGAGAAGCTGAAACCGGAGCCGCGGATCATCTGTTCGAGAGGCGGGCGTGTATAGAGGGGGGATGAGTAGCCCTCGATGAATATTTAAAATACTCATTGGGTTTTATGCTGTCGTGCCAGGTGCCAGCGGAGGGATCGGGTGGACTCTGAGCGCGTTACCGTGCCGCCACCAGCCTCCCGTGAAGAGATCCAGGCGATTTGATATAGGATGAAATAATAATGCGGCAAGATTTAGTCTGCTGCTGCTGCTGCTCCAAAAGCGAAACAAAAAAATGGCAACAATAGAGATGAGTTTATTAAAGCACGTTGCCTCCATAAGACGACGAGGCGGTGACTGTAATCCATAAAACGTCTGGAAAGTGCTGGAAAAGATCAATCGTCCTTTTATGATCTTAAATTACTACAAGAAACGTGCTGTAAATCTTTCTAAATGATGATTATACTGGATGGGAAAAAATGAATGAATAAATAAAGATAATGCTGTGTTAATAAGGATCATTTCTGTTGTATAAAAAAAAAATAATCACGACCTTCCTGAAATTAAATTAAATTTTCAATCCACATTGCATTATTCTACAGAAGGATTACTAAATAAGGGATTATTCAGGGCCCATGCAGCATCATTATTCAAGAAAATAGTTCAAGAATAGTACACTATTATATATCATAAAGTATACTTGGCAACAGCATTTTGTATTGTGTTATAATTTGGTTATTTCAGTAGTAAAGATCCTAATATTGTGTATATTCATAGGATTCACCTTCTGCAGGGTCTCCTACATCACTGCTACCAGCAGCACATGTCTCCCCTGCTTTGGGTCCCTGCTACACAGGGGTGGGCGGTTATGGTGGTGGGTGTTCATGTTAATCAGTGGGTCATCTATTAGTAAAGATCCAGAAATCATTGTGTAACTGCTACTGCAGCACCATCACTACCTCATCTACACCCCCCACCCACCAATACCACCAACACCACTGTCCCAGTGAAACAGAGCTTGTAACCTGAGAGATCCCATCGCCTGCTACTCAGTCCCAGGCTGAGAAACACACACACACACACGCACATATACACACGCACATGCTGGATGCTGGTATCTTTTCATCCATCCCTCTGCTCATCCTACTAAAGGATGAAAAATTAGTAAATTATAGGGAAAAGATAAAAGAAGCAATCAAAAAAACATATTTTAAGTGTCTGTAGTTATATTTTTATTATAAGATTGCACCTTTGTAGTATGTGAATAAATAAATATTCAAAAATACAGGCGCAGAACATTTCTGCTTCTTCTCCTTGATTGTGAATTAATGAAACACATCTGTGTAGGCCTCATGTCCTGAAATGATTCAAGGTGAAAAACGTCAAGTTTAAAGTGACCATCTTTATAAAAAATACAGAACTTCAACTTGGAATTTAACTTTTGACTATTTAACTTTTTTTTTTTTTTTTTTTGTAAATGCATGTGTCAGGCAGATTTGCTGCTAAAAGCTTTTCCTATGGAAAACACTGTAGACAGCAGTGAGTGATCATAAGTTGCAGCAGACAGCCCCATGAGCCTAATGTGGAGCCTCGGGGCACTGTAATACCTTAAAAGGCCGCAGCAGCACAGGTCACCTGACCACCCTGCTCGCCGAGGACCAATCACGCGGCTGGGGTATTGGCTTCGGCATTACGTCATGGAGGCCCGCAGTTTGTCTTGACCAACGCACTGCGGATAAAACAGAAGCTTTAAATATTTCATTGAGGATCTCAGGTTGCTGGACTCCTGGAGGTCAGGGCTGCGAAGAGACTGATAGCCTCGTCCTCTCCTCCCTCCATCTCCTCCTCCTCCTCCTCGGATGCAGAAGAAAGGGGAGCAGGGTAAAAACACACAGTTGGGCTTTTAAAAGAGTCTGTTATGAACAATAGCCTTTCACCAATTTTAAATGAGCTACAATCCACAAACTGACCTGTGCAGCCCAAAATGCTGCTTATAAAAATGAACACTCACCAGAAAGGATGCACAACTGCCGCTACTGCAAAATGGCAGGTGTTGGAGGAATGTCTTTTCTCTGCAGAGCCTTTTAGTGGCTGTTGCAGGCCTTTTCTTGGCAAATAGACACGTGATCACCAGACTGAGATTCCCAGCCAGAACGAACAGAGAATGAAGACCCTCTAGAGCCCTGATGTGGACACGCTGTAGCTTGTGTGGCCCAGCTCAGGATGCACTGTACAGAGAAACACAGGTGTGTCTATGTGCAGGAAGGGTATAAGATAATAGATAATAGATAATCCAATACAATTTTACCACTTGCTTTGGCAAAAAAGAAAAGAAGAAGATGAGACGCTTTGATAAAACAGCGTTAATAATGACTAAAAACACATTTATAGGGCATTACATTTGAAGGTCTAGATTTTTTTGTCCACCTAATTAACCCTAAACCAGGCAGGAGTGGAAAATAAATAAATAATTTAATGTTATCACTCATCTCTTGGGCCCTATAGGAAAAATATTTCCACAAAATATATATTCCTAATATTATGGCTTTTTTGAGTCGTATCTCCCAAGACATGATGCTCTATTAAGGTGTAACAATAGCCCAGATGTTAAGCTAATTAATGTTCAATTTGATGAATATAAACTGTACATTGTTGTATTTTTTTGTCATTTACATTACAAATAGTACTTTTAAAGGTGTTTTTATTCATTTTTAGCAGTCTCATAACAAAACAATCTCTTAAAAGTGTGTATCTGCTGGGGCACGTTGCCTGTTTAAAGATTAAACTAACATGTCACTTTTTTTTTTAATGTCATTCTATTTATCTCAGCACTCTGTGCCCTCTTCACTTTTGTTGCACTATTTGTGTCCTGTTCACTCTGAAGTTTGCCGAGTTCTCATTTTGTGAAGGTACATTGAGAGCCATTAAAACCAGAGGTAAATTCCTTGTATGCCTAAACACACTTGGCCAATAAAGATAATTCTGAAAACACATGTCTTTGGACGGTTTTGTCCAATAACACCAAACTGGAGAGTAATTTCATGTCTCAGCACAGACCGCTGCAGGAATAAAGACGGACAGGAAGAGAGAGCAGATTGATGCGTGACAGAATACATTTTTCAGAGGAGAAGGGATTAAACTGCCTTATGTCACAGCATTTATTTTCCCCTGCTGTGATTATACAAAGGGGGGTTTCAGCTCAGTGTAGAGGACAGATGAGGCGGCGCCATCATCCGACTCAATGGTGACACTGCATCCGCTGTTGCATGCGGAGGCTGAACTCACAACAAGGTTAATCTCACAGTCCAATGTCCCCTTCAAAATAAAACCCTAGTCAGTGGCTCAGATGCTTAGCAGATTTGGCACAGATCAATGCAGTATACAAGACTTATGCAATGCTATATAAACCCAACACTGGACGGTTGGGACATCAGTCGCTGGATGTAACAAGAAGCAGAGACAGCATTCCGTAATCCACCATTATGTTGGCTTTGGAGGGAAAAGTCTGTAAACATAGCCGCCTTTTGATGGCTGTGGTCATTCATCCAGTGTCGCAGACTGGAAGGACTGGTGCACTAACCTCATTCTCGAGTTTCACAGCACTCACAGGGATCATGTCAGACAGTGGCCCATATTGTACAAGCTCCCTAAGACATGGTGGTGAGGAGGCTGACACACGGAGCATAGTGCTACACTGACACCTGGTGGATCTGCTGCTATTGCAGTGAAGGCTCCAGCTCCAAATTAAATGAACATGAAAAATGTAACATTTATTAAGCTTTATAATTGTCTAATAGTCTAATATTTGGGTGGGTAGCACATTTTTTCCAACACATAAAAAGCTACAATTTGTACACTAGCATTCAAAAGTTTGGGGTCACTTAGACATTTCCTTATTTTTGACAGAAAAGCACTGTTTTTTCAAGTTTCAGGATAACTTTAAAAATAATCAGAAATACTCTCTGTGCATTTCTAATGTGGTAAATGACTATTCTAGCTGCAAATGTCTGGCATTTGGTGCAATATCTACATAGGTGTATAGAGGCCCATTTCCAGCAACTATCAGTCCAGTGTTCTAATGGTACAATGTGTTTGCTCATTGTGTCAGAAGGATAATGGATGATTAGAAAACCCTTGTGTAATCATATTAGCACAGCTGAAAACAGTTCAGCTAGTTAGAGAAGCTAGAAAACTGACCTTCCTTTGATTAAAGCAAAGATTGAAGGAAAAAAAATATTATTTCAAATACAAACCATTATTTTGAACCTCATGGTGGTAAATAAGTGTGACTTTTCATGGAAAACACAAAATTGTTTGGGTGAAAACTTTTAAATGGTAGTGTATATGGTATATGGATCTTCAGAATGCCGTCAAACACGCTGTGTGTTAAAATTTAATTATCAATCTCCTGTAATAAATTTGTTTATCCCAGAAAGGTTCAGAGAACATCAGTACTGTGTAAACCATCTTACTAACAGAAGAAAATGCAACACAATCATTTTTACAAGATCCAGACATACACGTCAGATAAGGATCCACAGGTTCTCACTTCAGTGAAGCTGAAACTGAATAATTTAACTCATTTAATTTCATTTCTGGACTCAGAGCCAATCAAATACATCATTACTCATTAGAATACATGTGGGAGGGTGTAATAAAACATGTTTTTTATGAAAGCCACATGTGTAAGCTCTTAAATACTTTTTTGAATTTTGTTTCTATCTGCTACAGACGCTGATATATCAGTTTCTTATTAGACGTTGACACCCAGGTGCTATTTTCCAGAAAACCTCAGGTTTTAGGGGTTTTCAAAATCACGCATAGGTTTTCATGGGTGATTTTTAAATAGGCCTCAGACTTAAATGGGTTAATCTCTGTAAAAGCAAAAACGTAACATTAAATGTGTGAAGACAAATCTAACCAACCTACGTGTGTATGAATATTTTATAAGAATCATCAGAGACAGGCACAGACCATTTATACACATTGAATGTTTTATTAAAAAAGAGAAGTTATAACAGTTTATTTTATACACAACTATTTATGAGGTTATAAGCCTATTAATAGAGAGCATTTGTCTTTTTGACAAGCATGCCCACTTCACAATGCAAAAAAAAACAAAAAAAAAAAAAACAAGAGAAGGGCAAAGTGAGGGCAAAGAAAATAAGACCAAGGATGGACTTTTGAAAACAACAAAAAAAAAAAAATTAAACCTTTTGACTTCTTAACCCTCAAGTATCACACACTAGGTACCAAATACATAGTTTTTATTTAAAAAACAAAAAACAAAAAAAACAACATATTTTCCATGCCGTGTGTGCCTGCTGAATCCTCCGATGGCCTCGGGAGGCCAGCACAGGGCACGAATCCACACAAGCACAAGACAGAATGGGATGGGGTGCACCGAGCGAACCTCGACTCCACACCAGAAGCATGCAAGTGCACGAGAAGACATGGTCGACACACGCAGGGCTGTGTGTGTGTGTTGTGTGTGTGGGTGAGGGGGGGGATGTTACAGGATCAGGGTGCTGGCTCTCTGCAGCTGTACTAAAAAAAATGGAGAATGAGCCTTGGACGTCATGTCTAAGGATTAATGAGAGACCATTCCATTCACTTCGCTGAGGGCCTTCATTCTTATTGTGTCTGGCAGGGTGTGTGTGTGGGTGTGTGTGTGTGTGTGTGTGTGGAGGGGACTGTGTGGAGGACTATGGCTCTGGACTTTCTGTAGGTCTGCAGTTAGAAACGGGGGCCTCATCAATCCCATCTTGTGAAATCAAATCATTTAGAGTCACTGTTTAAAAAGGTGGATAATTAAGACATTGTTATCTGTAATGCTGTGGGTTTGAAGCAGTAGGAATTAAAAAAAAAGCACAACAAACATGTATTTCCATACTTTTTAAAAAATAATTTAGAATTCAAGTTGCAGTGGGGAGTATCACCATTCACTGGTTTGAGGATTGTTTTTTGTTTTGTTTTGTTTTTAGTTCTTGACTTGGAGTTTGAGACAACCTGAAACACAAAGGCAGTAATAATTAATTGTTCTTCTTGACATTGAAGAAGTCAGAGTCTGGTGAGTAACAAAAGAACAAAGGAGGCCACTGAAAAGATCAGATGGTTGTCATGTTTACCATAGCAACACCAGGCCACAGCTGAGTATATCATCAATTTATTGCTCAGCAGATGCAAAATGCTGAAAACCAAAACAAAAGAAAAAAAAGAAAAAAACGATGATCCCCGCTAACAACAGTCATGTTTTTGAAAAAGAGACAAATACCATTAGTTCCCTGTTGCACTACTGCATCATAATGTGTATCTTTGAATTAAAATCCTCAGCTGGGATAGACTGAATTTTCAGCATTCAAACACAATACTGCACAGATGTAAAGTAAAACAATTATTCCAATCTGGATAACTTAAAAACAAAAACGTTTTCCTCAGTGTTTTATCTGAACCACAATGTGCAACAGTGGTGCTTGATGATTAAAATAAAAAAAGAGGTCTCTTCAAGGAATAAATACACATTTATAGGCAGCTTAGGGAGAAAAATCAATTTTGAGACAGGGAATCTGCATACAGCTTTGCAGGTTTGTTCGGTTTGACTGGATGTGGATCACAGATGTCACCACAGCCACTCTGAACACAGGTGAAACATTCACATAGCTTTATACTGCAGAGAACATGTCATATCACACAAATTAACTCCGCTCCAATTAAAAATGGCTGCATCCTGCTGGAAGCTAACCCTGAGCTAACATCCAAAAACTGCCCCCCCCCCCCAAAAAAAAACAACCCTTGTGATAAATACTGGAAATTAAAAACAAACTAAGGACGTGTGCAGGGTTTAAGCTTTAATTAAAATGTGGTGATATTTATGGGCGCAGAATTGTTTTAAATTATGGCCTCTGTAGGAAATCTCATCTCTTGTAATGGGGCTGAACCACACTTTGGATTTCTGTACAGTTCGATCCATCAGGCTCCCATCAAACAGCTCCCTATCTTGAAACCACTCACACTCATCTGTACAACTCTGATTCTGCAGGAGGACGACAAGTAGGCATGTCTATGGAGTATCTTACATATTATCACAAAACAGACACTAACTAAAAGTCAGATGAGCAATGAATGCTTTATCAGGTAATATACCAAACTATCTAACGCTATCTGTAATACAGCCATATAGCATATGTTGTTTAGTTGAATTCACCACCCAGCAAAACTAACTATCCTGACATGTCAAAAAACCACAGTTCAACAAATATGATATCATGATTTCCATCCTTTCAATACCTTTTGGGTGCAAAAAATGTTAATCACTATGCAAGATACAACCAAACCCATGTATTTCAAACTTGAGCCATAAAAGTCTAACAACCCTACATTAGCTCAAATAATCCCCATGCCACTCAGCCCTGGGTAATTACCCTAATCTGCAACAGAGTGAAAATTTAGATGTCAAATCACAAGTGTAATAACTGGGTCGAATTGCAGGCGGTGAAGAAAAGGATGTTGAGTGAAGATGTGCTTTTCAAGGTTATTTTTCCACCTTAATGGGTTTTTTTGGAAACATTTTTAGGGGACTTCTTCAATGGTCACCTTCCTTTTTGTGATGAGGCACAGAAGAGGGGATTTGAGATCAGAGGTGATAAGGTGATTCCCCCCCAGTATGATTCAATCTCCCATTTAGTATCCACAATCTGCCACAAAACAACCTGTGATGTTTTTTTTTCTTTTTTTTCTCTTTTTTTTTTACTGCAATCTATGAAGTGAATACATTTCAAGGTTTGTCTAGGTAGTATGACTGCTGTATTCGCCTGGACAAGCAACACTCTGTCAGTGCTCCGTATTTCATGAGGCTTCAAAGAGGTGTCTTTATCACTGTACAAGGTAGATGCTGTACACACACACAAAAAAAACAAAATAAAAATATCCAAATGTGTTGACCCCCCCACCCAGTCGGGCAAAAAGTGATAAGTACAAGAAATTAAGTAGGAAAAACAGTCAAAAAAAAAAAAAAAAAAAATCGAAGCTGCGATTGCAATCTTTTTCCACTCATGGATTTTACATCTTCACCTGCCACATTGAATAAACAATGAATGACACCAGTGTTTTTTTTGTTGTTTTTAAAGAAATCAAATCTGTACATATGAAATCAAAATGAAATTAACTCCCCTCAATAAAAATTGCTACAAGCCTAAATGTCATATAGTGGGTCCTATTTTGTAATGTTCAAACTAGTAAATCCAAATGGAGATTCTGGTAGGCAAAAATCCAGTCAGTTTACATGCCACAAGTCAGACCAATATGAAGGGGCATGCATTGGAGCGAACTCCGGGTAACAGCGGAATGTAAGGAGGACCAATACAACACTAACCTGAATCTAGCTCCGCATATCGCTCTTCATTTTCACTCAGATCTGCTCATTAACCATATGACCAATTTTGTTTTTGTATCTTTTCGCTAAAATTAAAACAGACATTGATGCTGGTTCTCTAAATGCAGCGTCACCTGATTTTATTAATCCGCCAGGAAGGTTCGTAATGACCAATAATGAGGATACATTCTTGTTTAATAGCAGGAGTATAGGTGATTGTAATAGAGTAGGCATCCTGCACAATGAGAATGTTTGGCACCAGTGTTTCAAGGTGCCTCCTGACAGAAAACCAGTGAAGCTGCATAAATTATTAAATGTATATGATCAGATAATTAAAGAGCAGCTCTGGTCTATTTTTAGTCCCCATAATACCAAATGAATCTGACCACATTCTCCACAATTGTTGCTTTTGTGCACAACTCTTCAGTACGGTCTATGCAACTAGTGTACGTCCCAACAGCTCAACACTCAATGCACCCAAAATATGTCTTTTTCACCACATTGTCACACACCCTTTAATAATACATATTATTATTATATAATAATGTATACATTTCCCCCATAAGGCGTGACCATTGTTCAGTATTTATCTTGCACTGCACAGCGGCACACATTGACAGGCAGCTGCAGCAGGTTGACAGAGAGTAACAAAAAGTAAAGTAACAGCCAAGATAGCATCCAAACTAAAAAAGAAAGACTTTTTTTTCCTGACATGCCTCAATCAATATGTTGAAAAAGATATGCTTAGTAAGCTTTTAGGGTAGCGTTCTAGAGTGTCTATTGGTACTACACATAAAAAAAGAGAATTTTAACATTAGGTTTAATCAGATATCTTGTGTCTTTGTGCATCTTAATGAATACTGTCTTGATTACAGGATGATATTTGAGAGCTGTGCACCTCTAAGATCTAAACAGCTCTATAGTGGAGATGCTAACATATCATTGGTCAGAATCAATTGGTATGATGGGAAAAGACAAAAAAAAATCTGGTCAAACTGGAAAGTTATATTTTAAAAAGTGAAATTTGAAAAAAAGGGGTTATGAGCAGTTCATGGGGAAGTTTTTTTTTTTCCTGGCTATGACTACGTGACACACCTTAAAAATGCAGAGATGATAGGGAGAGAATATGAAAGCAATCGCGACATCTGTGTGGGGGGAAACAGCTACAGAATGGGAGGGGTGTCTGTCAAACACACCAAAGGCTAGATATCCATAAAAATCCTTGTTTAGTAGTAATAATAATAATAATAATAAAAAAATCAACTTGTTTAAATATGAATATTATAAGTCTGCTTTCTCATGGTTAGGAAATCAAATATAGTCTCTGTGGGGGTTAAAGGAGGGGGCGGGATGGGGGAGCCCTCCTTTCACTACAACTCCATGTCCTGGGCCTCGTCTTCTGAGAAATCAGACATGGAGCTTTCAGATGAAGAGTCGCCAGCTCCCTCCTCTTGCTCCTTCAGAGCCTCCTCTGTTGCATATTTCTGGATGTACTCTGGTGAGGAGAAAACAGAAGAGAATGTGGTCAAACATAGCCAAAACTCCAAGAGGACAATTATATCGGAATTACTTCATATTTTTGTTAGATGATAAATTTGAGGGAAAATCTAAGCTACCTGGGGATCTACAGCCCACAATTTTATTATTAATTAAACTGAACCTTTGATTTTCTGCTTGTAGTCCTCTGGCCGGTGAAGGTACATGGCAGCTGCGTCTCCATTCAAAGGGTCAATGGGGTTTGGGTAAGCCAGCAGCTGCGGCAGGAACGACTCAAAGATGTTGGTCAGATCTGGGGGAGGAGACAACGTCAAACTTTACTAGCTCAAAGAAACAGAAATCATACAATATATCACCAAAAATATATCTACTAATTACTCTGAAGAGACCTAGCAGAAAAAGAAAGTCAACTCAAGCCGATTATACACTGTTCCATTCACATGAATGAGAAAGCATGTCCAAACTGGTACTTTAAGTCTCATAAAACACCTGCCTCTGTGATCTGCCGAAGGAAAACTGGTACTCGGTAGCACTGAAAGTCACAGTCAGTCAGTCACTGATGACCGAACCACAATAATCAAAAAATGCTCTGGCTAAAAGTGTGAAATCCTCAGCCCAGTAGCTTCACAGAGGCTAGAAGCAGACTAATCCCTTTCACTAGCTCTCTGCTAGCAGGCCTCAGCTTTCTCTTCGTGCTGAGGCCTAGTTGGAAAATCTGCAGTTCTGCTCTCATCTCCTAGGTGTCACCACTGTGCTCATTCAGATTGAGGAAAACAAACACTTCCTACAGTCTATTGTGCAGTATTATCATGTTTAGATGATTTAATCAGCTCCTTTTGTTTGCTTTCCCTTTGCAGAGACTCGTTACAGACAATGCCGGGGTCGATTAGCCTATTCATTCCATGAATCTCCAATTCGATTTTTTCTGTACAAGCACTCCATGCAACAACTTCAGCAGCATTTTTACACAATTACTAACAAAGGTGATGCACAAATGTGAATCCAATGCAAAGGGTCGGACTTGATTCAAAACTTGATTATCATTAATGACCTAAAATCTGCTCCTTTTAATACACACTCTGATCACTTAATCACAGTTCATGTTGAATGAAATTACTTAAATGCCATTTAGAGCTCAAACAGTCTTATGTTGCGCCTTCTACACACCAGTGACAATAAATAGGGAGGGATGCCGAGACATCTGCTAGGGATATTACTGTAAAGCATTTTATATTGTTCAACAGCAATCTCAGCCGTGTGGAGGGGCTGTAATGAGAAATTAATGGGGAAATATACACAGAGAAGGGCGCTGGGGACATGGAGAGAAGCAGAAACAGACGCAGGGAGAAACAGTAAGTACAATTACTGCCATCAAGAGTATGTGAGCATGTCCCCGTCCCTCACAGCTGACAGACAGTAAATCATTCCTGTCAAAGTTGAATGTGTTCTGACCTTGCTGGGTGAGGGTATTACCTCGTTAGTGTTCACTTCTCCCCCCAGTAAGTAGATTAGGGACAATTCTGCACCACTGCCTAATGCGCCCACAGTTGCTAGCGAGGGTGGGGGGTGGGTGGGCTGGAGGGCTTGCAGCCACCTTTTTGGTTGCTGATGGCACAGTGTCAAGCTCCTCACACATAATCACACAAACCCCAGTGAGGAAACTTAATATGGACACATACGATGCAGTTGAGCCACTCACCATAAAGGGCTGTCCATGTCTGGTTGATGACATCTAAGCACACTGTTCCTGACCTGGGACACCAAGAAGAAGAGAAAAAAAAAAAAAAAACAGCGAATGAGCGGCGAAGGCCAAAGGGTGGTAAAAGGGTGTGCGGGTGGGGGGTGTCCCCATGGAGAGGCTCGACCCTCTGAAGTCAGCATTTCTCCATGTAATGCACCATAACGGGACAACGAGGCTCATCCCTTTTCAAATGCGGCTGGGAAGCGCAGCCCCAAAATTGGACACCGCGGACATATCTGTTGCAGCTCTCAGTATCCCATATAGCTTGGGCGGCAGTCAATTCAGGTTCTTGTCAACTCGTAAAGTTTTTGAACTATCATGTGACCTGGTCAGATTTACCAGGTAGTTACATTTAAATGGTAGGCACTGGTAAACATGTCGCATGAGCTGAACAGCACAATTTGTTCTTATTAGCTGCATAAATATGTTGCCACCACATTTTAACTTATATGTTATTTATCACAACTTGTCCTGTAAACACAGGCATCATGAAACTTGCCCCAGTTTACCTGTAGTGCAACACCGTCAGCAGTTCTCTTATATGCTAAATGTAAAACTCTCGTCTTTAGGATCAGCCAAATGCACCAGTAGTTTCGGTCATTAGGCGAGTCTGTCTCATTTTGGAAGTAGGCACAGGTTTAGCCTGTCCTTCTAGTCATCCCAAGGACACACTTTCATAGGCTGCGTCCTTCAGAGGATCTTGCCTCTAAGCAGTGGATTAATGGGTACAGAGAAACAAAGAGCCTGGCCAGGTTTGTAATTTGCTTGATTTGCTGCTGCTACTGCTAAGCATCTTAGCTGATTATTCTGAAAATGGGGGCCTAAAAATAAGAATGTTATTGTATAAAACATCCACGACATAAGTTTGTCTTTTCATTTCTACTATTATATTGCTGAGAAAAATCCATATAATTAACATTAGGCAATAATGAGCAATAATCCAACAGCCCATTAACAGATCCCCACCAAAACTTTGATCCTTCAAACATGAGTGTGATGCACTTACGCTTCATCAATGTTGGGATGAAAAATCTTATTCATGAATCCTGAAAAAGAAAAAAGGGAGAGATGAGGAAGTGAAGCACGGCTAAGAAATATGTGTCTGACATTTTGTTGTCCTGCGTGCGAAGGTAGAGCTCCTACCTATTGACGGCGATTTGAAAGGGTATTTGTCAGGAAGATCTACTCGCACCTTCCACACACCTCCCTCGTAGGGCGCTGTGAGGAAAGAGTAGACAGAAAAAATAATGAAAGGACACTGTTGAAGACAGAGGAGAGACATTCTTACCATCCTCCATGCACTCCGATTGATTTAGACGCTGGGAGTTTGCGTGCAGAAACACAACAGAAAGAGGAGCTACACATTTTATTTTATCCAGTAATGTATTTAAGCCCAAGAGAATTCTTTTCCTCAAAATAACCTCTGATTATATACTGAAATCAAAGAGGAAGAAAATGATTTTGTGTCCAGGTTCTGTCCCATAACAGCATTAATAACAGAATACATGCTTGTTGAGGAAGAATGACAGTGAGCATAGGATAAACAGGGTGAAACACCAACTTCCTCTCTTTAAACGATGCATGCGTGCATGAGTGGCAACGGTTTTAGTGCGAAAGATATTGTGAAAAACGTAAGAAATAAGTATTTCCTGCTGATGAGGCTCCACATCAAAATGCCTGGCTCCTCTCTGTTCCACACTTTGTGGCCTCGGGCCTGGTTTCAATCCATTTTATGTTCCTGGCCTACTGTGACAAAACCTCTCTTCATGTTCCAAACAGGAGAATGACTGAGATTCTTTCCCCTGCTGCTCTTAGGGCATTTATTGTAAACTTCATGCATATCGGACATGGTCAGATTAAGCAGTTCTACTTTCCTGGATTTTATTTGAAGTTTTGTTATCCCTAAAAAGATATAGTTGAGGTTTTAAGAACCAAAAATCATCTCAATAGTTTTACAAAGAACAGTTTTGTTTTGTGTCTTCTTCATCAATATGAATGCCTCTTCTCTGATTGGCTGTATAAATGGCTGTGTATTGAACGGATGGTGGCAACTGTATAGTTGTGATATGATGATAACTCCACAGAAGTCGTGACCGCTCATTGTAAGGCAGAGTTTCTGAATACGGGTTGTGTGCTTTTCTCTGTGGATCGAGGGATTTGAAACATGAGATTTTTATAGCACCCAGGCCGTCTTACAGGCAAAAATCAATTAATACCTCACCTTTGAGGAGACTAGATCTAAACAAACATTTCTTAAATTGTTTCATGTTTTTAGAACCTGCGCAAACACACAATAGGACCCAAGGGCCACTTTTGGGGACACAATAATTAGCTCAACGAAGATTCATTCAGCAAGACAACAATAATCTTTTTTTTCATAAAATAAAAAAGAGAAACACTTACTTCCTTGTGGTCCGAAAAACTTCACTACAAATTCATTGAGTCCACTGAGGATGGTGACTTCATGTTTGCTCTCGATGCTGTAAGGCTATTAAGGACAAAGACTACACACAACCATGAACACACACAAACTCCAATCAATAGGTTTTGGGGTCACAAACAATTAGGCTTCTCTAGAATGGTTGTTTCAACCCAAGGTAATTCTTTCATATCATTTGGTTATGAAGACTAATACAAGGAATGATAACTTCTGACAGATCATGAAAACAAATCAATACAGGAATATTTCACTCCTCGGAGACCCACTTTCAGTAACAATCAATAGCTAAATGCTAATTTGTCAAGTTTAAGAAAGAAAAAAAAAACACACACACATACACACGCAGGCCACCTGTCACTCTCCAACAGTTCCTGCAGAGAGGAGGCTGTCTTTGCCTTAAAATTAAAGTTTGTTATCACCTATACCCAGATTTCTGTAGGGTTTGCTAAGTTAGAAAGTACTCATTATGATCTTTTTAATAATTCACATCATATTATCCAAAGCATCACTTATGATGAAAAACCAGATGATATGTCCAAAAATCTTTATACATCACTCGTTTTCAGTACTTCCCAGCAGTGTGTAATACTAATCATTCTTACTTTTTTGCAGACGTTATAGATTTTTAACACCTTTTAAGGTTTTGGGAAGGCAAATCTAAGACCTGTAGGTATTTTGAATGTTGCTAATTAAATTAAAAACACACAAAGTTTTACTTTATCACTAAAGTATTGTGCTTTTGATAGAATCAGATACTATCTTAAATTAATCAGAACATCTATCTCTCATACATGTGGTCCCTTCTTTTCAGATTAAATTATGTGATTACATTAGTCCAAATATAACCAACCCAGTGATAGAGGAGATCTCTGACAAGGCATGTCAACATGTACAAATTACTTAATTGAGATATTGTATGGTTTTCACATGTAATCGTACGTAGTTGTGTGAGACGTCTCTGTAGTGGAAAAACCCATCTTTCACTCTTTATTTGCTCTATGATTGTTCAAAGCAGGAAATGTCAGAGTCACTTGAATTCACCCTGCAGACTATGTAGTTTGGGTTGTTAATCAGATGTTTTTCAAATGCTTTTCCGTCATCTTCAGTGAAAGGTAATGATAACATCAGCCGTGCTCATGACATAAATTCTTAGGAAAAAATGACTGGTGGCTGGCAAAATTGTTTCTAACTTGTCATTACTTTAGTGTTCCTCCAATTTATTGTGATTCACCTCCAAACATATTAAGCTGCTGAGATTTAGAAAAAAAAGCATTTCCTCACATCCTCTGCGAGAGGTTTATTATAGTTAGCGGAGAAAATAAGCACCCAGTGTTTGCCTCTACAACTCCACTTACTGATATAATTACAGTAATAACATATGAACGTATCATATGGCAAATTGGATATACTGTAATGTATACTCACTGATTATTTTTGATCTCCACTCACACACAAATTCATCATAGACTTCCCTCCCCTTTCATATAAGTAGAGGAAACAAGGTAGAGGAAATCAGGGAGATTTGGAGAACAAGTAAACATGTTAACAAGGAGAATCATCACAAATTGACAGTAAAAGTCAGAGGGAACAGGCAAGAACACTATAGAGACAAGTAAAAGAAATGGGTTAAAAATCTATTTTCCATGCCACACAGTAGCAGCTGGCTTGTCAATCCTGATTGAACGTGTATCCCATTAGCAGTAGCACTGACCCCCAAAGGGTTAAATCAAACTGGAGGTTATTTTAAGCCCTGGTTGAGTCTGTGAAGAGCAGACTGAATCCCTGGCTTCGGCGAGGAAATGTGTCATTGTCAGGCAGAAGAGGAACCTCTCTGTTCTGACTGTTGGGAGTCAAGAAGCCATTCTGCAGCTCTCTGATGCAAAGTCTCGGCCGGAATGAATAACCACCAACGGCGAGTACAAACAACAACTAGCCCACGTGCCATAAGGAGACTCCAGCACTTAAAGAAAGGCTTCTCCCATGTTACACTACATCCTTACATAATGTATTATGTTTACATTCTGCAGCTCACCCACTTTTGCCCTTCGAAGGACATCTATGTATCTAACAGTGAGACCGCTGGTGTGTGACTGAATGTGTGTACGACCACAGGATAGAAGGACAGAGATACTGAGTAGGGGGATGGTATGGACCGTGAGCGTTATGTTATGGAAGAACAGCAGTAAGGCAGGGTGGGGGGAAGCTATTAATGCTGTTGAATCAACTCTGATTATGCAGCAGGCTAATAGACACTGACCTTAGTGATGCAAGAGGAGAACTGGTCATGCTTTAAGTCAGTACCGAGTGAGACCTTTCAGATATTTAATTGACACATATGAGGATATGTTTACTGGACACAGGTTCACTTCACAAAACACCACAATAACACACAGGCAGAAATGCAGTGGTCGGGTTCTTAGTGATCTGTAAATATTCATGTGACCATAGTGAGATCATGTGAGAGGAGGAGGAACGTAGGTAAACGGAGTAGCTCATATTGCGCCAACCGACTTCTCACATTCTGTTACACTCACATGATAATAATGTGAACACACAAAAATCACTTGTAAGCAAATTCAAGTGCAGCCAAGAGTCACAAATAACCACATCCAGTTCTAACTAACTGTGTCAGCAACAACTACAAAAAAAAAAAAAAAAAGACATTCACAATCTTTAGCTTAAAGAATTATCTCTGGTTTTGATGTCAACTTCTAAATTGTGTCGTCTTTACCTGTCTCTTTAGTGAGGTCAATTCCAAAACCATGAATTCATTTCAATTCAACAGCCATTCTTGCAATCTTCCATGTCATCATGACAACAGTTTAACCCGCTTGGACGCTCTGAGCACTCATTCCTTCCGCTCGGAAAATAACTTCAAGTCCCTGTCAACAATGACTTTATTACACTCTGAAGGAGTTTGGCAGGTCTGTTTAAACACAAAAGTTAGTACCTGGTAGAACTTGTAAATTCACAATTATTTGACAGAGTGGAAGATGGATTGGCAGCCTAGTTTACAAACAGCCACACAGCCAGACAAACAGAATGAGGCAGGTAAGGTGATGGGCAAGAAACTGTATAGACAGGACACACATACCAATTTTAACTATGAACCATAGTGGTTTTTGGGTTGTTTTTGAACAGTGGTGACATGACACACCGCACTTGCCAAAGAGAAGACTGTAATTGGATTAAACTGCATCTTACAAGAACACCAAACTACTAACAATTAAATGAATCAATCTATATCATGAATATAAAATGTCTAGCCTGAGAGTTGTCTATATTGGATATTTGGAATATTCTGTATAATAATATGCATGTAAAAACACTCATCGTGACCCAACCGAAATTCAACTAGTTTAGGTTTTTAGGACAATTAACTTAACTACCAAAAGCATCTTCGTCAAGGTTATGCATCTACTTGTTCCCCATTCCAAGCGTTTTATCTTCGTCCACTCCCCCGCCTTGGATTAGTATAGATAAGTCATAATCTGTGGATAGCACTGGGTCAATATCCTTTTACACACATAATCTGATACATGCAGGCCAATCAATCCAGAAGAACATGAACACGCACACAAACTCAACCCTGACCGGTAACAGCAACACTCGCTGGCAGTTGCAAATGCAATGCAGAGAGAAAACATCTTAGAACAGCTTCTTTCTGGCTACAAATTAGCCTCTATAAAATGTTTCAAAGTTTATCCAAGTAATAAGGTCAATGTTATCCAGATTGTTTTTACTTTATAAAGCGCATACAAAGTGTAAATATATGCAGCACATAGCATTTACAGTTGTGGTCTAGACATGTCTTGTTTTCCTTCTGGTCCATTCAGGCCTGTATCCCTGTCCGACCCAGGATGAAAATAGCCCATCCTGACCAACCTCTTCCTAAGTATGGAAAACAAACATGGCGGTGAATCATAAACGGCACTCTGTCAAACAATGTGGTGCAAACTATGCCCCAGCGTCTCCCTCTTTGGAGACAGAAGTCGTTGATCTGGTAAAGGGGAGGCACTGGCTTATTTCACAGCCCTTCCCTGCTTCTCTCATTTTTCTTATGGGAAGGAAAGCCCTACACTGTCCTTTCATCATCAGGGTGATGTTTTATAGTTTTAAAAAATCCACAATTAAACTATTATTTAATGGAAAATCAAATTAATCAAAATGTGCCAGCAAGCTTCAAGATAACACTATCTCAATATCAATAGCTTCAAACATGATATTTTGTGGTTTTAAGTACCAAAAGTCATCTATATAGTTTTGCATCTCCGCTCTCAAACTTAACTCTGAAACTTGAAACTAGGAAAAGCAGGTCATTTTGCATCTATCTCATTAATAAGCCTTTCCTCTGATTAGCTGCTTTGGCCAGCTGTGACATCATCACAGTTTGAGAGAACTTCTCGTGTTAAGGAACAGTTTCTGAGCAAGGGCTATGTGCATTTCTCTGTGGATTAAGTAATTTGAACCAAAAGGACAGTACCTGCCTTAATATTCAAAAGCAATTAAAATGTCACTTTCTATGATATGCAACATTTAAATTGAAGGTATAGAGCTTATGGGCAGACTAGCTTGAAATAACAAGAAAAGGCAGCAAATCAAAGAAGCCCTAGTTTACTGAAGTGTATAATTTTCAGCTATTAATGGTACTGACCAGTGAAGATGAATGTATTATGCGAACGCAAAGTAAGGACTGCTTATGTTTCAGACTGTGAAAGCAAAGCCAGCCACGAAGAGGAACATAAAAAAAGAGAAGGTAGAACAAGGTCAGCCAACTAAAGAGAGGGCTGAAACAGCAAGAGCGTGTGAGAGCATGAGAAGATGACAGAGAGAGCTGTTGAAGAATTAAGTGAAAGAAATGTGGAAAGAGTGATGCCAAAAGAGAAGCAGAGAGACAGTGATGGAGAGATAATGAGAGAGAGTTCAGCCTGGTGAATGCTGATCTAGCCTTGCAGGCTAGATGACATCATTGCTGTGGACTGCAGCCCAGTGATGATTAGTGTGTACACAGACAAAAAAGCCCAAAAACATTTCTGGATATGACTTTACTGGACAAATTTATTAATACTTCCTATTAAGGTGATAGCTTTGGTGTTGAATTTTGTAATTCCAAATTTCCTGGCGCAGTAGTGGGTATCTATGGTAGTTAAGAGTTATCAATAAAAAAAATAATTTATCATAAAATTTGTATTATTGAAGATCATAATGAATACTTCAATTTAACTTTGATCACAAATTCTCTCTTATGAACTACAGATTTCCAATAAACCACTAATTGTCTGTTTGAATTGCAGATTTATGATCTGCGCTAAAACGAATCATAAAACCTTGCAGCTCAATTTCAAAGAACTGAAGCAATAATTTCTTATGCGAACAAATATAAATGATAATAACAAGAAATGTTAAATTCCATGTTAGTGTCGGTTTTGAGTTCAAAGGAACCTTTTCCTTATGTTATTAACAACAATTATTACCTCCTTCCTGACAAGATATCATTGCATGGTACATTGGTACCAATGAATGCATTGTCATTTCCTTTCATGACACGTTTATTTTACTCTAAAATAAATATATATATAAATAAGGTAGAGTAAACATGTTGGTAGACGATATCTATCTATATACATATATATTTTATATATAAAATGAAAACCTCTATGTAGAGTGCTTGATATAAAATTTTTACTGAGGCATTTTATTTCCAAAGGGAATTCAAATTAGACTTAGAGTTACCTTCTAGAAATGTTTTAAATTATGTAAAAAAAAAAGTACTCTATGATTAAGATGGTTTTCCATTAAGCAGCTTGAAGCATATCTACTGTTTTTCCCTTTCATTCTCTCACTGATAAATTTTGGAATTATGAAGCCCTGTTCACCAGTGCCTTGTGCTTTCTGCATCTTGTAGAGCCTTGTTAGCTGTATGGTCCTAACTTCTGCGTCGACCTGACTCGATGCGTCAGGTCAGGCAGTGATAGCCATGCTAACCAGGCTAACTGGAAACTGACTAACTGCTGACAGCAATTGCCACAAATCGAGCTTGTCCGTAGTATGTTTAAATCACTGATTTTTGGGGAGTGCACAGAAACATTTCCCTTCAGTAAAGGAATATGAAAAAAAAAGATCTCTAGGGACACATTTTGCACACATACTAGTGAGTATATTCAAGGTAAGTCATTTTAAGGGACAAAAACATAAGAAAAAAAACAGAATCAGTGGCAGCATTACTATCATCTGTTAAAAAAAAAACAAAAAAAACATGAATCAACATATCAGAACTATACTAGCAAGATCATTGATGTAAAAAACAAAGAGCGGGGCCAAAATAAGAACTTTGTGGTACACCTTAACCAACATACAAAGTGACTTAAAAGGCAGCTTTAATGTTTAAAATGGCGGTTGTTTTTGCAGCAAAAAAAATTCCAATAACAATTGAAAATTGTTTCGGGATAGAGTTTGAACCATATACAATGCTGAACCCCTCTACAACACACAAGAGGTTGTAACCGTGAGAGAGAGAACAGATTCATGAAGCAGTATGAGAACGCCACAAATAGAGCACTCTAGACTGTAACACAGTGCCAAAAACTGTCTATTGCAGAATTTATCTACATCGATCTATCATAAACATACTAATTATATTCCACAGACTGACGCTATAAACCAGCCTGCTTCAGCAAAGCAAACACTTAGGTCATCTCCCTCAGACAGCTCTGTCTGAGAGAGGTGAAATACCTTGCTGCATACTGAAATTAGGTGAACTGCTGCAGAAAGTTGCCTTTGTTTGACTTGGGCAGTAGTGTGGCCTTGAATAGATAGATAATGTGGTATATCAACGTTTAGCTGAAAGTAAATAGGACTTGGATGGTGTAACGTTGCTCAATTTAGCCGTTTTAAGTGACTAACGAAACGCAGAACTTCTCCAAAGAGTAAGCTGTCAGAGTACATTTTCATTTAGAGATGAGGAACTTCAAGGCAGTTACCTCCCTTTCACTTTCTCACTGCTCTCAGATAGATTGTAGCAACAATGTACAATCAAAGGCCTTGCAGATGAAAGGCAGGAAATATAGCATCTGCCCTCAGGGTGTAAGCAAAGGTAGGCTTCCACCACCAAAAGAGAGAACTATAGATTACCAAAGGAAATACACAAGCCAGGTTCCATTACCTACAAGAGATCACAAAAAGAAGACTTTAATTTTAAAAAATTACAAGCAGTGAAAGAAAGCAGCTTCATACAGCTGAACACCAAGGAACAAACTCTCCTCCTCCTTCCTTCCAAATAAGCCAAATGCCCACTCTGATATCGAAAGAGGAAAGAGAATTTGAGTGTCACCAAAAGTCTAAAAATGTTTGTTTGTATGCCGCCTCTGCCAGCATGCTCCTTTATCTATAGGTTTCTACGCATTAGTGTGCTGCACCGAGCCAAGCTGGATTACTGTGTGACCTCCACTACTCTCAGCCGTCTGAAAACAGAGGCAGCTAGTGTAGCACAGCAACCATCCTGCCACAGCAGGCAGAGCGAGTGATAGGCAGGGTGTTGCTCTGAGAGTGTGATTTAATCAGCTCAAAACCAAACAAACCCCCGTTCTCCCCTGTAGCTGCCACCAGCCAACCCTACTGACCCACTCCTCCACTCGGGCTCCTTTTCATACTGAGGCCAATGTTTTCCCCCCGGCTGTTTATTTTCTTTTATTGCTCATTATGTCAAACACTCCCGACTCAACTTTAAGAGATTTAGAGCTTGACTGAACCATTCCAGCTGCCAGAAAACCACAATAATATCACGACGATGTAACTGGCAATATCAATCCTAATTTGTCCTCTTTAATATCCAATTGGTTGTCATGAATATTCCTTGTATTGTCTTAGGAAAATAACATTAGTCTTTTCAACTGCATCCTTTTATACCTCATCACATTTTACACAGAGCTGCAGTCCATTATTAATAGAGCTGACAAGGACTGAGAATTAACTACTCTAAACAAGTTAAGGAAAAAGACCACAACAAAATTGTCAGTTATTCATTTAAAATAAATTCAACTGGCAATATTTGACTAAATGCTAAAATGAGTTGAGTGGAAGAAAAAATATTACAGAAACATCACCTGAATATTGTTTTACATTTCTAAATGAGAATGAAAAATTGCTAATCATCAAACCAATCCGATGGAACTAAAAGGTCAATGTTTTAAGGAGGTTAAAATTGTTTGCTTGAAGGAAATTGTGGGGCCTTCCGCTGCAAAGATTTCACTGAAGGTAATGCTATGCATGCTGCGAGTTATTCATGTCCCCAAATCTGATTTAGACAAGTTCAGCAACAGCCAGTTTAGTCTAGTTTCATCACTCATCACTGTCAATGTGGCCTGGTTGTTCTCAGCTCTCCTGTGAGGGAATGGGGTCCTGCCTGTCCTGGCAGGCACTGATAAGTGAAAGGAGGTGTGCGGGTAGGCCTGCAGCCTTTTGCCAGCTGTTCTCACTTCCCCCATTTCCTACCCACACCTCACAAGCAATATCCTACAACAGATCTCCCCTCTCGCTCGGTCGATCTGCTCACTTCTTCACTTCGCAAACAAATTAAGCATGTGGTCGTCCTATGTGAAACAGAAACAACTTAATTGGCCACAGAGAGCGACTTAATCATTCAAAGACTTGACTGGAATAGTTGTAATAATGTTCACTCACATTTACTAAAATTTAATCAGACATGATAGTTTGGACATTTTTAGGTCATTGCCATCAAGTGAAAATTTTACAAGCATGAAATGAGGCACATTAACTTACTTTAACCTCTGCTTATCACAAACAATACATCAACTGTATTGATCCTCACAAGAAATTGGTTAGATGTGTGACACACTTTAATTCTAAACACTAACAGACTTAAGCATTCTTAACTTTGGCAATTACTACTCCCTCACAGTTGATGTGAGATTTTAAGATGTACGCCAAACAATTTTAATTATCTTATATAAAATCTTTAAAATAGAATCTACTCCTCCATCTCTAAACATTCCAAAAACCTATAAATATGCAAATATATTTCACTGTTAATGTCTGACATTTACCTCACTCTAAATTCCATTCCCATTTTGTTTTAAGTTTCCACACCCACACTTTCGTAAGTTGAATATTGGACTAGAATTGGCTTCAAACTATTTGTGATGTCAATAATGCTGCTCTTAAGCCCAGCCCTTAAAATTAGATTTCCAATGAGCTCAGAGAAACTTTCCACTTTCAGCAGATGAATGTGAAAACAGCCTTCCAGTGTCAACCTCTGCATATACATCATTCTGGACAGTGAAGCTCAAAACATCCAACTGCAGTGACAAGAGGAAAATCCAATTTTTGAGAGGAGGGGAACTTTAAAGAAACTGAAAAAAAAATGTAATACTAAATACTGATACCAAGTACTATTATCATCTCTTTTTATCTTTGTTTTTCCATCATTCAGATTTTAAGAGCAAAACAATGTGAGTTTAGTGTTAACAGTCTGTACTTTGGACAGTTTTAGATTCATTGTATAAAAACAAAACAGCATTAATTCTTTCAGTACTGAAAACTAGAATATGTTGTATCTAAATTAATGACTAAACATCTCAAGTGTAGTGTTACTAAGCAAAGGTGGGCTTAAACGGTCTGTTCTCAAGGCATCTAGCTCTTTCTGACACATTAAGTGTTGGAATACTGATGGGGTGCTCAGTGCCAGCATGTGCGGCCTCTGCAAAAGAAAATCTTGCAGGGAGTTTTACATATCAATGGACATATGGCCCCAAAGGCCTGACTCACTGAAATCCACATGTAAATGTCTGGTAGCTGTTAGGTGCTGCACTCACTGGATGGCGGATGGGAAGCAAATTAGTTCTATGAATACCTCAGTTTCATTTCTGCTTTGGTAATACAAGTTCAACTATTTATAATTTTGACATATTTTACATTTATGTCGACGAAAGATCATGTCTCCAACTACAAATACAAACAGCCGACATAAAACCTATACATACACAACAGGTATTCTAACATGCTATACATGTGTACATTTGACCCTGTCATAAGTGTTAAAATACATATGTGTAAAAACAGAGGTTTTCTGACCATCCCTGAGGCAAAACATCCACCTTTTAAACCAACTTTAAAGTTTTAAAAATCCACATATATATATAAAAGCTGGCTTTATAATTTTACAAAGAGCAAATGCTGTTAAATATTATAAAGGTTGAGTGTTTTAAAACAAAGAATCATGATAAAATAAAAACCTCCAACTCAACACGCCACATAAAACAACAATCACAGATTTGATTTCCAGAAGATATAGGCCCCAAAATACTACGTTAGCTGATGGCTACCTCCGCGTATGAGAGCTGGAGCAGCACAATACTGCACAGGCTAAGTTCTTTGTCTTCTCTGGTGAGAGATGAGAGCCCACCCACTGCAATCAAACGTGAATCCCTCAGCTGCTCCTCCTCTCAGCCCTTCACTAAATCAACAGTCTATTTACAGCAATAGCACAGAGTCTCTCTTTGAATGCATGTACGTGTGAACTGCGTGCGTGCACACACAAACAATATGATCATTAATGATCACAAAACTGAGCCGGGGCAGGAGATACAATGACCTGAATCTGAGGAAACTGTCTAATGAGCAAACCTAACAGATCAGACAAGATTTGTGGTCTGCTGTGCAGACAAAAAAAAATCCTGCATTTCAACACTGACAGGAAACTTCAACCCTGATTTTAGTTTAGTATGAAACACAATCATATGGCTAATTTTATCTAATTGATATAGATGAAATGAGTGGAGGCGGCTTGCCAGATAGAGCCATGTATAGGGTGTGGATAGTGTGAATAGTGTCTGTTGCACATTTTTGATAAGGCCTCTTTTGCCTCATGCACAGTCTATTTTAGCTGAAACAATAAGTTAGTAATGTTAATACATTTTAGACAACCGGAATCAGTGCAACAGACCCATATGCCAACATAATGATCAAACTGTACCCACTCCTTTGATTTTCTACATTAAAGGAGCATTGCACGTCGATGGCAGGGGCAGAACGATCTCCCCAGTGCCAGAAAAAAAAAATCATGCGAAACAAAGAGAGGAACTTCAGTCCATCTGTTTTTCTAAGAGAACTCAGCCATGCGTGTAGAAAGCTTCACTGTTTGCACTGTGGGATTAACAGTGAGGGCCTCCAATCTCCTACTGTCAGAGATGCCTTGCTCCTGAACCCCGAAAACAGGAATGTCAATCAAGGTGTCACCGTGTCACCCCCCCCTAGGATTTTTTATTGGGAGGGGGGGTAATCCTGCACTTACATCACTGTTGTTGTTGCTGTTGTATTCCAGTCTGAGAACCACAACATATAAATCTCTTTGACTATATACAAAACAGAACCATTTGAATGGAGATATTGTATTTTAAGATGTTGTAAAGCTTTCCCAGGATATGATGACACCACAGATATCTCAGTTTAGCCTTCATAATTCCATACCATGACTCAGGGGTGGCAGGGCTAAGCCTTCCCTAAATTTACCTCTGTCCACTGTGCATATCCACTGCATACTTGTAAACTTCAAAAATACGAAAACCTCTGTGTCAGCAGTTCAGGGGTTAAAAAGACAGCAACATGTTATGTAGCCCTGAAGTTCAGCAACTTCAAGCATGATGTGCAGTGACTGGTTGCGTGTGCACAGTAGATGGGCAGTTCACAACATAATCTGAGTCAGTGTTTGAGCTTCTTACTACAGATTATATATTAACCTCAAGCCACAATGAACATGGACTAGAAAGTGCAAACTTCGTATTAGGATCAACAATATGGCCAATGTCTAATGAAGCAAGACTAAGTAGAAACTCATCTCTAGACAGTCTCTTCCAAACAATGAACAAGTTGCATTGTTTTTTGTTGTCTATATGTTGTTTATACCTACAGTATGCAGTCAAAGCACATTGTTATTTTATGGAGCACGATCATTAGACCAGAGCGTTCCTCATTCTCGTCATAGGTTCATCATGCTCCTGTTCATTCAATCAATCTCTCAGTCAGAAAACTGCTGGCTCCTTCCCTACAGTAAACTGCATCTAGTTGGTTCAGTCCTGCAATAATAGCACTGAGTGCAGATTAGCCGCCTGTGACAGTGTGACTTGGTCTGACACAGCAGCGGGAGGTGGAGGTCACGGGGGCTCCTGTAAACGGGAAACACAAAAGGCTCCGCTGCTGATGCTGTCCGGATGTCATGTTACAAGGGCACAATGGGGCCGAAACACCAAGCGGAGAGCAGATAAAGCTCAGGATTGGTATTCCTTTCGGGGAGGGTGGAGGATGTGGTGAGGAAGGGAGAAGGGGGGGGGGGGTGTTAAAAAAAAAAAATACCAGACAGGGAGGAGGTGGACAGTGCCCCTGAATAAATCAGACTTACTGCAGGCCAAGTGTGACTCCAACAGTCACTTTTAGGAAAACAATTGGACCATTGGAAGTGACTGAAAACTCACTAAATATGACACAACATTCCTGCATCACGTGAAAATGCTAATTCAGGGACAAATGATAAAGACTCATATATATACTAGTGTTGATGTCTGGTATCGTGACGAATACTGGGGCTGATGAAGCATGCAACACCATCCCCCCCCCAACAACTCCCCAACTGTGCTGAATATAATTCATTGGTGGCCATGCTTCACAGCACTGCTATCCAATCACTTTCAGACCTTCCGGCAGCAACTGAAAGGTTGCACGGCACAAGCTAAGATGCAGTTTGGTTTATATAAATTGTCTTCACATCCACTCTGAGGCAATGGAAATTCAGACATGACCAAATGTGCACCTCAGGTCTTTATGGTATTATAAGGAAGTTTCAAAGACATAATTTTTCAAACTCTGCTCTTTGATGTTAGAAATCCATTAGTTAGTTCCTCTCTGCATTTGAGGCCTATATTTTTTACTTTTTGAATTCCATGATCTCCATGTGCACTGTGTGTTTATACATGTGGGAAAAATGCCTGATTTTCCCAGTTATATTTAAAACAAATATATAAAACTGATTTGTGTAAGGCGACAAGTGAGAGAAGCTTAACACACATCATCCCTGTTGTGGAAATCATATCAAGAAAAACCTGATAACCTTATGTAAAATGATGAAAATACACATCTGTCTTCAGATTTTTCTTGACTGTATTAACTGTAGTGCAGATAATCCACACATTTTCTTTTCTGTCCTATTCTCTGCATTAAAATCCATAGGCCCAGAATCCACAAGAGCTTGTGTTAGCATTCACAATAGGCTTAGTCCTTTGTAATCTACCTGTGCTCAAATTCCAGCAGCTTACTGCTTCAAAGCATCTGTAAAGCGAGAGACCAATGATGAATACACGCAAATAATAGCTCAACTACCTACACAGTACGTTCAGTCAACCACACACAACAAGCTGCATGTAAAGCTCTTTGAAACGACACTTTGCTAAGACTCTTGTTCAAGAACATCATGTTCCAAAATGAATGGAACATGCAAGGGTGAATAGCCGGTGGCCAAAGGTTATGCAGGTCACTGAAGAATAAGGCTAATTTAAGGTTTAGGACTACAACCTACCAAGAACTGGACAATTGCCACTAAAAACTATAAAATTCCAAAAGGAAGAGGTTGAAGGAGTAGGTGACAAAAATAAAAAATACATTGTAAAGTCAGCGCAAGTCAACACCTAATGCCTTCTTCATGACTATCATTAAATAGGATAACTATTTCGGCCTATCAACATGCAAAGACACAGACCGTACATTTGGCAAAAAAGCAAGCTGCTGTCCATTGGTTTGGCTTCGGACAAAGCTCAAAGCTTAAATCCAGTGATACTACATGCTGAGGTCATTCTGACATTCATTTTCATGAATTCCCTAATGCCCCCCGCTCTAGATTCTCAGCTCTCCGGTGGCCGCAGCAAATTAATGCGTGAGGGTTCTCAGTGTCAGCCCATAAGAAAGAAGCTGCTCCCGTCTAAAAAGGCGGTGTGAGTTTTGGTTTCACCGAAAGGAGACACAGGGATAGAACAGAGACGAGGTTGTTGTTAATGCTAGTTTTGCTCTAGGGACACAAACAGAAAGAAGAGACTTTAGCCCAGACCGGTAGCCTGGAGCCCTTCTTAACTCAAGCCGACAAGATGGCCCAGTCAGCAGTGAACCCCTGTTATGTCACCTATGGAATTCTGTAGACTTACATATAAACAGACATAGTGGGTCTTTCTCAATACTTGCTGACCACCATTCAACCATGGTGTTGTAACACACACACACACCATTGTTTGAAACCGAGCAGGTGGCATAGAGCAAACCTGCTCTTGCCTGTCAGTGAAATAGCTCAAGGAAGAGAGTGTGTGTGTATGTGTTACCCCCCAATACTGCAAAGCTGTGACTGTGTATGTGTGTTGCAATCCATAAAAAACTTTTGTTCTGTCTGCCTCACCACTATGGCTCATGGCTGCTATAGCATACACAGAAGTGAAGTTGAGAAGGGGAGCAGTAACTTGCTCAAACAAGCACTGTTGCTAGCAAACGCCACAAAATGCCTCCGGCAACAGGCCAAAAAAACAAAAGAATTGTAGCTTGAGAAAAACTAGCTAAGGCCCTTCTTGTTTATGTGTTTTCACATATTGCAGCAAAATATGGTTTCAAATATATAGACTAGTAATATTCCAAGTCTTTTGTGTGTGCGCACACACATACACACACACATAAATACATATATACACACACAAACATACACATCATGTGTGAAAAAAATCTGAATATACCTTTTCTTACATTCAGCTAAAAACTTAAAATATCAAATTGCAAAACCTGCCAAACTTTTCCCTTTGAGACAACTTTCCCTTGTTTTTGGTTGATTTTGACCAGCCCATTTCTAGCCCCATATTTGACTAAGCTTCACAGCCATCTCATCAGCTGTTCTAAGTCCCTCCCTCTGGTGGTTTCCGGCTAGTAACAGACTACCCAATCATTAAGCTGGTTTCCACTGTGCTGGGACAAAAACAAAAACTACTTTTTCATACTGTTCTAGAACATTGTATGCACTGGAAATATTTTGTCTTGGTTCATTTTTTTAGAGCTCCCTCTGTCAGCCATAATTGAAGTTCAGCAAATACATCACGACTACAAAAGTAAACATGGTGACAAAGACTTGAAAAACAGAACACACTAGATGTGGCCTGAAAAAGTTCCAAGCAATCCATAGTGAAAACGAATGCTGCCTCATGACACCTGCTGTGACACTAAACAAGCAGCTGCCACGATCAAATTCCAATATTAGTAAAACGACCAACTATAACCAGTTTAAAATGATACAAGTTAGCCTGCCATGTATCTTGACTGCAGACACTGAAGTACAGTGAGACACATAGATCAGGTGGCCATTTTGATGTTGAAATTAACCAACAGACTAGCCAGCCTGCTCAGCAGCGTTACAAGGTAACATTTCAAGTGACAGATGCAATAACACACAATTGGAAAACCACCGGTAGGGTTACGAAGCAGAGGCTAATTAGCAACAGAAAGCTACACATGCTGCAAAAACGTATTTACGAGAGTAGAACAAAAGGCATTTTCAGTTGACGTTAGCCTTACGTTATGTAAACAAGCTCCTGTGTCAACGTGTAAAGGGGCAATTTGATTCAAGTCCCCTGACAACAGGCTGGACAAAGAAACCAAACTGCCAGACGAGGTTTTTAAATGGTCTACGGCTGCTAGATATACTGGTGGTGCAACAAGATGAAAGACATTCCTGGAAAAAGGAGAATGACGTTAGCGTTTGTTCGGCTGTTGCAGTCATTTTTTATAGCAAGCTAGACAACAAAGATGAATGTTACAAAAATATAGTGCTGGCGAAAAAAAAAACGCTGAAAGGACTATCCAACACAGCTGTCCCGATAAGCGACTGAAGGTTCGCAAGACAGAAATAGCTAACACTTTACTTGGCTTTGCTAGCAAAATGTTGTTTACACAAAACACCAGTCATTCACAATGAAAGCTCTATTTGCGTTAGGTTAAAAGGTAAAAACAAGCAGCGTTAATAAACAGGGTTTGTTCATATCACATTTCGTTTCATTACAGCAGTACATAGCTGACTAGACAGCGATTGAGAGACTGTTGTTTATGTCCAGAAAAGGATACAGTTTCACCACATCGGTATCCATTCGCCTTTTACCCGGACTTGGAGACGACATTTTTTGCTATTTCCACCGCAGAACACCAGTGAGTCAACTGAAAGCTAGCACCCCCCTGAAACGCTAGACAGTCTAGCAAACTGTACTATCCGAAAGTTAACATTTGCTTTCAGAAATGTTCACCGCAAAAAAAACGTCTTCTCCGTTGAGTGTCTCTGTCCTACTGTGCTGCTGCTGCTGAGCTAACGTTAGTCTGCTGTTCGCTGCCTGAACGCTCTGACCATGGTTCTGACAAGCTGGGATCCCTCCGCGGACTACGTCACATATGTGCGACCGAATGTCTTTGTAGTTCTATTTTAGGACATCTGTAGTTTCGAAGCTTGGATTTCATGTTAAAAAGCAAATTGAGCCCAGTTATTGTTTCCATTTACCATTTTAAACATAAAATTGAATAAATATTAATATAAAGAAGACATTCTCCGAGATTTTTGTTTCTTATTTCAATGATAGCCTCCACTACTACACTGGATATGACTTGATGTCAAAGATATATACCTCAAAATGTCTGGCAACAGCTGGAAACATTTACAGGTGATCTCAATCATACAATGGGCGACAGTTTGCAGTGTGTATATCATTGAAACTCATTATTGAGCTCACATTTTTCTCGTTATATGGCTAAATAATTCATGGTGGAAATATGAGGTTATATAGAGGATATTTTGGGCCAAATCCAGACAATGTTTCAACAATACTTCAAGAACAACCTCATACTGTACCTGTTTCCCCTTGTGTTCTCACTAATGATCAAGTCATAAGGCTACCTTCATTAATAAAAAATATTTACAAGATCTATGCCTCTGACTATATTTACAATACAATATTCCCATTCATATCTAGTTAATCTTTTTTTTTTATTATTTCTTATATAAAATATGTCAGGGGAACAACATGCAATGCCAAAGAAACTTTCAGAAGAACATTTTATTAAATCCCCTAAGAAAATTCTACAAAGGTAAAAGCACATGCAGGCTAGTGAGGACTGCATCAGCGATGAGATGTCACAGGAAGGCAAAATCAGAAGTACAGGTGATCCTGAATGTAACTGAATGCATGTTTGTAGTTCATGGCACATGGTTCTATCTTCCTGCAAGAATCAGGATTTCAGCATTGACTAAAGGAAAACAAAACATTTCACTACTCCAAAAAGGAATAGGTTCTTTATAAAGAGAACTCACCCACAAAGTACACATACAAAAAAAGAAAAAAAACTACTTCCTCAGTTTTTTTTGTTAATTTGAGGTTAATGTTTACCATTCCAAATGACTCAACATACATTGAAGGTAAACTTTGCCTTTCCAGTGTCGAGCCATTTGGCCCCTTCTCAGGATTCCTTGTTTCATTTTCCTCCGAAATTTGGACCATCAGGACATCATGAAGGACTACCAAAGCGGACTTCATGTGAGGTTAATATAAGGTGCCTTTCCTTGTGGCCAATTTATACACAGATGTGTATATCCTGATGACTATTTATGAAGATGGAAGGCCTTACAAGTTGCACATCCCATTATTCATGTAGCAGAATTCAACATTTTAAAGCCACACAGGCATCCTTCACATATTTCACTGTTCACAGAGAAGACACACAATTTTTCCTCCAGAGACGACTTTAAGGGATGGCATACACATCGATATGATAGGACACTCCTGTCACTACAAACTCTGTACCACAAAAAGAGGGCAGGTCAGTTCATCAATCCAGTGTAGTGATGCTGTTTGGATGGAAACAATCTACTGAGATGGAGAGGAGGATACCTGCCACTGACGGAATATATCAAACACCCTTTTAGACTTGTCTCGAGGGCCCTAAGAGGAAAAAGAGAATAGAGAAATGTCAAATACAGTCAAAAGTAAAGCTACATAGCCATGCTGAGCTATTTTGTATTTGAATGAGCGGAAGTCGGAACGCATACGTTTGGAAAATATATTGTTAGGCATCACTTTAACATGGAGACTTGCCTGTGCTGGACTGTGTCCCACTGCGTTGGAGTTCTTCTTCATGGGCATGAGGAGGTTGAGAGCAGTCTTCCAGCCCTGCTGCTGAAGCGCAGAGACGCCGCCTACAAAGGGGATGGCGCCGGGATCCACGTTTTCCTTTCCCACGGTGATCCAGGGGCACCAGTCTCTGTGCTGAGCGAGGGGGTCAAACGTGTTCTTCTGCAGGAGCCCGTCCTGCAATAGAAAGGTGGATGCAGAATGTTGAACTAATACAAGGCATTTTGGGATGAGAATTCAGGTTACACACTCATGTTTTTAAATGATGGTTGCACGATTCTGGATAAAATATGGAATCTGATTTTCCTTTAGTTTTTTTGGGTTGTTCTCCTAAAGCTTGTCCCTTTCATCTCGTTCTCACATGGACAATTAGCTTTTGTTTCTTTTCCCCACTACCTGACCTTGTGCAACTATAGCAGAATCTGTCTGTAGTAAGAATAGAATGTTCAAATTTTATGGATTACTCTCAAGATGTTGCTTCAATGGTTAGGCAATCCTTTGTACAAGTGATTAACCTGAATTGAAAGGATGAGGAGAGGCTAAATGCCCTTGTTGCGCATGCTTCATTGTGATCTGACAAACACAGCCGAGGGCCGACTGGTCAGGCTGGTCAGGGGCAGAGAAATGGTAAGGCTTAGGGTAAAAAAATCAGCATCAGAGCCAATCCGAGGCAAAGAAGGGACAGGTCTTTGCTGACAGGCACCTCCGACAAGGACGTTTAGTCTCTCCCAGAGAAATGAGATCATTAACCTTCACACTCGAGTGCCTGGGTCTTTTTTTTTGTGCAACACCCTGTGAAAAACAAAACGTGAAATCAGCAGTAATGGGAGCTCTTACGGGACCACCGACTGATGAGAGGCAGAGGCGTTTGGGAGGGTGATGCTGACTGGCAGCTCCATCGGGCCCAGCATTGTCCCCCTGCCCTCGGCTGCGGGTTGCAGGCCTCTTGCCCCTGCCTATAGCGCTCTGCAGATCTTCACTGGGACTGGGCGAGTCTCTGCTTCGGGCGCGCAAGGCCACCGGGGAGGCGGTGCCTTCACCCTGTAAAACAAACACAGGTTAAATTTCAACACGCATTCAACTTGGTTAGCTCGAAATGTTTTATTTGCTTCGGGCTTGCCTGGTCGGAGCGGGTGGAGTCCTGGCTCCTGAGCTTCATGCGACACGGCGTTGTAGCAGTGGTGGGCGACGCAGACATGGAGTGGTCCCCTTGGCTCTCCTGCGGCGCAGCCGGCGCCAGACCTGTTGCTTGGGTAGCAGGGCTCACGGTGTTGGGTAAGCCTTCAATTTCCATCCCCTCCATCTGGTGGAAATTCCACAGGCCCACTTTGCGCATGCAGTAGGAGCAAGTGAGGATGGGCAGGCTCATGGCGTGCAGAGCTGGGCTAAGACACAGAAATCTGTGGGTCAGGCATCTATCATCAGGTCGGTTCCCCCGCTTCCCTGTCCTTTCATTCTATTTCTCTTCCAGATAATTGAAGAAACATTAACTCCCACGCGTACGCTCACTTCAGTTCATGGCCACGCCAATTTGTGCGCACTGGAAAATGTGACGTGAAAGCCTTCAGCTGTATTGATTGATCATCGTTTCATCTCACCTCGCAGCCCAGCCACAGATTGCGACTATGCATGCAGCCACCTGGACAGACAGATGCTCAGAAGACGGAGTCCCTCCTTTTCTTTTTTGTTCTTCCTCGATCAGCTGCAGTATAACGCTGACAACGTCCTCAGTCAAAGACTGCAAGAAAACAACGGACACGGATAACACATGCACAAATATGAATGCAAAGGCTTTTCAATATTAGAGTATATTTTTCAATCAGTCAATTTCCATAGTCTCCTGGATGCATTCCTACAGAGCCCCTCTGGTGATATTGGATGAAAAATAAATAATGTATGGCCGCGAGATGGTTGTTGTTTTTGTTTCCATGGAGATAGTCTTGATTTTTTGCTCGTTATTGGATATTGACTGAGTTTCAATCAGATTTTATGACAGTTTCAGCCTGAAGACTGCAGGTTATAGCACGTTCATCATGCTGTGATATACGAGCAGCATGTTACAGCGTGAAAAACCCCAGGAGCGTGAGGAAAGCGGCCGGTAATCGTATCGTATATCACAGCATGATGAACGTGCTACATCCTGCAGCTTTTAGTTAGGCTGAAACTGTTACGGTGTCTGATTGAAGGCTCAGTTGAAAAGGTAATATCAATATCCGATAACGAGCCAACTTCACCGCGCTCTCCTGCTGAGAACTGATCAATCAGCGACTTGAGTCTGTCGTTGCAATTCATTCCTGTATTAAAATAACATGAAATCAACTTGTCCATGTATAGGAGCCTGGTGTAGCATGCGGTTTAACCCTCCTGGTATGTTATGGGTCAAATTGACTCGTTTTAAAGTTTGAAGATCTAGAAAAAATATTTTTTTCAGGATGAAACTTCTTCATCTCGCCTTAATTAGTGTAATCAAAATGAAAATGTTTTATCTCACGTATCCCTGCATGTTTATATCACATAAATACTGATCAGGTCAATTTGTAGAATCAAACTGAATGTAAAAGTCAAAAATATCTGAATATTTCAACTTTGAGACATATTACACACACAAAATGTTATATTTCAATGTTTTGTAAAACTATTGTCTTTTACATGTTGATCTTTCAAAAGAAATCAAGAGGTGAAACATTTAGAAAAGGCTTTTTTTTATGAAAAATGGGTGACTTGTCCTAATTAAACCATTACCGGTTCAAAGGTAAGGAACACCATTCTACTAAATACTGAGAATAGTCAGCAATGGAGATTATTTTTGGTTTCGGGCATCTTTTCAACCCTTTCTTTTCCTGAGAAATGAACATAACAGGAGGGTAAAGGTGGAGTAATCTTTAAATAGCCTGTCTTTGTTTTTGTGAATGAATGAAGACTGGCTGAGTCTGGCTTTGCCGACTATTTACTACCGTTACAACTGTATTATGATTCAATCACTATTTTTGACACAGTTTATCAGTTGATTGTAGACGGATTACTGTTTTACCTGCACAAACATAAAAAACATACTTTTTTGGTCACAACTTAGTATCTAATGGCCACGTGTTATTTATTTTTTCTATCCAATTTCAGCAGAGGGGCCCTGTATGTTCTTGTAAGCCTTTACTGCACTAACAACTGTCACCATAATGGTCGAGAGGGTGGCTGCATTGTATCCACAAAGTCTAAGTGTTAGCCTTCCTCACCATGGATTTCAGCTGCTCGGGCTTCATAGCTGGCAGCTGCTGTGCAAGGAGACAGGCGCTCTGAAAGCGCTCTAAGAAGGCAGCGAGGAGCGCTGACGGCTCACAGGCTGGAACCAGCCAGAACCGCTCTGAAATGAAAAGGAACATTCATGTGACCTCCATGTGCAAAGTTAAAATCTTAATACAGCTATAATTCTATTTCAAAGATGATTTTTGTTAGTATTGCTCTTACCTGGACATGGAAAGTCAGGCCATGGGCAAAATTTCTCATGCTGGGTCTGAAGCTGCCTCGATATCTCTGCGATGCGGGATTCATCTGTTTGAAAGAGGACAACATGAGGGATTCTTTCGTTTTTGGCAACATCGGCATTGACGAATTCACTCTGGATTCAACAGTGTTTCAGCTTACATTTTTCAAAGTCTAAAGTCGGTTGTAGTGATGCACAAAGGAAAGCCTGGCAGCTGGAGCACTTGAGCATGTCGCAGCCGACGTTGATCCAGCCGTATCTGGCACACATCAGAGGGGACAGCACGCGGGGCTTGCCCACCCATTTCAAACAGTGCCACGCTAAGGAAAACGTCACTCAAGAAGGCACAAATTTCAATTTCAATTCAAAATTTCAGGAATAAACTGGATATGTAAGCGTGTATGAAGTTGAGTTGAATGCCAACTACATCAGTAATTAAATGGCTGTGTAGCCTGTTAAAATGTAGTAGATGCCGCACCCAAAGGATCAAACACAAAGGATATCGAATATGATTCCACTCTTGAGAAAAATGCTTCTTTGTTGGTCGCCTCGCAAGGTGCTTGAGTGTTGCTTGTTACCTCCAGAACTTTCAAATCGTCTTGCCCACTGAAATTCAAAACACACAAGTCAGTTTCCAGCTTTCTGATTTTTTTTAATGCTAAAAAACTACACAACTGTATCGCAAAACTAATAAACATGTACAGTGAGACTGGAGTAGTGTGGAGCTTTTTTCACTCCTGCAAACTTTAGTTGCAAGAGCGATCACTTGATCGATTAGTTGCATAATTAGTGATCACTTGATCGATTAGTTGCGATAACTGATCACTTAGTCGTTTGCAACCAACTGATCAAGTGATGAGGAATGATTCTAACCTCTACCTTGATACAACTTTTGATACAACTTTAAAAGAAATGGAAAGTAGCTTCAAGTCCTTCACTGGAAACTGTCCCCATCCCCCTCACGTGATAACACTGCACGGGGGCGATAAGACAGAGCAAAATGATGTCTCTCTCTGGTATGCAGACTCCCGTTCCTGGCCCTCAAGCTCCTGATTTTGTGGAGACTTGTCTCTCGGACTGACTGAAGGCGGCTAACGTAGCAGCAATGCGAGGCTAAAGTGGCTAATCGAACTAGCTCGCGTCAAGTTGTTCTCCGGCCCCTTTAAATCAAAAACATCGAGCGCGATCGTTCAAAAAAGTGCACCTGTGGGATCTGACGCCTGCCGATGAGACTCCCTCGTTGAGGATTTCCCGAACTTTCTCCGGAGACACGAGAGAAGACTTTTGTTGATTCGAGTTGCCGAGACGATCCCCGCGACTGCCGCCGAGAGTCGCCATGATCGGCTCTGAGGTTCCCCCGGAAAATAAACCCTGAAACCAATCGTTCCGTTTTGTAACAGCCCCGACCCGCAGCAGCTGGATGCTTTCTACTTTTGCTATTTTTACTTTTTCTATTTCATTAAATGATATTTTATAGGCATTTTGACAATAACAATCGACCCGTTATCTATATATTAAATACTAGTAGCTCTTTCGTAAATACAAGTGTCAGTGCCTAAAAATATTCTAAAAAGTTTATTAGTCGTATTATATTTGTTTGTATCACTTATATTAGAGAATTTTATTGTAGTTATTCAATGTGAAGCCAATTTTTATTTTTGGATATTTTGGGTAGATTACTCGTTATTCTCTGTATATATAAATGTATAGAGCATAATAATTAATGTTTATTATATGATTTTTGTATAATAATAATAATTTATATAAAAAAATAATATTGAAATATAAAATCTTGATCCAAAAAGTAAATCGTAACAAAGCTGGCTACAAAATATAATGGAGTAGAAGTACAATATTCCCTATTAAAATGTAGTGGAGTGGATGTGTAATGTAGTTTTAAATGGAAATACTCAAGTAAAGTACATAAATACCTCAAATTTGTACTCACGTATAGTACCCGAGTAAGAATACTTAGTTATAATCCACCACTGAAATAAAGTGGCATTTTTTTTTAAAAGGCTATTGGACATTATTTGATTTGATTGGCTCTATTGTCTATGGCTTCTCCCAAAGTACAATATATAGTCTGTGTACAATAAATGTACATAGACTATATATAACACAACAAATCTACAACATATACAACATACAATGGTGCAAATGAGAAGATAGAAGCAGAAATGCTATATAAATATATAATACCAGAGACTAAGAACACAGAGTAAAATGTGTTCCCATGATACAGCCTGTTGTATATTGTTGTATATACAGACTGTTGTATATACATGAAAGCCTCTTGTATATGTTCCAGCTGGTTCTTGGGGTCCTGAATTAATGGCCAGTTTGGATCAATTTAAACTCTGAGAGTAGTGGGTGGGTGTGAGGCATCTGCAGTTTAACCTTACCATGTTTATATGCATCCAACAAAAATAACCATATTTATTACAAATAAAATGTACCATGTGAGAATCCAATATTTCACAATCTGACTGCATCAAAATCCTAATCAGCAACACGGTTATTAGTAACTGTAAGTCTCTGATAAGTGAGGAGTAAAAGTACAGTTTTACTCTTAAATGTAGGATTGTGGAGAAGAAGCATAAACCTGCATGAATGAAATATCCAAGTGAAGTACAAGTCAGCCTATTTTAAACTTTGTACATAAATACAACCCTATAACAGTGATTCTGGATAATATATGTATAAAGTTTTCCTTTTCTTCCTATTCTTTTTTCTTTTTTCTTTTTTTTTTACAAAATCTTGAATACAAAATTGAAACAAGAACAGCTAATATCATTGATATATTCAGTATAGTATATATTCATATAGTAAATAAAATAAATAAATACAATGAAAATAAATATGTTTAGGAGGTACTGGGAATTTGTTGAAGTTAAGATTTGGTGTCCCTCTTGGTACCTTCACAAAATATTCTCTAATAATCCTATTGCTGCACCCTTATGTAATAAATGTTGTTTGTCAATATAAAGACTTGTTTGTGAAGTGAGAATTCCCTGTTTTGCTTTGAGATTGACTGACACGCGTAGCCCCGCCCCCTCCCTGATGAACAACATCCTCACAACAAGCCCTCTGATTGGTCAAGTGTCTCACGGCCGGGGGAGGGGGCGGGGCGGGGAAGGGGGGGAAACATTTGTGAATGGCTTCAAACTGACCGAGATGAGGGAAGCTTCACGATGTTTTATCGCCACTTTAGCAGATCTTGTTTTTATTTGATGTGACCTTCTTCGGGACCGTAGAGTAACGGGGGAAACGATGTCGGACGCGGAAGGAGCTCGCAGTCCAGACCAGCTCAATAAATTCGAGAAACTGACAGGCAGGCCGCCACACGGTGAGACGCTAGCAGGTCGGTCAACAACATTAGCATCGTACAAGCTAGCGGATAGGTTTTAAACTTAAGATGTCGCCACATGTCTGCAGTCAAACAAACACGGTGAGACAGAAAGCAGCCGCTCCACACCCAGCGACACCTTCGCCTGCTGAGAATCTAAACGCAACGTTACTGGTGACATTGCTACGAACGACGTTCAAGCTAGCAACCACCAACAATTCATCTATTTATTGGTATCTTGCCGGCAGTCACACCCCAGCTGACATGTATGCAAACAAAAATCTGTTCACCACACGGTTTTATGTTCTGTGCAGTCTTGTCTTTAAGCTGTTTAGCACATTTCATATGTGGCACAATGATTGATGACTGTGCTGCAAACATCTTGTTGCTATTTTTAATCGAACGACGACGCTACGTCCTGTTCTGTGAGTTTGCAAGAAACTCAAACGACGTTATATTTTGACTAGTGTAGTTAAAAAGTATCCACACCCACTACTAAGTCTGTTGGGAGTTTTTTCCAGGATGAACACCCTTTTCTTTTGTTGTTGGACACAGATGGCTCAGATTTAATATGCAGACATTATTGAGATACTCTATCTGTAGCATCTCAAAAATCTCATAATTTGTCTGTTTTGGATTTTTATACACGATCTTTGACACAAATCCTGGCTCTGGTCTGTTTGGTCTTTTTTAAAGTTTGTCCCAGATTCAGACTTACAGTTGAATCCAGTCACACCTGGGGAGCAGTACTGTATATAAATGGTACACAGGTCAACTCAGCTGAGATGGAAGATGAAATATCTAGTGATCTACATGATTGATGATGTTATCATAGACAAGTGCAAACAAATTAAAGATTCAAAGCGTTCATTGTCATGTGCACACTGTAGAAACTCGTTTCTCTGTATAATGAAATTCTTACTTGCTGTCCACATGAATGTCATATCGATAAAAATAAAAAAATAGTAATACGGTATTGATGTTAAAATAAATATGAATAAAATAACATGCAAGTAAAATAGAATATAAACTGTAAATAGGCAGATTAATAGATTAGTAGATAGTAGATTAGCAAGAGTAAATGATGTATAAAAATGAATGCTATACTATGCCTTCATATTTTTCGCTTCTGAAATGAATACAGCTTTTGTAGTATTAGCCTTAATATCACCATGTTGTTGCATTTTATTAAATATACTGATATTTCTAATAAATATAAAAATCAAGCTGACACAAATTGATTTACCAACATCTTGCTGTGAGATGTGAGTGTGGATTTCTCTGGACACGCTTTTAGCTACTTATTCGGCAGCTAAACGCTGGTTGTTTCTTTCAAAAAAAGAATCCAAAACAGCCAAAAGTATGGAACTTTGCGGTGTATGACGCATTAGATTTCAGCCGTGTGTCTACCTCTGTCACAGTATGCCTCCCTTCATGGCTGTGCTTTTTCAATCCATTATAAAGCCTGATTATTAAAAATGTGTTAGTTTGGCTCAAGCATTAGAGTTGAGTTCTAGGTGGGCCTCAGTGCTATTCTTAGGATATTAAACAGAGGTACATTAATAGACCTTTGTTTAATGTGCTCTGTGTTCTGTCGCCATGTGATGGCTGGTAGAAACCCGCTAAACCCTCAGGTCAAACATCTTGGCATCTGAAAACACTGATGTTATATTTTGGGCTATTAGCATAGCATTCCTTGTAAGGTGAATGTGAGGCTTGCAGATAACGGTGGGCATGTCAGTTGACTTCTTTCTGCATCAGTCATCTAGTTTGGGCTGCAAAGCATAGCAAAGATATCGTAAGCAAGTAGATGCATCTATAGTGAGATCCAACAGCATTTGAACACAATGCATAAAAAATTACAGTTAAAGTATCAAATCTGTCACTGTGGCACTGATTTAATTAGGATAATTTCAGAGCAGGTGTACATGTGTAGCCCTAACTACCTATTTGACCGCATTTAAATTTAAACAAGGTCCGGATGTTACCACTGTCACGAGAGTAACTTGAGTTTGTATATTGATGTTCACCTTATGTTTCCTCTTACAGTGAAAACAATGCCATGCAGTGACACTTAAGAAGTCTGCATTGTTCATTGTTGTAAATGTGAGTGTGTGTATATTTGTTTTATTTTTAGTTTTAAGCCCTCTGATTGACCCGTGTTTAAGTGTTCATCGTGTGGCTGCTTTCTGTGCAGCAACCCTGGGATTACACTGTGAGAAGCCATTAACTGTACAAGTGTGCTTCGTATTTTAAGGTTTAGACAGATATCTCCAGTTTTGTTTATTCTGGTTACTATGACAAATCTAACTGCTCAATTTGACATTTGTTCCTTCCTTTCCAGGTCATCGCACTCCCCCCGCCCGAAGCGGGCATCGCTGTGTAGCAGACAACACTAACCTGTACGTGTTCGGAGGATACAACCCTGACTATGATGAGTCTGGTGGCTCCGAGAATGAAGACTATCCCCTGTTCAGGGAGCTTTGGAGGTACCACTTCGCCACAGGCTGCTGGCAGCAGATTCGAACAGAGGGCTACATGCCCACAGAGCTGGCATCTATGTCAGGTGAAACATTGTATATTTAATCATATTAATAATTAATTGTAGTTTCACTTTATAATTTATACACCAAGAAATGTCTTAAAATTGAGTTTGGCGTTTGTTTTTATCTAGCTGTTTTGCACGGGAACAATCTCCTGGTGTTTGGCGGCACCGGGATCCCCTTTGGTGAAAATAATGGGAATGACGTTCACGTTTGTAACGTGAAGTACAAGCGATGGTCGCTGCTCAACTGTCGGGGGAAGAAGCCCAACAGAATCTATGGACAGGTAGCCTCAAAAAAGTCCTCAATATTCAATTCAGTCATTCCCTAGCATTTAACAGCAGAACATATACAAGTCGTGGTTATTGCATGGATCATCTCTAATAAATGATGATTTTCTGTTCCTGGATAATCTTGATTAAGATGCCCTGTCATATTTTCCTAACTCTAGGCGATGGTCATTATAAACGGCTTCCTGTATGTTTTTGGAGGCACCACGGGCTACATCTACAGCACAGACCTGCACAGGCTGGACCTGACCACCAGGGAGTGGATCCACCTCAAGCCCACCAACCCTCCTGACGACCTGCCCGAGGAACGGTATCGCATTTCCTTGAGATGATGAGAAGATCTAACAAGCTCTCAGTCTTTTTAGTGTTGTAAAAAAAAACATGATTTGATTTGATATGATGTGCGTCACAGGTACAGACATGAAATAGCACATGACAGACAGAGGATCTATATTCTGGGCGGAGGAACGTCCTGGACATCATACCCTCTGGACAAGGTACTACAACAAAAACTGTGTGTCAGACACATTTTCAGGTTCCAAATATATCAAGGTTGCATCTTTGAATGCAGTTTTGTTTTTCATGACAGCTGAAGCAATAGCTGGTCTAAATATGGATTTTTGCTCCATAGAACCTTTTTATGGGGCTTAGAAAGATCAAAGAGACCATTTGAAAGAGGACATTTTCTGCAGTGGTTTTACAAATATATGCAGTGAAAACGATCTGCACACTGCTGATAGTCTGCATAAATGGATACATAAGAAGCAATATATATAGATTTAAATATATTTCTTTATTGACATAAATTATTTAGATCGTGCAATAAATGCTCAAGTGAAAAGGTGATAAGACAGTTCAGACCATCAGTGGCTATTTTTTTCCATGAGGTTGTTCACAGTCTTGACCGTGCACGCATCTGCTATTTCTCCATTTTAAGTAGTTAATTACAGTTTGCATCCCAGGTTGTTTGCACGCAATCCAAATCCATCTTAATCTTTTAATAAAACAGTCATTTAGATTCATGTGTGGTGATGGCGTTGTTGTTATTTAATAGATACACGCATACAATCTGGAGACCAATTCCTGGGAGGAGATTACAACTAAACCTCATGACAAAATAGGTCTGTATACTGTTGCGAATTACCAGTCAAATCAAATATTACTTCCCATGCAAGTCTTTCTAAAATGCCTGTGACTTTGACAGGATATCCTGCTCCTAGGAGATGTCATAGCTGCGTGCAAATACGAAATGGTGAGCATTTTATATATCCTATGTTTGCGTTTCATATTTTAGTGGATTTCAGTCTGACTCCTGGCCAGCAAGCAGCAAGAACTACACCATCTAGTATCTGACCATTCATTTCTCTCTGTTCTAGATGTATTTATTTGTGGAGGCTACAATGGGGAGTTGATATTAGCTGATCTGTGGAAGATCAACCTACAGACGTTCCAGTGGAGTAAACTACCAGCAGTGATGCCCGAGCCCGCCTACTTCCACTGTGCTGCTGTCACCCCAGTTAGTACAAATGTTGTCTTCTCTATGCAGGAAATGTTGATCTGAATTATAAAATACTTTCTAAAGTATTTGCAATGCACATATATGGCATATTAAGGCTCAATTTAACACAGGAAAAATAATCAATTAATTATGTTTTCTCAGAAATGTCAACGTTGACCCATAAATAATCAATAAAGGTGTATAAATAAAGCAGACTTTATATGACTTGCATATGCCTCCTTGTCCTTCCCTAGGCTGGCTGCATGTACATTCACGGTGGAGTAGTGAACATCCACGAGAACAAGAGAACTGGCTCTCTGTTTAAGATCTGGCTGGCGGTGCCCAGCCTGCTGGAGCTGTGCTGGGAGAGGCTCCTCAAGGCATTTCCCCACCTGGCATCACTCCCCGCCATGCAGCTGCTCAACCTGGGCCTCACACAGGAACTCATTGAACGCTTGAAATAGGCCACGCAGCGGAAAGACAGACTGACAGACAGACGGACGAATGGATGGGAAGCGCCGGGCCGAAAATCAGAGGAGACGAGGTGCGACAGAGCACAGAATTTAATTCACTGCATAGTTCTTGGGAAGAAAAGAAAAAAAAAAGACGTCCTTCTCCCTCCCCTGACTGCCGTAGCCCCGCCTTAAAACCAAAAACGATGGGATGCCTTTTTCTGTTGTTTTTGCCGGTTTTTTTTTCGTTGTTTTTTTTTTGCAGTTAACAGTGACACATACGGAAAATAAACGTGGGATGTTTTATGGATTTTACTCAACCCTCCTCCCCTCTATGCCACCATTGTTCCTTTCATGTTGCCTTTGTGTCAAACTAAGTATGAATTCAGCTTTTCGTCCATGTGACGGCTGAAAAAAACTTTATTTTGCCATGTTTTCAAAGACCTCCCTCTCCCATTTTTTTGTTTTAAAACGGCCTTCTTTACTACTTTTAAGAATTCTGTGCGAAGGAAGGATGCATGCGTATTTATTTTTAAAAACATCCACAGCAGTGACCACAGTACTGGTTTGTCTACAGAAGAGGCTGCAATGTATTTTTTTTTCTAAAGGATTGTACCAGCGTTTTTACACATTTTAACCAATTTACTACAAATCACAGATAATTATTAGTGTTTTTCACTCCTTCAAAGTTTCACGATGTAAAAATGTACTTCCAGAAGCATGAAATCTGCTTGAGTTCAGTAGTCGTTTATATAGTGAGTCTGTTTATTGTTCAAATTCCGGTATTCCTATATCACATAAAGAAAAGCAGACAGACATGATGTTCAGTTTTAGGAATTACCCAGCTTATGTTTTTCCAAGGTGTTTTTATGCCAAATGAATGGAAACTAAAGTCTGTCTGGAGTGAAGGAAAAGCTAAATGCCTTGGAAATATGAAGAAACATATGTGATTTGTGGCAAATTAGCTCAAATGTGCACAAATACTGTATGCCCTCTATTTATGGGAAGGAAAGGTTAAATGCTAGGTTTGCCTGTGTCTGAGCCTTTGTATTTCCTGTATATCCTATCATGCATTATGTTACAGCCTAGTCTGAAGAATTTTCTGTTTAAAAAAGAAAAAGGTGGGTATCTTCAAAGTTCAAAATGCATCAATTAGTTTTCTAAAATGAATGGAATGATTTCATTTCCATCCTGTTTGCTCGCAGCTTTCATTTGTAAACCAAAACCATGCAACACATCACTGTGAATTTGGTGCTCTCTAAAATTAATTTAAAAAATGCTTTTAATTAAATAAAGACTTAATTCTGTTCAGACTTTTACTCCCTCTCTTGTTGATGGCATTGTACTTGTTTTGCACGGGGAGTTGCTTCCGTAGCAGGCTCATACGAACATACTGCAGTGCCTTTTTCAAACTTTTAATGTGGTTAAAAAGTTCCAGAAACAAAGGCAGTTAAAAGCTCTTTGCATGTTTAAGTTGAGAATTGTGTTTTCAAGTAAATGAACATTTTAATCACTTGAATTAGCAATTTCGTGTCCTGTTTCAAGGATACAGAAAACTATATATTTTGTTCCTGTGAGCGGCCGGCCAGTGGATTCAGGACAGGATGCAACATATTGAGCCGTTTTGAGTATTAATCCTTAAAGCACTTACTCAACATGTCAATTTAATGTGTTGAATACAGTTTAATGAATGAGTGTAACTAATGCCAAATGTTGCACTTAAACTGATTATGGCGACAGCTTAGGTGAAACCTTATATTTGCGTTTTAGATGAGGATGTCGGATGGTTTTGATGCTTCCCACAAATGCATGAATCTGCCTGCACTCCTTTACCTCACCCCCTTTTTTCTGTTCTGCATTAAAAAACTACTTGGTGCATGATGTCATCAGCTGCTTTTTATATTAACATCAAACCTTTATTTTGCAACGTAGTTTTAAAAAGCTGACAACTAAAATGTACAATAGCCTTGTATGAATGTTGTGGAGTTCTGTCAATAAAGTATTCTATAAATAGTTCACCGTTCCCCTCTTTCCTTTGACTAATAGTACGGCCTGACATAACTAAATTAAAATCTTTCTATTTTTAATGTCCTGCATGATAGGTGCTGCATACAAGAATTGGATTGCTGTTCCCATTTTTCCCCTCTGAGAATGCAAACCAGCACCACACCTCGCATGCTTTTTGACATGTTTAGAATAAATGAACATAATTCAGAGGATGTAGCAGCAATGAGAAGTCAAATTCAAATCATGGTTTATATGTATATAAAAGTTTATCTCCAAATTCATGTTGATGTAAGTAGTGCAGCATTAGGTCAAATCCGAGTCCCTTCAGTTGACAAACAGTTTATAAATTGATGCATTTATTATGTCAAATGTCAACCACACATTACAATGATTCAGACCCAAAAATAAATAGCACAAATTTACATTTACATGCAAGAGTAATACTATAATCATATCAAAGGTCCATCATTTTTTTTTTTTTTTACTTTGAACTGTGAAACCATGTTCAAGCAAACAAAACACCAGTCACTATCAATATTTACAGAAAGCATTTACAGCTCTGCTGTGGCATTTCTCATCTCAATCCAGTTGCATTGTATTCCAAACTTCTGTGTTGCAGAAAAAGCAGAATTTGTGTATTTGTAAGGCGGCATCAGCTTTTGGAGTCTTGTGAGTTCTCCTTCCAGACAAATCAACAAGAGCGTGGAGAAGGAGCGAAGAAGTAAAGAGCCAAAAGAATGAGGTAAACCACCACTAGAGCAGTGCCTGCAAACAAAACAAATTGTTACATATGGTAATATATGGACTTCTATTTATATAGATATTTTGAAAGTGGTAATGATCTACAAACGCACCCTGAAAATAGTCACATTTTCCATCCATGAAGATGTAGTTGACCAGAATGACACTGAAGATGCTGGCCCAGAGATGGATGTCACTGAACACAAGCACGAATCCAACATCCTGAAAAATAGAAGTTTGCAAAGAGTCATAAAGTAAAATAATATCATGAGAAAAGAGGCCGGAGAAAAAAAATTGACAAAAACTGACCAAATTTGTTTTTTACTTACATAGAATGCATTGAAGAGGATGAGCAGTGGAATCTGAATCATACAGACCTGCACAGCAATACAACTGCCCACTTCAAGGCTGTGACCAGCAACAAATCATACAAGTTGAAATGTCAGTAATCCTCTTTGCAAAAGCCGTTTATATTTTTTATCAATTTATATTCAAACACTTAATGGATCCAAAGGTTCAAATACTACATGAAAATGATTAAATGCTGTTTACACATGAATTATTGCATTCCTGGCAAATCAAGGCTATTAAGTGTCAAACTCAGCTGGTTTATCAGTGACTTAAAATCATGCTTGTACCTCAGGCTGATGTTGTTCTGCAGCGCAAACTGGATCCCATTGACAATCTCCGGAAGCTCAGGCACCATAGCCAATACTGTGACGCCAATGAAGTACTGTAAGAGAACAATCAGTTTAAAAAAAATAATTTCAATTTAAAGTGATCTAAATCTGAGAGGCATTTTGCTTTTTGATCTAAAACTAAATTATTGCGACTACCGTGGAAATGGTAGAGTGGGTCAGCATTGGCTCGATGTTCTCAGTACTGAGGTCAGCGCAGCAGGCCATCAGCACCGTGGCAACAATCAGCACGCCAAGAGCCCTCCACCGGGACCAGTGGACCACATGGTGACCTGGCGGTGACAAACAAACTGACCGACAGGCTCAAATTTGAACATTTATGGCTTACCTCGCTGCCCCTTTCACATACTCTACGTCAGAGCTAAAATCCAAATGCTTCAGCGATGTTCTGCATTTAAGTTCTTCATGCTTTAGAGTGCTGGCATGCACAGGAACAACTTTACCTCAGTGTGAGAGTCACATGCACAAACAGGTTAATAAGGCAGGGAACAGGCAGTCAGTGCATCACATTGTGTTCTATTCCTTCACCATGCAAAGATTAATAAAACACTACATGCAAACCCCCACACACACCCACACACACACCTGTTGGAGTGTGGCTTGTAGCAATAATGCTGGCGTTAATAGACTTGGGCGTGGGTAGATGGCCAGAGGTGATCTCACCAGTGTGGTGGGACTTGCTGGGACCCGCTCTTGCGTACTGACCATGTGCGTGGCCTCCTTGGCCATCGCTGATATGGATATCATAGATGTGGGAGTGGGTCTTCAGTGTGAAGATGAGGCCTATCAGGTAGGCAGCAGGCAGCAGCACAGAGATGGTGTACACCAGGGCCCTGGAATCACATTAGTCAGAACACCATTTACCGATGACCTGATTACTTTGGAAAAGTGTTGCAAAATAAAAAATTTTAAAAAGATGCATGTCGGACTTACTCAATGTGTGACAGAATCAAATGTGGGTCAGAGTGACTCTGTTGAGAGCAATGAATGGAGGGTGAAAATTAAAAATCATACAAGCAGATTTAAATGAGACCAGAGACCACAGCAAAAAAACACGCAGCTTTACGATATCATCATGGTGGGAGCATCTGAAATCCATTAATACAAACAACAAAGCCATGAAACACCCTTTTGTGCCCACTGCTACAAGCTGGAAATCATATGCAAATGGAAGAAGCTGCCCACCGTGTCATAGTGACAATCGCTGCAGATTGTGGTGCTGGTATTGCCCGGCATACTGGAGCAGCTCTCACACACCAGAGTACCGAAAGTCTTTGAGAAGAGAGTGGGCGCAAACACACCTGGGGACAAAATTATAGCATGAGGGGTAATTTTAAAGCTTCATGAATCTATCAGTAGAGGTGAAAGGGATGCAATACACACCTCCTATTGATATGAAGAGCAGAGCTGAGCTCACTCCAGCTGAACGGCTGTTAAATCGCTGCTCTCTGTGTTTAATGCCCCCGATGATCATACAGATGCCCTGTGCACAGAAGTAGCAGCGTTAATGTTGGCATTTCAGAACTTTTGAACCGAAGCCTCCACACAGAAAAGGTCACGATGCTTCACGTGAAGCGGCGTGTTCAGCCGTGCCTCTCACTCACAGGTATAAACAGTATACAGCCCAGCAAGGTCCCAGTGAGGGCCGCTTTGACGATTTCTTCGTAACATTTGGTGCCGGCGTTGTATCCCTGCAGCAGTGCTGTGATGTAGAATGTCATCTCTGTGATGGAGCCAAAAGTTGCATTAACCACCGCTCCCACTGCAAAGTTACTCTGTGCAGAAATGCTGTGGGAACACACATAGTTACTGATGAGACAAACAGTTTCATCGGTTCAAAATACAGTCCTTTTCATATCAATACGGTTAAGCGGGAATTCTGATTTTATTCATATACCGGACAAGAACACAAATGCAAATAAAACATACCTGGCTATACCCATGCCGATATAGTAGGATAGAGGAATGATGGAGGTGATGGCCATGGCAAACTTGGTCTCTGCACTGAAGAACTGGTCTGCAGGGTCAGAATAGCCGATAACCAGAGTGACTAATACTAAAGGAAGCAGGTCTGCAGGGAACATAGGTTTAAGGAGAACAGACTGATGAGCACTGGACTGCAGGTAACTGCAGAAGCTTTAGGTGGTTGCTCAAAATGTGGTAGAGGGCTACCTTTACTAACTGGAAATGATGCATTTACATGCATGCGTGTTTTACATTTTTTGATTGACGCATTGGTGCAAATGTTAAATACAAGCTCAGTTACTAGAGCTTCGTATTTTTCATAACTTCCATCAATTTCCAATGTCCTAAAAAAGGATACTGAGAGCAAAAATGTTGATTCCTTGGACAGTGTATTTGTAGTAATACACATTGAAAGCTTGGTAGCAGCACAATATGACTCTGGTCTCACAGCAAGCACGTGTCTGCAAAAAAGAACAAAACACTCACCATCAAGTAACAAACTGATTAGCGTCCATAAACGGGATAATTTATACAAATTCAGAAATATTTCACCATTTAGTACTGGTGCCATCTAGCCATGCAAATAGTTATGTTGTAGAGAGGTTTTGAGATCTCCTTTAGCCTGGTCAAGTTCATTTTTGTCTCCTGGTTACTCATTGTTTTCATAAGGAATTATTTTCCCAAATTATGTCCTAAGCTTTAATTGGGACAAATTAAAGCTGTCTACAGTATTGGAGCCAGATATATCAAAACTTTTTACAAATAAAAACTGTTTTGGGTTTTGGCTTCACGGAACCTTTAAGAAAAAGAAGACTGACTAATCAGAATGACCTATATACACAGTGCAGCAGTCACAGCCATTAGTCACAAGAACAAGCGGAGCACTTCAGATAAATGCTACCATAACGAATAAGCCGGCTAAGAAAAGTATGTAGTGTAACATGTGTGGCTGCCGTTTTCGACAAGCATTCCTTCCTTTCCAGTGAGGGGAAAGAAAGGGGCGGAAAATGCTTGTGCTCCTTATTTCAGAAAACATCCCAGTACCTTTTCCACGTTGTGTATCTTGACGTCCTCCGGTGCCATGAGCAGGACGATGCTCAGCGTCCGAGCGTTCATCTTGGATACGGGGATGGTGAAGACCAGCATCCAGGAAATCACACAGGCCAGGGAGTGGACCAAAACCAGGATCGGGTAGCCCAGTATCAGCCAAAGATACGTGCTGAGGCGACACTGTAGAGATGGAACAATGGAAGCAGATAAAATCGTTCAAAAATTAATACTGATGACCAAACTTTTACATTGCAGCAAGCGATTAACAGATTCTCACCCAGGACAGTGTAGACATGCTGGCTGGTAGCTCTGGGACAGGGAGATCTACCGCGATGGGGGAAGACACCAGAAGGGGCGAGGAGTCCTTATCCCTGACTAGATCCTTACCGTCCTCAGTGTCCCTCTCTTCAGGTATTACCTCGATCTTCGGGGGCTTCCCAACAGATCTCTTCATTACATCACTAGCCTGAAAAAAAAGCCAGATACGACAATATAATGGAGGTAAATTTGACTATTGGTACCATCTGAAGATTCATTTTGGAATCGCAAGGCACACAATGCTAATTGGAGGCTACTTCATATAATTATTTTACCTTCTCTACTGACTTTCCAAATGGCCAAATGAAGTACCATCCCAACTTTAAACAAAGTTTGCCTTAAAAAAAAAAAACAGAAAACAGACATGAAATTCTACATTTCAGAAGGGAGACTATAACCGTGTTTATGGTATGGAATACAAACCATAAGAGGCACCGATGATTGTTAGAAACATCACAGCACTAATGAGGAAGTAAAATAAAGCGATCCACCATCCAAATAAAATCACATAAATTATGTTTCCAAGGGTTAACACAGAGCCTGAAAGAAAAAAAAGAGATCACAAAAAATGGGTTATTGTTTTTCCAGAACCTGCAGGAGGCTCTTACTGTCAAACTGTCGACTTAAAGAGAAAACAACCTTCTTGAGGCTTAACAATGCTCAGATCAGAGTAGAGCTCTTTGATGACGTCTGATTGGTCTTCAATGGGCCTTTCTGTCACATTGCCTTTCCATTTTCTGAAGCCAAACTGAAACAAAAAAAATATATATATACATTTCTGGATTAACATCATGTTCAACAATGAAAACAAGACAACGTGCTGAATAGAGTCATCACAGTATCTTAGCATTGGTAGAGCAGCATAGAGAAAGTGTCATGCTGCCTGTAAACCAATTAAATGTTAATCAACACAGCCAAGTTGAATCAAGATTGACAAGAAGTGAAAATTAGTTTTCTTTGTTCATTGCTTCATGAGCATCACCTGTTTTTTCTTCTACTCACAGTCATTACTTTCTAGCACCAAGTATTTTTCCATGATAAAATGAGTGTTTGTGGTCAATTTATCCACTCAGTCGCTCTCTGGACTTAAGAACCAACACCTTTTTCATGAGTTTTTTTCCCCCCTTTTGCATTCATTGTTTAGCATTTGATATACACATTTTTCTTCAAACCATTGAATAAAAAAAAAAGATCTTCACTCCTCAACATCAGTTCCTGAAAAAAATTAATTTAATTCCCTGCATTTCTATATCACTTAAACTCTTAAAGTCCAGAAACAGCAATCTATTCTAGTCTAATTCAAGAACAGTGTATAATTGTGTGGATCAGGACAGTAAATTACCAGAAGGATGTATTTTTCAGATTTGGAATTATAATGATAAAAACATTACATATAGTAAATACTAGGTTGCAGCCCATTAGACCATCTTCAAGGTTAAACGATTACAAAACTATTTATCAAAATGAAAAATCCCTACAACTCATCACAATAGGATTTGGACAATTAAACCCGGCTAAACAATGTTAAACCAGACGGCTGCTATTCTCAACACTCACAAGGCCTTCTTCAAAGTCTAAGCATCACTGTAACCATAGTAACTCATAACTGCTGCCTGCGTTGTCACTGCGTGAGAGGAGACGCGCTGTGCTGCTCTGTCTTGTCTGTCCATGCAGTCATTGTCCTCTTTTCACACCGTGACATTATCAGTCATGACTCTGAGACGGCGTGAGAAAGCCGGGTGAGAGCGTGTGAAAGGTGTCGATTGTAGTCCGTGCGCGAGACATGGCGGCACTGATCTGACTTTAAAGGAAGGTCTGTCCTCCTGTCCCTGTCATCTAGAGCAGTGATTCTCAACGTGGGGTCCATGAACCCTCAGAAGTCCTTGGGGTCATTTCAGGGGGTCCCCAGAAGAAAGGGCAATTTATTTTAATTATACATTACTATTCAAAAGTTTGGGGTCACCCAGACAGTTTAGCCTTTTCCATGAAAAGTCACACTTTTATTTACCACCATAAGTTGTAAAATGAATATAAAGTTTTATTACATTAAGCTTCTGATACAATGAGCAAACACATTGTACCATTAGAAGTGATAGCAACTATCACTCCAACTGGAGTGATAGTTGCTGGAAATGGGCCTCTATACATCTATGTAGATATTACACAAAAAAAACAGATATTTGCAGTTAGAATAGTCATTTACCACATTAGCAATGTATAGAGTGCATTTCTGATTAGTTTAAAGTTATATTCATTGAAAACAAAAATGTTCCTTTGTGACCCCAAACTTTTAAATGGTAGTGCAAGTCTGTCCAAAAGTAACAGTGACATTTTTGTCTTTTCATACACTTTCTTTAATATCCAAAAGCAAAAACCTTATTGGATGGGGGCCATCAGTTTAGAGGTCCTTGACATGAGAAAGATTGAGAACCACTGATCTAGAGGATGATGCATCCCATCATCTTCACAGTTGACAGGTGTAGACCAGCATTGAGTGTCTCAATGAGCAGCATAGGACTAGTCCTCAAGAATACTGGCAAGCACCGCTTCCGGGGGCCCAGCAACTAGCCTGCTGCCAACGGGTCCTGCACTACTTTATTCTACAAACCTGTCAAACATACTAGGATTTTCCAACAATAAAATCCAGCTTGTTTCTAAATTCTTTATTGACTAAATTTGAAAGAAAATACAGATATTCCACAGATATTGATCATGTGTAGGGGCTGGTTGACCTACTGACCCTGTAGTTGTTGGCCTCCCTGTTGGCCTCCACCTCGTTCTCGGCTCTGATCGTGGTCCTAGAGGTGCCTTCGTGCCAGCCCTCTTCTCCGAACCGTGACGGGGTGGACCGTGCCGAGGTCCCTTGCGCTCCTGTGGCGGACAACAACAGTTATGAAAAGCATTCCCTCTGCCATCATGTGGATTCATCCATACCGTTGCGTCCACGGGACGCTTGGCCGCGTGGGGCCTCGCTCACCTCGGTGGACGGTGAGGAAACATTTGGGCGTGTAGTGGCAGAAGTGGTGGGACGAGGCCGCCTCCGGGGACGGCGTCTCTGCCGCCGCGGCGCCGAGCTCCGGATGCTGCGTGGCGACGCTGGGGATGAACCGTGGGAAGCGGGCATGGCCGTCAGATTCCACGTCTGGAAGGAGAAACCGTCACAGAGATGTTATGGAGTCAGAGGGTACATCAAAGCGAGATTTTGGATATGACAGAAGGGCAAAATTAATGCTCACAACGGTAAAGAATCAAGCCGAGGGCCAACGCCCTTCAGTAGCCCCACAGCAACGTGTGTGTGACTAACAAAAACCTCCTGAGAGTCATGCAGAGTGGCCCTTCTCCCCCACTCTGTCAACCGCTGCCTGCCAAGACTGATCACATTATCAATGCATTGCTACAGAGATAATGCTTTGATATTAAAAATAGAAGCAGCCACATTATAAGCAGTTGGACAATTTAAACAAAAGAGACAGCAGAGTACAGATTGAACGACAGGTAGATTTAAGGGCAGACTAATACCAATTTGCGCAATTAAAAGATGCTCCTTGATGCCTCCTGTCAACATTTTTCCTTTAAGTACCTTGGTAGTGAACTTACACATTTCCAAAATCCTGCAGACCCTTTACAATTATGTGACATCCCCTTTAAACTGACAATGCATTGTGGAGAGGACAGTTGGCTGAGGAATAAAGATCAAGATCAAAGTGTGGCTTCTCATATTGTTGTTGATGTCTGATGAATCGGTTTTATCTTTACTGAACATTCCTCCTGACACCATTAAACCACAATATCACTGCAGAGTTGTGATCATCCATTCCAGATAGAAGTTACCTGAACATGTGACGTTAAGAGGTTTAGAAACCTTTACCAACCATTAGTAAAACGTAATATTGAAGACTTCTTTTGAGCTCGAATGTCAAACAGAACAGCTGTAAAAATATTCGTTTTAAACCTTTAGGCGAAAAAGTTTATTAGCAATCTTGTGGCGAGGCTTCGCTCCACAGGTGATTCTGATGACCATGTTTAGAAAGAATTCAGGTCGAAAACACGCAAACTTTAAGAGTCTAATCCGAAGAGGAAAACGCAGGATGAAGGTCACGGAAAAAAAACAACAAGTTTGGGCTCACCTGTGGAATCAGAGGCGGATCTTCTCCGCACGCCATGCGGGTCACCTGTCACCAGTGGGGACTTTTTGTGGGACATTTTTTTTATTTGTGCCTGTTTATTGGCCGTGTCCCTCCTGGACTGAGAATAGGAATAAAACGAGCGCGTGCTGGGTCCCCTTTTTATATAGTCTGCTGAGAGGGGAGGGGGGGAAGGGGCGGGGCTAGTGATGGAGTAGGAGGGAGGATGGAAGATGTCAACACTTCAATCATTTCAGTCTCGTCACTCATCTTATAAATATATATTAAAAAATAAAATATTATATTTCAATAATATATTAGTAACTTTTATAATGATTTCAAACCTGTGTGGTTTTCAGCGCCCTCTAGTGGAGGAATATGACGCTGCAGACACATGCATCAGGTGCACAGATAATGAAGTAAAACGCATTTTATTTTAAGTACTTTTACACAAGTAATATGCTTGAACTGCAATTTTGAGGTATTTGTATTTTACGTGAGTGTTTTCATTTTATGCAATTTGCAGTTCCACTTAACTACTTTTCAAAAGAAGATAGAAAAAATAATAAATAAAAATAGAAGAAAAAGAAAAATACTCTTTTCTCCACTACAATTATTTAACAGCTTTAGTTCCTTTGCAGATTTAGATTATTAATACAAAACCTGCAACATTAAAGTGATGAACACATAACACGATTTTAAATTGTGCCATTCTGCACAATGAGTACTTTTACTTGTAACACTTTTGAATGCAGGATATATAGTAGTATTTTTTAGGTATTTTTACGCTGCGATATTGCTACTTTAACTTAAGTCAAATATCTGAATACATACTGTGTAAATCATTCTTATATTAATTATTTTGACAAAAAAAAATCAAGGATATTATAGGATATGATAGAATTGTATTAAGAAAGTCAAATTAAAATCAAATTCAACAAACTGTCAATTTAGGCATTTGACTGGAAAAAAAAAAAATCCCATTCATAAATCCAAATTCTCATTTTTGGTTTTCGTGGTTGAATTCAGAAAATATTTTGAGTCTATCCAACATATACTCAAATAAGAAATGTGCACAAAAAATTGTATACTCCGATAATTAAAAATGTGTTGTGATCGATACTTTCTATTAATAAAAAGATGGAGGAAAAAATGCGAACGTATTGGATTACATTTATTTACATATAAAAACAAAAAAAGGTACAGCTGCACAACAAAAGTGACAGTAAAAGTCTTTTTCTTATACACAGTTCGGAGACTACACAGATAAAGCAACACACAACGACCTGCTGTGGAATATTTTGACAGCTTATAAAAACAGAATGTCTCACTTTTCAGGACATGAAAATGTAATAATTTCCAAAGAATTCTTCATTTAATCACTTGACTATCTTTGAACATCGGCTTATCGGGGGAGATGTGGCTTAATTTCTGATGCCAAACTAACTATATCGTTGAATTCAGAGCAGTTTGGTAGAGCCAGTTCTGTTCCTATTAACATAAATAATTATCTCTTATATAGATTACATGAATAACTGGATTTACATTAAAAACTAGTCTGCAGTGGCTAAAAAAGCGAACTGTCACAGTCTTTAGCATCATGTATCCACAGTAAGAGATAAATGATATACAGGGGGAGATTTTGGTTACAGCACATGTACAGTGACAGCTTTTAATAGCACAGTTGACCCTTCCCTTTTTTTTTATCTCAGCAGAGTAATCAAGTGATTTGATATATAAATCTGTACAAATAATACCCTTATTGAGAAATCTATGAACAGCATATATACAGTACACACACATAGAAAGAGACTTAAAAATGGGGGTAAAAGGGAGTGAAAAGAGACTTTTAAGGCCACTGTAGTGTATGATATACATGATACAAAAATTTCAACTGGAACAAAGAAAACAAGAAGCCCAGTTTAGATTGAATATGAACAACAGAATAAAAAAAAGTAGAAATACTGCTGTAAAAAAATAACCCTTTTAAAAAAGTGTACCTTGAAACATTGCTTGGAAATATACAAGGAGGTGTATAGATTTTTTTCTTCAGGTAAAAAAATATCAGGCAACAGAGTGAATGCAAGTAATTAGTATGTATTACAGTTTGGGATTTTTAGTAAAGCTATCTATTTGACAAAATCATATCAATATTACTTTGCTAATGACCACAAGGAGGAAAGTAAGGACAAAGTAATAGTTTGGGTTATTGGTTTGAAATTGAAGTAACATGTCACATGTTTTGTACTAAAATATTTTCTTTTTTTTGTCCAGGCCTCAATTTAAGTCTCATCATATTTTACACATTCTAAAAGAAACCTCTGGAAATCCTTCCAGACCAGTATGAGACGCCTGCTGTAACATTAGTATTAATAGAACAACAGAGATAATGGTTAGTACATAAACACAAGTAGTTATTGGCTAAATAGTGGTGGGAAGACAGCATCGGAGCCTTAAAGACATTACAGTATAATACAAAAGAGAAGACCTGGGACAAACAGTTTGTTTGTTTTTTTGCAAATTGCCCTTAGCATATTTGAACCTGTGGTTCACCACATGATTCATGTTTTACTGCACTGGGACAGTTAAAATAATTAGGGTACAAGCGGTCAATCAAAGGTTCAACTGACTTAAAAAAAAAATAGTAGCAATGTAGTACTTAAACCTTAGAATCTAGTGTCCTTTCTCATAATCCCCCAAATTAACTGGACCAACAGAAGATTAAGACATTTCGGACTGACGACTTGACTTTTCACGCTGTCACAAACAGGGCTGAGCTCATAGGTTTCAGAATAAAGATACTTATATTGTTTCAAGCCATGTACAGTTTAGCTGCCTCATTTGTCTTGTTATTCATGGAGTTGCCAATGAAATTGTATTGGACACAAATAATGTATAAAAAATATTTTTTTTTCATTAACTTATTCACAACATATTTTTTCTCTTTATCCCTTTCCTTTTTCTAAAAAAAACAAAAAAAAAAGACTAGCTTAGTTCCACGTTGACCTCTGGGAATTAGGTGCACTTTTAGTAAGAATTTGAAAGTTTCCAGCACTTTTTGTCTATCTTACTGTCTATGTACCGCCAGAGTAGAACACATCTATGCTCTTAGAAGTCAGAGTCGGCATCCATGAGCTCTGCCTCCATCAGATTAGTCCGGGAGTGGATGGGTCCGTAGCCGGCCCTCCGGCCTGCAGGTACGCGAGCCACGTGGGCCAACCTCTCCGACAGCCCGTCGCCGAGGCCCACCTCCCCGGGGTAGCGTGAGGATCCGCTGGGCTGGCGTCCGTAGGCTGAGGGAAGGCCGCGCGGCGCCAGGCCCAGGTCCTCCGGCCGGTCCCTGCAGGTCAGGGGGTCGGACAGCAGGCTGCGGTCGTAACGGTTCCGACTGCTCCGGTAGGGCGGGTAGGGACACCGCTCCTCACAGGGCAGGGGCTGCGTGGGCTGAAAGTCTTGGTAGGACCCCGGCAGGACTTCCTCCTCCATTTTCTGCTGCTGCCGCTGCTGTTCCCGCAGGTTGGCGACCAGGCTGGGGTGGCAGGGCAGCTTGGGCAGCCGCGGCACCGAGCTGCGGCCGAACTCGCGCTGGCGGTAAGCCTGGTGGTCCACCACGTCCTCGGCCGGACGGACCTCCTTCTTCCTCTTCTTCTTCTTCTTTTTCCTTTTCATCATCTCCGGGGAAATCTCGGCCTCCACCATCCATAGCCTGTTCCTCTCGTCTGGGGGCGGCACTGACAGAGGAGACAGCATAGTGTTCAGACTTCTTTTGCATATTTAAGTCTCCTGTTGTGTTATGGGCAAAAGTGACTCATTTTAAAGTTTGACGATCTAGGAAATGGAGCGAAAAGTGTTTTTTTCAGAGTCAAAGTCTCGGCCTCTCACCTGGCGTCCCTGTAGGAGTAACAGAGATGTCCTGAGGCAGGATGGCACCTCGCCGGGCCACCATCTTCGTCACGTGCTGCGCCCAAGCCGACGACATGTCATTGGACGGCTCGTTTATCTCAAAATTGATTCCAGCTATGAATGAGAAGAAAGGAACCACACGCTGTTGACTTAGGGACAACAAAGGGTAACTTTAAAATCCAGCACATGCTTAATGCTCCCCGCAGCGCCTCAATAGCTCTGAACGGCTCCAAGCTAAACAAGCATGGCGGCCACAGCAGCCTCACAGCTTACACCAGCGGGAATAACGTGTCACACAGTTCTTAGCTACAGACACAACAGTCGTCCTGCTCCACGTAAGCTGCTTTACCACAAAAAAGATAATGGAAAATCTGGTCAGCTCAAAGTTGAACAAAGCGGATCAAAAAAAGGAATAAATCTTTACTTCACATGGCGCCATTTAAAAAAATTATATATATATATATATATTACTGAACACAACTAAGCACAGTTCACCCGTATTACAAAACTAATTTGAGTCATTGTGTTGATCTTGGTGGTAGAAATCACAGTGGTAATATCTCAAAATCTGGATAAATAAAAACCAGAACTACTAGCTGCATGGCCAAGAAACCACTGTGGGTTAGAGAAAAAATGTTTTTATGTGGGTGTCACATCAGGGTAAAAGTGGAAATATCCTACAAATAAAACAACTCATGTTCCATAATTGTCACATGAGCCATGATCCTCACTAGGGTTGGGCCTTTTGGACTAAAAAAAATATATCTCCATTTAATAAAAATGAAAAATTAAAAGATTTAAAGCTCAACGACCTAAAATGACTTTATACAATTATTTCTTTTAATTAACACATTATAAATAAATGGTTACATAAGTAGTTTAGGCCTATGAGAACAAGTCAGTTGCTTAAGAATAAAAAAAACTAAAACTAAAACATCACCACTTATATAATTATATTTAGATTTAAATAAAGTTCAAAATCACATTAAAAACATAAAGTCTTATAGGCCATCTATAACAAAATATATATGTTTTTTTCTAACAAATGTGTATTTTGGTTTCTAGATGTACTGGTACTAAATATTTGAATGACTTGGAGATGCTAAAAATTACATTCTATCTCTAATTTTCATTCATTTATATTTGCAATTTTTGTTGCTTAGTTGTTGTGATGTCATTAAATTGTTATTTTTAAATGTGTTGCATGTCTCAATAATGCAATTTTGTGTTTCAGCTGTATTGGGAATGTAAAAAATAAAAGAATTTTTATAAAATGTAAAGCGAAGAAGGAAAAAAAACAGCCCTAATACTGCCTATTAATAATCAAATTGGAGTTTTGCAGTTTCAATTATTTACCACAAGGTGGAACTGTGCTTACATCACAGTTATATTTTGCAGTTATAGTTTATATTGTTGTAGTTTTATATTTTGAAGCACTCACCCACGGGCCCATCATGAGACACGGTGTGCATGCTGAACGACAGCTCCTTCTCCGGGTCCTTGTGGAGCTCCTTCCTCATCGCAAATGCCTTGGCAATCATCTTGCTCTTCTTGATCCTCTTGGGTTCATTGTCACTGCGCCCAATGATCCTGATACAGGAACATGAGGACAGTCATTATGCCCGGTGAGAGAATGGGACACAATGCCCATCGAAGCGATCGAGTGATAGTATGTGAAGGGCAGAAACCTCTACTGCACAGAAAGATTTGTGATTTCATAAATTTCAAATTCTAAAATAAGAGAGAGAAGCTTTTCAACTTCATTTCATTGTTTGCTCACTTGCACCAGGTGCGTTTCCAGATGAGGATGGTGGCTTTGGTCCAGACCCACGTGCTCATTGCGATCCCCGTCCCGAACATGGAGAACAGGTTGATTTTCTCCACCATCAGACTGGGCCGGTTCTTAATGGTGCATTCTGGGATCGGCTTGTTGGTCTGAGAGGCGATTGTCACATTCGCTTCACACCTGTCGAAGATATCAAACATTTATTTCATGACCATTCCACGTGTGACCCCCCCCCCCCAACACACACACACACACGCACAGACACACACACCTCCTTGGCTTATGACTGAGGTACATTCAACTGCTTGATCTGGTAAATAAGCCTGCCTTATACTTGTCGGGAAGGGGGAGAGCGGTTTACATTTTTGAGGCTAAATTAATTCCGATCCAGCCAGTGTCAACACTGTGGGGAAATAGGGCTGCATTCACGGCCGTAAGCTGAGCGGTCGAGCAGCGGTTTGGAGCCTCGACAGCATCAGTTTGAGGATTTCTGTGTGTGCTTTCGACCCAAAAGCTGAAACTCGAAGAGGTGGCTCTGACAGAAGCTATGAATGAGGTAGGTCTGAAGCAGGCAGGTGTACTGCAAACTGAAGGGATTTCAGACAATGAAATAATGATTAAAAATAATTTTTAAAAAAGCCTTACAGCACATATTCTCTGAAGCTCCTCTCCCATTCAGCCTGGTTGAAGAAGTCATAGAAGTGGCAACCGAAGGTGATGAAAACAAAGCCAAAAGCCAGGAATCCGAATATGCCTGACAAGGAGGAACACAAGCAAAAAATGAGATACAGATATGAGATACAACACACACCTGCGAAATATACCTAAGTGGGATGTAGGAAACATTGAAAGAGACCTGTAGATATTAGAGAATGCTGATCCTGCACATGAAGCCATTATAACGGGAATTCCCCATGAGCCAGCACATCAAACCTGTTTACATTCTGTGTCCAGTGGTCTCAATGACATGCCAATAGAGACTCTGTAAACACTTATTTTGACTCAAAATAAGAGAGCGAAAAGGGGTTTTTACCCTCAGCTTTTTTTTTTTGTTTTTTTCCCAGGTCGCCACCACCACCGCTGTGTTGTGAAACCGTAATGGACAACAGATGACAGCACGTACCGAGTCTGAGCATTGTTTCGTTGATTTTGCTGGCCGCCTTCTCACTCAGCAGTCCTGGGTGGTTACTCTTGATGGAAAACAGCGTCATGACCCCTGAAAGGAGAAACGCAGCCAATTAGAGGAGCAACTTCAAAGCTCGAAACCATTTGGATGTGAGGGCTTCGCAAAAGGGGGGGAAGGGAGGGGGGGGGGACTCTGCTATTTGACTTCTGAGTGTCAAACACAACCAAACTATGCCGCTATGGATGTGTCACCGCTCGTTAAGCCGCTCACCCCGAATGAGAAAGTAGCCGCCGACGACAAGCACCACTCCGATGGGCGCCAGCACGAACCCGGCGCGGTATTTGTAGTTTTTGTAGCCCACAAAACAGATCCCACTCACTGAGTCTCCGTCCACCTGTGGAGCCCCATGCATCACACACACACACACACGACAAAAGAGCGATATTATAACGATATAAAAAGAAAAGGTCACAGACGTGCCGATGGTTCCCTACACACCTCAGCGATGGCCAGGATGGCCACGGTGAGGACGAAGGGGATGGACCAGGTGACCATGTGGAAGTAGGAGGTGCGACCAGACAGCGGCTGCTGGGTGGTGCCCAGGGCTTTGAAGGACGTGTGCCAGGCGTAGGTGAGCATGACGAACCAAATGACGCCGGACATCAGGGAGTAGTAGACGATGATGAAGATGGTGACGCAGGACAGCGTCTCAGATGACCTGTGGAGGACAATGAGGCGTAAAGGACCTTTCATGTCTTCCAATGCTTCCTTTGGGTCGCACATTCAGCGCCATTTGATCTCCGGTTGAGTAAATGACTATTCTAGCAGCAAATCTGTTTTTTGGTGCAATGTCTACATAGATGTATAGAGGCCCATTTCCAGCAACTATCAGTCCAGTGTTCTAATGGTGCAATGTGTTTGCTCATTGCATCAGAAGGTTAATGTAGTAAAATTTTCTATTCATTTTACAAATTATGGTGGTAAATAAAAGTGACTTTTCATGGAAAACACTAAATTGTCTGGGTGACCCCAAACTTTTGAACAGTAGAGTATAATTAAAATAAATTATTACTATTGTTAAAAAAGGGAACCAAGGAGTTACCCTGTTTCAATAGGTTAAAAGTGGACTGGGAAAGAACAATAGTTTTTTTTACCCATTATAAATATAATTTACTTTACATAATATAATTTACAAAACAGGAGAGAATTTCTACAAAATGCTGTCTCACTTATTTCATATTCAGTCTATTGTTGCATTGCAATTTAAAACATTTACATTTTTAAACAGTTATCTTTTCCATTACAAGCCAATTACAAATCAAAACTGTCAATATTTTATCCCTTGAGCCCTGATAGATGTACAGCGATTTCACATTATGATGAAGAAATAGGAACTGGTCCGATTTTTGTCACTTTGTGCTACGTCTGTCAAGGAATATTCAAAATTTGAATATAGACTACCTTCAAATAAGTTAAAAACCATTCAATTCAAAGGTGAAAATTAATATAATTGACTGTGGAAAAACATGATTTACAGAAAGATGGTAGAAAGAGCAGAGCCCAACTCAACCACAGCAGAGAAAGAGAGTTTTAACCCCCCCAAAAAATCTAAAAAAGCCATGTCTGGAAATACTTTGGATTTTGGTCAGTACAAGGTAAAATTGTGGAGCCAAGAGATAAAGTGGTATGCGAGCTATGCAACATGGAGTTAGCATACCATTCAACCACAAGCAAAATGAAGTCACATCTCCAAAATGTGCACCCAAATGAGCATGGCATAATGTGAGGAAGTACAGCTAAACAGCCACGTCTTGACACTTCTTTTGCACCGCCAGCCACAAGCTTTTTGTCTGCAACACGGCAAGAGGCCATCACGCAGAAATTAGTTTCGTTACTTTGTGTGAATGCACAACCGGATGTTTGAATAGGTCAAATTTTTGAGGGAATATTCAAAAGTAATTTTTGAGCAATTTTTACAGCATTAAATTTGGAAATTTGCACAGTATTCGCTGACAAAGGGAAGAGTTACTTTATAAACTGCTAAATACACCACTTAGTACTTCACTAAGTGAAATTTGACTATTTATTAATGTATTCACCGGGATTTATTTAGCCTCTTAATTCGCTATTTCCTCCAACTGATAGGCTATATAGTGTGAAAGAGCATCTTTTTTTTTCTTGAGTCCAAAATGGCTTTTAACCCCTCATCATCAATTGGTCCCATTACTTAATTTTTAAGGGTTTATGTGTTATTCAAATACTACAAATTAAAAGCAAGATAGCAAAAACTTTGTTAATGAAGTAAATAAAGGATTTATAGTGAAGTTGTAATAATATGTTATTATAATATGTTGTAGTAATATTACTCCATGTTAATACTTAACAGTAATTTTATAGGGGTTTACACCAAGCTTTTGATTAATGCATTCACTTTTGGGGCATTTTAATCCTTTAAATTACTGTGACTGAGATTTATTTTGCCTCTCATTTCTTTACTTCCTTTAGGATATATAATGTGAATGAGTGAATTTTTTTTCCTTGAATCCAAAATTACTACTTTGTACAGTCATCCAGGAGAATTGGACCATTCATCAGGCCAGCCAGTTTGACACCCCTGGTCTAAAGGCACACATAAAGGAAAAAGGAAATTTGCACAGTATTTGCTAACAAAAGGAAAGGGTTACTTTATGAACCGCTAAATACACCACTTAGTACTTCACTGGGTGGTAACAAAACCACTTCGACGAGTTGAGAATGTTCACTTACGACGGCTCCCCGAGTCGCATGGTGTTGTCGCTCTTGCACACGATCTCCTTGCGCGCTCCATCCAGGAACTGGGCCAGCCAGCCGATGCTGCCCACGAAGAAACAGGCGTTGATGTAGAAGAGGATGACGGCCGGATACCGGTTGGAGTTCTTCCAGTCGGCGAGAAACGTGGCCTGGAAACCGGGGAAACGGTCAGATAAGGGAGCAGAAAAATGCGGAGAGAGAAAAACTGAATGACGGGCGTCGCTCGTATGAGTCACCAGGGTGAAGAAGGTGCAGAGGAGAGTGATGGTTCCGAAGTAGGCGATGTAGGCGTGCATGTCGTTGTGCTCCTCCTCGGTGAAGAGGGGGTTGTCGCACTGGATGCCGCAGCCCTCCACGTCCTTGTACCAACTGGACTGGATGTCGGTCTTCACCAGGGGGGCTTCGCACTGCCCCGACATGTTGAACTTCAGCTTCTGCACCTCATTCTGCACAAGGTTGATGCAAAAAAGGAAAACTTTACAGCAACTTTGACATTCTATGACTGGAAAAAAAAGGCCAAGGTGGCTGCTCTCTGGTTGAACCTGACCTCTGACCTTGTAGTGAAATGAGATGTTTTCCCTAAAGGGGCGGAGTAAGTATAACAGGAGGTTATGTAACAATAAGACATGCTGCTGCGTACCGGGCAGCCCAGAGGGAATTTGTCACACGTGAGGAAGTTGGGCCAGCCTCTCTCCTGGTCCACGATGCTGCACGGCCGACGTGTAGCCTGACACAGAGTCTGACTGGGCAGCTCCACTCGCCCGTTCTCACATTTTGGCATGTAGACGGCACAGAGTAAAGGCTGGATGACCGACCAGCAGCGAGGAGCATTCCGCAAACCTAGCAAGTAAAAAATATTACATCTTAAAATAAAAGAAAACTGTGAAATGAATCAAGAAATCAACAAGTCTGATCAGCATATGCGATGGAGGTGATAATGATGATTTGTATTATCACAGTAATCATTCGCACATTTGATTATTTGCACAAAACAGCACTGAATGGATCAAACCTCTCTCCTCCATGTCCAGCAATGCAGGTGAAAATCTCACCTATAAGACGCTGTGAAAGACCTTTGACACCTGTGGGCCAAGGACCTGCTCTGACAGTTCATTAGCGGGTGCTTATGAATGTGAAAGGCCTCTTGCAGAATATCTAAAAACCTTTTATTAGTGTGACTCATCTATTGTTTGCTGGCTAACACTTCTGGGGGATTCCCTTTGTTGCCTTTAATGGCTTTTAACCCTTCATTTCCTGAGACTCGCCTTCCTAATTTCTATCTCCTGAGTGCTTCTCACCAGTCCCATTTTCACACCAATACACACTATTAACATATTAAAACAATTAATATAGAAATATTTCAATGACAGTGTTTAATCGACCCCACTACAAATTCAAAGCTTGAGGGACCTAATTCCTAAATAAAATATATAAAGGATTTATAATGAAATTATAGTAAAATCACTGCCTAAATATGCTATTTCCAGTTTTATGGTACAGTTTTATTATTTTCCCAGTTTTATGGAAATGTACACCAATCTACTGGTTAATGCCTTCACTTTTGGGCATTTGCCTTCTATTCCTCTACTTTCTACAACCAATAAGCTGTATAATGTGAAAGAGCATCTTTTATTTATTTATATTTTTAACCCTAGATGGCTTTTAACCCTTCATTTTCATAAGACTCCCCTTCTTATTTCTACCCCCTGAGTGCTTCTCACCAGCCCCATCATTACACACTATTATCTTATTAAAACAACTAATACAAGATATTTCAACGAGAGTTTGCTTCATTCATCAATTGGCCCTATTACATACGTATTTAAGGGTTTATTCAATTACTACAAATTAAAAGCATGAAAGCTCTAATTTATATATAAAGTAAACAAAGTGAAGTTATAGTAATATTACCCCATGTAATGTTTACAATAATTTTATAAGGCTTACACTATTTTTCATTTCATTTTATATTATCCTATTATTTACTATAACATTATTTATTTTGCCTTTGTGGTTTTTTAACCGGATTACCTGTTTTTTTTTTCTTATAAAGGCTATAAAAGTGTTTTTTTTTTTCTTACCAGACCACATGGTCAACTTCTCAAAAGCCTCTTCTTGGGTGCTGGAGTCCTCCGCCAGGACCAGAGAAGTATGTGTGTAGGGTAAAGGCGAACCCAGACATGTATTATATTTAAGCGCCTCGCAAGTCGTGGTTTTCTTGCAGTTATCCACGAATAACGTCCCGTTTGGAGACAACAGCGCGTCACAGCCGCAGAAGCAGGCGGCCAGGACGCACAGCATCCCGTACAATCCAACAATGGGGCTCCGACCCTGCAGGGAAGACATCTTGGGAAGAGAGATTCAAGTGTGCAAAAAGAGTGAGAGAAAAAAAAAAGAAGATGCCTTTTATAACATAGCACTACACTGATCCTTTTTCCCAAGAAGCCCGAAGCGGAGGAAGTTTTCTTCATCAGATTCCGAATAGGTTTCCGAACGCGGCATGCTGAAGTAAAGCTGCGGGGCGCTTCAAAGTTTCTTCGCAGTCCTCCCAAACTTTTTTTATCCCGTGCTTCTCGTCCGATCCCCGCTGGATCGTCCCGCACTCCTTCATTATCCAAAACTCCGACGGCGTCACCGGGAAAAAAAAACTGCCTTCAAACGCAGAAAGAGCGCATCAACCGCACCGAAACCATATAAAGTGTTGATTTGCGCTGTTTAGGCTCGTTGGTATGAAAAAGACATCAGGCCGAGAAGGTTACAGACCTGCCCTCCCCCCACTTCCAAAAATCTTGCCATGAAAAAGTAATAGGAGCTCCAGCTCGGATGCACCACCCACTTCTCTATGCCTCTCCCCCCTTTTTTTTCCTCTTTTTTTTTTAGCTTGCAGTAAAATAAATAAGATGATAAATGATCCTATATTTCTCCCATGAAGTGATTCTGACGTTTCTGATGAGTGCTTTCTAAAGCTTTGTTGTGTTGCTCAGTTGCAGCTCTATGTCTGGTTGTTTTTTTGTTTTTTTTGTCTCTGGTATGCACATGGTGGGGGAAAGCCAGAGCAACAAAACCTCCCCTCCCATCCCCCCTCTGCAAGTGGAAGAATGTGCCTTATGCCTGGGCCCTTCTCAGAGTTTCTCATCTTAAAGACACCCCCCCCCCCACTCACGCACACACACACCCCAAAACAACGCAGAACCCTCATCGGACAGGTTTGCCCCCGTGTGAGAAGTTTAGTCGGTTTGTGTAGAATTCAGAACACAGATGGGAGCTCCTTCAGCTTCAGATTGATGTGCAAGCGTGTCTCGTTTTAATGAAACTCCTCGATGACCCCAACTGGTGTTTGGATCCGGTTCTGGGTACCGCCGCGATAAAACAACATGAAATAGGCTACAATGACAATGCATGTGCGAAATGTGTCAAAAATCAACTATTTGAATCAGGATTCTTATGTTACAGCAGCACAAGAGAGGTAAGAACATGGATGAAGAATGATTTCAATGAAATCATTTAAAATAAAAGACGAAGATGAAAAGCTATGACATTAAACAGCAATTGTGCAACTACTTACTAACTTCAGAAAAGTAAGTCAGGTTAAAATACAACTACAACTTTTGAAGTGCAATATAATATTATATTAACACATAATATATATGTATCAGTAAGAATAAACCCTTTGTATACTATTAGACTGTACATATAGTGTAGAGTGTACGTGTGGCCTCATCTTGATGCTGCTTGTAAGTTTGCAGTGGAGAGTAAACACATTAGACTCCCTCCCCTTTTGAGACTAGATTGTCGTGATTATATAAGACTTAGTGAAACATCATGGTATGCATACAAGATAGAGAGATAGCGTTCATAGAGTATACTGTGAAATAGATGAATAAAAAACTTTAAAGTGTACTAGTAGCAGTTTGTCCTAGGATGGGCACTTTTAAACTATTATAACATGCTTATATGACAGTGGCGACAGTTTATGTGTGTGTGTGTGTGTGTGTGTGTAGAAGGGAGCAGAGGGACACAGTTAATAACTTTAATAACGACATTAAAGCAGTTTCCTTTGGGACTTCCTTAATCGACCAAGCTTCCTCTCCCTTGGTTAAAGTGGCTTCAGGAATCTTATATACAATAAAATAAAACAACAACAAAAAACTACTACTCCGAATTTAAACACAGTCACAACCTTTTATAAATATTCAATAGGATTTATTTTAATGTTATGCCACAACGGCAGTAAAAACAGCGATGTGACGACGGGTCAGGCCTCCACAGTGGTGCTGTTATTGCGGCATTAATTGGACAGTGCACTCGCGGTATTTGCGTGGCTGTGGATGCTTTTGTTTCTCCTCTGGTGTTCTGAGAGTACAACTGGGTTAACGCTGCTCCCTCCTCTTTGTGTGTGTCTGTCTGGGCCTCTTTAAAACCCACAGCAATATGGCCGCCCGTGTGAGTCAGAGGCAAAAACCAAGACCACACACAGAGCACCGGAGCCCAGGCCAACTCTCTCCCTCTCTCTCTCACACACACACACACATGCACCAAACACATTCACTATCATGAGAGACAGCTATAGTGTGTAAGCTGAGGTTACAACTGTTCATTGTGCTCAGTTGCTTCTACTAAATTATATCATGTCCCACCTCCTGAAAAGTTACCATCCCCAAAGTTCCTTCAGTTTGGCGGTGCAGCTTCAGTTACTGCAGCTTTAAAACTAGCACAGAAATGCAACGTTTAAATTGTTGACCTGCGTAAAAGGCTGTTTCTGCTCCTGTTTCTGCATGCACCAGGTTTCAGACCTGGGGATATGTCACAACTCAGGTTTTCATTTGACAGGTAGACGAGAGGTAGAAGCGGAGAGGATGAGAGGTCGGTGTTGGTTTCTGCTTCTTCACGCTCATATTTGACTTTTGGCCGCAGCTTCTCTAAGTAATTCACAGGTTTCAGTACTTGACATTTACAAACAGTCAAATTCGGACTTTCCTCTGCTGTCAGAGTAAAAGCTCTGATATGAGACTGTGTTTGGTGACTACCACAGTGCCCGAGGCTTTCACACAACTGTTTTCTTTAGCGGGAAAGTACCAAGTCCTCACTGTTGGAAAAGGAAAAAAAAAAACAAAAATGAGGCAGCACAAAGGTGAGAACAGGATTCAAGCGGTGCATTCAGAATTAAGAATATACCGAGCCACAACATGTGTACATAATATGAACACAGCCTGTGTTGTTTGGCAAACGTTTATTTGTCATGGCGGCGTGCTGAGGTGACGTTCCCCTCACCAAATCCAGCAGCTCTGCAGCCGCGCAGGGTGTCAGCTGGCTAAAACGTGGGGAGGAAATGACATCATGTGCCAGTGTGAGGTCCAGGCAGGACAACACGGCCACTTTATAGAGAGGGAGATCATCAGGGGTGAACATAATCTTTGCAGTCATCATTAAAACAGAACACATTCAAATCAAGTCACACCGTTCCTTTGTGTTTGTAACATTTCGGGGAAACAGAGATACACACGAGTCTGTAAACTGATAGAAAAGTTCATACCGGCACATGTTGGCATAATTACACTGATATTGAAACTAATTATTGACAATAAAAAAAGCATATTATAAAGTAGAAATTGCTAAAACATGAATAAAAAAAACATCTATATGTTCCAGAAAGTATTAAATGCCAAATGCTTCTTAGAAATGTTTGTAACCAAAATATTAGATATAATAATACATTTCCCTTTTCAAAGAGTTTGCAGCATAATCAAAGCAGATGAACAGCACTAAAACATAGATATACATTACTTTTATCAGAATTAAAAGTCAATCTGATCCTGAAAGGACCTCCAGCACCAAATACCCCCTCTTCATCTGCTTTAGTAAAAAAAAATAACCAGAGGGTGGCGACAGAGTCCTATTTCTCCATCTGTTTCCTTTTCACTTCCACCTCTACACCATTTTTTTTGAAGGAGCGTTTACTCCTGGGTTTACACAAGGTTTTGTATTTTTAAATCCAAGCAGAATAAGACTTAATGTCCATTCCAGGCAGATGCCTTCTTTTGACAGCATTAACGGTTGATCCCTCGCCGCCACAGCTGCTCTCTGATGCCGGTTCATCTCGATCCGGTCCGGCCTGGCCTCGGTCATGTCCAGGGGTCGTACTGGTGCTTGGAGTTGTAGTTCTGGAGCTCGATCTGGTCTTTGATCTGGTTGATCAGAATCTGAGACAGGAGGATCCCGACAAGCTGCGGAAGACAAACACACGAGGCAGATGCATCAGCACCATCCGGCTGCTGCAACCTCTTGAGTCGCTTCCTGTCGAGACTTGAGCCCAACCTGCACGTGTGTGTTTGTAAGGCTGCTGCGTATTAACACCCACACCCTACCTGTGGTATGGACAGTCCCAGTGCAATGCCTCCCAGTAGGAAGAGGTTACTGTGAATCCAGTTAACCAGTTTGTCTATGCAGCCATTAGTGTAGATGCTGTCTCCTGCTTTAGCAAACTCCAAATTCTGCATTCCCTGGCCACACATGGTATTAATCACCACCTGCATACATAGACACACACAGGGGGGGAAATATATAGTATACATGAAAAAACTTAAAGCAAAAGTAAAAAATATTTATCAACATATTGTCAAAATAAGATGACCTTGTCTTTGTACATGATACAACATGAGAAAGGGACGGAACAGCGTTCTCGACTGGGATTTTCATTGGTGCAGTTGAAGTACATGTTCTGGGACCAGTCAGTATATGTGATGCCACCACAGCAGCCAAACTGAGGAGACATGTGACATTACAGATGATATACAATCAGATACAAGAACTGCAACAACTTAAATGTGATTATTGGTGATAAAACGCGTGCTTTCGCTAAATCCTCACCTCTTTCTGACCGTAGTCAATAAGGTTTTGCAGATCAATATCATCTCTGTAGTGGATGATAGCGTTATTGATCACCTCAGTCACTTTATTCCGTGCCTGCATGTAAAAAAAAAAAAGTTTGAATTTAAGGGGATTTACAAACACAATATGACGTGAATATAAGTATATAAGTAACATTTTGCAGTAGATACAGACACAGACCAGCAGAGGGTGTTCTTTCACTCAATACCTCACAATCAATTGTCTTTAAATGTCCATAATAAAACAAATTAAATACTGATTTCTGAGGTGCATCAACAGTATTGTATAGTTTTAGCTGCTTCTATATATTTTGTGATAGTTTTTTGTTTTTTTATCGTGTGTGGGATTTAGTGACCAACTGAAAATCCTCCATATGATTCCATTACCTTATCTGAGAAGACAAATCCTAAAATACCAGCAGCCAGCTGGAGCAGGAAGATCACAGTCAGAGATACACAGAACTGATGAGGAAAAAGACAGATCGGGAGATTGAATTTTACAGGTTAGATTCGGTTAGAATTTGTATCGTCGTGCAAGCCATGTTAACACTTTCAACTTCATAAAAATGCACAGTGTTGGTTGAACACGAACTAGACGAGGAAAAGCTGATCAGACGTGTTGAGGTTGAAAAGTTCCTGACTTACTGTCTGCAGCAGGCAGATGTTTTCTCGCAGCGAGCCCACACAGCCACAGAAAGTGAGGATGAACATGAGGACCCCCACCACCATCAGCATTATAGCAGGGTCCACTGACAGGCAGGCGAAAGCTGCCTCTGGGTAGTAAAACAAGACACCGGGGGGTTCAAAGACTGATGTGTGCAGGTGAGGTTTTGTCTTTTCTCTACATGACAGAATATAACCAGAAAACATATATGGAAGCTTATTTCTAACGTTACCAACACATTCATTTGACTTGACAGATTGTGTTTTTCCACTACTTGGACACTTGGTGCAATAATTCACCTGCATGCTTCGTCATGCGGGCATACACTCCAATTGACACCATCACGAGGGAGATTACCTGAAGAGAGCAGAGAGAGGAGTATAAAAGACATTAGTTGTGCATATCAAAATATAAATGGAAGACAATACGTGGGAAAATGTGATAGCGGGTGAAAACATTATCCATGTTCATACTTGTCCAGGGAGTGGCACCGGTTACTAGAATACTTAATCACAATTATAAAGAAGATGTGAATAAGGGCTATATGAGTCATGGCACATTTATAAACATGACTGTACTGATCAAATACCTGCTTTTTTAGCCTCGTTGCTCCACCGTTGGAGTGTTAGAGATAGAGGGCCACAACATGTTTATAAAATGTGTAGATAAGGAGATTCTGCAGTCTGTTTCTATTTGAATAAATCCACATTGCAGCAATCAGGAGCTTTCTCTAAAAATAAATAATAAATAAATAAAAGAGCCTTTTCACTCAGTGTACCTCTCTCAGACTCAGTGGAATAATAGGCAGCCTTTAGAAAGACTCTTCCCACCGTGAATGAATTGGATCCAGTTACCACAGACACAGCTCCTTCTCGGGATGGGAGGGCAGTGCTACATTTACTCAACCCTTTTTATTGTGAGCTTCACGGTGAATAAACCAGACTTAAAATAACTGATTCATTGATTTACTTGTCATCATCAGTACGTTTCCGCTTTCTACGAAGTTTCTGAAGATGAAAGACAATCTGGACGAGACATGAACACACACACACACACACACACACTGGAAGTAATCTTTGGTGTAGCCAGAGGCAACAGAAATAACAGCAGCACATTCCACGTCGAACAGCGTCAAGTTTTTACACGACCTTGTCCTGTTCGTACATGGCCACGGGTCACGTTCACGGCTTCAAATGCATCTGATAGACGCAAAAAGGTTTGTTTCAAAGATGTGTCTGTAGAAGTAAGACGCACAAAGCAAAGCGAGTGAAGAGACTCGCCTGAAACTTCCTGTCCTTGTTCTCAGTACTTTCTAACTCCACATGTATGATTTCTGTCAGTCTGCGTGGGTCTCTAACCCTTTCCTGCTGTCTTCCCTTTGCACTAAACCCCACTGGGTTTAATATGTAACTACAGACCAGCTCTAAAATGTTACAAGTCAGAAATCTCCTTATGTTGCAGTTTCTGAGCACCTGACTCAAAACCCACCAGTATGAACTTTGCTTTGATGCAAACCCGGGCCCAGCTTACTTTTAAACCAAATCCTTTGAACTAACATTGGTTCAGTTATTGATTGTGGGTGACACATTGCAAATCCGTATCAATAACTGAAATCTGCTTTGTTTCCCTTAGTCATCAACAGATTTAAGGGGGGGGGGGGGCTCCGTCTTTTCTTGCACAAATCTGCACAGCCCTCATCAGCAAACGAATCAATGAGAGTTGGCGTTCCTCAGCAACTAAGAATGTCATAAAAGCAACGGGTGAAAGCAGATTATTATAAAGTACAGTGCGGTGGCTGAATAAGACAAACACTGCACAGCTTTGTTGACTGAGTGAAGGTTGTTTCTGCATTGTTATTGACTTAAGTCTGAAGAAATCCCAGAGTGCAACAATCACTGCATTCCTGATTTGCAAAGAGACAGTATGAGTGTGTGTGTGTGGTTAGTTATGTATCCATGTTAAAAACTCCCGTCTCCTATTTCCTGGACACTGTTTCACTTTTGGTGCAATACCAGTTAAACAACAACTGAAGTCAAACAGAGCAGTGTGTATTCAACTACCAGACAAGCAGATATATGAGCTCACACTTTCAGGATAAAGATATGAGTAGGAAAATAGAGTCCCAATCCCTAAAATTCAGAAAATACATGTATTTAAACTTGTTTCTTTTACCAATAGTGTAAGTGCAAACATGAAAACGGTTTAAATGATAAATAATATGACTTTTTTTAATCTGTGTCAACTATTGTGCATAAGAAAACTCACCCAAAATAGGAAGTTAAACATGAACAGTAGATACTTGACAACAGGACTGACAAAAGAGAAGTCCTCGTCGCGTCCAGCTGCGCCTCTGCGTCTTCCTCCCATGGCGTTATCCAAGCCTTTTAATCCAAGTTTTTACGCGCAGATATTATGAGCTGTATGAACAAATGTGTTTCCCGGAAGCCGCACCGAGGACTCGTCAGGAGGTCGGTGAGGATGATGAGGAGCTACTCATGTTGCTGTAACACTCGATCATTCAGCCTGTAGAGATTTGTTGCTTTCTGCCGCCAGCGCGCTGTGTACCACTGACTGACTGCGCTGTGGAAACTGGGTGTGTCTCAACTCGCACCGGTGATCATATGATACAACCTGCAGCCTCCCAGCATGGACTGGTGAGGGGAGTCATGTCATGTCAAGTATAACTAAATATTATAGCAATGATTGCAATAGCTTTTTTTTTTATTATTATGTGTTTTCATGTGTTCTATTTATTATACTAATTTAACTTTATGTAAATATCCCAAATCCAACTGTTATGTGTAATATACTGACCTGTTCCATTGTATAGACTCAAGATTACTTGTATATACTGTGAATACTGTTCATTTTTTATTACTTATTGTCCCTTTTTGCTGCTGTGACGTGGTAAATTTCCACTGTGGGACTAATAAAGGAATCCTAAATTTTAAATCTACTAGATTGTGTCAAAAATATTTTTTAAATGTAAGTATCATGTATTCAAAGTTTTTAGTATGTGTGTAAACAGCCTACACACTGTATAAGCTGTAGTTTATGATGCATTTATGATGACCTCATGTCGAATTCATACAAATTGTATTATTTATTATCAGATTATTTTCTCGATTAATTGAAGAAAATGGGGAAAAATGTTTATCAGTGTTCCTCAAATGTGTTTTTTTATCCCCTGACCAGCAGTCCACAATCCAACGATATTTAGTTTAGGTAAATATTCACAATTTGCAAGCTGGAATCAGAGAATTTAGTCATTTTATGCTTAAAAATGACTCAAAATAACAAATTTATTATGGAAATAGGCAATGGTTAACTCAACAGTTGTCATCTAATTTATTATTGACTAATTATTGTGTTACAGGTAGCAGGATTAGTATCGAGGTATCAGATGTTTGTTTCCAACATAAAAACGACACAACAATCCTACACTGCCACATACTGTTGGTTGTTAAATATGGTTTAGAGATTTCTCCTGAGATGCTTCAGTTCCCAGAAATTAGTCACGTGAACTGAATAATGAATTGGAACGTGCATTTACACAGGTTGATATATAATAATTGATAAATATATCTCTATTTCCTTTTATATAACATGTGTATATACATTTTAGGTACATTTTATAATCTGATATAAAAGCAGATATTTGTACTGTTTTCATGACATCAATTGTTCATCTGTTTTTTAATTGAATTAAATAGGCATGAATCACAAATAACTTGATCACCATCAGTCTTTCATTATTTCGGACTCATTTTTTGTAACATGAAGTAGCACAATCCACGCATAGTGTTTATTTGAATGGTGTTTAATGATTTACACAACGGAAACAAGAACAATATACAGGTTAGAGGTTAAGAGATAAGGGTAAGGGATTAAGGGTTAGGGTTTAGGGTTAAGGGTTAGGGGTTTAGGGTTAGGGATTGGGTGTTAGGGGTAGGGTTAAATTGAACTATTTACAGCTATATTTACAAGTTTACACACACACACACACACACACACACACACACACACACACACACACACACACACACACACACATATATATATATATATATATATATATATATATATATATATATATAAAATCAGTCTCTCATTTTCTCTTTGTCACAGGTTTGGGTTCCCCTGATATATCAACATCATATTGAGGTGGATGTAGTCCAGCCCCATATGAAAAGTTGATAGACGTCTGTCCAAATTCAGTAAATGATGTCTCTAATGTTGGACGATTGAGGCGCTCCCACAGCTTCTGTTTTATCCTCCGTCCAAGCTCTAAACTGTAAGGACGCAGCTTTCCGTTCTTGTACCTGTGAGAAGTGGAAGGAATAGAAATGAAACATGTAATTGCAACATGTAACATGTAAATAAAAAGGTAAAACTGAGTGATAGATTGGCTGAAAGGGATATGATCTTTGACACTAACATACCTCAGCATATCATCGACCACTTCATGGTAGATTTTCTGGTAGTCTTCTACCGAGTGGTTGTGGATAGTAAGAGGGCTGTCGTCCTGCTCAGCAGCAGTGGGGGGCTGGGGGCTGCTGGGGGCCACCGGCAGCTCTGCAGGGTTGATGGTAGCAGAAGAAGTTGTGGGGACCAGACCCAAAATCTGTGGATGGCACACTTCTGGACTGGAGGGCTCAGGAGATGTTTCTGGAGGAGCCACGGAAGTCCGCTTCCTCTTCTGGGGAGGGTTGGCAGGGGAGGCAGAGCGGCGGCGCTTTGGATTGGATTTCAGCACCTGGGGAAGATCAGTAAAAACATATTTTCCATCAGATTCACTGCATTTTATCAAGTAGGACTTTGGATCATTTAACAGGTCATTAGAAGAACAAGTATATCACCAGTTGTCTAATTAATTTGTTTTTGAAGATTAAATTGTGAACAAATAGTGAAAAATGTAACCTTGTCATCCCTGCAGCAGGGACACACTCCAGACTTCCTCAAACACCCGGCCAGGCGAGCAGAGCTCCTCCTTCCGCGGCAGTAATCATGGTCTTTTAGATGGATGGGCACACCACACTGCAACAATACACACACATGCTAGAATGAGGCTTTACAAGTGCAGTCATTTTAATTACCAGCATTGATTAATGAAAATTTCACTTCACCATTTCCTGCAAAAGACATTCAACTTTCCCTTAAAACTGGCTTATTTTTCTAGATCATATTGGGCTGATTATCCCTGTCAAAATATTAAATGTTGTTCCCTTAACATGACATTTTATTTGTTTACTTTCAAAGTATGAAAATCTGAATCTGATGAATGGATATTTAGTGTGTGGCTGATGTCTATTTCCATGAATCTTTTACTTGTGTCAAGACCTAAAAGTAAAGGTAGGAGCATTAGATGGAGAGAAATCATCAGGTATTTTGTTTTTGTTTGAATGAGACCATCTATAAATGATGCACCTGTAGACAAACATAGCAACCATGGAAACCTCAGCCCCTGTTTTGTATACATCTGAATTTGCCATAACTAGGTGACTTAAAGTTATTAAATACAAAGAAAATTACAGTCAAATTACAATGTTTGCTATAAGTTTGGCTTCCGCATTTATATGCTGCAGCTGTTGCAACATTTTCAACTATAAAACAATTTATTATAACCTGCATATATCATTATTTGAACCTAATCTATAGTCAGCTTTAACAAAGATCGTATGTATTATAATTATATATAACACTATTCATTAATATCAGTTTCATTCTTTATTCTCACAGATGACTTCTGCAGAAATGTGCTAATGTTACTGCTTTAATGAGCATTAATTACTGTTATTGACGACATTATATTATAATGGTCGTTTCAATTTTAAAATAGAATGATCGGTAAAATCAATTCATAAACATTATGTTACAATGCTCTGAAAAACTTAACCTACTACATGATATATTTGCTCAGTTAATAGTCTAATAGCCTACTGTTCAACTCTAAAACACCATAAAAACACTGTATAGACTCTCAAGAGTTAAATGATCTTTTCTCTATATGTCTGTTTTCATTGTGCTTTCAAAAATACCATATATTAAAAAGGATAATCTCACATTTTCCATGACAGATGATTCAATTGTGTATTTCCTCAGTTTCTTCGAATTCCTTAATTCCTTGTCAGGAAATCCTCAGTGTAAATGTGAACTTTGAAAAAGTGCAACTTTAGCAAACTTATAGCTCGATGGTTGAAGGTGTTGTGTGTGAATTGTTTGATGTTGAGTTTATATAGGCTGCTATAGGTTAAATGATGCACCTGGAGGTAAACATAGCAACCAGAGGATCCCCAGCATCATCTCTCCTCTGGAACCTGAAGTTTTCATTTAAAACAACCTTTAAAAGGCCTGAGATTAACCAATGAATGCACTTTTATTTGAGGGAGTGTATTCACGATCAAAAATCACTGTTTAATTGTACTAATATGCCTCATCAATATCCTCATCTAAATAGCCAGAATTAATAAAAAAGTATAACTGTAACATGCAATAGATACAATGAGAGGCATTTTACAAAATCCGAGTTGAAGCAGCAAAGCAAAGTTATTTATTTGTCTGCATTAAGCTTGTTTTAGACCCAGAGAACTCTATTCATGTGGTAAAATGTTCATCTTCATAAGTTGTACAAATTAAAATATGTTTCTTTTTAATGAATTCACTGAAGTAAACTTGAGTGAATGCTATTGAACTTTAGGATCTAAAATTCCTAGGTCAATTCCTAAACTCTCACACTGTGATCATGTGACAAATAGGAAGACTGACTGATTGACTGATTGAGTGAGTTATTTCAAGAGATATTATGCTGTTCGTGGATTACAGAACTGGCCTGAGTGGCCACCTGTGTAGGAACCAACCACATATCTTCAGGGGTTTGAAACGTCACCAGATCACTGTGTGCCAGGTGTGATTGTTGTGCATTTATCAGATATATTGCACCATAACCACTGTATTATTACCTAATCTGGTGGCCTTAAGGAAGGTTTTATGTGGACCAAGTTTGGTAAATCTGAACTCCTCCTGGATGTTGTAGCAGTCCTCCACCACCTGAGGGCACAGTAGAACAAAACATGTCAGAAAGCCAAAAATATTAAAAGTATTAGTATTCAATTGGATATTTGAGCAAAGAATATTGTATCTGTTTTTGTAAAGGTGCAAAAATACATACTTACACTTATATTAAGGTGTGGACATTTTTCAAAGACCTTCAACATCTACTGGATGTACTATTTTGTGTCACAGAAGTCTTTGAGGTTAGTGATAATTTATGAGTTTTTGCTTTATTTAACACATACACAGGTGTATTCACTTCTTGTGTTGCCAGGTCCTTCACAACAAGCTTGATTAACAGCTTCTGATCAGTTTGTATTTGGAATCATAGTCTTTTCATGCAGCTCTATGGTCTATTACACTAGTATTTATTATTACATTTAGTTTAATATATAATTATTTTTAAACTGATAGAATATGTAAGGGTGAATATTATGGGATGCTCCCAGAATGGATGTGAAAATTAATGTTACATATGCTCTGAATACTATCATAGAAAGACTTTTGTGACCCTTGCTGTAAAGTGTCATAGCGCTATTTAAAACATCCCCTAACGCTTCATAATATTAGGAATTCATTATCATCACTTACATGTATGTCTTGAAAAAATAACCTTTGGATTGGTAAAAGTGTGGTGATAGTAAAGAATAAACTGTCAAATGTGCACAATCTACTGTTGGAAAAAAACAATTTCTCAAATAGCATAAAGAACCATCTCCTTCTGTGAATGTGACAAACAAGTAAATTATCTACAATTTTCTCTCCTCTCTCCTTTTTTCACTTATGTCTCTATCACATCAAAATACTTTGGAATTGTTTTTGTAGTTTAATAGTAAACTTGGTGCTTGGTGTAGATAATAGTTTAGTACTGCAGTAGTTAAACTTTCCGGATTTTATTTTGAAAGAATTTTCACAACATCCGTGTAACCCGGAAGTTATGGATAATTGTATTTCGTTCTAAAATGAAGGCAGAAGTGGTACTTTGTCAATCTTCTGGACGTTTTTAAAGTATGAAAATGGCGTGGAAGAGCAAAGGTTTGTACTATGGTCTGTCTAGTTGTCTCCTAGCATCAGCAACCGTTGTTTTAGCGGGTTTTTCAGTTACTAAAACTGTTATTAAACGAACGTTCGTTCTCCGCCACGAGATTTAACCAGGACTGAAGGCTAAACTGTTCTCCATACATCGTACCTGGCAGGTTCTCCTCTCCCTGCGGCCTCCTTACACCTCCTGGTTCCTCCGGTGAGGCTAATGTCCGCCTTCATGTGGAGAGTCCTGCAGCAGCACAGCGTCCTGCACTACGACAAACTGCTGGACTTCATCAGTCTGGTGACCCAGTCCGTCCCGGACCTGCTGAGTCCGGCTCACACAGCCAAGCTCAGCCTGGGCCTGAGAGCCAAGGTGTGTTCATTCACCTGTGATAGTGAATGATGCTGAGGTGTCAACATGTTCCAGACATGTAGTTTACTCAGATCCTTTACTGAAGTAAACGTAGGAATGCAGCAATGTACAAATACTCAATTACAAGTAAAAGTCCTGCATGAAACGTCCTACTAAAGTGTATAATTATTATGAATTGTCCCGTGACTGATATATTATTATATATGACACCATTGGATCAAACTGAAGAGGTTTAAAAATGTGTTGATAATCAAAAAATTTTCATGAGGATCCTTTAAAGCAGAACATTTTACAAAATTAAACTTTTCACCCATGGAAAAAATATCTTTTTTTTTTTTTTTTGTCAAATAGATATTTATATAACTTTACTCTCCTACCACTGCTGCATCATCCATTTCAATGAATAATCACAACACATTAGAATCCAAAAACCTGCCTAAGTCATGACGTAGGCAGTTTTATTACAAGCAAAATGGCAAAGAGAAAGAAGCTAGATACTAAATATAATATCATGTATGTGTGTATTTAAACTTAAATGACCTTTTTGTTTCAAGGTATGAAACTGCCTTGAACAAACTGCTGTTTCCCTGCTGTTTCCTGCTTTTTGTTCTGAGTAACCCAGGCCTCATCCTTTCCTGCTGCAGGTGGTCCTGGAGTTGTGTCGTAGCGATGCTGTTGCCAACCTGCAGACCATCCAGACCCACCTTGATAAAATCCATGAACTGAGCTCTGCTGATCAGCTGGTGGGTTTCTGAAAAAAAAAATCTATGAAATTTCAAATGTAGAGCTGTTTCACAAACAAAGACAGTAAATTTAATAATGCACTCTAATCTGAATACATGCATCAAGTTGACATGTTGAATCCAAAGCTGTTTTTGTCAATCATATTTTTGTCCAACATTCCGCAGGCCTGTGCCGATATATTGAAGACCTCATACACCAACTTTGCCAATCTGGTTCAGAAGTTGTTGAGTGTTCCTTTTGAAAAGGAGTTCTTCTTCCAAGTGAGTGCGTTTGTGAGGAATCCTGATCTCTTGGTGATCAATGAAAGCGACAAGATGTTTAAATCATAAAATCCTGCGCTTTCTGTAGGAGGTTTTTCCTGCAACCTATGGCTCTTCCTACGACCAAAAAATGCAGCACCTGATGTACGACTTCCTGTCCAGGCTGGAGCAGCTGCTGCCTGTACCAGACCTGCAGCAGGTATGTTAGCAGCACCATGCTCTAATTCCAAAATAAAGCTCATATACAGATATATGACATAATAAGTACAATACTGAAGCTTTACACTTATATTATTTATCTCAACAAAAACACATGCTGATTTCCTCCTAACAGACATTTTAAGTGAAATGAAATCTTTAATTTAGGTCAGATTTTTTGCATTGACTTATTTTTGAGCGTAAAATGTGTGAATCATTCATTGGTCACTTTTCAAATGTGAAATAAAAGATATATACCGTATACCTTAGATATACAGTGATGGGCAGTGAGGCCCATCCTATCCTTCACTTGCCAACAAACATCTCTGGGATCTCCTTCCTTCAGACAGCAGCTTGGCTCGCTGACACGTCGCTGACAAACGACTTTGTGCTGCATCTGTCTGAACCCGCGGCTCTGAAGACTCTCCTGCTGCATCACAGACAGCTGGGTACTCTCGGCTCTGGTGAGATTAACCGTGGGAGTATAATGACTTATTTTAACAATGATTCGATTTGGTTCATGATTCGTGGCTGCCGATTGGATTAAAGGACGACATTGGTTTGCTAACAATGGTCCGACCCGCCGACTTGAAATTTGCAAATGAAGTTTTCTAGATTTCTGTTGTTTTTTTGTAAGGGAGTCGGGTATGAATTAATGATGGATATAAAAAAAAAAACACAAGTAAACAACAATTTATTGCAAATGCATTCCAATTTTATTTTTTTAAAAAGTGCAACTGACATCTCTTGAGTTTCAATTAATTAAACCTATTTCTGCTGTTGTTCTTCCAACCTGTAATACAAATATATATATTTATACACACCATGGGTCACAAGTTAAATGAGTGTTGAATTCACAAAATCATTAAATGAGCTCATAGTATGACTGTTTATTAATTATCTTGTGATATGTAGCCTGGATGATCATGAAGATGTCACAAACTGTTATGTTATGTACCGCAAGTTAAATTAATGTCTTTGAGTCTGTTAAATATCCAATAACAAACCAATTCAACCATGGTTCCGCCATATTACTGCAAGGTTTGTTGGTGCGTGGTGATGACATCACAGACAGGCAGAGTGAATCGAGTAGTGCTTAATGCCTTTATTATTGAAAGTAATTAAAAAACACATCCATATAAAGTCTGCTGTACTTAAATCCAATGTTATGTTCTAGTATCAATAAAATCAATTATTACCTTTTAAATCAATGTTAGAATGATGCATGTCTTCGAGAAGATCAACTTAACAAGCAAAGATTGATATAGTTGAATGGCAGAAATATAATAATAATATAATATAAGTTGATACATAGACATAGCAGATGAATTATTACACCCCTATTTAACAGAGATCTTGCAGATGGTTTTATTTATCAGATTTCTTGACAAGACACAAGGACACAATTTTGCATGTAGATCTGTTCCAAATTACAACAAGTGATCATAACGTGTGAAATGTTTAAACATCCTTCTGCTCTGATGACAGATGAGGACGTGATCCTGCCCTCCACACTGGTCCCCCACGACCAGCCAAACAGTGAGGACGAGGAATATGAGGAAGAGGTGGAGAGACTGGTGTTTGAGGATTTAGAAGAAGACTCGAGTCAAAGCTCGGGTGTTTCCATGGTCGATTGGTCGCCAAAAAAGAAATCCGGTGAGACGAAAACCAGCCGCAGCAGCAGATCAGAATCTGTCCCGTAATCAGTCGATCCCTTTCACCAGCTTGCTGCGTTTTCTCCCGTTTCCAGGTCCTATGTCCCATGTCTTCATCTGCCCGCAGTGTTCTTTCGCCCACCGAACAAAGAAGAAAGTCCAAGAGCACATCCAGAGCGAACACCAAAAAAACGCCCCTGTTAAAGACAAGGAGTCTGTGAAGAAAGCCAGAGCAAAGACTTGGCGAAAACCCCAAGACCTGCTCGCCGAAGAGAAGAAAGCAGACGGCGACTCGGAGGAAAAAAGGGGACGCAGGCAAAAAGATGGCCTTTTAAAAAAGAGGGAGCGCAAGCAGAAGAAGGACGACGTGGAGAACAAGGTGAGACGCAGGCGGAAAGAGCCGGCGGGGGAGGACAGGAGGTTCCTGAACACGCGGCAGGTGAGCAAGAACTTCACGGAGGAAACCAAATGCCCGACGTGCCAGAAGGTCTTCGAGCATCCGAATCAGCTGAAAACCCACGCCAGGATCCACACCTTCCCGTTCCGCTGCAGCCAGTGCGACAAGGGCTTCTCCAGCCCGTCGGGTTACTACCAGCATCAGCGGCTCCACAAGAAAGGGCGCCTGTTCACCTGCAGCCAGTGCAACAAGGGCTTCCTGTGCAGCTACTCGCTCAGGCAGCATGTGCGGCTGCACGACGGCCCGTCCAACCTGTGCACCGTCTGCGGGAAGAGCTTCAGCAAGGCGGGCATCACGCGCCACATGCAGATGCACAAAGGGGAGAAGAACTACCTGTGCACCACCTGCGGCAAGTCCTTCCTGTCGTCGGGGGAGCTGCTGCTGCACACACGCTCCCACACGGGCGAGACGCCGTACACGTGCACCCGCTGCGGGAAGGGATTCACCAGCAAGAGCCACCTCAACGTGCACACACGCTCGCACACAGGGGAGCGGCCCTACCTGTGCTCCGAGTGCCCCAAGCGCTTCCTCACCGTCAACTGCCTGAAGAGGCACATGCTCAGCCACAACGGGGTGAAGCCCTTCAAGTGTCCCCACTGCGAGAAAGACTTCTCCCAGCAGGGGAATTTAAAAAGACATCTGACGACTCATAAACCTGACACGTAGCGTGCGTGCATGCCTGTGTTGTTTTGCATATGCAGCAGGAATGGACCATCATGTATCAATAAATTTTTATTTGTTTGGTATCTGTTTTTTGTTACATATATAGTCCAGTATTTAGTAGGATTACACTACCCTTCAAAGTTTCACCCAGGGGGCCACCCAGACAATTTTGAGTTGTAAACTGAATAGAAAATGTAAAAAAAATGGTAAGAAAAATGGTAGTGTATCTTATTCAACTGGCTAATAATTTACACTACCGTTCAAAAATTTGGGGTCACTTAAATTTCCTTATTTTTGAATGAAATGCACTGTTTTTTTCAATGACGATAACTTAAAACTAATCAGAAATACACTCTATACATTGCTAATATGGTAAATGACTATTCTAGCTGCAAATGTCTGGTTTTTGTGCAATATCTACATAGGTGTATAGAGGCCCATTTCCAGCAACTATCAGTCCAGTGTTCTAATGGTACAATGTGTTTGCTCATTGTGTCAGAAGGCTAATGTAACCAAATTTTCAATTTATTTTACAACTCATGGTGGAAAATAAAACTGTGATTTTTCATGGAAAAATTGTCTGGGTGACTCCAATCTTTGAATGGTACTGTATCTTATTTTATTGGACTAATTGTACAAAAATACAAGATTTTTTACCTGATAAGACTTCATTTTTTGGAGTGTGTAAATAATCTTATATTTATTGTGTGCTGTTATAATGTTTTGGACAGTAAAGCATCCGATGTGTTGTAATGTTTCACATGCAAATGAGGTGGTTTTGAATTCTTGAATAGTTCTGTTTTAATGAAGTTATTGATTTTAAAGTCCACTCAGATGATGTGTGTGTGTGGGGGGGGGGGTCCAAGACATAGAGGGAAGTGAAAAACACAGCTGTATGAAATGCAATTTATTTGCAATTTTTTAATAACATCATTCCTCAGATAAAAATGCAATGTTACAGGAATATACATCAGATATTAATTTAAAACTTGCTTTCAAGGGACCATACAGTCTAAATATACTTTTTCCTTTTTTATTTACTGGTAGCGTGCGTTATAAGCAAGACAGACTCTGTCACCAATGACAGACTGACAAGTTACAGATACAAACTGTACATTACTTATTTACAAATCAACTTTTTGTTTGGTTTTTCATTTCACTTTTTTTTTGAAAATAGGAGTAGAAAAAGTGATTGAATTAATATTCAGATTTATTTCATTTGTATTCTTTCGCTTTCTAAAATCTAAAATGAAATGAATGAACAAAACTCAAACAGAAAGAAAAAAAATCAAGAACTCTCCTTTTAGAAAAAGATCGAGAAGAAGAAGAAGAAGAAAAGGGTGTTTCAACTGTGAGACCATGCAGTCGTCACCAAGGAGACGCGGTAACTGAGGCGACCAAATGATGTTGGGCCCGTGTCACTTAGCGACCTCAGAACCAATGAAAACCCCCGCACAGTGGAGGGGGAGTGGCTTATGTTAAAGAATCAAGTTATCATGGCCACCTGCCTCTGAAGCTACCGCAAGCACAATAACACACTCTAGTTCATTTTTTTTGACCATAAATAGTGCTGATATTAAATACTACATTAAACAGTAGCGTCACTACTAATATTACAACAAATAGGTTGTTGGTCTCTGTCTGAACATCTTTCTCTCTCTCTCAAATAAAACAGGATTAACAGATTTCTCTTTAGACGGAAAAAGAACAAGAACAAACAAACAGCTCAATCCTGTCAAAGGCCCTTTAACACTTTTCATGAAGTAGTGAACTAAGACTACGAATAAACTCGTAAGACACTACTGACCAGTGGAGATCAGAGCCATGTAATCCTGGCGTAGGAACACAGAAGCCTTTGTAAAACACTACGTATATGGAGCTGTGGATCCAGACTGGCTAAAAGCTGGGATTAACCCCCTGCCTGGATTAAAAAAAAACAACAACGTTGCTTTCAACGTTGATTTTCAGTCTACGCCTGTTTAAAAGAGACGTTTCCACACCAGCAAGAAGTGGCTCAGGGAAGAAAAACTGCTGAATAATTTGTTTAAAGCTCCATTTGCACACACACAGGCACACAAGACCTATTTGTTTCTAACTCTTTGTGGGCAAATATCACCCCCCTCACGCCTTTCCTAAGCATCGATGAAACCTCTTGGAATAAAGAGTTCGATTGAGATCTTTCATGTCTGTGGTCGTCCAAAAGGTTTTTATCTGGGGAAAAATACCCGAACAAAAGCTAAATATAACTTTCAAGTGCTAAAACTTTGGATATTCCAGGTATGTCAGAACACCAGTGGAAGAATCATGGTGTTCTGCATTCAAGGGATTATTAATTATCATTCATGGTGCAATGTTAAGTAGCTCTTATCAGTTTATTAACACCAGAGAGGGAGGCAGAGACGTTGGTGGTTCTACTGGGGGACGAGCTGATTTTAACACCAGAACGTCTGCGTTCAAATGATGCCGCCGCACCTCCATGTGCCCCATGTGCTGAAGGAAGAACCACTAGCTGGTACAGAAAGCTCTTTTCATAAACAGGCGGCGGGTGGAATCAGGAAAAGCTTGTCTCTTCTCCAATAAAGTGAAAAATGAAGAGCATCAAGACTTGTGGCGTTTCAAATGTGCAAAATAGGGATCTTCTTTGTGATTATGACGCTGATAATTCTAAGGAATGGGCAGCCAACGCAAGAGGCTTTCGAGGTCCTAACCAAACTAATGGTGGTCCTAAATGATGACACAGAGAGGTACTGCTACACAATCTATACTATCAGATATTTCTCTATCTAGTGGGCAAGCAAGTCTCAGCTATATTTCTATATCTGGTTCATTCATTTTCAGCCTCACCAGCCCCAGAAAAAATAACCAAATAACCAAAAATAGTCATATTTGGTTCCTCACCTTATTCATCTCTCGAGTGAACAAATCTGTGAGATTATTATCTATGAGAAGTGTCATGCATGAACCCGGCTGGAAAGAAAATCCCAAACCGTTTGATTGTTATAATTAGCCAGTGTAGTACAAATATGCAAAGGGTCGGTTTATATTTAACACATTAGTTTAGTGAAAAAAAAGCAAAATTCATCCATTTTTATTTTTATTACTTCAAATTTTGTGAATCAAATCCAACATTTTTTTCCCCCCCTCATTTGCCAGTTTGACACATGCGTTCTTGACCCTCGTTATTCCAGCAAGTGTCTTAATTATCTAATGATCTATCACATTACCTAATTAAATGCACCATTTTTAAACCTTAATCTTGGAATTGCAATCCCAATGCATGTATTCTGTTACTCCCTAAAAACCCTGTTTAAGCACTGGCAACAAAACAGACACAAGCAAGTCTTCACTCAAAGGAAACTTATCATATAGTGATTTCTAAACCTAATGGAAGCATCCAGCAGATGGTAAAAACCAAGAAGTCTAATAAAGAATTAATACAATCCATAGTACAGCAGAGTTCTTTTAATCTGCAGCATCCAGCTCCAAACTGACGTTTAATATCTTATAATTTAGATATAGTATTTCTAGATATATCTTAAATAGAACAAACTTGCAATATAAACTTGTATTTCATAGTACATTCCCTCCTTCGTGTTCTCTCCCATTTACCAAAGCCCTCATGAACCATCGGAGTCAAAGAAACATCTGTACACCAGAAGAAAACTGAAGAGATGACGCTCTCTTGTTTCTTCAGAAAAGGGAATTCATATTTCAAATTGATGAATTAGAATCTAGGCTACGCTGATTTTATATTGAGGAAAACAAAAAAAAAAGGAAAATAAAATCTATATTCAAAATAGTCATCTTAAAATATTTTTTGTCAGGATCAAACGACGTTCAGCAAACACTCTGGTTTACGAGAAAATATAACGGACATCTGTTGCAACAAGATCCAACAAGACGGAAACAATAACGAGCCCCGTTCTTTCTGAAAGTTTAAGATAAATCCACGACTCTATTCACTTTTTTAAAAACGTTAAGCGTAAAAGACCGTTTTTGTCGAAGCGTGTTGGACGACACCTGTATAGAAGCTCTTCCAAACCAAGCAAAACCGGTCTGACATCACTATGTAGACCAGCAAAATATGAATTCAACATTTTGAGATGGTTTTCTCTCCTGCACTAAATCCACGTCATTTCGTTTATATACTATTGAAATAAGTTGCCAAAGAGCTCCACACAGTAAGATGTGAATCCAAAAAATCCTTTCTTGGAAGAAAAATAAATACAAGCTACATGATTTTCATGGCTAAAAGCATAGAGAGGTCTAGTCCTTCATAGGTGGAATTTTTGGTTAAATGTCTTTAGTCGCTAAAATAGAATGTGTGTGTGTGTGTGTGTGTGTGTGTGTGTGTGTGTGTGAAAGTGCACAGTGAATGTGCGTCTATCGCTGATGTAGGACTAGTTAATGCTACAGTAAGAAAATGTCCAGACTCAGACAGGTTGCTGGTAGATTAACATTTTTTTTCAGCCCACTTCACAAAACATAAAACAAACACAGATGCATGTCATTTTGGTGGAAACCTTAGCGGTGGGATCATAAAGGAGAAATGGATAGATCAGATATATCTATATATATTTTTAACATAGTTATTTATAGATATTCATAGATGTCCTCGACCATCTAGGAGACTAAGCAAATATCCTTCTGAAAGCTGAACAAAAAGTTGTACGACTGGTAAAGGCGACATGCTCGGTTGGTTTTTAAAAGCAATAAAATCATTTTTTTGTTAAAAGTTAAGTAAGTAGACTTCCTGTCATTTCTGTTCTGCAGCTACTGTTTTTTTTTTAATCCAGCCCTGTTTGTGGAAATGTCCTAAAAACTCAGCAGAAACATACCATGTTTCTCCCTCAATAAATGCAAATCGCAATATTCCCTGCTGTTTCCTTTTGGTCAAAAACACGCTCAATAAAGTGGGGGACTCTGATCAATAAATTCACGCTGACGCTACAGTCAGTAGGACTATATAACATTTGTATTCGCAATAACTATACTCCCAAATACTGTACGTGCCCTGCCTTTTCCTTACTCTAACATTCTGGTGATTAAATATTATATATTCATATATATTTAGCTATATATGGTATATAAAAATATACAATCATTGGCTAGTGGTGAGACAAAAAGATATTATCATTCACATAGGACCAATATTTTATACCTCTAGAGAGAGAAACCCATGCACATAAAACACTGGATAAATAATTCACCATGTGAGAACTTGTTCCACCCTGAAATCCAAACATGATGAAATAAAACCGTCTACGCTCCATCAAACCTTCTTACTCATCCACAAACAGCCATTGTCATCAATCGCCAACTGGATTGTCATCCGTCTTTCCGGAATCAGGCATTTCCTTTCATTTCTAGCTTTTATTGGTGGGAATTACTCAAGTGTGAAAGTGACCCCCGTGAGGCAGGGTGCTTTTAGTTTTAGCTGTGGGTGTGGATCCATTAAAGGCAGCGGCCACAGCTGCAGCTTATCAGCCTGATAATAGTACGTCTACTAGCCATCTGAAGACCGGTGGAGAACACAGGTTTATATACATAAACACGCACGCACACACACACACAATAGACCTTTCTCGTAGTGGACATAGTGACTTGTCAAACACAGGTGTGACTAATAACGGCTGCATTCAATTTCACTGATACAGATCGTGCGCGGCTACTGAAAAATTGAGTTTGTGAATCCAAACAGCAATTTAATTTAAAATGTTCTTTCCTTTTCTTTATCTCCCAAATACAAAACCCCTCTCTTTTCTGGCACAACATAATCAAATTGTAGGATAAACTGGCCATGTATAATTGTAGAACTTAAACTCTGGTGATGCTGCTACGGAAAATACTAAACACTAACCGAAACAATCGCTAATGTCATTAATTCGACCTGTTTTTCATGTCAAAAGTGTCCGCTGACAAACAGTGGAAACGGTGGATTTAATATCCGACTCTCCACGTATCTGTGTTACTTTGTGCTTGAATGCAACTAAGCAATTCCATGTGTCTGTGCTATCTGTGCGTGTCTGTCTGTCGCGCCCTGAGTCGGCTTTTCCATCCACCTGCATTTCCATCAGAATCTACGCATTTGAGTCATTTTGGTCCTTGTCACAAGAAATTTCTGCCTTCCACATGTCACGATGAGGATAGTTGAAGCGAGATAAGAAAACGCACAGAACTTTCTCATATAAGAGGAACAGGAAGTCCTGCCGGACATGTGACTGGTGCTGTAGGTGAAGAATTAGTGACGCCTCTCTTAATTGTGGAGTTAAAATACTGTGGTTTGTTCAGCCTCTTATGTTTTGACAACTATATAAACTCAAATAACGAACTAAAAGCCCATATGTCACAAGATATGCAAAATCACCTTTCAAAAAAAGCTCACCACTGCTGCCCACAGTCAAATGATAAGTTTATATAGAGAAGAAATAGTGACTTCAATCATACAGTATGTACACTAAGTAGAAATAGCTACTGTCATAATGTGATATGATACTTAACCTGATCAAACGAACCTCATGCAATACTGATGGTACACCCACGCTTCTCAATCCATTAAAAAAAAAAAACCTACCGGAAATAAAATGAGAGAAAGCCATCGAGTGTTGAGTCAGGGAGGTGAAGTTAGACGTTTTTGCTGCTGAATCATCAGCAAAAAAAAAAAAAAAAATCAGCTTTTCATTCTGGGTTTCCCTCCAGCAAAAACACCAAGTTCAGGTCGCTGTCAACATGTTTTTTCTTATTTTTTTTCTTGGAGTCAAGATACAGATCTTCGACACCCCGGCACGAGAAAGATAAAATAAATACATCTTTACTATACTGCACTGCAATGTACCTGATTTCAAGTATGTTAGGTTTCTCTGGCGTGGAAACCACCGAGTTTTACTTTAAAATGTAACGAACAGAAGAAAAAAAATATATATATCGTGACATTTTTTTTCCCCCTCACTTTCACAAGTATATTTTACTTCGGGAACCTTGTATACAGTCATAGTTATTGCATTGTTTTTGCATATCTTGTGGGATGCAGGATGACACCCACTCATACCATATACTACAACACAACACCTCATAGTTCATGTTTTAACCAATATAGAACATTAAAAGAAAAATAAAACGCTCCACAGGTTCTCGGAATCCCTCCCACCAGTTTCTTTGTAAAAAACAGTGAGATTCACTAACAGACACAACTACGCCTGGTTTGGCAGTTTCAACATGCAGGGTTACTCTGGGAGTGTGTATCTAAGTAAATGAATGGTAAGGAAGTGGTTCTGTGTTGAAAATTCATCGATTCATTAAAGCAATTACTGACATTTACTGTCAAATCAGTTTGTATCTATGCAGTGTAGCAGCCTGGATACAAAAACTACTAAATTCAGTTAAAAATCAAGAAGAATGTTTCTAGTCATGGTGTCGGATGGAACTATAACAGGACTATTTAAACACAACTGTGGAAACTAAACCCAAAGCACAACACTTTATTATTATTATTAACCATCCTGAAATCTGATAGAGCCACTATTTAGACAAAAAAAAGCAGCTTATACTGAAACTGATATGAGCCACTAGCTGCAAAGTAGCTTGTTAGCTTATGGTACCAAATGAGCTCGATAAAGATAAAGACTATTTTAATGAGGTGTATTTGGAGCGAGTGAAAGAAAGAAGAAAATGAAGGATCCTGGTGGATGAGGAGGACTAGCTGTCAGAGAGGGTGAATCCCACTGACGCCACAGACTTCTAGAGGGTTCTGCAGTTTGGCCGGAAACCACAAAACGACAACAGCACTGCCACTGAAGACACATTCAACGTTTTCACATTTAGTTTGCATAATAATGTCAGAAATCTGTTACTGGCACAGGATGCAGTGTATGGCAGTGTCTTCATGCATACCCTTCCCTGCCAAAAACCTACGCTGAACTTGCAGGAATGAGAGCACTGCTATGAGTCCTTAACATAAAAGGAAATGCTTGAAAAAAACAGACATGTGGTAGAGTCTCTGCATGGGAATTCAACGCAATTTTAATTGAGTTTGAGAATTACTGACCTACTTAAAGAACCTTTTTCTGCTGTGCTGACTTGATCCACTGCAATTAATCTGCATCTGGTCACTACAATACAGATGTTTAATACTTTCCTAGCATCTATTTGACCTGGCATCGGGATTTGATGTGTTTTTTTTTTTTTTTTTTTTTTTTTTTTTTTTGTGTAATTTGTAGCGGCTATAACGTTAAATAACATTTGAGTGAACTGGTTTCAGTATTTCATTATTAAATCCTATAAAATCTTTATAAATTGGTACCAACAACGTGATGACTGTACCAATGCCTGAGTACCTGGCTGTGGCCAGAACTGTGACCATCTGAAGTTAAAACTAGAATAGAGAAAGAAACAAACTATTACAGAGAAAGCTCAATCAAATGTTGTCAGCACTCTACCTAGAAGCTATTAGACATAATAAAATAAAACAAAACAAAAAACAAGAGGGATTCCTCCAGAATGCAACTTCCTTCTGATCTGGATCAATAATTTATCCCATTATCTTTAAATTTATATGAATATTCCACTGATTCTCTTTTCCAGCGATGATGCTTCAGACAGGAAATGAGTTTCTCTCTGACGACGGTAATAAATCAGAATGTTTTGTGACGTGAGCAGACCTCAGACAAATAGATGGGTCTTGCAGCATCTGTACACCAGCCCTAGTAGTTCATTTGCAGAATTTAACTATAAATGGATGATAATGGAGTGTTACAACCAGACGATCGGGGCGACGTCGTCCCCCCGCTCCAGCCCCGGTTCTTTCGCCAGACGTCGCTGTGCTGGAACGTGTTCGGTGCTGCTTCCACCATCCAGAGCAGTCACGGAAAGGAAAAACAACGATATGCCAAAAGGGTTTGGTTATCTTCTGGCTAAGCTGCCGAAACTCATCACCACTGTGAACTTTAACTTTCGTAACCTTTGACCTCGCTGGAGACATTATGGCTATCTACCTCTAAACAGAAGAAAAAAAAATAATAAAAAAAGAGTTATGTGATGACTAATTTTCAAAGACAGAGTGACTTTCGACTCTGCAGCTTGGCTAAAAAGTAAAAACTTTGCTAAAGAAATCACAAAAGCTTTGGAAGCATGCCTGTCCATGGTAACCCTGTGTTAAGGAGGCCCATTATCACACACTCTCACACACACACGCACGCACACTCACACACACTTGTAATGCTACCTTAATTTACTGTCTAGGCTTAAAATCAGCTTTTTAGAATACATAAGTAACCACTCGAGCACAGACACGCCCACACACACACACACTCACTCACTTTTTTCTCTTCTGGGAAAAAAATAAATAAATAAATAGATACAATCTGTAAAAGGTGCATACTGATAGAGAGAAAGACCCCCCTCCCCCTTTTAGATACACACGCTATCTCTCACACTCATACACGCACACATCCTGTACTAAAACGCAGACGCACACACACAAATATAGTTATACACTCGCACGCAAACACTACGCCCTGCTTCGATACTTAAAACCTCTTAAAATTCTCCTAAAATAAACCGAGCAAAAATACATTTATAAGACCAGCACCCCGATTGTGCAAACAAATCAAGGATAAATTAAAACCAATAACATCATGAATATAAAACAAAATAGTCATGGCTAGCCAGTTTTGCACAATATTGAACTGTTAAATACATAGTGGGTGTGGTCTGTAGAGAGAGTGTGTGGCAGCGATCCAATAGGATTCCACGCTGAGAGGAAGAGGAGGGTCTTGGAGAAGGAAGTGAGGCTGATTGACGGACAGATCCTCTGTAGATCCATGCCGAGAGTCGGTTTTTCTTTTTTTTTTTTTCAATCGGCCACTCCCGTCTCTCCTCCACCCTCCGTCTCTTTCGCCCTGTTCCACACACGCGCGCCTCCCGAAGGGCCCCGAGTAAAGCAAAAACCCAGCGATGGAAGGAGAGGGATGGTGCAATAACCAAAGAGGAGGGAGGAAGGAGAGAGGGAGGAGTGAGGAACGGGCGAGGTATGAGGCAGAAAAAAAGGGGGCTCGCTGTCTTTGCTTAGCCACCAAATGCTCCTCCCATTTCCTGTTTGAAGCAGGAAGTGGGGCGTGGCCAAACAAGGAAAAAAGCAGCAGAGGTGGAGAAGCCAGGTCAAGGTTGAGTTTTGTTTCTCGCTGGCGTCTTATTGACCAGCGAATAAAATGAGCTGGCTGGCTTCCTGTTGGCCAGAGAGTGTCTCTGCCTCTACAGCAGCCCGGTTGTGGCTGTTGGTCCGTCCCTCAGATCCTTCCCCCCCTTGGCTGGGGGTGGTGTTTCGCCTTAATCCCACCCCCAGGCTGGCAGGGCTGTGCTCCAAGGTTCCTTAGCTTTGGAAGAGGAGGAGAAACGAGATTTCAAACAAGGGGTTCCCTCGCCCCCTTTTAATCAATACAGCGCTTCGTCATCAGTGAACCAAGAAGGAGGAGTTGACCTTTGACCTCAAGAAGGTGCGGTCAGATTTGAATCCTTTAACTGAACTGACCCCACCCCTCCCCTCCACAAGCTGGTCTGCTGTCCCCTACCTGGCTTCATGGCGGCCAGACAAACAACATTAACACAACACCAAAGTAGGCAAAGGAAATGAAAACATTAACACACTATGTCGAATGCAGAAAACCCATATAAGGACTTCCTGCTTCTGCTGTTTCCTTTTCTACCTTTCCTTCATCTCTCCTTTCATCCATCTGTTTTTTTTTGCTCGTCTCTACTTTTTTTCTGCTCTTCACACTTTGAGAACGTGATAAAACTGTGAGGCACTTTAGAGACACACTCGGACACGTGTGGAGAAGACACGCACACACGCAAAAATGTGCGTACAAAGAGAAAAATCATAGACAAGCATCCACTCAGGTCGTATAGAGTATAGTGTGGTATACTTTACTACAAACATTCAAACATACAAACTCATAGAAACCAACAAATCCGTAATCAGGTGTTTTAGGGTTGCGTCGCTGGCCGCCATTGTCCAGAGCAGTTACGCCTGGCAGAGAGGCAGAAAGTGTGTGTGTGTGTGCGTGGGTGTGTGTGTGTGTAAGGTGGGGCGGGGACAGACAGAGCCAGCCGCGGGCGCTGTTACCCAGCACTGACAAGCGTCAGTCTCTGATGACGTCAGAAGGGGCCAGTCGGCCGATCGGACCCGGTCGAGCCGTCTCCTACAAACTCGTCACGCACTCCATATCCTCGTCCTCCAGCAGCCCGCTGTTCCTCTGCCGCGCTCCTCCGATCACCACCGAGCTTATGTGGTGCCCCTCCTCCTGCCCCCCCGCCTCTTCATCCTCCTCCTCCTCTTCCTGGCCCCTCCCCCCCGCCAGCAGCTCCTGCCGCTCCTCCACTGAGGACGGCCCGTGGGCGGAGCCTCGGCTTCCCCCGGCCTCGCCCCCGTCCTCGCTGAGCGTCAAACTGGACGCTCGGTCCCTGTGCGTTGCTGCTGCTGCTGCTGTGTGGAAGGGGAGGAGGTTGCCGTTGGGGCTGTGCTGGGAGGCGGAGGAGGGGGTGCTGGACGTGGCGTTCGTGGTGGCGTTCCCGTTGAGGATGTTGTTGGCGGCGTGCTCCATCTCCTCGATGGTCATATCGCAGGCGTCGGCCAACTCGGCTTTGGTGGCCTCGATGAAGAACGGGTCCTGGGCGAACTGGCCCAAGCCCTCTGATATTAGCACCTTGATAGAGGGGAGAAGAGAAAAGGAGGAAGGCGATGGGAATACAGTGAGAGTGAGTAAGGCGGAAAGGAAACTAGCTGAGTGTGAAGAAGAAGACATATGCACACACACTCACCGCCTCCACCAGACTGCCTGCACTGCCGTGAGACAGTGAGCTGGAGTCATTGCCCAGTAGCGAGGGCACTGTGAGTGACACCGGCCGCGGTCTCTGATTGGACACGCCGGGGGTGGGGCTGGGACTGGGCTCCCGGCTGTTCCCGTTACTGTCGCTGTACCTGAGGGGCCACAAATCTCTCCATTAAAAACTGTCTCTCTCAGACAGCTGAGCTGTAACTTGTACCAAATCTATTCAGGATTGGGGTCTTACCACGGCCCACAGTTGACAGAGGGCAAGCTGGTATTGAGCTTTTCATGGGAGTTGGAACCCTCTAGCCTCAGAGAGGGCACTCGCTGGTAGGAGGCATCGCTGCCATGGGCTGGGACACCAAAACAGGAGCAGCATAATTAGGACAGTTGTCTCAAAACATGATGATAAAGCTGCTACATGAACATAATAACATGCTCTTCATGAATCATCTTTGAGTCACTTAGCTGTCTTTTCCTTCACAAATACTTTCAAAATCTTTCTAATAATTCCTGGTATTATAATTTATGTCAAAAATGACATGATTTTGTCAATGTGCGAAGCTGCAATACAGAATTATTGCTAAATGCTTGATATTGTAATAGTCAGATCCATCAAAGGCTTCAATCAGGTGTTTGGCTTGTTTTTTATTGGTGTAAGAGTAGTTGGGAGTAGTTCTTATAATTTATCTTATTTCAAGTTTAAGATTAAATTGACTAAAATCAAGAAAACTAATTGTAATGCTACCAAAAACAAGATATTTTCACCTGATAACATTTCAATTTTTGCAGTGGAGCCTCCGCCCATGACATTCCAAGCTAATACTAGACTCAACAGACAAAATTTTAGTTTAGGACTATGTTTTCAGTTGGCTGAAACCAAGACGGTGAATATATAATCTAATATCACCAGCCGTTGGGCGGCCCTCGCATTATGCCAAACGGCCTTTTGGCTTTTTAAACGTGCACAGCTGTGATGATGCAGTGTGGGCTACCTGTGGGACTGGCTGGAGGCGTGGAGCACAGCCGACTGAAGAGGGTGGGTGAGTGACTCCTTCTTAGCAGAGGAGTCAACCCTGCCACTGCCAGAGCCTGGAGGGAGAGAGATAGGCAGATGGAGCAGGGAGGGAGGATTATCGCTGTCAAATGTAATGTACTGCATAAATATGGAGCGGAAGATTGACTTCACACACTGTATTTGCAACTTTGGCTGATTTATTGAGTTTTTTTCTTTGTTCAACTGCAGTAAATGCAAACATGTAGTTTTGTTTATCACGTGGGTGTCTTCTACCTGATGATGTACAAGATGCAGCGGTACAGCTGTCTTCTGGGAGACGTCTGGCCTCGACTGTCTCCTTAGACACTCCAGATGGAAGGACGATCTCCGCCCTGACACACACACACACACACACAAACACACCACACCACACACGCATGGGTTATTATCGTTGCAATGAAAAACAGAATTGAAAAAAAGGATTAACTGAAAAAAAAATAGGCTTTCCAAAAATAATTAGAAATACTTCAACTAATCTGTAGGAAAGATTTGTATCGGCGCATGTGTGTCTTCTCACCCAGAGAAGTGGGGCAGAGGAAGACTCTCCTGGGAGACTGCCACCCACCTCCTCTTCTGTCCTCTACTGCTTCTCCTTCCTCCATGGGAGTCAACTGCTTACATGTCTCATCATGATACACCAGCCTGACACACACACACACACAAAGGGGAGTTGAGCATAGAGAGCTATGGAAAATGTATACTGTCAGCAGGACAGGGTACAGGTTGGATTGGTACGGGTACGTTCGGGTCAATAATGGAGAGCTTTGCATTTCCTCTGTGTAAAGAGATCATTTAGAGGTATGTGAATCCTGTCTAGTAGAAATGCTCTTCAGTGATTAACTTATTCAGGTAGAAGGGTCCGAAGAGCATGCATCTGAGAGAAATGGGATCCCAAATATCAAAACATATGAAAGCGAAAAATGAAATAATTTTTATTTTTTCAAGTTTAAAACATTTGGCCCAATATTCGCTCCATAGAAATGGGGTTTTTCACATAGAGGTGATGTAACAGTAATAGTTAAGGGTGTGCGTGTTACATGTCAGAGGAGAGGGAATGGTCGTCCTCGTGGTACACCCTGTCGTCGCCGTAGCTCTCGTCGTAAGTCTCCTCCGTTGACCCCTCCCCTCTCTGGATGATTGGCAGGCGGCTGTCACTCGAGTCCGAGCTACAGACGGACAACAGGCAAGACCACCACCAGACAAACATGAACATAAACACAGTCCGCAGACAGGGAGACAATATGGCGGACGGATGTGAACACAGAAAAAAAAAGAAGCAGCTGATTAGCAAAAAACTCAAAGTGGAGCTTTAAGGAGGGGACAGACGGAGAAACCCACTGATGTTTCACCACTGTGAGTCGCAAAAGGAAGGAGGAGGAGAAGGAAAGAAGAAAAGATGGAGGAGAATAGCATAGCATAGCATTTAAGGCAGAACCTGGAATATGACAAGGACTGAGGTGCAGACATCTTTAAAAAACAAAGATGAAATGATGGGCTGTCTTGCACATTTTGTGGCTAATGTTAGTGGGAAAATGATGTGTTAATTTAGGCTTGCTAGCAAAAAAAATTGACATATTATGCTGATATCATTTAACATGATGGCCAATAAAACATGAAGTGTGTTAGTCTTTTCTTTCACCTGTTTGAAAGTAGATGTGATGATTATATTACACTTGATACAATCTTGAAAAGAAAATCCAGAAGTATCCATTTATTCTAGATAAGAAAATCTAATCTCAACCTTGTATATTTATCTGTACAACATTATATTCTCTTTGTATTCCAAAGATGTCACCCCGTCACATCGGCTTCATACTCCAGACTTAAGCTTTAAGGAGACATTCTGACATTTAAATTTTAATATCTTCATCTTCACCAGACTGTTTGCCTAAAAGCTATATCCACAACAATCTGTAAATAGTTGTACGTCTAATTAAAACTGAGACTCATAACAGACTGCTTAGCTTAGCAGTACCAATTACCTTTTATAATGAACATTCAAATATACAACTAAATATAAATAAATACTAAAAACGTCCCCAGAGAAGTGGGTGGTGAAGAGAAACAAAACACAATTTCTAAATGTCAATATGTCCCTTTAATCCGCAGCTATTTTAAGGGCCCCACAGCAAACTCTGGGTTAGAACCGAATTTCATTAAACCTGACACGCTGTTCTGAGTTTAATCAAGCTCACTCCACCTTGCAGCTGGGTGGAAGTTACTGTACCTTGTTAAGAAATCAAGCAAATCCACATCGGAAAGCTTATACTTTGCTCTGCCTGTAATGAAGCACTCGCTTCAAAAACAAAGCTCACTAACTGTAACTAAGCTGCCCTTTACCGCAGCTCGGAAACTTCCGTTCATACAAACCTGCAAACCATTCTTGAACTGAATCAATTTTGAAAACAAAACTAGGGATATTGCTTGTGGATGGGCCGCTGTGTAATTCAAATTTAACTGCTTCATCCCCTGGAGCAAGTATGAGTTCAATCATTTTTCAACCGGTGCATAAATTGTTTGATATTTCATGATAACCTGTCATGGACTAAAGTGTTGAATAAAGTGCTTAGACAGAAAGCCTCTATTGGCCAAAAAAGGGAAGGCTATCACAACACAATACAACAAAGTTAGTTTTAACTACACTTCCAACTATTAAGTACTGAGCTATTACCCTTGCAATAGCAGGTAAGTATGAGCTTTCGGATGTTTCCACACAAAACAGTTTGTACAGAGATTACGGGCAAAGAGCTGGTATTGTGTCTAACCCAGACCTGCGTTGAAATACAATAAATCAGCAGCAGTGAAAGCTCTTGATCAGACAGATTTGGTCTAATTGCACCAAACAGTCTATCTATGGCTTCGGTAGCAAATTTACAACAGCAGCATGTCGTCTGGCTTTTGCTATAGCAACTAAAGCATTATGTGCATAGCAACACGTGTTGCTATAAGCACTTTGATAGCAATTTTATACAGCATGATGAAATCTTTTTTTTGTGTGTGAACTAACGCACATACACACACACACTCACACTCGCACACAAACACACTCCCCTGGCAACATACCGCATGAGGGTGTCATAAAAAAACGTCCTGCTTGCCACCAGAAACAAAAGACAGGAACAGAGAGGAGGAAGGGGAAAAAAAGTGAAAGGACATAGAGAAACTTCTGCGCTGGAAGACAGATTTAAATAAAAGACGGGAAATTAAAGAAACTAAGAGAAAAGGCATTGATTATTCTTGCCCCTAATTCGAAAGCAGATCCCTTCCATTAAAGAAAAATCAACTTAAGCACTGGAGATCGCTTATTTCTGGTCTGCTGCACTCACCTCTTCGGAGGGAAGCACCATGCAGGTCTAGGCAGCAGGATGGGGGTGAGCGGCTGCCCCGTGTGCCCGTCCACAGTGCTTATGGACGGGCTCGGGAACCGGCTGGTGCTCTGGGGCACCCCGGCCATGCCGGTGTTATTGGCGTTGTTGATGTTGGCGTTGGAGCCGGATGAGGAGTAAGAGGAAGGGGTGAAAGTGGTGGAGTCCATGAGCTTCTCGTTGGACGGGCTCTCGCCCTCGCAGGGGGAGCCCTTCTGGCTGATGTGCAAGGGACGCTGGGTAGTGAAGGACTGTGGGAAGGTGCCGCGGCCGTCACTCTGGTTGTAGTAGTTGACGTGGTTTCCGAACAAACCACCCGCCCGCTGTGGTGTCAGAGAAAAAGGGGGAGGAGGGGACAGAAAGATGGAGTGTGATGAAAAAGGAAAGGTGATTGAAAGAAATTGAGCATTTAAGGGAAAGTATAGGGATGAGGCAAGAAGGGGAAAAGAGGATGAAAGGAATAAAGTAGAGGAGTGAATAGAGGAAAAAAGACAGGGAGGTACAATGTTTAAATCGAGATACGGAAACACTCAGATTGATAAAACTGTCACATTCATTCCCAGCAGCAACAAAACGTCTCTCAGCCAGGATGGAAACGCAAAGCAAACGCCTTGTGTCCCAAATTCTCAGAAAAAAAAAACACTAAAGCAAACAAAATAGAGTCTGTGAGTGTAGCAGTGACAGCATTGATGACAGGCTGGTAAAATAACAATAACTTTCCAGTGAAGGAGCACTAGAAGCTGTATGTGCGTTTCTGTCTGGTTCAGTATTTCAGTACAGTAATTGTACGGCAGAAATGAGGCTTTTTAAACCTTTTTTGAACCACATGCAAGCATGTATGTATTTATACATGCAGTTTATACGAGCAATAATATGACTCGAAGCTGGATGCCGATCATCTCTCTCTCGCTCTCTCTCTCTCTCTCTCTGGAGAGTGAATGAGGGTGTGTGTATCCAACCTTTACCCTGAAGATATCATCCTCGGATGCGGCTGACACAGTTTCCTTCAGGCCTTTGTCCAGCTCCTCCTCCACGGTCAGGTCTCCAGAGATGGCCCTCCGGATCTCTGGACCAATGTCATGCAACGTCCGCAGGCCCGCCTGCACAAAATCACACTCATTCATTACAAGAAGTAGTATTTATGCACATGTAAACCAGTCTCTCTGCACTAAGTAGACACCAAACAGTGTTTAAATTACACTAAGAAATCCATAAAAATCTGAATTTTTGTCCAGATAAACATGTGAATATTCATGACGCAGAGTAATTCCACTGTGTTCATGTACCTGCAGAGAGAGAGCAGTTTTTGGAGGCACCTTGGCCACCAGCCCTTGTTCTTTCCTCTTCTTAAATTTGCGGAAATATTCCTGAATTAGGAAGGTAGCATAGAACTTTCCAACTGTAACTTCATCATCTGTAAGAAATAAAAAAATATATACATGCATATTAACAGACAGATAGGTGCTTTTTGTGAAAAAGTTCCCACCTGTGATGCTGGTGAGCTTTTGGGTCATTCCACAGAAACAAATTGAATTACAGAGGGACCAATACAAAGTTCAATAAATTACACTGGAAACCTCTCCATCGGCATATTGCTTGATGACTTTAATTACGGGATTTAGGAGTGATTAGGAGTGACAGGAGTAGAGTTTCAAAACAGGCGTGGTGCAGTGTATACATACCTCCAGCAGGGGGCACTACTTGATCCAGGAGTTTCATGCTGGTTCTCTTCCAGATCTTCTTCACTATGGCCCTCAGTTCCTCATTGGCCTGCTCTAAGTTACCTGCACACACACAGATACAGTATACATAGTGTAGATTGAAAGTAATATTTTGGAAATGTGCATTTTATTTCCAAGAACCTTCGTTCAATTAAAGCATACAGTCATTAGCTTGGTGGTTATTACAAAAAGATGTCAGGTTTCTATCGTTGCTATGGTGGTTGCTATGGTCTCAGCTACACAAGAGTCTGTTTGAGACATATAACTGTTAATCAGTGTATTATAATGATGTTTTATGGTCCTGTTACCTTCTGTCTTGATCCTGAGTGCAGTTCTGACCAGAGCAAACAGTGTGGCGTTGAACATCACTGTTCCATCGCTGTTCAGAGGCATGTTCATCGACACCAGACGCTACAGGAGACAGAAAATGCAAAATTTAAAATGAATACTTAACTTATTTGCCTTTAGTCTATATTATCTCTATATGTATGATCTCTTGTCAATGTGCCTCCATGTCATTGTTATAAGCTACCTCATTACACATCACAATTAAAACCTGTTAAAATGTATTGGACTGCATGCGTGTATGTACCTTGCAGGCCACCCTGTGTGGACACAGCTTTCCAAAGCCCAATGGAGGCTGAATTCTCCGGAGCAGAGTCACCACATCCAGGTGTTTTATCCTCCCCCTGCACACAGCACAGGGGTCACATTATTCGCTCTCTGCAGATTAAACAGAAACTACTCTGTTGACATATGCATGCTGTCACTTCTGTTAACTTACTTAGCTTCCGGGTCATATTCAGCCCAGATCCTCTTGAATTCGTCGAGATGATGCGGCCCCAGGATCGACCAATCACGCGTCAGGTAGTCAAAGTTGTCCATGATGACGGCCACGAAGAGATTGATGATCTGGGGAAAAATCGGGAATCAGTCAGAAAGTACACAATCAAAATGTAACTAATCCGTCATATCTCTGTAATCGCTGTATTGTTAGCACTGTATATCATATCATTGGAAAGAGTGTTGTTTTTACAATGTGTCCCATGTGTAAGGATCATGCAGTTATGGGATGAGCAGCACAGCTGAGTATTGGGTAAAGTTCTCAGTGAAATGCGCCAAATTTCTCTTCCATTGTCAAACTGTTTATTATCCTGCTGGTATTGACTCTATTGTCTTGAGTCGTTTGGGGGTTGAATGATTGAACTCTGTTGCAATCAGTTCTGATTGGTAACATCTGGCCCCATTTCAGCACACAGGATCCTTCAAGTGCTGCCAATCAAGTCCCGATCATCCAATCCCCCAAATAAACTCAGAACAATACTCGATATCAACAGGAGAATAAACTGTTTGTCAATGGAAGGGAAATTTGGCACATTTCATTTGGAACTCCACCTCTCAGCTGTGCTGCTCATCCCATTACTGCATGATCCTTAGAAATGGGACATGAAAATGAAAATGAACAGGCTTTTCAATCATAGAGATACAATGCAAACAATACAGTGACAACAGAGATATGATCCACTAAATGCAAATTTCCAGACATTTCTCAAAGAATCTTAATTGTTTTAACTCATATTATTATAATATCATACTGTGGCTTACTGAAAAAAAAATACTGAGTTCAAAACTTAATGTGAAATGCACAGTTCAATGTTAAGAGCAATACAAGTATTTGCTCGCTAGATTTAGCAATATATTAATAAATATGAAGTTATAGCCATATACCTTAGCTTAGTTTAAAGACAGTGGACAGGAGGTAACAACCAGCCTGACTCGGTTCCAGAGTAACAAAGTGCACCTACCAGCACCTTTAAAGCTCTATAATTAACACAATATATCTTGTTTGGTCATGACAAAGACTCCAGGAACTGACTGAGTCCAGCCCCAAAAAAAAAAAAGAAAATAGTCATAACACCCTCTGAAAGATTGTTTTTTATGACAATTTCTCCTAAAGGGAGAACTAGTCCTTTAATCATCTCACATTCATTGTCTCTGTACTCACCAGAAAGGCACAGAGCATGTAGAAGCTGACAAAGTAAATGATGGCGAACTGGCTGCCACAGTCCTCGCTGAGAGAGCTGTTCTCAGTGGTCGACCCCTTCTCGCACGGCCGACCGGGCGAGCACGCCAGCATGATCTCCTGCCACGCCTCGCCTGTCGCGCATCTGTCACGCAGACACATGCACGCACACAGAGCCACGGGTATGCACACACGCCGACGCACGTACGCATGCATGCAGATACACAGAAGAAACGCACAGAGAAACACAGACATGCATAGATTGCCGCATGTGTGCGTCAAATGCACCAGCATGGAGTCACATGTACATTTTTTTTCAGATACACATACAGATGCATGGATGTATGCAGACAGGCATCCAAGCACGTAGTGACGCATGCATACACGGATACAAGGACAGAAAGAGGGAGAAACACACAAACACATCAGAACACAAGTGTTAGGAGTGTCAACATCATAAAGTGAAATTAATTAATTGATTTTATCGAACTGTAGCACTAAGTCAAACTATAATTGTCTTCCATTCTGAATACTTCATTGATATTACGATTTTTAACTCTGCAGGTGCTATTTTGCCAGGTGATTATATTTGGTGTTTATTATATGCTGACTGTTTGCTGGGTTTAAATTACACAGCAATATGAAGTATCCAAGTGCGCCGTCTCTGAATGGAAGCAAGAGCCTATAATATATTCCATAGAGGGGTCAGTTCATTGAATACGAATGAATAGAAGAAAAAGGTGCTTTTTCTTTTCGCAAAACTCTTGCAAAAACAAAAAAGCTGTGTGTCATTATATGCGATTTATCCTCTCAGTTTCTGTGTTTTCTGTCCCCAGCATGGAATCTTACCATCATCACAACCACACAGGACTGACAGGTTTCTGGGAGTGGATCCAGGCAGCCTAAACACATTATCAGTAGACAGAAGGCGTCCTCCTCAGTGGACCAGAGTACTTTATATTTATATTAAATCAATGTCAACTTTTACAACAATGATCACCTAACTACTGAGTACAAAGGTGTAAAAATAGAGTTTGCACACTCTTAAGGGTAGTAAATATATATAATGAGGATCACTGCTACTACATATTTGCACTTAGAACATTTAAACTCTCAGCACGGTGGCAGCAATATGGTCTCATAGAACAAAGTGCTGAAATGTTTTCCCACATATGCTCCTGAGGAATTTGTGACTTGGCATTTACACAGATCCTGTCTTTTAATTAACACAAAGCTTTCATAAAATGTCAGTGATCGTGGTTTGACTCCCGGCCGGGGGACATGTGTTGTGTATCATACCCCCCCCCCCCCCCCCCCACACACACACACACCCCCCCTCCATTTTCCTGTCGATCCAATGTTTGTCGAATGAATGCAAAAAAGCCTGACAAGAAAGCTTTAAAAGAAAAAAATAAATAAAATGGAATCGAGAAAATACAGGTAAAGGTACTGTTGTTGATGCATGATTAGAGAATTAATGATAGGGATTAGAGATAAGAACGGAGGTAAAGAGGATAATGATAAGGCTATAAAATAGAAAAAGGAGAAGCAAAGATAGGGTAGATCCAAGGAGAGGTGTTAAATAGATGATGAGGAGCGTATAAATCCTCCTCACCTGAAGAGCAGCAGCACCGCCTGAGGGAACGTCTGGAAATTGTTGTTCCTGTTGATCTGCGTGTGGTCCCGCAGCGCTATCTTACCAAACATCTGCACAGGAGGGAAGGAAGTAGTCACAGCACACAGGATAAGGCATCAGCACTGACAAGAGGAAGCGGCTGCTCGCTGGATCAATCAGAATGACAGGCCCGGTCTGTCCCCAGCCAATCAAATCAAGGTGTCTCCTGCTCATCGTCAGTGATACAAACTACACAAACAGCCGGTAGGAGGAGGACACATGAGGACAGACGGGGGGAGAGAGGAAGCGGAGAGACAAAGATGGGCAACAGCTAGAGGAGGGGAGAAAAGCGATGGGACCCAACGGGTGCTCTGGGTGACAAGACTCCGGGAGGACAGACACAGGACGGAGCCCGGCTAGAAGAGAGAGGGAGAGAGAAGAAAACATGACAAGAGGGAGGGGGAAGAGGGGAACAGGATGACAGCTTACCTGCATGCCGATCACAGCGTATATGAAGAATAGCATCACTATAAGCAGAGCTACGTAGGGCAGAGCCTGAAGGGGAGAGAGACACATCAGTGACAAGTCGTCTGCAATATCAACCTGCACCAGGGCAGCCCGTTCACTTCCATTCAAACCAGCAGTACACAATTAGCCTACGAGTGATTTTGGGGAAACGATTGTTTTTTGTTTTTCAAATTGGCATATAAAGAGGTTATTGGCCTTTTATGAAAGTGAACTGAGCTGCATCCCTGTGTGGCACAACACCAAAAACATTCCAGGATAAATCATCTGACATAGGAGTGAAACACCTCAGACAAAAAAAATACAAACTGCTCTCTAAGTTTAGCCAGAAGATCAGTGCCAGCCTATCGTACACATACCAAGACCCAAACATGGCCTCAGCAGGGACATTTTTTATATTTAACCCCATGCAGGAAACTGTGTGGAATTGAGCTCCTGGCTAACATGACCCCTGTGCATGAAAGAGAAGGGCCAGATCATGACAAATAATTGAAAAAGTGAAAGTTATATTGATGTACATCTTCCTGCTTGAAATAATAATAAAAAAAAATCATATTCCCTGCGCCATCAATGTTTCACATTTCAATGCCTTGTAACATGAAGTGGCCCATCTCATCTGACACAAGAGAGAGAACAGATTATTTTCATTTCCCCATAACTCTCTATCAAATGATTTTTTTTTTTTTGGTGGAGTGCTTTGTTAAACTTATCTAACGCTTAACCCGCCTACAGGGAATGGTGAGTTCTCAGGGGTAAGTAGTTGGGTGCGGGAGAGAAATAAGGGGTAGTAGAAGGAGAGGAAATGGATAAAGAAGAGGAGAGAAGGGGAGAAAAGATTAGGTAAAAAAAACGATTGCTAGTTGAGGGTTTTTTTGTTGCTGGCTGTTTCCTAGCTTCATGGCCCTACATCCCTCCCTGCCTGTGCAGCGAGACTCCTAAACCCCCTCTCCGTTACCTCGTGCCCTCCCTCTCTCATTTCCTCCTTCCTTAAGCTCTACACTCAACGCCTTTTTCTTTTGAATTTCCTTATCAATAAGAGGCGGAGACAAGGAGGGAGGAGGCAAGGAAAGGAAAGGTGGCTTGTGAGACTCCACACAAGAACAAATCTATTTATATGTGACTCAGATCATAAGTTACCACATGATTTATGCAATATTTATAAAATAAAACTAGTCGAGTATAGAGTAATGAAGCAGATAATAACCTTGTCTGACGAGGGAGATCAGTTTACTATGACGTTTTAACACCTAGTTTAAATACAACTATGAGCTCCAAACTGAGTCACATTAATGTTATAACTACACTTTCCCCTTCTGCTATTTGCATTTTGGTCCTGTGTAAACCCAATTCTCTAGTCTAGCATGTTGTGTCCGGTTCTCCCCTCACTTGGAAGGATTTGATGAAGGTCCACAGCAGGGTCCGAATCCCTTCCCCGCGAGACAGCAGCTTCACCAGCCTCATCACGCGGAACAGCCGGAAGAAGGTGATGGAGATCCTGGCGTTCTCTTCAGAGTTCTGCAGTCCCTTTTGGTGGGGTTTGGTGTTTTTTTTTTTTCGTTTTAAAAAAAAAAACACAGGACGCATGGGAACACATGGCGGTAAACACACACGCACGCACACAAAAACACACACACACACAAGTGTGAATGATCATACAACAGACACATACGAGTAAGAACACACGTACAATCACATTTGCATGCATATTCGCACCCGCACATACATGTGGATGTAAATAGGCATAACACATAGCACGCACACACACACACGCACACACACGTACAGGGTTAATAAATGGATATCTGCGTCCTACAAAATCCCATCAAATTCAACTGACAAAAGAGATCTGGGAGAGAATCGGGCAATCATGCTTATTTTTGTGGCTTCTTGGAAAAAAATCACTTGGCATCAAAGAGATAAGTGAGCCATTCACATCCTCCTGAATACACTGTTTCTATTTATCTCTTTATAGTGGATATATCCAGCTGTGCACTCAGACAGGTCAGTCATTTTACAGCTGTGACATCCCTTCACTGATGATATTGGTTCTAAAATCACTGCCCTCCAGTGTTCTACCACGGTGCCACAATGTCATAATCACATTCCTAAATGTTGTGTTTATATCTTAAACAGGTAAATCCATCCTTGCAGTGACATTTGATGAACAATAAAATACCCCAGGAGCCTCTTGAAGTATATCACCTAACTGAAATGAAGGACTTGCTAATTCTGTGTAAAATTTTACTGCTGAAACTGGGTCGGAGAGGGGTTTCCATCGCCATCTTTCATAAATCACAGATAATAATTCGCATACAGTGTATTGCTCCTAGCCGGCAGGCAGATTCCTGTTTCAACAAATCATGCAGCTAACTAATTGTTTATCTTTCATGGAGAAAGTGGACAATGGGAGTTGATACAAAAGATTCAGGAAGATAAAGATATTTCTGTCTAATGCAGCAAACGTGTGATCATATTTTACGTTACCCTCTATTTACAATGATCTTAGAGACAGTTTTTCTTTATCTCAGCATTCTTTTTCATTTGCAGAACTTCTTGCAATAGTTATGTAGGTTTTTGCCTTACAAGCTATACCAAGCTGTCTAGTATTAGTAGAAAGCAAAGTTATAAAGTCTAAGGTTGGGAGGCACTGTAGCTTTTAAATTGTCTATTGTCCCAGTAGTCCTCCACAGGAAATAACGCCATGATGAAATATTTAGCCATCCCCACTGAGTGCTATTCTAATACAGATTTATTTATTTATGCTACTGCTGCTCCTTCTCCAGTATAAAAAGGAGAAAAACAAGGCAACATCAAAATTTGTTATGTGAAGTATGCTACTGTAACACAGCGATTAATACTCCAGTAAACTCTTTTCATTTATTTCATATACAGTGGTTGATGCATGTACCACGTCAGCACTAACAATAATGCAGAAATACACAGGTTAAGAAAGAAACATCAATATCTGATCACACACGACCCCATAAATGCACCGGTATGCATAGAATACACACATCATACAAAAATGACATTTCCAACGAATCCGTTTGTTGCCATGTTTTTTTTTTCCCAAGAAGCCATCAATTCTTTATGCTAATCCCGTGGAGGAACACCAAGTAGTGCTCCTTAAAAGAATATGCCATCCTCTGCACATCTTACTGCAGTTTGGGATAACGAATGGCATATGTTACTTTTCAACAAAATACATCTTAAAATCATGTTAAGACCAAATAACTAACTATAAATATCAATGGTTTGAAAACACATTACATAACGTATTTTGGGTTTGGGGTATTTGCTGACGACACTGTGATGTTGACAAGTAACGCAAGGTATGAGTTATCCCAAACTCCACTGGTAGATATGCTGAAAATGACCTTCTAAAAAATGTAAATCAAAATTATGTGCTGCATGTAATACCACAACTGGACCACAGTGGGCACCATTGCACCATCGAGAGAGTGGGGCAGTGAGCGAGAGAGGTACAGTGACAATAAGTGTACAGAGAGAGAGAGAGAGAGAGATTGCAAGAGATAGAGAGACTGAAGATGAAATATAGTTTGAATTATTCAGTGACATTCAAACAAATACACTGATTCATTGATAACTAGGACAGACAGAAAGATAAAAGGACAGATAGATGGATATATAGACACATGGTAGGCCAGTGGAGAAGAGTGGATGAAAGAGAGAGTGTGACTGTGATGATGATGATGATGGCTTGCACTGATGACGAAGCACTAAGGACACCACATCCATAAGGGAAGGGGGGGGGCGAGTTGCAAGCCATGGAGGGAGGTGGGGGCAACGGGCGCCATGGCAACAACAATAGCCACTCCAGGAAATTCACACAACTCCAGTTACATTAGGCCTGTACAATACAGTGCCCTTCACCACACACACACATTAATAAACATGTAAAAAGTAGAAACAACATATAGGATAACTCTGGGCATGCTGCAGAAGATGACAGCGGGAGAGGACAGGACCAAAATGAGATGCCAAAAGCTTTGGATCATACCATGGACGACGGCGTAGTAGTAGAAGGAGGGATGGAAGGATGGAGGGATGGAGGGATGGTGGAGGAGGTAGGGAGGCGGACGAGGTTACCGTCGGAGCGTACCATTGGCCTTACCACAGGGGAGTGAGAGGAGGAAGAGGAGGAGGAGGAGGACGAAGAGGAGGAGGACGAGGAGGAGTCAGCTGGCTTTAAGGAAAGGCAACAAAGATCAGCACCAGAGCAGCACCTCGCGTGTGTATGTCATATGTGCATTTAAAGGAGGAGTGTTTTCTTTATATGGGAAAAGTAGTGAGAATTCTGTAAGATATTACTGCATACATATAGACTGGCCCCATGCTCTGTGAGGGACATGTATGAACAGTAGGACAATGGGGAATTTCTGTCCACTGCTTTGAGGGCCAAAATAATGAATGATGGTCCAGAGCAGAAAGGAGGAGAGTTGATTGTGTCACTGTGCAACATTTATGTGTAGGTGAGTGTGTGGGTTTGTGTGCGGGCCGCATCTGTAGCTATCTCTTTATCTTTCTGCCAGCTGAAACTACAGTGCAATAACAGTGGTTGGCGCTCAAGCTACGTTTACCAAAAACATCCCAGCATTAAAAGACAATGCCTGTTAAAAAATACTGAATGTGTTATTCAGGCAATTCATTGACCTGAAATTCTCACGGTCTAAGTGAAATTTGGAATGGTTTTGGACCTTGCGAAAAGTCAAGTAACTTTGTTAAAGGTACAGGCTCTTATTTATCAAACATACATATGGCCATACGAAGATTGATAAGCCTATAAACCTGTCTGACTCATGAGTGCAGTGCCTGTCAGACAGAGAGTAATTCACTTAAAAATAAGTAGCTGGTATGGCAAACAGAGCAAACAAAAATATAACTCTGCAACCGTGTGAATGTTTCTTTCTTTCTTTTGGCATATTTGTTTATTTAATGTGGACAGAGCACATTTAAATATAGGCTAAAAAACTACTTATAGTCTATACATATAGCTATGGATACTTGGATACAGGTGCATCTTTATCCTGAAATTGAAGCAGATCACATGGACGCAGCCAAACACTCCTCAGTGATCATTCATATGCTGTATTTGGTGAAATATGCATGTTTCATAAATCACATGTTCAAAAAATGGCATCAGCCAAGTCCATCTAAGGTAATAAAAACACAAAATTCTAATTTGATTTAAATTATATATTATTTAAAACATAGTGATGAATGTTATAATCTTTTAGTGTGTTCCACTAGATGCTGATAAATCGTCCACACTGTACCTTTAACACCTGTTGTCTCAACTAACCAAACCACAATTTCACTTTCATCTTGTTTCAGATCAAAGTTGCATCAGAATATCACATTAAAAAGACAGATGGTTATTATCATCTAATTCAATCCCATTATGGACTAAGATGATTTTAGATGCTTTTGGAAATCAGAGCCCACGAGTGTTTAGATAACACTGAGAAGCATAACATAGAGGGGGAAAAAACACTGGTCCGCCCTAGTATAGCAGCATTTTAGACTGCCAGGAGTGATAGATTAAGCAGTAGTTCAATCTATGACTCAGGAGATGTTCACTCTGCTTTGGTATTGGCCCCGTTATAATACCTTACTACAAAATTAATGCATCATTACTCACAATCTCCACGAAGAAAAATAATGCCTGACACAGCATGACTAGTGGAAGTATGATTAAGTTTGAAGGAAGGAAGAGGCAAGAGGAAAGAAAATAGGAAGAGAGCAAAAAACAGAGGGATGTGAAAAAAAAATTGGAAATCAGGAATCAGAAATGATCTAGGAAATGGGAGTGAAAAGAGAAGAGTCAAAAAGTGAAGGAAGTAATTTTAAAAGGGAGAGATATGATCAGGAAAGGAAGGAGGGAGGGAGAGAAATGATGCTTTAAAGGAATTCTAACAGGGCCATACACACACTTTACAGTCACAAACAGTAATGATGGACAATAGTCTATCAAGTACTTCTAATTACCATAACACTTGTGTATTATAAGCACATATTTTGTACCACTTTTCTAATCATCCAGTAACCAGACACTAACAAATTGTCAACAGTTTAAAGAAGCAAGGACTGGCTGAGATGAGTGAGCAAAGAAGAGGCTATGTGTGTGTGTGTGTGTGTGTGTGTGTGTGTGTGTGTGTGTGTGTGTGTGTGTGTGTGTGTGTGTGTGTGTGTGTGTTTGAGAGGAACTGAGGTGCATTATGACATTCAGGGAATGATACTAGGATGGGCGACTGGGAAGGAAGGAAGGAAGGAAGGAAGGGAGGAAGGGAGGGGGGAGGGAAGAGTAATGCATAAACAGTAGACTAGGATGAGTCAGGAAGGTTGACGGGAGAAAAGGAAGGGAGGAAAGACACTGGGAAGGAAGATGGCACTGATATCACTACATACACTAAGATATATGTGTCTGTGTATATGTTAAACACATAAAGGGCCAGCTGGGTCAATTTAAGCACAAATCAAATCAGAATTTGCTTCAATTTCAAAGGGAAATCAAAGCTGTCGTCCAGAATCAGATTAAACACAAATCACTCCTCATTATATTTCCCATTATGAACTGACACACAGCTAATTAGAATCCAGTGGACTTCTGCAGGATCCGTGCATTACATGTATCAAATTTTAGAAGAAAAACAAAACAGTTTTTATATAAATCCAGGCTGAACTGAAGTGCAGATGTGAGGTATGATAGTTACTTCTCATGGGATTTACACATTTAGAGAAATTTAGTTTTTTCTCACATTGCACGTTATTTTTTCAAGCAATATATTTTTTATCAGTTCAGCTCATTCAGTAGGTAGCATGGGTTTCCTCTTGATTATTTTTTTTCACCTTAGATTTTGAGGTTTTACACCTCATGTGTCGTTTTGTTTTAGATTCATATAGTGTAGGTAAAAACTGTGACATTGAAGTACATGCTTATTACTACTATAATGAGAGACCCATGTTACCCAGCTTGCATTTAAGGTGAGCAAGCAACACTGCAAACCAACGAGAAAGACATCCATAGAGAGAGAAGGAGAGAGATAAACATCCATAAAAGAAGAGATAAGTGAACTGAAAAAAGATCAGAAAGTGGAGAGAGATAGAAAGGAGAAGAGAAGGCATTCCAAAGAGAGAGAAAAGAAAAAGAGAGATAGATGCAGTCCATACCGGCATCGTCTGCAAGACACTGCTCAGTGCAAACCACTACCAATGTGTTCACACTACTTCTACTCAAACCAAGACCAAAAAATAGAAAAGAAACCATGTCAGATTTAAGAAGCACTCGCAGGTTACTGGGGAGAGCCAGGATTAAGGAAGTCTATTGATTTGATGACCACAAAAAGTTCAGCTAATCTAACAAGCACCCGACACCGCAGCAGAGTGGGTGCACTCAAACAAGATATGGTGGCCACTTGCTATTTACTAAAGGAAAAATGATGTGACATTTTAAACGTCGGCCTGTTAGTGCACTTCACAGCGCACCTAGTAATGCAATCAAAGAGAGGTAGCTGTTGGCAAGCTGCGACTATTAGTATCTAATTACATTGCTCAGTATGTTCAAAAGCATTTACAGTGCCTGGTGAAATGCAGTAGCAGGCTAAAAGTTAAAATGCGTAAGTGATAGGGGCCCAGTTCAAAAATAGCCAAGAGTTCTCACGGGATTAAAATGCGGAGGGTTTCTTAAAAAAAAAAAAAAAAAAAAAAAAAGTTAGCTAGGGCATCACCCAGATCATCAAAAGCCACCAGAGAAGAAGAACAAAAAGACTTAGGGCATGCCTCTAGGTTAGGGATGAGAGAGGAAAAGAACTGCAAACCATTCAACCAAATCAATCAAACCAAATCAAAAGCAAACTCCAAAGCAAGGTGATAAGTGCAAATCAGTGACTTGTATAGATGACAAAGATGTATATCTCTGGCCCAGTGAACGTCAGCTTAAAGGCGGTTAAATATTGACAGAGCCTAAAAGTGACACTGATCTCAAATAGATTTTTTTTTAAACTCTTGGACTGCCTTTATTATATATTTATGTAGGCATCTATCTTTTATCTACACAAGTATGCTTTACCTCAAAAATAGATGCTGTCTTTTTTTTTTATTACTTATTTCCCTGACAGCAAATTTCTGCGATACTGTAATAGAATAACAGGATATCCAAGCAGTTTGGAAATTACCTTGTGTTGTTTAAAAGATGTTCTGTCAGCCTCTTGTGGGGAATAATGGATTCCCTTTCTAAAACCATGAAAACACCCCTAGGATACACTAACCTTATTTGTATGCCTGACCAGTGCTGTCTGAGGTGAAACACCGCATTCCACAACGGGGGGAACATGCCAGAGTGCCCGTGTGGAGAGACATTCCTAGTTTTATGGCGTCAAAAGCAGCAGCACAAACTATACTTAATTTGCATCCCATCATGTAGTTATCTGGTTCTCAGCAGGAATTAGTCTGTAATGGAATGAGACATGAAAGAAGCCTAAATACCTTCATGTCTCATTCTAACCTGAGACGTCCATTTCTTCATGTACACTGACTTTGTGACTGTGGTTATGAATATAATATAAGTAAATTATGATTTTACAATTAATTAAAGACAAGTAATACCACTCTGGAGCCAACAGATGATTAATAATAACAATAATATGTAATATGTGTGCCTCTACACTGTACAGTGGAACTGAAAAGTTTACATGACACTTGATTTTACCCCCTGAGAAATTGGATGCTTGGTACTAGTACTGGATGGAATCCGTGGAAATAAATGGAATAAAATGACATATTTTCATAGAGAAAAGCTCCTGCGCAGAGTAAAGGGTGAATATTTGAATGGAATATTCAGCTCTTTGACCAGTCTACAAACCAGATCATGGTACAATATACAGTAATTTCTTTCTCTGGAAAATCAGTTCAAACAGCAAATCACACTTTGCAGTTCTTCATGGTTCTTCGGACTATTCTCCTAGCAAAAGAGCATTTTGAATAACCGGGAATAAAACACCTATTATCCATGAAGTGTAAGTATGATAGACACTCAACATTTGACTTGTGTTTGGTCTGTTCATTCTTATTCAGCTCCACTGTTGACCATAGGCCCTCAATGTCGATAATAAATGAATTCATACATACATTTACATAAATTTTATGGATACTGAGTAAATCCATTTATGGATGAAATTGTTCCCCATGTCTGCACAATGCTATTGTCAGACAAAAACCTGACAACAACAACAACAACAACAACAACAACAAAAATGCAACTTGTATTTTCCTTATTTGAATTTAAGGTTTCTCTGGCGGTTCATGAATTGAAACCAAAACACTTTAGACCCTTTTGTCCTAAAATGAAAATCTGCATTTTTCCCAGAAAAAAAACACTTACTTTAAGTAACATACTTTAGCGGAACTGTGGATCAATTCTGAATGTACGTATAGTGCCAGGCCTGGATATATCACCTTCATGTCTGTCATGCTATACAGTGTCCGACATGCCAGGGGGGATGGACACATGCCCTGTGGCAATGATAAAAGGCTAAAAAAAGAACAATGTGAAGCCAAACCAAGTGCTGAGACAATGCAATAGGTTCTATTGGCAAATGCAATAGTTTCTGATGCCACTGATGCTCAGCAGCCTGAGGCATGAATACCTATCGGGAACAGCTTCAAATATTAGAAAACCTGTGCACACGTGCTTCAGAACTACAATGATTTGCACCACTGAGGATAAACTTTACAAGGAGGCATAGATACAAGACAGTAGAGGATAAGTTGGAAAATACAATTTAACAGCCTCGAACAAATAATATGATGTAGCATGATAAGATTACATCCCCCTCAGTTAAAATTTTAAATTAAAAACGCTTTAGTGTCAAATTACAAACACGTTTTAGAGGGGACTGTGCTTCGTCTTGATTACCCTACTGGTTGTTTTCATTGCCAGACATATTCATCCATCTCTTAAGTTAGCTGTGGTGCAGCTGAAGTTTTCTAATCATTTGAAAGCATGCAAGATGGGTATCGGCACTCAGTCTTTGTGTGTGTGTGTGTGTGTGTGTGTGTGTGTGTGGGAATGGCAGAGCAGGCGGGCAGGAAGGGAGGGAGGGAGTTGGACTACTTACGTTAACCTCAGTGATCGCTATGTCAACAATGCTACCCACAACTATCAAGGCATCAAATGTGTTCCATGCATCAACAAAATAATGCTGCGTAGGGGTGAAAAGAACAGAAAAAACAACAGAAAAAAAGGACAGAACATAAGACCATTATAAAAATGGAAAGAACATAAATCGAAGAAGAGAGGAGAAAAAAATAAGATAAAAAACATTATATACATGAGCATCGGAGCTTTTAGTAGGAGGAGAGAGGGGAGAGAATCGACAAAATTAAACGGCAAAAAAAGAAAAGGGAGGGGGGCAGTCTGAAAGAGATGGACAGCAGAGGAAGAGCAGCGGCGATCGGTCATGCTTGTCCATGAGAGGAAAATGTCAACAACAATAACAACAGTAAAGAACAAATTGCAACGGAATCACAACTAAAAAACGCCCCTGTTGCTGCAGTCACAAATGAAAGGTATAAAGCTGTTTGTGATCGGTCAGTGAGTTAGTTCGGTTAGTGAGGGAGGGAATTAAACTTTAGGACATGTCACAGTGGATGAAAAAGAAAAAAAAAATCAAGAACCCGACAACATTTCAGGTACTGTATGGAGGAAGGATGCAAGACAGAAATCTTGGCTTTCAAAGCTAAACCCTGCCTCTGTCGTTTCTATTTTTTTTTTTTTTTTTTTTATGAAACCCAGGAAGAAGCTTGTTCTTGTTCAGGAACCCTTGTGGCTGGGCATCCCCTGAATGGCAATGGGCCATCTTGGGAGTTGAGGATGGAGGGAAAGGAGCAGGAGGAGGAGGAGGAAGAAGAGAAAGAGGAGGTAGAAAAAAAAGAGAGAGAGTACAACACAGAAGCCACGAAGAAAAGGAGAGTGGCAGGAAATGAAAGAGTTAGAAGAAGTGAGAGGGCACAAGACAGAGCGAGAAAGAGAGCGAGAGAAAGAGGAAGAGATAAAGGGAGTGAGAGTGGGCATCATACTTACGTTGATCTCACTGAGAATGACGTCTATTATGCTGCCAATTACGATGAGGAAATCAAACACATTCCAGGGATCACTAAAGTACCCCTACACAGGATGAGGTGAGCAAGAGGAGGAGGAGGAGGAGGGTAAGAGAGGTAGGTTAGAAGGAAAACAACATCTGCTGCCACTTCCCAGCTCTATTATGGTGGTATGAGTTTGTACAGTACACTGAGGAAACAGAAACCGGTGAATCAACACATCAAGTTTAATTTAAATGACTCGAATGAATTAAAACTAAGGTTTTCTTTACATTATCTGTTCCTCAGATGCAGCTGAATGTCCTGCTCTGTTAAGGATAGCGTGTTAGATGGTGGTTATTGAAATATTCCTCCTGCATCTTGATGTCTATTCGACAAGGCCAGTAATGATACTCAAAGCCCACTTAGTTTACTTAACTTATTGTGGGCAAGAAAAAAAGTAGTATTCATGAAATGCATCTAAACAGCTGATCTGTACTGTAATGAGAAAGAGATGCATGTTAGACAGTTAGAATAAACCCAAGTTTTTATTATATCCTGGTTCAGATACTAACAGACAGTCTGACTAATTTAGACTGGTAGATAGGACAAGATGTGTAGAAACTTCCCATGTACTGTAAATTATAGATTATGGCTGATCCTTTTTTATCTCCATATTTGCACCAATGCTACTGTGAGGGATCTGTTAGTATGTCTATGTCTTAAGATGCTGCAGGAAGCTGAAGCAGGGACATTAGAAGGATCACAGTGTGGATGCAATGAGATGTCAGGCATATTTAACACTCAATATATTCTGTTCTGTTCTGTTTACCTGTAGAATAATTGCTTAACCTTCTACAAAAAAAGATCATATTGTACGCATCAATCAGGCTTGAAACACTGCTAATATACAGATTGATTGAGTTTGACATTAAAAATGGTTCACAGAAAATTGGGGATACGCAGGAACTATTGGACACAAAAATATGCTATTTATATTAATATTCAGAACCATACAATAGAGTAAACACTGAAAGAAAACTGTAAGACATCTGTGTAATTGTAGCTCGTCCAAAGGAGATGGCTGTTAAAAAAAAAAGAAAGGCATTAGCATAAATCTTCTCCATAAGGCAAATGTTTCTGCAGCTGATTCCAGGCGTATGTTGATGGCTGTTAAACCCCAGACGTGAAATCATCACTTGTATGCCGGCTGGTAAAAGGAAGAGTTTATTTGTCAAACAAGTTGAAACACAGTCTCTGTCTTTTTTTTTAGCATTGTTCAATATGGCTTGGGATTATTCTGTCATCATGCTGTGATTTAAAGGTCCCATATTTTACACTGGGTTTTATTTGAAGAAATGCTATCCTTTACAACATATATTTGTGGTTTGGAGTACCAAAAAATCATCTCAATATAGTTTTACATCCCCTCTCCCTCAAGTTTCTCTCTGGAGCTCCACAAAGAACAAGCACTGGCTCATTAATATTAATAAGCCTCTCGTCTGATTGGCTGATTTGAGTGGCCTTGAATCAGGGGTGTGTGATGACTCTATACTTGTAACATCACAACTTAGTGGAAGTCCTGACAGATTGTTTTAATCCACAGTTTATGAGCGGTCACTTTCTACCATATGGAACCTTTAATTTATGAATTAGACTCATGTTGAAAAGCTGCCTAAAAAACAAATTTCAAAATTACAAATTATTTTCATAAAAGATTTTCAAAAGTCATTACAAGATATCCATCTCACTTTGGCTTTGTCAATTTGACATGATTTGTACAACATGATTTGGATTTTGTAACTAATTTCAAAAAAATAAAACAAATGTGTTTTAATAAGCAGTTAAAATTCTATGAATATTAAATACTGATGATTAATTCCACAAACTGAGCAGTTAACTTCACATATAAAATTAAGAAAAATGTTGTGAAAACAGTTGTGAAATTTGATGGAATTGTCTTTAATCCACTGATACACTGGTGCGGTAAAGAGATTTGATTTCACAAATATTATTCTCCAGCTCACTTCGTCGTATTCAAAAACAAACTGTATGATTGTGATGTTTGACAGCGGCACTGTCCACTGACCAAATGCCACCAACGTCATTAACAAACAGTGACCGGCTGCCATTGTCTTTTATACTACCTACTATGTTCTTACTATTGATTGTGTTCAGGTTTTTTTCCAACACACAAACCCTGTTGTAATAGAGGGAAGCATTCCCATCTGTTACTGTTTAAATAGCTGACGCACCAGGAATTTCTAAGATTGGACCAATAAACCCACAAGGCTTCATAGCAACAGCAGGCAAACAAGGGAGCAGTGAGATTAAAATTCACAGGATAGCGTCCACTAATCATATTTTAATTCCATAATATCATAATTATCATCTGGAGGAAATTAAATAGGGATTAAGGAGAGACAGTTTGCTACGGTAAGCAGTTATATGCAATAAATGTGATTCAAGAGCAGAATACATTTGTCTGGTCTAATCGATTTTAATTATTTTGTATTCATGGCTGTAAGTAACTAATAGTACATTTGTATTTATTTCATCCAATCTGATCTGGTTTATTCAACTGTCTGTATTATCCTATTTCGCAGAAAGAGAAGTGGACCTACCCTGGGTTTGAAGGCGATCAGTTTTAGGATCATCTCCACAGTGAAGAGTCCAGTGAAGAGCATGTTTAGGATGTTCATAGCATCATTGAATTTTGGGGTCTGTCCATGATGCTGCAAAGACACAACAAGCTCATTAATAAAGTCCAAAGAGAAAGGGAGTTTGATGGGAGTTGTCATTCATGAAAAGGACTGAATGTCATATTTCCCTGTTATATGCATACTCGCGTTTGTGTGTGAATGTGTTTGTGTGACCGAGACTCACCTGCATGGCCAGACAGATGGTGTTGAGAAGGATGAGTGTGAACATCAGGTATTCAAAGTAGGTGGAATTGACCACATACCACACCTTGTACTGGTAGGGGTTCTTAGGGATATAGCGACGCAAAGGACGGGCCTTCAAGGCGTACTCCACACACTGACGCTGTGAAACACACACACACACACACACACACACACAAATGCTGACTTTTGTCTCCAGCATGTGTCTGTTAATGTAGTTCCTCAACTCCTTATCACGCACTCTATTCGTACTCAGACCATCAAGGAGGACAAGATGTAGAATTATGAATTCCAGCCCAAACCATTCCTCCATCCTCTCTCTGCATTTCCATGGTCCTAATAAGACTTATGCCGTCAGAGAAACCCAGCTGCAGGAACTTGGCCGAGCTCCTTCTTTAAGCTTTAGTCATCCTCTGTCTGAGCTACTGCAGCTCCCTCCTGGCTGGAATCCTGAAGTAGTTCAGCCCCCTAAAAAAAAACTTGTGTTCACCCGCTCCAGAATCTTTCCCCCCACTGCCTGGCCTCTATTCCCTCTCCCTTGTGTCTCTCTGAATGACAAAACGACTTTCCCACTTCAGCCAGAACAGCAAAGTCACTCCCTGTTTTCTAACGTAATCTAAAAACCGTCAACATTCAGCGAAAACTTTACAAAAGAAAAAACAAAAAGACACTTCACGCTGACGCTACCTGGTTCTTGTCCAGCTCACAGTTCTTATATTCTTGCTCTCCTTGCTCCTGGAATGTGACGATGACGAAACCGACGAAAATGTTCATCATGAAGAAGGCGATGATGATGATATAGATGATAAAGAAGATGGAGATGACTACACGGTAGTTGTAGACAGGCCCGACGTCCTCCGCATGAGAGTCTATGGCCCGGTACAGTAGCCTGAGGGAGGGAAGAGTCATTGCTCCAGTTAAAAGCTTGAATCAATAAAATAGGATAGCAGTACATTCATGAAAAAAACAAACATAACAGTAACACAGCAATGTGCATGATGATAATATACTGCAAATATGCATTGTGTTTATTAGGAAACACACCCTGGCCAGCCCTCAAAGGTAGACACAGCAAACAGGGCCATCATGCCTTGCAGGACATCGTCAAAGTTAAATTCACTGTTTTCCCAGTGTCTCTGGGCTCTTTCAGGCTTCCCCACATCACCATTCTTATACAGGATGTAGGAACCTCTGTAAACACACACACACACACACACACACACACACACACACACACACACACACACACACACACACACACACACACACACACACACACACACACACACACACACACACACACACACAACATATTCATGTGTTAATCCGGGAGTTATGCTAAAAGAGATATATATCAACAAGCCTGTGTACAGGAGCGATCTCTTACTTGCATTCTGCATGAGTCTGTTTGGAGTTGTCAGTGCAGGAGAAGAACTTGCCCTGATGGACAAACATAGAGATGTTACAAATTTAGCCGTTAACCTCGTCTTCTCCTCCTCCTTCGTTCCCCTCCTGTCCTCTTTACCTTAAAGAGTTGCACTCCGATACAGGCGAACATGAACTGGAGCAGCGTGGTGACAATGACGATGTTGCCGATGGTCCTGATGGCCACAAACACGCACTGCACGACATGCTGGAAAACACACCAGAAGTAATTCTTGAATATACGGCTATTTGTGCATTTTAAAAGTCAGTAAATAATTGAATCTGTTTTGTATTGCAAAACTTTCTCTCAGGTCAATTTACTGAATGCAAACACATTTTTTCAGATTCCCCTGCATGAAGTGAAGGAAGAAAGAGTGTGTTTTGTGTTTTTTCGGTGTAGATGTGCTGACCTTCAGGCCTTTGGCTCTGTTGATGGCCCTCAGTGGTCTGAGCACTCGCAGCACTCTCAGAATCTTCACCACATTAATTGCACTGGACCTGAAAAACATGGTGGATTAAACTACTGACTAGTAAATCTGATGAAATATGGGTTCCAAAGTTTAAAAAAAGGACATATTTGCAGGTATGGAACAACATACATCTTAGAGTACAAAAGTTCAAAAGTGTCTGTGTTCGGGGTTGTGATAAACTGTAGTTTGAGTTAAATAACAACTGTGAAGAATGCAACAAGGAGAAGAAAGAAGAAAGCAAACTTGAAAACTGAAGCAAAGCATCTAAAACTCAATGTGAAGAATAGTAGTAGATAATCCTTGAAAGCTTTAAACAACCACATACAAAATAGCCAAGACTATTCTCTCTAAATGTTCTTAAGCATCATAATTAACATGTTTGCTAAAAGTATTATAATGTATTGTATTTATCCTCAGATCTGTCAATCAGATCTTTTTGGAGTTAGAGAGGTGCACATATTCACATGTGACCAGACAAAAACACTGGATTATCGACTTTTTGGACTGATAGTCACACCTCAGGATGTTAGAGTATTAATAATACAGCTAAAATGTCCAGTATTGCATAGATATCAGTAAAATATTATATGCAAAACAGCACATAAAACAGCACACACAAACCAGACTGATACATATGATACGTGGACAAACACAAAGACTCACTCAGACATTTACAGGCAAACAGAGTTATTGTGCTGTAAGAGAATGTCAGTACAAGCCAAAGATCAAACAGCGTGACCTTTTAAAAGGAAGTGGCTCAAAAAAAGTAACCGAAAGAATTAAATGAATACCATGACATTTTGATTTTGACAGTAAATATGTGGGAAAAGGTTCAAACTACAATAATCTGAACTCAGCTTCCCTTGTGTAATTATTCCTAAATTACATCAATAGGCATCAAACATGCTAAAAATCTACCTTGCCTGTATATTGGCCTTTTAATATTAGTGTGGAAAGCTAATAAGTTAATGTAAGGACTAATATAAAAACCTTTTCCCACAGTGACAAAGGTAGGGAGGAAAATGTGTTTTCAAAATGTCAGCGTATCCTTTTAAAGGAGTGATTTTACTGTATGCGACTGAGTGTTAAACTGAGGTTAGTTTTAACAGAAAGGAAGGGAAAGGTCCATTGTGCAACTTTTTCACACAAAAAGGTACATTTGAAAGGGAGTTAAAGGTAGTTCATGTGGCGTAGGATATTACCAGTTATATATCACAGTCAAACCAGCTGCGGGGAATGGATCTCTTGTACTCATGCTGTTAAACCTTTTTTCAAATGTAAATTTAAACAGACTATTATTGTTACAAAAATGTTTAATGCCTGCTGTGTGCATTAAATGACTGGGTTGACATGGAACGAGGGAACCTGTTATAGTATTCACAACCGACTGATCACAGGAAATACTCAGAAAGAAAAAATAGAAATAAGCTCTTTTGATATTGCCTCATATTGGCAAAGTTTGTTCTGTTATCAGACATATATCCTGCTGAGGCTATTCAGGACGTCAGCAGAAGTAACTGATGTTTTTCAAGATGACAGTAAATGCTTTCTATATTTAGCCATTTATTTGACAAATGCATTTAATTTGAACAATTGAAGACTAAACTATACCCTTTATGAGATGGTGCCATTGGGCAGATCCACTATATACTGCAGAGAAATGCTTCAATATAAATTAGTAATGACAGTAACAGCACATAAATAACACTACAGTAACAAACTGCCGTTAGACGCTACTAAACGCAGCACCGGCACAATTCGTTTGACTGTGATATTCAAGAAATATCCTACACACTCACTACATTTAACGAGCAAAGAGTTTTAGCATTCAGACGTGATTTCTATTGCCCAGGAGAGTTCAGCTTATCCAGAAAAAAAGAACTGAATCTTACCTGCCCCCAAATCTATGACAAAGACAGATGAAAAAGCCCATTAACACTAATTAGATGTAAAGGGTGAAAGCAGTATCAGAGGACCCAGGATAGTTCACCCAAAGAAACACATTTTCTTGTTCAAAACCAATTAGGCTGGTGCATCTACAGTCATGCATAAAGAGTGTGTTAATTAACGTGTTAATCACAACAACGACAAAACACCTATTTGTAATCAATTTAGTCCCATTTGACGACGCCTGTCAGAAAAATCCCAGATTAGAATAGTGTTTAGTAATAGTGTTTTTTTTTTTTTTTTAATTTCTTTCGGGGGGTGCCAAATAAACTCTCCAAGACTAGAGAAATACCAAATCAAAGGAGTGACAATTTGACACAATTAAGGTGAAGGGCTGTTAAAGGGGTTATTAATATGGAATGGTATGGACTTACGTCGAGAAGTCTAGTCTATAAAGCATTAGAGACAAAGAGTGTAGTATATAAACATCAGAAATATCACAGCATTTTAAGGGCGTATAGCTACATAAATCAGAACTTTTTTTAAAATAAACATCACCAAGAGAAAGGATTGGAGAGTATTGATGTTTAAAGTTGAGAATAGAGAGAAATGTGAAGCAACCAAAACATTTCTCCACTTAGGCACTTTATAAACTGACTTGAGTGACTCACAAACTACTCACTATCTGGATAAGCCATCCAGTGTTCTGATATGTACCAGCGCACATGTACAGTATGTCTGATTATACTGTGAGCTTCGCTGATGTTGTCTGAGATTGTTACAAAATAATTCTGCAATGTAATACAAAGGACACGAAGCATTAAAATGTCAAAACACATGATTTAAATGACATGAGTTAAATAAAAAAAAATCATGCAACATAAAACATATGATTGCACTCACTGTATTCCAGAGGAGATGAGAGACACACTGACGACCACCAGGTCCAGAATGTTAAAATAGTTCCTACAGAATGACCCTTTATGGACGAAGGCTCCATAGGCTGTCATCTGCAGTGGTTAAGGTTAATATTTTAGGGTCATTTAAAGAAGTATTAACTTACAGTTTATTAGTGTACATATGATAGGGGACACTGAAAATAACACCAGCAAACATGCAGAGGGTAGTGATAATGACTGCTTTATCTTTAAACCCGAGCACCTTATTTAATCACTGATGTTTTAATACATTAATTCCATGCATAACAATTATTGGTATTATTATACCAAACATAGTTTCGAAAACTCAAGTCTTTATTTAACCCAGACATACAGAAAAAAAAGTTGTATAAGATTGCGACCATTTGAAAATAAGATGAATTACTGAAAACTACCTTAAGAATGATCTCTATGGTGAAAAGTCCAGTGAAGACATGGTCTGCATAGCCCAGAATCTGAAACAACAGAGAGCATGATTGCTTTCAATTTAGAGATACCATTTCAACAATATGGACTAGAATATAATTCAAAACACTGCAAATACTGTATATATTAGCAAAAATGAAGTCGTTAGTGCAACCACAACAAGCTAATATTCTCAGAAGTGAGAGGAATAATGCTTTTCAAATATGGCTCAAAGTCACTCTTTAGAACTTAATTTATAGTCAACTTGGATATAACATCACAACATGATACTGAGGTTTGCGGTTGAGGATAATCATTTTTTAATTGACTGAAATAGATTTAGAGCAGAGCAGAAGCTGAAAGACAGGATGTATTTATTCATTAGGGTTTCAGACTGAGGTTAATTGAGGTACACTAATGCGCATCAGCCTATAGCATAGCCAAGGAAAATACAATAAAAGCAGATCTTTAATAGCCCCGGAGAGATTTATCTCGCTCACTGAGAGGACACAATGTACAGAAACAGAGCTGGCAAACACACTGCTACTTCTTTACATTAGAGTCACAAATAACAGCCATAAACTCATAACAATTAACAAAAACAATAAGGTGATGCTCTATTAATGAGTGCAATGATAGTGCAAATATATTTTACTTCATTTACTTTTATAAATACTCTACAGAGTAAGAGTCCATATTTTGGTCTTTAAGAGTCAGGCTTAAGAGTAATAATACAGACTCTACCGTTGTCTGCGATTTCCCTTATATTATATTAAGAAGAACCCTGAAGAATATAAACTATTCATTATTCGTCTACATTTTAATTGCTGCATGTATACATTACTGTAGTCTTAATTTAATTTGAAATACACCCAACAAAGCGTAACAGGCCTTTCACATCTTTTTCAACATCAAGTTAATCACAGTTACAGTACGCTGTAATAAATCTCATTAAGTATAACAGGCCAGTCACAATAAGCTTCTGCTCCTCTATATGTTACTGTCAGCTATAATCCATGTAGTACAGAATGAATGCGTGTGAGCAGCTAATGGTGGCGACAACATGGGCTTCTTTCTGCATATGAATGTACATTTGGCCTAATGTGTCTATACTATGTATATGCACTTTCCCATTTTTTTTTTAACATTTCTTACCTTGTTTCTGAAGGAATCGTTCTTGACCGGATCTTCCGCTGCCAGACTGATGCTGCTGAGCAGGATGAAGAAGAGGATGAGGTTGGTGAAGATGTTGTGGTTGACGATCTTATGGCACAGAACCCTGAATCTGCAAAACAGAGTGACAGAAACAGAAGCACGAAGGGGTTGAGAAATAGGTATGACCAGGCTAAAAATAGCAAGAGATCTAGGTGATGGTACGATGAGAGAGAACTCCGGTCTCTCACTTGTTGGTGTGGCTGAAGACGAAGAAAGCGCGGGCCTCCGGCATGGGAATGGCCTTCTCCTTCAGCTGAATGTCAGAGAGCGGCCGTGGCCTCGGACCCACTGGCATCTCTGGCTCTTCGTCATCCTCATCACCTAATGAAGACATGAGAAGAGAGCAAAGAAGAGGAGAAAGAAGGAAAATGAACACAAGAGAAATGAACAGGGAAAGTTAATATTCTAGTTATACAAATATCTATTTAAGACCTTTTTGAGAACATTTATATAAAGGCTTTGCGAATATAATGTTATACAGCAAACAGTATGACATATTAATTGGTTTCTAGTGAATATTGTCAGGTATTCAGGTATATTATGTCCATATCAACTACTTTTTCACTAAAACCTCACCTTTAGTAGTATGGTGAAGTTACACATGCACAAATTTTAAACCCCAGATATCACAATTCTAAACTTTTTCAGGCTTTATAAGGTATTATTCCCAAATGAATAAATGTAATGCTTTTAAGACTTTTTAAGACCCTACAGGAACCCTGTTAGAAATATTTTATCAGTTTTCTTTCTTGCAAAGAAGAGTTAATTACCAGTGACATGACAATCTCAATCTCATTTTTATCCATCATTCATCTTCTCCACTCACTCATTCCTCCAAACACACACTGTTTGTGGCTGGGCTGTGTATTACCTATGTAATCATTAGCAGGGTATGGATTCTTCTCTTCACTCTCATCTCCACAGTAGTCATCCATGTTGATCTGTAAGAAGGAGAGAATTGCCTTTTATTGACCATAATCCTCGGAGAACATACCCGCTTGCTCACTTGCAAATCCTGTACCTTAGTCGCAGTTTCTCCGTCCGATGTGATGGATTTCAGCTCTATCTTCTCCTTCTTCTCCTCCTCGAGAGGCGGCTTCTCGTTGTTGTGACGCTTCTCTGGACTGGAGAGCCTGGAGAACGCAGGAAGGAAGGGAAGCCACTGACCTGAAGCATCTTTCTCATTCTACTAACCCTCGTGGTGTCAGCCCCTATGCTTAGCCACACATTAGTATTCAATAAAACATAACACCAGGAGAGCAAAATAAACGGCAACGGGGCGTATTTCAATCAGAGAGGAAGGCTGCGTCGTTCAAAGTGAGCAGACAGTAGGCAGGCAAATCATTGTTTTCCATCACACTTTCTCCTCAAATCAATACCGGTTGCTACCAAGAAGGAAATATTTAATGATTGGTGCCACTGAGGAGAACATTATCTTCCTCAGCTGCACTAAAATCTCAAATTACCATTGCTGACAAATTGCCTTTGTAGGCAATGAGACGCTGAAATTACCCAATAAAATTGGTTTCGACGGAAAACGCAAAGGAGGCAAATGTCACCGTGTTAGAACCTGATACGTGACGTACATAATATACAGTAATTGTGAAGCATCGTCAGCACTTTTGATCACAAACAATATCAGCATCCTTCAATGCCTTCGTGAATGACTGACTGTGACGGATGCTGTAAATTCCAAACTCTACCAGAAGTTCTCCCTTCAAACAAAACGTTCTGTTCCTGTCTTTCTTTTTCTCAGCTCTCTATTCACCCTTTCTTTCAATATTCTGCATTTACCTGGCCAGTTTTTTCCTCTCCTTCTCTTCCTCTTCCTCTTTCTGGGCAGATGTTAAACTCTCTGCATCTGCCAAATTGTCCACAGCGATGGCCAAGAAGACATTCAGTAGGATATCTGGTCAGTGGGCGATTAAGGATTTTATAAATAAAGAATTAGTAACTTTTTAATCTCTTAATCTTTAACCTTTATTCATCTGAAAGATGTGTAATCACTTGAATAACGATGCTCAATTAGTCACACTAAACTGTCTTTGGCTTTGTAAATGTATCCCCAATGCTAAGCACATCTTTCAGTCTTGCAACAGCATCTTAAAGAGGTTGACAGGATAGATGCGATCAGAATCACTAAACAAATTAGTCAATCTTCCATATCCACATAATCTAATCCTATGTGCAGCTGTCTCATGTAGACCTATTTTGTGACAGGATACAGTTCCCGCAGATGAAGAGGATGATGAAGTAGATGCAGACCAGCATGCCGGGGAAGGACGGTCCACCGTACGCCATGATGCCATCATACATCACAGAATTCCAGTCTTCTCCTGTTAAGATCTGTGGAGATAGACACAAATGGAATAAAAATCTAATCTGCAAAACATGAAACACTGGAAAGAAGTTATTTCAATCTTGTTACAGTGAAGGATTAGACTTCATTTCACTGAAAAACTCACAGTTGATTAAATTACTTACACATTTATTACGACTGTACGGTACAAAGGAGGAAGATAAAGATTATAGCCTCAAGGACGAGTGCGGATCATGTGAGTGCATAGAGCGGACGATTTGCAGTGTCGTTACCTGAAACACGGTGAGCAGAGACTGGGGGAAGTTGTCAAAGGTGCTGCGGCGGGTCTCGTCGAAGTTAAATTTTCCTCCGAAGAGCTGCATGCCGAGCAGGGAGAAGATGATGATGAAGAGGAACAGCAGGAGCAACAGGGAAGCGATGGAGCGGACGGAGTTTAGCAGGGAGGCCACCAGGTTGGACAGGGAGTTCCAGTATCTGAGGGACAGATGGTCATAAAACTCTAAGAGCACATAAGTAAAAACATCACCTCTAACAAACACACACTCATCTTGACATTGTTACCCAGTCAAAAGTGTAATTGACGTTTTATAATCTGTCAAAACATCATTCTCTGGTTCCTCTATAGCAGGGGTGTCAAACTCAATTTCATCCTGCACCATATCAGCATAATGTTTGCCCTTAAAGGGCTGGTTATAAAGATTATATATATATACTATATACTATATATTATACTTTTTCGATTTTAATGGCTATTTATTAAAAATGTTGCAAAGCATGGAAAATCATCAGATATTTAGATACTCATACAAGCATATGCTGATAACTGCTATTAGCAGTTTTATTAATTTATAATATGGATTTTCAAAGATTGTAATCTATGGTTTTGCATTGCTATGTGGACTATTAAACACGCTGCAGTGAAAGAACACGAAAGTAATGACGGATGTGTTTTGACAAAGGGATATTAAGGGAAAATGGAAACTTTCCTGTTTTAAATGACCTTCGTGGCCAATCGAGCAGTTAACGAGGTGTGCTTGAATGCACCTTGAAGTCGTACAAAGAAGACGTGACCAGCGTGTCTCCGTTAAGTTTAAGCGTTCATTTCCCAACTCTCAATAAATCGTGCAAGTCTGTGCAAACTCTTGAGGGGCCACATAAAATGAGGTGCCCCGTCACAGCTGCTCTACGATGGGTGAGTAGTGTGTGTTTAGTGGAGTAGGATACAATATATAGTATCAATTCTAAGTGTCTTTCTTAACCTGGTTATTTTGAAGATCCGCAGCAAGCGCACGCAACGCAACACGGAGATGCCGAGAGGAGACATGATCTTAGTCTCCACCAGAATGGTCTCGAGGATTCCTCCGCATACAACGAAGCTGTCGAATCGATTGAAGAGCGAAACAAAATATGCCTGTCGAAAGAAAGCAGAATTTTCATTTACATCTGTTAACAAACTTATAATTCATGCAATGCACTGAAACAACCACATTCTTTCAAGGTTCCTGGCTACTTTCAGCTAAATATATACTTTTATCCTCCTACCTGCAGGCCCAGACTGTACATCTTCAACAGCATCTCACCAGTAAAGAGTGCCAGCAGCACCTTATTGGCTATGTCTGAGGAAAGGGGGAAAATGGAAGAGGTTAACTGAACAATTTAGGTACGTCAGTGTATGAACATGTGTTAGTGGGTGTGTTTAGGTACCTTGTACATCGGTTAACCACTGAGGCTGCTGGTGATGTTCAGAGGCAATGGTCAGAGTGTTGAGGAAAACCAGGAAGATGACCAGCCAATAGAAAACCTGCGATTTGACCCCTGCCCGACACTTCCTCCTGCACAGCCTGTTCCACCTCCTAGAGTACCGACTGAGAGGAGAGAGGGTGAGGAAGAAAGAGAGAGGTAAGGAAAGATGGGAAAGAGAAGAGGTGGGAAAAGAGTGGTGCAGAGGCAATGGAAGGAAGGGAAAGAAAGTGGAAGAGCAAAGGCTCAAGACAAGAAATGAGGAAAAAAAAGTATAATCAAAAGTAACAAGCGAAGAAGAGAGTGGAAAAAAACAGTGGAGGAGAGAGAAGGGAAAAAAAAGTCAATTAGTCCGTCTACAGAGTAGTGACGACATCACCATCGACCCGTGGTTGTCTGTCGTTTGAGAGCAGAGCTGTGGAACAGTTAGTCATCCTCAAAGACGTTTCACACCAAGGAAAAGCCGACATGAAGAGCTGCGTTACGGAATGAGATACAAACCATTTAAGAAGGAAAAAAGAAAAGAAACACTTGTTCTCACGAAATGATTGAAGGCACACATTTAAAGTGAAATGTGTTATAGTGCGATCCACACTCCAAAGGAAATCCATGCATCAAAAGAAGTGGTTCATTTTAGCATAAAAATCCAAAAAAAAAGAAATCATACATTTTCTTTTCAGACAATTCCACATGTTGTTCAGTGTTAGGCTGTGTGAATCCTCTTTTCTAATATCATACCCTCCACTGTTGAAAATAAAAGTTAATGTTTTGGGTAATTGGAAGCTTCACACCTGGCAGTCACATCTATGGGAACCAGTCCACTCACAGAGTAACAGCGTTTTTGTTTTTTTTATTATTAAAAATCAAAGCAATTGAAGACAGCAACCGCTGGTTTTGCCACCTCGGAGCAGCATGGAAGCAACAATCCCAGTTGTAATCTCACGGTTTTATACGTTTATGTTTTATATCCGTCAGGAGAAACCCACAGCCCGGTGTCCAGAGGAAAATGTTGAAAAGTTTATGTTTCTGCAAACCACGGATATGTTGAATGTCAATGTTTCAGATGTGGTTCTGTTCTTCGGACAAGGTTCCTCTGAAGTTTTTCTTTTCTTGGATGATGGATGGCTTAATGCTTTGTTTAATGGCCTTGAGTTGGAAGTGTTGCGGAGACGCCACTAACTAAACATGTCGGGCATTTCACTGGTGTTCAAAATGGATATTTCAATGGACGTTTGTCCTGTCATGTAGCACATTCATCACTTTATCCTGAACCAAGTGGTTTTTGGGCCTAAACTTATCATTTATAACAGTGTTATCACATCATAAAACAGTATTTATGAAAATATGCATATATCAAAAAACGTTTTCCTCTGGCCACTGGGTTGGATAAGTCAATAGCCTTGTTAAATTATGTCCGTATAAGTGTAGTTATACATAACTCCAGCTACTAGTGCAGAATTAGCTCAATGGTAATTACAAGAATTTGTTGCAAATTACCTCAAAAATGAATGAGGCAACAATCTTTTTTTTTTATGAAACTCTGCTTTAAGGTAAAGTGGACAAGAAAACATATTCAGATCCTGCTTAATTAAACATTGCACCACACTTGCTCACAGTTATAAAAAGAAAGGCATATATCAGACACAAAGGTTTTATTCATATCAACAAAATGTGGAAACTAATGTGGCTCCTCCCGTCTCCGGAATCTTTGAAGTAAATTTCCAAATCATTTGGATAAACTGAGCATGTATTGGGGATATTTACTAGCTACTTTAGTTGGCTGAACAATTATTAAGCTTTCCTGCATAGTGGAAATGTACCAGCTTTTGCCTGCTTTAAAATCTTCATTACTGCTGCTGGCTGGTGCAAAATGCATTCGAGGATAATGCATTCTAGTTTGTGTACTGCGGTGGGAACAGCCTGCTGGTGAATACTGCATACTGAATTGTTCATTTACTAGGCAGGGTACAGTATGTAGTACAGTAGTATGCGGTTCTAAATACAACCATATTAACTTTTATATTATTAACTAACTGCACAGATAAAAAATGACTCTGTGAAATATCTAAATATCTAAATAACTTTTAGCCAAGTGCATAAAAACTGTTTAATGAGGCTGTTTCCTACATACGCCACCATTAACTGTCCCTTCAACAAACTGGTGACACTTTCACAAATTTTCTAAAGTGGCCGGCTAGGTTTGACCTAGTCTTGTTTCTATTTTGGTTGTCCATCCAATATTTGTACTTGACCCTTTTCTCTAGCGCCAGACATGGTTAGGAGATTTGTCAAGGCCTCTTTTTTTTTTAAACAGGTCAGCTCACCAGGTAGTGTTCTCGAACGCTCTGTCTCCATCTCTGCAAAATTTATATTCCAGTCCTCTGTTTGTGTTTACGGCACACGTCGGCGTTGCCATGACGCACACACTGAACAACTAAGACATAACTCACAACACAACATAAGCAGACATGCACTTTTACAGTTAAAGGGCCTATTTTAACATTTCTGTCATTATTTTGGAATAGATCTTGTATTATTATTGCTATACCGATACACCTTCATTTTTTCCTCACTTCTAAGGACAATAAACTTCTTTTTTTTAATGACCGTTTCTTCTCAAAGAGCAGGAAGACCCTCTTGCGCACACTTACACACACATCGAATGTCCTACTGTACAAATACCACAGCAGTAGAGATGTTAGAGCAGGTGAAGGGAAAAGACTATGGGAAACAACATGTACTAACCTGAACTTGGATTTGGAGATCCTATTTCTGGAACACAGAGAACAAAATGGATTATACACACACACATAACACACACAGACAGGTACACAACATGAAAAGGGGTGATTTGAGAGGGATAAAGGAGGACGACTTCCCTCATTATCACAAACGTTTTAGCATATAAGCTCCTTGATCGACTTAGTCGTGTGTGTCTGTAATAATAATATTTTTGCACTTTTGAGATGCAATTAGCTTGTACCAGGAAGTGAAAGTTTGCTAGTTTAAGTGCAAAAAGATGCACGTCTCCTCTGTGCACAACTGTAAGATGATCAAGGAACTTGCTAAAATCAGTTTGGACATTTGTATGCACCACTGGTCACCGATTTTGGGTACAATACAGCAAAATGAACATTATTATTCTCACCAACTGTTCTTTTGAACAAATCACCCCCTGCAAACATGTATACAGTGGCATCCAGTCAAAAGAAATAACGCTGTGAGTTTGGGTATCCTCCAATCAACCCTGGTTTCAGCAAAACTCTGTTTATTAGTAGAATAAAATGTCTGTTGATTGTTCACCACTGTAACAGCAAAAGGTACATACATAAAAAAAACTGAGGACAAGAGATTATGGAAGACATTTCTTTGGAAATCTGAATCCGTGACATACAATTATTTGAATCTGTTGTGTTTAGATTTAATTATTTGACTGTGGTTTGTAGACTGCTGTTCAAAAGTTTGGGGTCACGCATGCAATTACGTGTTTTCCATGAGAAGTCACACTTTTATTTACCACCATGAGTTGTAAAATTAATAGAAAATTTTATCACATTAACCTTCTGACACAATGAGCAAACACATTGTACTATTAGAACACTGGTGATAGTTGCTGGAAATGGACCTTTATACACCTATGTAGATATTATAGTCATTTAATAGTAATAATTTAATAGACATATAATAGTCATTTACCACATTAGCAATGAATATAGTGTATTTCTGATTAGTTTTAAGTTATCTTCATTTAAAAAAACAGTGCTTTTCTTTCAAAAATAAGGACATTTCTAAGTGACCCCCAACCTTTGAATAGTAGTGTATCTATAACTTGAATGTGTGATTTAAAGTCCTAAATAATATATATTGATACCCCCACTCCAGTCTCGATTTTATATTTTTTTTCTCGCTTGATTTGGTTATTGGTGAATGCACTGACCACATTAAATAACGCAATGGTTGGTGTGTAGTTGGTGTGTAGTCTCCTTTCACAGCAGACCAAAAATTCCACTTTGTTATATCCAATTTCAATTCGATATCCTCTAATATTCATTTTGAGTCAATAAATAACTCAAAACAAAATGCACCAATGAGTCCCGCCGCCTTTCAGAGAGTTGTAAGGGACCGTGGACTGGTTTTGTTTGTAAAACCAGATGAGTTGACTGACCGGCTGACTGACCGGCTGACTGAAGCGATGAAATGACTCACTGACTGACTGAACGAAAGAATAAAATGACTGACTGGCTGGATATTCAGGTTGACAGTACACACGTCTCTTCTCTCCATGTGTCCATCTCGATTATGAGATCAGCGGGGGCTGAAGTAGTTCCCTACCCTGCGGCCTATCTCCATAGCAATGTAAAGAAGAACTGACAAACACTGAAATTTCTTATCTCCATAATAGCGTGAGGGAATGCCCCCGGCCAAACCAACCTGCGGCTGTGATCTCACAGAGGAATGATGAGGTAAGGTTTACTATTCTTTTGGTTCTGGACAGTCAGATCCACCGTGAAACTCACTTATTTAACTAAGACTCAAAACTACAAGAGTGAACTCCGGTAATAAAACAGGAGGTCGATGCTGTAGACCTTAAAATTTTATGTGACGTTTAAAGCCAAAAGAGATTTATTCTACAGTAGTTTTTGAGAAAATGATAGCACAAGGTATTTACCCCTACACAAGTAGACAATCAGATAGCATTATCAGTGTCTGCATTTCAACCAAAACATATGCATTAAATGGTCTAATACAGTCACGTCTATGTGAACTTCAAGGACCCTTTAAGTATTAGCTTTTAGATGTTTTATAACAGAAAGTGGTCAAAATTATGGAGGACTGAAACTGCCATGATAAAAAATAAATGAATGACTGACTGATTATTGCATTTGCCATTGAATTAATTAACTTTATTTATTTGTGTAATATTTCCTATTTACACATAAATGCCCAATTATTTGATTTTATTTATTAATTTATTAATTTTTAAATGAATTTATTTGTGCATTTATCCCCCCTCCTTTTGCATTTCAATATATAAAATATAAAATACAATTTGAAACTGAATAAATTCACCTGCAAAGGGAAAATAAATATGTTAATGGAAATATTAAATCAAGTAATTTATTTACTTTTAATTCTGGGAGTTACAGTCCTCAAATGCTAGGAACTATAGTGAAAATACATGATTCCCCTTTATTCTGGGGACCCCCAGGCACCAGGGGTGGACCCCTGGGGCTCCCTGGACCCCACTTTGAGTGATAGACATGGCTACTCATACTATACAAAAGAACTGCTTGACTAAACTCTGTTTCTATAAATATTTTCATGATAATCTGGCATAAACTGTGGAATTTCTGGCACTTCCTGCAGATAAAGATGAGGTATGGTTTGTTGACAATTTTTTTGTGCTGATTGGGGACAAATAAACACAAACAGCAAAATGAAGACAAAGTAACAGATGGACAGAGCACAAATAAACAACAGTGTGCCATCAAAGTGTGCTTACGCATTTTTACCATCCCTCTGGTCAGTGTTTTTTGAAACAAATTTTTATGTTCTATTTTAGAATTTTTCAAACACTTTTGTATATAGGTTTGTTTGCTTGGGTGTGTTGAAGTAGGCCCGGTGGGGTCACGCCGCCATCATGACCTTGTGTCTAAGAAACAAAGCAAGGCACTTGTTATATGAATTATTTGAATAGTGTAAAAAAGAAAAAAAAAAGAAAGGAGAGGGGAGAGTGAGTGAATCAGCTGTTTCGTGAACTCCCACAGGGGAAGAGGAAAGCACTTCACTTCACCAGCATACGCACCAAGGACAGAAAGAGAAGAGAGAGGTGAGAGAGAGAGTTAAAAACAATGTCCTTTACTAGTAGATGAAACATAACCATGATTGATGTGCTGCTTTCCTGCTGTTTGGGAAGGCCAAAATGAGAATTAGGTCAAGAAGCACTTTGGTCCTCACATGACGAGCTTCTACTATTATTTATTCATTTAATGAGCTTATGCAATGTTTTCTGCAAGCAACACTGTGACGGACCAGTTCTGTAACAAGTAAAAACTGACATGACTCCATGATACTTTCTAAGTCCGATCATTTGTGGGATTTACAGCATGAAATCCTTTCATAACTCATAAAAAAAGACACATAACTCCACCTTAGCCGGACCAGATCAAGCTTAAAGGTTTCAAAAGCCCTGCTTATCGACCTTATATGAGTTTGGAGTATGATGAACTCCAATTATTCTTACATAACTTGTCACTGCATGAATTCCTTGAGACTGGCTTAGTGAGATCAGTGCAGGATACAGGCAGGATCGTACCGAGGCTACAACTGAGATCCTAATACAGGAAAGATGCGGGATAAAGCTCATCCTTGAGATTGACAGAGGGGGACTGAGGGAGCTGAGAACAAAAGATGAAAGAGGTTTTTCGAGAGAGAGTGAGGTACTTACGCGAGTCTGGTACAGCAGGTCTCCCCCTCCACGTCTCCCCCGGGGGCGTTGTCTGTGTTGACGGATTCATTCTCGCTGGCCGGCATGCTCACTGACAGGCAGAGAGGAACGAGAGACGACACGGGTAGGGAGAAGGAAAGAAGGACAGGGAGAGAAAGATGAATTAACAGGACAGAAAAATAGGTTGCACGTCTTTGCTTATAATCATTCTCATGCTGGTTTGCACTGGCTTTATTTTTACCTTGGGTTTGACTCCAAACATCAATGCATTTTAAAACTGCACTGCCACACTTTTATTCTTTTATTGAGTGCTGAGCAGTGGTGGATTGTAACTAAATATATTTACTCAAGTACTGCACTTAAACCAATTTTGTGATACTTTACTTGAGTATTTTGGCAACGTGTTGCCCCACCGCTCCCCCAGACCGACTAATTAAAAGATGCTGTTGAGGAGTTAGGGATTCACAAGTCAGCATTGGCCCACCATTCTAATTAAGCCACACTGTTATACAAGCACCCTTGAGCCAAGAAAAGCTCTCCCGAAGTTTGTACCGACTGCCTCGACTAATTACTCACCAAGTTGCCATACTAGCAATATTTACCAGTTAGGGAGTCTGACCTCTGCAGCAGCTATTAGGATGGATTTTAACTTCTAAGCTGAGGCATTGTTCAACTCGGGGTGAATTAAATCTTAACAAAACTCTTTGTGCCAGTGAGGAAAATACATGATGTAGATTTTGGTTGTCGGAACTTAACTGCAGCGGGAAAAAAAAAATCCTCCTTTTTATTCAATCTTTTAAACTTTAATCAAACTGTGAGAGCTTTGGCGAATTTATATCAAGGCAAATATCTGAGAATTAATGTCTTGCTCCAAATATATATTTTCTTTACGGATGTGGCCCCAGTCATAAAGGTCACTAGTCCGATCCAACCTCATCCGTGAAGCTGCAAATGTGCCACTATGTCTTTGTTTAAGGCCGATATAATTATCTGTGGCGATGGATGGAGATGTACAGTGAGGATGAGGACTGCTGTGGAGAAAGGACAAGAGGAAAAAAATGGCAGTTAAGGATGTAAAAGTGTAAAAGATTTAAACATAGGGGGAACAGACTAAAAAAATAGTAAAGTGTCAATGGAGGAGGGATAATGGAAGCATTGAAGAAGGTCTGGATAAAGGGAGAGCCGGTGAGAACCAGGGATGAATGTGGATAGCTGGTTGAGAGACTGATATAAAGTGAGACATTGCTTTTTATTGCTTCTGTCAGCCTTTGCCTGCCTGCGGGAATGGGCTGTGCTCCCCTCACTGTCACCTCAAACACTTATTGTAACAGCCTCTGGGTACCAAAGTCAGCTACTGCAGATCGCAGTGTCTGTCGTGTTAAAATAAGATATCCACCCGTGAAAAATGAGTCCGAGTATGAAACCGAGGAACATGATCAGCGCTTATGTGATATGAGGGCATTTCAAAACTAGATCTAAATTAAATTACTCCAAATGTTTTTTTTTTTTTTTTACTTATAAAAAGTCTAAGTTTAAATTTAACAGCAAAAAATTAAATAGAGAAACTTGTACTACAATTGTGCTCTATTTGATCACCTCCATGCACAATTGGCCGGCCAGGATTCCTATTGAGATTTCTAATAGTATACATGCAGATTTGTAAATGAGAAATCCAGAAATCTACTATTAAAAAGACAAATTATCCTGAATTTGTAGTGGAGGTACCAATTCCATGGCTTTGAATAATGGTGTGCACATAATGGTAAGATATTTAAATAGTAAAGCAGAGAAAACCAAGTATGCAGTCGGTCATCCTAAGCTTAAGGGGGCAGCAGTCATTAAGCCATTATTCTATTATGACACTCCAAGTCCTGAGTGAAAAGCTGGGATTTTTGCATCAGATTTAAAATAAATTAGCAAATAAACTCAAAATCAAAGATGTGAAACAAAAACAGCCTGTTTCATATCAGGAGCTTGCTTGTACTGCAGCGTATGCGGTCAGTGCACTTTGTTTGGCGATGGATGAATTGTGTGCTGTGGGGACCGGTACGGTCTCTCTGAACATTAAGAGCCTCTGTTGTGAACACGCTTCATGTTCCCTCACCTCGACACGTGCCACCTGCTGCTATGCTACTTAGTTAAAAGCACTCCGGGCCCGCCGGTCTCTCCCGAGGATAAAGCCTTTCAAATATATAACCGGCCCGGTGCCTCCTCCTCAATGGAGCTCTGAACTAGTTTAATACCTATTGTTAGAGTAAACCCCAAAGGCTGGAGACGCACAGAGGAGGACGGAGGGAGGAAGGGAATGAAAATGACAGAGAAGGGTCAAACTTTTCCAAAAAGAAACAGTGATTCATTCATTCTCGCCAATGTCAAAAATAACCATAATATAATAAACTGAAATGATGATACGATGGATTGTTCCTATTCATAAAATGGCTAGCATTAAGACCTGTTTTGTGTTATACTCAGAGCTGAAGTCAAATATTTATGTTAAATGCCTCATTTTCAGATATCTCAAGCAGAGAAGATTAAACTACCAAATTTCAAACTAACTGAAAATTAAACTGATTCAAATCCTTGTCTCAATAATCATAAGATGAGTTTCATCATGCGGCCCCCTAATAAGTCAATATAATAGTTGATATTTTGAATTGTAGTCTTTTTTTTCTCCTATTTAAGCAACTGCCACAATAAATGGGATTTAAAACACAAGCTATTTTGAAGTCACTGAGTCACAATATCTTACGTATCTACTTAATAATGTGACAAAAGCCTCATTGTAAGGGCTAAAATCCTTAATTTAAAGCTAACTTGTCCATTATCCTTAAGTATCAAGGCTAACATGACTAGAAACGGTGCAGGGGAGGGGGTTTTAGGAAAAAGGATTTTAGAAAAACAACAAGGAGAGAACTTTGGCATCACAAATATTCCCATTGTTTTTCATTATCATACGCATTATGTTCTCTGTGATGACACTGTCTTCTCGTTGTTCCCTTTCAAACGCTTCAGGCAGGTGTGGACCATTTCCTTCCCTATAAAACTAGAAAGCAGGACAGTGGCTGCATCTCAATACAGTAATGCTGCTTCCTCTCTTTGTCCTGATTTCCTGAAAGATTTAAAGGCAATGATGCCAGCAGAATCTGGTAGCGGAATTCCATTGCGACAGCGCATGGACATGAGATTAGCTTTATTTAATGGCGGGTATATAAAGGGGTCGAGAGGAAGATAATGAGATTAACAACTTTACAGTGTTGAGAGGCGGGCACTTGCACCCTCGGCTTTGAAGCTCTGGAGGGGGCAGAAAAAGATGCTTAGTCCAATGCAAGGGGACAAGAGAGGAGAGATAAAAGTATAGAGGGGAGAAAGAAAGAAATAAGAAAGGTTGCAGTCCGCTTGCAAGTCTGGGATCATGTTTCTAGTGAATCTTAAAACTAGTGTTGACCCATGCAGACAGACGCACACGCCTTACGAAGGAAAGCTGCGTTTTTCTTCACGGCTCCACGCAGAGAGCGAAAACGCTGGCTCTTACCTGGGGATAGAGAGCACGGCTCAGCAGGACAAACACACACAAACACAAGCGAGCATGTAGCACTGGAACTAATGGCAGAAATCCACACATACACACACAGTGTCAAAGCAAACAAGAAATAATCACATGTGCTCATACCCGGCTCAGAATCTGCTCACAACCTGTTGTGAAGAAACATGATTGCTTCTGCAAAAAATAACATTTGTTCTTTACAGCCACACCTCATTTGTTCTCTGCAGCTACAACTCCAATCTGTGCTGTACAATGTGAATTAGTGGGGGGAAAAAAAGGCATTACAGCTTAATTATCACTCGTTCCATTTACTCTCTCAACTTCTCTCTCTTTCATTGTGTCAACATCCTGATATTCTCTGAAAGCAGGTTAATATACTGAAGTGCTACATGATCTGTTTATCTCTCCAACTCGCCTTCTACTTGACTTAAATGCGGCAGCAATTGTTTCCGCTGATTGTCCACTTCATCCGTTCCTTTCATGCTATTTATGTGATGATTTGTCACCGTCCTGCCCTGTGTTTAGGATTTTTGGTTGTTTTTTTTGCTCTGTGTTTTTTCCCCTCCACACCTGCCCCCTAATCACATCTTTAGCCCTGCTGCCTGTGTTTCTCTCACCTGTTTTCCATCCCCTGAATAGTTCTCTTTGTATTCAAGCCCTGTTTTGAGTTCAGTCTTTGTTCGCTCGTCTGCGTTACCGGCCGTGTGTTTCCCACTTGTCTGCCACTTAGTTTCGTAGTAAATATTATTCAATGTATATTCTGCCTGCATTTGGATCCAACTCCTTAACACACACCTGGCAACTTACATCATTGGAAGCCCCGAGGTCATCATTCATACTCAGGGGACACTTTGCAGCATGAATAAAATAACATACATGACATCTAGCAAACATATTATTGCACATTATGCAAATGTACCGCTTAAGGGCTACACATGGATGCACTCATATAGGCGATGATTATACCCTAATCCACTTTAAATTAGCTGATCTCTACAGAGGGTTTGTCAAAGCTTTGACTAAACAGCAGATGACAGTGAAAAATTAAACTAGTCCACTTGGGTGCCACCATATTTAAAATTACACACACGCACACACACTAAAAACAGCCAAAAGAAATACGCTGGTTTCCTGAATGAAAGCACACTATCGGACAATCTCACACAAGACACATATAAGCCATGTATCCTATTAGGAATGGGATGAATATGTATGATCATCATTAATGCAATTACTGACAACAAATATCAAGTATTTAACATTTAATATATTTCACAAATTTACATATACTTTCTTAAGTGCTATCTAGCGACCCTATTGCAGGCCATGTAAAAACAGTAAGTTGATTACGACTTGCAGTATTTGTGCTCATTCTGGAATTTTATTTCCCAAAGAAAATGCAGATTTATATTATGGAAAAAAACAATTTTCATTTGTAGAGGCAAAATGAAAAAAATGATGACATGATCTCCCTCTTCAAAGAGAAAGTGACAAAGTATGTTAACAGTTCTTTTGAAAAAGATTTCAATAATAATACTTTTAAAGGCTTTTGTTCCCGGGACAGATGAGATATTAAACCATTCAATGTGTTCTTGGAAGATGATCTAAAGCGAAAATAATCATTTTAAAAAGGTTTATGAGCACACGTCTGACTGCAATTAACTTCACACAAACACACACGACACAGAGACACACACATACCGTCCTGAGAGTCAGTAGAGTGACTGAACCAGGCAAGCTTACTGGTCTTCTGACCCAGGTGGGCTGGAGACACTCCTACCACAGACAGCAGTGGCAGGACGCCACGACAAGATGACAGCATGCAAGAACAAGATGGCAGAGTGTGAGAGCATGCAACACACACACACGTACACACACACACTTATACAATAGACATTTGTCTTTGTACTAACACACCGCTCGCATCACTTCTATCGATATTATGCTCCTCTAGCTCTTTATGTAACGATGACATGACAGACAGACATGTGAAGAAATGTGTGTGTGGTTGCTATGTGTGGTCACTAGTGTGACTGGTTCATGATGTGAAATCCCATCTGTTCTCTGTCCCAGTTACACTCTTGAATCTCCATCACATGCTCACACACACGCACACACACACGCACACACACACACACACACACACACACACACACACACACACACACACACACACACACACACACACACAAATGCACAAACATAGTCTCTTTCAGTCTATTTCTATCCCTCTGTTTCTGTATCATGTCTATTTTCCCTTCCATCTCCCTCATATCTTCTCTGTGTCTAACTTCTCTTCTCTAAGTCTCCTATCCCTTTTGTGCGTGTGTGTGTGTGTGATTTTGTGCATGTGTGTGTGTTCATGAGTCAATGCAAAATGTCCTGGGCAGCAGGGACAAACTGCCCTCATTCATCTTCCCAGAGGAGGATCTATCCATCGAGGAGAGGGGGGAGGGAGGGCAAAAGAAGTGACTTGATTTCCCACCTTCATAAACAGGGGGATGATCGATCTTTCTGATGGAGAACCTCGGATCGTAAGTGTTTATCATTTTGTCAGATCCTCTCTAATTGCCTAAGTTATAAAGTTAATAAACGGATTTGCACAGAGTCTTTCACCTGACTAAACTGGATCAAGTGCTCTTACTCATTCTGTTTCAAGTTCTCCGTTTCATTTTCTCCTACTATTAACGTGGGCTAGGATAAAGTCTACAACTATCTCCATGGTTTGTCTGTATATGATCTGAATTTGCAAAACGTTGGAGGAATATGCATCTTAGTATTGTGATGACATTTTACAAAGTGTCTCAGATGAAGAGGAGCACAATGGTAACAGGTGAAGTAGCTTTTTATGGATTATCCACAGGGCAGTTGTGTCTTATTTTCATCTCAATTTGGTCTTTTTTTCACAATGTTCATTTATTGAGAGTCACTGAAAGATTAGATAATATTCTTTCTATTTTTGTCTTCATCTGTGTTCCTCAGAATGAGGCAGAGTACTTTGTAAGCATGCTGTGAATGTGCGTGTTTAGACTTCAGCGTTCCATCATCCAAATTGAGCTCTAAGTCGTACCGAAGAGTGCACACACAAACAGTACAAACACACATTTTGTCTAAAATCCCTGTCTCTATTTCTAACAATCCCTCTCTCAAGCTCTAATTTTTGTGTCTGAGATCACATCCAGAGAACAGTGATCTACTCTTCCTCCTCAGGATATGCGGCTCAATCCGGGGGAGAGATGTGCCATCTGGAGGTGTTGTAGAGAGAAATGGTGTTAATTTGAGTGTGTAAATTTCTGTCAGTGCTCACGTTCCCAAGGGTGTATACCTACTGTACAGCTGTGTGTGCCATTTTGCTGGAGTTTGTGTGTGTGTGTGTGTGTGTGTGTGCCCAGAGGCTATTAACTGCAGTCTTACACATTCCGCTAATATGTAAACATGTTTCGACCCCCAGGAAGATTCTCAGCTGAAGCAAGCAGACAATGTTACCATCGCTCAGTCATGCATTCCCTGACTAGGAGCAATGATCAATACTTATAGATTTGACACACATGTGTGCACACTCATATAAACACACAGTTGTCCTCACAACCTGGTGCATTAAACACACAATCTATGCAAACACAAACACCGTCATTGCAATCACTTTCACACAGTCAGAGCCAAAATACAAAGGACCTAACTATCAATACCAACACAATCAGAACTGAAATGCACATACTGTGCACACCGGAAACCGCAGGTAACAGTTAACAGTTAACAGTCTCTCCTACTTATACTTTTAAAACAAAAAAACCCCACCAAAAACACAAAGACACACACTGTTGTACTCACGGTTTCTAGGTTTGTCATCATCCAGGCCTTCTTCTTCATTCTCTGGGTCGATGTCTTCAGCTTGAGTGATCCAGTCTAAGTAGCCCTACACACACACACACACACACACACACACACACACACACACACACACACACACACACACACACACACAAATATTATGAGTTATAACTTTTAAAATAAAAGCCTTTAGTGCTCCACTCGACTCCTTAACAATAATGGAACGATTGAGTGCCTGAAATTTTAAGAACTAGTGCAGTGCCCTTAGAAAGTGTGTATTCCTAGAGAAAAGTGGAAGCTTATTATGATTTTTTATGTTTCACCAAATGAGGGTGTGTGACAAATTGTACATTGGGTAAGACATGGACATACATTGAGAAGTCCATAGTCCCTTTTCTCAAAGAGTGACCATGATATGCAGGGTGGGCTTCAGGGCTTCAGTGAAACACACACACACACACACATACACACACATATACACACGCCTACCTTGAGATCCTCCTCCAGCTGCTGTTTTTCTCTGAGTTTCTGGAAGTCACCGCGTGCCTTGGCCTTCTCCCTCTCCTTGGAAAACTCTCTGGGAGGAGGAGAGCAGGATGAAGGGATGGGGACAGAGGGAGGGATAGACAGAAACAGGAAACAGAGGGGAAGAGAAAAAAACAATCTGAACATCTATGCCGAAGGTCTTCCAGAAAAGGATCATGCACAAATATTGCGATACTACAACTCCGAAAGACAGAACGTTACACTTCAGAATAAGAAGGAGGGAAATCCTGCTGAAGAGAGAGAAGCTTTGCCAAGGAGAAAAGGGTGTTAGTGTGCAAATATAAGATTCAAGCGTGGATCCTGACAGGCACAGCAAGGCTTTTAGTTCTTCAAAATATTGCTACACAGTCTTACTGATGGATGAAATGACTCTCACCCACTGAAACCAACGTGAGTCACATCTCAAATAAGATGGTAATCAGATAGATTTTTTTAAAAGAAATTTCAGAAAATTCAATTCAGCCCCAAAGCATTCTACACAGGCCTTTTTCATTTTATTTATCTGTATTGCTGCTGTCCCAGAGCAGCAGCGGCCAGGTGCTCCCTGGGCAGCTGGGCAATGTAATTCCCACAGTGAGTTATACTGTAGGTCCACCCCAGGGTCTCCCCCCAGGTGCAATGTGCTTGGTAAAACCCCCACAGGGGACAGAGAGAGGGCACCCTTCACCAGCTGTACCTCCTGTCAGTCAGGGAGAGGAGGCTGCACTGACGTTAAATGCCATCTCCTTGTATTGGTCACAGAGATTCTAAATGCAGGCTATTTTCTGGTTTCCACTAGGGGCATTAATTCTCTATAATGGACACTGCAGCCAGATGTATTGCACATTTTTTTAATGGTATATGTAGGTACGGATGTCTAAATGTGAAGTGTGTGTGTAGAAGCATTTGGGACTGGAGGAATGGTGGAACTGCAGATCACACCTGCAGTCCAAACTGCAAACACACACACACACACACACACACGCACACACACACACACACACACGCACAGATTAATGAGCATTAGGACAAACTGTTATTATCTCACTTGTCAAAACATCAGCAAGAGGACCCAGTCCTATTAATTTGTGTGTGTGCAGATGTGTGAAAAAATGTATCTTCTCATTTTTCTGTCCTAAATCATCTTTGAACCGTCTGTTTTTCCCTCCTTTTTGTTCTCCTTTCTCTCTCTGCTCATTTTCTTTTGGCCCGATCCCTTTCTCTACTCTGTCTATTTACATGTTACACGAAACGCAGACAAACACGGTCACACCCAGTGTTTCTGTCTCTCCGTCACTCTCCTTTCTGTTTAGCCATTAGTTATTATGCCAATCCGAGACCCACACACACACACACCAAGGAAGCAGTTGGTAAAAGGTCAGGCTGCGTAGTGTGTTGACAGCATCATTAGTCAGAAGTCAGACAAAGAGTCAGACAACCAAACCCCCCAAGCTGCTTGGACCAGATAGACCTGTATTATTTTTTCCTACAATGCCACTGTCACGTCAGCGTGGGTATCAGGTGTCAGTTTTGGGTCAGTTAGTCCGAGGTGAGACACTTTATCCCCATAATCCTACCTGATCCCTACTAAAGTTCATCATAGCATGAGGAGAAGCTATAAGAACAATTGGAAGATAGGCTGAACCATTTCACATATTCACTGTGAATTTTCACTCAACTCACAAAATATGTTCATAAAAATACAACTTAATTGCAGTGATTCTGGAGGTGGAGATTTGGTCTATAATATAGTGAGGTTCAATAAGCAAAAGCACATAAAGGTCTTAAGAGGAAAAATAAGATAGGATTCAACACAACATTTAATTCTTTCTAACCAGGGCCAACTAAGTTCAGTGACAAATATTTCCAGCCAGGAAAAAATATTCTGTCACTGCAAAGATTTTTAAGCCAATTTTTAATGGACATCAAAGCCTCTTGGAACTTATTCATGCGGGTTTGCTTTCACTGTGGCTGTGCATTACATTCTGCTTTTTATTCATAAGCTGACTGGGGGTGTGTTGTGGGAATCTGTATGTTTTTTTTTTCCTCCAAGTCAAAGAATTTATATTAAAGAATTAGCTTTTTTTAAGGATTAAGGCAAAACTCACCTGTATGCCCAAACATTTGGGTACATTTAAAAATGTTTTTTATATACTCCCAAAAGATGAAACTCGACTGCAAGCTGCAGAGTGTTTGTCAATATCTTTACAGTGGTCTACAAACCACTTTTATTTGGCATGGTATTAGGCTGTGTCCACTGGGAGTCTGAATTTATATCTCCAGCTTTTGTTTCTCTCCGTTCTAAATGGAGATGACAGCGTACCATCCGAGCAGAGCTGAGGGCACTTTATGATTGTAATAATGCAAGCCACTTTATAGAAGCAGCGGTGTAACCTTGTAGTTAAGAGGGGTAATATCCAAAAGGTCTCAGTTGCAGAATACTAATCTGTTCTGTCGAGACAGATGCTCAAGTATGAGTTCACTACAGTCAACAAAAAGAAAATGTATCTGTTAATTCAGCTCAATAGGGACAACGCTGAAGCGACATATGGTGCACTATTCTTTCTGCCCGATGTGGTAGTATGTACTGTCTTTATACAATAGTCCTTCATCATTATGCCTTTCTTTTTTCTTTTAAACCTCTATTTATTCAGGGGATCTTCCCTGAATAAAAAACAGTAAAACCCTGATCACATTCACACATATCGTAAATTACCAAATAGCCAGAGCGTTTATTTGTTTCAATCACTTAACAGATCAGGCAGCTATTTGGGACAGGAGATTAATTCCTTTTTCCTCTGCAAAACCTAAAAAATATGGTAGTTTACTCAAGTTCTTTTATTAAACCAGTATGACTACAGTAGTAGTACAGTACTGTAGTTAAATGTCTCATGGCTACTTCTCCCAAGTTTTCCTCTGCATATTTTACCACAGAAAGCTTGAATTTAATGTTGTACTTTTGTGGTATTTTTGTGGTCTCTGGAGCCACGGAGAAGCAACGTCATGACCGAGGTGATTTGTGAAAAAAAGGCAATGAAAATAAATGTGTAGTGTCAGTGGTCACGTCTTCTTCCTTGATTTTTTGGAACTGGCAGTGTATATTTTATAAAAATATACATCTGCACCTGGCATTTAATTGAAACTCTCCAATTATTTGGTAATTTAGGGTACAGACACAGCATGATCTGCAGCTCCACTGAAGAAATTGAGGTTAAGGGTTTTGCTCAAAGGCACCTCACTGTTGGTCATCATTTTAACCAAGCGGATTGTTTTATTGGTCTGGGGGATTGAACCGATGACCTTCCACTTACAAAGTTGCTTCTATAATCTTTAGGCCAACAGAAACGGACAGAAACAGGAAGTAGAAAGAAAAAGCGCTTCCCCGGGCAAAAACCAAGAACAGCATGAAGGCAAGAAAGTGACGTTAGTTTCGAGTGACCCTTGACCCTGCTCTTACCCGCTTAATACCCCCAGAACCAAGTTTAGCACAAAGAAGGAGCCGATGATGATTAAGGTGACAAAATACACCCAGGGCCACCTGTACCCTACTGCATCATTCACCTGGGTGGAGATATGGAGGAAAAGGACCAGAGAGAAGGAGACAGTTTGAATGGAGGGACAACGGTTAGGAAATAGGGAGGGAATGAGGGGATAGATGGAGGAGAGGAGAGAAGTGAGGAAGGAGCGATGAGGAATTTTAGGAGAGAGGGAAGGGGGGATGGGAAGGGGTTAGATCCTTATTCCGCTCCCGACAGATGGACCTGTTTGCTTCTGGATGCTCTGGATTATGGAGCATTCATAGTATTTGTCAGTGTCACTAAGTATGCACTATGGAAATGTCAGGCCAATTTAAAATGTTAAAAAAAAGCTGTTTTTGTTGATTTGGATATAGATTGGCTATATAGAAAAGTGAGAATGACAAATGGCTATGAATGACCCACATGAAATAACACATCTTCGAGCAGATCTTTTTTTTAGTGTGAATCTTAGCAGATTTATTTCTGTAGAGAAAGAAGGTTAGAAGTAAAAAAAAAAAGGATTCATTTCGCTTCCTTTCAGACCAGCTCATTTCAGAGTTAATCAGTCTAGAGAGAACACATTATATTTAGACACTTTAGCAAACTGTGCAGCAAGACTCCTGTGGACTGAACATAATTACAGTCCTCATAACAAATCCTTCAATATTCTTCAAAAATACATTTATTTCATTGATGAAAAGCTGCAAACAATCTGTTGCATGTGTTAATCATTACTCATGGTAGTTTTAATGTTTATTCTGAATGAAGTTTTGAGATATGACTCATCTTTATTACTGCTTAATAATTGTTGTTTTTGTGATTGCTATTCCCTACTCAGGACTTAGCCTTCCATTCCATGATTTCCAAGCTCGGTAAAAGCATCCTGATGACTTTTTGGAGTGAATCAGAATGTGAGTTCACATCATCAGGACGGTTTTACCAGGCTGATAATTTCCGTTGCCATGTTGCCATGTTTCCTCCAGACTCCGCTCGGTCCTCACGAGAAGCTTTTTTTTTTTGCCTGTTGTGCTTTCCCTGTTGTGAAAGTTTGGTGGTGCTTGTACTAAAACAGCGTGACTTGGCCGTGCGGGGGAAAACAGCACCCAGCCCGCCTGCTGGAGCGGCATTTATTGGAACAAAACAAGCATACACACACACACACAGCAGGCAACTGGCAACACGTGCCGCTGTTCGACTATAAACACGCTGTATGCGCATGAACAGGCAATATACGAAAGACGCCTGCTCATATGCACATGGAACAAACACGTATGTAAATCAAGAACATCCCTGACTGAACGACACTTGATTGCCAGCCAGCTCTGCAGAAGCCTGATTAACGCCCCATTCATTTGAACCATCTGAAACATGCAGGGCGTGGGGTGCCCCAGGACCAGGACTGTAAAAACCTTCTCTACGGGACATCTGGAATCCCTTTTACTTCTGGACTTCTATGGCAAGAATGCTATTACCCCACTGGTCTCATTTTGGTTTGTATGCCACATGACTGCAGCCGCTTATAATCTGCAGATCAGTAAATATGATCACATGCTGATTCCTGGTTATTTCTGCTCTGTCAAAAAACATGTTTGTGGCTCTGAATTTCCACTTGTGGTGTGTAGATGCTTCAAGTTCCATAAATCACTATTGAATCTGTTTTTGTGTAAATACCCTTAAATACAATGATGATAGTGGTGGTGACAGATGATGATAAAGCTTTTAGCATCAAATTGTAGCTTTTTGGGACAAATGCGGCTTTGAGACTATTAACCCATTGAAGCCTACGAGCCTTTAAATCTATGACTGTCATTTTATGCTTAAAGAAATCTAAATGTTACTCATACAGCTTTTTTCTTTTTTTTAATGACAACTTAGACAAAAGGTTTTATGCTAATAATTTAAGTTTTCCAAGTGCTTCCAAGTACTTCCTGCCCCTTTATCCTGAGAATATGGCGAAGACAAACTCTTCTAGAAAGAGATAATTTTATTTAGATTATTATGATTTTTAACCCTGACATATATATATATATATATATATATATATATATATATATATATATATATATATATATATATATATATATATATATATATATATATACACAAAGAAAAGAATATATGAAATCTTTGAAAAAAATCCAGGCTTAAATGGGTAAAGGATAAAATGACAGTCATAGACTTGACTCTTGGGCTTACATGTGTTAAAATTAAAAAAAAAAATAAAACCAAAAAAAAATAAACCAATTAAAATCAACAGCCTGCTAACCATATTCCAGTAGAATAAAAGGTCACATTACACCATGAGTTGCACTTTAAATGTTTGGTCATGGAGTCTTGTTGCACGGTCGTTTATCACATCAAAAATGTACAGCCACGTTATGGACAACACACATCCACAGATCCACAACGCACAGACAGCCTCTTACCCGCTCAACACCCCCAGAACGAGATTGAGAACGAAAAAGGAGCCGAAGATGACGAGAGAGACAAAATAGACCCATGGCAGCTCATAGCCCATAGCATCCTGCATCTGAGAGAGAGAAGAGACCGAGGAGAGAGGGAGCAGGGGAGAAAAGGGGGGGGGGTTAACGGGTGGAGAGTCGGTGGGGTTAAATACAAAGAAGAGATAAAGGAGGAAAAGGAAGAAGACAACAGGGAAGGAGAAATAGGAGAAAGGCAGAGAGGTTTTAGAAGATCCGACATAGAGAAACATGAATGATGGGGATACAGCGCGGGTCAAGGACAGAAAATGTGATTGAGGGGGTAAGAAAGGAAACAAGAAGTGAGCGGTGCATATTAAAGAGCGGTAGAAAGACCTGGCAAAGCAAGAGTGGCAGTAGTGTATTCTAGGACTGAGCATGTCTACAGAATGAAGCCTTTTGTCTGCTGGTTAGGAGCAGGTCCCTGACAATGCACAATTAAGAACACTAAACAACACGAGAGCGTTCTTCAAATCCCTTCTTGGCATGGTGGAAGGGCCTTTACAGGAAATTGCTGCCACTATAAAATTGTTTCTATAAACCAATTACATCTGATTATAGAGGATGTGCAGCATGTGACACTTCAGATTTCGAGTGAAATCGATAAACATGATTTGTTTCAGGACATCCAGTTACAGGGGAATATGCTACAGTTATCCGGATATTGTATTAAGGATTGCATAAACAGAAACTGATCGTTATGGAGAGGTGATTTGTACAAGGTGATGCCAGAGCAGTTTGGTACAGGAAATAGAAAACATAACTTCATTATTTTACTTTTGTTACTTTTAAAAAATGTGACATGTGACCCCGGCATATTTCCACAGGGACTGCTGCATAGTGAGAGACAAAGAGTGAGACACTGTAGGAGAGGAGCGTTTGTTTTCTACGATGGCAGCTGATGGTGGATGTCATTAATCTATATTCCTGAAAATGTGAGACAATGAAAACTATGGGAATGCATGGCCCATACTTAATGAGCCATAAAGACCAAACGTTTTCAATGGCCTTGTGTTTAAATGTATTTTCTTAATCATTTGTACATTATAGCTCCTGATAAATAGGTCCCATTTAATGTAAAGGGTGCTGGCTACACCAATGCCCTCATAATCAGCAAATAATGAGATTTAACAGGTGTGTGCGTGTGTACAGAAGTGTGTAGCAGACAGAGTAGTAACAGAGGGGGTGCACACACATACACACACACTCACACTGACTCAGACAGTAAAATGTGCAACCAGATTGGCTTTAAATCATCTCAAACATCATCTCTTTCAACAAATTTCTGAACCAGTGTGGCTGAAAATCTTTAGATTTTCAGTATTCTATAATTCATTCAAACTAGCACTGTCATTACAGGAATTTGGCTGAGGAGTGATGTCTTGAAAATCCGAAGAAACCCGGGACTTATCTGTGCCACATGAGTGCTTTCCAGTGGTGAGGCTGATCGCAGTATGCCGGCAAATCAAGGAGGTAACGGCCATGTCCTGCCACAGTCCTGCTGTGTAACAGCTGATTATACCATGAGTGAGTTGGCAGAGCAAAGCCAATATAATAAGACAACTCTAATAAATCTCTGAGAAAACACACTGGTGGATGTTAATGCCATGATTTCTTCTATTTCCTACGCAGTGTTTTATTTACCTGGACATCTGTAATGTGATATCATTATTGTGTAAATCCACACCTTCATTACATATGTCTAAACCAGGGGAGTCAATCTCAATTTAGTTCAAGGGCCACATACAGCGTAATTTGATCGTAAATGGGTTGGACCAGTAAAAATAAATGTGTAAATAACAACACCTACAATTTTCCGCATATTTATGCAATGAAATACATTATAAATATGTACACACTTGATTAACCTTCAATTAACAAAAAATATGTCTCAGTCCATATTTAAATGAATGAAATATTAGCTGAAAATATCATGTTTTTATACAATATTGAGTAGGATTATCTTGAAATATCATACCCCATTGGCAGATAAGTTTTTTTTTCTTGAATTTGGTCAATTCAGTCCTGTTTTCTAAAATAAGGTTAAATTGTTTGACATTTTATCTTAAGGTCTTTTTATTTCATATTTAGCATTTTTGATCTCATAATAAAAAATTCAGATTTTTTTATCTTACATTTTTGGAAGAAAGTTGAAATGAGCAAAATCATCTGCCAATTCAAGGCAGTTCTACTACTACTAGTTCATTTAGCTGGAAAGGATGATTTGCTTTCCAGTACAGATGTACCATGTGTTCACTACTGCACGCTTGATACACGGATTAGGAGTCTGCACACGTTTCAAATGAATCCGCACCTTTAATTACAGTGTATTGTCTGCATTGATTTAACCGAGATATGAGCAGGCACACGCAGTGTTTTTATAAGCACTCATGTGGCACTGATGCATATATGCAAATATACAAACCGCTATCTACAATCTACAGACATTCACACAAACACCGTTGTGGTGTCCGGCTCACCCAGTACAGCACGTCCGTCCAGCCCTCCATGGTGATGCACTGGAACACCGTCAACATGGCGAAGGCAAAGTTGTCGAAGTTGGTGATCCCGTCGTTAGGGCCCTCCCATCCCACTTTGCACTCTGTTCCGTTTATTTTACAATGTCGCCCATATGCTCCATCGAGCGCACATGGTGCCGCTTTCTCCTCCACGATGGTTCCTGGAGCTGAAAAAAAGGTTCTTATTATTCCCTGGTGGTAAAGACTTGTAGACAGCATGTCAAGATGCATGAAAGCTGTGGTTAAAAATAAGTTCTATTGCACCAAATATTGATTTGTGAACTCTTCTTAAGTGTAAAAAATAGTATTATGTTGTTTTAAAATGAACTTGATCTTGTTTCTTTGCATTGTTTGAGGTCTGAAAACATTGTATTTTTTTATTATTTTGACCATTTGTCATTTTCTGCAAAACGATAACAAACGATAATATCTTTATTTGGAACTTGGTGGAAATGTTGTCAGTAGTTTATAGACTCAAACAAAAATGTTCCTTTTGCTCAGACACATACCTATAAGTAGTAAAATCAGAAAACACTGATCATTTTGCAGCGGTCTCTTATTTTTTTTCCAGAGCTGTATATTCTAAAAGAAACAATGAAGGTTAAAAGGGATGTGTTCAACTATAACAGAACAGCATCAATAAAAAAATCTATGAGGAAAAGTGGTGTACTAATTATACAAAACAAGCTCTCCAGGGGTTGTATAGGATGAAAGAGAGTCTTCAACCAGCACTCGCAAAGCTAATGCCTCTCATGGGACCTATAACATCACCATAACAACACTCAAGTCCAGTTATACCTCGGGGCCTTTGCTGAAAATTGTTCAATCATTTATGTTGACAGCTGTTTCAATTATTGCTCAGAAACATAAATGAGGGTTTAAATATTTAATAGCGGTGCTCATTTAAATTGTTTAAGGTATGTGCTCCACTTTCCTCGGCCTTGTTGGCTGATAGGTGATGTCAAAGATTTATGCACTCGCTCAGCCTTAGAAACATAAGGGTAGCGAGTCGATGGTGCAGCTGATATTTAAGATGAAACGCTGTGTGTGGTTCAGTGTAATATTCACCTGTGTGTCCATCTCTGGAATTAAAGCATGCTTGAGTGTATGCGTGTGACTAACGCGCTTCCAAATTGATCTAAGCATTGAAGTGCGGTATGTGACTTTATGTGGTTTACTCAGGCATGTTCATATTTGCATCAGTGCACAATGATCTAGAAACACACACTCTCTCTCGCTGTGTATTTATGTGTGTGTGTGTGTGTGTGTGGGGGGGGGGGGGTTACCCATTTGCCCGGGAACGCAGGTCTTGTGCATCTTGCCCATGAAGAGCTCCAGGCCGATGATGGCGTAGATGATGATGACGAAGAGGACCAGCAGGGCGATGTGAAGCAGAGGAACCATGGCTTTGATTATGGAGTTCAAGACTACCTGTAAACCTACACACACACACACACACACACACACACAAACAAACAGAAGAACAACTGAGAACACATACTGTACATATTAAAAATGTCCGTCAATGTAATAATCACAAGATTCTATGCATGTCTACTTGTAATGGAGGTACTCTTCATTACATTTAGTAGTACTACAGTACTGGTAAAAGAAAAAGGCACAAAATTGAAGGGATTAAATGTTTTTTTTTTTTTTTTATTATTGAAACTGCTGCGAGTGTAAATGTTGCATGTCTTGTAGATATTGTAGCTGCCACTGGAGACCGGCCCTGCGAAGACAAACATATATATTCCTCAGTTTGGTTACCGCAACATAATTTGCTCATAATGGATTCACTGTAGTGTAAACTGTTTCTTGGTTGTGCAGTAGCATAGTGTGTAATGTTTGTGTTGGGGTCACTCACCTCTGCTGTGGCTCCTCTCCAGGGTGCTGGGGCTAAAGAATCCCCAGGGATGAGCAGTGTAAAGGTTCTGGGAGATTCCATGTGGTAATTAGTGTAGGGGTGTTAGTGTACTTTAATCTGCAGTTCAGGTTTGTCATGATTCTACTGTCATGTGTAACATAAGTTAATATCATACAAACTATATAGTGTATAATACATGTATAGTTACACTGTATTTTATGTAGAGAACTATGACTGTTTTTAATGTCGTCATTGTGGCTGGTATTAAACACCTGGATGGTGATAACCTCTGCCTTTAAATTCCAGGCCATCCTACCACTAACCATAGACTTTATGTCATCATATAGCAGTATAGAGTAGTTACAGTTAATCGCCATGCAGGCACTTAAACCAACTGACTGTTATATTTGTTCAGGAGCTTTAATATTCTTTATGCATGTGATCATCCACTTGGAAGAAGCAACTTCAGTGAAACAGAACTTGTTCACAGACAACTGTGGAGGAAATGAATTTTACTGAGGAGGCTCTAATAAAATGGCAGACAACAAAAGTGGAACATTTTGGAGATGTTCATCTTTGCTGGAAAGATCAACAATTTAATCTGATTAAAATGGAACCAAAGTGTTGCATTTACATATCAGAGGACTTTATGTCATATTCAAACAAATAACTCAGCTAATTTAAATGTTTTGTTTTAACATCAGTAATCACTGAGTTAGATCTATTTCTGTTAAGCTACGGCACTATAACTACAAACTGTAAAATGTATATACAGTATTAAACCTGCCTTCCTCTGTGTTAATAAAGAAAAACGATGTGTTTCCACCGGCTCAATTCAATTGAAATACATTTTTATTTGAATGAAGACTGCTATGCAATTATTCACACATAATTTGGTGAGGTAAATGTAACTGCAAAACCACAGTGAGGGGTATTAAAGATAGAGGAATGTTTGCTTTTTTTTTTTTTTTTTTTTTTTTTTTTTTACTGGTATCTGTTGATTAAATTACAGCACAACTACATGCTCCTGATCAGTAGCCATGACACTGATTCAATACCAAGTCCAAAAACTAAACAGAGCGTGTGCAGTAGCATCCTGCGAGCATTCCCGCTATGGTGATCGCAATACCTGTCACACACACACACACACACACACACACACACACACACACACACACACACACACACACACACACACACACACACACACACACACACAGGTGCACACTCTTCTCTCCTATCCTCTGCCCTGTCGGATTATTGATTCCTGTGGTCACTAACGCAGACAAGATGACAGGCACCTCATCTGCTGCTCGTTCTGTCTGAGCATCTGACATAAGGACAAGAGCACTCTGTCTGCAAGTGTGCGTGTGTGTTTGTGTGTGTGTGTGTCTTTTGTGTCATTGTGCGGGTATTGTGTGGCAGCAAGCGCCGATATCAGCCCCGATCTGCGCTTCATTCCTCCCCCCACCTCAACCAATCGCCGTTCACACCTGATCCCCTGAGATTTCTACTGTTTTTTTTTCCCTCTTTCATTTGTTCTTTCTTCCATTCTCTTTTTTTTGCCCTTCTTACGCAGCTCTGAGTACTTACTGGGTACTCCAGAGACCAGTCTGAGGGGTCTGAGTACTCTGAATGCCCGCAGAGCCTTGACATCGAAGCCCGCCGCCTTCCCTCCAATAGGAGTGGCTCCGTCGCCCTTGGTGGCCTGCTCCAAGATCGCACTGAATAACCTGCAAGACACAAAGCAATCGTCATATTGTCACACCACTTACCACATACTGGAGAATATCAATAAGAGAGGGGAACAATACAAAAAGATACAAACCAACAGGAATATAATATAGAGTGCTGAATAATTACACCAGTCATTTATGGTCTTTTTTCCTATTTTTTTTCTGTTGCAACTGTTATCAATACTAAACTAAACCATCTACACCATTTTAATCATAAGCTATAAAACAATATATAGTCAATTTAACCATGAGCCAAGTTTTGGAGCAGCATTTTTAAAAGCAAAGAGAATAGGCGTCTGTCCTGATTCACAATCAAATGTGTTTTTTTGGGGAAAAAATAGACAGTAAAATAAAACAACCTAATTAGTAAGCTCTCCAATACAACAATAGAAAGTTTTCAATTTTTCCACTCTGTCTTTCACAGATAAGGGAAGAGGAGAGTGGCTTTAATGATTTGACAATCAGCTTAACAGAAAAAACTGAGGAGAGGTGTCTACGGAATCTGTTTATAGGTGTGTGTGTGTGTGTGTGCGCGCATGCTGATAACTGTGTGATTAAATATACTATAGAACACAATAAATGTCATAAACTACCCTTCAAAAGACAGACAATTTAGTGTTTTCCATGAAAAGTCACACTTTTATTTACCATCATGGGTTGTAAAATGAATAGAAAATGCCTTGTGATGCAATGAGCAAACACATTGTACTATTAGGACACTGGAGTGATAGTTGCTGGAAATGGGCCTCTATACATCAATGTGGATATTGCACCAAAAACCAGACATTTGCAGCTAGAATAGTCATTTAACATATTAGCAATGTATAGAGTGTATTTCTGATTAGTTTAAATTTATCTTTATTGATAAAACAGTGCTTTTCCTTCAAAAATAAGGACATTTCTAAGTGACCCCAAACTTTTGAACGGTAATGTATGTCATTTTAATCTATATCATACTTCGATAAAGTTTGCAGAAATACTTAATGCAAGAATCATCCTCTACAAAAGGGTAACAAATGTATTTATGTTGCTTTTTGAGAGTTGTAATTGTTGTGGTTGTGTCCTTTAGCTTTAATTAATTCCTCACCAAAGACGAGATACCTCTGGTCTCAGACTGCAATCATTTATCGCTTGATGCGAGACACAGGACACAGAGCCGCTGCAGCTGGTGCTGCAGATGACCAGTGCAACCGGCCGTAAGCCCTTGATGCCGGACACAGGCCGCTGATGTGGCTGAGACACCCGGCCTGCAGCCAGAGACACGAGACTCACTAGAGACGGTGACCTGGATTTAGATACAGACGAGCAGTCAAGCGATTCAAGGTCCGGTCGACTTCTCCTTTCCCACTTTCCAGAGCTGATACTACTAAGATAAAATGATTTGAACTTTTTTTAAAAAAAATAAAAACAGAGCTTAAATTTTTTTTCAAAAAACTACAATAACAATTTGAAGACAATTCTTAATTGAAAATGTCCATCTATGACAAATATGCAGTTTTCTCAGCTTTTTTTAAAAGTGGATTTTTAATGGATTGACTAGATTGTTCAAGCTTTTGTAAAATAGAAAGAAAATAGATCTAGAACACGATTTTCTTTTATCTAACACTAAAAAGCTAACTTTTGTCTGTTGATGTATTCCTTTTTACACATTCATAGAATTTAATTATCTGGGGCTGTCAGAGATGAGTGATTTTGGTCCAAAATGCTGGTGGTGGATGGAAACTCTTCCAAAAGACTGGCAGGAAAACGGTTAAGATAAATATTAATGCTACAACATGCAATAATACTTTAGTTTGGGGGTTTTTACCCTGAAGGAATCACTAGATAAATCTAAAGTATCATGAATTTTTTAACGGGAAAGGAACGAAGAAGAAAAAGTAAACCATAATTCTTCAAAATCTACAATTATAACTAGTGCAACCCAGGGGAAAGTTAGCAGAAGCAAGGATTAAAAGTTATTACAATGTAAAATTATAAGTTAGCAGAACTTATGAGTTGGCACAAATCAAAATTCAGAGATGAGCAAACTCAGAAGCAAAACTAAAAATATTCAGTTTAATTAACTACTTCAAATTGTAATTTATTTTATTATTTATTTTATTTTAAATTTTTTGCCTTGACATTTTGACAGTTTAACAATATGTATAAATCAGAGAAAGGCTAATTTCTCACAGCAGCATATTATCTTTTGAAATAAGATGTCGGCACATTTTTGGGAGCAGAGCGTACATAGAACAAGTATAGTATAAACAAATCATATGGCAATATTACGTAATATTCCATAAAATGTCATATCATGCCCTATGAAATTATTTAAAGATATTTCTTTGAGTGCGAGTGGCTCACACGCTTGAATATAAATACGTCCAGCTGAGCTTATCTCTCCCCCCTCCTCTCCGGGTCTCTCTGCGATCCTTTAGAAATCACCATACAATACCATTTTCCAGCTAGCGTGGCTCAAAGGCCAGTCAGCGGCGTGTTAGTCATGGAGAATTATCAATTAGCACAGATGAAATGGCCACTTGAAAAGACCTCTCCAAATATACCGCCCTCTCTCTCCCTCTCACTCTCACTCTCGGCCTCTCTATTTCGTACTATACCTCCTTGTTAATTTGATTCTCTCTCTCTCTCTCTCTCTCTCTCTCTCTCTCTCTCTCTCTCTCTCTCTCTCTCTGTGGGAAGCAGAGAACAGACAAACAGAGTTTGAAATGCACGTCAAGGAGCCACAGTTTTGCACCACCAGCATTTGGTCCGGCGTGTTTTGCCATTGCGGGCTTTTAAAAGACAATTAGAGCCTTTGAGTGTGGCAGCAGATAATGGCTTGTGTACATCTGCAGCAGAAGAAGCTGTGTACATTCATCAAGATAATAAATATGTGGTTTTGTCGCCTTTAAAATGTCACCACCACAACACTACTGAAAGAAAATCATCTATGAATTATTATATTATCAATAAGCCTATATTTCCTTTTTAAAAACCTATTTATTGTTTAATCTACGCACTGTGTTTAAGTAGTGAAAAGTCGTAATTGCTCTTTTTGTCTGACCAGCAATCCGAAGCTTAAATACATTTCATTCATAATGAATATGTAAACTAATTATATTTGAATTGATTTGAACTGATTGAAAGTTTGACCTTTTTGGCTCAACAAACAATTTCGATGATTAATTGAATGTCACAACTGTTCCCGTACAAATGCAATCTAATGACCACAGATTTGGCTGAAGTGCCTCCTCCATGAAATTCAAAAATGCATCTATAACCTGAAAAAAAACAAAAAAAAAAACAGCATCAACTTGGGCAATGCTGGGAGGCAGAGCTGAACAATGTCCTGTATATGCCTCATATATACAGATTTAAGAAAATACCTTTGCTTAATACTGATCTCTGCAAAAAACATACATTACATAATAATCATTTGATAATAATGATTTAAGATTTCTCATTCCCAGTCCTAATTATCATCATAGTCATAGTGCAATATCAGTCTAAATAATCACATTTAGTTATTCTTTTCAAAATCATTCAGCCTAAGAAAAACTGCACAGTCCCTGCACTCACGTTTGATTTCTATTGTGATTACAAGACCTGTCTAACACACACACACACAAACACATACACACACATACAGTACACACACACACAGTCTGGCAATTAGATGCACATATGCACACAGACGAACGCTCATTCATGCACACACAGAGAGGCAATGCTGTCACAGCTGAACATTTACTGGATCTGTGTGTCCTCTCTGAGTGTGACATAGATAGATGCAGCATGTGTGTATTTGTGTTTGATGGGTTCACTGAAAGATTTTTCATATTTTTTTTTCATATTTTAAGCGAGGATCACGTTACGGCAAAGAAACGGTTTTAGGTTGCAGGTTCGGAACATCGAGCGCCGTCTCTCCTGAAATGTCCTTGAGCGAAACAGCAGAGCTGCAGCCTGTATCTGATCTTCTGACCCCTGACAAAGACGATTTCCTTGCGAGATCAATAGATAATGATCACATGTTATATTATACAATGTCACAATAAAAGCCAGGAATCAAAAAGAGACAGAGAGCCTAAATAACAGCATAAAAGTGGTAAAGGTTGTGTTTATGCCAGGGGCACTGGCACCATGATGCCAACTGATGGGGCCTGTGTGTATTTGTGTGTGTGTGAGAGAGAGAGTTTGTGTGTCCATGGGGTGAAGCCAACCATGTTCAGTAAGTGGTGGCTAATGTGGGTGAACTTTTGACTGGCGATGAAGACTCTCTGAGTGTGTGTCCTTCAGCCAGAGGGCTCTCTCTCTCTCTCTCTCTCTCTCTCTCTCTCTCTCTCTCTCTCTCTCTCTCTCTATCGCTCATGCACTAACGCACAACAAACACACACACACACACACACACACACACACACACACACACACACACACACACAGCCAATTAGACCATTTTATGGCATTAATGTAACTGTCAGGTCCACTGGCTACTGTGCCATTACCCCTTCACAACACTGTACTAGAGCGCAGCTTGCAGGCATGCATGCGTGTGCACACACACGCGCACACACACACACGCACGAAGGGTTTAGCAGATGGGCTACGTTGAGTTGAGTTGCAGATAAAGACAAGACAAGACAAGACACAGCTATCAGCATCTAACAAGATCATCACTTTAGGCTCCACCAATACACTTCAGGCTAAAGTTTACTGCGGCTTTAAAACCGATTCACTATCAAATCATGCTATTATTCTATCTAACGGTGTAAAGTGTAGAATTTTAACATTTATAATTACTTATATGCTGATAATAAAATAGCACCTAACTTTTTGACAATGGAAAGTGTCTAATTTTGAGACTCTTTCACACATCTACATTTCAAGTTACATTGTGTGCCAGCAGGCTGGATGTTAAATCAAATCTGGTATGTATTAAATTTTATTAAGGCATAAAAGAGAAAGTGTGTTCTTCTAGTGCAAACACAGCTTTTGAGAATTTCTTACGATGTTGGATTAAGGTGGGAAAAAAATAATTGTTCATGTTATTGTCTTTGATTATGCCTAAGTGACAAATTGAATCAAAGACAAGAGCGAGAGTGTAGTCGCTGAAATTTTGATCCTATTTCAAAGCATTAAGAGTATCTCTGGCATTGGACAGGAGCTGACAACTGTCTTGGCTGTGGGTTCATTTGTTGGCAGTAATTACACTAAGGTAATAATGATTAATTTGCCAATAATATTAATTAAAAAACAATTCCGTCCACTCACCCTACAACTACGATGATGAAGTCGAGCAGATTCCAGCCGTTCCTTAGGTAGGCGTTTGGGTGGAAGAGCAGGCCGTAGGCTATCACCTTCAGGAACGCCTCCACCGTGAAAATGATGAGGAACAGATACTCCACACGCTCCTGTGTACAGACAAACACAAGACAGGGCCCCATTTATTTGTCTGAGCGGCGCTGTTACAGGAAGGTGGAACGATTCAGTCGGCGAGAGAACGAGCATTAGTGAAAGATAAAAAGAAGTGAAATGAAAGGGAGATGATGAGGCCTGTGGTGGCTAAGTTATAGGTCAGAACACGCACAGATAAACACATTATACATACGCCGCATAAAAAACGGGGGCAGGGCACAAGGACATAAAATGAAAAAGCTCACACGAGATCTAATTTTCTTTTCATAGGTAGGTTAGTTATGTGAGAAACTGTGCAGACACCAAAGTAATAAAAATGCACCTTTATTCGCGATCAAATGATTTATCTACGGCTATATTAACACTGAAGACCTTGTACATAATGTGATTTGTGAGAACTAACAGTGCTGGCTGCTTAACTCTCTTCATTTATAAGCCAGAACAAGATGTTCTCTAACTTGTTATGTGGTTTCTACTGTGTGCGTGTGTGATTTTTTATGTGTGAACATCTATTTGTCTAACTTGTAATCCTGTACATAATCAAAGCATTTTGATTATTTAGTCAAATCGCTCTCATCCTGTCCAAAGAGGCTACTGTCTGGAGGGAGGAATGCATGCGTGTGTGCATGTGTACACAAGTGCACATGCACACACATGTGACCCTTCTACTACAGTGTTCCTCCGTGATTATTGTCATAGCAATGACCCCTGCTTAAGGGGGTCCTGGGAAATGTCCTGAAATGGCCTTGAGAGAGAGAGAGAGAGAGAGAGAGAGGGAGAGAGAGAGATTATATAATTTAGTGGCCATCATAAAGTTCCCAACTATTTTTTTGTATATGTCATCATCTGTCACCTCTTTTTTTTTTTTTTTTCAAATGTATGTCAACTTTATAATTGGAATGAGATCAAGGCAACGGTGTTAAACTACTGTGCTCCCATGTCAACAAACAGAACACAGCTTCTGTCCTCTTCCCCCCTTTACGGTTCTTCAATTTGAACATGAAAATATATTTAGCTCCAATCCATCAATCCATCTATCTGTTCTGAGTGGCTGCTCCTCCTCCTGTTCCCACTGGGTTCCCATGGAGAGACGCACGCACGCAGAGGGCCAGAGGTTTGGGACAGAAGGCCAGCCAGGTCTCACCAGAGTCCAGCCTCATCCCTGGGAAGAATCCGCTGAACCTGGAGCATCTGTGTCCAAGTTTACCAGAATAGCTTCACACGCAGACACATCAAGGTCTTTTCATGTCAAGTCAAGTCAACTTTATTTATACAGTGCCAAATCCTAACAAAAGTTATCTCATAGAACAAGTCTAGACCATTTTCTCTCTCCTGCAGTTCTTTATAGATCCAGGAGGATAAGAGCACTGACAGTTCCAGCTATTCGGCCCATAGATTTAATCTTAAAATCCAACTTGAGTATAGCTTTATTATCATACAACTTCAATACAATGCCAACATCCGCTAGGAGTTATTCAGCTGCAGAAATAGAAGCATCAGGAGTTGTGTGCGTTAGGAGTGTGCATCTTATTAGCAGGTTAATGATTAAAATGTTATGAAGGAGGAAAGAAAAGTGAGAAAATGACACACAGGAGCAGACATACAACTGAAGGAGCATCCAGGTTCATTACAACTTCAGTGATACTTTTGCATGTATCCCTACCAGTAATAATAATTCAACAAAATATTTGGAAATGTGGTAAAAAAAAAAAAAAAAAAAAAAAACAAGCAAGTTAAAACAAAAATCAACTCAGAGTTGATCCAAATTCACTTGGAGATTTCATGTGCACTCACTTCCAGCTTCACCTCCAAATTAAGTACAGATAGTCCGCCTGAGATGCTTTTTCACCATCTGTCGGACCCCTTGTGTTGTTGCACTCTGATGAAGTGATGTCAAATCCCAGCGGCACTGCTATCACAGCTAATAACTGGATACTTGGAGGAAAACAGTTGTCTGACAGCAGCAGAGCCTTTATTTTGAAACTCAGTCCAGTTGTTAGGACTTTACATTAACTCCCGCTTCCACTTCTTCTCCCAGCTATTCCATATCCTCACCTCCTCTCCCTCTCTTTCTTCCCCTCGTGTCTCCTCTCCCTCTCTCTTTCTGTGGGTGCCAACCAGAAGTTACCATAGAGACCAAGATGGGTTCCGACGTTACCATGGAAACTGTAGGCTGCGGCAGTACCGGCAGAAGCAGACTCTCTTTTCTCTCACGCATACACAGATGACACTGATCAGTATTGTCCCAAGAATATCCACAGCACATAGCCCTAATTACTATTCTTCTGTCAGCATCCAGAATTTCCTATTGTGCGTCTATATGTGAGCACATGTACACTAATGTGCTTAAATCATGGCGGTTGATCCTTAGCATATTTAAGGGGCAGCCGTGGCCTAATCCGCAGACAGACAGGATTAATCTGAGTATGGAAAGTGAAAAAGCAGCGCTTGCTCCACCCTCATTATCACCACTGAGGTGAGCGAGGCCCTTTACCCTAAAGCCTTACTGCTCCAGTGGAGCTGCTCAGTGGACGGCAGATCAGACGATGGCTGTACTGAGGAGCTGCCAGTCGAGAATGTGGCTAACTGAGTGAATGTGTGATCCCTCTGTAAAACAATGGCTTCCTCTCAGTGAAACTTCCCTTAAAAAAGAAAAGGATTAAAAAAATACTCACTTGTCACCAGTTGATAGCATCAAACTTCATGGAACTTTATGAAATTAATATGAAACTCTGCAGTGTCCAGGTGTTTAGAATGCGATTTCAGTCATAAGGTGTAAGTATAATCGAAAGAAGATGTGTTTTTTTATTCCCACAATTTTTCCATAATAAAAATGTGTGGATGAATCAACATGAGCGAGGATTATATGTCATTTTCTCTTCTGATTAGGATTTTTGATGGAACTTCAAATTTGTTTTAGGTTTTGGGTCACTGAGCATAAATTAGTCAGTGTTTTTTTTTCTGTTATTGTAATTGGTACAGCAGGGAGCTCGACAAAGACTTATAATCAAAGCTGACAGTGCTCAAGTGAAGGGCTGCATATTAATAGTGTCATATTATCTTTTAATGTGGAATTTACAACGGTGAAACACAGACTGACTTCAGACTGATCACTACTTGCATGAAAAAAAACAAAAACAAACAACAAACAAGCGCAATCTATATATCTACAATCTATTTCTACCTACTTTCTGGCCAGGAAGTTCTACCAAAAGTTCCCCCCCTGTCCTATGGAAGTCACAGCTAATGTGGTTTGTGGAACTATAACTATGACCGCCGGTGTGAATTTATGTAACTGTCTGAATGTACTGTGCGATCTGTACTTTATATTATGAAACTGCACACACACAGAAGCAATGGAGCCTTCAGCTAATGCATATTTATACAGCATGGCAGACCACATTATTTAATTTCAATAGGAATAACCATCCTAGAAATCCAACCTGACATCCACACTCCTAACCCTGCGAGAGATAGGAGGAAGGTCTGAAAAGCGAGGTGCAGAAACACCTCAGGAAAGAGCACTAAGCCACCGTAACACAAAAAATAAATGGATTCACTCGGATTTCCCCTTTAGACATAGCCTGTCTTTTTGTCACACCACTTGAGAGTCTCTTTGATTCACTTTAAGTGAAATGCAACAAATCCGAACACATGGGAAAACATGCTATTAACATGCCAACAGCACATGGTCGATGCGATTCTCATTATCAGACATAAACTCCAATCTGTGGGCCAGTGGACAAGGATTATGTTGGTGAGATTACACTTGAGTAAATCATTAAACCCTGACCCTTGAAAAGCAGATGGATCACCTTAAACAGTCGATGGGGATTCATGCGCACACACAGCCGTGTGCAATAAACACATCCATGTCATAAATGCTCAGGTCATTTTAGATTGTGGCTGATGAAGCTGAAAATGCAAGTTTAGACTGAAAAATCAAGTAAAGCTTCCTCCTGTCTATATGGACATCACCTTATTACATAGTTGTTTTTTATGTTTCTGTTTCTGTCTACGGCCTTCTGAATATCAAAGTTTATAGAAAGACACAAACTCAGTTTCCAGGCAACAGGCACTAGCAGATGAACTGAGAGTGAAAGAAAGAAGGAAAGAAAGAAAGAAAGAAAGAAAGAAAGACTGTATTCATGTGCATGTGACAAATAAGTTTGTAGTTATTTCCTATCCTGAAAAAGGGAAAGGCTAAAAAAAAAAAAACAAAAAAAAACATGCATGTGGCAGTCATCAGCCAAAATGAGACATGATGTGAATCAGTGCAATGTTTGATTGCCATACTGAAAAAAAAAATAACTTTTCAGGCTTGGTTTTGCCAGGGCCCAGAGACAGAGAGAAAACAAGAGAGATGTCTAATTGTGTGGAGACAAAACATGCGAGCTGTCAGCTGTCTTTGAGCAAAAAGGACAGTAAATAGGTTACCGCCGTGCTTTTTTTTTTCCAAATTAATAATTCATTCATTCACTTTCTTTGTGTGCTTTTCCTGTTCTGGGTGGCTGAAGCCTATCCAACCGCGGTTTACCAGTCCAAACCGCCGGGCCTAATGCACAAACAGAATCAGTCTCACGTCACACATAGTGGCAGGTTTAAGCCAACCTGACCTGCATGTGTTTGGACAGTGGGAGGAAAACCATATTGCAGGTAAAACAAACATAAAAAAAAATGTCTGCAAATACAGACGGGGGTGTAGAAAACAAGAGACAATATTTAGAGATGGATGGCTGAATGGAGAGAAGAGGGAATAGAAAGACATCGCAAAAACAATATAGACAAAGGGGAAGGAAGGAGAGAAAGAAACAAGAGGAGTAATTGGTCTAAAAATAAAAGAAACACAGGCGCATACATCATCTCATATAGACAGCTAGTGTGTGTGTGTGTGTGTGTGTGAGTGAGAGAGAGAGTTGGTGTCTGAGGGGAAGGTACTGTAACTGGTACCCTTGAGAGACGAGGAGAGAAAGAAAGCAGGAGATATATAAGATAAGGAAAATGAAAAACCCAAGGTGAAAGAGTAGAAATACATTGTTCTTCTCCTTTACTTCCACCACATCCCTCCATCCCAGCTAACAACACTGTCTCTTTCTCTTGTTTTTGTCCCTTTGCAACATTCCAGCATGTGTGTGTGTGTGTGTGAGAGAGAGAGAGATGACGAGATGACTTATCACGACTTCTCCTGCCTCAGGGAGGACGGATGCACGACCACCCCACACTTACACACACACACAAATATGCATTGTGACAGTCACGCAGTCATCTATATGCACACGCTGTCACACATAAACACTCTCTCTCTCTCTCTCTCTCTCTCTCTCTCTGTTACACACACACTCACACTTGCAAATGCAGACACACAGGCGGATGTACAAATGAAGACAAAGTGACATGACACACAAACACACAGATCACCGTAGTGCATCAGGATCAGAGTAGCTGCTTGCTAAACTGACAGACAAGATAGATTACTATACTCTGTAACTTACTGGGTGACTCATGGTATCAAGTGTGTGTGTGTGTGTGTGTGTGTGTGTGTGTGTGTGTGTGTGTGTGTGTGTTTGTGCGTGCATGCACATGAGCCATCTGGTTGATGAAAGTGAGAGACTGAAAAGTGCTATAGAACGGTATGGCAATAAAGTGTATCAAATAAACATACATATTCATGAGTTCTTTACACTTCCCATTATAGCGACAATTGAAACATTTTGATGTCACATGTGACGTCGCCTGCATTTACAGGGCTAAAAATACAGTGCAAGTTAGCAACATGAAACAACAACCAGAATGCATGATGAAGAGTGAACAGCAACGTAAAAAGGTTGGGAGTCGAGTGTATAAACTCGTCTACAGTTGCAGGAAAACTGAACAAAGACAACGGCAGTGGTTTTGTTCCTGCTGTTCATATTTGTTATGTAAAGAGGTAAAGTGCTCCCGTTGGCTGCACCGTTGGTGTGTGAGTGCGTGCGAATGATTAGATTACATCCCGCTAAGCGGTTGGCACCTTGTATGGCAGCCACCGCCATCAGTGTATGAATGTGTGTCAACGAGTGAATGGACACTTCTGGTGTAAAGCGCTATGAGTGGTCGGCAGGCGAGAAAGGTGCCGTACAACTGTAGCCCATAGACGGTTTATATTAAAGGTGGAATACTGTAGTTGAAACCCACACACACAAAAAAAATACAATAGTTAGGTTGCTGGGTTTGTTTCCATCTGCGTCAAGCGATCATGCTGCACTATGTCAAGTGATGAGTCACTCCAAATCAACGTCATTATAAATTTTAAAAAAAGTAATGCTAGCTAAGTTAGCAAGTGAGTTAGCTTAACTTACCCATCGAGGAGAAAAGTCGCCATTTCCGCGTGTGTAAATCCAGTCCATCTAGCATATGCTTCACCGATATTGATTCTGGTTTTTGCTCTTCTCTGGTCAATCTGGGCTTCGGTACTAAACATAAAGTCATTGCCAAACCCGTACATTCTAAATGCAATGTGGACATTTTACTTGGTTACTTGGTACTTGGCCTATCAACACAATTTTAAAACTGATTAACATCTGTACTTTCAACATAAATCGCAGCCTTTTTCTTACAATAACTGTACATGCATGTCCCTCTCTCTTATCTCAATATACGTCCATGTCTTACCCGATGTACAATTTGTCTATTAAGACGTACATACTTCCTACAGGCACTGCACTAGTCATTATAAACCAAATTATAGACCTGAATCTGTAGGTTGGAAGTGTTTTTATAGGTTAAGCAACCAGCTGATCAAAGATAAGATAATAATAATAATCAAGATAATCTCTTGGTGCATCCATATTATACATTTATATAATCCTGCTGTTGTCACCACAGTCTTGACAACAATTACTTACAGCACTTTTTTGGACTGTAAAGAAAAACATTGCCAATTAAAATAATGTAGAGTGCAGTTATGTGTCCTCCGAAATGTATTCCGCAAACACATTACGTAGTGTAAATTTTTAGGGCATAAGATTGATATGGTTCTCTCCCTCTTTGTCATCAGTGACACTGTGCTTGTTAGCACATTCTTTCATTCGCTACCTCCTGCTCTCTCTCTCTCCCTACTTCCCCTTTTCAGTCCATATCCACCTCTCTCCGGCTCCTTCTCCTCTCGTCTTTCTCCTTTTTTGTCCATTCGTTGTTCTCCTTCTGGCTCTCCATGTCTCTTACTGTATGTTTCTCTGCTCTCTCTGTTTCCCAATCAATTATCCTGTCCTGGAAGGGTGGGATGAAAGCAGCGGAGTGATCACTGAGGCAAATAAAGAAAGAAAGCAGTACCAGTGTCAGTGAGCTAGTGACATCAGTAGCAACCTAAATGTGCCCTGAATGACCAATCAGTGATTTTTTATTCTCCCAATTAGAGCTTTCCCAGGGTCACTGTTCTCCATATCATGAGATTTGTAGAGGCTGTCAATCGCATCATTTCACATTCATTTTTATGTATCAGATCTGGATTTTATGGAATAGAAATAAAAAAATTCTCAACATCTGTACAGAAAAAAAAAAAAACTGTGTTTAGTTATTCTCAGATTTAAGCTGAAGGACTTTCTTGATATTACAAACATGCAGCCTTGCACACACAGACACACACACACACAACAATGTGAGCAAAACATCAAGAACAAAGACAGACGCAGAATAGCGAAGCCACTTCTGAACAAACGTGAATGGAAAATACACAAACACGCTGACAATGTGGGCTATGTGCTGTATATGACAGAAAACCCCACTTTTGCCTCCGAGCTCTTTACCTACTGAGATCAAACACAGAACGAGTGTGCGCGTCTGCGCGGGCGTACACAGATGTTGCATGTGTGCGAATCCCACTGTACCACTTGTGCAAATACTTGCTTTCACCATCTCAAACCAATATCTGATAGCAGCTTTGCAACAGGTGTATGATTAGAAGTACGACAGCATTGATTCGCACTAGAATCAACTGACTCACTTGTAAAAGAGAATTACTTCTATGTCATGCTGTTTTTTTTTCCCCTTTTTTTTCTGAGATTTCAACATCCCAGATCTTGGGACTCTAGAAGACAAGTGAAAAAAAAAAAATCCTAATCCTCTCTCTCTCACCCGCTCTCTTGCTCTCTCTCCATGTTGAATTGCTTGTATTGCTCCTATCAGAACCAAACACACCACTCCATCTCCCTGCAGAGCGCTAGAAAAGCCCTGTCTATGAATGAGTGTGTATGTGTGTGTGTGCTTGTGCGTGTGTGTGTTGCAAATTCCTCCATCATTCCTCCCGTGTGTGTGTGTGTGTGTGTCAGAGGTAAGCACAGAATGATATGAAGCTGTGAATCCATAGCTTTAAGAGCACTGTTCTGTAGCTGACATGCCCATTATTTATAATGGCAGCTGGAATCAATAACAATTCCCCACAGTAAAAAACACGTGGTTTATTACAGGGTCATTATGTGCATCAAAATGTGTATTTTAAAACAAAAGTTTTCAGTGTGAACTGAAATATGATAAACTGAACTATATATGTGATTTATTAGATTGTTTTTTTTAGATTTTCTTTTTTTTAGGTCTAATAACACTGCAAAGGCAAAACATCTGCTTTTTCACTTTTTCAACTGTAGAAAAAAATATACTTCTTTAGTTGTAAGATTTAGTGCAGGAAACCCAGCTATTTAAAACTTGCATTTGTAAAACCAAATTTACATGACCACACCCTGATATATATATATATATATATATATCAGCAGACCTGAGTGCAGCTTTGGTGGGAAGTAATTCATTTACTCAAGTACTGTACTAAAGTACAACTACTTCATACTTGCACTCCACTATATTTCATGAGGAAATATCGTCCTTTTTTCTCCACTACATTTATTTGACAGCTTTTAAACTACAACACATTCTTAAAAATGACACCAGTGGTTTCCAAACATTTTTGTCTTTTGATGTCTTACAAAAAGCAATGTGTAGTTGGGTCACATTTCAGATATCTATGAGTTCCAGCTCTGCCAAACAGTGATTTTTTTCTCTAATCTTCTCCCATGGTTTTATTTCAATAAATGATAAATTATCCATTATTTCACTAAATATCAAAGATTAGAGGAAAAGTCCAAAGAGTGAATGATTTGTGTATTTGTCTTTTCTTCTTTCCACTCCCAATAAACATTTCACAATGCCTCAGATTCATCTGGTGACCCTTTGGAGAGTTTATGAACATGAAAATAGCAGGGAACTATGGCAACTACAGAAGTCTGGTTCCTTCACGTGAATTAAGAGTTAACAACTAGGATTACTCAGTTGAAATTGAGAAAGTGTGGGTAAGATGGGCACATGACCACTCTAAATTAACTACTAAGTTTAACCCTGTCACTTTAACCCCTGACTTCCCAAATCCTTATTGATGAAATATGAATAAAGAGAAAAAAGCTTGCGTAGCATACTGGGTGCCATAGAAATGCCAACGTGACACCCAAACACGATGGTTTGCTAACACCCACTCCCTTGCTGTTACCATAGTAACACTGTTGAAACAGACCCACTCGCTATAGAAAGACAAACTTAACTTCAAGAAAGCTTGAAGTAAAGTAGAAAAAAAATAATTAAAGGCAGAGAAGAAAGGTTACCAACTCATCTTTTGCCGGCATATAACATATTGGATTTGAATAAAGCTAATTTTAGCAGGGAAAAAGCAAAACTAAAAGGGAAAGAGCTGAGGAGGACTTTTAAAAAGGCCAACATATTTCCATTATGTTAATTATGTCAATTCTTCTTGTTGATAATGGGATCAGTATCCATTTTTATAAGGCTTTTTTAATTTGCCTCTCCAAAGCCTCAAAATTATATAAAGGGCTTATTAAAGTCTCAGCAGATGGTCACCTCTATATATCTCAGTTTATTCTGTTATATTTATATTTAACAGTATGTGTCATGGCTGTCCAGCTACCTTTGCTTGTGAACTGCTAACACTTAGTTTATTGTAAGAAAATATATTGTTTAATTTCTAGCATGGCTGCTTCCAATGATTGAGGCATATTAGTGAAGTAAAGGATCGAATCGTCTGCATACATCGCTAATGTGTTCTTTTCTTTTCAATAACACTCCCTGTTTTTTAAACGCTAGAGTCGAGAGAGGGCCTCTTGTTCCCAAAAAGAGAATACATTGATCTGATATATAACATTGCACTTCTAATCTTGCCTTTGGTGTATTATGAATCATTTTCATCCACACTAAGGCTCTTTAAACATGGTGTTGAATCAGTCAGCTAGAAATGAATGTGGCTAAGACAAAAGAACTGTTTATATGGACAAAAGTAGATATGAAAACAGAACCGGTTTCATTTGATGGTCAACATGTCGAAACTGTGGAAAATTTGAAATACCTTGGCACTGTTTGAACTCCCAGACGGGCTTCTTTAGCAATACAGAGTATATTTTGAAAGGATGCTCACAGCGACTATATCTACTCAGGAAACTTGGCGGTTTCTGGATTACTCAGCAGATTTTCGAGCTCGTGAACAATTGTTGAGAATGTTCTAACTTTTCTCCCTCCTGCCTGTTACAGTTACCTAAACTGTAGCCTCATAAGCAAACTTTCCAGGATTGTGTCATGGTCAAGCAAAATGTCTGGCAACCCCTAAAAGCCCTTGACCCAACTTTTCACAGAGAGCACAAGGAAGAAAGCGAGGAGTATCTGTTCATCCTATCTTCAGCCAGTTTGTGCCTTTGAGCATTGGAAGGTCCCTCTAACAAGCAAAAATCTATTTAAAAAGTCCAAATCCTGTTACCTTTCCCTTTGCTTTCCCTAAATGAAGCGAAAACTATTATCTTCCAAATAATGACTGTTATAACTCCTTCCCAAAACATTAAAAGAGAGATTTTCATTATCATGAATCTTTTTAAATTAAATAATTTTTCTTTTTTGCTATTTTATTTTCTAATTTTACTGTTATTTAGAGTTATTTAAAAGCAAATACAGTCCATTGTTGCTGCTGGCTCTTCTGTGGAGGACAATGTGGAGTGTAAGTGGATTACTGCACTTGCTTAACTTTCAGAAATAAAACAGCAACAGGTGCAACATGATGTGACATACTCCATCATCTATTAATATTAACCGTGTCAGGATTTGGCTCAGGTGACAAAGATTCATCGTGACGTTGTATATTCAAATTAAGCTAATTCATCACAGCAACATATTGCAATTTCACCAAAAAAGGGGTTGCTAATCACAGAAATGCCTAATCATTAAACAGTGACATGTTTTGGGTTTTTTTTTCAGAGGTGATGGAGGGAAAATGCAAGAAGAGGAAGGGCTGTGTTAATCTGTGGTGCATCGCATTAGTACAGGCAGAGCAGTTAAATTGTAAAAGCCATCAGCTGACTGGGTTTATATAATGTGACCAGCTCACTGCCTCACTCTTCTCTGATCATTCATCCTGTCGCTGCTGTGAGCGGTTATGCTGATTTATTCCGCCAGCACGCACCCACAGCTTCATCCTGTTAGTATTTCTTACTAAACATCATCTGTGATCGCATCCCTTGGTCTGTGCATCATAGGCTATACTCCACATCTCATTGACACTCTATGTGTCTGCTGGGCTCTGTTCTGTAGACACTGGAGTGCTCTATTGTGTTCCCCTGCAGATTCTAATGCATGCTGAGAAAGCTCTTCCAACTAGTAACAAATATAACACTATAATCCTTTTTTTTTCTTCTTCCTGCAACAAATGGTGCATTCTCCTATGGTGTAAGTGTGAACTGTTCATGCATTCCCACTCTCCTGTGTAAAAATATCTCATCTTCAATAACCTGGCCCTTCTCTATCCTTCCCTTTCTTACCTTTGATAACCAATCAAAACTATATGGGATGGACAATATGCTCTGTTTTGAGCAGTTTGTGTGTCATATGTTTTTCAGAGACCAAAGACAAAAACAAAGCACAAATGCCACCTACACTCTCCCTTTCAGCTCAGTGGGGAACATAATGGAGGTGGCTTGTGGCCCTGTTATACTGTACAGACATGGCCGCCATTAACCACATGAAAGACACATGCACGGACACATCCAGACATCACGGACACGGCTCACTATCTCAGACCACACAGAAATACAACTCCCACACCCCCCCCAGTCGATACAGCATAATTAAGGGATACCCTATGTATGTTTGTGTGTATGTGTGCCACAATTAAGGGATACCTCAAAGCACAACAAGAGGAGGAGACGGTGAGTGGGAGAAAATGGGAGTAGAAACACCAGACAAATGGAGTGAGTGAAAAAGATGAAAAAAAAGACAGGAGAGCAAGGTAAAGTGATAAGAAAAAGTGTACCTGCTAAAACTTAAACTTAAAAAGAAAAAGTTTTTAGTCTTTTACAAATACTCAGAAAACACCTGGAGCATCATAGCCTTGGTATTGGTTTGCCGTGTTGAAACAGTGGGACCAAGCAGAAATGATTTGGCATCCTGTCATCCTGTGGTGATCTGCTCCATGTAGGTCTGATGTGAGTCTTTTTGACTGTTGTGGTTCCGGGCAGAGTCTGGTGCTGACTGTGGAGTCTTTTGCGAAACAAACTGTTTGATCTGTACTTTTTCCTGATTCAGCTTGTGCTACAGCAGGACGGATTGTGTGAGTGCTTGTGTATGTGTGTATGTGCGTGCGTGTGTGTGTGTGTGTGTGTGTGTATGTGCACATGTTTCCCTGGGCCTGAGAACTTTTATTATGTTCTTTCTGGATGAATGTGTTTGTGTCTATAACACATTACATCATGCACATATATATTTGTATTGCAGACCTAGGTGTGTGTGTGTGTGTGATGCATTTTGACTGCTACTCTACACACTCCGCTTCATCCTGGGCTGTCACACAAGCTGATGGGCCGTTACGAATAAAAATATTTTTTTGCAGTGCTTATTTCATAAATCTCTGGTTCTGGTTTTGAAGTGAGGGGAAATATTTCAAACTAGAAACAAAGACCAAGTGGAGAGTGTGTACATGTGTTTAGAGGGAAAACTGTCCCCGTCAGTGAACTACAGATGAAATTATGGGTGTGGCAGGTGTAAAAAACCTGAAATTTAAATTAACAATCTGATGATGGTGTTTATGGCATAATGTGGAGGATGGATGTAATGGTTCTGTGGTGGGAACAGAGGTGTGTGCATAGGCCTCATAATTGTAAGCTTCAAACCAGACACACCCACATTTGTACATTCACTCCCAAGTGTTCTTCATATTTCAAACAGCTGCTAAGTGAGACAGAGGAGGGACAGAAGGAACATAGTAAAAAAAGAAGAAAAACGGAAAATCTGACGGGTGAAGATGACAATGAGAAATAATACATGCAGCAACAAAATTAATGGTGTGAAATAGCAAATTATTGCAGTCTCTAATTCTTTTATACCATTTAATAACTGTGTTAAACCAAACCTTTTGGTGCTTGTGATGCAACAGCGTTTTACTGAACACCCTCCTGGTATGGTTCATATTATCATTAGTTGCCTTAATTCAATTACATACAAGTAAAGTGATACAATCATGGCTCACTCAGAATTAAAAGCTGGAATGTGCCTGATATTTGATGAGAGTGAGACGATGGGAGTGTGAAAGAATGTAATAGTGTGGAGGGAAAGAGACAAGAACTATGTAGATTACTGTATGTAAAACGTCCACATCTGTACACACATCTGCAGCTCATCGTTAAATGCTCAAGCAATGAGACACCTGCACGGGTTCACAGGTAATTATGATCCACCACAATTAATTTTAATGTGACACATGAAATGAGGTAAGAAAGCACTGCTTAGGGAGACATATACAGACATGAAAGGAGAGAGAGAGAGAGAAAGTGGGGCAGAGGGGAAGAGGGGTAATAAAATTAGTCTAGTTTTCTCATGGTCTCCTTGCTGTCATTTTTACCCTTGCTTTCCCACATTGTGTCCCTGTTGCAAGTGTATTTGTGAGAGTGTGTGTTGATGCCATAAATGATAATGGATAATGCACTGACAGACACAGACACATACAGTTTTGCCAGACGGCAGTATATCACACAAATAGTCTGGATACAAGGACATGCTCTGCCATCCTCTCTCTCTGTCTGTGTGTGTGTGTGTGTGTGTGTGTGTGTGTGTGTGTGTGTGTGTGTGTGTGTGTGTGTGTGTGTGTGTGTGAGAGAGAGTGTGTGTGTGTGTGTTTAGTATGATGAGGTAATGATCATGCATTTTTATTGTACTGAGAAAAACATTCTGGAAATTAAAAAAAATCTCTCATTCTGCCTTACTTCTGCACCTGTATATTTCAGCCTCTCCACATACACATACATTATTCTGACAATCTAAATCATACATATGTTTTTGTTTTTTTGTTTTATCAGTCTTCATTACAACTTTCTTTACAAACTTTCTCTATATTGGATGCCTTGGGGTTTTCCTTTGTGCATTGTTTTGTGTGTGTGTGTGTGTGTGATACACAGTACAGTATGTCAGCCCCAGTGACTTGTTAAAAGCTGGTTTTTGCACGCCAACGTTAGTTTTTGATTGAATCATTTAGATTGGCTCGGCTCTGGACCCCTTGTGTGCAGTGTGTGTGTGAGTGTGTGTGTGTGTGAGAGTTGGCCTCTCATTAACTTTCCACCCAGTGTTGTGATGCTAACCCCCGCTGAGTCTGGCATGGTGACCAGCTCTTGCAATCCATCCCTCCATCATTATCACGCTTTGTTTTCCCTGCTCAACCTTTTCTCTGCTTTTTCTTTCTTACCACTGAATTAAAAAAAAAATACAGTACTGATATTTTTTCTTTTCCCTGAACAGTAAACACAATTCTTGCATTGGAAAAGTAATAACCGAAGCACTTGTGGCTGATTATCCTGTTAGTTAGTGGTAAATAAAATGCAGTGTTTGCACAGATGATATTTCCCTTGTTTAATTATCCAGATAGAAGAATCTGAATCCATTCAAGCAACACCTTAATACCTGTGTGGCCCGAGCATCTTTAATGGAAACCGCGTGTCAGCACAAGAAATCAGCATGACAGCGGAAATTAAACAGCAGCGAGTTCTTCGCCGTCATGTTTATTTCATTCCATGCTGTAGTAGTGTGTGGTACTTATATTTTGACAAGGTTTGAAAAGGTTTCACGCGGTTGGCGCTCACAGAGCAAATGATGAGTTTGACACTGTGACGATGAGTCACCGTTGTGGACCGCTGGGATGAGCCTCCCATTGGCTGATTGTTGCGCGCCGCTCCCTCTCTCCTGCACTCTCTGCTGCCATTGTTAAAAGGCACAAAATCACAGTGGCAAGTGGTCAGGCAAACAGATGTTTTACTCTGCATAAAACACATAACACACGACATATGAAGAATGTCCCCAGTAATGTTTTATATTTAGCGGGAACATACCACAGCTTAGGCCTGCTAAAGATTACTTTTGGTTTAGGTTAGTTTGTTTCGAACATGTAAAGCTAAATAAAACATCAACAAAAAAGAGAAAATTAAAAAAAAAGGAAAACAAATACAGTCATTTAACGCTCATTTACACAATCAAAAAGGAGTAGGAAGAATTGTTCACTTCTACAATTACATCCTACCCCTTTATCGCTCATATCAATATGCAAATAATAGTAATGTAATTTTCATTCATAATTACAATAATATTAGCACCAATACCAATTATAATAATACTGTAATATTTATATTGAAATATTATTGATATAATTGCAGTTAAGATATAATAATCACAATTCCACAGTAACACCAATGTCATCTATAATAAAACAGTTAATTAATATCGTTATGCACATTTATACAGATCATGTAACATGAAAAACTAGTGGCTCCTCCTCCCTGTATTTTGTGAATATATTGTGTTCATACAGGTTTTTTAAAGTGAATTATGTTTGGAAATTATTTTAGTTCCACATGAAGACAATTCCACAATTTAACCCCTGCATCTTATAGAGATGGTGGTATGAAGTTTTTAAGTTATTTATCCCTTAAAATATAGCATCCCTCTTTCCTGGAATATTTTTTGTATATTGTGTGGTAGAAGGTTATTTCTTGCTTTGTACATAAATGTTGCTGAATGATTAGATTCATACAATTTACTCCGTTTATAGTTTGACAAACAGAACAATTCTTCTTGTACAAGTAGATACTAATGAATTCAGCCAGACCTCACGAGGTTGCTGGCGTACATGTAAACCTGGCCGATTACTTATAAGTCTTACCAATCTACACTGCCAGTCGCCATGGCAACCGCAACATCTTCCATCTATAAGAAGCACATGTGTAAGTGTCCTAATGGTCTGCTAGAGGATGATGTTACAAGGTTGATCAGACACAGAGATACGCCGCCCGAGAGAGGACAGGCTGTACCCGCCTGGACACCATGACATGCGGATATAAAACACATGGACACACACACACACACACACACATGCTCAAACATGTGGACAGATGAAAGAGATTTAGAACCACACACACACCCACAACTGTCCTTCAGTCTCGTGTCCCTCTGTGCGGACGAACCAATGACAAAAGAGAGAAAAAAACAAAACAAAAAAAAAAAACAGCCACAACTCAAAGCAAGAGAATGGTGGAATGAATAGAGGACGTATGGAAGGTGGTGAGAGAGGAATGGAAGCGAAAAGGGAGGGCGGAGCGATCCCTGATTGCCAATAACACCATTATATTAGATTGCTTCTTGTAGCATGACATCAAACATTTGCAATATCCATTAACCTCCCCTTAAATATTAGCATCAGCCATAAGTATCCATCTAAAAATGAGCGCTAGCATTTGTAATTAGCCCTAATTTTATTTAAATATTAATATGTGATACAGTTAGCGAGCTTGCTAAGTAATCAGCATTCAGAGTACACTTTCCAATCATTATCTCTCGCTGTCGTTTTGTCTCACGCGATCCCTCCATCAGTCTTTAATCCAGCACCTTCCCACCTTCTTGTTTCCATCTTTCTCCGATGCAGTATTTCCATCCGTCTCTCGTTCTGTATCCCGTTGTACAGATATTCATTTATCCCTCTGTCTTTCTACCTTCCTCCCCTTTATGTTTGCTCATTCGTTTCTTTTGTTTTTTTTTTTACCTTCCCCTATTTGCATATTTATCTTTCCTTTGCCTTTTTCCTGAATCACTATCTGCTTCTGCGCCTCCGTGCGTATTCACCTCGTACACACCTCTCCTTCCCTCCCTCTCCTCTCTCCGGAGCGCGCCCATTAGTTCAGCTCGCTTGGTGTTCGATGGAGCCTGTCCCCCACATCGGTCCCCTCCGAGACCCCGCTGGACCCGCAGTGGAACCTCTGATTCATCAATCTCCCTCCAGCTGGCAAGAAATTGACCCGTGGGCCACGGCTCCCGGCGGCTGCCCCGCAGCCAAGATGGCTGACGGGGCAGGAGATAAAGGGGGAGGGTAAAAGGCAGGTGACAGGTGACAGGCTTTACTGGATAGGAGGATGAGGAGGAAAAAAAAGAGAAGGGGCTTATGAAATCCTGTTAGAGGGGATTTTTTTTTTGTTTGCTCTTAGCTTTAGAAAAAACAATCAACACCCGTGGCTGCGGCTTTTGTCAAAAAAATTGTTGTTTTTTTTCCTCTCCTTCCATTTCTAATGCAAACCGTTTAGTGGCTCTCTGTTATCAGGTGGCCATCTCCTGCACGTTTGTGTTTGTGCACACACACACACACACACACACGCTCTGAGATAGAGAGAGAGAGGATGAGAGAAAGAGATTGAGAAAAAAGAGAGAGAGTGGAGCATGGACCTAAAAGGAGATTTCATGGTACTAAGCTGATACACTAAAAGCACGGTAAAGGGCACCGGGGTTAATAAGCATTCAACAAATGGATTTATAGGGCTACATGTAATCCTCCAACATACCTACACACACACAAACACACGAAGGCTCCCTCTTGCAAAGACTTATCAAGTTTAACATTGCACACCTCTAAAAGAACTGGGGGAGGAGGTGATGAAGAGGAGGAGAGGAAGATTTAAGAGGAGGAAAGAGGGAGGTTAATGCATGTGAGCCTGCAGTAAAATGGGGCGACCATGACAGCTAAATTTATAGATCCCTTAGCCCGAAGCTAACTCTTTGAATGCAGATTTGCTTGAAATGTTTGCTCCTAAAATACTGACATTGGCATTGAATTGTAAATCTTGTATCTGGGCAGACTGTCAATACAGCAGAAAACATCCTGTGCAACAGCCGCCTTCTGCTTCTCAGCGACAGTTTACACTCGGCTCACAAGGAGCTGCCCAGTGGAGCCGCAGTCCCTCCTTCATCGTTGGCAAGTTGTGCGAGGCGTTTGAGGCCTGATGTGCCTTGCTCATGGGCAGTTCAATTACAGAAGCCTTGTTATTCATTCAGCATCCACCCAGACTGTGTTTTCCCTGATGGTTTGGCCATTAAAGCCAGTTTGCTTCAGTCTGGCTGCCACCGCCTGCACTGTTATTTCCAGAATGAAAAGCCTTTTAGGTACAGTGCTTTGAGAGGTCCGGTCTACTTCTCGAGGAAATTCACCTTTCATCAAACAGTGGGCACAGAACGATCGATGATTTAATTCATTAATCATGTAGTCAATAAAATACCATCTGAAAGGAAATCACATTTTCCCACAACCCTTGAAGATGTCTCGAAACAGGTACTGGATTCAAAGATAGCATACAAATGGGAAAATCAGTTAATCTTCGCATTTAAACCTAACTAGTTATTGACTGGTGCTTTTGCTTAATGCATGACTAACAATCAATCAGCAAGAGTGTTGCTGATTCAATTGTAAACCTAAATAAACCAATCAACTAATCAGTAAACGGCATTAAAGAGTTACATTTGTCCTAAAACTGTGTACGTGGATGCAACCAGACAGTACTTCTGCTGACGTTCACGTAATTGCTAAAACACATACATACACACACACACTCAGAAATCATTCCTACTTGTCTTTAAGATGGGGGTGTGTGCTACTGCATCGATGAGTCATTGATGACACATACAACCACGCACACGTGCACAGTAAAGAAGTCTCCTGCCTCCTGTTGTAAGTGTGTGAGTGATGGAGTGATGGGTGTATCTGAAAGCTCTGATTGTGTCATCTCCCGAAAAGACTCACACAAAGACATACATGCACAAACATATGTATATATATATATATATATATATATATATATATATATATATATATATATATATATATATATATATATATATATATATATATATATATATATATATATATATATATATATATATATATATATATATATATATATATATATATATATATATATACCAAAGCATGCATTCACGCACAGACTCTCCTCTCGCTCTTTCTCCCTCGCACCCCATGTGTGAAGGGGCACATGGTACGTTCTGGCTTAGCAGGATTAGCTGCATGATCTTGCCATCTTTTTCATATATATTTGTCTCATTGAATCTGATTTATAGGGAAGCAATCACATCCTGAGAATCCTGTAAACAGTACAAAAGTTTGGGGTCAAAAGTTTGGGGTCACCCAGACAATTTTGTGTTTTCCATGAAAAGTCACACTTTAATTTACCACCATGAGTTGTAAAATGAATAGAAAATATAGTCAAGGTATTAGACAAGGTTAGAAATAATCATTTTTTCCTTCAAACTTTGCTTTCGTCAAAGGAAGGTCAGTTTTCCAGCTTCTCTAACCAGCTAAACTCTTTTCAGCTGTGCTAACATGATTGCACAAGGATTTTCTAATCCTCCATTAGCCTTCTGAAGCAATGAGCAAACACATTGTTCCATTAGAACACTGGACTGATAGTTGCTGGAAATGGGCCTCTATACACTGATGTAGATATTGTGACATTTGCAGCGAGAATAGTCATTTACCACATTAGCAATGTATAGAGTGTATTTCTGATTAGTTTAAAGTTATCTTCATTAAAAACAGGGCTTTTATTTCAAAAGAAATTTTAAGTATATTTAAGGGTTTTGCTCCTTAGCTCAAATTAAGTTAAGTTAAGTCATGTTTGGTCTGTGCAGAGCAATCAAAAAGCCTTGAGATGAAGTGGATCAGCAGTCAGGTCTTATCGACAAACATCAGAGCCTGACCTCACTAATGCTTTTGTGGCTAAATGGAAGCAAATCCCTGCAGCCTGGTTCCCGGAATCTCATGGAAATCGTTATTGCAACATATAGTCACACTCAATGTTTTTTGGAATGAGATTATAATTATCACGTGTGAGCGCAATGACTGGGTGTCCACATATTTGTAGGCATACAGTTTATAATCTACATTCATCTATCAGTTCCTTTGACTAAAAATCGTGTAAATCTTCTCAACCGAGTGTTTCTGTGTTTTATGAACACGCCAGCCTCGAACCGCAAGAGCGTGTTGCTAGTGTAATAGTCATGTAATGTCACTGAGCTATCTCATTTTAAATAGCCTCCTTGGAGAAGGTTGATTTTGCCTTTTAAAAACCAGTGTTGGTGATTTGTGAGTCTCCCGTGGATTCTCGGGGCTCGGTTTCAGTGAAGCAAGCAGTAGCAAGATGTCTCTGCCTTGTTTTATTTCAGATTTTCTCCATTTTTTTCACTTGCTATATTCTCCTTTTAGTCACTCTCCCCCTCTCTCTTTTACATCTTGAAGCTATCAGTGTCTTGGCAGCGGGACAACGGAGGCAATGCAGCACATGGAGAGAACATACCCACAATTCCACTGCTGTGTCCAACACACACATTTCTAGGTCTCAGAAGAGGTTTTAATCTCAATGTGACTTCCTAGTAAAATAAAGGTTAAATAAAAAATATACACACACGTGTGTATAATGCCATTGTGTTAACTAGCTGGCAGAATGCCTATAGAACCTCAGTGTTTCCAAGGCAACAATTTTGTAAAGTTAAAGCCATTGTGGTACATTGTGTGTGTGTAGTTGTGTGTATGTGTGTGTGTGCAGATACTTAATGAAAACCATATCAAAAACACATGAAAATGCACCAGACACCATAACACTCTTGACACTGTGACTGAATTTTATTGTCCTCCCTCTTTTTGCTGACAGCTCTGTGGCTCCTCTCCTGCTTGATCCTTTAAATATCGGAATAAATGACAAAGACACTGAATGAATGATGATTTGTTTTAAAATGTCTGCTGTGATATTTTCTTAACTGCACCTCCATTAGATCACCTTAAACTCTAATCCCTGCTCCCTGTCTGATGTTGTAATACTTGCTTGTGCAGTTAGTGATGGTGGCTATTGTTGCTCATGCTAGCTATCCAGTTAAACACTCAATTGTTTTTACCCATAAAAGCCAAATTTTGTCTAGTCCCAACAGATTTGCTGCTGTTTTTTGCATTACGTAATAGCAACCTTAATAATATATTACAAGGTGCTCTCCCTCTATTGCACCATTGTAGTATTATTCTTTGAATTTTATTATGAATACTAGATCGTATACAGTAAATATCTATATATTTGTCTGTAGACTTTTGTATGAATAAATTGAGATAAAGAGACTGCTGACTGCAGAAATATATACAAAGATGGTGATGATAAAGGAAGAGTTATGTGCAGAAATATACAAGAGGTAAATAATGGAATTAAAAGATGCTCCACAACACACACACTGAATTAAACTAAATTTATCAGGTCTACAAAAGGTTCTAACAAGGAGTGATGCTGCGGGCTATTATACTGAATACACTTTACAATGTACACACACACACACACACACACACACACACACACACACACACACACAGAGGACATTTCAAACTGTAAACAAGGTTAATTATTACTCTTTGCATGAATATTTAAATTATTTATATATATATATATTTATGAATATTTAAATCCATGAAGGCCTTTATGATTATAAAAAATTCTCAGAGTCTAGAAAAGCTATTATTATGTGCAAGACATTATCTCAATGTTAAATTGAAAGTGAAAACACCAGGAGAAAATGCATGTACAGTACATATTAGTCACATGATGCAGAATCAAGAAAAACGGTTTTAGTTCATGTGGTTAACAAGTGATTTTTTATTCAAGTAAAGGTGTGCCTTTAGAGTCCAGTATCCAGGTTGCCACTATAACACAAATTCACTAAATATCAGCGTGTGTGTGTGTGTGTGTGCCCTGCCCAGCTGTCTTCCTCCTGATCTCATTTGCATTTGCATCCACAGGCTACTACAAAACCATGTGTTTGTACTCAACGTGAAGACTGCTCACATTGTTCTGTTTTCTTTTTGTTTTACTTTTCTTCTCGTTAAGCCGGGGAAAAAAAATGTTGAGAAAAGGAAAGAAAGAAGGAAGAGAATGATGACAGAGAAAAGCGTCACTAATGTTTCCTGCTAAAATATTCAGACTACTGCCGCATGATGCGTCACCGTGTCCCACACACACTTTACTGTACGCTCACACACAGATAGAGCCCCTCTACCCAGAGACCCCTCTGAGGTGCAGGCATGAGCCAGCGGCCATATTTTATCATGCTGAACTTCCTGTTCACAGGCTTATCTGACTCATGATTGGTTAATAATTTAGGAAAGGGAATAGGAGGGGGAAATCAGTGTGTAGAGCAGACGGAGCGTGTCTTGCAACTACTTGTTCTGGTAGAACTGAGAAATTAAGCAGCAATTATCATTTACATACATTCCTGGTCAGGACAGGTTATATTTCTTTCAGACCAGAAAATAAGGGGGAAAGGGAGCCTGATTAACATGTTGACTGTAAATAAACTAACGAGGATGATGGAGAATGACGTACAGAAAGGGACAAAGTAACAAGACAGATTCAATGAAAAAAAACAAGAATCACAAGCTCTTGCGTGCCAGCTGCTGTCTAATGTTCATCTTCCTGTTATCCATCCTTAGACTCAGCATATAAAACATTAACAGCTTGTATTCAGCTAAGCAGGTAGGGAGGAGGAAGGGAGAGGAGAGGAGGGGAGAGATGAGGGGAGGAGAGGAAGTTCAGTCAGTCACCATTTGACAGATAGACCTAGACAGAGACATGTGTAACTTGTTGAGTGCAACACTGCACTGTGATCAGTGTGTTTAGCCCAAGCATCAATCATCAGAGCTGACGACTAAACAGGGTTTTCCTGCATAAAGGAATTCCCCCCTCCCCCCTCTCACAAAAAACAAACAAATAAAGCATGAGTCATAACATAGCATGGGATCATGGGAAATGCTATCATCGAGTGATTTGTAGACGTTTTAGTCCCCGTTTTAATCAGAAAAAAAATGCATATTTGTACTCTCAAAAGAGAGATTACCTTTTAATGTGCGTTTACCTTTACAGAAAGGTTTCTTTGGTGACCTGGGTGTCCTGTTGCCAAAATGTAAAAAAAAAAAAAAAAAAAAAGAAAATTCTGGATCTAAAAAAACGGAAAGATGGCAGCAAATCCAAACTCCAGGCTTTCAATGTCCTCCTTTAAAAAATCTATGAGATTTCTTGGTGGTCTTATTCACAGATCCTGCATTTATATCCAGTTATTATTGAAAAAAATATATATTTTAAGTAACTTCTACTGCAGTCATTTCCATTCCTGCAGGAAATGTCTCACAACTCGGCGCGCAATATAGTTTGCATCAAAAGGTTGAAGTGATGTGAAAATTAAAACTGACAGCATTTATCCCCCAGCTGAAACAATGACAGGTATGAAACACTCAGTTTAGCTCTCTCACACTGCTGTCTCCTTCCCTTTCCTTATTGGCACAAAAAGCAGAAATGCAGCTTTAAAATATTACTATTCCTATTAAATGTGAATACATACGCACACACATTCATCAATGGGGACAGTGAGGTAGATTTAACATTACAAAGGGGTACACACACAATCAACATGCAGCTGTGTGCTATATAATGAATATAACAAATATACAAAATAACTTTATTTAATTCATTTCATTCAATTCATTAAATAACAAATCATTAAATACTTAATAAAACATATTGGCATCAAATAAAGCAGGAGGGGTTATGACCCAAAGGCACTGTGACAAAAATCATTCTCATTCATCACATTCATCTGATGTAAAGAGCTTACTGAAAATCCTTCCTCTCCACTTGGGGTTTCTCTTTGGCTCATTCACTTCACCCCCCTTTCTTCCTCCTCACACACACACACACACACACACACACACACACACACACACACACACACACACACGCTATCCAACACACACATGCATGCCACTTTTCAAAGGTTTTCAAGGCATTTTAAAACCATAAATAGAACTACACATCATATACTCTGCTGTAAACATACATAAACATGCCCATATGCACGTATACACAAACACACACACACATATTGCAGTTGTGACGGTGTCCCTCCAGAGACGGAGTGTGTCCAATCCGCTCCTTCTATCTAGGTCAGCCTCATACAAAAGTCTGCGCACCTCTTTCTCCCTACTCTTCTCCCTTTCTTCTGTCCCAACATCTGTCCAAATTCTGCTCCCCTCTCATCCTCCCTACTATTTTCTTCCCTTTTACATTTCCTTCTCTGTTCCAGTGTGTGTGTCTGTGTATGTGTGTGTGTGCGTGTGAGTGAGAGAGAGAGAGAGAGATGACTGAAAAAGCAGACCAACAGTTTGAACTGAGTTCCATTTATCCCGTTGCCAAAGGATAAGGTTACATTTTTAGGAAAGGATGTAACCTTGAGTTAAAAAAATGTGGCAGTAGAATTTCTTCATTTTCAGTCGTACTCCTGCGTAGCTGCAAATCACATTAAAAGTATTTTGCCGAAGCCGACCGAAGAAAGTTTCTGGAAACATTTTTTGAAAAGTCTTACTGATTGGAGGACGTTCCTGTACAGTACTGCGCCGTCCAAAACCATACAAACTGTTACTTCATATGCTTTTTGAGGACTTGGTTTGGGTTGAATTGCATGGATGGATTTCAGGCAGCACCTTGTAGAAACAGATTTGTACGAGACGTGAAGAGTAGCTGACAGAAGATGTGCACATACTCTATGACAAATGACGTGAAGTCATTTGAAAGATGTGTGGACATTTATAATAGACACAAAGTAAAGTCTGCTGGAAGAGTTTTTGTGCCCTGTAGGCCAAACAGAGGGACATCAGGGGGAGTGACGGTAAATAAGAGCTGATAGAACAACTGGTCACACAGTCACCATACACACATGTCAGTGTGTTTCAGTAGATTCACACAAGCAGGAAGCAGTCACATAAACGTAAAAGCTGCATATTACACTGTGTATGCCCCCCTTCTGTTTGTTCCTCTATGCTCTATGTGCACATTTTTCACCTCCTCCCTCTTACTTACGCAGGTATAGCTGTCATCATGTTGGATTTTTCAATCAATCCGGAGTCCAATTATGGCTGCGAGTCTATAGAGAGATTTGAGTGGAAATCAATAAGTTCTTCAATAAGATCTAAGACGCCCTGCCTGCAAGAAAGACTGTGTCTGTGTTGTGTACGTTGTGTTGTAACTGTCAGGATGATTGTCCACTTTAATCTGTGACTGAGAGGAGTTCAAAAGACGAGGGTCTAACACGGGCTGAAGTTGCATTTGAGTAGCTATTTTACACACAGCGTTTGCAGCTGAAATTAAGCTTAAATCACTCATTATAGGTTGCATTTTATTCAACTGTAGTTCTCTGTATTTCTTGTTAAAAGTTAGTTTAAGTTTGGAGAAGATGGCATAAAGTGACCTGTTGGAATCCACCATATGTGGTGGAATAAACTGAATGAATGAGTAAATGCTCTATGCTCCTTTGAGCAAGGCACTTAATACTGAATGAATAAAGGTTAAAAATAAGTCCTTTTTTGATAAATAGCAGTTGTATCCAATTCTTCACTCAACAATCATCCTCCTTCCCTGGTAAAGTGAGCATATTTCAATTAAGGAGTGGGTTTCCACCAGAGGGCTGTATCAACCATCATAATGAAATCACTAGAGAGCGAGCAGAGAGTGCTGTTTGGCTAGCAGCCTAGACAGATGGACTATAACACCAGGCTAGGGTAACAACATGGCCTACGGGATTATACAGGCCAAACACACACACACACACACATGCAAAAAATAGCCTGCAGGGAGATGGCCAATCATACCAGCCTCTATGCCAAGGGCAATGACCCTCGGAGAAAGATAGTGTGTTTGTGTGTGTGTGAAGGTTCTTTACAGACACGTACTGCTGTTCATCAGAATCTTTCTTCTCTCCTTATCAGATGAACAAATGAAATACTAAACACAACTGGTCTGACCCTTTCTAACCCGTTCTTCTCTGCCTTGTGTCTTTTCCTCGTCTGCTCTCTAGTTTTTAAACTCCCATGTCTGGCTAAGAATCAGGTAAATGAGAGAAAGCCGCTGAGACGTGCGGCGAGCTCGACTCATTACTGTTAAGGGAGAGAGCCCTCTGTGACTGTAGCTAGCTAGTCATTAAGACTTGTTGAGGTACTGTAATTCCTCTCCAATTAGCCTCTCTGTGATATGAGGACCAGTTAAGGAGCCAGCGGTGGAAGATGAGGCCACTCAGAGCCCAAGCCTCCCTCACACACACAAATTTCAGCCGATCCCTCTCAAACAGTTCAACATTCAACTGTTAACATTAATACAACTGCTACTAAGCATAAGTACTACAAATACTAATGCTGCTACAATCTTTTTAAGAGAAACACAAGTCTTCCTTTTTTGGGAAATGGCCCAATCATGAAATTTTGGCCAAACAGATGGATGATTCAAGCATTATCACGACACATAATGGAGACAGTTTGAAATGCATTGTTATTATCCACTAGGTAATAATTACATTACATAAATGACATTTGTAATTATGGATTAATGTGATTACAGCTTCAATCACAGGAGCACCAGCATGTTATATAAGACAATTATTCCATGCTGTGTGTAGAAAAAAAGACCAGAACTTCTATTTCACTTAATGCCATTTAAGAATGTGACAATTACTTAGGTGATTTGAAACAATATTCCACCATTAATATTCACTGACATATTCTTCTCATTCATAAACTCAATCACAGGAAATCAAATAGTTGCTGATGATAATTACAGAGTAAGGAGAAACCAGTTTAAAAATAATGAGACTTATGGATAGCTATAGAGGTTGCTAGTGTGAGCTAATTAAAAAATGTATGTAATGTCAAGTGACTAAAGTAAATACAAATATGTGAAAAAATAAAAGCTAATCATTTGGGTCATGAAGATTTGAGTTTACAGACAAGTTAAAGCTCCGTGTCTGTACTCCTTCCTCTGCCCCTTTTTGAGTTTTTGACTCATTAAAATGTCATCTTAACACTGAAGAGACTCTCGCTGTCTCTCTTTCCCTCTGTCTTAATGTTGCTTGTTCGACTTCTTTCTCCAAACATGGTAAACAGAACAGAGCTGCACTACCGGAGTTTGAGAATGTGTGTCGAGAGTGTGGCTGCTGAGAGCTTGATAAACATCTCTGTCGTTCTCCCTCGCGCAGACACTGTAACCAAACCCATCCTCTTCGCAGCCCATCTGTCTCCCTTGTGACTACAACCTAAATCTTGAGTGTGAATGTCACAGAGGGAATGGTTTCTCATGATTCTCTTATACACTGACTAACAATTTCCCGCACACCTCGCTGGGAGCGTGTTTGGCGAGTTAATCTGAGGATTGAAAAAGGTAGAACTGTGACACAAATGATAGTGAGATCATTTTTGGTATTTAAAGGGGCCTTATTTTGCCATTTTCCAAGTTTAATATTTAATTTTGGGTGAATTTTTAATGGTTTTGGTATTTAAAGGGGCTTTATTTTGACATTTTCCAAGTTTAATATTTTAATTTGGGCTATTTATAAAAATTTGCATTCTTTTATGGTCAAAAAGCACCTAGTTTGTCCTTTAGCAGCAATGCAGTCTGCCTTCTTACACACTCACTGTTAAAAACCCTGTTTCCACCCTCCCTCCCTACCGAAACAAGGCTCTGTTGTGATTGGCCTAGAAATGTCAGAAATGTCCCGCCCATTATTAATTTACACTCTTGTTGTGACATCACAACAAGAGCCTTTCTAAATAGCTTTTGTTAAGCCAGGTTTTAGCATCACAACACAGGAGGGGTGAATGAGAATGTTGCACCCCTTATTAACTTGTCCTTTATTAGCTTCTTCCTGTATTAGCCCCTTATTAACCTTGCTTATTAGCTTCTAGTCTTGTTTCCACTTGCTTCTACTCTTGTTGTGACATCACAACAAGAGGCTTTCTAAACAGCTTTTGATCAGCCAGGTTTCAGCATCACAACAGAGGAGGTGTGAGTGGGTGATCTTATTCACAGTTTGTGTGTAAGCAGGAACACCAGAGACCTAAATATTTACACATTAGCACCGAAAAGTTGTTTGTTTTATTTTCATAATAGGGCCCCTTAGGAAATACATAAATATATCATATCAGGGATTTCAAAGTTTAAAGCAAAGTCCGGGAAAAGTGTGGGACCTTTAAAAGAAATTCATGGCTCTTGTGAGGCTTTCTCTGCTTTGCCTGTAGTGGGGAACTAATTGCATAAATACATTACCCATAAAAAGCATTAGTCTTATACCACAAAAAAATGGATGATGGCTAATAGGCAATAAAAACTGACTATTTTACCACATGGCCATCAATATCTGTCTATAACTGCCTCCTCTCCTTTGGGAAGGCTCCCTGTAAGATTTTGATTCCTGGCTGCATGGATTTTCTCCCATTCAGTCGTCAAAGCATTAGTGAGGTTGGGCACTAATGTGAGGTGATGGATGGTGTTCTAATTCATTCCAGTGGCATTGGAAGGAGTTGAGGTTAAGGCTCTTACAAGCCACTCAAGTTCTTCCACGCTAATATTCAGAGAAGCGTTTCTTCATGGACCTGGCGTTGGCGCATAGAGGCGTTGCCGTGTTCAAACAGGATTTTCTCCCCACTTTATTGTATGCTGCAACAATCAGATTTGCATTAACAGGATCTAGTAACATCCCACTGCCAAACTATGAAAAAAGTCCTTGAGCAAAGTAAAAGTCACCCTTTCCACATATGTACTTGTAGCTATATGAAGTCTTGCATTCGAAATGAAAACCGACATAATCAGGCTTCATTTTAACTTGATTTATTTGTTGATATCATTGGCATATTTGCCTCTTCCAGTCACCATTTCCCTCTAAAAGCTGTGAATTACATCATGCAACTCGTTGAATGATTCAGTTATGAAACAGGCTACAGGAAGTGTCAATTTCAATGCATCTGTGTATATAGTGCTTCTCTGCTTTCTAGCATTCATGGGTACACTCCATTGCAATATTTTGCACATCCCTGCACAAAACTATAGTTTTATTAGTCATATATAATACTTTCTTACAACTCTTTTTCCATATTTTCTATTGTTAATTTGCCCCTTACATTTCTTATATTTTGCAGCCATTTTTCGTCCTTACACTATGTTTATTGTCATGCATCATCGGACCAAATCAAATTTCCGTGCATGTGAACCTGCTTTGTAATAAACCTGAATCTTGATTCTGATTCTGACAAGCATGCATTTGCTGCATGTTCTCTGTGTTGTACCAGTTGTCACACACACCCCCGTCTCGGCAAATGTGAGGCTACTAAGCTCCATCACCAAGGAAACCAGCTTGTTGCCAGGTAGCAACAGAGAGAGAGAGAGAGAGAGAGAGAGAGAGAGAGAGGGAGAGAGAGGAAACAAGAAAAAATTAGTGAGACAGAGAAGACAAAATTAGATAGAAGTGAGAGACAGCATGCATGAGGACAAGAAGCGGACTCCTTTTTTTTCATTAGTTTGTAAAGTTTCTACATCAAACCATCAGTTACAGTCAGTGACAAATGCTTTTCAAGCTCCGCTGCACACTGATCCACTGGTAGAGCTATGCATTAGCAAGGTAGCTATGTTGGCTGGCAGAATTCATTGGTTTCAGTGAGGAAAGCTTTGGTACTCCAACCATCTGAACCCTCAATCTGTCTTTGCCTCCCTCAAAGCTGCATTCATGCTGTTCTGACCAGAGCCTAGCTTCCTGTATGCTCCTTTTGTGTGGGAGTGGATGAGTGGGTGGGTTCCGCGTCTCAATCTACTGTACGTCTTTGTGTTTCACTCCATAATTAAATCTGACTCCGAGGCCAGAAGGTTCAAGATTAGTATTAGATTAGAATTTAACCCCCGTTCAACGATGTACATGGTATACAGACAGGGTTACATCACAGCTCTGGACCAATAGGAGCCGTGTTTCACACTGTCAATCCGCCAGCTTTCATTAGGCGCTGATGAGATCGCAGCAGATCAACACAGGATGGAGGAAGAGTTGGTGGTTTGTCAGTGCATGTGTGGGTTAATCTGACAGCACCTCCGTGAACTTTATGGTCTTTTTCTTTTTCACACTTTCCCTGTGAGTGCTGGACGCTGTGTGCACACATTTATTTGAGTGTGATGGTGTGAGCATGTGTGTGTGTGTGTGTGGGAATTGGAGCAGCACTCGGGCAAGAAGGAAAAATGGCTAAAAGGGGAACAAGATAAATAGTTAAGACACAAAAAATCTACTATACTGCTGGGAGCTCTGCTACTGCATCATTGTAAAGACACATTTCAGAAACAGACTATAACCAGTTTGAAGTGGGAGCTGAATCCATAGCTGCAGCCTCCGAAATGACATAAACCTGCTCACACCTCCGGAGAAATTCCATGGTGGCAATTATGGCCCTGAGCATGGCTAAGCATAATGTTTCTTCAAAATCCCCGCCACAGCCCCATCAAACATGGCACAGTCATAATGTCAAACATGGCGGATCAGCCGCTTAGCTTCCAAATCATGACACAGCGGATTCTGACTTTTAATATGACACAGTGTGTTATACACTGCAGCAAAAGCGCAGTGAGAAGAAGGGAGGAGGAGGGGGTTCACCAGTGAATTGAAGATGGTATTTTAATTAGATCAGGGAGCAGACACAGAAAAGAGCGAGGCTGAAAGAGGAAGAGAAGTAAAGAGATAAGAAGCGAAGAGTGGAGAGAGGACAGGAGGAGGACGCTTTCATGTGCATCTTAGCCTGTTACCCCTTTGGCTATATAATTAGTAGCAATAGCATTTCCTTTCATAGTTAATCTGTTGTATCACTGTATTGGCTGGAGGTTGGCTGCATTACATGACTTCCACGCTCATGCTGAACACTAGAAGAAGTTTTTAACTGAAGGATGATGTCAAACGTAAGGACAAACAGGGCGATTGTATCGATCTTCATGTAGAGATTTGGCCTTATCAGTGAAACATATTTGCACAAAAATCAGTTTTTACCTTGAGTTTGAATGCAGATTTATTCATATGTGGCATTTGTCTGTATTTTATTTACCACTGCTCAGTTTCTTGGCTGACAAAAACAGTAATTAATAATTTCATAATTGACTGATTACCTAATTTGTATAGCCCAAAATCATTCTCCTCAGTCTGTACAGCAATACAACATACTGTGTCTTTAGACCCTTGAATCCAAAAAACTCCCTCAAAAAAATAATAATAAAAATAAAAATTAACAGGGAAAAAGAAAAAAATGAAAACAATCACAGTAAGAGCAACGCTACAGAGATTTGCAATATATCTTGTGTGTACAGAATAGAACACAAATTACAGGATGCAGCATTTGAACAGGATAATAGAATTATAAGGATTTACAGTAGTATCAGCTCCAGCTTCCTAAATATGATGATTTTCAGCATTTCTGCATCGTGTATGACGGAAACCAAACACTGTTGGTAAAAAGAATAATATCCAAAGTGTTCAAGGTGAGAACAGAATTTGCGAGTGGTTGAATTTAATTGAAAATGTGTTAAGATTAAGGTTAGAAAAACAGGGGTTAAAATGGTTTGGTTAAAAAAAAGTGGGATTAGATTACACATAGCACACATAGCAATATGTGTCTTTCATGATTTTATCATGACAGAAAGAAGGTGTGTGTTTGTGTGCGTTGGCTTTGCTCTTTCCAATCAGTATTTCAAGTCCTACCATAGCAACTTGTCTTTCCTACTTTCATCTATTTCTTCCCCTCTCTATTTATACCTAGTTATATCATTACGTCACTCACATTGTCCCTTCATATTTTTCTTATTCTCAAGTTTTCTGCCCTTCCAACCCCTCCTCTTCACTAACGAGCTCATGATAGGAACAAAAAGAAATAATCAAAGTAAGACAGAAAGACGGAATAAGTGAGGGTTAAAAATATAGAAATATCGGCGCGTAAGAAAAGACATAAAAACTGTGGAAAGTGATGACGGTGACAATGACATCTGACTGTTGTCAAAGGGAGCTAAAGAGAAGAAACGCCGAATGTGTGAGAAGAAAGTCACAGTGACAGGAAGCCGAAAGCAAAGATAAAAACAGAAAAAAAGTCCATATACGGTCACTGGTGTCGCTCGAGTTGCCTGGCAACCTAAAAGTTTGGCTGGAATCTCACTGCCAAGTCATTATTGCTGTGAAACAATCTGTACACTTTTATAACTACAGTGAAGTCAGAAAAGAAAAGAAGTGAATCCACACACTGAGACAGACAAGAAGCAGCGGCTCATTAAAACACACCACACACAGGACATGGAGACTTTGGACGATGTTTGCACGATTTATTTAGATCTCCTGCGTGTGTGCTTGACGTACTGTGTGTGGCACTGCGGCATCTGAAGCCTGGGGAGATTATCCAGATAGCTTCACTATTTAAAAAGCCCAATTCTGTGGCCTCAATCTGTGGATGTCCGTCTGGTAATTCATCACCAACTGGACGCGTAAGTGGACCCGTCTTTTTAATCACCCGTTTTTGGCTACGATGGGGGATTTTTAGATTGTGTTTTTACGATTATACTCAAAATCACAAGTGGGACTGGAGGAATGCAAAAGGAAATGATGATATATTGCTGAATAAAAAATGGAAATCTGATAATGAATGTGGAATCTGGCGATTGGTCACATGATACGATTCATTTAAATAATTTGTTCATGAGTCTGACAAAACATTATTAGTATTTTATGGTTTTAAGTATTTCATATCATTGAAATTCAATAGAAACACATATCTTTGCATTATGGTGTGCTTGCCAGACAAAACAAGCAATTTGAAGTTGTCACTTTTTGGAAAATGAGGTTAATAAATCAATAAATGATTCCAGAGATAAATTACGAATCATCTTTATCAGACAAAAGGTGGGCCTGCAATTTCTGTACAAGGACAAATGTGCAATATTTTGGTGTAAAGGAAAATGATGAACTGCATCAAAGATAAATGGTTGAATAGTGAAACATGCTACTTCATAAGACGATTATGTGTTCAATTTTGAGCTGTTTGATGGTGGACTACGCCTAAACACAACCTCACTGCAGACTTCACAACTTTTAACTACCATGTAAAACTTGCATTTCCACTTTCCACAGTGACTCTCCATCCCTTCTCTCTTCATACAAGTCTTGGTTTAAAACAAGAAAGTCCTCAGAGCTTTACAGCTGGCTCTTCAGGATCGTGAATGTGCAATTAACACATTGGAACATTGACTACAGGGAAACAGGAGGGCCAAGACATGTTTTCAGTCCCTACAACATCCACTAAGCAAGCAAGGTTGGAGAAATGCTGTACTTTTTTTTTTTTCTCGTTGATTCTTTCTTTTATTGAGCATGTATGCATGCCTGTGTTAACTTGCTTTGAAGTAAAAGGCTGTGTGGGCACTTTGAAGCCTTTTAGATGAAGTGAAATATATTATTCACAGCAGCCAATGAGAGACAGCCTTTGCTGTATGTTTGATTCATTTGTGTAAGTGCGTGTGTCTGTGTGGGAACCAGCTGCTATATAAACAGACTCACTGCCAGCCCCAGGATTGGCAGCTCTGGCAGAAAGGTAGTGGCTAGCCACCTCTACATACCCCTGTGTATGTGTATGTGTGCACTTGAGAGAAGGAGGGTGTTTCTGTGAGTGTGTGTGTGAAAGTTAAAGTGCTATTCAACAGCTGCTGCCAGCGGGAACAAAAAATAATAACTACAAGCTACACAAATGGACACAAAAACATATATATACACACTGGCATTCACCCATATAACAAAACGTGTCCCGCAAAGCCTCTGACTATATATATATATGTCTGGTCTTCAAATTCACATTCATTAAAAACGTATCATATCTGTTAAAAGAGGCTGGTGAAAAGGTCAATTTATAGTATATAGAAAAAGGACTCAAAGACAAATCTTAAAGGTCCACAAATATTAGACAAAGGTCTGTTTAGGTGTTTTAAACAAAGGCAGTGTTGCCCTGTAGGTTAGTGAAGAAAGATGGTGACCAGAAGGTCGTTGGGTTAATCCCCGGACCAGCAGGAAAACGCCTGGTTGGGTGAAAACGGCCTTGATGCCTCCCTCATTACCTTCACTGAGCTGCCCTTGAGTAAGACCCTAAACCCTGAGTGCTGCTAGTGTCAGCAGGTCAAACTATGGTTGCGCTGGCAGCTTCCAGATGTGGATGTATGTATCTGTGTGAAGCTGAATAAATAAAGATTGAAAACAAATGCTGCTATACCAGCTTCTGGTTGGACATGATTGGAGCATCCCTACTATGATACAGTATTTTTTTTTCCCCACAAAAAAAGTCAATTATCTTCTTCTAATTATTTTCACATTTTGCCTTTATCTGACATTTGTCATTGCAGAAGTGTAGAGACAGACACAGTGGGAGAGACTGTCAACCATTAGACAACCAGGGAGCCCGGCTTGTTAAGAATTCTCAAAATTAAGTCTACTACTTTTCTCTCATTATTAAATCCAGTATCTATGAATATGCAAATGATGTTCGTTTCAAAAGTTTAACCGTTCTCGTTCGAGTCCTCGCCTCGGTCCGTGTGCACTGGAGGTTTTTAAGTTTCCGCATTGCACTTGTGTAAGTTGCATATTGGACTATGATTGGCTTCCAATTCCTCTTTTTCTCCAATACTCATACTTTTCCCATATCTCTCCTCTTTCTCTCCATTTCTCCCTCCAGAAGCCGCCTTCATCTGTCTTTCTCTCCCCATCCTCTCACTTTTTCTTTACCCCTCCCTTTCTATAACGCTCCTTCCCCTCTCTCGACATCTTCTCTTCCTCCGATATCCCGACTCTTTCCATCCTCCCCTCCTCTATCCGTACCTCTGCCGTTTCCCTCTCTCCACTCATCCTTCCCCTCGCTCTCTCCCGCTGTCTAATACTCTGTCACTCTCTCTATCCATTATTCATGGCGCAGTCACAGTCGGTATTAAAGGACCTCGCAATATCGCTACGGCAACAACGCAGCAGAGGCAGCCGCATTGGATCATGGGAAACTGGGTCACCTCCCAGGAGCGGGAGGGTGCGGGGTTGCAGAGGAGGGAGGTCGCTGTCACACACACACACACACACACACATGCACACACACCTGATAGTTGTCCTACAAAGCTGGATAGGAACAGGTGATGAGAGAATAAGACAGGGGAGAGATAGAATAGTCGGGAATGCGAGATAATAGGTGTGGTCAATGATCCAGATATTGTAGCTGGCACAAATACACAGTGTTTGGGAGTCGTATGGCTGAACAGACACAGCCGCGTCCAGGATAGACAGCACACGCTGCTCTGTACATCTCGCTGCCATGTTAGTCATGCAAGGTGAGCTGCAGTTTGGCTCCGCAACATTAAACATAAGTACACTAGACAATGCATGCTTTTCCAAATGCAATAAAAGCTTTTTCCTCCCTTGTGTTTCTTATAATTTGCCATGTATTATATATATGTTACAAGTCATCTGTGTATTCCATTTAAATAACTTATGATGCAAAAGTCGCAAATTAAAATTAAAAGGACGGTAAACTGGATTCTGTGGGTTTGAGCCTGTGTATAATTTACATTATTGTACATTACTGTATCAGCATTGTTTAATCTCTATGCAGTAGTGCAATTTCTCTTTTGAGTCTTTGCTGAAGTTTTCAGTCCAACTCTGATGTTCTACTGGTGCAGTGCTTGTTGGCAGACCTCAACCTATACAGTTCTGGAAAAAAATAAGGGACCATTGAGTTTTTTTTTTTTTCTGAAATCAGCATCTCTACATGTATTCCAGCCATTCCATTCCAGCGTCTGTTGAATTCCAACACATGCACACCTCATTCTGCTTACAGAGGTACCAGGAGTGGAATAAAGTCACCCAAGAACAATGGTAAAGACTTGTGGAGAGCATGACAAGACACATGAAAGCTGTGATTAAAAATAAGGGTTACTGCACCAAATATTGGCTTCTGTAAACATTAGTAATATGTTGAATTATGTATGCAATATGTTGTAATATGTTGTATTAAGTATGAATTTGATCTTGTTTTTTGCATTGTTTGAGGTCTGAAAATAGTCTATCTTTTTTGTTATTTTGACCATTTGTCATTTTCTGCAAATAAACGCTAAACGATAATATACTTATTTGGACTTTGAGGCAAATGTTGTTATAGACTCTTTAACCCAAACCCATACCTATAAGTAGCAAAATCAGAAAACTGATCATTTTGCAGTGGTCACATATTTGTTCAGAGCTGTGATGAGAGCCATATTACCACAGTCATGTTATGTTAGGCTACTGTGGGGTTAAAGTTTCAGTTTGTTGCTGGTTAAAGTTACAGGAAGCTACTGCTATGTCTCCATGTTTGTCTTCACTCGCCTCCAAAACAAGAGTTGAATGAAGAAGAACAAGATGGAGACACACACCTCTCTAGTGTGTGTGTGTGTGTGATTACCATATTCATCACCACAAATGAGGGAATATCGCTAGACAACATCTCTCAACCGGAGGTTTTGGCTGTGTGAGTATGAGGACGGAGGTGACAACGCAGTGGGGGAGTGAACGAGCGTCAGACACACCTCTCTTCACCGGAGGATTGAACTGTGTGAGTCAGCGTGTAAACAGCGCCGGTGATAGTTCTTGTCATTGCTATGCTGGGAATGATGTGTTTCCTGACAGCGTTTCACCACGCATAAGCCTCATGAGTGTGGACGGGTTTGCGGCGCTTTTCCTCCAAGTGTCGCCGCCGCGGGAGAGACAGCAGGGGCGGGAAACGCCAAACTGTGCGGATACGGTTCTCTTTCACTGCCCTTTTGTATACCCAAAACCTGCAAAGGCACATTTTAATGCATTTTAATTTAGCATAAACTGCTGTTCAAATGTTTGGGGTCACCCAGACAATTTGGTGTTCTCCATGAAAAGGCAAAATTGTATTCACCACCATGAGTTGTAAAATGAATAAAAATTATAGTCAAGACATTCACAAGGTTAGAAATAATGATTTATATTTGAAACAATAATTTTTTTCCTTCAAACTTTTCTTTTGTCAAAGGAAGGTCAGTTTTCTCTAACTTGTGAAACTGTTTTCAGCTGTGCTAACATGATTGCACAAGGGTTTTCTAATCATCGATTAACCTTCTGATGCAATGAGCAAACACATTGTTCCATTAGAACACTGGAGTGATAGTTGCTGGAAATGGGCCTCTATACACCTATGTAGATATTACACCAAAAAACAGACATTTGCAGTAGTTTCCCTTTTAGCTGCTGCAGCAGACTCTCTCTCTGGGACTCAGCACGCTGTTCAGGGTGTTTTGGCTTTTCAGTGACAAATTAATGCAATCGTGCTAAAGTTCTTTGCAGATGAACCTCTTCTAGATAATTTGGTTGAACGCTCATTGAAAACTGCAATTCTATTTTCGCTCTCCAACACTTTAAATTATCTCCACGCTGCCAACCTTTTAATGAAAACAGCAGGTCACTGTGTCACTGTTGATTGTATGAATGCATCACACGCCACTATTTAGCCTTGCTTTTCTGCCATTTTTTGCGATATTCGGCTGAATATATTCGGTCACTGAATATTCAGTGCATCCTTTATCAATATGCTTCTTTATGGAAAATGTTTTATATAGCCAAGATATCATTTAGCATTTAGCAAATATGCACCTATAGAGAATCCTTCTTGTCAGTCTTGAAGTTATGCGCAAACCAAGACCAATCAGCCTCTTGCCTTATTTCATGATGCCCCACTCGGCTCCTGATAGACTATGACAGACAGTCCACAACCAATCACTTACCACGGATCTTTTGAAAGTAGGACTTTTCCACATAGTTTCCTGGGACCACTTCTTAGAGGGTTCCATGTAGCAAACCATCTGGCGTGTCACGTTAATAGGCGGAGGCAGCAATTTACAATATGACCAAGGGCATTTTATTGATCATAATCAATCTGCCTCCCACTAGCCTCTCAACAATAAACAATAAAGACCCAGAAGTGAAAGCTAACCGATATCCATCTTTCACTATTATACTGTAGATGATTCATGGCATGAATACAACAAAAACACTGGATCTGCTGTCTGCATTTGAAGTGGGCCTAAACAATGAATGTGCAAAATATTAGAAATATCTTCCTGATATTGAGCGCCCTGTTAAACAGTTCACATCTTAATTATCGCAAAGCTTCAAAAATCCTTTGCGCTCGTCTTTATCTCCATCTCGTTCCTTTGTGCTTAGTTTTAATGAGGGAGATCAATAAGGGATGTGGGCCTTTACCTGGCTTCACCTCATTATTGTATTTAATTAAAAAACATGTGTCCCTTCCTTGCTGTATGTCATACTTCCAGGGCATATCTCTGACACACACTCATACTAACACACACACACAGGAACGGTCTGTCACATGTTGCCACCAAGGAAGAAAACTAAAACATCTGTTTCTATGGGAACCCAGCTCTTTGATGTTGCAGGCAAAACACGCAAGCCCCAGGTAGACACATACACACATGACAGAGCTCTGCATCATAATGACATGCCTTATCAACAGCTGAAGTTTCAACCCAGTGTGTGTGTCTGTGTGAACAATCATCTTAGACATACTGTACATATATGTACATGTGTATGTGTGTGACAGAGAGTAAGAGTGTGTGTGTGGCTGCCAGATCCCAGACCAGATGGCTAAATGTCAGTGAATACCTCACCGACATGACCGCTAGTTCTCCCTGACAGAACCAGCGCTCCCTGCATCACAGCATCATCTACTAATTCACTGAGCAAGTCAACTCGAGGGGATTTCAGATATGTTGCTTTATCTACTTCACTCACTTCTTTTTGCCGCTGCCCCTGCATAGACTTTAGTTTCCAGCACTGAAGTTATCAGGTTTTTGCATTAAGCCTGGCACACAGATTGACTGATGGCCTTTTAGCTGAGGGTGTACAGTTTGCTTTACTCCTCCACTCCAGGCTTTTATGGCTGGTTAAATATTAGTTTGCAATGACAAACACACACACACACACTGACACACGCACACATGCCCACGCAGAGTACACATTACACCTGTTAGCCATCCCAAATTTGCTCAGAGATCTACTGTGCACTTCCATTACCATTGTTGCCATGGCTCTGATGTTTGCTGTGCGCACATTTCCTTCATAAAAGTTAAACTAGGGATTAAATTTAAAACCCGCTGTAATGCTGACCACAGCTCTTGAATCTAAAAATACACGACCACCGACTCGGTATTCACTGCTACTATATTATATTTCATGCTGGTAATGGGACATTTAAACATGCATTTTGGTTATCAGCCTGCTTCCATATACACAGTGTCTGTTCACCCTGTTCCCCGCTGATGTTCTGTCTGCCCAATATGAGACATCTTAGTGATTGTGGAACAAAAAACAAGGGCGCCTTAAACAGAGCCATTAAGCTTAAGTCAACTGTATTTGCTAAAATAGCAGACTTTGATGAGAATGTCTTTAAATGAAACGGGGACATTAAGACTGACATGGCTCCCTGCGGTAAGGCTGCACCGAGAACTTTTGAGTTTCAGTGATGGACAGAGGCATCACTTCCTCTTCCTCCCCGGGTGCTCTATGGGAGCCGTAATGTGGGTCGATGTGAGGCAGAGGTGGACACTTTTAGCTCAGTAAAAATATCCTGCTCCATCTCTTTCCCTTCTTTCTGTCCCTCCCCGCCTCGCCGTCTCTCTCGACTCACCACTGGCACATCTGGAGCTTCATACGAATGATGCGTCGCAAGCTTCTCGCAGACAGTTACATAATTTCAAAGATCCCCAGCAGACCTGTTTTAAGATGTATATACATGGAACAAAGGAGGAAATGGAAGACACTACCATTTTTGTCATGTACACTACCGTTCAAACATTTGGGGTCACTTAGAAATGTCCTTATTTTTGAAAGAAAAGCTTTTTTCAATGAAGATAACTTTAAACTAATCAGAAAGTTAATTAAAGGTAGTTAATCAAGCTGTCAACTGTTGCCTGTGTAATGTTGGTCGACTCCTCTTCAATGGCTGTGCTGGATATTGGTGGGAATTGGAACAAACATGCTGAAAAGGCAAAGTTTGTGTTGAGTCTGTAGGACACGCAAGAACTGGTGTGTTTTCACGTTTCAGGATTGGTGATATGAGGTGATAGAACTGCACATTTTAGAGAGTGGCCTTTTTCTTGTGACCAGCCAAAGGCACAACTGTTCAATAATCATGCTGCAGCACCTTGATTTGCCACATCTGTCAGGTGGAATAAAACTGGAGAGAAATGAAGCCTTTTGTGTGCATAAAACAAGTCCCTGATCTTTTTTATTCAACTCATGAAAATGGGGGCAAAAACAAAACCTGCTCATAGGCCCGATCATTAAAATTAGATTTTTTTTCAATGAGCTCAGAGAAATTTTTCCACTTTTGACAGATGAAAGTGAAAACAGCCTTCTAGTGTGTCAAACTCTGCATATACATCGGTCTATACAATGAAGTAATTATTTCCTCGGTATTAGGAAAAGTTTATTTTAGTTTCAGGTTCTTTTTTCCTGACTTAACATGAATTGCTTGCCAACTTACTCCACTGCCAAATACCAATGCGGCATCGCACAATTCCACATGCACATATTAGTACATCCAGAGAAGCTAATATTATAGATTTCCTCCCACACATGAATGCACACATATACAAACATAGCTCAGAAATCCCTGTGGTCTGGTATGCAGGTTTGGAGTAAAGGGGCCTAATATGGGACAATTTCCAGAGAGCGGTAATGGCATCATGGGATACACGCCTAGGACTGTGTTCTCACAAAACCCTAAAAATGTGGATTTTATAAATACCGCCAGGCATACACATATGCAAAAGCGCTCACAGATTATACAGTAAGTACAAACATGTTTACTTTCCTCCCCTAAACAAAAAAGAAATGTTTTTCTTTAAAGGAACAAACATGGAGACAAAGGGGGTATGAAAATGAGATGGAAAGATGGAGGTCACGGGGTTTGTGTGGAAATCTCCATTTCTTAATCACCAGAATGGGACTATTAAAAAGCAAGGAAGGAGGAGAGAGGGAAGAGGAAATGGCGTTGTAATGAATGTGGTGCCACAGCTGCCATCATTTAGTCTTATCTTTTATTAGAGGTGGAAGAGAAGAGCAAGGGAGGGAAGAGAAAGACTCAGAGAGAGGAAGAGAGGGCAAATACACAAATTCGTGCTCATTATGTATTTCCAATAAAAGAGAATGCAATAATGATGCCAGCAAACGGTTAACAGGATGTTACCCTTATTGATTCTGGTTAACAACCGTACCAATGAAATGCTTCCAAATAGGGAGAGAGCAAATAAAGTGTGCAACAAAAACCTGACAGCACAATACAGGCTGTCATGACCACTTCAGCTAATACAATAATTCAACTTTATTGTACAGTGATTCAGAAGGAGCTTTATGTTTCCTCAAAAATACCAACCACAATCCATTATCCCTCCCATGTGACTGTATGGCCATTAGCTCATGTATCAGGATATTGTCAAATGCATTTGAGGAGTAGATAAAAGCCTTAATATGGCCAAGATAAACGAACAATAACAACCCGTCCAGAGTTAATCAATTCAAAGCTTATTTATTCCATTAGTCCTCACTGACGAAGATGTTCCTAACTCCCATTTTAGGAAACTTTCAAGAAACTTATACAAAAAAATCTGGCTCAGTGGCAAAACCATTCACTTTGTCATGTAGATTTTATAATTTATAGTTTTAGGGTTCATTTTCAGTTACACTGGAGCCCTGCAGCAGTACAGAATCATTACAAAATGGCTCCAAAAGATGCGGCAGAAACCCAAAGTAGTGGCTTTTAAGTTGAAAAGAACCAATGTATCTAACACAAAATGGTAACTGGGGGGATTTCTTTGACCCTCTGGGGGCTGAAAAAGGGGAACAGAACGGGATTTATAATTTCCAAATAATGACTCCCCAGGCTATAGCACAGTCGGAACTTGGAACTGCGGAAAGCTTGGAAGAGATTTGAAGTTTCTCATCTGCGTGTGATGGGATACTGATGTGTGCGGGACCCGATATGGCTACTTTTATGATGATCGGGGCCTGAAATTCATTTTTTCAAAAATCAGGGCAAATTCCACCCTTACATGCTTCACACAGGATCAATTTAAACACTTTGGCTACAGGCCTTACTTTATCCCATTCTTACCTCTGATCACATTTTGTTGCTTTCCTCCAATTTAAGGGATTCTCTAAACTCTGCTCTGATATGAACACCACTGGCACTGCCAGTGGCCCATTCTGAGCAGGTTCCACTAATTTGCATATCAATGTTGTCATGACATGATTACATATTAGGGCTGAACAATTGAAAAAACAATTATGATTATGATATGAGGAGAATGTTTACATCATTATTCTCATTTAAGACATTTTCTTAAGTTTATACAGTGTGATGTGTAGGTAGGACATTTCCTCAATATGCATCTAAAGCTACCTCTAATATTAAAAACAGTTTCATGAGTAGGGATGATCCTATAGTGGGATAAATTCCCTTTTTAATACAAAATCAAACTTAGATAGTAAAGTAACAGCTCATTCATGTCTCTATCTGGGTGATGATTGGTCGACTAAACGTATTAATCATGTTAATATACTGTATACAGGGCCCGCACACATTCACACTGTTTGTAAGTGTAATATGCTAATAAATGCATCAAATTCCACAGACACCCACAAAGGCACACACATCCTTCTCCAGATGCACGGTGAGTAGCTACATTCCATCGTATCTATTCAGAAGTGCACATCCACTCCCGGTCACACACCATCACACACCACCAACCAGAAAACACAGACCAGCATTGTTTAGATAACTGAACGTACAGATAGATGCTGATCGTTCCTCTCCTGCTATAAATAGAAAACTCCTAGCAACCAGCACCAAAGGAACATCATGTTAACTTGATCCTCTAAAGCAGAAATGATGCGAAGAGACACAAGAACAGACAGACTGCACGCAATGTTGGGGCAATATATGGGTGATGGAATCAATATTAGGCAGTGAACTTTATGTTATTTAATTGTTTTTGATGAAAATCCGACAAATCGGATCATAGGCGAAACAGAGAGGCGGGTTTGGAAAGTTATGTGGAATCCAGAAACACAAGCGAACAAACAAATATGTCTTTAAGCTTTCCCATCACTCAAAAATGTGCTTATTGTGTGTTCACGTAGATGTTTGACCTTCTCTGTGGAAAGTATGTATGTGTTGAGTTTGACACAGGAAGCTGCTTTTAAATGCATCAGAGTTTAAGACATTAAGGTGATACAAATTTGTGACATCACAACTAGTGTGCTGATATGTGGATATAGCGGGAGACAAATGGACAATATTTGAAATTCATCAATTCTGGATTTTTCATGACGCAAGGAAGGAGTAGGTTTCAGTATTTCTTTTGTAATCAAATCAAAGTGGGAAAAAAAAAAATCATATCACACAAAAAAATTATTCCAAGCAGATTATTTTATATTAAAACATATTCCACAATGACCTGTATGGCTGGTGGAAGTTGATCAAACGAGCTTCGTTTAAACTGGCAGTGCAGGATTTTTACATATAAATGAATGTCCAATCGATTCGAGCGCCTGCCAAACGAGTTCACACAACGCTGATTGAGCCTATCACTGCCAGGTAAATCTCTCTGTGCTTCACAGTAGACTGTGCGGGAACACTCATTTCTTTTTACATAATTTATCGACCGTTTTACAGCCGCGGAGCCAGCAACGGAGTCGGCTGCAGCGGAGCCTGTAACGTAAGTTGAGATGACTTTCTCGCTGCCAGCAGGGGGAGACAAAAGTTCCGCACTGCAGCTTTAATCGCTTAAGACGTATTTGTAAAAATGGTATGCCCAATTTGCACAGATCCTACATGTCACATGTCTTTAGAAAGCCCTGGCTATTGGCTATCAGATTTGGATTGTCTTATATGGTAAATTTCCTTTGGGGTGCACTGCTGTCCATCAAACCAAAGGTGTCAATCAATGGTGTTATTTGCACATAGAAACCAATGACCGAAGCATAGTATTGCCATAAACACTGCCCATACCACTCACAGTACAGTGTGCCCTAAGAGGTTATGTACTGGCTACATTTTGGCTGCTAAAACTATTTATTTTAGGTTAAACATTAACCACATGGTTAAAATAGACCAAGGTAGCCTGTTGATAGGAAGGGAGATGCCAGTGCCAGTCACCAACCTGGCCTCCTCATTTGTGCCTTTGACATATCCACACAGCCATAAAAGGTCCCTGTTCGGAAACCACAAACATATGTTGTTCTAAACGTTTCAGAAAATGACCAGTGTTGTTTGTCTGACAAGAAAGATACATAAAGATAAGAGGTTGAGAGGTGGTGGTATGTGTGTGTAATAAGGTCCATTACCTTCAAAAGGGTGATTAATTTACTTAAAGGTGGTCGCTGCACATGCCTAGTGCAGAGCCAGAGGCTAATTCATCACTGAATGGCCTGTCACCTACTGCTGAGACACACACCTCACTGCACACAGATAAACACACACGCACACACATGCACACACACACACACGACAATATCACACCAGCATTATCTCAGACCTCAATCACTATGAATCCTATTAAGCTCCATTATTGCTTAGGGGGGTTGCTGTCAAAAGTGTGTCTCCCCCATTAATCAGTGTCTAATCAGGTGTATTGATTAGCTGATTGCTAGTTTATGACAATGTTATCCTGTCAATCTGAAAGTATCCGTATTGATCTTATTAGAGAGAGGAATTAAGGAAGCATGAAGAAGAAGAATAAGAAGAGTAGACAACACTGATGATAAAGCTGCCAGATATGAGTGAACAATTTTTTGTTCACACTTTACAATGGACTTTATCAAACTTCATCTTTTTTATTTAAATGTTATTTCCTGGAAGGACTACCTACAGTGTTGCATATTTTTCCTCCCTGAGAGAAGAGGCTCTCTCACACTTTGGTTCCTACCCCTGTTTCCTCTGTAACCAAGGACAGATGAGGAGCATCACTACGGTTACCATATCCATGACAACCTCTCCTGCTGCTATTATTGGGCATGTCGTCAAGGAGACAGAGCGGCACATTATGGGATGCAGACGGAAATAGAAGTATTGTACTGGAAGCCATACAACAGATCTCTGGCATTACATAAGAAAGGCATGTGCAAATCTAACGGCAGGTGCCATATTGATTCTAAAACTCACTCCTGGTCACGCAAGGAGTCAAGGAGAAATATATAAAGCATCACCACAGTCCTGATGCAGCTGTTTTGAGTAGATATTTTTAGGAAAAGATACATCTGTGTTTGTTTATTTGCAAATGATAGAAACCTGGGGGGCAAAAAGGAAGAAATAAAAAACTTTCTGTGGGCGACCAAACAAAACCACAAGAGACGATGTGTCACCCGAAAGGAGAAACAGAAAACAAATAACAACAATACTAAAGGAGACGGAGGATGATAAAACCATGTGGAGTATGACAAAGGGTTGGACCAAGCTGAATAAAAACAAGTTCAAAAGCCCCCAGAGGCTGAAGCTCACATTATATTTAATGAGAGGGTTACCTCACAATTTTTAAGCACTGAAAAGCAAAGGTGACACTGTAATGAATAAGTTCAAATCTCTTGTAATAAGGACGATTGTTACAGTATTGTGTTTCCTACAAGATCAGGTATCGCGGCATCTTCCCGCAGGGAGCTGTGGAGGGGTGGGCCTGTTTATTTGTGCTAACGGCTGTGATAACAACCAGAAAATAAGTTGAATTTCTCTGATTCACCAGACATCTCTGTGCGTCTCCCTCTCAGCTCGTCTCACTCTGTCTTCACCCGTCTCCTCTGAAACGCCAGGAAGCCGACAGCAAAGCCCAACTTTGCTTTTAACCTTATCAAACGGAGATAAATTGTCCTCCTCTCTTTGTACTCGCTCGTGGCAGGGTTGTATAGATCAGATCGGTCTGATCGGGCCGACGTGATTGGCCACCGCGGCGTGACATCGGGATGCGATTCTGCAAAGGTTGATTCCGTTTCAACTTTTCGCCGGACGGCCGCTGTGGTCTGCGGGACGATCCGCACTCCTGCAGTCAAGACGCAATACCCCAATTCAAATAAATGGGAAGATATGCCTTTTTTTTCTCGGCTTCTCGCGCAGTTTATATCCTTGACCAAAAGAATCAGCGAGTAGTAAGCCGCTCTGGATAAAACCATCATCTTAAATGACTAAAATGTAAATGTAATGAGAATGCACTTACAGTAAAAAGTGCGGTCGAGACTCTGCATATCAACAAAATGGGAGCTAATATTGACTCTAGCGGCCGTGGTGTAATTTCTGTCTCGCAAATACAGTGAAAGGACTAAATAAGGTCAATTGCCAAAGTGAGCTTTCATTTTCTCTCCTTTAATGGAAATACATATATACACAGTACCAGTCAAATGTTTGGGCACACTTTCTTATTTAAATGAACAGGAAAGCTTCGACTGGTGCAGTTTATAAATCACAAATGGACTTAAACATTTACATTGAGCTGAGAGGCACCAGAACTGTCTACATATAAGAAGACAGCTGCCAAAGTATTTTGACTTCCAACTGGATTTTAATCCACTTTAGATAGCTGATACAATGAAGTACGTTAGGGTTAGGGTTAGAGCATTGGAAAATTATTAATTTTAAGGTTCACAATTAATGACTAAATGTAAGTGGACAACATTATATCACACACTTGACAGCTGATGCCACACACTCCCCTCACAAGACTATTTGTTGTAACTTGTGTTAATAGAATAACACACACATACATGAAAATGTACAAATAAACATACAGACTCAGAAACAAGTTCCACCATTATACTTAAGCCTCTGGTCCATCTGCACACTGCTTCCTGAGTGTCACAAGTTATAAAACTAATTGAGCACAGCTGTGGTGGTGAGTAGCTTTGTTTTTACGTTTGTGTGTGTGTGTATGTTCTATTTTTCCTTAACTGTAAGGTCCAAACTAATATAAGAATAGTAGACCTGAAAATAGATTGATTTATGAGGCCAAATTCTTGATGCAAGAGTGTGTGTGTAAGCCATTGCCTCATGCTATGCACATATACAATTTCAAAATGGCTAAATGGGCAGCATTAACATTCTCCTCAGTGTTGACAGACATTGAGAGACAGGCTTGTTACTATTATCCACCCGAGCCTCCAGTCTGTCGCCAGGTTGCTCCTGAAAGCTAATCAAAACATTAATCAATTACAAACTAACTATTAAATTATCTTACTTATATTCACTGGAAATATTTTCCCCAAATATTCTTTTTTTTTTATTCAGGACTCTCTGAATCATTTATATTTGGGTTCATTCATTAGCTCTATATTCATAATTTCAATATTTCTGGCATGATTGGAACGAATGAATTATACAAGTGCAATCTTTTCAAAGATACAAAACCAATGAAGGGCTTAAATAGGTTAAAGAATGGCCTGAATTTGAAATCATTAACTGTAATGTGATCTCTGATACCAATCTGCAAAGCCTTTGATTGGCTCTGCTGCAGAAAACTGGATTGTAATTGCAGTAAGACATTAATGTATGTATGTATGCCCTCCTACAGTATTCAGAGAGCTTAAGAGAGGCAGAGAGAGTGGGTGATGGACACAGATTGAGGAGATAAAAACAGCTGTCCTCCTTCGGTCCTGTTTACTCTTTCACTGAATCACTGAGATACTGTACACTCTGACATTTAAGAAGAAAATATACAGAGTAAAAACAAATGGAAAAAAAGAAAAGATTTTTTCTAATCAGAGGTGAAACACCCAAAGTCACATTTAACTTTCAAAAGTTCCTAACATTGGATCTGTTGAAAAAACACTTGCGAATAATTATACTGCGGCATAACACCCTCCCAGGCATTAGTAAATGTGACAGTATCATTCTTAGAAATAAGGAAAGACAGAAAGAATGACAGATGTTACATGGTCTCAGAGGGATTAGCACCCTCCTCACACTAATACACTGGCATACATCTCACACATACACGTTCAAATTGTACAGATAATACGCAGTCGTATTGGTTTATATAAACATGAAGCAACATAGCGCTTCACACACACACTATCACACCCTGGTAGGAAGCCAGACTGTTGCTTCAAAACATCTGTTGCTCACAAAATGTCTTTGTTTTGTAATATATATTTGTTTTACTCTGGAATATATTAAATTACTGTATAGTACATTTAGTACATTAGAGTAGACGACATTTTGGCAACTATAAAATCAATCCTCAATCAAAACAAATCAAGTCAGTCCACCCAAAAGAGCTCAATCAACACAGCTATTTCCTCCTTAGCCAGAATGTGTCTGTTGCCAACGGGAAAATGATTCTTTGCCTTTTCGTCAAATCAACTCATATAGCTTTATTTGATACAAGTCAAGAGTGGTCAGTCAAAATAACCCAAAACCTCTGTTTTCAGCACCAGCGACTTGGTTCTACCCGAACAATAATGGAGCGAATGATAAAATTATTCTCAGAGCAGGTATTATTTAAATAAATTTAATTTCTTTAGGTCCCACTTGAGATTTTTTTTTTCTTAATTCAATCTTCACGTCATCCAATCTCATTGTCTTTCATTCTCTGATCCTCCCTGTCACAGCATCACATGGCAGACACACACACACACACACACACACACACACACACACACACACACACACACACACAGTTAAATCAGCTGGGAATGTGCAAATGACTGAACAAATGCCGCTCAGTAATGCTAATTAACTGCAAAATCTGCCGATGAAATGCTTTGTGCATCAACCACTCAACTAATAACACGCGAGTCAAGATGGTGTGCGTCTCCGAACGAAGCTCAGGTGCTTGAAAACACACATCCCACTGAGAACCAAAAAAAGAAATTACCCAACAGCCAACCAGCTTCTAAAAAAACAAACAGCGAGAGCACGTATGCAACTAGAAAGCAGTCGGAATATGTGCACTACTCACCAGATTGGAGTTGGTGGCATTGGAGTCGTCCTCGGGGAAGGGGATATAGATGGCTAAGGCCACACAGTTAGCAAAAATGGTCATCAGGATAATGATCTCGAATGGTCTGTGAGGAGGGTTAAGGAAGATACAAACGAGAACAGAGATGAGTACACAAAACCAGACTCTGCTGGGGTTGTCTGCTTGTTTCTGCTGGGGTCGACCAACATGTTTGATTCAGTCTAATTATCCTGGGGTCTGTGTGTCCTCAGATTCACTGTCTTGTTTGTGTGAAAATCTGTAAAACACAGTGTAAAACAATACCGACTGCGATTTCTGATTTTCTAAACATAAAGATTCTTCGTATAGGGGGGTGTTATCTTTCGCAAACAGGTATTTTTAGACCCTTACATAAGCATGGGTATATATAGACATAGCGGAGTGTACACAATGAGAGATCAAAGCTCTTAAGTTTGCCTTTGCGTTAACAATGAGACATATTGGGTCACTTAAGAGCCTCTTTGTGTGAGCATGGGGGGGTGTTAGAGAGATGCCCTAATATGGGCGCGGTGAGGAGCAGGCCTGTCGCGTGGAAGACAGGATGTGGACGAAGGAGAGGGAGCAAGAGTGGGATGGAATGAGAGAGAGAGAGAGGAGAGACACAGAGGGTTTTTATTTGGAACGGTCCTTGAGAGGGGAGTGACCTCATTATTTTTGGCCTCATAGAGAGAGAGAGAGAGATAGAGAGATACAGAGAGAGAGAGGGGGGGGGACTGAGAATGGAGAGAGAGTGAGTGAGGTAAGGAGAGAATGTGAAGGAGAGATAGAGGAGGTCTGGTTTTCATCAACACAATTACTAACTGCCACTGCTGTCACCTCCCTCCACCTCTTTTTGTTCTCCCTCTCTCCTTCCTTCCTTTCTTCCTTCCTTCCTTCCTACAATTCCTTCCCTCTTGGCTGCAACTGCCTTGACACCAGATCTTTTAATATAATTTGCGTCGGAACATGTAGTTCAAAGTACAAATATAAGCACACTAAGGTACTGTGTACTGTGTACCTTAGTGTCTTGCTTCTAAATACAGATTTCAGATTTTCATTTTCCATGTGATTAAATCATTCCATGAATGAAGGATTTTTAAGTTTTAAACCAAGGTTCAATCACTTCCTGCATTGAATCTTTGGCTTTGCTGGATATTAAATAGTTGAATAATGGCTCATAGATATGGGTGTGCATGTACAAAACAAGCGGGCGTTACTACTAATTGTAATGTATATCAGAGGAGACACATGACAGCCTACACCCCAAACCAGACCAAGAGTTGGCAGTGAGATTAGGGATCTGGGGAAAAAAGTAGATGTTCATAGTGATGAGTTACTCTACATGTCTAAAGACAAATTCACCTCAGAATTTTGCAATTACTTCACTCTAACTCTAATTTTGGATCATACTTGAAATCAGGAAATTTTCTTTCCTGAAAATGACATGAATCAGATTCCGGGATAAGACTGCCCATTTCCCAGGAATCCCAGGAAATAGCTGCAGGTTTTTTTTTTTTTTTTTTCAGTATTTCTTCAAGTGAATTGCTAAGTTTACTTAAGTAGCAATCAAGTGTCCTTGTGGATGTTTTGAACCTTTTAATATGCTTTTTCATGCTGAGTTTCTAATTGTCTGCACAATCCACTTGTTGATCCCCCAGAACATTTGATAACCCAGTTACACAACTTATACTTTGTCATTCTACAGTTTTTAAAAATGACTGTGTAGACCCAGACATCATTAGTAAGTAGCCTGCTGCACCATCGCTTCTATCAATTTTTCTGTATTCGACGTGCCCAATTGTTTTTTAACATTAGGTTATTTTCCCGGTTTCCCATCATAATTTTGCCTGAAATGGAGAAATGGTTTTGAACAGATTTCCTGGGTCCCATGACTAAACCCTAATCAGGAAGCCTTATATGGCAGCTAAAGCACATAAACTTTAACTTTTCAGCAGCTCCTATGTTATAACATTTGATGTTAATCAGTGTTAGATAGATAAGGAGGCACTGTAAAAATTCCAGTGAGTAATATGAAAGATAAATTTGTTGAGAGACTAAACTGTTAATAACCTCAATGTGAGAGGGAAACCACAACTGTACTTTAGCTATTTCGTTCGTACTTATCCCCAAGAATATGCTGAAATTACCCAGTAAGGTTTCTATTAGATTTGGCTGATGAGTGATCAACCTGTCTGGACAAATAAATCACAAAGTCTCAGTTTAAATAAACGGCGAACAATCTTGTACTGCCTACTGTACTGTGTAATCGCACTAGCAGTCTTGCTGTGTGTGTGGCCCCACTATAAACAGAACTGCAATCCATTTAAGAACCTTAACTACTCTTTTATGAATAGCCCTGCAGATAGAGAAACAGGGGGAAAAAATGTATTTAGCTTTTTGTATGGAAGGGCTAGCTTTCTGTTTATTTTTGGGGGGATTAAGGAAGGACCCTTTAACATCATCAGCCGCAAGATCATTCAGCTCAGCCTCGGACCAAAATGCATCAAAGCTAATCACTCACTCTTGTACCAGGGGCTTATTAAAACACTCTCGAGACATGCGGAGACCCACAGAAAAACAGGCCTGTGACTCACTCTGGGTTCCTGACCCATAATTTAAAAAAACCCTTGAGGCCTGCTTCCATCAACATGATAATAAATCTACTGTCTGCTGTGCTGTTGAGAGCGAAATACAAAAAAAAGCTCTGAATAAAGAATCAAACCATGTACCAAGACCGTTATTAATGAACATCTATCAGCATAATAATAGCAAATTGTACATCTTAAATGGTGTAAACAAGAAAATAATAGGAAGCATTTTCCCCCAAAAGTGAGCAGAAATAATCATTTATAAAAAAAAAAGAAAGAAAAATAATCTAATCAGTAAACAGTTAGCTCAGCAGGTTTCACAGCTGAAGTGATGTAGTATTCACCAGGGGGCTACTGTCTAACGCATTTTGGACTTTAGATTAGGACTTGGGATAACTGTATATGCATAAGACAAATTGTCAGAGAGTGCATTTAAATATACGCTGAGATTCTGTGGCTGCCTGAGATCCTCTGCATTCAGCACTTGGCTCATCTGAACGCCACATGCAGCTCATAATGACACAGATAATCACCTAAATAAGAAACCTGGGACACACTGATATTATCTGGGAGAGTGAGCTCAACATTCTGCCGCGTTACGTTCAGGAAATTGATCCGTTTTCCAGACAGAGTTGAAAATGCAGAGAAATAGTGTAAACCCTCATGTGGCCCGAAGCAAAAATAGGCTGTTAGTAAAGAAACTGTGTGTGTGCTTGTGTACATTTTTCAGTGTGATGTCACAAAGAAAGCGCACTATTCAGCTATTCAGACGTACACTTGCACTCGCTCTCTCATCGTCTCCTGCACTGACCTTGCAAATGTGCAGGTAATGCTTAAATGCTATAATTACACAGCATGTGAAAGTGCTGTATTTATTTATGTGTGTGTGTGTATGTGTGTGTGTGTGTGATAGAGTGTGTGTGTGCGTGTCTATGTGAGCGCCTGTTCGCTCGCATGTGTGAGACCTGTTGAGAGCAGTAGCTGTTGTCATGGTAACAGAGGGGGAAGAGAGGAAGATTTGGAATCTGCTATCTCTGGAGACAGAGGTACTCACAGAATACAGGACACACAAACACACACACACACACACACACACACACACACACACACACAGGCAAACGCCTATGTAATACAAACAACTCAGAAATGCCTAACTACAGGAATGCATGTATACAGTGCACAAAGTCCCTGGCTAATGTTCAAAGAGGCTCTAAATGAAGTTATGAAGGACATCCCAATGTAGAACAGTTATACACAAGCAGAGACAGATTGACAGGTTGTTAGGAGTTTTTGAAACTAGTGAAGGACAAAATTTACTGTAATTATGCAACTGTTTTGCTCCTTGTGGCTCAGACTCCATCCTGTTTACCTTTTTCACTCTTTCTCCTCTCTAATTATCCCTATGAGCTCTACTGCTCTCCCTCCCTTCAGAGCTATTTAAATGTGTGACGCAGGGAATTGTGGGTAATGATGTGAATGCTCATCAGTCTGTGGGTGAGATTGTCCCGATGACCCTGTGGTTTTTACGCACATTTTTCCACCCCATTAATTTTCCTTTTTTCTCCTTCAACATCCTCACAGCTGGACAGTTGAGTTTAAGGTGCACTATTGACATCATGACTTTTGATAATTGATATAAATACACATGGCGATCAGCAGGGAGATATTAATTAGTATTCACTGCTTAATTGTGTGGAGGGCAAAATGACTGGAAAGGGCATGGCTGTTCCCATGGGAAATTTATAATTATCTTTAAGAAAATACGTCCATCATGTGAGCCTGGGTTTTCACATTAATCTACGCCAAAACCACCCAAACAGTAATTTTATAGTTGTGTGATTCACAAGCAGATTCATGATATTGTCACAAAAAATGGCGACATATATACCTGGATAGAAAAAATTACAATTTTCATGTGTTTATTCCAACTGCCTTGAGAATATGTTGGAAAAGCTGCTGGAGTAAGGAGTCAAAAGTCAATAACTTTTAATAGTTAATAGTTCTATAATGTGTGCATCTGTTTCTTAATACTCTACATTTTCTGGTTCCTGTTTATAGTACTTTTGATGAACTTTGGCATTGGCTTTGGTTAAATGTTACTCAAACAGTGGATATATATCCAGCACTGTAAAACTCTTGATTTTTGATTAATTAAATTGATAATTTCGATCGTATAGAATATCACCGGATGTGCCTTGTGAGTAAAGATATTTCTGATTGGACCTACAATTTAATTCCTTTTTATAACCTAATTAGAAGTCACTTTTTGACTTTAAACATGTGTTAACTTGTCCTGTTAATTCATCTCACTAAACATGACTGAAAACATTCTCAGAGTTCATAATATACATACGGGAGAGAGCTATGTGTTGTGCATAATTATAATGACCAGTATTTTTCTATGCTTATTCACAAATGCACACATGCATTCTCCTCCAGTGTCTCTCCTCTATCCCCCTATCCTCTGCGCCTCCTCCCTCGCTCTTTATCTACCTCCCCCTGTTGTGTAATTTTTCTTGTTTACCTTTCCCATTCTCCCCTCGATCCCTCCCTCCCTCCCTGCGCAGCTCCTCCGCTCCATCATCTCTCCTGTTGACATCCGTGTCCTGCCCACATCCCTGCCTTTCTCATTCTCCCGACCCCTCCTCCTCCTCCTCCTCCTCCTCCTCTCCTTCTCCCTCTCAGGACAATGTGTGACTGAGTCAATGCTCATGTGGACCCCTCTCCTATTATAGATCACTTTGACTGTGACACTGACCATTTCTATCTCTCTCTCTCTCTCTCCCTCATCCTGAGGGAAAAGCAAGTCATTATGCTCTGCAGCTTAAAAAAAGAGGAGGGGGACAAAAAAAGTCAAGAGGAGAGGAAGAGTAGAAAGGAAGGACGGATTGCGGAACACCAGGAATAAAGGGATTTGGACAGTCATTGGGGGGGGGGCGACGGATAATAAATGAAGGGAGTGGTGTGGAGATGGAGGGATGGAGGGAGCGTAGAAGGCAAAGAATCGTGGATGGACCTGGGGGAGAGAGGATGAATGAGGTTAGAAAGAGTTAGGGGAGGCTGACATGCCGGTGAGAGGTGTGACGGAGGGATGAAAATGACATAATTTGTTATATCCTCCTGTGAGGAAGCGAAAGAAAAAGAACGTAAGATGAAAGAGGGAGCAGAGTAAAAGAGTAAAGAAGAAAAAAGGAGGTGGAAGCTTTACAACGAGCGCGCGCAGAGGGGAGAATCGCACATATTGAAGCCAGAGGACAGAGAAATGATTAAAAAAGAGGAGAGGAGAGGGGAAAGAAGCAAAGGAGGCACAGGGGAGCTGTCCCTCCATGTAACTGCGTAAGGCAGCAGGTGAAGCTCAGTGGAAACGTGAGGCAACACCGTTTGCTTTTTCTACACCATTCCTCTTTGATAGAAGGTCATTCTCACTTAAATTCATGTGAAAGAAGAAAGTTTTGTTCGATACAGCTAAACCTGTATCTAAAGAGCTTATGATGACTGATTCTTTGAACCAGCCCTTCAACAAAATTAATTATGTCACCTGTTCATCCTTCATAAAAGTGACACTTTCTACACCACGAGCGGTATAAGGCCACCCCTCCCATCGTGGTTAAAGGATACTTCCATTCTACGATGCTGATGCAGGCCCTGCGGATGGGGTTCTTGAGCGTGAGGCAGAGGAGGGCCCGCGGCGGCCTCGTGGCCGTCGTCGTGGTCTGTTTCTTGGGCTTGGAGCTGTAGTGCTGTCTCTTCCGTTGCGTGGAGCTGGCCGTGGAGATGGGCCCGCCTCCCCCCGAGCCGAGCCCCGCCCCTCCGCCCGACGCCGCGTTCCCCATGATCTTGGCCTGCCGCGCGGCGTCGATGGCCGCCTGCCAGCTCAGGGCCGCGCCCGGCGTGGGAATGTGCTCCGGGGCCAGGCCCACCACGCCGACCCCGTGGTTGACCCCGCCCCCTCCTCCGCCGCCATGGTCCCCGCCACTGTGCTCGTTGGTCAGGCCGGGGGGAGGAGGGCGAGGGAGCGGAGGAGGAGGAGAGTAGTCGGAGCCTGGAGGGGAAAGAGGGAGAGAAAGTTAGCGAACTGTCAGCGAGCCTTTAAATCACTTTACCGTCACACATGGCCGACAATTTCTATTCAATACAGTTTACTTTGGCCTATCAGTTACTGAGCCCTGTATATGTTCGACTGGTCCACTACACAACACCAAAGTCTGTGACCAATCTTGGAAGCCATCGGTTATCGCCTGATGACACATTAGCCCGTCCAAGACTCCCATTTTCCATTAATCAGTCATTGTTTACAGTCTGACAAACTCCCAGAAGTCCACGGATACCATTTGGCCAATGTTTCCACCTCCATGCTCGCGACCTGTCGCCTGCACGGAACGACGGCCTCGCTCAAACGATTTGATTTGATTAAAACTACACAGACTGCAAACAGCTCTGGAGTTCTTTCCGGTCACAAAATAATTGTCCCTTGCCTACAGCTTCAGCATATTCACATGGAGACATCTGTCTATAGAGATTAGTGACTGAATGACTGACTGATAAAGTAACTTCATCAGTTGCCTGAGCTTGAGAATTTCAAATTAAAAGCCCACTAATATTCCATACACGATTAATCAGACCAGCAGCTAACTTATCATTGTTTTATATTCAATACAGACAGTGTATGTAATTCGTTTTTCCAATAACACAGAGTGAGGGATAACAATATCATCACGTTGTTCCTAATCTAAAATCCAAAGCATAAAGAAAGCACTCGCTGTTAAAAAAGCCCTAAAATTTATCAACTTTAAGAACACACATGCTGCCTTTGTGTTGCTGCTAGCATCTTTATGGAAAAAGACATTTGCATTAAAATAAAATTATGTTTCTGAGTAAAATAATAAAAGTAAAATAAAAAATAGTAAAATAATAGTTTTTACAGTGCAATAGGCAATAATGGCCACAGTGTTCATAGACTAAAGATTCAAACAGTGCGGTAAATGCAGTTTATTCAAGCTCATGCGGGTAAAACTACAAAACTACAGGCAAAAATGTAGTGAAATGAAGAAAAATAGGAATCTTAGAGAGAGAAAAGAGACAGAATTACAATAATCTCAGTGGGATTACATAGTTATATCACCCACACACATTGTAAGAATAAGACTGAGTAAAAGTAAAAGACAGTGGATTATCCATACCGTATGCCTAGCCAGATTAAAGACAGTTATAATATCCTCTCAGCCCCCCATCACCCTGACATCTGAACAAGTCTTTCTACAAAGGCTCTAACCCTGCTGCAGATTATACACTCTGGGGAAGTATGTGCCATTTTCTGGTTTAAGGCCATACACGTTTGTATTACATTTGTGGCAACAAGAATTAACACAAATACTAATCAGGCAAATACTTTTATGCTGAATACAATACAACATTTACAGTGGATTTAATTGATTCCATTTTTCCTGAAAAAACGCTTATCCTGATGGTGACAATCCTCTGTATTCAGTGTTTTCATCAGTGTGTTCAGCAACATTAAAAATACTGATTTCAAATGAAATCACATCGGACCGAATGTAGGCTAATAATGTCAAATTCACAAATCGCATAAAGTGTGAAGCCACTTTTCAGAGAATGCACAACTTTAAGAACCACTGTAAAGTTAATCCAACCCGAGCTGTTACGACGGAGATAAGGAGAAAGAGAGAAGAAGAGGAAAAAAGTGAGAAAGAGATGAGCAGGGGTTAGAGAGAGGAGGCGGGGAGATAGACTTATCCCATATGCTTAGTACGATTACAGGGCGGCTACAATATCCGCTAAAATCCCATTCCTCTCACTTCAGAGATATACGTTTCTACATATGCACAGAGATTGGAGGAAGGCCTAAGGAAACATTACATCAGATCCTGTGTGTATAACACACACACACATACATGCAATGCAATAGTCAGTTGCTTATAGTCATGTCAAGACTATGATGTGAAATCATACCAAAAGTATTTTACTCAACTCAAGAGTGATGTAACCGACAGAAACACACTAACTACAGTAAAAGGCTCACAGCATGTTTAATACAGTATGTTACACCAACCTGTCGCCTGTGTCCTCTGACCTCCCCTCTCTTTATTTCACTCATTATCATCTGATATAAAAAAAAAACACAAGGAAAGCAATAATTTCCAAAATGGAGATTTCTCTGCTAAATTATAAATATTAATAATATTAATAATAATAATATATTGTGTATGTGTGTGTAGAACATTTAGCCATGTACGTCTACAAACATTATTTATCCCAAATGGAACTTATTATAATTCTATAATGTGAAAATGAATTGTGCAAAGTGCAATAGAATGGCTTCTGTATGTATTGATATTAGTGGTGTCAAAATAAATATCCATTATTACAGGTTTCAATTAAGGGAAAAAAATATTAATCATAATTAATTTTAGACACCTTTTTAGAATAATTAGTTATTTTCTGAATTGATAGACAGTCCTCATTTCGATACATTAATTATTTTAGTATTCATTTTACCATTAATATAAGCAGTATGTCATATACTGCAGCAATTATCTGGTCAAAGTGAAGCTATTAGCTTAATTTTAACAACCTCAAGAACCATAGGGTGGGTTAGCTTAAAGAAGCGCATCCAGTTAATGTAGATTTTCGTTCATGTAGTGGAGTAGTAGACAGTAAAATGTATCACAGAAACGTAGAAAAGTAACGTTATAATCTTAAAATAGCATAAAGTAGTAGGGACAACAGCCTAGCATTGTAGCTTATTAGCAATTAGCATACCATAGCAGACTATGCACTCTGGGGTCTCATAATTACCCTTCTAAAAGGAGATATGTGCTGCTTACATTTCACCCCTGCTCATTTTCACATTTAAAAAACATAAAAAACTGTTATTACATTAATGTATTCTAAATGTGTTGCCTTCAGTATTGCGTCTGTTTTTAATAAAAGTGTGTTTTATCTCACGTATCATCAAAATCCTGCTTCAGCTGTCAAATTTCGAGTTAAACATCCTGTTTAAAATGCTGGGTGTTTAAAACAAACAGGATTCTGGTGGACATTACAGGTAAAAAACATTTATTTTTTTTTTGAAAAATAAATACACATTAACGTAAAGTTGCTTTAGCTGCTAATGTGTAGCTGCTTTTAATATTACACATATACAAAGACGTCTAAAACGAACTACATTTACTTAAGTACTGTATTAATTACAATTTTGAGTGTATTGTCCTTTACCATCTGATGCTACTTTATACTTACAATCCAGTTCCGAAGGAAATAGCATATTTTAAACTCCACTACGTTAATTTAACAGCCTCAATGAAGACTTTAGTAGTTTAGATGAATAAATACAATTTAATATTCTATTATTTATATTCTGTGAAATTGTTGCTCTTTTCTTTTATATAATGCACTCTTCTCTGAAAGAGACTATTAATCTACCGAAACCTACAGCTAAATTTATGAACTAAAACATTATAATGCATAAAAACTATTAAAAAGTTAGTATAATAAACTACTTAAGTTATAGTACTTTGATTTTTGATACTTTAATAAGATTCTTTTTAAATAATATTTCTGTACTTTACTTAAGTCATATTTTCTACTCAGGACTTTTACTTGATATTGAGTATTTCTTTGATGGTAGTATTTCTAAGGATCTAAGTGCTATCCACCCCTACTAATAGGTGTTATATTACTTAGTGCTTGCATTTTGTTTCGTCAGATCTTTGATGCTGTTTTATATACTCAGCATTTGGGAACTTTGTGTTACGGCTTGTTTTATTGATATGCTGTTTGCAGGATTTATTCCTATTTTCTTTCCGTATGTTTTATGTCAAGCACTTAGTAATATTTGATTAGATAAGTGCCACATGAACACATTTCATCACAATCATTTCTAAAGTGCCGCCTCTGCAAATATCTCAGAGTCACATGTCTTGCATAGTAAGTGATAGCCTGGTACATAAGGAAGTGCTCTTTACATTCACAAGCAGTGGAAGTCAGTTGGTATCAGAGGCAGCTTTTTGCCTTATGGGGAATACCACTGAGGTTTTCAATTAGGATCATATCGCTCATCTTATTATTTTGCTGTAACTACATTTTCCTAATGATCCCTACATTCTGGGAAGGATTTTACATCTTTTTTGGCTACATGTGATTTCTTTAAAAGCTGATAACTTGAGTTTCAACAGCATACAAGCGTGAAACAAACACACACATACATCTTTCGCTCCCCATCATCCTGTGGACCGCTGCTGCACATCATCTCTCTTTTTTTTCTTCACTATCTCGCACCCACACACACACACAAAATCACGTTCAGCATACTGTAGCCTGCTGCTGCGTGATCAGTTTATCTCACACTGCCTGCCCCTCTCACAGGGTGTACCCCTCTGAGAGTTGTCTTCCTAAGTACTGCATGTGTGTGTGAGCTGCATGTATGTGAGGATTAGAGAGGAGAAAAACTTTAATAATACTGAGCGCACTAATCTGTCTGTTCGACCGAGGGTCTCTCAGTGTGCCTGTCCTATCACATGCATATGCACAGTCATGTCGTGTGTGTGCTTGTGTCTGTTGCAGCATAGACTGTCTGCTGATGTGACTGACTATAATTCCATAAGCAGCTCTTTATATTGCAGGGAGGGGCGGCAGCCCGTGGAGATATGATTCTGTTGAAGTGGATAGGGAGGAGAAGGGAAGGTTAAAGGGATAGAAGGAAGAAAAGGAAAATTGGATGAAGGAAGTATAGAGAGCAGGGGGTTGGGAGGTGGATATAGGAAGAGGTTACAAGATTGAGGGAAAAACGGCGCGGGATAAAGTGGGAAAGAGGATTGTTGAGGAAAATGGATGGAGCTCTAGGGTGCTTCAATGACGCACAATAGTACTACTGTACTTCAGATAATCAATAAAATGTTATAGAACTACAGTCAAGGATTGAAGATCTACTTTGATTCATCTTTTTACTGCAGTAAATTTATAGCTCTAGTAGAACAATATAGAAATACTACACGTTATTAATGTTCCTCAGCAGCATTGGTTCTTTTATTGACCTTTATATGTAATTTTATATACCATGTGGAGCCTTATTATTTTCATTTTTCACATTTAAATAATACAATTGGTCTTTTTTCACATCAACAAGCTTTTCTTGCCATAGAGGTAAAGTGCAGGTGTTACTAATAAGTTTAACAATGGCTTTGTTACATCCAAGTGTCCCGGTAGCATTTGCACAATTTAGCGCTACATAAATAAAATTGAGTCGACTTGACTTAAAGGCATGGCAGCGTGACAGTGAGACTGCATGCCCAATAACAGCACCCCAAAAGAGAGGCGGCTCAACGGAACTCATTAATTGTATTATTCACACCTGTGCTCTTCCAACTGTGACATGTCAACATCCCTTCCATGAAAAAACGCTTGTCACACTTACAAAGGGCATTTTAAAAGCCCGGCATCCTCATCCTAGTGAGTCACTACAGCACAACTTTAAAATGTATGTGAAGTCGACAAATTGAAATATTTCCTTTAATGCTACAGAAAGTTACCTTGACTAAATATCGGATGTTGTATAAACCCTAGCCTTAAGACTTTTTGGATTTTGTTTGAATTTCTATTGTTTTGTCAAAAACTTAATTTAATGAGTTGATTAAACTCGCAGCTGCTCATTCATTCAACTCATATTTTCAAGTCAAAACACTTTGAGTCACAAAAACTCAAAAATATAAGTTCTGAAATGTCTTCATTAGTGCTTCAATCCATTTTTCCATAGGGCAGTGGTTCTCAAAGTGGGGTACGGGGACTCCCGGGGGTACTTGAGGCGCTGCCAGGGGGTCCCTAGAATAAAGGGGAATCTTATTTTACACAATGACAGAATGTAGGTGCATTTGTATGGAGGATTAAAACTGACAGACTTAAAAGTAAAATTAATCACATTAACATATTTATTTCCTATTATTTCCCCTTTGTGCATAAACTTATTTAAATGATTTTTTTTTTCCCGTTTTGTATATTAAGGTGGAAATGCAAAATAAATTGCAGAAATATTTATATTTCTATATTTATATATATATATATATATATATAATTTGGATAATAAATGGGGGGAATGAATAATATATAAATACATTTAAAAATTAATGTATAATAAAAGAAAAAAAGAAAATCGAATAAATGGGGCATTGACATGAAAAATAAAATAAAAAATAAAAGGAAAATAAAACACAAACATTAACATTACACATTAATTAATTTATTAATTAAATGGAAAATGTAATGCATACAGACATTTACTGGCATATTCAATCATGTACTGAGTCAGTCATTTATTTATTTTTGATCATGGCAGTTCCCGTCCTCCATAATTTTGGCCACTTTCTGTTATAAAACATCATCCAACATCCATTTTTTTTTTTTATTTTAAGAGTCATTGATGGGAAAAATTTTGAGAACCACTGGTACAGGAAGTCCAGAACCTTAGTAAGTCATGTCCAACATATAGGAGCTCTGCCCTCTTGTGCAGTGGTCTGAACCAGGACGACGCCCCAACAACACACCAAACCTCATATGTCCTAATATTGTAAAAACAACAGTCAGCTTTCACTCTGAGTGAACTTGAAGTGAACCTGACTGCAGCCCAACTTCAGTGGGAACTGAACTGCAGAATGTAATGAGTTGTGATACAAACTCAAGTCAGTGGAGCCGTTATCTACTTAATGATAAAGACTGCAGAGAGATGCTATCACTGCAACTCTGAGCACTCTGCCGTGAAATGTCATTGGCAGATACACACACAAGGACCCACACACGCACAAAGGATATACTGCATTTTTTCCGTCTAATATTGCTTACCAACAAAATACAGCTACAGTTTACGGCGGCAAGAAGGCTTGAAGGCATAAAACTCATTCAGACTTTCAAGTCTTAACTTGCTCCACTTGACAAGATAATGTACAGAAAACTGGACCAATCAGATTATCCCAACCCAAATTAGTCTCTCACATCATCTCCTCTCTGTGCCCTTCTCGCTTTGTCTTTTTCTTTATGCGTTTCTGTCTGTCTCCCCCCCTCCCCTTTGTCTTTCTTCTCCACTCGTCCCTACAGGGATCTATTTGGGCGGACAGTGATGATGTTATTATCAGTCAATTAACTGATGATGACACCTGATCAGACACTAATTAATGAGACACACACACAACCGCAGAAAAAAGGGCCCTTACCTCACTGCACCGCTAATTCTGTGTCTTTAAAACAATACAGATGTTATTGAGGGTCTCATCCAGGTCCAGAGTTGGTCACACACGCACCCACAAACACACACACACACAAACACACACACACACACACACACACACACACACACACACACGGTCACCTACCAGCTGAATTGTCTCAAGTCAATCCCAACTTTCTTCACTCCTCTACCCTTCCGCTCTTTCCTCCCATCATCTTCTTCCTCTTTATCCCTCTATACTTATTAACACCCCCCCCCCACACACATACACACACACACACACACACACCAAATACCACCTCTCTTCCGCTTTCCTCCTCTTTTGTTTCTAATCTATATAGCTGTCACTCCCTCCATTGGCTCTCCAGCGGCGGACAAGTTCATTTTCAGCCGCGCACTCTTCCTCCTCCCTCCATCAATCTACCCCTCCTCACCTCTCCATTTTTCTCTATCGCCCTTGCTCCGCTGCGTCTCACTCTTTCTTTTATCACTTCGCTCTGTCATTTTCAAATAGCTGACAATTATTCTCTCTCCCGCTCGCTCTCGACTCTTTCTATATAGCTGATAAAAAAAAAAAAAAAAAAGGAGAAGCCAGTCTATGGCCAATCGTATCCTCGGACCGTTGTTTTTCAATGTTGCATATGACATCCCATCATTACCGTTGTCATCATAAGTATCGGTTATAAGCCTAATGCTATTTTTATACAATTTATGTGTCATCAACTCACTCTCTCTCTCACACACACACACATACAAAATTGTGTAATTACAAGCTCAAAAGCAGAATACAAGCTCTTCTGTATCAGATGTGGACATGCATGAATTTTGTATGCTACATGTCCTGTGTGTGTTTGCGTGTGCATATGTGTGTGTCTCGTTTGTCTCTCTCTCCATATGTGCCCATTATGTGGCCGACTGAACACACACACACACCTGCTCCCCACACACACACTCGTGCACACGTATGCACCTGCTCCACCTTGATCTACGACCCTCCCCAGCAGACGGTTACAGTACACGCCGACACACACACAGTAAGCTCCCACAGCACGGGGAAGGGCACGCGTGCGATTTACAAGAAAAACACGTGAAGCGGCAAATGGCGCGCTCGCCGCCGCCCCATGGAGGCCCCGGCTAAACTGACGTGACAGCCAAACAAATTGAAAACTTATCACGCCGCGTGTTCAAACAGGCGGAATATTCACCATTACTGGACAAAAGTGGACGGCGTATTGTCAGGGGGGAATTCCAGCTCATTTACCGTATATGAAAGATAAAAAAAAAAAAAAAAATGCTTCTCATTTATCTGAGTGCTACCGGGGAGATAAACACACCTTCCACCTGTTTAAAATCAAATCCCATTTAGCCCTGTCGAGAGAAATAAGCGGGAGCAAGGCACGTTTCACATTTCATACGTTCTAACAGCAAAACAGCTATGGGTATTTGTGCTATTCAGCATTCATTTTTCACCGCAAATGCAGGCTATAAAGACCCCGATCATATATGGATTTATTCATTAAACTGTAACATACGACTTGAGGTGGAAAAGTGAAGTGTAAGGGGAAAAAGGGGGGAAGTGCATGTGCGTTCCACGTGCACGCTCCTCCACTTGCTTGAGATAGATATGTCAGTAACATGCCGAGGGAATACATGCGTATGAATTATGCAGCCGTGGCCGGCGTTCAACAGCAACATTTCTCACTGTCATCATGGACCCGCTGATTTATTAGAGCTCCGCCCCCGGCCCTCAAGCTGTCAGTCATATTTCTTGAAGCGCTGATTGGTCGTCGCCCGTCCTATTCCAGAGAGGTCAAGGAGGACGGCTTGCATGTGTTTTAAGCCTCTAATAACAAAATGTGACTCTAATATATGGCTGCGTTGTTACAGGGGTTATTTACGTGTCACTTTCTGTTAGGAAAATTATATGATGTTACAAAACAAAGATTGTTGTTTGAGAAAATTAAAAGTGTGGCTGACGAACAGAGAGACAAATAATTACATTTTATCCCCTTATTCCAAAAGGATTATTACACATTTTTGTAATAATAATAAAAAAAAAAATCTTCAGAATGGCGAATTATCATGAAATTAATCAAAGCAGCTCACGGTGACCATAAAGTGTAGCGAGCTGTCATTTATCCCTATTCATTTGACAATTGCTATAACAATGACATACTACAGTAACATCCTCAGAGGGGTAAGTTTGAGCTGAAAAAGATTGAAAACGGTTTAATACTTCAGAAGTTGAGTGAAATCATCTCCTTGGCCGGCTGGTTCTACAGTCTCAGCCAAGTCCAACAAGGTCTTATTTTTTCATGGCAGGGTGCAGTGTTAAGTTTCTGCTAAGTGAAAATCCTTAGACCATCCTAAATACATGACTTCTGAATATTGTTTGAAGTGCTTTGGTTTGATTTGATATTGGTCTATTTGAGATTAACTCACTTTCAAATCAATGTCGTTTTCCAACGCTCTCCTGAAAAATTACATTTCTATCATTTCTTTTGCAATAATAAACCAAAAATTAGTCTTAAAACAGCCAACAATATATAATGTAAGGACCCAAGGCAGAATCCTTTATTTTCCCTATAATTCCTTCCATAACTACACAATGACAGAATGTAGGAGCATTTGTATGGAGGTTTAAAACTGCCAGAATTAAAAGTGGAAAAAAAAACTTCATCTAATTTCCGATTGACATATTTATTTTCTAATATTTTCCCTTTGCAAATGAATTTATTAATTTCAAAATTAGATTTTCCATTTAATATATTGAGGTGGAAAGGCAAAAGAAAAGGCAGAGATATATAATAAATTTGGGGTAATGAATGGGCGAAATGAATACATATATAAATACACTTAAAATAAATATATAATTTAAGAAAAAAAATCAAATAAAAGGGGCATTTATGTGAAAATGGAAAATAATACATAAATAAATACATTTATATCTTTAATTTATATTATATATAAATATAATATAATATATGAATATATATAAGTATATTATATATTACTTTAATTTAATGGTAAATGTAATAAATACAGGCATTTACTGGCATATTCATTCATGTACTGAGTCAGTCATTTATTTAGTTTTGATCATAGCAGTTTCAGTCCTCCATAATTTAGTGTTATATAACATCGAAAAGCTAAAATCTTATCAGATAGGGTCCGTGGTCCAGTTTTTTGTGAGTTTTTGGGTCCTTGATGTGAAAAAGTTGGAGAATCACTGGTACAGGAAGTCCAGCAACTTTAAGAAGTCATGCCCAACATACAGTAGCTCTGCCCACTTGCCACATGTCCAGGGATCTGAACCAGAATCAATGTCTTTTTCCCCACTTTCTCCTGAAAAGTTACCTTTCTATCCTTCTTTTTCAATAATAAACCAAAACCCTTTAACATTGCATCATATTTTAATTCCAATTAGTCTTAAAACAGTTTAGAATGTAAGGACTGAAGGCAGTCAGTAAATGTAACGAATGTCATCGAAATGACGTACAGTCCAATCCGCTGCAAAAAATGGATGACTGCAGCAATACTGGTTCCAGTGCTGATGTCAGACGTCTATAGAAGCAGCTCATATGTACAGGTACAGAGTCACGAGTCACTACTCCATCACTGCATTACGTTGCATTTGCGCAGATACCTTTATTTCTTTTCATCAGATAATTCTAACGTACGAGATAGCTGACGAATAACCGAAAATGAATCCACTCCGCTCTGATAAATGACAAAAACGGTGCCAACGCCAAGAGCTGTGACAGACGGAGGGAAGGATGAACGCGAGTGTGAGCAAACGAAAGAGGTAAAGAAAAGAAAAGGAAAAAAAAAGAGAAAAGTCAGGGCGAGTGCGAGGAGGAGGAAAGAAGAGCGAGAGAGTGATGGAGATACCGGTTATGAGGAAGAGGGAGGAGAAGCGAGAGGAGGAAGGCTTGTTCACACTGCGCCTCCATGCCGACCTCACACACACATACACACACACACACACGCATGCAGCAGATATTAATAACTCCTTATTAATATTCAACTGCAGTGGAGAGATGTGAGGCCAGAGTAACCCAGATACCAACCGTCTCTCTGCCTGTCTCTCGCTGCATGCTTCCTTACATCTCATGTTCAAGCTCTCTACAGGTTTTATCTCATCACATCGTACGCGATAGTCAAAGAAAGTGTGTAAAAATGTTTTTAAAAACTTCTGTTTTTGCATCGTCAGGGCCTGAAGATTTAGCAATGACTCAAAAGCTACAGGTTTAAAGATACTAAAGTCCCAAAAATGTTGCATCCGGCCACTAGGTTTTTGATAAATGCACTGACTCTCCCAAGGAGGACATGACATAAATACAGGTTGACATAGAGTATTTGTTACTGATGGATCCAGAGGTGACAGGCATGGCCTGTTCATCCATGTTTAATGTTGCTTTGTTTAAATTTCTTCCTTTTCTCTCATTCTTTTGTCCTCTTGTCCTTTTCTCTCTCTCTCTTTCTCTCTCTCTCTCTTTCAAGGGCACGGCTCGCTCCGGTAATGTATAGCATATGCCATTCAGGCAACGCTTTTATCCCGAGTGCCTTCCGGTAAAGTAATTGCGTACAGTATGTGTGGTCCTCATGAATCCGATCCCTAATGTCGACAAGGTCATTACGATGCAAAACCAAAAAAGTGAGCCACATGACCACCTGTATGGTGCAAAATCAGCGAGTGGATTCTTTATGTTGGATTTTACCCTCCATATAGGGTTTAACGTGGCAAACATGGACTACTCCACAAAATCCTCGATCTGAGTCGGAATTCGGACCATGAAAGAGTGAACAAAATCAGTTTGACATATATCTTTCTCCCTGCAGTCCATCCTGTTAGTTGATTTCCAACCATTTTTCCCTCTAAACTCTTTTCTTTCTCTCTATTTTGCCCTCCGGACAAAAAGAAAACAACCTTTACGCACGGAGAAGACGTATTGTCTGTATATAGCGTCTGTTTTCTCCTCTGATTGTTGCTTTTGTATCGATTTCCACAGCCGGGGCTTTGAAAATATCACCAGCCAGAATCCAAACGCTGATGGATGTCTGCTTTGGCTGCTAACGCCGTTATTTTGGCAGGAAACCAAACTATCGTTTGCACGTACCGTCGCTCACTCCCTCTTTGTCGTCTTGTAAACACGCAAACATGACATTAAAATATGGGAAATTGAGTTTTGAAACTTTTCCAGTCTGTCAATTTCCATGGGAGACATGCGCATTGTCGCACGATCCCACGCACTTTGGATGAAAGCAGCACGGAATTAGCACTGAGCCGAACAACGACTAACTTAGAACATCAGATGTGCATATTAGAGACATTTTTTCTATCAGACGTCTTGGGGAAAGAAAACTCTTTTCTGTATTCTTGTGTTATTTTTGTCACTACTACAATTTGTCACTTCAAATCCCCAGATCCCGGCGTAAAGGTTGTTCCTTCGCTACACCTCGTCACCCTCGCTTTTAAAAAAGACGGCAGCCACGAACACAACGCGTCGCTCCTGGCTGTTACAGCTGTTGCGGGGTCAGAGGGAGGTCAAAGTGGGACGTAAAGGACAGGGCTCGTCACACTTTAAATATGCTACAATGGACCAGGAAAATCTAGTGATTGACTCACACTCTCTGCCGTGCCCTTGAGCGAGGAAACGTAACTCTCATTTGCTCCAGTGGGGATCATCCAGGAGACTGTGGCTGCACTGGGCAGGTGCCAGGAGGGAGTGAGTGGAGCTCTATTAATGTGAAGCAGAGCGTTGCTGGAAAAAGTAGTAAACACTGTGAAAATGAATTTCCCTTGGATTAAAAAGTGGGAAACAGATTCAACTCAGGGTCTCAGCCTTAAACAAAAAAAAAAGGTCTAATCATCTTTATTAGTTGTTATTCTAGTTTCAAAGAAAAAGGTGTTTTTTGTGTTGAATCCCAAGATAATAACCATCAATTTGTTTAGTTTGAACTAGTATTTGAACCATATAGGAAAACAGCTTGCAGAATTCCCAAAATGGGAATGGGAATTCTGCACTGTTTTAATGACAAAAATGCACTATAGATGCAGTATGGGTTGGTGAGAGGCAAGCTTGATTGTAGAAAAAGCTGTTATGACCCAGGCCACATGGACTGTATATTTAATGGAACACATTTGGCTTCATTAAATGTTAACTAATGGCAAAATGGAAGCATTTCCATTCGTATTTCAGCGGCAGATTTATATTTATTTGGAAAAAAGAAAAGTAAAAAAAAAAAACGTCTGTACCTCGATACATAAAACTAGGCTATTTTTGCACTCAAACAGGCTCCAAGGGGGAACTTATAGTACAATGGATGGCCAAAACAAGTTTATAGGTTTATGTTAGGGACAGCAAATTAAAATTTTATAGCATCGCTTTTAGGTTGCCATTTATTTCCATTGTGACCTGAAATGGATTCAACACAGACACTAACACACTGTAAACTTAACTGTCTCCACTGTAGGCCTGAAACAACCATGCCACTTGTTTACAGTTACATAACGACACCATTAATAAACGACTCTAAACACAGATTTATTATTATCCACCTAACATTAAAATAATAGCCGTTTATAAATGAAATGCAGATTTAGATAATGGACTTTTGTGGGGGGGGGGTGATTTTGTGTTTGTGCTTTTAATGCTTTAATGCTTTTAAGTCCTTCCTATATAAATGTTCCAAAATTCAAGCAGAACAAATTAATAATTCATTTGGTCTCAACTTTATTTATATGCATGTTCTCGTTCTCATGGAGCTTGTGCATCGTCACAGTTTTTAAAGAGAATATATTACAGTGAGGAACATCACCGACACATCTTAAATGCACCACTACTGAAAACACTAATATTGTAAATTACCAAATAACAGCTCGGGTGTTTATTTGGTTCAATCACTTAACAAATCAGGGGGTTTATTTGAGACCAGGATTTGGTCATTTACTCAAATTCTTTTATTAAACCAGTATGTCTTCCGTATAACCTTACATTAGTAAGATTACTGGTAAGATTACAGTACTCTTTGATAAATGTCTCACAGCTGCTTCTCCTGAGTTTTTTCCCCTGCATATTTAGAAAGTTTGAATTTCATATCGTACTTTTTATTTTCCTCGCTGCACTGGAGCCATGGCAGTCAACAATTAAGCAATATTACCCAAGAGGTTGTTTTTTAACGTCATTTGAGCATGACAGTGATGAAAAAACAAAGTAAAACAGGTTCTTTAGACTTTGCATTTATGTTTTTATTACTGTAAAAGTCAGTCGCCTGGCAGCATGAGTAGCCGTTAGCTCCCTGGTCATTCCCTCACATCATCACGGAACGCGCTGTTTGTTATGCATGAAGTTTTATGAAAGCCATTCTAATGTGATAGGATTTTTTCACCTCAGGAGTAATATTCATGCATAAATCATGCTTAGAATGACAACCTCATGATGTACTGATGCTGTCACCATACTTCAACTGCAGCCATTCTGCCTGAATACACTGTGACTGAATGTATCGAATATAGTTACATTAGGATGACGTCTTAGATGCACATGCTGAGTGCTGCTGTGTTGGTTACTGTTGTGCAACTACTGCAAATCGTCTTTTTGAAACATTTCTCAGTGTTCATTAAAATCTTATGGTCAGTTCTGTTTAATTTAAACTCATGCTTTGTGTTTTGACCAATTCTATCAGCTCCGATTTTCTATAATTTAACATCCAACATCCAGATTTTGAAGCAGTATTGGGTTAGAAATAAAATAAAAGGCTTCACACGGTCTAAATCAGGGGTGTCAAACATGTGGCCCGGGGGCCAGAACCAGCCCGTTAAAGGGTCTGATCCAGCCAACTGGATGATTGCACTGCAAAAGAATGAAATCCTAACAAGTAAAAATGTCTTGTTTTTCAATTAATCGATTATTGAATATAATTTTCTTGAAATATCATATTCCATTGGCAGATAATTTGCCTTATTTAAATTTTTTTGTTTTTAGTAAATTTGAGATGAAAAAATTAGACTTTTTTATCTTAATGTTGTCTTTTCATCTCATATGTTGGACTTTTTATGTTTTTTTTGTTTGTTTTTTAAGCTTGAAATAAGTAAAATTGTCTACCAATGGAATAAGATAATCCAAGATAATTCTACTCATTGGACTTACTGTACTAAATACAAGATATTCATCCTATTGTTGAAATTATTTTTTTCTTAGGTAAACTCCCCTGTATATTTTAAATTGAAGTTTAATTAAGTGTGTAAATATTTGTAATGTATTTCTTTACATAAAACGTAGGAGAGAAATTCATAGGTGTTTTCAATTATACGTTAATTTCTACTGCTCCGGTCCACTTGAGCTCAAATTGGTCTGCATGTGGCCCATGAACCAAACAGAGTTTGACACCCCTGGAATTGTATTACAAATGAAAAGGGTTGCAAAATGATTGATTTGACCGTTGTTCTGCTACCGTTAGTCTACTGGTGATTAAGAAATCACACCATAAAAATCCCTCTCGAAAAAAAAAAAAAAAAAAAACACTAGTCATCATCAACAGATCTTCCACAAAATACAGTCGGCCCCTGAGACCATAAAGGAAAAACTACAATTAACCATGATTACGTCTCCTTCAATAAAACCTTCAGCCGGCGGAGGATAAGGGAGTGGAGGTGACGCCATTTTACTGTCGAGTCAATAGGTGTCCTCGCTTGGAGGTACGGATATTTTATGTGTGTGTGACTGAGTGTGTGTGTATGTGTGTGTGTGTGTGTGATCTCAGAGGAGCAGATATATGGACGCCGGGAGAAGTTTTGTTCTGAGGAACAACACGCCGGGGAGCCATCAAACGAAGCATATGTGCGGTAATGTCCTTGTGTTCATGTGACACGACACACGTCTCCCCGTCGCCCCGAGACCCTCAGACTGTTTTCATGTTTAGCGCCGTTAAAAAAAGCGTGTGCGCGCGTACGCGTCTGCGTGCGCGCCCTGTGATTAATTGACGAGACTACAAAGCAATAAAACGCTAATGAATGTGCTCTCATACTTTAGCTCGACAGTCTGGCATCGGTCTCGAAGGGAGCGTTAGGTTTATGACTCGGCCCCTACCCACACCCCCCCACTCCGTCAGGAGACGCGGGGCCAGGGGAACAGAAGTAGGAACTAAAGACCTTTTTACTTTAAAGGTGCAACATCGGACACTTTTGCTGGGTTTTATTTGAAGTTTCGATATACCTGACAAAATATATTTGTGGCTTTAAGCGCCAAAAAGTTGTCTCGGTATAATTTTAGATGTGCTCTCTCAACCCTTTCTCTGGAGCTGCAGAAAGAAGAGGTTTTTTGTGCCTGTCTCGTTAATATTAATGAGCCTCTCCTCTGATTGGTTGACATGAACGGCTGTGACTTATAATCCCCAAAAAAAAAATCTCACTTTCTACAATATGAGAACGTGAAATTGTGAAACAGACAGACGGCAATATGAAAAACAAAAAGAAAAAAAAAAGTTGAGTACTATTCTGCAACCGTCCTTATAATGTCACGCTGCACCTGTATGATTTCAGGTTGTGTGATTGATTTCAAGGTTTACTCCTTGTGTATTTCATGGCCTGGCTGAAGGTTATCTGATGGTTTTGCTCCTTTTGCAGCACCATACTGTCTGCAGCTGTTAGTTGTACCAGCTAGAACTATGTGGTTGGTTATTTATCTAGTTTCAAGAATAGAGGAGATGGAGGTGATGTCTCAACTGTTTGAGGAGGTGCTTCTCAGCACATTTGTATGGAGCATCGCTGTAACTTGATGACTGAGACGCATGACGCTTGGTTGGATTAACGTCAGCCATTTTTTGCTGCACATTTTCTGCTGCACCTTTCTGTCTCCGTTCTGTGTTATTATAATAATAAAGGCACACATGCCAAAACGTAAGCATTTTAGATCTTCTGTAATTTATGGCTTGTTTTCACTAATATTGCATTTGGTGGTTTTAAAATCCATGAAAACTCATATTCTTCATCACTTTGGTCATCATTCGCATATATTTTTTTAAATATATTTTTTTTACTGTAAATTACTGCACCCTTGCATCTTAACATTCTATTTTTATAACTACTGCACTTATGTTTTAAATATTAATGTATATTGCACTTTAACATCAAAGCGTTTCTGCTGCGCTTTAGATTTCAATATGGTATTCAATTTAGTGTAGTTGTTTATTTTATCGAGTTTTGTGACGTGTGCTGCCGACCTCTTGGTCAGGTCATCCTTGTAAAAGAGATCTTGATCTCAGTGGGTTCATTATTACCTGGTTAAATAAAAATAAAAAAATAAAATAAAATAAATCAGTAGTAACTGACACTTGATCTTGGCTTGATCCAGTAAATAAATTCCACCTTCAGTTTGTTTAAAAAAAAAAAGAACATTAGAACAGCTTTAAAACTGGGCTTTGCCCAAAACTCTCTAATATGTGCTATAAAGACTGAAAAGAAACTGTGAGCTAAGTAATCTATGAGGTATTTAAAAAAAAAAAAAAAAGTCTTATCACACCGGGTATATTAATTAACTATATTAAGTTAGTGTTTGTCATGATTATTTTTTTCTGAAAACCAAATAGTTTGCTGTTTATGAGAGTGACCCAAATGAACATCTCACCTCCAATCAGTCGAATTCAAAGCTGGCTTCGCTGTATGAAAAATATAGCAAATTCTGCATCAAATGCATGTGTTTTAAATATTATAATTATTATGTTAATTATAACATTAGCTGCATTCCCCCTGTAATCAATTTGTTTTTTTTCACAAACCCTGACAAAGTACAGCAGACGAGGTCTCGTGTGAAATTCCTCGACAAAGAATGTTTGACTGACAGATAAAAAAAGCCTCTAATATGTTATTTTCTTCAGATTTATGGTTTGTGAGGCTTTGTGGGTGTGGGGTTTACAGCCCGGCCCCTCCCTGCTCTTTAAACCCCTGCCCTACGGGGACATGTGGGGCCTCGGCAACAGAAGAAGATATCAAACGCTTCCTTTGATGAGAGTTTGGTTGCAGAGCGAAAAGGCGCTGTGTGTATGTCTGAGTGTGTGTGTTTATGGATATAAATACATCAGAAAGTACTGAAATGGAGCACAAAAGGCCACTCTGCGACACAAATGCCCGTACCTCCCGCATTCATACATGCAGTAGCTGGAGAAATGACACAACGAGATATACAGTATGATGATTAGGGGGATTGCAAAAAGAGGAGGAGAGGAGGACATATGTTGAGTGGGTGGACAAGCAGGGAAGGAAGGAAAGGGGGGTACAACTGGCCAAAATCACAAACACACACACACACACACATGCGAGTCTCCGCCATCTGCAGTGCTCGCTACCTTGCCAGTCGTCCCACCGCCACCAAAACTCACTGATCCGTCTTCTTCCCCATTTGCTCCCACCCGGTCCTGCTCTCTAAACTGTCTGCCCACCATACAAAACCACGTCTACTGTATATAAGACAATCCACTGTGTTTGCATGAGTGTGTGCGTGTGTGTGTTTCTCCTCAGTGTGCTGGGACTTCTCATGGCTACCATGAGCTAATGAGCTCCATTTAAATCCAGCCCCTCTGATCCTTTCCTCTCGCCCAGTTTCTCTGCCCCTGGGGCTGTTCCCCGCGCTGGCCTGGAAACTGCGGCGCAGCAGCGGCCATTTTGGCTCATTAGGAACGAGCTGCTGAAGCAACACGCATGTCTCGGTGAATCAGTATCAGACTAATGGATGACTGGTGTACCTGTGTGTGCGTTCGTGAGGTATCACTCGCTCGGATGAGTCATCCTAAAGCACACCAGCATCATTTTTTTATTTTTTTTTTTTTCAGATCTAACTTTCCCTTTTTCTCATTCACTCTGAGTCTCTCCCACTCTTCTTCTCTCTCTCCAATTTTCTGTCTCTTTTTCTGCTACTTCTTCTTCGTGTCACACTGTCTTTGCGTTTTTTTTTCTTCTTTCCTCACACTGTTACATGCAGCGAAACTAAACTGGCCCCTCCCGCTGTGTAATCAAAGTGTTTGGTTGAGATTGTGTGCATGCTGGTTTCTCTTATTTACATTTGACATGGTATTAGCTTGCCTCAAGCACATACTGTATTCTCAGGACCACACACACACACATAGAAATACACACACATAGAAATACATGAAAGATTGTCAGAAGTTTCATTTCTTTTTTATTGGTCCCATGTTGAATGGAATCCTTTAATTTGTAAACCTGAAATACTTTTTGAAATAATAACTTCCAAACTATTATTATATAATTATTATTAAAATATTTCAACATGAAGTATTGTGATCTATCTTCATAATTAGATGTTCACTTGTTAATTAAAATTCTTTTCTTCAATACTGCATTTCTAGTTTAGAGATTAGAAGCCACAAAGCACCAATGCTCCAGTAGTTTGCTCCAAACAGCTTCCCCTTTTCAAAATACAATGGTGATGAAAACCTGAATAAAAAAATACTAATTTCAGGTTGTCAGTGTCCCGCTGCGTATCTTGTTTGTATATAGAAGTACGAGTGTTTCTTTTTTTCAAACCCGTGAACAAAAAGATATACCCCAATGAATGAAAACTCGCACACAGAATACCACAAGTCGTAAAACTTTCCCCACTTTATGTCAGCGAGATTGTCTGTTCTAAAAGGAGAGTGTATGCGCAGGCTTGTGCAATCAAATAGCACAGTTATGGCGTGAGCAGATCATCTAGGTATGAATAGAGTCTCGTTGGAGCACTTTTCATACACAAACACAGAGTCCTGGGGCCAATATAAAATACCCCCTGCCTGAGTGCGTGTGTGTGTGTGTGTGTGTGTGTTCCTGTGTCCGCACAATTCTCATGGTATTCTGGGAGGACGGAAAGCCACAGTGTGTCAGTTTAGGGTTGTGTACGTGTGTGGGTAAGTGGTTTGAGAGGTTAGATGTTTCAATATACAAGAAGTGACTTTTCATTTACCGCTCATGTGCAAGCCTTGACCGTAAGACACATAAACACACATACTCACACAGAACAATTGAACCTCACGGCTGCCAGTATTTCTGAGTCATGAAGCTATTAGATAGCTGGCCACGAACAGACTTCTTTCTCCCTCCTGCATTCCTCCTTTCATAACCAAAGAGTCCTACTGTAAACATTTAGACTGAAGTGCCATCAGCTCAGCCATCGCACGCAGCCTTCCCTTCGCTTTGTATGGAACCCTGTGTGTGTGTGTCTGTGTGTGTTTAGAGTTTCTACTCCTCCTTCGGTCTTTTGTCATTTCTTTCTTTCTTTCTTTCTTGGCATGAGTTTGCCCCATTTAAGTAATGGCAAAATTGATAAAACACACACACATACGCAGGCTGAAGCGTTTCCCAGAGGCATTCCTCGAGTAAAGCGGTAATGGTACAACCGAGCAGCATTTCCACTGGAATTCGACACTTCCACTCGGAAAATTCTGGAATACTGGGAGGCCATGTGGCATTTTGAACTGGAAGACTTCCCAGACTGAACGAATGGGGGGGGGGGATCAGGAAAAGCACCAACTAGTGCAATTGTTCGAGAAGAGGAGGAGAAGAAAAGAAGAGGAGAGAGGAGAAAAGAAGAGAGGCGCTTCGCTTACAGGACGAGATAAAATCCGATCAATACAACTGAATAAAATAAAATTGAGTGCAATGATTCAATAGAATACAAAAGCACATAAAAGAAGACAATATAAAGCTTGCTGTATATCCAGCGGGCCGGACTGAGCTGTTTCATAGTTCTTTTTTTTCTTTTTTCTTTTTTTTTAACAGCATAATGGCTCTTCATTCGAGGAACACAAGATTGTTAGATTGTTAGTTTGACCTCAGTGTGCAGCATTTATCCGCGCTTGTCTTGGGCAAAGGCTTCTTTAGTACATTGAGTTTGTTTCAGTGGAAGAAGGCATAAGCTTGCTCAGCATCATCTTGACAGCGTTGTAAAGACTGCAGAACACACAGAGGTCAGCCCTCCAGCAGTCTTGTCGCCGCACAATATTGAGCTGATCGAAGAGCTTAACATTTGGGAATCGCTCTGAGGCTTTAAAGGAAAGTTCAGATGGGGATAGCGCAGGGGGAGGAAAAAAGACTTTGAAAGAAAGCCTCTTGTCCATCATTCACCAAACAACGTGTGTGTATGTGTGTGTGTGTGTAGACACTATCGTTTTTACAACAACAATAAGGTACAAAACCACACTGGGCTTTCAACCTACACCATAACATCCTCTACTAAGATCAATAATGATGTATTGACTATGAGTGTCACAAGGAAATTACGCACACACTGACGCTCACACACACATTTACACGTACAAAAAAAAGATGAATTGTTTTGTAAGATTATTCAAATGTGTAGTGTGAATCTTCTTTCTTGATCTCCTGAAATAGACTTTTCAACCGCATCTCATTACTACCATGAAATCTAGTTGAAAGTTGAAATATTTCAATGTCTATTACATTGAAATAAACCGGAGGCTATATGTATAAAATTATATACTGTATAAATCATATTTCAATGGCCTTCGGAGAAACCAGATTTCAACCCAACTGGAGAATCTGTAACAATGCATTTGATTAACTAGGAATCCCTAGTAATTATGTCTATATTAATTAATATAACTTAATTCTGGGTGATTCTGCAAAATGTATATTAAAGGCATGTGCACCTAAGGCAGTTGGTGTAGAAGTGGCATGACTGGCATGCAGAAAATGAATTTGTGTCCTGATACAGATACAATAACGACAACCACCTCCTTAATCTTAAAGGTCCCATTTCATGCAAATAGTCACTTTCATGTGCGCTTCACTCTAGATGAGGTTAAATAAAAATGGCCCCATGTATCAAACACTCAGAAACACAGAAATAGACACAGCCTGGATTTAGAGGCTTTGCCATTAAACGGCTCATTTGCAATTCCTTGACTTTGTGATGTCACGCAGCAGCTCCCTCTGCTTGTGGATGCAAATTGCAAACATATCACGTTAGGGGGTATCACAACTTCAGATTAAACCCCAAAAAGTGCAGCTATAAGACCTTTAACCAAGGGGTTTAGTTGATTAAAATTCACCAGACCTTAATCATTTTCCCATTCCAATCATTGGTCCCTTATTGTACACTTTTCTTGGGTTTTATTTGAAGTTGTGAGAAAATACCAAAACTCATCTCAATATAGTTTTACATCCCCTCTCTCAGGTTTCTCTCTGAAGCTCTACAACGGGTCATTTTGTGTCTGTCTCATTAATATTAATGAGCCTCTGCTCTGGTGGCTGATCTAAATGGCTGTGGACACCGACTGTATAGTTTGAGTTATTTTAAGGCACAGTTTCTGAATACGAGCTTTGAGGAAAACTCGCCATTGCATCTTAAATTAATTACATTAAAATGCGTCATGGTTGTTTCTTTCCGTAACAATAAAAACAAAAAAGATCAAATCCAATTATGAGACAGGAAATGACAATCAAATCTGATCTGAATTAAATTTACGATTTCAAACAACAAAATGAACACCAAGTTACATTTTACAGCGTGGCATTGGACAGATATGTTGGGGAAATTGTATATATTCTGGGAGCGGTAACTCTAAAACAACATGTGAGCAGCTTAAAAAGACAAATTGAGCCTCCAATGCAGAATTTTTCGAGTTTTACACACTTCGGTCTCCTTCAAAGTCACTCTTAACTTGTAATTTACATGCAATGAATAATTAGGTATGTTGTTGTGTCTTATCTGGGGTTTTTTTGGGGGGGGGGTCTTTCAGGTCAAATTTGACTGACTGCAATAAATACGTCCGCGGAATATTTAGAAAGACTAAAAGGAAAAGTGAGAGGGTGACAGACAGGTAGGAACAGAGACAAACAGACATATCAGATAAAGAACAAGCTGACGAACGACAGTGACAAAAAGACTAAAAAGCGGAGTCTATGTTTAGCTCTCCCCTGAGGACTCCTCTCAGGTTCCTCTGCTCTTTTCATTGTCCTCCTCTCTTCCCTTTCTACCTCCTCACCTCCTCCCTGTTTCAATCTATCACAAAATAATTAACTTGCTATAAGTGAAATTAATTCCACTAATTGGTTTTAAAGGTATTTTTGGACAATGATGAGAAAAAAAAGGGTGAAGAGAGAGAGAATGCGTGTGTGTGTGTGTGTGTGTGTGTGTGTGTGTGTGTGTGTGTGTGTGTGTGTGTGTGTGTGTGGTGGTCGGGGAGGATGGTATATGTTCGTCCAATCATGTCACAGCAGGGAGGATGTGAGCCAGGCAGGAAGTGAACTTAGTGAACCTGCTGACAGAATGAGGAGAGATGGAGAAGTCGGATGGAAGGATGATGACAATCACCAATCACTTTTTTTTCTTTCTCCTGCTTTACCTCCAGATGTTTTTTTCTCTTCTTTTCTACTCTGCCACTGATGTTAGATTCATCTTATTTCATACCTTTTTGCTGCATGTGTTTTGGCCTATATTTCACATGGATTTGTGAGTAGAGGACACATCTTTGAGTATCCGAGGTCTGATCTGCTTTTGTTTTCGAGATGATCCTTGAGTGAATAAGGAAGAGAAAATGACAAAGCAGGCTTTTCAAGTGGTTTCAAAGCCAGCGCAATCTGCCTGAAATAGCAACCGATGTCACACAAACTGATATCTGTTTTCTTTTTCATTTGTATTTCCTTTCATATTTGACATTTTATTGATGCATTAAATCCGCAAAATGGGAAGACGAGCGCATCAGATCGTTCCACTTAAGAGGGCCAATCAAAATGAAGAGAAGATTGCACTTCTGTGAAGGTATAAAAATGATGCTTAGAGGGGATGAAAAAAAAAACTGTTGCTGTTTAGCATTGTGCCTTCCTCGGGGTATTCAGCTTTCAGATTTACACATCCAGCTGATGCTCAAATCCACAATGATTTACAACGAGCGAGGAGGGAAGCTACAAAACTGCTAATATAGACAATTTGCCAATGCCAGACATGCCGGGTGCATTTGCTAATTGCACCACAAAACGAGCACAACAGAGGCTCCCAGGTGTGACTGTTAGGCAGGAAAATGAACAGGTTTGCTTGGCAAATACATTGCTGGATGAACGGAAATAAACGTCTATTTCATTTACACAAATTTGCTTTAAAAAAAAACAGACACGCTTTTTAAAAGAAGAAAAACGTGGGTGTGTTTTCTGCAGAAATGCAAATACATTTCGTTGATCAGTCATGTTCAGACCTGAAACAGTGCTGTATGAAAGATGCACAAGTTTGAAGATTTCTTAGACAAACTAATACACTGCACATAGGATGAACATAGATGCTGCTTTGGCCTCTGGATCTCATGTCAAGGGAGTGGGAGGGGTAACTCAGCATTTGACTCAGCAAGAGAAAATAGGCATATCATTAGGGGAGTCAGACACAGCAAGAGGAGTGAGACTCGACAATTTAAAGGCAAGAGAGACAAGGATGCATTTGAGGATAGAGAGATAGAGAAATAATGCTTTTTTTGAACTCTTTGAAATTGGTTAAGAAATTATTACTACTATTATTATTACTATCTCTTGCATGCATTGGCCACTGTGACACCTACGGATGAAGTTCACTCCCATTCTATCACGCAAGGCCACAGCCTTGCCCTTTCTTTTTATTCATGTAAAAAGAAATAGCTAAATTGAGAAATAGCATGTAATCCTCCATTTAAATGGTGTAGACAGAATTGTAGATTGTAGAGATATTTCTTGACCAGCAGAGGAAAAACATGATGTGTTTCGACACACAAGTTTCACAAGGGTCTTAAAAGTCAGTGGTTTTGAGCCACAGTCCAAGTGAAGTATTTATAACATTCAAACTGCTTCAATTTCAGAACCCTGAAGGGTTGGACATGGGCAGTAGGGCGGACATTTGTATGTGACCTAGAGAATAAAATAGCGTCATCTGCATATAAACGTACATTACGATTTGGGGTGGAGATGATACTGTTTGTATATGATGAATAATAGCTGATGATTAAGGTTGATTTCACAACCTGAACGTGCATATCTTGGAATCAACCCCGAGCGGTGATTTAAGAATTAAAAACGCATCCAGCTGCTCTGTGTCCCAGGTATGACTGTAAATGTGTATTTTGACAATTGTCCAAACATAACTTGCTGGCTCAGTTGCTGTTATTTTATTACGCCGTGTCTCTCTCTCTGTATCCCAGCACTGAGGAAACGGAGAGATTGAATTGTGTGTATTGCTTCTTGTTTCCCTCAGTGGCCACGGTCTGCTGGGCACAAGAGAGAGATTGAGCACTTTACCTGCCTGCTTTACACACAAACACACACACATACACACACCATACTATAGTTATATAGGGTCTCACTCTATTCCTGTCCCTCTGCGTTTTTCCTGGTCAGTCTAATACCTTTTACTCTCCCCGTCTTTTTTATCTCTATGTTTTACCAGCGTTTGCATTTCTTCTTGACTCGCTAAGTCTCTCCCTGCTTCTCTTGTGTTTCTCCGATTCGGTGCAACATACTGTATGCTGCCACCTCCTTCACACACAGAGAGTAATTATGGGAGGAGGAGAAAAGGGGGGGGAAATAAGAGAGAGCCAGTCTGGCTGAGATAGGGAGGGTGAGAGAAAGGGCAGAGAGAGAGAGAGAGAGAGAGAGAGAGAGAGGGGGACGAGGGGTCCTTGGGGTGAATTATTCATCTTACGCCATGAGACCTGAGGGCAATCTACCTCTCTGTGAGTCACCAAGTTAAAGCAAAAGAGAGAGAGTAGACTGTGTGAGTCAGACCTGCCCATGAGGATATAATCACACCTGTGTGTGTACACGGGTGTGTGTGTGTGTGTGTGTGTGTGTGTTCTGTGCATCTTGCAGCATATTGTCCCCTAAGCCGATCATGTGCCACCTACATACGGTTGCCATCTAAAAACTAACCTGCAGCTGTCACTCACACACACATAGACAAACACACACACACACTCTAAGAGAGTCAGAGTAATAAGATTGGTCAGTGCAGCACACGGCGTAAATCTTTACACACAGATCTAAGCAGAGGTAGCATTAACCAGCAGGGAGTGAACACACGAGAGACACACATGATACACACACACACATGGCTTGTTCTTAAATAAAACACACATGCACGTTCACGCGCGCGACTCCCATCTTTCCATTAGCCATTATTAAATTAATAAATACCATCATCCTCTTTGCCTGTAATACAGTGTAATCTGCTGTCTCCACTCAGGCTGTCAGGCTACTCTAACTGTTGACTGCAGCATTCATCATCATCAGGCCCACTGCCAGCTGAATTATTAAACACACACACATTTCTTACACCACAAAGTTTGGTGGTGCTGCTGAGTGAATAAACTTAAAAAAAAAAAAAAAATCTAGCCTCCTAGATGGGGCGATAAAACCCCTGACGCGTTTAATTGACACTCCTTGTCCAAAGTAAATTACAGTGATTAAGTGGGGGTTTCAATGTCTCACTGAAGGACACTTTAGCACGTCACACAGCGGTTGATGGACGCATTACTGTCAGGATGTATAGGACACAGGGCTGTGAGCTTCTATTTTTTTAAATTGCTAGAGCCATTTTATTAAGGTATTATTGCTCAAAAAAGGTGAGGAATGCGAAAAAAAAAAAAAAAAACTTTTTCATTAGGCCTGTCCCATGCTTGGAAAACCACACAAACACACACACACACACATAGGAGACAAATCTTTGTGTCCTGCTGAGATGCTGGAAAAAGAAAAAAAAAAGAAGAAGAAGAAGCCTTTTGATGTCTCTGTTTGTCTTTTGGCTTCTTTATATGCGTTCCACTTTCCCTGGCACCGAGCTTGACTTCCTACTGAAATTAACCAGGCAGCCCAAAAATAATCCACCACTGAGAGAAAGAAGAGAAGGGAGGGGAGAACAGGGTGATGAAAGACAAAGATGAAGAGAAGGGAAGGGAAGAGTAAAACAAAAGTAAAAAAAAAAAAAAAAAAAAGATGGACTGACAGAAAAAAACAACTATGAGGGTAGAGGAAAAATGACGGTGCTTGTGTGAATTTGTCCGCGTTCCGGTTTCCCACTTGCTGCAGCGTTTAATGTCGCTGATGTATCTGTGCCAATGCACAGCCGAGACACAAGAGACAAGTATTCATTCCAAATTAGGTATTCTGGCTCTTAGAGATACTTCTCAGCTGTTTGTGACTTAGGGCTTCATAATAGATCAATCGATTAATGGGTTTTGTCTTAGTCGATTAGTCGATTTTTATGCATTTTTTTCCATGCTGAATAAGTTACATCCTGAAAAATTATGAGCACATCTCTGATTGATAAGACAAATGGTGGAAATATACCAGTTGAAGTATCTCAGGGTCCGGGACACATGAGATGGACAGGTGGATCGGTGCAGTGACGTGGCTGAGGTGTGAGCTGACAAAAAATAGCTGAAGCCTGAAAGCGAAGCTCTCAGTTTGCTACAGGAGGCGATGTTCCAAACCCTCAAATTTTTCCATGAACTGTAAGGTAAAGACCGAAAGCGCGTGGATACAAGTGGCCGACAGGAATATCTGCTTCTCCGTGAGCTCATTCTCCTCGACGAGGCATCCGTAATCCATATCTAACTGGGAAGAGACCCGAGGGTGGAACCGGGAACATGGAGGAGGGATTACATATAATGTGGCCTGGAAGCCCTTGCTGCACACCAAGAAGGGCTGGAAGACATGTGTAGCCGGGGGAGAAGGATGTCTGGACTACCTCGCTTCGCCTGCTGCCAGATAAGAAGCAGGAAAATGGACGGATGGATTATTCTGCTGGTTCAATTATTGCAAAAAAAAAAAAAATACATTAATAGGGGGCCACATGGGGGATGATTGAGTCAAATAGTGATGAGATGCCTGAGATGCATTCCATGCTAAATTATACTACTCACAATAAGCTAGTGATATTTTGAGAGACTCTGTGGATTTCATATATTTTTGTTGAGTAATATTTATTAAACTAATGAAAATGGTGTTTCTTCTCATTCATTATTAGTAATATCAAAGCTACTTTTGAGTTATTTCATTAAAATTCTGACCAAATCGGAGAAGCACTCATGTAAATAACAATATCCCTAACTTACCGTGAGTAGTGTATTTCTTATAACAGTTATAAGCGTTGCATTGTAAGTGACACATTTTACCTGAGCAGGTGTGTCAACGCTATTTTCAGTGATTCCTCGAGTGACTCGAGATTAAAAATAAAAGTCATTTTTCTATGACTTCGGGAAAACGGGCCTCTGAGCACAACTGCTTTCTGCTCACAGAAACAGATATTAAGTGGACGATCACACACACACACACACACACACACACACACACACACACACACACACACACACACACACACACACCTTTCCAGGTATGTACATAGAGCTGAATGTCACCTTGAAGAACGGGCAAGCCAGCTGTTGTGATTTGTAATGCATGGGTAGCTCTGCCCGCATGACCACTTTCTATTAGCCCACTGCAAATTACACCCTCACTCACGTAATAACGCATTCTGTGCACGCACACACGTGCACAGACACATGTGAGAATAATGTGCATAGCGACCGACATCTCCATACATGTACACATTATGTTAACCTTTACGTTCATACGTACAGTCAAACAATCCAAATTGGCACGCATATGCACACGTAGGGTAAGCACAAGCTTGCAAATGCACTCACGCACACACACAATTGTAATCATGACCATCGAACAGAGTTTTCTCATAATTAATGGATTAATCAAGGAGTAATGAATGTGGAGTGGCTCCACACGGTGTTGATTAACACAGATGATGGAGGGGCATAGGGAAAACTCTGTAGCCATCCGTCGTTAACACTGCAGTGGGAGCCGAGGGAGAAGCCTCCATGTTTGATTCCTACAGCTGAGTGAGTGACAGTGTTGTGAGCGTGTGTGTATGTGTGTTTATCTACCTTGGTGGGGACATTGGCCTGAAAGTTTTTTTTAGTTGAAACTATGTCCATCTCACTTAGATAAAGGGTGGTCCCCAGAGTGCAGGTATTTGACAGATGGACCCCACGGCGTAGGATAATCAAGTATGTGTGCATGTGTGTGTGTGTGGGTGGGTGTGTGGGGTAAACTAAATGATAACATTGATGCACAGAAATAGAAAGTAACTTGTCTTCTGGCTTTTGTTTGTCTTTTAATCAAGTGATACTGTGTGTGAGAGTGTGTGTGTGTGTGTGTGTGTGTGTGTGTGTGTGTGTGTGTGTGTGTGTGTGTGTGTGTGTGTGTAATCACAGTGACTTTTTCTTCCCAATTAGGGCTTTAATCCATCAGCTGGCTGTTGCTATGGTGTTTCTCTGTCCGCCCAGTCGAAGCCGAGTGAGTGAGCAGGCTCAGAGATGAGATTCACGCGCCGACCTTTTTGATGCGACAGACAAACCGATGAGGTAAACTTTGATCCAAAATAATAATTGAAAAGCAAACCTAAGCGAGAATGAAAGAAAATTGAAACAGGGGCGGGGAAGTACACACGCTGTCGAATCGTTGTATTACACAGGCCTCCGAGTACACCGACACGTAAGTATAAAAAACTGAGCTGAATATATTTCATAGAGTCAAATAGGTGATTAAACTGTGTGTTGTGATTGAGTGTTTAAATAACCAAAAGCTATTAATAAATTATGAGAAAGAACTGAAAATTAATCAAATTTAAGTAGCTCTACTTAACTGAATTGAAACACATTCATATTTATTGCTTTTAGAAACACTTTTCAGTATATTAATCATTCTAAATTTGTATGGAAAACTACTTTTGTGCATTGCATAAGAGTTTTTTTTTTATTTTTTTTAAGTAAAATCTTACTTGACTTTGATAAATATTTCCTTTTTCTCCCAAGCAGTGTTTTTTTTCTCCCTTCTCCTATGTACATTTATTTAAGCAGGCACGTCCATTAGGAGAAAATTTAGATTTACTACGACTGCACTGCTAGCACAGCTGCTCACACTGATCCCAGGAGAGGGGGGGTACAACTGGTGGAAGCTGTGTGTGCGTGTGTGTGTGTGTGTTTGTGAGTATGTGTAGGGCTGAGAAGACAGTCGACACTAAAACCTTTTTTTTTTTTTTTTTAGTCACTGGCAATGTCAGCATGTCTGGCTGTGTGGTTCTGTCTGTTTATTTCTAACGCGAGAGAAGCTTTATGAACCAAAAAAAAAAGTCCTACACATGCAAATTAACTTCAGTTTTGCATATTAACCACATTTTTGGAATCTCACAACCAAATGACTGTGATAAAAAAAAAATCCATACATCGCTATTTCAGGTATCTGGCTGCCATAGCGATGAATCAGGAAGTACCCCGCATGTGAGCGCACATTCACAAAAGTACCACACACAGATGGAGGAGATGACACCCGCACTTCACTTTAGAAAATCACACGATTAACCTGACATTCATTACATGCAATTTTCTGTCTGCTGCATGCTGAGGCACAGGTGTTAGAATGTTAAATGATAAAATGTTGTGATTGTTCCATTATAGGCATGTTACAACAGTATTTGCTTATTTTAGCAGTGTCCTTTTATATACATTTATAAAATGTTTACCTCTTGAGTTCAAATACACCAGACATGGACACAAGAAAGCGCATATTTGATATGAGCGATGCAATGAAAAATACATGACCAAGCTCTCGCCGTGGCTCTGTGAATGCAGCCCTTGCACGTCTGGAGACAAGATGAGGAAACTGAGAACATGACTCCAGAAGAAAGATGCGTTATAAAGAGACAGACAGAGAGTAAGAAAGAGGGACAGACATATACAGAGAGAACCAGGTGTCTCGACCTTGTCTATTTGACAGTAAACAGTTCAGACGGAATACAGCTGTTTCCACTGGGGCTGACAACCGCTCTGCAGGAGCAGGCATGGCACAGCACGGCTCACGCGGAGGACAAAGTCACATTACGGCTTTACTAATCAATAATGGAAAGTTCACCGCGAAGCCGGAGACAGCCGAGCCTGCTCGCAAACTGACGGCAAAAAGGAAAACACGGGACACGTCGCAGAAGGAAGTAATGAGGATAAAGGGAAAAAACAAAAGGGAGCGATTCGGAAATCGAGAAACACACGCCTAATAACTGCTATTCCACCTGCAAACCAGCATCAGCTCCGCAGAGCCGCTGGGCTCAGTTGCTTCCCTCGTAGCCGGGCTCAGGGGCAAAAAAAGGCGGCGGGGCGTCAGTGGAAAAGAACAGCGCGGAGCTGTCTGTCTCCCGCTCTCTCTCTCTCTGTCTCACTTTCATAAGTGGATTTATCATTTCCAGGCCCTGACCTGTTCTCCCCGACAGGACGACCCTACACTGACTCAGCCCCACAAATTACTGCTATCCTTGACCACGAAAAGCCTTTGTATGAATTACAGAACCTGGAGCTATTATATTACAGCTCCCCAGGCAGCTATACCTGACTTTGACTGTGACCTCTGCTTATGGATGTATCTGGTTTTGAACCCCCACGTGGTCAGAATTGAGCCGATTGAACGGCTGTAACTTTCCCCTCGATCTGACGTGAATCCGTCGCGGGCGGTCTGACGCGTTTGTTTCGCTTCCCTTTCCCGTCTCATTCACCTGCCCCCGGCGTACCAAATTAACACTGCCCAGGCATTTCACACACACCCCCCCCGTTCACATCTATTTAAGCGGTGCAGCCGCGTCATTATCAAGTCCTTCTTTTCTTCACTGCCCGAATGTGCGATAGCCTGTTTCACACGTCCTGTCACCTCCCTACCCTCCTCTCCACCTTCGTCCTCTTTCATTCTTCCTGTCATCCCGTGGCCTCTCGCTGCCCTCCATTTCTTTGTCCCTAAACACATGGGCCGTTGCTGTGCTGTGCATGTTTCCTCCCAACACTTTGTAATGTGCTGCCATGTTCCAATAAACGCTTGTGTGTGTGTGTGTGTGTGTGTGTGTGTGTGTGTGTGCGCGCACGAGAGTGTGTGTTGCTTTTGTTGCTGCGTTAGTGCATGTTTACGTGTGCTTGTGTGTCACGGGCAGTTATAGGAAGCTTGGGTGATTAACTCTGATGGCCAACAGATGCCCGACTTAGAGGTAAAGTCACACACACATTGCATAGACACACACACACACAGAAACACACACTAACCTCCAACACAGAGGCACAAGACAGGCAGAGAAGCACAAAGACACGGTGAGTGATTGCAACCAAGTGGAAGCAAAAGAGGCCAAATAAAAAATGGGAGTGACACTGAAGAAAACATGGGGGGGGGAGTATAGAGTAGAGGTGTACTGTGTCCAGTACAGTGTGTGTAGTGTGTATTCAGAGTGTGAGCGTGCAGCAAAGGCTACCGAGTTTGTTCCTGAAGAAGGGACATGCCGTTTTAATTGTTTTTTTTGTTTTTTTCGGGAACAAACAACACATGAGCGAGGGCAGATGACGTTTCTCCAAAATGGCTGTGATATGACCTCAGATCAAAGCTTTGATTGGCCAGATGCCGCAGATGTTGGTTCCGTGCTGGTATTTGTGCGTGTGTGTGTGTGTGTGTGTGTGTGTGAGACAAAGAGAGAGAGAGAGAGAGAGAGAGAGAAACCAAGAGAAAGAAAGAGATTATAATGCTGACATGCCTGTACCTTACAGAGCAGACTGATTATTTGACTGTATCTCATACATCTGGTGCATACTGGCGTTTGTGCATGTGTGTGTGTGTTTGTGTGTGTGTGTGTTGGAAGCTCTCTATCAGTCAGGCCTATCAGATTGGGCAGTCAACAAGCAGCTGGCTCAGACTGTGGGACTGGCTGCCTGTCTGAAGCCAAACACCAAAATTCTGGGCTTGTCTGTCACAGAAAAAGCAAAAAGACGCCACGTAACAACAGACATAATGCAATCCTGAAAACGCTGACTATATTTAAGCAACTGTGTTATATTTTCAGCGGGGAGAACAGATTCATATTCATAAAAGCGGCTGATAGTTGGATGTCATTATATCAGTGGTTGAACGCTGGAATGTCCATCCATCAGATTTAGCCAACTATAGTCTAAATCTGGAGCCATTTAAATAATTTAAGCTGGTGTTTAAAACATGGGTCAAGGCCTCAAGTGCTTGTTTCTGGCAGATCCTACATAAATCAAAAATATGAGTATATTAGCTCTGACCCACATCTTGAGCAAGATGGTCTGTTCATATGTCAGTTACACAATAATTCTCAAACTTCACAGAGTATGTTCACCTCATCAGTTTAACTGCAGCATTTTATGGATTTAATTGAATATTATTTAAGCCTGGTTTCCCATATAGGGAATAAACCTTGTTATAGATTAAACACATGAACATGGATTCATTAAAATGGCTTTCTCAGACATGGACTAAAACAGTCTCAGGCTTGCCTTGATTTCAACAATTGAGTTACCAGAAGAAAGATTTAGCGTTAATCCAGATTTATATGGAGGTTTAAATGGCAGGTTTAACTTGCCTCAAGCTTAACAAGCATCACCAAGACAAGAAAGGATGTTTTGATGCCATATATTTCTGTGACTGTTTCCATTTTTATGAAGACAATGCAACTAGTTTATCAGAGTTGAATTCATTCAGAATGGCAGCTCATTGCATTCTTCTTTTTGTTTCCTGCTCCTGAATCATCCTGTTTATTTTCTATTATAGGGTACTTTATCACAATTTGCTTAAAAAGGGTTTTTTTCACTCTTGCTGAAATTCTTTGAACATTTTCGCCTTTGTCTCTATCCAGTTCCACACACGGCTTAGTGCCCATATGGAATTATTCCACAGCAGGTTTTGATAGCAACTCACCTTAGCCCCCATGTACACATTGTTAATCTAAGTGGCCTTCCAACAGGTGATTCCACTAGTCTCAGACCTTATTCTGAGACTCTGTAGTCTAGAACTACTTAATCTGAAGCTAGGCAACTTCTCAGGAAGCCATTTATTAAGTGTGGATTTAGTGAAAGTGAAATAACCCAGTCCTGATTGAAATGAATTTAAGGCCTTGAACGGTAAACCAGGCCTGAAGGTTTGCGCTACCAGGATAGCATTGCCGAAACATCTGTTTGCCTGTGCGCGCAGTCTGCTGTTAGCAAATATGATGTTGCTACATGCTTGCTAAGTAGCAGTGAGCAGGACTTCCTTTCATGGCCCGGTACTTCGCAAAGTACCGAGCTGGATGCAGCTTATCACAAATTGTGTTTTAATGACCTCAGTTCCTTAAGTGAAAGTTGACCATATTTAGCCATATTTGCCCATTTCGGGTCCCACGGTGTGGATGCTTCAAAGATCATTACCCAAATGATCTGGCCTTTTTAGAGAAGTATTAATTGTTTTGTTTTTTTTTGAGTCCCCTACCCTCCTTAGGAAAACACCTTCTGAAACACCAAGTTCCTCAACATCTCTGCTGCACTCAAACCTCCTGTGCTGGTGCTGCGACAAACCTTCCTGCATCATTAACAGTTGGCAACCTGCTGTCATGTCGAGCTGTTAGCACTGACAATAATTAGCATTAGCATACGTTAAATGTGGTGAAATTAGTATTCATTACAGTGCAGCAAAGCAACCCTGCTGCTCAGTGCTACTACCTAGCAACTAAATACTATATGGGCAAACTTTAGCATAGAGGCTAATTTCAGAGGCTGTCTAAACAGTTATTGTAGATGTATGCTATCATGCTAACATGAAGCATGGTACTGATTAAAATTCTTCCCAATGACTGACAACAAATGGAGGAATTTAGACTTGGGGTCTGTTTTGAAACATTGTAATGAAAGATGGATTTGAGGGATTGCTGCAATGTGTGAGAGGGTCATGTGATCCATAGAAGCAGCTAAAGGCATTTGAGGGTTTCTCTTCCACCTTAAGCAAAAGATTGCTCCATTAAAGTGTCATTTGGATTTTTAGAAATATTTTCTTTATTTTTTCGTATTTTTTTTAAACCGTCAATCACACTGCTTTTTTGCAAATTATATTTTCAAATATGAATATCTGAATGCTCTTTGAAAAAACATTTGGCTGTAGAAATGCTATTTATTTTGCTGTCCAAAAGAATCATATTCAAACAGGATAAAACTGGAATTAAATTATCAAACACCCACAAATGAGACAATTTTAATAGTAGAATTAAATCCACAAATTCACAAAAAAAATGAGTAGTGTCCTTTATAAATGACACCTGAATGACAGGCAGATTTTGAAAGCCACATGCATTGCTCCAATACATCAATCTACTTAATCTCAACACTAGCAAAAGAGATTTTTTATTTTATTTAAAACATAAAGTAAACGGACATCATATTCTCCATGAAATATGACCACATTGATGAAATCCCATGAGTCAAACCATCAGCCAGTAATATAACAGTTTACACTAACAACCTTAGCAGAATTTCATCTATGGGTCATATGACCCTTGTCTTCCATGTTATAGCCGGTTATAACATTGCCTCAGAGTCTCCCAATGTCAGATACTAATGGTAGCACCTTTTCACATGTAAATCCCCAGATGCATCATCTAATCACAGAGCTAAATCACACTGAGGGGACATGACACGCATGACCTATTACCCTCACTTACACACAAACATCTGTTAGGGTGGGTACGGTACAAGAAAGGCAGCGAGAGGAAAGTGTACGGCGGCGCTTGTTGCACTTGCGTGTGCCTGCGTGTGTGCCTGTAACACGAGGGCTGAGCGGTGTGACATGGTTCCCTGTGTCAGTGTTAATATCCCAACCCTGGTAATTGGCATAGAATATTGATAGAGAGTAAAATGACCCCAAGCAGATCCCTGCTTCATTAGCAAAGACAAGGGGGACGGAAACAGGAGAGTTCGGGGGAGGAGGAGGAGGAGACGACCGGGGGCTGGAGGGGCGTTAGAAGAGAGGAAGAAGAGGAAAATGAGGCAGAGAGGACCTAAGTAGATCGCTGGATCACAGACAAAAATGGAAAGAGAGAAATATGGATGATTAGAAGGGGAGATGGAGGTAGACGGCTAGAGAAGGAAATGGATTTAAACCGATGCGGTGGGTTTTAACAGCTTTCAGAAACCAAAGGATATTGAATCACTCAGTCAGTGCATGAGTGACCACAAAACAGTTCCAGTAAGGAACAGGCGAGCACTGATAGCACTTCATTATATTTGACTGAAGTGTCCATTTAGAGGCCGGAGATTTGTTTTGACCACCACCACTGTTAGAGAGGCAAGCTATCGGGACGAATCTTCCTCCTCCTCTTCCCCCATCTCTTTCATCTCATCCACCTCTCGTCTGCATCCTCTCTCCTTCCGCTCGCTGCCCCTGTCGGAACATACTGTTTGTTTAATGTGGTATCGCCATGGTTACCCATCTGCCACATTGACGTAATATTGTTAATCACAAACTTTTATCACGCTGTGACCCAGACACATGACATTTGACTGTGTCCACTGCGAGCAGGATGAAGCGTATAAGTGACACGTTGCGTTTATGTGTCAACTGAAAATGTACGTATGTGAATAGGTAAAAGTCAGACATTTTGCTCTTAAATGTCCCCTCCCGCTATCTACCTCTCCCTTTATGTTGAATCTCTTTTCGGTTGACATGACAACAGACAGGCGATGCCGCGCCTCTTGTTCTGATGACATCACTACAGGCGCCAAGCCAATCCCCCCCCCAAAAAAACCTATCATCTCCTCTCTGCCTCTCCCTCTCTCTCTCTCTCGCTCGTGCTCTTTCTCTCAGACATATTGATCTAATACAAATCACAGATGCTCAGTGGAGATGAGCAGGGGAAAAGGGCCGAGGGGAGATGAAAAAAAGAAGAAGCGAGGAAGAAGAGGAGAGGAATTCAGATGAAGAGAAAGAGGGGGGGGGGGGGGGGGGGTACTGTACATCTGAATCACCGCCACGCCCACTAGCCCCACTCAAGTCGGCCGAAATGGAGTGTGTGTTCACTCTCATTTCCATACCGGGTGACTTTGGTATAAACCACAGACACACACACATGCAGAATCAATTTTGTGCAAGGAGAAAGCTGACATGAAGACTCTTTGCATTCTGTGTGTGCGTGCGCGCGTGATTGAGGGACTTTGTTCGGTGTGTGTTGCACAAAACGGCAAAGTAAATGTTCAATGACCTTTTGTATATATATATATATATATATATATATACGAAAAGATATAACTCTGTATCAAAGCACAAAAGCTGTGCTAAAAGTGGTTTCCAATGCTCCTAAAAAACATTTTTTTTTAAAAAATCCTCTTTCTGGTCCTGATTATAGACGTAGCTCTGGAGATGGAAACATACACACACATTCTATAGAAGGAGTCATGTAACAAGCCTGTTTTAGCCATTATGACTCCAGAGTGTGAAAGTGAGTCTGGTCTTTTGGGAAGTGGGCTGCTCTACACACACACACACATACACACGCACGGTGTGGTCTGTAGGGAAGTGGTCTAGGGAGCACACACATCAAGACTGGCCTAGATAGATGAGATGGCATGACACACACATATACACACACACAGGCACATACACACACACAAATACACTCTTACACACACACACCCCGGCCTCTTTCTTTTACACACAGACAGTCAAGGACGCTCTCATGGCCTATATAGCGGGGTCATTTCATATTAGAACACCTTACACTTGTCTTAATTGGAAAAGAGAGGGGGGAAAGTAAGAAAAAAGGAGGTAGGTAAACATAAACGCACAGCAAATTTCAAGGAAGACAAAGCAAAAAAAAAAAAAGAAAAGCCAAATGGAGATAAAGGATGTAGCCATGAATTTAATAAAGAAGGACCATCAGAGTGTGAAAGAAGAGGAGAGGGGAGAGGAAAGTAGCATTTTCCAAGACTCTCCTTCTAACCTTAGTTTCATCCTCTTGAGTCCAGCTCTGGTCACTATGGAAACGGCAGATGAAAGGAGCAGAGCAGGACCAAAGCAACAGAAACGCAGACCCGGCTGGACACGAGGACAGGAATAGAATGAACAGGGGCAGGACTCGGCATAAGCGATAGGATCGTAAAACATAAAAGTAAAAACAGATCAGAAAGTCGCTGTTTGTGTGGTCAAAGGTGCCTCCTTGGCTGGGGCACCTAATGGCTTTTGTTGCCATGGATACTATTCTGCACTGTACCAAAGCGGCTTAATCAAGTTAATGAGAGGTCACGCCCCCCTGTGACATTTCTTTATGTTTTCTGCATTTGAAAACCAGTCGTTCAAGGTACTCGACACGTTATTGTAACGAGGACCACTAAGCTCGATGATGTCATCAGGGTTATTTTATTGTGGGTAATGCTTGAGACTTTATATCTTTAACAGACTGTGTTACAAACCTTTACTTTTATTGGGAATCGGGGGATTTAAGAGATGATTTTTATCGCATTGCATTAAGGGAAAATGTATGATTTAATCTTTTTGGACAAAAAGTCAGGATTTCTGCAGCGTCACTGTATTGACAAAAAAAAAAAGCCAGTGGACTGCCCCTTTAAACCTGAGTGTGCAGTGTTGACTGATATGGCTAAATTATTTTCCAGTGCTCTGTACACAAATAGCTTGTCATGAGATGCAGAAACCTGATATTGAAACACAATGGTTCAAACGTCATCTCGGTGGCCCACATGTCATGATTAACAGCCCCTTCTGTGTCTTACATAGAAAACAAAGCCCTGCTATAAATGGAAACACTTATTTCAGACCACAAAATGCCTGTAACCTGGTATAAAGCAGCCCACAAATTGGACTGATGGATGAGTGCTGCAAGAGAGACTAGAGTATGTATCCTGTGACAAACCTGCAATTTATATTTGTGCTTTTTTCAACACGCAAAATCTGAAATCTGTAAACAGGTGAAAATATCTTCGTTTTGGTACAATTGGTCCAAAATTAAGTAGAATTATTTTTAGGAAGATTATTTAGCATATTTCAAGTTTTTGCTTTCTTCATTTAAGCCAATTGTTTTAGTCTTATTTTCTTAAAACAAAACCAAATTGACCCAAATCGGGAAAAAAACAAAACAACAAAATATCTTCACCTGTTAAGATTTCAGTATTTGCAGCCCACAATCTTCCTGTCAGTGTTTATAATAGGAAACCTAAACGGAAACAGCGCCCCAGACTACACGCCAGGCTTTTGTTACCCATGATTCTTAGCTGCAAGAAGTGATCTGACAGCTATCGGCCCCAGACACACACACACACACACACACACATACACACACACAGAGAAGAAAGTGCCCAAAAATGTCACATCCACACACACCCAGAGGCAGGAAAAAACCCACAAAAACACACATAGAGGCTCCACTCTTAGTTTAATCTATCTATCTTACCTGGATGCTGTCACCGGCAGGGTGAAGCGCTCAGCAGAGTGTGCATGTCTCTTTGTATTTGTATGTGTGTATGTGTATATGTGTGTGTGTGTGTGTGTGTGTGTGTGTGTGTGTGTGTGTGTGTAGACCTATAGCGACAAACCTCCTTCTTTGTAGTGCAGCTATCCATCCATGACAAGCCCACCAGAGGCCCGACTAACAAGGCTCCTGGAACTGAGTGTGTGATTGAAACACATGATTGTACATCATTTGTGCTTCAAACCCCCACTTCCTGTGAGACAAAAGCATCCGAAAAAAAAAAAAAAAATTCTGCAAGACATTGATGCTCACAAGTAGGCACAAGTTACTTCAGGGACTTTTCGTCCATATCTTCAATTTGACAAAATCCCTGCTTCTCCACTGGGGCTGCCTAGGCTACAAATACAGCTATGCATGGCGCTGTAAAACATCACAACTCTAATTTTCCACTTATTATTAGCTGCTTATTGGTCACTTCCTAACAAAAAAAGATCGGGATCAGTGTTTTCTACACATACGCATGCATACATGCATCTCCCTTGTTAAGAAGTGGGTGTTCCTGCAGAGAGCCTGAGGGTGACTAACATTCCTCCCTCTCCACACCTTCGTTCCCCCCCCTTGCTCCCTCTTTTCTCTTCTGTTTTATTCCCGTCTGTGTCTCCTCTCTTCCTCTTCCATGCTCTGAAATTAGCCTCATGAAAAATAAATCGTAGCTCGAAAGAACATCTCATGTCTGGTGAATCACCAAAGTGTGCACGAGTGCCTGTAAAAGAACGTGTAGTGTGTTGGGTTAGATCCACTAATAAGGACAGCAAGCTGGGACAAAGAGCACAGCTCCTTTTATAGCTACAGTTAGAATGCGACTTCCAAATGCGTGTGTGTGCGTCAGTGTGTGTGTGTGTGTGTGTGTGTGAACTATTGGCACTTTATGCCTGTGCACTCGAGTGTATCATACTGTAGGTCAGAGCTGGGCACGACCTGACAAGCAGCACTTAAACTTGTCATCATTGGGTGAAAGAATAGGAGAAATATTGAAAAGAAAGCTGCAATTCTCAAAACGGGTTTCATTCAAACTATGCACATATGGTCAAAGAAAAATGTTGGATTCCAAATTACTTAAAATTACATAATTATTTCCATTTATTTAATTTTATCTTTATATTTAGATATAGTAAAAGTACTGGTGCATTTTAATGCATTTGAGATTTTCAGCAATGATATAAAAATGTAAGATTTGTAGCTGAGGAGATCAAACTAACACCAATGCTGCTGCTGGTTTCAGTACAGTCCTTCTGCTTTTTTAGACTGGAACACTTCAGTGATGAATGAATGACACCTTTTGACAAATTGTCATGTGTCAGGTTTGTTGAGTGCCATCGAGATTAAGCGTCTCAGGCAGAATGTGAACTCACAGTTCAACCGTTTTGTTTGGTGCTGCGGGTGTGAAGCGTTTCCATCATCCTTGTTATCCCCTCTGTTCTTCTAGTATGATGATTCTGTCCCAGCTAGTCAAAACTCACCACTGTTTGGATGCAGTGATAAATTTTCAGTTGGCGCAAAACAAAAGGCAGAACTTTCTTTCCGCGCACACGTTTCACATGAAATAAAACGAGGCTGTAAATTAGGGCGTACTATTTAAAATCGGCAGTTCCCAGACTTCACATGAAATCAGTGTGTGAGTTGTTAGCACTTCTAAACTGTGATTCAAATACATAAAACTCAAAGACTGCAACAAGGAGAGTTGTTGAAAATTAATCCAAATTTATGTAGCAGAACTTTTTCTATTACTTTTTCTTCTTTCCGGACAAATGATCACCTCACACTCCCTCCGATTTATCCAATGGCTCCTGAATATCAAATAATGACAGTAAATCGCTGCTCATCAAATATACTTACAATAGTCATAGCCCAATTTTCTGCAAAACAAGTTCTACTTTTAATACTTTAAGTACATTTGCCTGTTAATAATTCTGTACTCAAGTAGGATTTGAAGTGCAGAGCTTGGACTTTTCACTGTGCTATTTCTACTTTTACTTGCATAAAGGATCTGAGTAGTTGTTCCAAAGGTTTCATAAAGGACGCCAAGAATCAATGGTGACCATTTTACGGAAACAAGCTCACCGGTTGCACATAGCAACCGAGACACAGTGGATTTCTATTGCGTAAAATCGACTTTACTTTACTATTTACTCACTTTTATCCATTACATCACACTTCCCCGCACGTTTCCCTCTCCTCTGCCTGTGCCGAGCAGGCCGGCAGTTTGTAAAAGTTGTGACAGACGACACATGTAAGTTGTTATGAGTTTGTGTAGCAGTGGTGTGTTGTTGGGCTTACGACCTGAACCCCCTGTTGGGACAATAAATGGCGTTTTGTATCTTGCTTTTTTTCTGTAGCGAAGACCCGCTGTGAACGCTACAGTGAATTCAGACGGACGGATTAATTTATAGGGGAAAGGAAATGCAGTCTCACTGAACAATAAATATTCTGATGGACTTGACGCAGATTAGAACGGCCGGCCAAGGGATGGAGAGAGGGGCAAAAGGGGAGAAGACGGAGCAAATCATCTACGGAGAGAGAGAGAGACAGACCGCAAGATGGGAGAGAAAAACTCTCAATAAAGGGCAGCTGAGACGGAGGGAGAAGTGAAAGGAAATGCATGGCTGGGCATGAATAATATAGGCTGCTTTCTTCCCTTCGTCCCACAGCCTCGCCTGTAACTTGGGGAACAAACGCACATGCACACGCAGCAAACAGACACATAGATCTTTTGTCTTTTCATACATGGAAACTGCACCATTATGTAAATACAGCAAAAAGAGGGGGCGGGCGGTGGGGGGGGGGGGGGGGGGGGGGGGGGGGGCTACATCATATGTAGCCTACATCATATGTAGGCTACGAGCAAGCACATACGTAAATCCAGTCCTCAGGGAGATCACGTGAACTTGTAAACGGCATGTAAGACTGAAATATTTAACAAGTCTCTGTTCATCAAGGGCGGAGGTTATGTTCCAGGAGTGAGAGGGAGATGCGTTTTCAGCCGGATATGAAGTGCTGTGTTTTACATGGTTGATTTTTTTTCTTTATTAGGATAAACTTCGAGCTTATCTTTGTGTACAACTTATTTGAAATTGTGCACACATATACATGTCATATTAAAATACCTGCAAGTTCGTATAGTACTGTTCAAAAGTTTGGGGTCACCCAGACAATTTAGTGTTTTCCATGAAAAGTCACATTTTTATTTACCACCATAGAATAGAAAATATAGTCATAGACATTGACAAGGTTAGAAAAAATGTATTTTTGTATTTGAAATAATATTTTTTTTCCCTTAAATTTTGATTTTGTTAAAGGAAGGTCAGTTTTTCAGCTTCTCTAACCAGCTAAATGGTTTTCAGCTGTGCTAACAAGATTACACAAGGGTTTTCTAATCATCCATTAGCCTTCTGATACAATGAGCAAACACATTGTACCATTAGAACACTGGAGTGATAGTTGCTGGAAATGGTCCTCGATATATTGCATCAAAAACCAGACATTTGCAGCTTGAATAGTCATTTACCACAGTAATGTATAGAGTGTATTTCTGATTAGTTTAAAGTTATCTTCATTTGAAAAACAGTGCTTTTCTTTCAAAAATAACAGAAATTTCTAAGTGACCCCCAAACTTTTGAACGGTAGTCTATAGTCTCCAAAAAGTTCTAAACTAACTTCATTTCATTTTACTGATGTACGGCTGATACTAAACGATAGATTGTGTATTTGTGGCTTTACTAAATCACCGCTGTCTAAATTCCAGTCCAGATTTACTCTGATTTTTTCCAGGAAAATATATATAAATAAATAGCACTCAGGCCCCCGTCAGGCTCCGCCAATCAGATAGAGAAGAGCAGTCGGAGCAGTCGGTTTGTGGTCTGAATATCAGCACTTACACTTAGCACTTAACACATAATAATCCTTGAACGGCTTCCCATAATTTAAGTGTTACTAAAGGTGAACCTTCATGCACACAGGGAGACAAAAGGCAGAGAATGAGACGGAGAAAAAGAGAAAGAGAAGGAGTATAACGGAGGAGGCTACTGGTCCCGAGTCATTATTTCCACTGGTGGCTTCAGCCAGATCAATAGAACAGGAGTGTGTGTGTGTGTGTGTGTGTGTGTGTGTGTGTGTGTGTGTGTGTGTGTGTGTGTGTGTGTGTGTGTGTGTGTGTGTGTGTGTGTGTGTGTGTGTGTGTGTGTGTCTGTGTGTGTGTTAGAGAGGTAGGACACAAGTAGATTTCTAAACTGAGCAAAGATTGGGACACACACACACAGATGGAGGCAGCCAAGCAGGAATAGTGCACATGAGCAGGAGGCCAATGGCAACTACATACGCCCTCTTTCCCACACACACATGCATATACACACACACACCCGTGCTGCCAGTGTTGGCATATTGTCCCACCAGAAATGAAGACCGAGGCCCGATAGCAATGAGAGCAGGGGACCGCCTCTGGATAGATTTCCAATATGCAACCAGAGGCTTAAGCAAGACAGAGTCACGGATAATCCTCCCTCCTTCTTCTCCTCCTGTGCCCCTTCTCTTATCTCTCTATCCCACTAGCCCCCCCCCATCCGTCTCTGTCACTCACTCGCTTTCTCACTCATTTCATCCTTTTATCCCCCCCTCCCTCTCTCTATCTCTCTTAGAGTTCTCCCCCGTTTGTTCCGCGCCTCTTTCCTCGTCTACGGTGTTCCCTTCTTTTCTGTTTCCATCTTTAAACACACATCCTGTTACTCTACGCTGAGTCTATACATGCATCGTCTTGTGAAGCCTGGAGCACCGACACTGTAAGGAAACAGTTTTTTTTTTATTTGCCTGTGACCCGTCAATAAGAAGCGATTTCTATTTGCATCCCTTCAGCTGTCTTGAAGCACTCGATCAATGAGCGATTGTCTTCTCTCAGAGTGTTTTTTTTTTCTTATTTTTCCCTCACGGTAAGACAAAAAAAAAAGCAAATATTAGAAAAAAAAAGTCTGAAGGCCTGAGGATCAAGGAGCCATGAACCATAATATTTTTTTAAAAGACAAATTGTCAGAATCATTTTTTTCATGTCACGTTATCGACCCTTTAATCGGTTTTGTTGGGTTACTGAGAGAGATTCTGAGCGCTGGTTGTGCATCATTTATTAACATTTAAAGAACTTCTCCAGACATGTTCAAAGACATAAATATCTTCCGCTCTGACTAAACATTTGTGTCTGATATGATTCCTCTTCCACAAAAAAAGGTCAAATACTTCCTTCCTGGTTACCTGCTACCTCATTAAAAATTCAAACTCTATGAATATGCAAATTAAGTTAACATCATAGGTCAAAAGAGATGTAATTGCTGGACACAGGATGTCTCCTTATTTTGTTGTAAAGTCCATTTTCAGTAAAAATGGACTTTAGGTTTCAGGTTACTCCTGTCTATGTTGAATGCTGGTTCAACAATCAGGTCGAAAACGGTTGTGACATCACAAATCACTCCCCTCAAACTCAGGTGTTTGTCCAGCTCAACGTGGAGCAGATGAATATAAACAGCCCTCTCATGTCAAACGCTTTCACATACATCATTCTGCAAAGTAACGTTCAAATATCCAACTAAAGGAAGTTAAATTGATTTGTGACTGGAGGGGGACTTTAAGTATAAATTAGTTTTCATAAAACACAAAGTGGATAGACATGGACTTTCAGAAACCCAACACACGCAGGACAAACCGCAACTACGATATACTGTTTGTCCCACGTTTGCTTTACTCGTGTGCCAAAAAACAGGCCAAATTTACTGTCCAGCACTGTTTTATCCAGGATTTAGAGAGTTAGACTGAATCACAGTAACCCGCTCAGCTCTCTTGAATGTCTATTAAACCCCCGATTCCTCTGTTAAAGCAGCTCAGTGGCCAGTTTCTGCTGAATGGTTGAACGGATTTAAGAGACGGTGAAGCTGAGAGAGTCCAACCAATTCATAACAAAGTTCTGGCCAAATAAACGTACGACAGAGAGCGACGATTTCCAAATTAGTCAGCGAAACGATGGATTCTGTTCCCGGGTTACACGGACGGGCCAACGGAAACGGAAAAAGAACGCGGCTCCTTCTCGAGTTTGTTTCTTCGAAAAAAACCAAACAACTCGGGGTTGGTTTGGCTGGTTTATGTTTGCCGAGCGAGGGCGAGGACAATGGGGGATATTGTTTTGATCGAAATAGGTCATGACTGACTGCAACAGAGTAACAAGACGGGTTCTTTGTTGCTGGATACGGTGAAGCCGCTCAATGTTTGTATCCGCTGCCCAAAATGTCCATGTCAATAACGTTCTGTCTCTGGGAAAGAAAAAAGAAACCAATGATGGTGTTGGACTCAGATTAAGCCCATTTAAAAAGAGGTTTAAAAGGGAACAGATATAGAGTTGAATAGCTCAGTACAGTGGAAAAAAATAGGTTATGAATATAAAATATGCTTTTTTTATATATCATATGAGAGAAAGTATTTCAAGCTGTGGACACATTTCAAACAAACACTACTAAACGCTTATTTCCTATCAATTCCACCTCGCAACTTTCAGCAACAATAAATCGTTGCTTAATTGCCCAGATTTCCGTCGATGTCAAGCAGACTGATAGATGGCGGAGGCCTCTTAGCTGTTTCCCTGCCCCTGTGGATTCTAATTAAAACACAATTTAAACAACACACTTGATTGGCTGTCGCCTCTATTTGGAGAAAGACTTTGCCACCTGCTTGATCTGTTCTAAAAAAAAATGTTAAAAACTCCTCATAAATCAAGTTTCGTTCATTGCAATCGTCATCTTTGGAACTAAAAATCTACCTTGAAGCCGGAAGGAAAGTAGCGGTGGCGGGTCCGCGTGCAGAGCTACATGTGAAGTCAACACCGGTTTGCTGCGACATGCCTTTTGACGTGAATTCAATGGAATCACGGAGCATATCAAGTCGAGTCATTAGAGTGAAGTGATTTGGCAGGTGGCCAGCACCCCAGGGTAACCATCAGAAACCAATTAATATGCCTAACGGAGGTATCATGCCTCTGGCACAATGCCCGTGGGGGAAAATCAACTTGTTGACTACACCGCTGCTGTAATGAACGCGTGGGTGTGTGCATGAGTAGCGTTCAGAACGTTTCCCGGCCACAGGTGTGCATGGTTTGTTCCAGAGCCACATCGGCCCCGAGTGTCCCGTATATACAGCGGCAAACCCTTCGCCGAGTCGTGTCTGAGAGACTCCGGCACGACCGTTCACTCGTATCAAACTCAGATTATGCAGATGCGGCGTAATTGGTTCATTCAGCGAGCGTTCGGTGCAATCTTGCGTGACATCGACTCTGTTTGAATTACGGAGCAGATGTAAAGATGGAAACTAATTGATAACGAGGAGGGGAAAAAACAAGCGAGAAAGCCGGAGTTCGGGAAGGGGAGTTGGGGAACTGTGTCGCATAGTCCCGGAATGTAAGAAATCAACTGGTCTGTTTTTGTCCCAGAGGCCCCCAAGGGGGAAATATGTCTTCACTTTAGTGTTCATCGATATGGAGGAAAGAGGTCAGGGTGAACTGCAGAGCAACATCTAAGACAGCATTTTTTTTTTTTTTTTTAGGAAACTTTTAAAGTAAAACTTTCTAAAGCTACCGTCCAAGGGTGTTTGCAGCAACACTGCAACAGAGTGACCTAAAGTTGGATTGAAAGTTTGTCTTTCACATGCACAAGTTAACACAAGTTAAAGTCTCGTATTAACCCATTTAGAAGATGCAACTCGTGAAGTTGGTGATCTTGTTTGTGCCGTTGTCACACTCACTATCAAAGATGTGACTGTCCACTCAAAACCTGCAACGTTACTTATAAAGTCAATGATTGAAGGAAAGCAGTGACCCCTCTACACCCATGTATGTCTATATAACTCTTCAACAGCTGTCATGTAGCTGTCAATAGACTGATGAAGGATGAACTGTCCGTGGTCCTGAAACCACCACCCAAGGAGACTTCAGCTTGAGGTTAAATTAGCTGCAAATCCCCACATTCACCTGGTCTAAACTCCTGTATAAGAACAATAATACACGTGAGTCTATCTCAATGCAAAAATGCTTCTCCAGATTACAAATTCTGCTTATCTGGAGAAGACTGCTATCTTGTTTTACTCACAAGTGGAACCGACATGCAGTGTTTCACCGCCACTAATAGAAAATTAGGGCAAGCACTGCGCTTCTATGGGGCCTGATGCTGCAGCGATGTTCCGAGCTGAAAAACACCCTCTGCTGTGACATTTGAAATCTTTCACCGGACTTGTCGGACGGCGCCGGTTTCATATCACCTGTGCGGACGGGTTGCAACCGGTTGTCCCTGAGCTCAATCGATAAGAGTTATTTTGGATCTAACAGAAGTGTAACAAATGTTACAACGAGGAGTCCTGGGAAGAAATATGGCCTGATTCTGCAACAAATATAAAAACTTGTGTATTTTTAGCTTTTTCGGGGCACTTTTCATTATCTGGCTGGCAGATGATGACAATATCCATTAGTTTCTTTGGGGCAACTTGGACCAAAAAGACCTTTTGTGTGATAATAATAGACTAAGATTGCATCATGGTGTAATGGTAATCAATACACTCTACACACACCCACACACACACCTGCCCTTCATGAGCATAGCTTTGTGTTTAAACTGCCTGCTGTCAAACTGTGAGCTGGACTGTCATGGCAGCAGCAGCAGCTTGTGCTAACATCTACAACCTCTGATCAGTTTCTCCTCGGGAACAAACTGTTGGTGGATGTGTTTCTCTGCGACACAGATGCACACACACACACACACACACATGCGCGCGCGCACGCACGCACACACACCTCTCTCCTCATCCACTGTTGCTATGGAACCTGTCGCCAAGGCAGAGGTATGTGGTTGTGATGGAAGCGGTGGACGAAGGCGACGGCGAGGATGATGATGCTGATGATGATGATGCTGATGATGGTTTTGGTTATTGACGCCGACAACGATCGGGTGAATTAACCCCCCTTTTTTTTTTCTTTTTGATCCGGCCAATAAACGAAGCGCTTTCCCCGCGCCTCGCTCTCCGCAACGTGGGTGGAAGGAGCGACGCGTAATACTGCGCAATGCAAACAGACCCTTTCCTCACCGTAAAAACAGAACCACGGCCCCCCCCCGTTGGACGTGATTCACGCTTTCCAGCGTGCGCTGCTTTCACATCACTTCTAAAGAAAAGAGAGAAAAAAAAAGTCGTCACGTTGAACTTCGTTGAACGCTCGCGTCTCGTGCGGAAACAACCTCCCCAAAAATAGCACGTCAACAACCCGAATTCTCGGCAGACGAGTAAGTGTCCGCAGGCCCTCCCGCTGCCACCTGTCATCTCCACGCGATGCCACGCTATCCAAACAGCCCTGCGGACGTGAAAACTTGGGATTAAAACGTGACAAATGCGAGTATTGATTATAGGGGAAAGCCGGATCGATAGTGATCGAGTGCGTCTATTTGGAAAGGGGAGAAGGAGGGAGGGGGGGGGGGGGGTGCTCAATTTACGCGACCACTGTGTGTCCATTTCTGATGTTAAGACAGAAAAATGTGCAGCCTAGTTTATTCCCAGGACGAAAAGCCCCGGGGAGACAGGGTCTGCCAGATCATTTGCACACACACACACACACACACTCAGACACACACACATGCGTTTTTTCCCTGTCATTTCCTTGAACCACAATGTTACCCGCCTTCAACTAATAAATCTGACCGGTGCCCACCCATCATGCCACAGTAGTAGTCCCCCCCCTCCCCTCTCTCTCCTCACCACGGACGGGGCCTGTCAAAACCTACAAGTGTGGACCAAACCAAACAAGGGGAAAAAAAGGCCTCATCCATCCGCGCGCCGCTACCTGCAGCCTCGCTGATTTTGCGATTATACGGCACCAACAAGTTCACTCCAAACTGCACGTTAGGAGGGGGAGAAAAACGGGTCTACAATCGGCACACACACAGAGGGAGCAGGAGAAAGTGAAGGGAAGAGAACTGCATCTGTCCATCTGTTGAAAGCGAGGAGAGCTAACACCCCTCCCTCCCTCCCTCCCCATCCCATCCCCATTTCGAGATCATCATACCTCTCTTTACTCCCTCCTCCCTCCTCCTCCTCTCATGCACAGTTATAAGATGTTTCTTAGTTATGAATAACAAAAGAAATGTATTTTTAAAAAAAATAAAATAAAAAAAAGACACCACATACCTTGATGGTTCTCAAGGGTGTCCTCCGGGATGTACATGTTTTTGCTTTCATTTACCATAAATGTAGTCCGGCGTTATCCCTACAGCCTAGGTGAATGGAAGAGAGAGAGAGGAGAGGGGGGGAAAAAAGCTGGAGCGGAGGAGGGAAAAATAACAAGAGGGGGGAAAAAACAAGCCCCCCCAAAAAATAAAGAAATTAAAAAAAGGAGGGAGGGTAAAAAAAAAAAAGAATAAAGAACTGTCTGGCGCGGACAGTTTTAGGTATTCCGTTGTTTTATTTATGGGGAGGGTTTCTTCGGATGGAGTGAATATTACCTAATCCCCATGATGGAGGTGAAGGCGAGAAAAAAGAGGGAGCTTTCGGCGGAACCGGTCGGGAAAACGCACCGGTGCATCCCTCGGTACATCCGGGCCCTAGGCGAGAAACATGAGACCAGCACCGCGTTCAATTCAATTCACACCTCACTCTCTCTCTCGCTCGGATCCCCCCCCCTACCCTCCAGCCCTCCTCTCTCCTTCTCTCTCTCTCCCTCTCTCTTTCTCTCGATATGTTTAAGGAAGAAGGGGGAGAGAGGAAAAAAAAAAGGTTTCAAAAGGTTACGATGCACGGGCGCTGTCAGTGACGGTCGCAATGGAAGTGCGCAAAAGACGCATTCGTGCGCATCTTCAGAAGCGTGTCAAAATGTGAGAGGATGAAGGAGAGGAGGTGGAGGTAGTGGTGGTGGAGGAGGAAGAATAAGAAGAAGAAGAAGAAGAGGAGGAGAAGGAGGGGGAAGAAGAGAAGAGGAGAAAAATTAGGAAATGGGAAGAGTGTAAATATTCCATCGCGGGTAGCACGGGGTTAAATCTCCCAATAGGTTGTCGGTTATTCCACGTATCTACGGCACAGCACAGTCCCTTTCCAAAAAAAAAAAAAAAAAAAAAAAAAAAAAAAAGCCAGGAGCCGGGCCGTCCTGTCTCATCCGGAGACGGGTTTCTCTGTCCTGATCCAGTCCATGATGGTCCGGCGGCGCGCGCGCGTGTGTCTGTGTCTGTCTGTCTGTCAGCAGCCTGTCTGTCTGTCTCTGTCTGTCTGTCTGTCAGCGTGTGTCTCACTGAACGGGAGTTGGAGCTCTCTCTTCCCTCTGCCTCTGCTGCCCCTGCAGCTCAGCTCTGCAGTGATACCGAGAGAGAGAGAGAGAGAGAGGTAGCCCCCCCTTCTCCTGCATGTAGACGCTTTGACTGTTTCCAGATGTGTGTGTGTGTGTGTGTGTGTGTGTGTGTGTGTGTGTGTGTGTGTGTGTGTGTGTGTGTGTGCCAGAGAGAAAGCAGGAGGGGAGGGAGAGGAAGACTGTATGGGCAACAGTGAAGGAACCTGCGGCTGGTGTCCAGATGATGATGATGATGATGATAATGATGATGATGATGAAGATGATGAGGAGGGGAGGAGGTAGGGTGGGGGGGGCACAAAATCTAGAAAAGAACAGAGGCTGGAAAGAAGAAAAGTGGATTAAAACCTGCAAGTGTGCATGTGTGTGACAAAGGGGAAAGTCTGCATGCATGTGTGTGTGTGTGTGTGTGTGTGTGTGTGTGTGTGTGTGTGTGTGTGAGTGAAGGAAAGAGGTGGAAGTGGGATAATGATCCATAGCAGCCTCTAAAACCTCGACATATGCCGATTTCTGCATTAAGGGAACAAAAGACGGGAGACGTTGTGCCACAGTCCCCTACACATCTGGACGGCACCGTTTCTTTTCTTTGGCCAAGGTTGTGTTTACACTCACTTCTAAAGATCTGCCCCCCCCAACACTTTTATGACTCAAACTCCGATCTTTCATGCCTGTCTTAACCAGGGGGAAACCGCAAGGAAGCTGATTTTTCAGACGTTTGGACAGAGTTGTAAATACAGACTCCGAATCACACGAATTTCTCAGACTCTCTCAGGAAGGTCGGTGTGGAAACGCTTTTTTTTTATCTAGAGGACAACAAAAATGATTTTTTAGAATTCAATTATAGTTTTATTTTTTTTTATTCACTTCCTTTTTTCGCCCTCAGGACGGTGACGCATGTTTCAACATTGCTCTCCGTGGCCAGGAACAAATTTGTCCTTGCCCCATAAAGCATGCAAAGTCATTTTCCGGAAACATGGGCCCAATTTTCTTAGGTAACACGACAATGAAAACGAAGCCCATGTAGGAGTAAAATGTCAAACAAAGTCAACAACACGGGCTCTTAACTAAATAGCTCTGGACCAGGATTTGATTGAGTCAGCTCGGCTATGCAGCTCCGACCGATTCTTTCACAAATAACACTTAAATTGAGCTGTTTTCTTAAAAAGCTCTCCACAGGCAGCCGGGATATAAAACATTTAAAAAGGAGAAGCAACTTGTTCCCATTATCTACTCAACCTTCACAAGGTTCTTGACCTTATTTAAAAAAAAAAAAAACATGTTTTGTCTTTTCATAGGTGTATTCATGAGTCAGTGCCAGCTGGAGCGTCCAAAAATTCCATTTGAATTCCAACAATGTCTTTTATTAAAAGATGATTTAAAGATGTCAAAACGCAGGAAATGCTTCAAGAAACAGAAGAGCAGATTTAAATGATACATGAGGATGCATCAGCGGTGCCTGATTCTAATTACAGTGCAGGCCAACCTATATAATTGCACGTGACACTGAATATGAACTCTACAATGCGCCGGCCTCATGTCAATCTCACTGCAGGCTGTAATCAGGAGGTGAATCTGATGACTCAACCCAGCCTGTATTCACTTGTTCAGTGCTATAGATCAAAATCACCACCCACGTCCTAATATAGAATCAACTTTTTTGTCTGCAGTTGTCACTGTAGACATAGTAAAGAAAGGGAGACGGCTGATAAACGATTCTGTCGATGACAACTGATAGATTAAATTGTCTTTCCGTGAACAACAGATGGTGTTTTGTGATGTTATATTAATATACTGTATTTTGAGAGGAAGTGAGTATTGATGAATGTCTGCCCTGATGAATGGATGGTAACTTTCGCAGAGTTTTTTCTTGCACTGGCTGAACGTGTCATCGGGAAATCTGCAGAAACATCGAGATCGACATGTCACGACGTTATTAGACTGTTAATACCGATGCACTATAAGTAGCGCTTCGCTTTTAAAGCGGGCGTTAACTATTCTATATACAGCACTGTTTGGTGGTTTAGATCGATGGCTCCCCGCTGAGGGGTCGAGGCCTTTTCCAGAGTAACAAGATAAATCTGTGCAGTCAAGAAATGCCGTGGGAAAGAATATAAATCAATTCTTCAACAAATGTGTATTCATTTTTTTTTTTTACTTTTCTCAAATCTGTTTTTTTTTTTTTAAATGTGTTGGCCTTCACTTTTACTTCTTCGGGCTTTGAAAAGTTGCTGAAACAGAAACACCGGAGAGGGGAAATGACCCAGAATGTCGAAAGCTATCGGTTCCGTCTTATATGTTTTTTCTTCGAAAGTGAGATTTGATTCCTTCCGGACTATAAAGAAGGTAAATATTCGGAAAGAATACGCTTTCCCATGTTTTAAAGCATCTGATCCACAGAGAAATACGCACAAAATGTATTGTGATGTTACAACTATACCCACTCCCCGTTCACAGCCATTCCAAATCAGCCAATCAGACGAGAGGCTCATTAATAATAATGAGACAGACACTAAATTACCTGTTCTTTATAGAGCTCCAGGGAGAAGCCTGAGGGAGGAGATGTCACACTATATTGAGATCATTTTGGGTACTTGAAACTACCAACATATCTTGTTAGGGTTGTAAAATCTTCAAATAAACCCAGTAAAGTGTAAAATATGGGACCCTTAATGTAAAATCAAAATGTGGAAAGTGGCTGCCAGATAAATACAGAGGAGTAAAAAGAATATTTGGGGTGGAGGAATAAAGTAACAATGGAAAAATCTTCATTCTGGAAATCCTCATGTAAAAAACAATTCAAGCTCTGTTTGATTACACTGGTCAGTGATAGACGGAAGGAAGGATTGAGAAAAGGAAGAACGGATGGAGGGCAGGTCGTGAGAACAGACACTAGTGCCCAGGGGACGGATGGACACACACACATACACACACACACAGAGAGAGAGGGGGAGAACGCTACTCCTCTGTAATCCAGCCTTGCACATGGAATATCAATTCTATTTATGACTGTTCTATATTTATAGTTCCTGACCCCTTTGTATGTGTGTGACTCTAAAGCTCAGCTGATCTCTGGGAATATCTGAACAGACAAACACTCAGATGTGAGGTATCCCATGTGGGAAAGCAACAATCTGCTGGTCAGTCAAAGGGGAATCCCCTAATGTCTGAATGCAGCTACTTAATGCATCTTAACAATGTGAGGCTTGGATTTTAGACGTTTAAAAATACAAATAGATTCATGCATTCAAACCAGAACTTGTTAAATCCTTCTTTTAAAAGGAGGATTTGATATATATAATACATATATACAGTCTTTTTTTTAAAGAAAGAAGGATTGTATACATTATATACAGTCCTTCTTTCTTCTAAAAAGAAGGATTTATGGTCATTTATGATAATATTTTGATACATATTTCTTTTTTGCACCTGGATTGCTTAGAAATATGAATGTAGACTAAAGGAATGAAATGAAATGCAAGTGACATGAATCGTTTTTGATTCAGTCGCCACCAAATTAGCGGAACACTTCCAGAACAATCATGTTTTCATTACTGAACATTTAGAATATTTTACATTGAAAAAAAAAACCTCAAAGGAAAAATAACAGATCGTTCCATTCTAAGAATTCCAAAAATATGCATTTAGGCAAATTCCAAAAGTATTTATACAGTCGACCTTCACCTTAATACTTGATTTCCAAACCGGAAACAAGTGTATTATGTTAAAGTATATAGAGTATTGTAGATGAGTAATGATGATCCAGGTCAGAAACCTTTAATAGAATATGGACTAATTCAGTGTCAGGTGAGGACTTGATTGAGCCTGAATGAAAACTCCAGGCAGGACATTTATCAACTATTCCATTAATTATATAGTCACACATGCATGATAAGGTTTTTTCCTCCTCTATGAATCAGCCTGTTTCAAGATCTGTCATCTATTAACATGTATGTCTATTATTAAAAACCTGTGCAGGTATTTGTGCGAATGGATTCTTTTTTTTTTTTGCCCCGCCCAGAGAAAAATGTCTAACCCATTGCCAACCTGTGTGAGCCAATCCCTTTTCATTTCCTATCTCCACCAATCTGGACTCAACGGTTATTGACAATATTGACCTGTTGATGGATAACTAATTAGCCTTATCATCGACAAACACGCAGCCTCTGATAAACGGCTAGACAGCACCCTGACAAATAGACATATATACTGTACATATTGAAACATAGACTACCGAGCTGACAGGGTCATAGACGCGCTTGTCCGGATGCAAATGGTCTCACTTGCATTACAAAGCAGCTATTTCTATGCTAATTGAGAGGAAGGTGTTTCACAGAAGTGCTTCAGTTCAATTAAAGAGGAAGTTGTGGACAGCACTGGTATAGTGGCACTTTTGCATTTCAAGCAGTACAAGCGGATATTTATTCTGTTATCCAGTGCTGCTTAATCTAAGTGTGCATTTGGATATTCATTGTTTTTTTTGTTTTGTTTTTTTTTTATCAAGGATGGTGTATTACTGCAGAGGAAAGGTGTGTATAATTTATATAATGTTATAAATAGCAGATAGTGTTGTACGGTCTTTATCATATTAATAACCATTGTAAGTCAAACAGTTTCAGTGATCATATAATAAGTAATCTCCTATAAATGTACAGAATAAAAAAACATATGTCAACCCTGAAGTAGTCCTCCTCAAGCATTTAGTTGGAACATGCAACAGAGCAGAATACAAAGATTCAGTGCCAGGTGATCCAGCCAGTGAGTCTTCATATTCACTTCTACATATCCTGATATGGTGTGATATGACTGGTATTTCAAGAACATACAGTCTCCCAAATCTTTTTTTTCTTCCTGTTCCCTGTATCAGTTACTCTGTTGTCCTTGCGGTTTCATTTTCAGGAACAGGAAGGATACGTCTCCGTTTCTGGACCATGCATTACATTCTGTTAAAATAAAGCTACGGACAAGAAGAATAAGGCTTCAGACAGTAGAGGGTGATGAGGACAGCAGCAGTCTCAGAACCAAACCCATTAGTTTAAACCCTTGACCATGCAGAATGTTCACCAGGCCATTGGGAACTTTTCGGTACGCTCAACGGAACACTAACTGGACCTGCAAGTACTTTATACTGTGCTGCAACTCCCTGATTGTCCCTTCCTTTATCACCCGTTACCAAATAGATGGAAAATGACCTGCAGTCACACATGATTGGTAAAATCATGGCAATAGAATCTTTTATGTATGCAAATTATAACAGATATGCTTCAGTAGAAACAAAGGGAAAAATATATCCTGAATGGTGAACTATTTTTAAAGTAACTTTCATGTCATTTGTTAAGGAGTATTTCTCTTAGACCCTTAAATAAAATGTATATTTTTATTTGTATCAATTGGGAATGTGTCCCACAAAACTCATGAGAACACATGCATCCCTATTTTTGGCTTTCAACTCCAGTTCAGTAAATGCAGGAAATGCGTACAGTAGAGGGTGGTTGTGTTTTATCTGTAACTTTAACGCCCCCTACTGCCTTTAATGGGGAGTGTTCCTGTGCATTAGGACAAATCTAGAAGCAGCACTGCAGTCAAATATATACAGGAGTGAAAGACAGAAAAGACAAAAAAAAGCCTGAGTAAATAGAAAAGGGCAAAATAAAAACCCAAATATATTCAATATTTTTCATTTAAACAAAACTGCAGCTGTTGATAAAATTCATAGTTTGAATATATGCAAAGATGTAGATTCCTCCAGGTTATTTTAAATGTCAATTTTCTGGTCAATTTTCTGCATCCATTCATGGTGGATATGTCTTATTTTTTCGAAAACAGAATTCAGGCACCGCATGACAATTATAATGGAATACAATGCAGTCAGGCCCTTATTTTCTATTGTTTTCAAATATCTATTTTCCTGCTGAAGAGAATCTTCCAACTTCTCTCATTTTCTCACCACACCTCAGATGTGATTTACGACATTTTTCAAAATAAAAGTCCTCAAGAAAAAATAAAAAACATCGATTTTTCCAACTTGATTGATAATCCTGATATCTCAGTTTCAGTTCATGTTGCGCTGCGCAACCACTCGTGTCTGCTTGTTTACAATCTCTCTAATTAAATATGGCCGTTGACAAACTCCCTCCTGATAGTTAGAGAGCTCGATAACGCTTTAATACTTACCATTTACTGTTCCCGTTTGACCAAACGGTCTACTGTACTGCATCCGGTTTACCTGTCTTTTCACCCTTGTTGGCGGTTAATGTGTTTTCCTCTTCTTCCTGTGACTCGTTAGCCGCTGAAGCTAAGTAGCGAGCTAACTTCTCCATAGGGAACAATGACAGCGGCTTGTACAGGTAGCAGCAGCTTCCTCGCCGCTAAAGGACTGGACATAAGTCTGGCTGCTCTGCAGCGACAGGACCCATACATTAATAACATCGTGGACGTGGCAAGCCAAGTTGCTCTGTATACTTATAACAACAGGACAAATGAGTGGGTGAGTGGGGATATTGTGTGCTAGCTTAGCTTAGCTTGTCTGCCTCCCCGGTAACGTTATTATTCACAGATCTAACTATTAAACCCTGTTGCTGTATGTTGGCCAGGATAGTTTGAGGTCATTAATGGGCTAGCTGTTTCCTTTCCTTAACAACGGGAACGTATTTTTGCACTATTATTATGAATTCCCTAAAAATATTAATATATAGATAATATAACGTTAGCTATAATTGTGCTATATAGCCACACGCACTTAATATTAACAAATAAATGTTTTCAATCTGGATTCAGAGACAGTTACTTTTCACATAACAGGCTCGTTTGATACATTTTTAGGAAGGGTTTATTTTATGGACATATTCGAGAAACACTGATCGTGTTATTCTGTGTGGCCACTCTAACCTTTAAGCTTATAATGACATGTTTTGCACACAATTGCAGAGTGACACAACTAATCCAAACAGAGAAGAGTCTGACTGATTACTACACGTTTCCTTTCTTGCTTTCTTACTGCATTTGTGTGTGTGTGTTTTTCAGGAGAAGACAGAGGTGGAAGGGACCCTCTTTATCTATACAAGGTGATTTAGTTGTTGCAGGAGTCTGACTCTTGCAGTCATGCGTTTATTCAAAATATACCTTTAACGAGGCTGCATTAGATTTAAACTTTCTAAACTTTTTCCCACTTTGATATTCTGCTATTTAGCTTATCTTTCTGTAATATACCACCGCACAGGATATTACATGGGTAAAGTGGTTTATTTTGTGCATTTCAGACTGGCGTCTCCCAGACATGGTTTCACCATTATGAACAGACTGAGCATGGAGAACCTAACAGAGCCGATCACCAAAGACTTGGACTTCCAACTCCAGGACCCCTTCCTGCTTTATCGCAATGCACGACGTAAGAAGAAAGACACACAGACGCTCTTCTTAACCCTGCCCTTATTAATTATTGATGCCTTTTTACACATTTGGTTGTAAACACCTTTTTAGTGTGTGCAGAGGCACCGTTAGTTTAGTCTTTTGTGTCTTTTATATTTATTGAATAGTAACTACCACTGGCAGAGTGGTATGTCTTTGCCGATAATTTTATTGCCACTTTCAGTGTTACGAAATTAAATTTGCAATAGAATTTTGTTTTTTAGGAAAGAGAAATCCCTTGGTTATGCAGGGGTCAGTGACACTAGAATTGGAGAACAAACAATTTCTTGGAATAAGACTGCACAGACATAGATGGTTAAGATGCCAGGAGAACTATTCCTAGATAAATCATTTCAAGAGACTAAATCGTTTGCTGTGTTTTACTATGTAGTACCCAGACAATTTATTAAATGAGACAGACTTGTTACAAGACAGAACCAAAGTATGGTGAAAATCATGTCTCTTGCATGGAAGACTAAGTAATTAATTTCTAATACAAAATAGGAACTGAAGAGCTGAAGTTCTTGTTTTCTCAGTTATCAAAATCAAATTCAAAACAGTCATTATCTTTAATCGTTTTTTGTAACTCCCTGTCATGCAACATTAGAACTCCAATCCATACCCGACTGCATCTGTGTGACAGATCTGATCAAGGGATAACATTGATAGCTGCCAGGTGTATCCATAGCAACGCAGAGGCAGTTAGCAAAAGCAGAGAGAGGGGAACAATTGGACAGAGATTGAACAGAATAAATGGCACGCTGTTCATTTTTAGCATGAAATCAGTAGCTCCCTATAAGGATGAGAGGCATTCTGTCTCCAGTTCTATCAGCCCGCCTCCCTCTGAGACCTACATCTGCTTCACTGACCCCCCCCCTCCTTCCTTTGTGACAAGAGCCTGACAGCACTACACAACCAGCCAGCAGAGATTAGATACACCGCAACAGTAACTGATAATATAAACACACGTACACACACGCAGTCGGCACACTCAGGAACCGCTGACACGCAGATACCTCCCTCCATCTCACACTCTCCTTCAAGCTCAGTAAGAGGCAGGTGGAATGCTGTGTTTAGATACCAGCAGATTCCTTACACCTGCTTTGATCCCGCTCGCTGTGCTACCTCATTATTCCCACTGACACTTGTTCAACAAAGCAATTATTAAATGTCCTGAAGGCGCAGTGAAATAACGTAGGTGACATGAACTTCCCGTTCTTGACCTCTTTACACCATGCAATAAGGACACATTGAAGTGGATGTGGTCATAGGATCTGGAATGGGAATACATTTCAAGTGAGTAATCCTCTTGTCTTGGGGCTGAAATAATTTTACAAACCCAGTAATCTCAGCTCAACTTGATGAAGTTATTTCCTCTGATAACAAGGGAATCTGGGTAGCTATGTTAATCATCATAATCTTCCATGGCTCCAAGTGATTATACAGATTGTAGACGCATAACAAAACACCCAAATGCTGGAGAAAAATTTTATCACTATAGCTGCTATATTTTACAAGAACGCATAATGTATTTTCCAGCATGCAGACGTGTGTAACAGGAATGAATTGATCTAACAAAGAAGTATGTACATAACCTCAAAATGTCAAACCTAACAAGTACCACTAGGGTGAGGTGACATTCACTGAGCATTTGCTGGATGATTGTGTGTGTGTGTCTGCGTCTGTGTGTGTGGTGAGATGATTTCCAGAAAACCGTATGACCAAGAACGCAGCTCAGCTCATTGAAGTCGTTCCTTTCACTGGCCAACATCCGAGCCCTCGGACTATTTAGCCCCCGGGCTGTTGCTAATGCTGCCAGTCGTCCCACTGTGTGTAGTGACCTCTGCGCAGAAAGGGGTCGTGGAATCTTATCATTACACAAACATGGAGCTCTCAGTCTGCCGTAACTTCCCGGAATGGCAGTTGGCACAAAGTGGCACCCCGGGCTAAAAATAAGCAGCAGAGATATACCACAGAACAGGGAAAGATTCTGAAGAGAGAGAAATTTAGCTCGAGCAAGTTATTTCTTTTTGGCAAATATCCCACCACGGAGAAAATGATAGGAAGCTTTTTACATTTCTCCCTAGAAGCGCCTCGAGTCCCCAGCAGTGTTCCACCGATCCATTATCCCCACGTTTCCTAGCTTTGGTAGTGTTGGTGCTTTTTGGCTGTGGCTGGTGAATGACATTTTTAACACTGATTCTGACTCATGCAGATTTTGTAATATACTTCACACCAAGTTGAAACTGAAGTCGATACCACCTGTGATTTAGTTTCAAATACTCCTTTATGTCAGTGCTAATATATCCCAAAGGTTTTGAATTAGAATTATGTGCAGTCTTACCTCCTGGCCGGACATATGTGTATCCCAGCTCTGCCTCAGACACCAGCAGGCCTTTGAATCTGACCTCCGGTTCCTCCTCCAGTCTCTCATGTTTGGGTTTCCTCTGAAACAGGCCTCTCAGCATGGCTTCGCCAATCGCTCCGCAGCCTCGCGGTCTCGCAGTAAATCGACTTAAGAACTTCAAGTCTCGGTTCCACTAATGTCTTCTCCAGCAGGAGATTCAATAAAGGTGACAAGAAAGCTCCTCTGATGAGATCCTGCACGTTCACCAGTGACGGTAGTTGAAATGTACCCTTACTTAGGCCTTAGGATGGAGGCATAAGGCTTTTAAAAATTATGGTAAGGTATTCTTAAATGATAGTAGCTGATGTCATGAAATTCATTCTGACCAGCGTGGGTAAGCCATAGTTCTTTTCGACATTAAGTGCGGTTACTGTAATACCAAACTATCCGGGACTAACTTCCAGAGAAGTAAATACAAGCTAACAGAACATCAACACTGTTTGTCATTACCGATGTCAGGAGCTCTCGCTACAAATCTGATCACATACTGCAGTGAGAGCAGAACTTAATCCATCTTGGATAACGGCACTGCTTACAAATATGTCTGGGTTTCTAAGTATACTAAAACTAAACATCAAAAGTATTCTTTGAGTAGACGAGTCCCAGCAGTGTCGTTTGTGTTATAGCTGCAAACAGTGTCTGTGAAGCCAAAGCACATTTTAAGCCTTCTGGAAAAGGCAGCGCGTAGCTGTTCAAGTTGAAAAATGTCTTCTTTGACCAGCCAAACTCCCCGTGGATTATAGTCGGCGAGGACGAAATATATGGAATAAAATCATCCTAAAATAGAAAAAAAAAAAAAAAATGAAGTCTTTTTAAAGCATCCCGAGTCCCGCCGGAGCCCAGTCAGACAGTTGCTGTGGTTTCTGCAGCAGACGTTACATGTGTTTGGCTGGTTCCTCCCTGCCACTGAGGATTTGAAAAGGACCACACAGGACAAGTGTCTTGGATCACTTGCAGGCTCCACTGGACTGGAAGATTCGCCACCTATGATAGGCCGTTATGTTCGCAATCGACACACCGACGTCTCTCGCGCTTTTTAAGCCGCCACTCCTCCTAACGGCCGTCTCAGATCGCTGCTGCCGTCCTGTCCAAGTGATCCGCCCATGTGGCCGTTCGGTCCTGGGTCTCTGCTGCTTTCAGACAGCCCAGATGTCTCCCTCTCTCTCACTTGTTCTCTTCCCCTGTCTCCAGTGTTGACTTGAGCCCCTTTTTCGCTTTTTCTATCTCTCCAGAGCTTAACCTTGTGACCACGGCCACTTCTCCATTGGTGGCATTTGTACCTCCCACCATCCCTTTCTCTCTCAACACAAACTCTCTCTCGTTCTCTTCTCCTGTTTCACTTTCTTTCTGGGGGCTTTTTATCTTGTTAAGATTGAGACTTTGAGACCGATCATAGCTGATTCTGTGTGGCAGCTTACTGCTCAGAGAGACCGTTTCTTTTCCAGCTGTCGCTTAGGTTGAAGATTTTTCATTCACCGACAAAGCTTAGTCTCTGCGTCCCGAAAGCTAAAGCAGCTCTCTCCTTCTTTCCCGACGGACTTGTTGATAATCCCCCTTCTAACACCCCTCGCTTCTTCCTATTTCTTTTCCTCCTCAGTCAGTTTTCCATCTGTCTCTGAGTTTGTCTGTTTGTGTGTCTATAAAACCGTCTCATCCCCAGTGAGCACTAAGTGGTTCTGGCTCCACCACACGGTCTTCCTCCCTGTTACTTATTTGGTACAGGACCGATTTTCCCAGGCTCAACTGAACTGTGTGTGTGTGCGCGCGTATGCATATGTGTGCCTCTGCCTGTCCTTCTCTGTCCATTCCCGCATCCATACCGACCTCCATGGCTTGCCCAACCCCATTTGTAGCCAAATATTTGTGTGTGTCTGATAGGACTATAGCTATAACCTCACTTTGCTCTGTTTCTGCCTCCCACTCTCTAATCTGTGTTGCTTTAAATCTCACATCTCCAGTTCATTCATATGTGTTTCCTGCTTTTAAAAAAAAACACTTATCTTTCTTTTCTTTTTTGGCATTAATCTTATCTTTTTTTGGGGTCCATTTTAAGAATGAAGTGTGTGCTTGCTAACACACCTTAAAGCTGTTATCTTAGATTTACACTCCTCTAGTCTTTACTTTATCTGAGATTATGACTGTTTATGTGAAACTTGTATTTCCTCAAGGAAAAACAAGTTTTGTAGTAATAATGTTTGTATTTCTCATAAAGATCACATATTTCATTTTAGTTGGAGCTCAAGGGATTTGTCAGTAAACTAATTGGACAATTGACATTTTAATAATTGATTCATTTTGAAGTTGTTATTTGAGCAAAATTGCCAGCTTAATAAATGTGAAGATTGGCTGATTTCTAAAAAGGGGATAAAAGTTGCAGCCCTAATGATAACATTAAGTAAGTTAGTCCTGGAATTTAAGCATCTTATTGGTAATGTATCTAAAATAGTTTATACAATGTGACTACAAGCTTTGATCAACATGGTTAAATGACTGTTACAACTCTGTGGTACTAGTTCAAAGCAGCAAAAATGAGTCATTCGCTGCGTAATGTAAAACAAGCTACAAGTCACTGCTGTGTAATTCTGTGACAAATGTGTGTTTGTGTTGCCTTTTACCGGCCTTGTTGACCATGTTTATATAGTTCAGGAGACTCCTGGGGGCCATGTTTCACTATATAATGGCACTGCTGGCTTCTTTTCCCATTGGGCTGGCTGGGAAATGACTCATTTTAAACCCTTGGTCTAATAATAAACCGTTTACATGTCTGTGGGGTCCACGCTGATGTCATCGCAGCAGAATCGCACAGCATCATGGCTATGCATTCATTTGATTGTGAGGGTATGGCGGGTCGCTGAGCTCGTTTCATCGTCTGCTGACCTTAGTGGATGGAATTAAACCGGCGCTTTCAGTATTTCATTCACTAACTTGACTTTTAGCTTCGGCTTCAGCTGTAACCAAGATCATTTTGTTTATTTCGTTCCGAAGGTTTAACCTTCCTCTCTTCCTCTCTCCCCTAGTGGTTATCCATGGGATTTGGTTCTATGATAAGCAGGACTGTCAACGCATTGCACAGAGGATGAAAATGTAAGTAAGCTCTATTTATATCGCACTTCCAGAAAACCAATATTGCAAAAAACGCACATGACAGAAAGTGCTTTATGAACATTAAAAATTTCATCTGGGAAGGCAGGAAAATGTAGACATTTCTGAGGAAAGGAGGATGTGATGTGTTTACTTACATGGACTCTTGTTTGTGTGCAGTCTGACCCAGCAGGAGCAGGTCCTGGCTCAGTCTCAGGGTGGTTGGCTGTCCCCAGGAGGAGGAGGTGGAGGAGGAGGAGTTGTAGGTGTAGTAGGAGGAGGAGGAAGAATAGTAGGTTTAGGAGGAGGAGGAGGAGGAAGAATAATAGGATTAGGAGGAGGAGGACATGACGGGAAGACAGTAGACATCATCCAGATGCTGAACAAAGCGCACACAGAGTATGACAAGGTAGGGACATATCAAAGAGATTTTTCATTGTCCGGACGTATGGGAGAGAATAATCTTATTATCTCATTTTCCTTGCTTCACATGTCTGTGTCCCGTCCTCTTCCCCGTGCGTCTCTGCTCAGGAGAAATCTACTTCGGAGCCAAAGGAGATTGGCAGCAGCAGTGTTCTCTACGGAAACCCCAACCTGATCAAACCGATACCCGTTAAACCCAACACTCAGGTAAAACATCCTGTTTCAGGGTGACATTCAGAGTGCTTTCACTCCATAAATGTCCTTTTAAAAATATGTGATGCCTGATTTATAAAAAAATACTTCATAAATGAGTCCCCTTGTTTTATCTTCTGCTTCAGGACAGTGAAGGTGCTGAGCCCAAGCCTCTGTCTCTGGCCACACTCTTTGGCTCTCAGCATCAACACTCACCCAAACCCGAGCCAGGCCCTATGCTGACCCCTTCTGGGACAGGGTCGTCGACGGGGAAATTCGCCCGCCCGCCCGTAGCACGCACGCTGACCTACGACGCCACACTGGGATCGGGCCGAAGCGCGGCGGCTGGTTGTTCTGACGGCGGGGGCGTCATGAATCCCGCCGCTGCTCATCAGCAGCAGCAGAACCAGCAGCAGCACTGCCCTGCCATCCAGAAGCTCATGCAGGGACAGAGAGGAGGAGGAGGAGGAGGAGGAGGTGCTGTCGGCGGCGTCCTTCAGACCGTCTCTGAGTCCCCTGAGAACAGGCTGTGCGAAAACGGGGTGCCCCTAGAGCATCACCATCGCCACCTTTACCACCACCATCACCAGCAGCACCATCACCACCACCAACAGCAGCAACAGCAGCAGCAGCTTCAGTCCGACCCGATCAAGAGACTTTTCCAACCCCAGCCCCCTCCTCCCACCTCCACCTCCTATTCCGCTGCACCTCCTTGTTGCTCCATCCCACCTCCTCCTCTGCAGCAGAAGCCTCTCGTCTCCGCCCAGCCAATGATGGGGGATTCCGTGTCGCGCTCCCACCTTCAACAACCGCAACAGAGTCAGCAGCTGTTTATCAACCTATCTAAGCCTCAACCTGAAGCTCAGCACAACAGCCAATCAGCTTCAGCCGCAGAGGGAACAGGTGGGTCGTCTTTTATACAAAATACAAAAAGTGTAATCAAAATCATAAATATATTATCTTAAGTAGAGATCAATAACTGTTTTCCTCTGCTGTGCCAGGTTTGCTGCCATCTCAGGTGTCCAATGACCGAGGATTTCAACCTACACAGGGTATGAAACATGATACTATGCCTTAAAATGCTTATAGCTGCTGGGATCAAAATCACATGATGACTTGTATAACAACTCGACTATGTCTAATACAAAAATAGTTGTCAATTTAACAGAAATTTACTGCATGTATTAAAAGTCTACTTGGTACATAAAGTATCTCCACTCTACTGTTCCTCCCACTCTCAGCTCTCGGGAGCATCTGACCTTCTCTCAGGTTCTTATTTTGGTTTTACAGCCCGTGTAAAACAACTCCAATCATCGGGTTCTTTCCTGCCTCTCGTTAGGTCTGTCTTCCCAGATGCCGGGTGTGGTGTCGCCCCATGAACTCCTCCAGAAGCTCCAGCTGGTCCAGCAAGAGCAAAGCCTGGCTTCCCATGATTCCCCGCGGCTCGGCCCAGTGCTGGCCCCCCGGTTCCTGGGGCCCAATCAAAGCCAAGGTGCAGGCTCCACTTTAGGCCCAGTTTCAAACCAGATCACAGCAGGTCAGAAGGCTGCCCTGCAGTTTCAGGTAAGCTATTTCTGTTCATTAACATTTTGAAGGTGCTGAATTGGATGGAAGATGGATAGAAACATAGCTATTGATCTTTTAGAGGATTGTTAAGTGTTATGGTTTTGTTTGATGTGGAAAAATCAAATTATAAGAGCGAGTGAACAGTCATAACAAGAAAATCACTCACCGCCAAACATATTGTGAATCCCATCCAACATTGTTGTCCTGTACTTATTGATATATAGAATTAAGTAGACATGGTCAGAGTCCTCTCTTAGTGTCTCTGGTGTAGTGTACAAAAGAAACAAGCTATGCAGGTGCCAGATATCACCACGAGGTGGCCCCAAACGATGGCACCTGTTTGAAGGTCCATTTACTGAAATGATCCCAAACAACAAAAAATTCAAAGTGATCCAGAAACCAGGATTTCTTTCGGATCATTACCAATCTTTAATTATTTGTTCATGGTATAATTTGCAACATTTGCTGAAAATTTGACAAAAATCTGGCTATAACTTTTTGAGATATTTATCTAACAAACAGACAATCGCCGGCTAAAACATAACCTCCTCGGCGGAGGCACCAACCGCTTTGACATCTCTAAATTCTGTGAACAGCTTTGAAGGACCAATGCCTCTCCTGCTCCTCTAGGTCATCTCCCCTCAGCGGATACCAGCCACCGTGGCCCCAACCCTGCTCCTCTCCCCCAGCGTATTTATTCAATCCAAGTCCAGCGCCGGGCTGTCGGGGGTCACCAAGGACAGCTGCTCCACCATCTCCACCCTGCCCAGACCGCAGCTGCAGGAGGACATCAGAGTTCTGTCTAAAAGCCAGCTCCAAGCCACCATGCTGCATTTGATCCAGGTAAAACCCATCCTAATGCAACAGGATAAAACCGCAACAGGCAAAAATTTCAGCACAAATGGATAGGCAGTGAATTTGGTGGCTAATTATGTCAATAACATAATGTATGTGGTTCTCTGCTTGCATTTTTCAGACTGACAGTTCATTCCTGGACACCATCTATGAAGCTTACCTCAGCCGCTTTACTAACGACTCCAGCAGCAAGTACTGATGACTCTTCACACCCTCGGTCTATACATACACACTGGCTCATTCTCACCCCTTATATGGGTGTACCACTTCCTCCTCTTCAGTCTCCCCCACAGACTGAGACCAGAGTCAGTTCTGCGCCCCGTCTGTCTTCACTTTAACCCAGATTTCTAGTTGCAACAACAAAAAAAAGCTGTAATGGCAAATTATAAATGTATTTGTTCTCATATTAGAATACAATCTCCTTGAGCTCATGACCACTAAGTTTTGGAACGGATGTGGCACAATCATACAGTCGACTTAATCTATCTAGCCTATATTCTAGTTGACAGTCCGTGAAGACAAAATATGCTTTTCCAAGTTGTTTGAAGTTAGTAGCACGATTTGTTTTGAGCAAGTGTAGCCATGTAGCATTTAATTGGATTTTTTTTTAATCTGTTTAATTTACTCCTTCAGTCATCAAACACCAGTGAGCCCACTGGGCTTTAACAAACATAATGGTCTTCCTAGTCTTAAGCACTAGTGATGAAGGACATGCTCACACTGATTTGATTCATAAGATGAAATGTGAAACATGTCAAACATGTTTTGTTTTCTGTACATTTGGAAAAGTAAGTATGTTGGAATTCGTTGGATTTAAATAGAAAATTCTTTTAAATTAAGTTCTTGTTACTTTGCTTACTCAAGAATTTATATTTTACTATTCAAATGCGTTTTAAAATAATCAAAATGATACCATGTCATTTTTTTAAAGGGTCTTTATTTCTTCGGTCTGTGTATTTTAGTTAACTGACCGTTGCTCGTAGGCTCGTCAACATGAAACGGATGCAAGTTGTTCTCAAGGATGAGTCGGGCTTATCTTCTTATTTTTAATGTGTGTCATTAACTATGCTAACTGGCGGCTTTTCAAGTCGCATAAGAGTGTCTCAGTGTTTTAAGAGAGAAAATAATTTTCTTTCACAGCACTTTTTTATGTTAATTAGTTGGTATTTTTTTGTTATTGTAAAGATTTCAAAATGACATGGTATCTATCCAACTTGAAGGAACAAGGAAATTACAGAAGATTGTCAACCTGCACTACCTCACAGAGAGCTAGTTGGCAGGTGTACCTGTGTTTTTACTTAGTGGCAAATCGTCAGTGAATATGATTGAACAGCTTTAAAGTTTAGGTATTCCAGTCAGAATTTTCTTTTTGAACATTAAAAGGGACTTCATGATTACAGCAAAGTAAATTAACTTTTTATCACATTAAAACATACCGTAGCCGCCTTTTTGTTCTTGCAGAGCTGTTGTAACTTAATGTCCCTGCCAAACAACATAACAATTTATCCTCCTCTTTAAGCATATTAAGACAGGCAATTTGTCTTTAAATGATTGATTATATGAAGTTTTGCTAAATTCAATTGAGTAAATGGTTGCTTAGCAAAGAAGGTACACAAATCGATCTGATTCAGAGCTCACAGATATTTTTCTAAGTCAGAATGCAATGATATTATATAATAACAGCACACTTCCAAGACACTGTCAGGCTATACTGTATAAAAATGTCCTGTATAAAAAGCCATTTCAGCTTCAGTACATCAGAGAAGTCGCTCCGTAGCATGTTGAATTTTGCCAGATTCAGGGTTAGCAGGTCATGTTTAGCTCTTTACTAATAACTACCTGAGCAAATGCAAAAACAGCAGCATCAGGAAGAAAAAAAAAAATACATTTCAGAGAAAAATAGAATATTTTTTTTTCCTATTTTTGTACTCAAGAAGCAAAATGTATCGTTCTTACAGTGAAAATAACCAGCATGTAATGTTACAGTTAAATGTACAGCTAAAATATAAGTAAAAAAAACATTCTATTACAACATATATACAGGTATTTGCTGTTTTTTTTTTTTTACTTTTAATTCAAAAGATGTCATCCATAATCCTTTTTTTTGTAATACATTGTCATTTAAATTTCAGACATTGGAATGTTAATGGAAACATTTTTACACAAGAATGTTTTGCTCTTCCGTAAACTGGAATATATTTTAATTGGATATTAAACCTTCTCAAACTGCCTCTGTTGTGGTTCACTGTGTTTTCTCTTGTCCTCGTATGGATTTGCATGGCTGAGCGGCCTTATGATTAGCATTCATTTTCAAGATGAATGCAGCAGCAAGCCGCGCTGCTGATGGCAGCACAGGTACACTTGTTATTGCTTTAATGTCACATCATTGTGCCTTTTTTTTTCCACCCTGGCCACAATCAATAGAGTAACATAATCTCATCGGTGATTAATCAACCAGTTTTTACACAGCCAGCAGTATTGAAAGACCTTGCCCAATTAACTCCAATAGTCTTTATACAACATTAGCTTTTCCGATATTAAATTGCTCCGTGTTTGTCTTGGTTAACTGAGCACACAGTACAGCCCAATGAGTGCTGAAACGCACACGTTCATATTTCATATCGTAATGGAATTAAAGAGGAGAGGAAAGGGACCCGGTAGCCTTGGTACTTTTTTCCAGCCGAGGCGACAATCTCCATAAACCGTTTGGTGGCTTTTGTCGATCAAATGACAAGATCTTCCTCGGCAATGAAGCAGAGGTTAAATGTTTCCCTGCAATCTACAATTTCAGTCATACTTTCTGCCAATGGAGGTCATGTGATATGACTTGAAGCGACACAATACCTACCAAAACCTGGGTATAAGCTATTACTGTTGGATTATTTAGTTATTAATCAGTTTCTAAATAAATTGTAAAGACTAACATCACCAACATCTGCCGCACTTACAACTCATTTACAACTTTCTTAAATTTTCACTATAGACGCTGCGGTAACTTCTATGGAAGAACTATGTATCTTATTTGGATCTATTGTGACTTGCTTATTAATATCCTGAGAATTTTATAAATATAATAGAAATACATTAGAGCATGGAAAACATTCTTGACCCTTTGTTACAAAGTAAGTATATATATAATTGATACTCATCTCAGTTCTTTTATACTTCAAACAATGATTTGCTGGAATTTTATTTTCAGTGTGAGGGAATGGAGACAGATAACATGCCTCTTTGTTTCTGTCTTTGTTTGACAAACTCTTTCAAGTAGATTTTCATTAATTAGTGTCGCTGTCATTGTGTCGTTAATGGCATTATTGTAGGGGAAACCATGTTAAGTGGTCAGAGCAGGAAGGAAGGTCTCTCCCTTCCTGCTTTCTCTCTGAGGCCAAAACATGGTGTTTTACATAGTAATTAACATCAGAGTAACACACTTTTATACAAAGGAATTTACAGGCGGACAAAAATGTATATTTGAATGTCATATCAATGCCCAAGCAACTCTATCGGGGGGGGGGTCACAATCACACAAACGCACACATTCTTTTTTCCTCAGAGACTCAAAGGTTCCAGACCATTGGTTTAGCTGATGGAGCTAAAAGTAAGAGCTGACTATTAGGGCTGGCTTAGACTAATCAATGACTTTTGGTGTGTGTGTGTGTGTGTGTGTGTGGCCAGAGAGGCAGGGTCTTGGTTTTGTACAGTGAGTCGGAGCCACTTTTGCTGCTACTGTAATCTCAGATGGAGGATGTCGTGAGGTTGTCTGCAGTAACTCGGCCAAAAAAAATGTAGTTTTTTTAGGCTTTGATTTTTATTTGTATTCTCTTTTTAAGCTTCATTCATATATGAGTTTTCCTGCGGCCAGTTTACCTGAGAAATGTTCTTCCCATCATTTTTTTTTCTTCAGTTTTCTACACTCATGCCTCAGAGCTGACAAACTACGACTTGGGGAGTTTGAACCATATTTAGGCTCAGCAGCTGCACAGGTGAGTGACACTGCTGAGGTTTTATGGCACTTTATATGCAGATAATGTTTGATTATCATAGTAAAATATATTCATATTTTTTTTGCTTATGTGTTAAAATATGGATGACACTGTGAAAGTTAAAGCAAACTTAATATTTGTCTCAAACATATTTGCACCTTAACATGAATTACATTAAATAGATGAAAAATATATATTAGTTTCAGAAAAAAGGCTGAGAATAATTCATACATATTCTTGTAGAGGTGTTGTATTGGTTTTGCTCTTTATGTTATTTATATAGAATGTTCTGCTGGACATCCAGTTTGAGGGAAAAAAACATGAAATCCACTCCTCCTTTTTCACTACCCACTTGATGCAATCCCAGCATGCAGGAGAAGGTTAATTTTTTATTTTTATTAATTTTTTTTAAAATGAAATTCCACTTTTGATAGGCAAATCAGGAGTTCATCCATGTTGGATGGAGGAGGGGACTAAGTGTTCATCCCACTATCAGTGATCTGGGTCAGTGGGGGAGGAGGAGGAGGAGGAGGAGGAGGTCTGCAGCTGTTACACACTGCTGCTGTTTGTGCATGGATGTACACATACATGTGTCAAGTCAAGGCGGTTTTCTTTATAAGACAGAAGTTATCTCAGGACACTTTTCATGTAGACTCTTTCATTTACATTGACCCAAAAATCCGCCCTTTAATGGGGAAGAAACCATTGGTTCATAATGATGTTTTACCCTAAAGGAGCTCCGTGTCTTCATTTCGATTACACATTCTATTATAAACTTAGAAATGAGACTTAACTTCTAAAAGATCGGATCAAAACTCAAGTCGGTTTTCACATTGTGTGCATTAAAGCAGCTGAATTATACACAAAACCGCAAATTTAAAAAAAAAAAGAGGTCAAAATAATTTAAAGGGTTAAAAGGGTTGAGTAGAAAATGGCTGCAACTTCACTTCCTCAGCTGGTGCCGGGAGGAACGTGTGTATTCCTGTTACTGGGAGGACTGGATTCATATATTCTTCAAGACACAAGCAGGTTTCATTAAGACAAGATAAATCACTGAAGATCTGATACAAGATCATTTATTAATACAGCGTTAGATCACAGAAGTCGTTGTACTATTGCAGTGGTTGTGTTGATTTGTATTAGTTCTCATGTATGAGTCCTCTTCTGTTTATTTTGGATTTAACTGAGTGAAGTGGTTGGGGGGGCAGACCCGGTCTCTCTGAGGTTTTGGGTGGCTAACTGTTTTAATGTTTTAATGGAAGCGCAGGGAAGCGTGCAGGACTGAACTCTGCCTCCTGGTCTCGGCTCTGCGTTGCCATGGTTTTGGCCTAATAAACCCAGATTTCTAGACATTAGAGCTGCTCCATCTAAAGGTGGGTGTTTACCGTCTCTACTAATCACAGCAGGTCTGACAATTATACAAAGCTGCATCATTTGATGGACACAACCTCGACAGTCTCCAGCTAAATGATGATGTGCAGCTATACATGCCATCTAATGTATATGTCATCTAATATATAATATTCCCATATTTTTCACTTCAAGGACCCTTAAAATCACAAGAGATGTTTTATAACAGAAAGTGTAGGAGACAAGGCCAAAATATGGTGGATTGAAACTGCCATAATCAAAAATAAATATATGACTCAGTCCATAAATAAAGCACATTCATAAATATAATAAATATAATTTAATGTCCCTATTTACTTATTTTTATTTGATTAATTCTTAAAATAAATGTATTTGTGTATTATTTTCATTCATTCAGTTTAAGTATTTTTCCTCCTTAATATATAAATGGAAAATAAAATTTGAAATTAAATAAATGAATGTAATACACAAATAATTAGGAATAAACTGCTACTAAATTAAATAAAGCTATTTATTTATTTTTAATTATGGCAGTTTTCCATGCAAATGGTTCTACATTCTGTCATTTTGTTACTCGTGGATGGAATTATAGTGAAAATAGATTATTCCCCTTTTTTTCTGGGGGACCCCCTGACATCCCCTCAAGGACCCCTAGGAGTCCACGGATCCCACTTTGAGAACCACTGATCTACTGTACATGTCATCTAATGTACATGTCATTAGTCTCTTAAATCTTTATGTTATTAATCCGAGCCCTTTCTGCATTTTCTGCAGCATTACTGCTTTGTATACCAGATTTACAGTTGTTTCATCTCCAGAAGTGAGCAGATGTTTTTCTATGTGTGTGTGTGTGTGTGTGTGTGTGGTATACTGGTATATGTGTGCGTAAAGGCCTATCTGGGAATGTCAACTATTTACCTTGGGCTTGTCCGGTTTTGTGCATCTAATATGTGTATTAGTGCGTGTGCATAGCTGTGTTTGTGCAGATCAGTGTGTGTGTGTGTCCTTGGTATTTAGATAATGTCGCTTAATGGTCCCAGCAGGAGACGAGCCACTTGAGCTCTGTATGTCATTTCCACGTCATGTCTCTGCTGGAGCTCTGGAATGGTTCAAAATGTCCTTTGTCTGAGTCAGATAGTTTCATCAGCCAGACTGAACGTCTACAGCCAGAGTTTGGGCTGTAATTAAGTCCAATGCGTAATTTAAAGGTCACTACATCTTTTGCTCAGCTGACCAACCGTTCTACAATGTTAGATTCAATATGCCTCAGAAGAGTCTGTGGATGTAGCCAGTGATATTGGATGCACCTTAAATGTGGTTGGCAGCAGTTAGAAGTGCAGTGAATGCAAGTTTTGGTCAGCAGAACATTTAAAACGTAATTACTCATGAGCTCACTAAAATGAAGCATTGATTTTAAATGTGTAACTGACACAACTAGAAAGAAGAGTATTTCAACATTGTATGCGTGATGTGGGTCAGGTTTATTGAGATTTCAGATGAGCATATTTCCTACAGTAATAGAAGCAAGAGCAATAACAAAACAAACTGTGAGGATGATAAAATAAAAATGAAAAGAATTTGAATACAAATAAAACTGAATATTACAAATTTCAACCACAAACGTAAAGGCATGATAGAAATGAAATGAAATATATATATGTTTATATAAATATATTGAAATTTAAGCAGTTTAATTCCAATGAATTCCTTATAAATTTATTAAATGCCTATATATTGTATATTGCAAACTGTATATATAACAGGAGAGAGCACTTGTGTGTGTGTGTGTGTGCACGTGTGTGTGTGCACGTGTGTGTGTGGGTGGCAAGGCATTGAGAGTCCACTAGGTGTCTCAATTTGTTTAAATTATAAACTTGAACCAGCCAAACTCAAATCACAGGATTCTATTCTACACTAAGTGCTACAGCAGCAGCAGCAACCTCCTCATACTTCCTGTTTTTTTTTTCTTTCCCACTCTCCTTCTTCCGCATGATTACCATTTTTTTTCCTCCCATTTTGCTCATATTTCTCTCTTTTCACCCCACTGCTACACTGGAATCTTACTACAGCCACCTTTCCTCTGTCCATAGATAGAGGTAAGGCAGTGAGGAAAAGGAAACAGAAAGTGTCAGTGAGGGAAGAAGTGAAAGAAACAGTCAAAAGTAGAAAGGAGGAAAAAAAGACGAGAAAGAGAGTAGGTCAAAGAGCATTAGAGAAAAGATAAGGGGAAGAGATAGTGTTGGTGTGTGTGTTTGTGTTAGAAAGAGAGAGATGGATGGAGAAAGAAAGGGAGGGATGGAGGGAGGAGGGGTTTAATCCTGCCTGGATTATGGTATAAACTGGTCCCGCAGAGCAAGAAGAGATACGCTAGATAGATAGAGAGAGAGAGAGAGAGAGAGAGAGAGAGAGAGAGAGGGGAGGTCCCACTATCCCTCCATCCATCCATCTCTCCATCTCTCTTACTCTCCGTCCGGCAGCATTTCCATCTCTCAGCGCCGCATGCTTTTTGGTTTTGGATGTTTTTTCAGCAGAAGATCTGATTGCAGCAGGAATACTTTTATGTGTGGGTTTCCGGTCTGGGAATAAAACCACGCTGCCTGAGGACCGAACTCCTGCAAAAGTGTCCCGGGACGTCCCAAAGTCTCCGCAGCCATCACCCTCCCCCCTCCCCTCCACCCAGCATTCCGTCGCTCCAAGAGAGGGAGAAGTGGACGATGGGAGGAGCAGAAATAGGATTAAGAGGCTCGGAGCGGGAGGTGTAGGAATATGGCAAGATTCCCAGCTGACTCCTGGCGCGCAGGAGCGACCTCTGACCCCGGAGACGACAGCTTCGCAGGCTCCTCGGCGCGCCGCCGTATCCAGTTCAGCTGACATCAAATCATCGAGTCAGACACTTCTTATCCATTTTATTTGTTGTCAGTCACACTTGAACTTTCCTCACAGACCCACATGTCTCCGGGGAATAGTTTGACAACAGGATTTAGAGAATAATCTCCAGTGACACTGCCTGGAATGACTTGAGGGGAAGTGTTTTACTCTTCATGCGATCCACTTTTTTTTTCGGCTCCAGCTTGTGATTCTTTTAAATTTGCAACCTGTTTTTTTTTTTTTCCCTGACAGCACATGTGATGGTTGCTTTGTCACACAGGAAAAGCTCTTAAGTCTTTCTACATACAGATTCTGGATTCTCAGAAACATTCTAAACATTCAAAATCTGCTTTTGGGATGAAATCCTTTTTCTATGACTGGATGTCTGTCTCCTAATCAGGTGTCGGACTGCTGCAGATTTGTCTACATGACACTGTACAGCACATTGTCTGGACAGTCTCGGGATTTGAACTACACATGAATGTCTTTCAGAACTCTGCGGATTGGACCTTTACAGTTTTGTAAGGCTTACATTACCAGGCAAGTCAACAAGAAGTGTTGCCTATTAGGAAGAATCATGTTAGTTATACGTCCCTCTTATCTGAAACATGTAAGTCCAAAAAAAGCTGCTGCAAAATAGATCAAATTTGATATTTAAGGAAAAGAATTAGGTGAATTTGTAGTTTTTTTATGTGCACACAGATAAATTGATATGGTAACTGATGTTTTCTTATCGAAACCAATTGTAGAATTCTCAAGATGAACTATTGTAAATGTGCCTGGCTGGTAATATCATGCTTAAACAAATCTGAATCCTTATCTAGAGCATTGATTACTGCATAAAAAATAAAATGATGAACAAAACTAGCGAGAGTCAAACTGCTTTAACAAGTCATCGAAGTTTTAAGAAGCATTCATCAGGTCTCTCAAAAATGCACATTGTGTTATTTAAAATTCCATTTGTATTATTATTTAATTAGAATGATACATTTTAAATATATAATCCACCTTTAAAATAAAACTAGTTGATAGCATGTGTGTTTAATTTTTAAAAACCTTTTTAAGGGAGTTAAACTACCTGGTACCAAGTGTTTAGGCTTATATTTTTGTCATTGACCCAGTAATGCAGTAAATATGATTTCATGTTGTCTGACAGTCTTCTTGACCATTAAAAAGGCGTCATCAGGTTCACGGCTTCTTCATCGCACCTGTAACCCTTCCCTCTCTGTGTTTGCACATGAGACCTGAGCGCTTTGTAATCTCACTCTGCTCTGTCCTAATTTCTCTCCCGTCGGGGGGCCGGCGTGCAGCGGCCTGCTGGACTGATGCGGATGGCGGCAGCTGCAGGGATGAACCGCTGGAGCCGGGGAATCACTGGGGACGCCAGTAAGTCGGACGGGAGGAGTGGGCTGCGGCGAGGGCGGCGGATGATGCCGCTGCTGCTGTGGATTATCCTCTGCGGCTCGCCCTGCCTGATGGTCGAGGGCCAGATGAAGATCCCACCAGAAACGTGAGTACAGCTTCAGTCGGAAAAACAAAAAAAAAGCCCTGAAACAAACCTTTCACCTCCAGGGGACTTTGAAAATCTATAATAGCTCATACACACTACCGTTCAAAATTTAGGGCCATCCAGAGAATTTAGTGTTTTCCATGAAAAGTCACATCCCCAAGAGAAAATATAGTCAAGACATTGACACAGTTACAAATAATGATTTGTTTGACATTGTTTTTCCTTCAAACTTTGCTTTTGTCAAAGGAAGGTCAGTTTTATAGCTTCTTTAACCAGCTAAACTGTTTTCAGTCTTTCTAAGGGTTTCTAATCATCCATTAACCTTCTGACGCAATGAGCAAACACATTGTACCATTAGAACACTGGACTGATAGTTGCTGGATATGGGCCTCTATACACCTATGTAGATATTGCACCAAAAAACAGACATTTGTTGATACAATAGTCATTTACCACATTAGCAATGTATAAAGTGTATTTCTGATTAGTTTAAAGTTATCTTCATTGAAAAAAAAATGCTTTTATTTAAAAAATATGGAAATTTCTAAGTGACCCCCCAAACTGTTGAACAGCGGTTTAAATGTGAACAACTTTATTCAATAGATTATAACTTGCCTGATTTAATTTGTCCACCTTTTTCACAAATGTGAGAAAACAGTAATAGGTGAAATCAATGTGCGACTTGTTTTCTCCACCTATGTGTCCTCACTCTCAATGAGACACAATATGCCGCCATTCAACGGTAAATATAGACTCAGCGCTTTATTTAACGGCATTACATCAGTTCTCAACAGTTGTACCGAGTAATTTCCGTGCGGACACCCCGGCAGGTCGACATGCGGCGTTACCCTTCTTGGAGCCACGCGTTGGACGGATGAGTCAATATCTCCTCCGTATCTTGGCCGATTAATCCACACGGATACATATGGGCCATCTGGGCACCTGTGGGGTATAGCAACAGTAAGCTGCCAAACTATGCTACAGCCTTTCCTCGGTGCCTGGGCTCTGGGCCGCAGCCAAATAAGAAGAAACCGATGAAGAAATATAGCTCGTACAGAGTCGGATTTAAAAAAAAAAGACAATGGCTTGTGTTGGTACTAATCAGAAATGAATCACCTGTCATTTCATTTCTTTTATAAAATAACTCATAATGGCTTTTTAGTTGCACACCAGCTTTTACTTTGTAATATAAGTGGTCAGATTTCCTTCAAGGAATGAAATGCTGCGTTTGTTCATTCTCCAGAAGCCAGGCGAAGCTTTTTTTTGATTTTTTCCCCTGAACAGTTTTCAAACCTCCTGCTGACAGAAAAAACACTAACAGATCGATGCAGTGCTGTCAGTCCACAATACCCTATTAAGTGTGTGTGTGTGTGTAGGAGAGAAAGAGAGTGTGTGTTAGTGGAATGGATAGAGGGGGAAAAAAATACAACTCAGATACAGATGGACATGAACTTGCACTTGAGGATATATTTGGTGTGACTGAGGGAGATTAAGGCTCCAGGGAGCAGCGGAGTTCAGCAGGACAACTAAGCCCAAAGTGCTTCACTCTGCCGGTAGAAGATTTGGCAGCAGGGTTCCACAGGCTCTGGAGGTTAGCCGGGTCATGACAAGGAGGTCAGATCTTTAGCCTCTGAGGGACTGTCGCTCTCCGGCCAGGAGGAAATCAGATAAGCGACAAGTAGACATCATCAGCTAATAAAAGAAGCTTCTTTTTGACACATGTCACACAAGGTCGTACCCAAAAAGAAAGACACTCAATCTGTAAAAACATTGTTTTCTTTGTGAGCAGCTGCTGCATTATGTCCTTGCATTTATACCACATTCTAACCAGCTCTAGCTTGTTTCCAACGCTTTAGCCTGCATGCATGCATTTTAAGAGCATTATTTTACATTAAATGTGTGTGCACCAAACTGGTTTGTAACCAAAAAAAATCTGCTGATTGGATGACACATTTGAACTCACCAGTCACAAGATTCTTAAAAAATACAGAACAGAAGCTGTTTAAACTCATGCTAAGAAGAATACAGATCCAGCCTGTTATGAATGACGACATTTTAGAATGAACGCATGCTTATATTTTGGAATTAACATATCAACAAGTCAGCAAAGTATCAGCCAGATTCCAGTACCGAGGCCGGCGGGTTAGCCGTGACAACCCTGCCCGCTAACTCGCAGAGAGCTGGCTGACTCCCCATAGGTTGAGCCATCTGTCACATCCTGTCTACTCCGCTTACCTTACCCAGGACACATTCACATGGAGGATTTGTACAGTAGAATGGCTGCATATTATTGAGCACGGAATGACCCTGTGACCCTGTGGACCGGCAGCTTTTACTGTCACCTTCAGACTAATCTGTTTTAAGCTGTTATTGGTGAATGCAGGGTAACCTCTTAACATGATTGGCTTCATACTATCGTGGTCACTCCTATGCTATTGTCACGTTAGCCCTAATTTTTTTTTTTTTAAAGCAAGATGATTCGGAAAGAGGACGAAGTCAGTCTTTGCTTTGTTACTTCTCCCAGTGAAATAAGTACAAACATTATTCTTTTTCTACAATGCAACACAACCACAGCAACCCTTTTTACAAAAGGTTTATTTCTCTCAAATTTTGTTCACAAATGTGTTTAACCTCTTAAGACACGCTATACCTTGATTGGTAAAGGGATCATTTATGGGAATAGTACTCGTCAGTCGTCAAGTTTCTATGAGAAAATAATGCAACAATTATGGTCTCAAGGTTTTATCCCATCAATTGACATCATGCATAAGCCAATCGAAGCATGGGGGCGGGAGTTAGCCAGCTTGAAAGCCAATGAGCACTGAAATACCAAAGTTTGACCACCTTTGGATTGATGGACAGCAGGGCGACCCAGTGAAAATTTTCCATGATGAGACCGTCCAAATCTGATAGCCAATGGCCAGGGCTTTTGAACGACTGAATTGATTTGAATGTGATTAGGCAACAACTTAGGTATACCATTTTCGCAAATAAGACTGAAAAAGGGGTTGAGTCTTAAGAGGTTAAATCCATGTCAATGAGAGCTTCTCATTTTTCAAATGAATCCATCAAGAATCAAGATGCTGATTAAACAGTGTGATTATTGACAGGTGTGTTTGTGGATACTCACAATAAAAGGCCAGGGGCCCCAATGCTGGTCCTGGAGGGCCGGTGTAGGCGAAGGTTCAGTTTTTGTCACACAACACGATGCCACAGATGCTGCGAGTTTTGAGGGAATGTGTTTCCTGTGAACTGAATTTTCATTTCACTTCACATAAGCCGTCTCCAACGTCCTTTCCAAGAATTTGACAGTAAATCCATTCACCACCCAGAGTAACCACGCCAGCCCTGGACCTTCACATCCAGCATCTTCACTCACAAGATGGTCTGAGCCCAGCTGGTGCAACATTTAATTTGCACAACCACAGATTTTCTGCACAAATTGTCAGAAACTGTCTCAGGGAAGCTCATCTGTGAGCTCCTTGTCTTCACCGGTGTCTTGACCCGATCATCACTGGAACCGTCTTAAATGGGTAAACGCTCGCCTGTGATGGTCTCTGGCACTTTGGTTGAAAATGCCAGACAAAGTAAAGATCATGCTGACATCCTAGTGCCCATTGTTGTACCATTCATCCACTGCCATCACCTCATACTACAGCATGATAACACACAGCCCCAGTGTTCCTGCAGACTCAGACATGTTGCCCATTGCTCATGTTTGGATACCGTTGATCGGTGTGTACGACACCATGTTCCAATCTCTGCCAAAATCCAGCAAATTCGCACAGCCAGATTGGACCACTGTGATCATTGGCTGCCAAAATCTATTTATTTAACTCATTAAACATGTATTAATGGTTTAACCAAATAGGAAGGATAAACAGTTGCTAGAGTAGAGAATTTCCACAACCTGTAAAACCCAAATGTTTTAACTATGAATGACATGTAACTGATTTATAATCTATGAATACATGATTTAATCAATTAATGTATTAGTTACAAAGTATGTATACACACAAGTGCACTGTTTCTGTATATTTTATTAACCCATTTAAAAGCATTAAGTTTTAAGCAAAAAAAAAAAAAAAGCAAGTTTCCAAGTGCTTCCTCTCATATACGTCTTTAAAGTAATAATAGTAAAAATAATTTTGTACATGGGATAAATTTATAGGTATATTTGTGCAAGTGGCAACTATAATCACCATTAAAATTATATTTTTAAAGCAAAGAGCACAAAATGGAAAATAAAATAGCTACGCAACATGATCATCGACTGATATAGTTATATGCATTAAAACTTTGAAAAAGTCTGGACTCAAATGGGTTCACAGCTGTGATTATCTGTCATTGATCATGTTTCCTCTGTGTCCAGTGTGCAGCAGTGGGCCGCATCCTTCAGCAAACAGATAACTGCCCTGTCCGCCAGATACTCTGGAGCTAAGCTGCTGCAGAAGGTGAGAGAGAAAGCGGTGCACAAAATACACACATGCATGCTCACCTGCCAAAACAGCTGCATAGACACATACATGGGTAAAGACGCAAAATGCAGAATTCTCAAGGCGTTTCTTTCTGTTTAAAATATTTTGAGGTAAATTAAGAAGCGCCATATTGTATTTTGATTACTTTTCCATTCCAGGCAGACAAACCAGTAACATAGAGGGGGAGGGGATGATGCTAGTGCTGGAGATTAATACCTTTTACTCACTCATATTGCCATACTGGAATATGTGCATGCATAGACGAGGTTGATTGCAGTTATGTTTTCAAACTACATGTCCCAGTCTTAATACATTACCATCTGTTTAAAAATACACAAGTTGAACCTCACAATAACAGCTGATTAGAGTATTTTTATATGGTATCACTGTCAAAATGTATCAGTTTAAGAAGCAATTAGATAAGACAAAGGAATAAACAATCAGACAGACTTAAACAGAGAGAAGTTAGCTTTACTATAAGAGAGAGAGTTGGATATAGGTATATACCACATTACATCATCACATCAGACTGAGACAGGCGGGGTCTGCACTCATCTGTTCTCCCCCTCCCCTGTTCTCCCCGTCAGCCAATGGGAACACGACTGACTGGCATACATTTGCTGTACAACATCTGCACATGGCCCAGAGACCATTTTGATGACACACATAATTCAAATAGGTGCACAAACACAATCACACACACACAATTATTGCTGTTCCTAGAAAATAAGATTCTTTTTTGTTATTATTATTATTTCATGCTCATGTAATTATCAATTATTGAGCTTCGGCATCATATGCACTAAATTGCCTACATACTGTTGAAGTGTAACTGAAACGATTTGTTCATTTTTGTGTGAATTTTCATATCAAAAAGAGGTTATGTGTGTGTATTTGTGTATGTGTTTGCGTGTGTGTGTCTTTTAGTAATTAGGATGTTCAGTCTTCCTCTACATGCCACCCCGTAGAATCCCTAGCAGGCCCATTCACCATCTGCCACACACACACACACACACTCACAGTAAAACAGAGCACACTTTGCAGTTTGTTGTTTGTGTAATAGATTGGATTAGTTGGTAGAAACAGTGTTTCAGAGTGAGAAAACCAGATCAGCTGTAAAAGACTGCCTGCCTGGTTGGTGACGGCTCCCTGAAACCGTAGCAGTACCAACAGTACTCAGCTGTAATGAAGACATATTCCTCCCAGTTGCAGACTTTATCTTTGAACCGGTAGTGTGTAAAAAGCACCGAGTGCATTAGTCGAATCTTGGCAACACACCCCGCTGTGTAATCGATGGCTCCCTCGTTATCTGTAGATTGTAGAACATCCAGTGACTCCGACGTCTTGCCTGAGTAAACAGGAGAGGACATTGAGTATTTGAGCTTATGTTTAAAGATTACAAAAAAAACATTTGGTTTTTATGATTATATGCCTCAGCCTTAGAGAGAACTCTTTATCATCCCTCCTCTTATCTGTTAATTATTCATATGTCTGATTTCGTTTGGCCTTTATCTCTCTTGTAAATAAAGAGCATGATATGGGAAAATGAAAAAAGAAACAAATGTCAATCAAATTTGCACTGTGTAACTAATAATGTTACTCTTTGTTATCGCAAACATCCATAACTGTGTTCTCCATCTTCTAGACATTTACTGGAACTCCACTTTTATTGTCATTGCAAGAAATTAACTTCAACCACCCACATTCATTAAGGGCAATATATGTAATTAATTTTTATGAAAGTATTAGAAAACCGGGTCTGTCATAAACCTGCAGGTTTAATGAAAGCTGCAAACAGTAGCTCTTATGACACCTGCTCTTTAAAGCTAATCATTATTACCTTAAAAAAAAAACACAAGGGTTAATAATGAACTACCTGCATCTGTTTTGAAGAAATTTAAGGACATTGAGGGCACGGTGAAAATTGTGGAGGTGGATGGAGAGGAGCTGGTGAAAAAGTTTGCTGAGGAGATGGAGGAGATGCTCGGGAGGAAGATGAAATCTGTCAAGGTAATAAAAACTTTCTGTAACACTTATGGTACATAAAGTTCATAAAGTTCTATAAATAGGTACCTATATATATATATATGTATATATATATATGTATATATGTATATATATGTAATATGTATGTATGTATATATGTATATATATGTATATATGTATATATACATCAGGTATATATATATCATGTATATGTATCATCAGTTTCAACTTCAGTGCAGTGTCAATTACTACCAGTGTTCTTCTTGAAAATATTGGCTAAAATTTAAAAATAACCTTTTTATGTTTTTAGAATATAATTAGAGTTTTTAAAACTACCATGCTATTACATTGATTTTTCTACAGTATAAAATGCATGAAGTACACTTGAGTGGACAAATAAATATATCTTTATAGAATAAAGATGGTTTTGTTTTTCTAACCTTGTTTTACAAGAACACACTTCTCAATCCTGATTGAGCTTATCATAATTTAAGCTTTAGAGTGTTAAACCATGGTTGAACTTCTAATAATTAAATTATCACAAATTTTGTCACATCATTAGGTTTAGATGATGTAACGTTGGACTTTATCATCTTTAATACTCAATTAAAGGCAATTAAAGGTAGTTTTATTTTATCACAGAGGTTGGCAGAAGCAGCAGAGGATGCTGATCTTTACCACGAGTACAATGAAACACTGGAGGTAAGTAACAATATGCTTCAGTGCTTATTTTCTTAAATTACACAATAAATGCTGATTCTAATTAGCATTTATCTAATGTTTGATCCTTTGCTTTAGCAGCATTTGTCTACACTTCTGTACTAACAGTGCAGCAAGTAACATCCCCATCAAAGCCATAACTAGATTAAGGCTTATGTCACGTATTTGTGTTCTTTCACCTCATTGACGCTGAACGTAAGCCTACATACGACAGGGTATTAGGGTCAAAGTAAGAGGGGGGAAAAAAGGATGATTATTTTATAATCATTTATATAATTAAATTATGAGAATAAAGTCGCACTAGAAAAAAGCTTTGATGGAGAAAGATCCACTTCCAGCCATTTCTTCTTCCACAAAATAGGTGATTTCTCCGAAGTGTGTGTGGTATAAAATTGTTTGTTCCATTCTTTCAAAATCCTAATACTGATTATAATTTGGTTTGTTATATGTGAAACCTATATTAAATTCGCCAGATGCTCCACATTCCTCTTTTTCACAAAGCCTGCTCTATTTCTTGTAATTAGAGATTCTCATAAAATTACATTATTCTCATAATATTGCAATTTTCTTCTTGCATTATCATAACTTTATTCTTGTAATTAAAAAAAGAAGAAATGCAATTTTCCATGTGGCCCTAATGCTCCTTCATACATACAAGACTTTTGTTCTTGATTGCCATGTTATAAAAACATATCTGCATACAATCCACTTTTTTATACACAACTTCAGTATTTCATCCTTATATAATCTATACATCATCATCCACATCTGTTTCTGTTCAGTTTGACTACTATAACTCCATGCTGATCAACAAGGAGGATGAGGATGGGAATCCGTTGCCACTGGGAGGAGATTTCCCTCTGGAGGAAAACGAACACTTCAATAAACTGCCTGTCAACACACAGCTGAGTAACATCCAAGTCCCGACTAACGTCTACAACAAAGGTACAGAGGCACGGACACACACAGGAACACACATTAGCCTGCATTCACTTCCACATACTTGATAATCTAGAATTGTATTATTCTCCTCCTCCTGTAGATACAGATATTCTGAATGGAGCCTATATGTCTGAAGCTCTCAATGACGTCTTCATCGACAACTTCAAGAAGGATCCGACTCTCACCTGGCAATACTTTGGCAGCTCTGCAGGCTTCTTCAGGCTGTACCCAGGTACAAACACACAAACACACACACTTACTCTTTGTGCACTACACGTTCCCAAGACTTTCTGATCTTAAGTGACAGAGTGCTGCGATAACGTGGAGACAGGCCTGGGAAAACAGGCATAAGCATTCAACTTCACCAGGCAAACAGTGCAGCGCAGCAACTGATGATGCGGGAAACTGTCTGTCAAATGTGATGACTCAGTTGCGGCTAGAGTACGCTCGCCGGTCTCTACGCGTGTGTGAAAGAGGAGTAATTAGCAGAGGATTTGTGACACAGCTTGTTTTACTCATTTGCTACCTCATTCATCACTCCCTCGTTTGACAGTCTGTCACCATCCATCCAGGCAGCCATTCCTTCATCCGTCTATCCAGCCAGCCAAGCAGCGGTTTGCCATCTGACTCTCAGCTGGTGCTCTCTCTCTCTCTCTCTCTCTCTCTCTCTCTCTCTCTCTCTCTCTCTCTCTCTCTCTCTCTCTCTCTCCAGGCATCCAGTGGATTCCAGATGAGAACGGTGTTGTCACATTTGATTGCAGAAACAGGAACTGGTAAGGTCTTACTCCTTCCTTGCGTGGTCCTTATAAACGGCTGTACCTTTGTTCACATTTAGATATTTTATATGCTAAAAAGGGTGAGATTTGAACACAGTTTGACTCATCAGATACAGGCACATTGACAAATCATATTCCTTCCATCTTGGACCAAGAGGCAAAATATACAGGTGCTGATCATATAATTAGAATTAGAAAAAGGTTTAATAATGTATACATTCATTTCACACAGACTGACATATTTTAAGTGTTTATTTCTTTTAATATTGATGATTATAACTGGCAACTAATGAAAACCTGAAATTGAGCGTCTCAGAAAATTAAAATATTGTGGAAAGGTTCAATATTGAAGACAGTGGTGCCACACTCAGACCTTTAAATGGTCTTTTAGTGTAGTTCTGCAGGCTATTCAATAATGGGGAAGACTGCTGACCTGACAGTTGTCTATAAGACGACCATTGACACCTAGAACAAAGAGGACAAGACACAAAAGGTCATTGCTAAAGAGGCTGGCTGAATGAAAGAAAGAAAAGATGTGGTAGAAAAAAAGGTACAAGCAATAGGGATAACCACACCTTCGACAGGATTGTGAAACAAAACCTATTCAAAGATGTGGGGGAGATTCACAAAAAGTGGACTGCAACTGGAGTCAGTGCTATAAGAACCACCACACACATGTATGAAAGATGATGCTGATTGATTGGTCCAAAGTTATGTTATCTGATGAAAGTAAATTTCATGTAAACACTTCATGTACACGTTTTAGCTGGCCAACATTTCTAGAATTTTTTTTTTTTTTTTTTTTTTTTATCAGTCCCAAGTAATATTACAATTTTCTGAGATACTAAACTTGGGATTTTCATTAATTGTCAGCTATAATCATCAAAATTAAAAGAAAAAAAACATTTGAAACATATCAGTCTGTCTGTAATGAATTAATATAATATACAAGTTTCACTTTTTGGATGGAATTACTGAAATAAATCACCTTTTTCATGATATTCTAATTATATGACCAGCAGCTGTAATCAGTAGAAGGATAGAACCGAGGTCTTAACAGGCTCCACATAACTGGCTAAAGATATCCAGCTCTATGGATGCCCAGGTGGAGGTTTGGATTACCAGATAGGTCGGTTAGGACTGGCAGAAGTTGATGCCAAGCGAATCAGAACATCCTTTCACCAAGTTCTATCCTCTCTTAACCTGTGCACTTATGACCCTTAAGTGACATCTATCTAATGAGTCAACACAACTGGCTGATCTTGACATATAATATCAGACGGAGTTCACCAGTACTGTAAATCTTGGATTAGTGTCCGGTAAGAGGAACTGAAATTCCAGGAACTCACGACTCACGCCGTGTGTTGCAGTGCAGAAATCAAGGAAGCGAGACGGTGCGTGTCTTGAAAGTTGGTTGTCACAGCTGCTATAAGGGAAATCTCATTTATGTTAATGGGCTTTGAAAATCTTAGAGAGAGGGAGACACAGCATGGACCTGAGAGAACGGAGGAGCATGTATAAAGATGAGGCCTGATCTCTATCTACTTTGTCTGTCTGTGAGACTAATGGTAAATAATGGCTGAGAGTTAATTGATTTAGATCATGTTAAAAATAAAGTCTACTGCTCCCAATCTTCTCTCTCTCTCTCTCTCTATGTCTCTCTCTCTCAGGTATATCCAAGCAGCCACTTCTCCCAAAGACGTAATCATTGTGGTGGATGTCAGTGGCAGCATGAAGGGACTGAGACTGACCATCGCCAAACACACCATCAACACAATTCTAGACACACTCGGAGAAAACGACTTTGTTAATATCATAGCTGTAAGTACGCACACACACACACACACACACACACACACACAGAAGTCCTACAGGAAGACTTACCAGAGTGTGTCTACTTTTAAGTCCTGATGAGTGTGACAGAGAGATTAACACCCTAACACACACACGAGCTAATACACAGGTCCAGTCCAGTGTTGAGACTGGGGTAAATGCACAGATACACAATGATATATGTGGAACATCCAGCTCACACCAAGGATTCGTTTTCAGGAGTCGGATCAAAGCTTCAAGTGTTCATTTTGGTTTTCGGCTTTTCTGGGTTTTGGCTGTGTGTGGTGTGTGTAGCCAAACTGCAAATCAGTATAATAAGCATGGTTTATCCTGGTATTACTGTGTGTGGAATCATACGCCTCCTGCAAATCCGCTGCCCTTAAGCTTTTTTTTTTCTAAATTTAAGGATGCACTCTTCTTGCTGGAGTGACCACGCAGCACCAAGTGTAATCCAGAAACATAACAATAGAATAGGGATTAGCATTATTTAATTGGACTTTGACCTGGAGCTGAAGGTGAACTCAAACACAAAATAAAACATATCATGCACGCACAACTGCCACAGTCAAACAGGCACATGTCATAATAAAATAACAACACTATTCTAGAGAGTAAAAATGAATGAATATTGGTAAACTCACATGACTAACAATTACATAATACATGGCTCCTGTGTAATAATACTCTAATACTCCTAATACTCATCAGTTATAAATGTTACTCCTATTGTCTGTCAATCATTGGGTGTTACAGTACGTCTTTGTCTTTTCAGTACAGTGACTATGTCCGCTATGTGGAGCCCTGCTTCAAGGGCACGTTAGTACAAGCCGATCTGGATAACCGAGAGGTAACACACACACACACACACACACACACACACACACACACACACACACACACACACACACACACACACACACGCACACACAAAAGGCGAGCACATAGGCTCACAGCTAATTAATTCCCTTATCCTCTTCTAACCTATTAATCTGTAAGCTGTTATTTCGCTAATCCCTTGAAGACAAAGCTGTCATCACATCACAGGTGAAACATCACTTTGAATCCGTGTCCTCAGGATTTCAAGTTCATGATATATTTGACTGCTATACACTTAGAAGTGTTTTTTTCTCTACTGATGTTTTATGATTGTTCTCCTCCCCCTCTCTTTCTTCATCTCAAGCAAAAAGTCATGACACCTCTTTCTTTTTTTTAATCATCAAACATCTCATCTTCTTGCATTTCTTTGTACACCATTAATATCTCCTCGTCCGTTCTCCTGTTTTTTCTTTTTTTTTTTGAAACTGTAACACCTGCTCGGTGCGTGCATGCATGCTGTGAGTTGGATGTATGCCCTACTTTCATCCCCCCCTTTTTCACATCATCGCAGATCATGTGAGGTCGCCGGCCACTGACGGTTTTAAGTCGGCTATTCCGCCTCTCGGCGAGGGTTTTGATTGGTCGAATACCTTGAGAAGCAGGCTGGAACAGAACCAGCTTACAGATGTTGTCTTGACACACTTACACATTAACTCAAGCAGGTGCACACACTCTAAACATACAGATGTTAAAGGGAGACAATTTGACTTATCTTATACATTGTTTTATTGAATATCAGGAAATTTTGTTTTAGAGCCCACACATTTGGCCATTCATCCTCCCGTGTATCTGTGTGTGTGTATCTGTGTGTGTGTGAGTGTGCGTGTTGTTTAATCCTGAGTACCTCCTGGTGTTGTAGTGACTTTGCTGTAATTGGTCAGTGTGTCAGGAAGGCGAGGATAATCCCTCCTCTGCACTCTTTCGCTCACGGCCCTCGCAATCTCTGCCTCTCATTTTCTCTTGCGCGGTCTCCGATTCACCTGCGGGTGCCCGCGGGGGCACGGCTTAGTGGTAATGCCCGTGTGTCCATTTGTTGTGTGTCACCCTGCAGCATTTCAAGCTGTTGGTCGAAGAGCTTCATGTCAAGGGAGAGGGCAAAGTGAAAAAGGCCATGAAGGAATCTTTTAAGATCCTCAATGAGGTTTGTCCCTATTTGCAGTGCGGAAGTTCACTCATCTCATGTCAGAACATTTATATCTATGAGACATAAATTACAGAGTTGAGTTCAAGGATTGTGTGTGTGTATGTGTGTGTGTGTGTGTGTGTAGGCTGCAGCGCTGGGCCAAGGCAGCCTGTGTAACCAGGCCATCATGCTGATAACAGACGGAGCCATGGAAGACTTCCAGGATGTTTTTGAAACGTTCAACTGGCCAGAACGACGGGTAGATACACACACTTATACTATAAAAACACACATACATATATATCATATAGAGTTTTGCTGTTTGGTTTAATGGAAGGGCAGCGTTTATCACTCCTGCTGTAACTATGCACTTTTATCGTCTCTCCAGGTCCGAGTATTCACTTATCTGATTGGGAGAGAGATGACATTTGCTGATAATGTCAAATGGATTGCCTGCAACAACAAAGGTAATAATAAGCAGACGGGGATGAATCAATAGCCGAAAGGTAAAAAAAAATAAAATAAAAAATAAATGTTAGATTGTGACATAAAAGTCTGAACCTCCAGATCATAATAACTCCCTCAAGCAAGGCAATAAATCCCAATGGATGCAGTGTTTCACTGTGCTGCTCCCAGCTGTCTGTACAGGACAGTGGAGAAGTGGGGATACTGAAATGTATAATGCTGACTATAACATATGGAACATAATACAGCTCTGAAAAAAATAAGAGACCGCTGCAAAATTATCCGTTTTTCTGATTTTACTACTTATAGGTATGTGTTTCGGCCAAAAGGAACATTTTCTATAAACTGACAACATTTCCCACAAATTCCAAATTGCAAAGAAACAAGATCAAATTCATTTTAAAACAACATAATACTAAAGTTTAAACTAAAGAAGAGTTCAGAATTCAATATTTGGTGCAATAACCCTTATTTCTAATCACAGCTTACATGCGTCTTGGCATGCTCTCCACTAGTCTTTACCATTGTTCTTGGGTGACTTTATTCCACTCCTGGTATCTCTTTAAGCAGAACGAGGTGTTGATGTGTTGGAATTCAACAGACAAACATACATGTAGAGATGCTGATTTCAGAAAAAAAAAATGCTGTGGTCTTATTTCCAGAGCTGTATATTCACCACATTTGCATTTCTTACTTTTAAATGATTGCATGTTTGAGAAATCAATTCCTCTATTGATGTGACCTCATTTCAGCAACAAAGAGCAATAGGGAAAAAATACTGCGATGGTCATTGGCCAGCAAGTCTTAAATAAAACGTGTTCCCATCCTGTTCTCAGCAACATAGGAGGCGTGTGGGCCCTCTGTGGCGTTGCCAGGTGGTGCTCTATAGGACTAGATGTCAGGTGCTGCCCTCTTGTGACTTACATGGGTCCTGCAGTGGCTCAGACCTCAAAATAATCTCTTTATCCTGCTCTGTGCATATCATAAACCCCTGACTAAATACCTGATTATCATCACATTATACTGTAAACACACCCCTGGCCAAAAAAATACCATGTTGAGTGTGTGTGTAATGGGTAACAGGTGCACTCCCTTCTGCTGCGTACACTGGCATTTGCTTCTGCCAGCAACAAAATATCTGCTATAAACAGACAAACATGCTTATTGTTACACTAGTACATAAGCCTACAGTTTAGAGTTGCAGATTTAGTGGATTGTGAAAGTCCATTTATGAAAAAAAAGCACAGTAGCACTCTTGGGGAGATGAAACAAAGGGGAAAAAAGATGGTTGGACATGTCCACATATTCATTCCTTGGCAGCGCTTCAGCGGCTTGTTTTCATTTAGCAGCATCGCTGCATGTAGCCCATTGACGTCACTTGTAGAAATGCCATAAACCTCTGAGTCTGCCAAGAGACAAAAGCACATTACATCAATGGGAGAAGCATTCATTTAAAACTGTAAGGAATTATTCTGACCCCTTTTAAATGCTGTTACATATTTTGATCTGGTTTATTATTATTTTTTAAGCATCTGGTTTTAATTTATTATTGAGTCATACTTGTCGTTTTTAATTCATTCTACAACACAGCACTGCCCACGATATTTTAACTCTAGTATTTAGAAAGAAGTTACTACTATCTATTTTCCATCCATCTATTTCCAAGCTTAAGATACAGTAAAATAGCTTAAAGTTTTAATTATCTTGGATTCAACATATATATGTAGGACTTAAACTATTACATCGACTGAATCTTCATAATTCATTTTAGTATATCAAAAAAAAAGTATAAATAATTCCTTTTTGATGTATTTAAGTAGAAATCTCTTTGAAAATTAAAGTATATTCTACTCAAAATGATTATTCTAAGTACAATCAACTTAAAAAATATATCTAGAGTTAGATACATTATTTTTAACGAACCACTTGACATAATAATATTAAGTAATTTCAACAAAACATTTTTTTAGTGTAGTTGTTTTTAAGAATACAGAGTTATGTGAGTTTATCTCTGTTAATGTAATGCCCTGAGGCCTAAAACAGACAGATAATGAATATTATAGCATATTGTAATATGTAATATATATGTGTGTGTCCTGCAGGTTATTACACACACATCTCCACACTGGCTGACGTCCAGGAGAACGTCATGGAGTACCTCCATGTTCTCAGTCGGCCGATGGTCATCAACCATGACCACGACATCATCTGGACCGAGGCCTACATGGACAGCGTGGTCAGTCTTCACATGAACATATTTATTCATTCTCTCTCCATGGGAACACTCATTCACCCCCGTGCCTCTCTCCATGGTGCTGAAAAACATCATCCTCATTTAGCAACTGGTGTGAAACAAATTGCTTGAACAATTTAATCTAATATCTTTATTCATTACACTGCAAAAGCCTTAACAGGTGAAGATATCTTGGTTTTTGGTACAATTTGGTTAAATTTGGTCATGTTTAAGAAAATGAGACTAACATTTTCTTTAAATAAATGATTGAATTTACTAAAATCTAGAAAAAAAATGAAAATAGATAAATTATTTCCCAGTGGAATGAGATTATTGAACTAATTTAACCAAAACCACTTCTGTATTTAAAAGAAATGCTCTGACTCCCTTAGCCTATATAGGGAGAGATAAAAAAAAATGCAGATCCCAGATTGCAAATTACAGAAATCACAATTACATTATTACAATCCTTTTTAAACAGTACCACATATTTCCTCTTCTTGTGCAACTGTTTCTTTTTTTCCCTGCCATTTCAGTTCCTCCTTATTCCTTATGTGTCTCTTTTTATCCGTTCTCATTGTCATTTTACCATTTGTGCCACATGTCTTCTCCTGCCATTTCACGTCTGTTCCAGTTACCAAGCACAAAAGAGGTAATCATTCTTAGAGCCACCTTGACTCTGCTAAACCTTTAAGTAGAGATGAGTAAGCCTAAAATAAATAGTAGTGCAAATGGTGTGTACTGGTCTCACGTAGCTTCCAGTTCACCTAGATTTCCGCTTAGCTCATAACTTCTTGTTGTTAAGTGTCGGTTTAGATTTTCCAAAAGCATCAAAGTATTCCAATCATCTCTATTTTACTTCATTTTCCACCTTTGTTAAGAGAAATTACCGAAGCTTCACTTAGAGTGAGATTTGTTTTCTCCTTATTTAGCTTGTCAACAAAAAACAATGTTAACACGTGTGTGTGTGTGTGTGTGTGTGTGTGTGTGTGTGTGTGTGTGTGTGTGTGTGTGTGTGTGTGTGTGTGTGTGTGTGTGTGTGTGTGTGTGTGTGTGTGTGTGTGTGTGTGTGTGTGTGTGTGTGTGTGTGTGTGTGCATGTGTGTGTGTGTGTTCCCCAGCTGTTCAACAGCCAGGCTCAGAGCCTGCTCCTGATGACCTCAGTAGCGATGCCTGTGTTTAGCAAGAAGAAAGAGACTGTAAGTTTTTATGTTTACTCCATTATTATTTGTCATGAACCACAAAAAACATCCCCTTATATATAGTTTTCCAAGAAATAGTATTCAGAATGATCCATGATTTGAAACCACACTAATATCATTGTTGGTAGAATAGAGGGTAATACACTATATAAGCTGTGTCATGTCATAACAGATATCAGTAGCAAATAAAGCTATATCTCTCTTGTATGACTCATACCTGCTGTGTTTGTTCAAGCTGTCTCATGGGATTCTGCTGGGAGTTGTAGGAACTGATGTGCCGCTCAGAGAACTGATGAGATTAGCTCCCAGATACAAAGTAAAACACCCACAACACACACTGTGTCAAAAAAATACCAGGCTATAAAACAGTCTTAACTGAGCGTGTGTCTTTTTTTGTTCGTTTCTCTTCAGCTGGGTGTCCATGGCTACGCTTACCTCATCACCAACAACGGCTACATCCTGTCTCACCCTGACCTACGACCTCTGGTACAAACTGATTTTTTTGGATTGTACAATGAATCACCAGAGCTGAGATGGTTCAGGTTTATAGACCTAAACTTAACCTTCTTCTTAACCTCAATGTTCTCACCTTTCTTCCCTTGCTTTCCTCACTGATTTCCTCCCTTGTTTCCTCCATCCTTCCTTTTTCCTCCCTCTCTCCCTTCCTCGTGTTTCCCCTATTCCTTCATTCCTTCTTCCCTCCTTTGTTCTTTCTTCCTCCCTCCCTTCCTTCCTTAATCATTTTCTCACTTCCTTCCCTCCTTCCTTCCTTTTTCTCCCTCCCTTCTTTCCCTCCTTCCTTCCTTCCTTCCTTCCTTAAGGATAACAAAAGGGTTAAAGATGTAACACAAATCAACCAAGCATAATAGAAATGGGAATTGATGACACTCTGTATGTGTGTGTGTGTGTGTGTGTGTGTGCGTGCGTGCGTGCGTGCGTGTGTGTGTGTGTGTACATGCATGCGTGTGCGTGTGTGTGTGTGTGTGTGCGTTTGTGTGTGTGCACACCAGTATAAGGAAGGCAAGACCCTGAAGCCAAAACCCAACTATAACAGTGTTGATCTGTCTGAGGTGGAATGGGAAGACACTGAGGAGCAGGTTAGTAAAACACACACACACACACACACACACACAAATTTAATTCTATTTCCTTCATGTGATGTGTATTTTTCAGCTGAGGACCGCCATGGTTAAAGGAGAAACTGGAGTCATGTCCTTAGACGTGAGAACTGTGGTGGATAAAGGAGTGAGTGCTTTAGTAAAACTATACTGAAATGACCTTAAAGGTCCTGTATCGTTTTTTATCATCTGTATTTCTTTCTCTCCAAAACCCGTTCCTTTTCTCTGTCTCTCACAGACGAGAGTTTTGTTCCTAAAGAACGATTACTCCTACACCATCATCAACGAGACACCATTCAGGTCTGCCTGATCGCTCTCTACTCAAGCAAACGATTACTTGAAGTGTTCTGAAATTAAATTTCCACCATTTGAGCAAATGGAGAAGAAACCTTTACGAACCCTTCACTGTAACCGATATCATCCATTTAAACTAAACTGTTCTCACTCAGCTGAACAAGTCGGATGATTAATATCCCCTGAATCTTCTCTCTGTTCCAGTTATAATGAATATGATTCATTCTGTCAATTATGTAGTCTTTTTTTTGTCCCGAGGCATATTTAAACAATGTATATATACATTAAATTGAACTGGTAATAGTGTTTCTATTTAACAAAATTCAATTTTCTTCTGTTTGACAGTCTGGGTATAGTGTTGACTAGAGGATATGGGCAGTATATCTTCATCGGAAATGTCTCTGTTGAGGAGGGTAAGAACTGCTTTTCTCTCAGTCTTTTCTCTATATTTGCATCTGTCTTTCTTTCTTTTTTCTTACTGTACATCTTTTCTATTTTTCTTCAGGTCTCCATGACTTACTGGCTCCGGATTTGACCATAGCCGATGAATGGTGAGTAGAACAAGCAGAACATACTGTGTATCCACAACACTGTAATTCCATGTATTCCATTTTTTTGATAAAATTTGTGTTTGTTTATGTCCTTATAGGACCTACTGTGAGACGGACATCGACCCGGTGCATCGTAAGCTGAGCCAGCTGCAGGCTGTGATGCTCTACCTCACCGGCAAAGAACCAGAACTGGAGTGTAAGTCCACACTAAAAAAAAATTATAAAAATAATAAAACACACAACTGAATCTATTTCAGATCCACTGACACATGAGCTTCTTTTAAAAATATGAATATCCATCTCACGCAGTGGTGTCATTTTAGTTTAAGGTGAGCTATGATAAGGAACACACCCTCCTAGCAGGGGCTGGGAGTCAGTTAGACAAATTTGAAAATTGTAAATTTAACTTCAGCACTCTGATTTGAGAGCAAAATCAAGAAGCTATATACTATAAATAATCACACATTTTTATCTTTTCTAAATGTACTTTAAAGGGGTATTTTTCAAGACTCTTAACATATGAATACGCAAATATGCTTTAGGCAAATGTCTGTTTATGATTATGAGAACAGTGGGAAATAGCTTCAATAATAATGCCAAAACTCATATTTGCTGTTAATATTTAAAATATATAATGCAAAACCAAACTAAACAAGCTTTAGTTGTACTAAATTTAACATTTACTGACTAACACGAGTCCTACACACACAATGTAGAGTCCAACATGTAATGACACACAACCAGGACTCCGGACACATCTGTGATGTTTTCTCCTAATGTTTCCCTCTGTATTAGTGGCATTGAAATAAATTTAATTTTAACAGCCCCTATTATAATTAAAAATGTGTCTACTATAGTCATTGTATGGCAAGTGGCCTCTGATCTTATGAGGTGTTTTGTGAGCCTGAGTTGTACTTTAATGGACTTACTTGTTTGCACATATACTGTAAACTCAGATACAGCTTGAAAAATGATGTTATTTTTGTTGACTGCAATCCATAATATGATTCATTTAGCTTGTGGCATTAAATGGATGCGTCTCTCTACAGGTGATGCACAGCTGTTGCAGCAAACTCTATTTGATGCTGTGGTCACGGCTCCTATGGAAGCTTACTGGACCGCGCTCACGCTCAACACATCCGGGTGAATATTAACACACGTGCACGCACTGTTTATATCATTATATACTCATTAATGCTTATTAATATTTCCCCCTCGTCCTTCTCCGCCTTCTGCCCTCCACCCTCTCTCTTTCTCTCTGCTTCTCTCAGTATGGACGATGGCATTGAAACGGCGTTCTTGGGAACCCGCTCGGGCCTGATGAGATTCCAGAGGTACACCGGCGTTGAGAAAAGGGTCGGCAGGTGAGTACATTTAGCAAAAATAGCAATTTGCAATGCAATTGAAGCTGCTATTGCAGTAAGGTGCGAGTTGGCCCTCTGGTGGTCGGCACAGGGAAAGCTGAGTCGTTTCAATGCTGAACTTCACACTAATCCCAGTGAAACAGTGTTTCAGGAATGCAGAAAAAAAGACATTAGTATTAATGCAGACTGGCAATATTACCGGGAAATAGATTTAATATTGCTCACACTTTTGCATCAGAAATAGTTTGGGTTAAACTATTACTGTAGTGCTGAATAAATCATTTCTACATCACCCTTATCACTGTTTTATTATTTTTTTCTCTTAATCCTGCAGGATCATTTCTCTTTTCTTAGTTTGTTTTTCTTTCTGCAGCGATCCCAAATCGTCCTCGTTCTCTCCCTCTCCTCCTGCTTCCCCCCTCGCGTTATGTCATCGTTTTTAGGGAGAAGTTAATCTGCTGTTCCTCAACATTTATTTTTGTCTCTCCCCAGGTCTTTCCTGACCTCCACAGATAAGGAGAACATGTTCACACTGGATCATTTCCCGCTGTGGTACCGCAGAGCTGCCGAGTACCCAGCTGGACAGTTTCTATACTACATGCCCAGACAGGACACTAGAGGTAGGGAACATACCTTTAATCTCAACACACACACACAGCAGCATCTTAGTGACGGGCTGATTATTATAGCCAGCAGGCTACAACTGTACATTTCTGTTGTGTATTTATGCAAATTGTCTTAATGGTTTGCAAAGAATATTTCTAATTAGTCAAAAAGCCCAGAAAGTGTTGTGCAGCTTGAATTGATATGGTGTTTTGCTGTATTCTTCACTATATTTCATGTTCTAGGAGTTTTTCTGTTTCTGCTTCAGACTGACACAGTTAACAGCCACTGTCTTCATACATATCATCACATCATACTAACCCTTAACTCCGTCTGAATATCTACAGTAGGCGAGTCAGAAAAGAAAATCTGTGATTTAGAATCAACTCTTCTCTCCCTTTGTACTTGAAATCTCTTTATTTCTCTCTAGAATGCTTTAAACAAACACCTTTTTATTACAGACTGCAGAGAGTCTGTATATATCCAGTTCCCTGTTATTTTAAAGCAGTGGTTCTCAAAATTTTTTTAACATCAAGGACCCATGACATCACAAAAAATACGTCTTGTTGTTCATCTGATAAGATTTTTGCTTTTAGATGTATGGAAAGCGTAGGAAACCGAAACCAGAATTATGGAGGACTGAAACTGCCATAATCAAGAATAAATAAATAATGACTCACAGTACAGAAATAAATCTACCAGTAAATATCGATATTTATTTAATTTTCCATTTATTAATTCACATTGGATTTTCCATTTCATATATTTATTCATTTTAAAATGTATTTATTTATTTATGTATTTCTTCCCCCCATTCATTTTCACCTCGATATATAAATTGGAAAGTAAAATTTGAATCCCAATTAAACAATTAAACCCAAATAGGAAATAAATACTACTAAATTAAAAAAAAAAATATTATTTATTTATTTTAAATTATGGCAGTCCTCTATACAAATGGTTCTACATTCTGTCATTGTGGAATTTTAGGGAAAATAAAATATTCCCCTTTTTTTCTAAGGGCCCCCAGACTCCTCTTCAAGGACCCCTTAGGGTCCCCAGACCCCACTTTGAGAACCACTGACTTAAAGGTTCAAATTACCGTCCACTTGATGAACAAATCATACAACTATACACAGCTAGTTGTATATATGTCATATTAGGTTGTTGTTAAATGTAGTGTGATGTGTTCAGACATATTCAGGGACTATGAGGCTGACTATAGCGCCACCTTCAGTGCAGAAGAGGTGGAGCTCGAAGCGGAGGAGGGAGGGAGGAAACGGAGGGAGGCGGAGGATGAGGAGGAGGAGGAGGAGGGTAGAGGAAAACTGTTAGATACTTGGCATGCTTCCTCTTTCTATTGGCCTTCCTTCTGATTTTCTTCAGCCCTGAATTCAAAGTGTTACTATTACTGTGGTCTCTTATTTCTAGTGTTTTATTTTATCTTTCTGCACCAATCTCTCTCTCTGTCTCCCTACTCTCTCTCTCTTTCTCTCCCACTGCATGAGCATGCGATTAAAGTGTAGGAACCTCCTCTCCTCTCTCAGGGAGTCAGTAAAGTCTCTGGCTCATTTGCACCGTGCTGACCCAGTACCTCCCTGTCCCTGGAGTAAAAACCTGCTGTTTTCTGTTTGTACCTTTGTCATAATGATTAAACATCATGTTAAAATATTCAGTAGAAAGTAAAGTAATATCCAATTCTCATTACAATTTGTTGAATGCATGATTATCACAGACAGAGACATAATAGGCAATATACAGCTGTGTTCAAAATAAAAGCAGTGTGTTTAAAAAATGTAAGTAAAGCCAAAATCCTTATAATATTTTTTTCCCAATGCATTTGGAACACTCCATTTTATATCCTAAATCCAGACAATCCAAAGCATGAGCTTTACAGAGAATGAAGAAAAAATAATATTAGATGGTACTGTCTGCAACTTTGGCTTAGATTCAGTGTTTGATGACCGTCTGACAAATTGTCCGCGGCCCTTCGACCCAAAAAGACCAATATTACTTTCATCAGTCCTCAAAATGTTGAACTGAAGACAGTGAAGCATGGCCATGCAAGCATCGTGATACAGAGATATTATCTTACTGGTTCACAGGAATGCTGAATCCTGAAGATTTTTCAGACACTGCTATTTCTTAGAACAGCCTCGTATTCATTTTCCCTTATTTTCTGTTAAGTAATAAAAAAATTGACAAATTCTTTTGATTTAGGATATAAAATGCAGTGTTCCCAATCCATCGAAATAAAAATTATTATAAGAATTTGCCTTCAGTCACATTTTTAAAACACACTGCTATTATTTTGAACGCAACTTTATTATATCACACATATGCACAGTCCTTCTGTTCGCAGACTATTAATCAATTAGCCCTTATTATCTGCTACGTGACGCTTAAAATCTGGCTGGAATTTGTGGCTCATTGGCATCCGCTGGCATGAAGGCTGTGAATAGACACACTGAAGCTGCTGTAAATGCATGACTTATTAAATATTACCCACCCGGTCCAAGTCAGTCTGTCACCCACATATTTTCATACACATTCTGGCATATCTGTACTAACATGTCAGCTGTCAATATCACTGTGTTCACAGACCTTCAATTAAAGTATTACAGTGTGTGAATTTTTATTTTGTCCCAGAACATTTATCTTTTTGTTTCTTACGCGTGCACATGCTCCTGCTTGTGTTTCTAAGGAATATGTGTGTGTGTTTGCGACATGCATGCATCAACTATGTGTCTCTGTGGGAATGTACTATTCAAATATATTCATACTAATTGTGTTTCTGTGCATGTGTGTGTGTGTGTGTGTGTGTGTAATGATCTACCAGCAGGGAGGATAGTGATCGCTACCACTGCCATCACTGTAACGGTGGGGAAGAAAACTGCCATCGCTGGAGGTAGGATGACGAATTTCATTTAGATACACACTGTCTCTGTCTGTCTTTCACACACACACATACACACACAAACACCCAGTTTATTCCACCAATCTCCCTTTTTTCATTTTTCTTTCACATATACACTTCTGATTTTTTCTCTCTTTCTAAATGTTCCTTCTCTATGCTTTGGATTGAGAATTAATTAGCAAGTCGCTGGTGGAATTTGAACGATAGTAAAAAAAAAAAGAGTTTGACTTGACCTGCATGCTAGAGTCCATTTGTAATTTGATATTCATGTAATAAAATTTGCTTCAGCATGGTGTTTTCATGGACTTTAACATCTTCTCTAAGATGTGAAGATCCATATAAATCAGGGAGCAGGTTGTTCTGTGGCTTTAATTAATATTAATGAGCCTCTCCCTTGATTGGCTGATATGAATGGCTTGGTGACTGTGCAGTTGTGACATCGCATCTTCAATTAAGCCCTGACGGCTTGTTTAAGGCAAAGTTTCTGAAAACGACCTGTGTGTCTCTTGGACTGTGATATGCAATTTGTGACACTAAATTAATATAACACCTAGAGCTTCTTATGATCAAAAAGCAATTAAAATCTCACTTACTACAATATGCGACCTTTAAACATAATTTACATTTTAATTAGTTTACTTTATAGTCATGAATAGAAAAACACCAGTAATTTCATTTGAGATTTGTGTCATTTTTTTCTACCAACATACTGTTCCTATTAATATATCTGTGATCACTGATACTGGTTGAGCTCTAATTATGATGATGGCAGTGGCGTGCACAGGGGGGTGGGGGATCAGTCGCACCCTTGTAGCCCAATTGTTGAAAAATGCATGTTAAAGTGCCCCCTTGGGACCTAAATAGTGTGCTAAGGTGCCCTTGTGGAAGATAAAAAGTGTGCTTAAGGTGCCCACTTGGAAGCAAAAAAGCATGTTAAAGTGCTCTCTTTGGAGCTAAAAAAAAGTCTGTTAAATTGCCCTCCTGCGAGCTAAAATGCATGCTAAACTGCCCTCTAGGAGCCAAAAAGTGTGCCTAAGTGCCCTATTCAGTGGGGAAGAAACAGTATATGTGCCCTTTTCTTCCTTTTGCGCCACTGCCCTTCACAAAGTCAGACCACACCACTGCGTACTGGATCTGCTTGGACCATATTTGTCTTCTTTCTTTCAATGACGAATTGGCTGCATGACATCTTTTCTGGCAGTTTTTTTTTTAGATGATTTCATTTCCCCAAACAAGTTCAAGGAGCTGTAATGGCTGTGTGCGCGTGGGTGTGCTCTGTGCTCTGGTGCATTTTGGAGACAGAAAGTTAATCTTAAAGTCTGCGGTGGCCGTCTTTCTTTCTTTGCTGACGTGTGTGCGCTGCTGTGTCCTCATGTGAGCCGTGTGACACACTCAATCAGTGATAATTATCTGCGTGAGACGACACTCTCTGGAGCCGCGTCCTGAGAGCAGTGTGTGTGTGTGTGTGTGTGTCTGAGTGTTCACCTGCATGTATTTGCCTCATTACGCTGACAGACAGAAGCTGCTGCACACACTCACACAAACACATTTCTTATCTGTATTTCACAGCTTCTGTATAGAAACTGTCTTGGGTGTGAAAACGCTGTCACAGTCGGGAATGAAATATGATGTCTTTCTTTAATCTCAACACATGTCTCAGTCTTACAGTTTTTTTTTTTTCTGTTTTTTTCCACTCTTTCCACTTCAGTTTTTTCACTCACTTCCTGTGTAAAGATATAAACATCATAGGAATCCTGAGCTCTGCTATGAATTAATATAAATTCTTAGTAATCTAGATATCAGACTTAAGTTTGTATCTTTTGCAAGGTGCATGATATTATAGAAATAATGAATGTGTATTTTATTCTACAACAAAAGAAAATGAAGCAATTGATTTTTGTGGAGATTTTTTTCTCCCCGCCATTATTAAAAAGTTTGGTCTTTCATTTAAAGGGCATGACCTATTGATTTCACATTTAAAATTCGTAATTCTTTGCCTCGTGCTCAAATAGCCGCTGCTTGCAGTTAGATTTACTCTGCTTGAGCTGTTTGAGTGTGAGGACAGAGGTTTTAAGGAAAGATCTGAATGTCAAATCCACAAATCATGCGCTCAAATTGAAAGAATACCCTAGTAAAACAACCCCATAGCTGGCCACCAACTGGAGGTCAAAGGTCATTTTTAATCACCCCCGCTTTGCTGAATAAGTGACATGTTTTGTACCAGCCACTTTACTTATATGAGAACACAGAAGGAAAAAAAAAAGCTGCATTAATGTTTAATAGACCTGCTCTCTCTGACTTTCCCTCCTACACTTTGACACTTTTCTTTACCCTCGCATACATTTCTCCTCTCAACACCTCTCTCTTCTTGAACTGACGATTCCTGCCTCCCCCTCCTCTGTTTCATCCTTGTCTCCTTGTTAGTGTGTTTTATCTGTCATGTCGGTTATTCCGTTGCTCTCTCCCTCCCTCTCTCCCTCCCTCTGTCGACAGCATTTCTTGCTGCTGAGGGTTACTTTTACCTCCTTGAACGCAAGCGGATCAAATATTCAAGAGCCAGCTGGTCAAGGGGCACGTAGACACACGCACTTACAGAGCTGAGCTGTTTCCACCTACAGTACAGTACGGAATGACCCGTGTGCTTGTGGGAGTGCGTACACTACATCTTTATACAGTATTGGAAGATGTAGATGTTAACGTGTGACTTCTGTGCGTTCTGACGGTTTGCACAAATATGTGTCAAAGGATCTGTTTCTTTTAATTATATTGTAGATCATATATGTATTTTCGAAGGATCAAAGCGGATAAAAAGGCAGGATTTGACACGACAGAGTCGAGTTAGGTGAGGTTGGGATTTTGCAAGGGGGAAAGAAAACATGGTGATCCTGTTTGTGACCACTGAGTGTCAGTGTTTGTCTGAGGTTTCCCCCTCTTGTCTTCTCGTGATTTCCGCCTCCTGTGGGCAGGGATTTTGGTGTGTTAAGTTGAATATTTGGCTGCTCCATAATCAGTCGTGACAAAAAAAAAAATAAAATAAAAAATCACAGCGTTTACTGTTCTAAGGCTCAGCAATGGATTAGTATATATCTGTGGCAGGACTGGCAGGCTGTATGTAAATAAAACCTTAATGCTCCTCTACCAGCAGAGACGCAGACTGACAGGAAATGCAGGGGAGTGATAAGGATGGAAATTTAAAAAAAAAAAGGAGCTGAAAGGAGAGAGTGAACGGGGAGGGTAAAGAAGAGATAAAGTCTATTTTACATCCAGAAAGAGGGATGCGGCTAAAAAAACAAACAAAAAAAACCCCAACATGATGGGAGAGGAGGTGGCAGAAAGATAAATGGAGGCAAGAAAGTGAGGAGGGGAGGACGCTGTGGATGGGAAATGGTTTAGAGGGAGAGGAGACGGAGGGAGAAAGGACAAGATAAGGTATTATACACAGAGAAGCTGCTGTTTCAACTGATTTATACAGCGGCTTGCTTTTATTCTCTCACTCTGTCTTTTCACCCCTCAATTTCACCTTACACCCAAATAACTATAATGATGATATAATGTAGAATTTCAATGTTTAATGCGTGTGAATCAAGGTAGTAAGAGTAATATCTCTACCTCTATCTGTGCACCGTAGCTTTTATGTGCGTGTGATTTGAATTCTCAGTAATCTTGAGTGTTTTAAACCTGGCCACTGGGCTGGATTTGCATTTGACAGGAGTGTGATATGATTTTATTTAAACCAAAGCACATTTACCAGGAAATGCTTCGTCACCATCAACATCATGTCATCATAATAATGCAACACACCATCTTTTTGAGTCTTTTGAGCCCCTCCGCCATCATGACTGCTGCGTTGTTGTTTTTTTACGTAACAAACTATAATTTATTGTTCTTTACACACACACACAGGTTATAGGAACAGGTTTCAGCCCGCTAAGATACTTAGCTACCAACAACACAAGACCTGCAGACCAGGGGGTGAGAGGACATTATTTCTAGAGTCATAGATAGAGTTTAGTCACAGCCTCTTTTTTTAGCTGCTGCCCCAGAGTCCCCGCGAAGTTCGGAGCTATCTTACATGTGACATTTAAATTCGCCATGAGGTCGCCCTCTATGACTTTAAATCTAGATTTAAATATCTGCTCCATCATCATCTCTGCTTCTTTATATTGGTGCAGTGGACTGGCCAAGTTCTAAACTGGAGGATCAAATAATCACATGGACCAAAATTAAACTTTTGCGGATCTTCATCCCACCAGGCCTACAAAATAATTAGAAGCAGGGCTACAAATCGTATTATTAGTTTTATTTATTGATTTTGATGAATCGTTTCAGCTATAAAATGGTTAAAAAATTGATTTGAGTGATTTCGCACTCTAAGGTGATTTCAAATATATAATAGAACAAATGTATTCACTTTACTGGAGACTTAATTGACTGACTTTACTGACTTAAATTGAGAAGCTGAAACCAGCAAATTTAAATGACTGAAACAACCAATTGGATAGCTGCTGATTCATTGTCTCTTCAGCTCTAGTTTGTATGCAGGGTTTGCTTTGAATGCATTTCTGAGGTTTCTCTGATTTCCTCTCACACAATGAATCAGCAGTGACATCTTTCACTTTCTTTAAAAAATTCCCCATCACTTTTTCTACTTGGTATAGTTATTTAACCATAGATTTACCATACTAGTCATTATGTGGGGGAATATAATAGAAGAAATAGCAAACTAAAAAAAAAAAAAACTCTTATGGAAGCAAATACTTAACAATTTCAGCACGCCAAATTATGCTAATGCTGTTTGTCATTTCAAATGAGCTGCATAATGAAAACACATTTGCAGGAGATAAAGTCGGGCCTGCAGCTTCAAGATAAAATCCTATTAAAACAATTAGGTTTCTGTCGCTTGTGTGACTCTGCTAAACAAAGTCACCCGATGGGATTTTTCGGAGACGGGGCAGCAGCGCGAGGTCCAAACTCTTCCTGTGCCTCCCGAAAGGAAATGTTACCAGCTACTGAACACAAGGAAATGAACAAGACCAATGAAACAGATATTACAGATACTCAAACCTAAAACAGAACGGAGAAGTCGTAAACAACAAAGGACGTACATCATGAAAGCCATAAACAATTACGCCAAAAAAACCTTTTCGGGGGGGATCGCTGGGCCAACACACCATATTAGAGACTAATATAATTATATCTATCTGCATCATACCCGGGTATAATGTAACACACTATTAATATAGGTTTATTTCCAGCCAATTTATATTCGAGATGGAACAACACTTCTGCTGTAGGGGAGCAATATGCAATGAAAGGCAGGATGTTGAGACAATTTGTCAAGACAAATGTCTCCCTTCCACTCTGCTTATCATGAGAGTTTGTATAAATATTAGCCATAAATAAATATATATATTCATGAAAACATTTTGTAAAGCTAACACATTTTCACCAAGAAGGAGTACTAATCAACTGATTCCTCTCCAAAAAAAAAAAAAGAAAAGAAAAAAGGCGGTGATTGCAGATGATTAGGCTGATAACAGAAGGACTCTTTGGCAGTGGTGATTTTTTTATGTTATGGTAACACAACTTCCATTGCATATTGCAGACCTTTCAGGAAAAAACACAAAAAGTATGGGGGGAAAGGGGGGGGGGTGAAAGTCTGTGAGGAAGTGTTGAACAACTTTCCATAAATAGCACTGGATGGAAAGATGGATGTAGTGATAAAGGGATGAGGAAAAAAAGGGGGGAGGAGGCGGAATAGCAGCGTCTTTTAGTTTAATCCCTTGTCCGTGATAATCCTTGTGGGTGAATCGTCCAGTTTAGAAACAAAGAGAATGAAGGGGAAAAAAAGGAACTGATTAGGGAAATAAAGTGCAGGAGTCTGAAGTTATAGTCCTTAGATGATTTTTTTTTTTTTTTTGTCAGTGTTCTCTGAGATTAGCTTTTACGTGCCGTATTAACAAACATCCACCTCTGAGGGTGAAATCTGTCTGAAAATCAGCTCCAAGCACGTAATAATTGCCTCAAAAAGCAAAGTTTGTGGTTCTTTAAATCACAATAACGTTATTTGAAACTAGCGTGGAGACTTTTCCTGAACCGGCCTAGAAGCATTAATCCAAATAATACCACGAAAATACGCGCGACAGCATTTTTGCCGCAACAACATCAGGCTTTTTGAACTGTTGAGATACAGATGATAATCAGTTTACAAGCATCAAGTAGGTTTTTTTCTTTTTTTTTTCTCTTCTGAGAAAAAGTGACAAATACAGCAAATTCAAAGTCGTTTGTTCCCTAGAAATCCTCTGTAGAATCTCATGTACAGCTGCAGTTTGTGTGTGGTGGACCTTAAAAAGTCCTAATAAGATCAAGAGAAAAGCTGAGTTCTGGTCCATGTAGGGGGAGAAAGTCCCGCCATCACTCCTGACCTCATTTTACTGATCATTCTCTCAGTCCAAATGGTTTCCTGTTCTATGTTTAACATCCTCTAGCGAGTCCGACGGGACAGGAGCCTTTTCATGTGTTTGACTTCCCATCATCTCTTCATCTGTATCACCAATATTCTCTCTGTGACAAAAGCCATAAAGAGGCTCTGACTATATAAATGACATCTCTTTGTGTTTGTCCATGAAGTTTCCCCCAAGCTTCCCAGCGCTGGGGGGGAACTTTTCCTGGAGGTCTGAGGGGAATGTCAGAGGAGCATCAGGCCAAACAAGGGTGAAGGATCTTGGATCTTGGAGCAAGTACTGGCTTCTTGGAGAAATAACGCAAACAGAACAAGGGGCAACAAGGGATTATCCTCATTTTGTATGAATATTGGTCCGAGCTGCACCAAACACACTGTAAATCCCTGAAAAGTCAATCCGGTTTTTCCACCATAAGTGTCTTGTTACAGTTTAGAGGATGTGTTGCACTCTGCTGAGTGAAGCCATTCTCCTCCTAATGGTAAATTCTGCAGCTGCAGCTGTAGGTGGTTGGTAGGTGAGTTGGAGGGATGATTGAGATTGATAACGAATACCGCAGTGAGAATGGCTCCGAATGGAAAGGGGAACTGATAAGGTTTGTGTGAAAGAGTGAGTTTAGAGAACGGGGGTTAAAAATAGAAAAGGGGGGGGGGTGGACAAAGGAAGAAAGACAAAAAAAAAGTGCCAGCTTGAGAGTCAGAGGGAGAGATACACTAACTGTCTGTGTGCATAAAACAAGCTCTTTTATCTCTCTCCTCTTTGAGCCCTTTTTAAAAATTTTCGCCCCTTCCCGGCCTTCGCCCTTCCCGTCGTTCCTCTAGGCCACGGAGGAGATCTGTTTCTCCTCCCTGTCCTCGCCGTCCGCCTCGCCGTCCCCCATCAGCGGCTGCCTCTTCTTCAGCTCCCTCTGGTACTTGGCCATGAGCGAGGCGTAGATGCAGCCGTACGCGGCGGCGGCGACCATCATGATGCACACGATGCCGCACACCACGCCGGCAATCACCACCGTGCCGATGGCGCGCCGCACGCTCACGGGCCGGTAGCGGGCGCGGACACAATCCGTGGAGGCCTCCCCGCCTCCGCCGCCGCCTGTGTTTGGAGGCGAGTCGTCGCCATTGTTGCCGCCGTCGGAAATCGGTGTCGACCCGCCGGGGTTCATGGCACTCCTGCTGCAGGGGGGGCCACCTCCTTGTCCCGAGCGGGCACCGTCGCCTCCTCCATTTTCATCTTCGAGTTGGAGGCAGTAGTTGAACATCTCCACCGGAACGCCGCGGATGTCTCGCCCACGCAGATCCTTCGGTAGCGTGCACTCCACCGCGTCCACCTTCCCCCCTGATTGAAGGAGAGAGAGAGACGGGGAGACAGAGAGAGGTCATTTAAAAGAATTCCTTATGCCTGTAAAGCACTACCAATTAACCGAGAGAGAGGGGAAAGGACAGAGAGGGTTGGCTGTACCAACACCAGGATGAGTCATACATCACTTAACACACACACACACAGTTTGCCGTGTCCTCCGCACTAAGTTGGAGATAGCCTCGACTAAGCTGTTCTATAATTCATGAGACGACATGCCTAGCTTCGGAAAAGCTCCAGTGTGTGTGTGTGTGTGTGTGGCAAAAACAGAAATATCTGAGTCACTAATTCCCACATGCAAAGTAGGGGGTGTTCTACTCTGCTACAGGCGTAGTATCGGTCTCTAGGTCACATGTTAGAAAGCCAATGGTTTGCCCCCCCTCGAATATGATAAAGCAACGCGGCAACAATGAGATAAAGTCAGCGGATAATAGAACGTCGGTAGGAGGAATGTGATATTTAGCCCCTGTGCTTTTATCACAGTGGGCGACGATATAATCGCGTAAACAGAGCGCTCCCTCGCCAAATGTCTCCAAGTATCCTTAGCTGTGTGCTGCTAAGTCAGGCCTGCCGGTCCCCGAGCTTTTTCCGCACAGGTCCGCCGCTTTGTCTGACTTTCTATAACGCATACATATCGTGCATCATCTGCCGGCGGTCATGCTTTCAGTTCGGCTATGAAACGTCTCTTTGTAATCGTCCTCCGCCGCTCTGACAATTATTAAATTAACATGTCCGCTGTGTGTCGGTCTCCGGCTGAGCTCGTCGGAAGTGTTCTCGAAGCCCGGGCGAGCAGAATAGAGAGCAGAATGGAGCGGGTGGGGGGGGGGGGAGAAAGGAGCTGAAAAGAGAAGAGATGCTTCATTAGCAGGGCAGCTGGGGCCCGAGGCGCTGAGGTGAATGTAGATTTTTACACATGAAGAGAGAGCGGAGAGCAGCTGTGGTTATCTGATGCACTAACAGCCCCTGCGAAGACACGTGGCGAACACGGTAAACACAAACACAAGCCAATGTGCATTCACACACCGATGGATTTGAAGCGAGAAAGCACGGGGACGGAAGCAAACATACACACACCTCTCCGCATCTATATCCCAGAGTTTTCCGCCCACTTCTCCTTCGCCTTTGCCCTTCTTGTCCTGTCCCCACTAATACAAATCAAACGCATGCTTTTCGAGAGCTCCGGGTGACATAAATCAAACATCCACCTCTGTAAAGCAGCCACTCCATCCAGTGTTTGAAATCGCGGAGGTTGCAGTCGCATTCCCAGGGGTTGTGTCCCAGTTCCAGGTGTTGCAGGTTGGCGAGGGGCTCAAATGCTGCCCTTTCCAAACCCTGAAGCCTGTTCCCCGCTAGAGACAGCCACCTGTGGGATGATCAGAGTGGAGAATAATGTACAGCGTAAACAAAAAGAGAAGATTTGATTCTTGTGCATCAAATTTTGGCGTCATTGTATGCTGATGATATGCTGATATTGTGTTGAGATTCAGACGTCAAAATCAAATGACTTCAAGCAAATTCTATCTAAAAGGTATCCAGAATATGGAATGAATATCATATTTCTTATTATACATCTATCACTATTTTCCTTTTTTTACGCACTACCTATATTTTTCTGTTAGTTCCAACCGAGCTTCTGCACCCATCTAACATTGTATGGTGAAAATGTTTCTTTTTAACATGTTAAAATCTCCCTCTTGCTTTTAAACTACAGATCAGTCCCATCCTTTCTTCTATAGCTCAAATGAGCTAGATAGATAGAAGATATGAATGAATGATAAAGAATCTAATGCAGCGTCTACCTGAGGCTCTGCAGCTCGTCTAGTAGCCCCAAAGGAACCGAGGACAGGCCGTTCAGGGACAGATCCAGACTATGGAGACCCCCAAGACCCTGTAGAAACATTAAGACCAGTGGACCAGTGCTTAGTTTGTGCAGTTCACTACCATAAATGATATAATCACTGAGTCTCTGCCACGTTTCTTTCAAAAAACACGCTAGTGTTGCTAACTTCTTCCAGTGATGTCAAGAGTCACAGCCTGCAGCAATCGATGGCTTGATCATGTTTAATTTAAGGTCCCAAGTGAAGTTGTCATGACACAAACTCATCCCACGAAAGCTTTGGTTTCAGATAAAAGCAGAAATGTTGAGCAAATGGTCTATTACTAATTCACCATCTGGACAGGAGCTCAGCATGTTAGTGTATCTGCTCAGGTCGGCTGCAGAAGCTGCAGAACTCTGCACGGGATGTTGAAACACTATAGCATCACCACTCCTTCTTTATTCTCATAGATTTTTGGGCACATTTTGTGAGGGATTATTTTACTGCTTATACCTACCTCCTAAAATCTATCTGAGTGCATGATGATTTGCTGGAATAGGACTATACTTAGCAAACTGTACTGTGGACTTAATCTGGTATAATGCTGGATAATCTGAAATGTGTACCTGGAAGAGCTCTCTGTCCATTACTGTCAGCGAGTTGTTGTGCAGGGTCAGTCTGGTCAGGTTGGACATGTCTCTGAATAATCCGGCCGGTAAATTATCCAGGTAGTTGTTGGAGAGGTCCAGCTCCTACAATACACAGAACACACACTTACAACCCTACCTGCATACAAATCCTTCATAGACGCTGCAGCTGCTGCTTTTATTGAGAATAGATATAAAGGAATTTGAACTTTTTCTGGGACATTTTATGCACAAAGCCTGGGGAATTTTTAACAAATAGGCTTACTGCTACAGCATTTCCATGCACATTTTATACCTCAATACCTCCTTTTTAGATGAGAGTTTTATCCGATAAATCATCCCCAATGGCATTTTTCAGCCCCGAAACACTTCATTTATATATATATATATATATATATATATATATATATATATATATATATATATATATATATATATTTTGCTACATGACATACTAATAGCCCAGTAGGTGGAATCTTCAGGAAGTGAATATCTAAGCCAAGAGTATTTCTCCTCCCACTTTACATTGTAGCATAATTGCTTTTCACCAAACACTGTTTTGGGGGTAATTATAGTTATGTTTGCCCCACTTATTTTTGAGAAGAAAGTGCATTATTTTTTCTCATCAGTTGTAGTTTTTTTGGCTGGATGTAGTTTATGTAGGAAGGTGACTGATATCACCTCATCTCACCTCTCATCTCTCTCTACCTCTCTCTCTCTCTATCTCCTGAGTGCTCTTTTAGCCAGCCTCCTTTTCCATGTCCCTTATCATTCCATAACCTGCACTCTCTCCCTCATATCCTCCCATCTCTTTCAACATGATTCAACATTACATCTGTTCATGTCTCCATCCTCAACTGTCTCCTCTTCTCCTCTCTCACCCTCTTGGGTCCGCTTCCTGTTCTTTGGGAGTCCTCGATCCTTCCAGTGGGATAAAACTAATTCAGTAAAAATTCGACATGTCTTCTTTATTTCATTTGCTTGTGATTGCATTATGTGCAGCACGGCGTGCCGTACCTGCTGTTTTTCCTCAGTCATCTCCATTACCTTCATTCTCTCATTCACCTCTTGTCCCATACCTCCTCCAGTCCTAAAGCTCTTCATTTTTTTCTCTCTCTCTCTCAACATTTTATGTAAAAGGCCTGGAGGAATCTTAAAAAAGTAGATTTGCTGCCACAAAATGTTACATTTTATACCTAAAGCCGATGACCTTTGCTATATAACACAAGCACCCACTCAGATGAGGACCTGAGATATGTTGGCCACCATATAAAATCTTGGCTTGCTCCAGCGTTAAGGTCGTTAAAGGTGCGTGTTCACTGACCTCCAGAGAGGAGAGGTTAGCGAAGGCCGAGGCTCCCAGCGAAGCGAGCTTATTGTTGGCTAGCAGGAGGGAGCGGCTCCCCGGGGGGAGGAGGTGCAGGGGCGGCAGGGAGGAGAGGCCTCGGCCCCCGCAGTCCACCACCAGGCCGTCTGAGGAGCAGAGACAGGGAGGCGGGCAGGAGGACGCCGGCGGCAGCATGGCCGCCACGAGGCAGAGGACACACAGGAAGACTGCAGGAGGCGAGAGAAGGAAAAAAGGAAAATGCTGTATTATAGTTTATTTAAGGCATTAATTTTTAAACTATTCAATTCACTCACTTTTAGTAATAAAGAAAGAAAAGTTTTGTTAAATTTCAATAGCATTACAGTTTTAAGGGATATTCCATAGTGTTTAATAAAATTTAGTTGACAGTTATTTTGAAAATGAAGAGTTGGGTAACGTGAATTTACTTAAGTGGTATTTATAGTCCTACTGCATGAATACAACTAATTTGTTTAGTGTATTTAACGGAAATGATTTGAGTAAATTAAAAGTTATTGTTTAGTAAAATCAACAGAATTGAGTTTAGTAAACTCAATGTAATGTGTTTTAGTAAATTCAACATAATGAGGTTTAGTAAATTCAACATGACTGTATGATTTAACATTTAATTAATACAATTAATGTGTTCAGTATATTTAACAGAAGTGATTTTAGTAAATTCAAAGTAATATTGCTTAGTAAAATCAACAGAATGGTGTTTAGTAAACTCACTGTAATGTGTTTTAGTAAATTCAACATAATAAGGTTTAGTAAATTCAACATAACTGTATGATTTAACATTTAATTAATACAATTAATTTGTTTAGTGTTTTTAATGGAAGTGATTTTACTAAATTCAATATAATATTGTTTAGTAAAATCAACAGAATAGTGTTTAGTAAATTCAACAGAAGGATTATTAAACTCAATGTAATATGTTTTAGTAAACTCAAACGATGTTTAGTAAATTCAACGTAAGTGTATGATTTACACATGATTATGATAAATTTAAGTCATCTAATTTACTTCCTATTGAAATCACTTAGTTATGGAAACGGTTAACGTCATTTGTTTAGAAGACAGAAGAAATGTAATAGCAGGTGGAAACTAAACCAGTTTGCAGAGAATTAGAATGTCAGCGATGCCTTTACAGTTGTCTAAATTGCACGAGCAGTGTGGAAGAAGTGGAAAGACTGCAAAATAAGATAGAAATAGAAAGAAACAGAGATGGAAGAAGCAGCAGCATAGTCTTAATAAAACACCCCTCGATGCCACAGGCAGTGTATTATGCTATTGGAATGCCGGAATTTTCCGTTTCTGCCATATATCTGATATTTGCAGGGATGCTTTAAGTTGAAGGAAGCACAGACAGGTGTGTTTGTTAAATCAAAAATGATCGTTGTTTTTGTCTTTGCTCACACAACTTTTTCACCAAAAACCCTTTTCAAAAGCCGTTTGCGTAGCCGTCTGTTTATGGGGAAGTACAGTCCCTGTCTCATTTTTTATTTTTCCTGCAGTCATTTCATCATTACCGCTCATTATCTCTGTTTCTGTGTTTAGAGCCTTTCTTATTCATTCCGTTTCAACTTCTCCTGGTTGTCTGTTTTGGGATTTTTTTTTTTACCATCATTCATCTATAAATTTAACAACCTCTCCTCTTTTTTTTGCATCAATCTTTTATCCAATCCCAGGCATTTTCACTTATTCCTTTTCATATTTGTTTGTTTGTTTATGTGCGTCTCTCTCTCTCTCTCTCTCTCCACTCTGATATTCTTTCTCTCTCGCTTGTGTCTCTTGATCTTCTCATTCCCTTTCATTGTTAAGTCTTTGGGCATTATTCTGTATTCCTTCACTGTCTCAATGCTGTTTCTATTCAATGTCTTATCAGTCCAACCTTGTCTCTTTGAGTGTGTGTGTGTGTGTGTGTGTGTGGACATCTGCTTGTGTACCTGTGCATGCGTGTGTGTGTGTGTGTCTTAAGCACCAACAAAGCGTGATATTAAGAAAACTACTGTCAGCACTATTTTTTCCCCTCCACTTCCTGACACAACATTGCTTCATCAGCAGACTCCATTAGTTGCATCATTTGCATGCTATTAGCATCTATTTCCCAGCGTGCCCTTTGTGTCTCGCTCTCTGTTGGCTTAATTTCTCCCCCTGTTAGTCCATCTGGTTTTCTCTACATTCGCTTTCTGTCTCATTTTCTTTTTATGATCGGGACAGCATTCCCTTTTTTTACCACACATGTTGCCTGTCTGGCTGTAACCGCCTGGCTCTGAGTGTGATGACACCCTGTGAAATAGCCCTTTACTTGCAAAATCAAGATTATGGGATGTATAAAAAAAAAAAAGACAAAACGACGTGATGAATACAGGATTATACGTTGTGAGTGAATGCATAATAAAAGCCACATAATTATTTTAAAGTAACTCAGCACTCCTCGGGGTATCTGTATCTACTCATTGATAAAATATGAGATTCATAAAAGCAAGTAAATGAGAGAATTGAGAGGATGTTTTATATTTCCCAATGCACTAATGTTTTATTCCCTCAAAACTGGTCATAAATAGACTTCCAGGACAGGATCTAGGACGCAACAGTGAATTTTAGACGGTGAAGTTAATGATAAATGATGGGTCAAACATTCAGGATGTGGAGTAGGGCTGAACCATTTCAGACAAATATCTGGGATTCTTGTCAATATTGTGATTGCGGTTTAAAAAAAGAGCTTCACGTAATGATTATTTTCATTATCCAATAATCAGCCTTTCACTCATTTTTTTGTTGGGTCTTTTTACTGAGCACAATCACAACCTTAACTTGTTTCCGCTGAAAGAATAATCAGATAAAACGATGCAGTCGCTCCTTGATGATATTTTTCATTTTGTTATGTTTTTGTCATTTCAAATCAATTCCCTTTAACTTCTAAATGGAAACCTGGCAAGATTATTGCAGAAAATTTGACGCATTTAGCCCACGTTTATTGAAATATTATAGTAGTGTTATGAAAGTGAGGTTAATTACCTATAGCTGTGCTAAAGACATTTACACACTTACACATGGTTAATTGTAATTTATCGCCAAATGTCAATCAATAATTATATTGATGTAATAATAATAATAACATCGATCAGAATCACAAGAGAAGCAATTAAACCACAGCAAAATGTGCAAATTCAAAACCTCTGAAAGATGAAATTGATATTTACAGACTTATTAGACTTATGATATTTATCCAATTTATTCTGTTGTATTTAAAAGCCTCATGAAATGAAAAATATATTTTACCAGTTTCGATCCTGTGTTGCTGTATTAATTGTTCATGTATATCTTGGTATATGCCAAATAAATGTGCAAACCTTTGAGCTCTTGTTCATCAAAATCTATCAATATCATACTTTTCTCTTCCTGTAAAACTTTACTAAATTTACTGAAGAGTCATCCTGCACTCGGGCGTGATGACAAAAGTTCATCCAGTCAACTTTATTATTATTTAAAAAATACTATTTAAAATATTATTTAAATAACAGCTTAGCCAAACGCTAAGCTCTGCCCACTTTCTGGCAGTCTAAACAAATGTGAAGATTTAATTTAAACCCCTCTTCTGAAACCTCAAATAATTTGAAAATAGTTTCTTTAAAAAAAAAAACTTTGGAAACTCTGTTTTTTACGTTTCATAGGGATGTTTTTGAGCATTCATGTCGACGACTGTCTGGAAATAGCATCTCAGATGTAGTTTTTACCTGCCAGACAGAACATGACCTCCCTCTGTGTCCCATTTTTGTATCCTGATGGTTCAGAAAGCAAATGCTGTGGGCTGTGGTGGCCTATGTGTGTGTGTGTGTGTGTGTGTGTGTGAACTCTCCTCTGTTCCTGAGGCTGTTATCCTCTCTGATCCACCGTATAGTATAATCCTAATCTCTGGCAAAATTAACTCCAATAAATGGATGAAAGCGTAGATTTGGAGGTATCCTGCTCCATCTCATCTAGAAAGGTTCCTTTAGCTCGGTGGCTGCCAAATTGCCACAACAGGTTGGAGCCGTTTTGAAAAGGTAAAGTCGTGCAGGAGATTTCGCAGGAACACAATGTGGCTCTGACACGCGGCTGGGAGGGAGTGACAGAGAGCTGCACGGGGAGAGACAAATTGTGTTTCACTTTGCAGCTTTGCTCTCGTATAACGTTTCGAATAGCGGTGCAAAACGAGCATGTTTCGTTGCAAAGGAATTTTTCTCCCTTCTTCTCTTTGCTGCCCTCTCAACTCGCCGCCACCCTCTCCTCATTCTGCTACCGTTCATTATAGCATTATAGCCCCCCCCCACCCTCCCTTAGTGCTGAAGCCTATCTTCCGACATTTGCGAGTGGTTTTAGCTGCTCTCGTGGAGGAGGTGGTTGTTGTTTTGGCTTATTTTAGCTGCTCCAAATCCTCTCTCCCTGTCTCCCTCTCTGCTGCAGTGCCTCCTCGTAGCCAAACCGGGGAAAAAGCATGAAGCCACAATGACCGGAAGATGAGGGGAGAGGAAGGTTCAGTCCAAATAACTATAAATGATTCTGTACAATTTAATTCGGCCCCAAAACAGACTCCGGCCTGAATCTTTTATAACGATCCCCAGACACATGCCGTAAAAGTGCTGACATTTTAAAGCGAGCGTAAGCTCTCGGTCGGTGGGAAACAAGCTCCGACATTAAAATTCAACAAGGTGTTCCCGTTTGATCGAAGAGAGACGCGAGACAAGTATTAGCAGGCTAAGCGGGCTTTATTCATTACAACCATTACAGCCTTTGTCTCCAACATCGAACGTATCTTAGCTAAGGCAGCCTCTTAATAGTCAATGAACACTGAAGGATTTCTCTTTTTAATGAGATTAATATTTTTTTTCAGGCCCCCTTTGTTACTTTTTTTATTGCACATTGCACATCCACTTAGGAGGATATATCACCTGGCTTTCTTTCCGCTAGCATTGTGTGTGTAAAGTGCTACTGAGGCCTGAGTCATGGATAATCTTAGAAATAGGATAATTAACTTTTGTCCTGCAGAACTTTTAGTTTCCCTATCTGTGCAGAGTTGCAGGATTACGGCGTCACTTTCATAGGCACAAACCCCCAGACTTGATAGGGCTCATTTCTGGTATCATATCTCCCTTGTGCTGTAAACGCGTGGTGTTTGACAGCGTCTCCTTGACGACGCCTCTTGACAACCTCGGAGGCCTCAGCTGTTTGTAAATTTATATCCAGGGCCCCGTGGTGACACTGGACCCGGCCATGAAGTCATCACCGCAGGCACTTCTGTTACTGAGCCCAGTCGCATGTTACCGGGGACCAAGCTGTTCTCCATGCAAGCGGCCCGCCTTGCCGCTATCTTATTACGGGGACGGCCAGCTGTCCTCCATGCGCCTAGACCGAGCGTGCCTGTATTTCTCGCATGTCACACCCGCCGCGCCAGGCGAGAGTCTGACCCGGCACATCGATCCAGCTGCTTTGCAGGCACAGAGTGGCTGTTTGACTCCTGTGGCTCCCCAACACCTCCTAACATCACCTGATACAACGCTACAGTAGTCCTGAGATCCTGAGATTACAACCTTTATTATTATAAAATAAAAAAGTATACTAAACATTTCTACTAAACATTTCTACATTTCTACTAATCATTAGTTGATGAATCAAACCTAATATTTGCTGGTACCAGGTTTTAAAATGTATGTATTATCTGCTTATTTCTGTTGAGCTGATTAAAAAGCAGAATCCTAGTAATCTAGTCCTCGTCAAAGGTTTTTCAAAAGAAAATAACTCATAATGCATACCCTTTCACTACAATTTTATATATTTTTTCGGAATTTGCATGGATGAGAAGGAGCTGAGATTTTTATATCCTGGAGATATTCTTATTAGCAGTGCATCATAATCTTTAGCACCTTTCACACAAACTGCATAGAAAATTCAAAACAAAACCAAAAACTTAAATTAAAAAATAAAGATGAAAATTGTACTAAAGTACAGTTCTTAAGTAAATGTATTTACTTGCTTTCCACAACTGCTAACCTGAGTGTTTTTGGACCTTTTTTTATCTAACTTGTTTAGACTAAATATAAATAAATTAGTCAGGTGAAAAAAATATAATTTCCAGATTATTTAGTAATGAAAATATTTTACTGTTGCATTCAGCTTATTACCTTCATCAAGGAGGTCATGGTTTTGCTGGCGTTTGTCTGTTTGTTAGCAAGATATCTCAAAACCCTTTGGCCGGATTTGCACCAAATTTTCAGTGAATGTTGGGAATGGTACCATGAATGGGTGATAACATTTTGGTAATGATCAGGAAGAAATCCTGGTTTCTGGATCGCTTTGAATTTTCCATTGTTTGGGAACACGGTGGTAAACGGACCCTTGAACAAGCGCCATCATTTCTGTTTTTTTCTAATTCTAGGTGTCAACTGACTCTGTGTTAATATAACAGCGTTGCCATCAATTTGAGCAAAAAAATTGTCTTATGATGTATTATTTGTCATCTATGATGTAATCCTCCATTCGCATTATCTCAACACACAGCCTGTTTTTCTGCAGCAACCGTGTGCAATTTATCCAAGGCCGTTACATGTCTGATCTCCACTGTAACCCAAGACCTCATTTAGTCAGCAGATGGAAAATAGCCAGCGTGTGTGTGTCACACACAAACATTCCACTTAATGTTTGTGTGTGGTTGAATCTCTCGATACGCGGTGTGCCATCTCACTATGTGCGCGCGGCGTCTCTGTCTAGGGCTCAAGCATACGAGGCGAGCTTTGTAACAGAATACACAACACACATAATACGGAGGTCCCGGCAGCGCCACCGCATTATCTCAACGCTGACAAGGTAACGCTGTGTTACCGTAGCAACCGAGCGCTGTAGACGACGTTGGGAGGGAAGAGAAGAGGCGCAGGGAGAGAAGTTTGTGGTTCAAGTGAAATCCCATAATTTAACCTACGGGGCTTTTTTATTTCTCTCCAGAGTGTGATCTTTCATTGCGAGAGGATGATTTATTGATTTCGGATTGTGTAATCCCCCTCAAAAACCCTGCCTCCGCACTCAAGCAGCCCCCCTGCATACGTTTAGATTTGCTCCTTTGTCTCCTTTTTGCTATTATTTTTTAATTCTATCGTTCAGGCGGGCGATTTCAGGCCCAATTTCCAGAGGGAAACCTTCATAGTCTGGAGGTGGAAAAGTTGCAGGAGAACACTAATGTTAACTGGACATAACAGTCATTTTGGACATCGTACCATCATGCACCGGCCATTTTAATCCAAACCATGTTCTTTTCTTAACCCTAAACTAGTGTGTTAAAACAATATTTGTGAAAATATGCACGTATCAAAAAAAGGTATGATACGACAGGAATGCCTGACATGCGGCATATCTGCAGGAACGCGGGCTGTCAACATTTCACTCTGGGGACTGGGTTGTGGATTTTGGACGGCAAAATTGCACAAAGAGTCCAAGGAGAGCAGGAGTCTGACAGCAGAAGAAGCAGCCTGAGTGTGAGGAGAAGGGCCCTGGGTGCCAGCAGCACAGTCTGAGCAGCAGCAGAGCTAATCTAAGCATGAGCGGGAGATATTTGAGAGCAAGGGCAGGTTTTTTTTTTTTTTTTTTTTTTTTTTTTGAGGGCGAGAATTACAAAATCTGAACATGAAATCAATAAATCATACACTCATATTGAATAATGAGGGGGGGGGGACACATTATCCCTTTCCCACACGCACACAACCCTATCCGCCTGCCTCCAAGGCACAATTGTGTATAATCGCTTACTCACATACAGGAAGTCATGGTCACACGCACACGCGGCCGTGTGGATAAGCAGGAACAGGGTGTAGGGGTTTAGCCTGTACTCCTGCTGACAGGGTGATGAGAGAGGAGAGAAGATACTGGATTAGCCTTTCTCCAAAAAAATCCAGATTTTTAAACGTTATTTCTTAGCTTCCCCTGTGATCACTCTCAACGATTTCTCTCGATCTTGGCCTTTCTTCTTCTCTTTTCTCCCCCTCTTTGCCTTCGTCCCTCTCTCATTCTGTGTTTCTCTGCCTCCTCTCTTCCTGTCCTTGCCTCCCATGTCCTTTTCTCCTCTTGAGATGAATTCTGCTAAGACGGAATCAGTATTTTTTGACTCGAGTGGCTAACTGTAATTCATTCTATCCGTATCAATTTGTCGTGACACATATCACACACACACATACACACACACACACACACAGCAGTGTTGCCCACAGGAGTGCATGAACATGCAGTGACATTGTGTTTCTGATGGTGGCTCGTAATTAGCCCACATGACAATCAAGACAAAGAGATCGGGATGAAGGGGAAAGAAGTTGAGGGGAAACAAATCGCCCATAAGAGGAATCTTTGGCCGCCATCAGCACATCCGCTGTAACGGCGATTCATGTGATGCTGCCGTCCAATAGGCTGAAAATGTCCGAATTTGCGTAGAAAACGAGGCACGCTCGGCTTTTTGACGTCACATCCGCACCGGCGTGACGAGAATAGAACGGATCCTGTCTCGGATTCGTGAGAGGTCATAATATATGCCCACTCACACTTCAGGAGGACGGATGGACAGATGGTATTGATCCAAAGCGAGCGCATACACACACACACACACACGCATACCCACAATGTGTGAGAGACAGTAACCGTGTGGATTGAATGCCACGGTAGATGGTTAGATAGACAGGCAGATATATAGAGAAACAGACAGATGCCCTTTCCAGTGGCTCGTTCTGTGTTTGTAAGACAGATAGAGCACATCTCTAACGCTTGTGTTATCTGGGAACATTATCGGCCATTTTCTAAGATTACTTTTTGAGTACTGTGCCATTTCCTGTCAGAAACGGGCACCGCTGCGATGACGCATGGGCGGCCGCACGCCGGGTTCAAACCGGGTCCCAAACCGGGTCCCAAACCCGCTTTGATCGGCCGTGAACCAAAACCGAACCGATGAACCATAGAAGCAAAGGAAAATAAACCCCCTTTCCTCATAGTCAAGCTGAAGGACAATCACCACGACGACATAATGATGATCAAACCGTTAAATCACCTATTACAAGCTGCCAGGGGTCAAACCCGCAGTGCTCTGACAGCAGATGATAATGCACCTATGTTCCTAGAAAGGTCATGTTCAATATGATAGAGTGTGCGTATAAAAAAACGGGGGGGGGGGACAAATATTTATGGTGAAAATTTCAGCGAATGTCAAAAGGAGCTGATGTTATTACCTGTGATTGTCTATTAATTTAAAATGCCATTATATTCTTTAATTCAGCAGATGCTTTGCCAACAAGCTGTCATTTCACTTTCTATTTAACTCCGGAGCCTCGTATAACGCTATGCGAACGGATCAGGCTCCACTCCAAACCTAAAGCTGCACACACACACACACACACACACACACTGTGCCAAACCCGCAGCATCCCGGCAGGGGTTTTGGGAAGTGCCATCGCCTCCCAACCGCATCGCCAGGAATCTGGATCGTTACTGTCTTTCTAAGCTAACCCGGGTCCGTTTTAACGACCTGATCGCTGCTGCAGGTGCACACACACTTTAACTTTATTGCGGCTCCGCTCCAAAAGCCGACGCTGCTCTTTAGTCGCTGCACTGTATTACAGCTGCACTCAAAGCGTTCTGCTGCAACCTAAGTCGCTGATTTATGGCTCCGGTCCAAAACCAAATGTTCTAACCTCAGCCAGTGTTTTAGATCTCCGTTCAAAGCCGAATCCTCAACGCTTTCACTCTCTCTGTCACTGTCTGTCACTCTTTTGATTAGAAGCTATGTGGTCAGTTAATCTGGCAGCTTGGTTTGGAACTGCAACAAGGTCCACACACACACACACACATACACACACACACAGTGCAGTTAGATAAACGTGTGTGTTTTATGTGAGTGAGAAGAGGAATGAATTCATGCCTGCTTCTGTGAAAGTGTATATGTGTGTGTGTTGTGTCAGATTGTCAGTCTGCTGGGATCCCGGGGGCCTGGAGGCACCATATGGTCTCGGTGTCGCTGTTAGACCTCTCTGTTCTCCTCTCGGCTCCTTCATCCTTTCTTTTCCCTCGCTGTCTCCTCTCTTTCGCCTCCCTCTTTTGATCTCACCGTCCCTCTTCCTCCTCTTCTCCGCTCCCCACTGTTTCCGTTGGGTTTTTTTTGTTGTTTTTTTTCTGGCTCCCTCTGTCTCACTATTTGTGTCACTCACACTTTTTTTTTTGTTGTCCGCCTCCAGTTTGCACTCTTTTTAAAGATCATCTCTCTTTTTTTTTGTGTTGGTTCTGTGCTGTCACTTTTAAAAGCCTTTTTAGTCAGCTTTTGCTTCTTATTTACTCTTTATCTATATCTATTTCTCTTATTTTTAAAGACTTAATTAAACATGTACTAATACTTTATTGATCAGTTATAAGCCATTAATCACATCAACTTCTGATTGGTGTTATCCTCCTGAAGGACACTTTTCTTTTTTTAGCTCCTGTAATGGACGACTATTTATTAAAAACTGCAACTCAAATTGAGAATTTGTCCCCGGGAAGGTATAAATTCATATACAATTCTGTGTAAAAACCACTTGACTAATATAATATGTGTGTTTTGGTGGCAAAGAAGTAATGCCACTGGAATGGCAATGCATTTATTGATCACGTTGTGCAACTCAATTTACTTTAAGAATTCAAAAAAATCCACCACAACCTTTCAGATATATCGTATTACTTTCCCTCCCATGTCGGCTACACATCTCCATCATAGTTTTCCACCTTAATTAGAAATATAACCTTTAAATATGGCAGTTTCTTTGTTTATATGTCACTCAGAGTGCTTCCTGTTCTAACCCAGCCGACAATTCAAAAGAAAAGATGCTGGATGGAAACACCGCTTTTGTGTCCTTTCTGTCAAATTCCTCTTTCAAATGATCAAATCAGCCTTTGAAGAGATTGTGCTCTTGGTGTCATTTTGACATAAGTGTGTGTAAATGTGTGTGGATGTGACAGAGATCAGAGAGCTTGTTATCAGGGCTACATACATGTCAATAATGTAATTGCATGGGAGGGACCCACAGAACGGTTTGAATGGTATTCTATTCCTGAAAGAGTTTAACAATATCATTGCTAAACACAGATATTGCAGTCAGACTGAAGTAGATGGAGGGAGGCATGATGGAAAAGGCAGAAAGGTGAAGACAGAAATGAAGAGGTAGAGGTGGTGGGTTGGAAACAAAGGGAGGCCGAGCGGCCCAGAGGGAGGTGAATCTATCGACTCAGAGGTGCTGCGTGGGTGTGTGGAGATTCTGACAAATAGTGTTGCTGTGTTATTTAGTGTCCCCGGTGTTACACAGCAGTTTGTGGGGGTGTTTTTTCTTTTTTTGCCAGACACCTTTTTGGAACAGTAAAAACCCTCTCCACCAGGAAGACAAAGACCCCTAATTTCACTGTGTGGCTTTTGTCTTTTTTTTTATTGCTGTAACGTCTTATGTTTGCGTCGTATGAGGTAAGCAACAATAGATTGGGCTGCCACAAACACACACGCGCGCGCTTGCAGAGAGAGAGAGACAGGAAGAGAGCTCTCGTGTTCGGCTGTTAGCTGCAGAAGTGTCTGGTATCTGCCCTCGCCGCCGTCTAATCCACGACACGCACTCACGTATGTACAGCTGTCGAATCTGTTGCTATGCCACCCGACATCGGATGGCTTTTTGCTGAGTGTATAAGGTGGGAGGAGAGGGAGAGAGAGAGAGAGGGAGGGGAGGAGACAGGGGAAGACTGGAGGAGAGTGAAGGAGGATGGAAAAGGGCGAAAGGAAAGAATGCAACCTATAGGTGCCCCCCCCCTCCCACCCCACCCCTGGCATTCTCTCCCCCTCTCACAGTAATGTGGCATTTCACTGATGGACTTGGCACGTGGCCACGGCCGGCTCACTGCCCTCATCCCTTTGTGTCAGTGCTCAAGTACGCCGAGCATGCCAGCGTTAGCAGCTGTCAAAACAAGACAGTTTCGCGCACACAATAGACGATAATTAAATCAAGTCGAGACGGAATAGAGTGAGGTTTTTTTTTGTTTGTTTGTTGTTTTGTTTTTTTGCTCGTCCCATCTTCGTTGACTCACCGGGTCTGGCCGGGTGGCGGTCGGTGGCGACGCCGGACAGGGGCGGGCCCTGGCCCCCGGGGGGGTGGGTGTGCTGGGGCATGACACAGAGCTCCGCGGCCTGCCTATGCCGGGGGAGGGGAGGGGCGGAGCTATGGGAGGGGGCACGTCAGGCCGCCATGCCCGCGGCCTCCACTAGGGCGGCGACTCCAGAAAAGCTTCACCAAAACGCCTGGGGATAGAGAGAGAGAGACAGGGTGGAAAAAAAGTCAGTAACATTATACAGTTGTGTTCAAGTTTAAAAGCATGAGTAAAGACAAAATCCTTCATAATAATCTTTATTTTCGATGCATTGGGGAACACTGCATTTTATATCCTAAATAAAAATGTAAGGGAAATGTGTCAATTTTTTAATTACTTTACAGAAAATTAGGCTGTTCAAAGAAATAGCAGTACTGTATAAACTGAAATAATGTGTCTATATCTAAATACAGTACTTGAAGCGTGATGTTGCCTCATGCTGAATAGGAAATGCCCTTGAAATGTGTGCTTCAACAAGACACCAACCCTAAGACCCCACAACAGTAAACCAGCAGCATCTTGGTTCCAAACCAACAAAGTTAAAGTTCTGGAGTGGCCAACCCAATCCTCAGACCTTAATACCATTAAAAACACGTGGTCTGACATCAGAAATACTGTTTCTGAGACAAAAACAAGAAATTCAGAGAAAATATGAAGCCGAAACACACATTCGTAGGAACCAGAAGATGGTTGACTCCATGCAACACAGATTTGAAGAAGATCTCCGAAACCGTGATAATGCAACTACATATTACTTTAGTGATTCACAGCAATGCTAAATCCTGAAGAGTCTTCAGTTTATACAGTAAATATATAAGTTTGTAAAGAAAAATGCAGGCACTGCTATTTTTTGAACAGCCTAATATTCATTTTTCTTCATTTTCTGTAAATTAATTAACAAATTGACACATTTTTCTTAAAATTTGGATTTGGATTTGATTTAGAATATAAAATGCAGTGTTCCCTTTGCACCGAAATAAAAGGACTTTGGCTTTACTGATGTTTTTAAACTCACTGCTGTAGATAGTGTCACATAAAAGACAAAAGCAATATAGACTAAAGCAGCAGGGTGTGTGTATGTGTGTGTGTGTGCTACCTTGCATACATATTATATTTGTATATCTTTGTATTTCCATGTTTCTGCCTCTGCTTGTGTGTATGTGTCCATGCATCCTAAACAGCCCTCCTGCTATATCATCCCCATCAATAATAGATGTTTGTGTTTTTGTCAGTTTACACAGTCAGTTTTCCTTTCCCACAGACAGACCCCCCAGTGCTACTGTCTGGCACAAAGACTGACACGGAGAGAGAGAGAGTGACAAAGCCAGAATGACACGGAGATGGGGGAGCGAAAGGCAGAGAAAAAAAGGTGGAGAGGGATAAAAGCATGAAGGGGGGAAAACGCAGAAACAGAAATTGAGGGGGAAAAGCAGAACATCCTGTACTGTAGGTTGAAAAGAAAGTAGCCACGGAAGTGACTATAAATCCACACTTTTCTTGATAGATAAAAAAAAAAACATTGAAAAACCATCGACAGCAGTGGGAAATAACCACGGAATGAAACTCAAAACAACATGACTGATGCGCTCTGTTGACTCCCCCCCACCCCCACCACCTCTACCTGGACCAATCACAACAGAAAAATGCTGGATTGCTGCTGTGGGAACCATCGTTTTTCCTCCTCTCAAAACTATCATCAAATCCCAATCAGCAGTGTGTGAAATGGCGCACTAATCAGATTAGACTGTTGTTTCCAAGCGTTCGCAGGTTTGAGGGAGAAAAACCCAGGGTTCATTTTTTTTTTTTTTTTTTTTTTTTTTGCCATCCAGCCAAACGGAGCTTTTTTGCACTTACTTGCGGATGCATAAAGTAATTATGGAAATCTGCACCTGAGCCCTTTTTAATAAATAGGCATGTAGGAGGAGGAGGGGGGGGGGACAGCGGATGCGTGGAATGATTGATGGTGAAAAATCAGACTGGAGTCACTCCCAGATGCAGCACTCATCAATCTGCTCAGTCTCAGTAAGTTATTTACAATTAGTTATATATGGGGCGGTGGAAACTGGGGGGGGAGGGGAGGGGAGGTGAAATCAGAGGTGACGGAAGGTGTTGGGAAAGAGACAGTGATGAAAGCATAAAAGGCAAATACTGGCGCGGCTGGAAATGCCAGACAGGGAGATGGAGGTAAAAATAAGCGTCCAATGCTGGGACAGCCATTACCTCCTGAATGTTATAGCTTCCATATATATATATGAATGTTATGTGTATGTGTTTGTGTGTGTGTGTGTGTGTGCCCCATTGTTGCTATTTGTGTTTCCATTAATCCAATTACCTGTCAAACACTAAACTAAAATCTAAAACACTTAGACATCTATTCCTCTGGCTGTCTCTTTTTTTAATGGGCTTTATCTTTCAATATTCAGGGCTTTGTTCACACCTCTTCTCCATCTCTCTCATCCCGAGTCCCGCTTGATGTCCCTCTTTTGCTTTACAAAAGAACAGAGGCATGTACCAGGGATATTCGGCAGATGGATTTCCTGCATGCGATTAAAGTCACATTAGCTCGGCTCTGCTGGGAAATTTGAGTTGTTCTTGTTAAACGAGCACATGGGTTTCATTTAAAAGATTCGGAGGCGCGGATGAGACACGGAGTTTCGAGAAGAATCCCCCTCGTTCTGCCGCTGTGCATGGAAGCATTTACCGGTGCGCTGAGCTGGGATCCTGTTGTTCCTTTCTCGTAATTGTTCACCAAAGTCATTCATGCATTGGCTTTAACTTTAATTCCTGGTTGGGCTATGATTCGCGTTATCGCGGATTTTGATGTTTGTTCTCTGTCGTGATTTATTTCTGGGGGAAGAAAAACGTTTAGGCCAGAAAAGCAACGTGTTGCGCCGTAAGCAGGAACAGCAACAATCTCTCATCTCGGCTGTCACCCCCCCCACCCCCCCAGTGTGTCCTGCGCTGTTTCGCAAGGGGAGCGTAGAACGAATGTACAAAAATATCAGAAACTGAGAAATGATGCATTGAAGTCGTAGTGGAATGTCACCGCCTAAGCCACATGTTAGTGTTCACCCAGCGTGTGGCCTGCTATTCTCAGAAAGCTTTTTTTACCAATTTGACCTGGACACAGGGGCGGCCAAAGACCACACATGCACCCGTGCGCACACACGCACACATTAAATTGGGTGTCAAAGTGGCTTGCATGTCGGGGGAATCAAGTAACACCTCCGCCCCTCCTCTAGGCTTCTCTTTTTCTTCTCTTCTCTCGTCTTTCCCTCCCATTCCCCATTCTGTTTATTCCACTAACGGCTTCCTGTCCGCACTTAAGCAGGATTTATACTCTGCAGGGTGTTGCAGAGGCTTCATGCGGAGGCCTCGATGTGCAATTTCTCAAAAAACTAACCACACATGCTTTTGGGGGGGGGGGGGGGGGGGGGGCATGCGTATCTTGTGATGCAGCAAATCCTGGTTCAAATTTTCCCGCCAAGAACGTCGCGAGTCTATCGTGAACAAATAAAACGGCATAGATGAATACTTTCCGTGTGTTGGTTGCACGGCTCAGTAGTCTTGTTTACAGTAGATGGACAAATTTTGCATTTTAAACTGTCTCCCTACGATGGAGTGGATGAAAGAGCGTAAACACAGCGTCTTCATGACGCTGGATTATGTAGAACACAGCCATTTAACGTATGTGTGTGTGTTTGCTCACGTGCAAGGACATCTTTGCGGATTTGTCCAATTAAACCTGAATTTCAAGGCATTTCATCATTTCGTGACAGGCATAGTCGGCTTGACTAATAATTTGTAATCAATATGAATGGAATTCTGTCCAATTTACCAGCAAATGGAAATCCACCTGCACACAAGAGGATGACTATTCATGAGTAAAGGCAGCTTTGTGTGTGTATGCATTGGCATGTATGTTTGAGCTGAGTGAGTGACATCACAGCTGTAAACACACCCAAATCTAATTATTCACCTTCAGCTCTACCATTTATCCCCCCCCCCTTGATTCCAGCAAAACCTACACTGCACACACACACACAGAGTGCACAAACATTGTTTAAGGTGGTCTATCAAAGTCAGATTATTTGACTCAAACAAACCACAATTTTCAATAAACATACAAAAAAAAAAACATTATAATAAGTGAGTGTGTATCTATGTAGGTGTGTTTGTCTGTGTAACAGCGCGTGCTGCTAACAAAGGCAGAGAGAGGCAGCCAAGCTTCTCTAAATCAATTTTTAATGGCTTTCTTACACAGGAGAGGGGAAGGATTGGGGCAACACAAGAACCGCACAGAAATGCACAGACACTTAAGTAGATGTCAATAGCTTGATGAATACGTCCATGTACGTGTTGACAGGCACATGGTGCAAAAAATATGTACAGCTGTATAAATACACATGCACGTACGTGTGCAGACATACTGTCCATATAGACATGCTGGAAGAGTGTGCATGTGTCCAAAAACCACACCAATGATATGCAAGTGTACATATACATGCATAGCATACAGCTCATATGTCAGGCACATGCTGGTATCATAACATACTTAAAATGTTGCGATACTGAGACCAACTCAAGGTCACATTTAAACAGAACGCTGTGGTACAACTGACAAGTCAACATGCTGCAGGGGTCAGATCTGCCTGCATTGGGACTAGAATATGTCAGATGGCAACAAATTTTAATTCAACTGCATTGCCGTTTAATTATTAGTAGTAATGTATTCTTTGCCATTATTATTATTTTTGTTCATCCAAAATGTCAAAGTACATATTCTGCATTGCAGCGTACTGTAGTAAAACCGGAACAGGAATCCGGTTGTTGAGAGTTTGTTTGTTTTTAATTTGCTACTTGGTTGACAGCAAAATTCAGGGAAAAGCCGTGATCGTTTTTTGCTAGAAAGTTAATGTGCTAAATGAGCGATGGGAACGCTTTTGTTGAGTAGGTTCTGACGTAGTGAACATTTAACCCATGACTGCCTGACTCAGCTGTCTCTGCTGTCAGCGTCTTCCCCAACATTATGTCTTCATCACGCGAGATGAAGACGGATACTGATTGATCGACACGACCGCTGCTGCAAGATTAAAGACACGCCCACTTCTGAAGACACACGCCCACTAAAGACGTGCCCACAAGACAAGACTATTACGAGACATGCCTACACTAGTCTACCAGACCAGACTATGGTCTAAAATGCCACCCAGACATTAGATGGGTAGACAGGGGTAGACCTTAATTTTACCAGCTAATATAATAAGAACATAATAAGATGGGTTAGGGTTCAATAAATTAATAATTTTCAACAGTGACTGGATTCAGAACAGTCAGGTGGATGTCTTTCCAAACACATGTAAGGTATCTAATTCTGAACTAAATGAATGAAAATTGAATTAAAAAGGGATTACGTCTCGTAAGTGTGCATATCGCTACCTACTGCAAAGGAGTCAAAGTCACGCCCACTGATGACACGCCCCTGTCTTCTAGCATGCAGACAAGCCCCTCTTGTCTTCCTGGGCAACATGAAATATGGCTGATACTCGTGGATATGAAAGAATAATTATGACTTGTCCAATTGGAAAAAAAATTCTCTCATAAATGGTTCACAGCTCTGATTCACGTCTAGTCTGTTTATTACAGCCAAGCATAATTTAGCCTTTGATGCAAACTTCCGATGTAACTACAATATAGTAGTCTAGCAAACAGGTTGAAGGAAATGGGCCTGATTTTGCTAAATTTCGAATTAGTTTGACAATTAGATGGAACGATGATTATGATCATTATTAGTATCCCCAGTTTCTCTACCTTACTAGAAACATGTTCAGAGAATTCCCGATAAATGTTTGATAATGTAGAGCGGTCCTTGAGGACATTTGGGTGGAGTGTGTCTCACACTCACTACATCATTGTGTAATCAGTGCAAGTTAATCACACAAATACCACACCTCTTTTTGAGCAAGGTTAATTTTCTTTTTTGTTTTTTACAAATATTCCACACACACTGATGATCTGACTGAGAACCAACCCTTTAACGAAATACCAAAATGTCAATAATCACATTTGATTCCAGCAAAACCTACACTGCAATATTCCTGTTACGGTAATTCTACCTAGTTTTGGTCATTTATTTCCTGAAGGGGCACAACAGCATTGACAGTGTGGGCATCACAGAAGACACTGGTATATTATCATTAGGTTCACGGGTCACCATGTCATATATAAGTGGTGGGCTGCACCAAGCCCCCTGAAATACAACAGCACTGTGATGTATAAAGATATTATTTTGTGTCATTCATACTGACACTAATGTGCATGTGTTGGCACGGAATGGAAACTTTTTGGGTGCATTTTCGCTATGTGAGCACTTTCTTTTTTTCTTTGTTGCTCATAAAATTTTGAATACATCTATGGATGGTTCATTTGGTGTATTAGTGTTAGTCATGCTACAAAGGATCCCTGTGAGTACAGTATATAGTACACTTCACCTCAAAACAAGGAGGTGCAGTTTAAGGCTTTATTTTCTTTTCCAATCAAGTGAATTGCCACAGAAGGGAAACACGTTAATAATTCACTGTCACTGTCCATCTGAAAAGTTTAACAAAAGATCTATAAGACCATCAGTAGCATGTACTGGTAATGCCCTGCAGGATTATTTTTTTAACATTAGGTCATTTGTGTCACTTGGAGAGTTTGCAGTGTGTTTGCTTATCTTTGCATGTGTACTTCTTTATTATTTCCGATGTTAAAACTGAACCTCACTTGAATCATATTCTCATACCTGAATAAACTACGATGCTCTCACCTTCTCTCTATTGCACCTCTGCTCTGCCCCAAAACCACAGACCCCCCCTCCCAAAAAAAAAAAAATGTTGTGTGTATCCTGGAAACAGACAATTTCAGAATCCATCTCATCACATCATGCACCTTTGGACCCATCGAAATTGTGTGTGTGTGTGTGTGTGTGTGTGTGTGTTGGGGGGGGGACTCTGTCTGCCATCTACTTTGTGTGACACAGTACATCTTTAATCCTGTGTGTGTGTGTGTGTGTGTGTGTGTGTGTGTGTGTGTGTGTGTGTGTGTGTGTGTGTGTGTGTGTGTGTGTGTGTGTGTGTGTGTGTGTGTGTGTGTGTGTGTGTGTGTGAGAGAGAGTGAGGAGAAGGGTTAGCACCAAGGGAAGGGAAGCAGCACCACAAACAGACTTACCTTTTCACCAAATATCTCAGACAGCACCAGCCTTATTGTTTTCTCCCTTCAGCCATCCCCCCCACCCTAAAAAAAAAAAATCTTGAAAATAAAAAAAAAGGAATCAAAATCAAAAATCTCTCACAGGACAAACCATCGGAAGGAAAAACTGACACCTCTTCAGTTAAAGAGATCCATACATTCAAGATCCCGGCCAAATGGATAATGTGAGAATAATCATTCCTTCTGTATAGAGACAATCCCACCCCCCAGCTTCCCTTCAAACCACCAATGAATTGTGAAAAAGGAGGGATTGAGTAGAAAAAAAATGAGGGATTGTAGAAAAAAAAACGAGGTGAAGAGAGGCTTAGAGACACAAGAGGAGAGGAGAGAGGATAAGGTCCTTAGAGGGAAAGGGATGGAGATAGTTAATCCTTTTCTTCGGATCTATTCCCTATATGAATGATACGTCCAGCGCCGTCCTGCCTGCTGGCTTGTGCACTGCCGTGTGCGTCTGAGAGGCATGAGTGTGTGTGAAAAAGAGAGACGGTGTGTGTATGTGTGTGTGAGAGAGAAAGAGAGAGAGAGAAAGAGAGAGAGAAAAAGAGAGAGAGACAACGGCGTTAGGTTGCTGGCGTCACGCGGTAGCCCTCCTGTGTGTTGCTATGTTTGTGATTCCTGCACTCAGCATGCGTTGGTGAGTGTGTGTGTGTGTATGTGTGTGTGTGTGTGTTTATCTAGGCATTGAGGGTTGTCTTTCCGGTGTGTGTATGTGTGTGTGTTTTTGTGGTTTGTGTGTGTTTGTGCACCCACCTCCCCTTCCTCTCCTCCATATGTGTGTTCAGTCGTGCATGTGACAGGAGAATATGTGTGTGTGTGTGTGTGCGTGTGTGTGTGTGTGTGTGTGTGTGTGTGTGTGTGTGTGTGTGTGTGTGTGTGTGTGTGTGTATGTGTGTGTGTGAGAGAGAGAGGCTTGTCAAATATAGTAACATTAGTGTATGCTGCGTCTGTCTGCCTGCAGCTCCCCCACTGTGACAAAGAGAGGATGAGAGAGGTGGAATACAGAGAGAGTGATAATACAAAAGAGTGAAAGCTCAGAGAGAGAGAGAGAGAGAGAGAGAGGGAAGAGAGAGATTAAGAGGAAAGAGGGAGGAGAGGGCAAGGAGAAAGTAGAGAGAGAGGGGGGAGTGGGAGGCGATGAGAGAAATAGCGAGGAAAAAACGAAAAGGGTAGGAGGGAGGAAGAGAGAGAAGGAGGCAGAGGAGATGGAGGGATGGGGAGAGACGGAAAGAGAGAAGCAAGAAAGAAAAATGAAGCCTGGAAGGAGGGAGGGAGGGGGAGGGATCAGCTGATTTCACCGAAGATGAGAGTCTCCCTCTGCCACATGGGCTTTTCTCCTCCCTACATTTTTTTTCCCCTTTTTTTTTCTCCACGGCTCCCATGCTCCGCTTTTCATTCTCATTCCATTCTCTGTAGCAGCTCTCGTAGTGGGAGGCTTCGTGCTCCTGCACACGCGGCTGTCGTGTGTTTCAGGGGCGACTGCCGCTTGCGTTACTCACATATTACTATATTGTCATGGAAGACGCCACGTGACAGTCTGCAAGACAGGGCGAGGGAGCCGAGTGTGGAGGGCTATGAATTGGCGGTGAGAGAGGGGATAAGGGGGCTGTGTGTTTGTTTGCACACAGCATATAATTATTTGTCTGATTCCTTACATGGACTGAGTCATAGTTGACACACACACATTGTGCTGTTAATGAGCATGTGAATCATGTGGCGCAGTTGGCGACGTCTGACTGAGGCTCGTTTCCATGAAGGATCCAACCCAACTTTTTTTTTTTTTTTTTCTCCTCGACCAGCCAAGCATCTCTTTGCACCTGCATGGTGCAGAGGAGGACTCGTGATCCAGGCGTTTATTACTCTGGCTTTAATTTCAGGAGTTAAATTTGTATCATTGCTGCACTTTAGTTAAGATGAGATAGAGATCATCAGTCAATCGGACAGCTGAGGCCTCGAATGTCTCCGCTGCTGCAGTGTCCTTGAGCAACGCATCAGTTCCTGCCAGCTCCGATACTAGTCAATAATTTCTTATTAACAAGGGGATCATTACATCAATTCTGTATAACATGACAGATGTCAGTTATAATGATGGGCCCACTCTCTCACCACATCAGGCAGCTGTTACCAGCAGAAAAAAGCTCTAATAAATGCACTTTTACTACCTTTATACCACTAAACTGACAACGTTATTTAGCAGCTAATGAGACAAATATCCGCCTCAGGACTTGGTGGAGAGAAACACTAAGGAAAGTATATATTGGACATAAAAAAGTAATATTCCAGCAGCTGGCAGACTGTAAAATAATGTTAAGTACCATATCACAAAAATACAGTTAAATTCTGCAATCAAATACAGTTTATAGCTTTAATTTTACTTTTTTATCTATTATTTTAATGATAAATAAGGCTATTTCCACCTTTAGATAAAGAATTACATTTCATTAAAAATGTCTTTAAATTAAGAACATCTACTACATATTAGTCAAAATGAAATGATAGTTTATCATATCGTAGCCTTTTTATTTACTAACCAACAACACCTGAAGTTTGCACACAGCACCGTCTGGAAGCGGCTCCCCGGCTCTGCACAGGCCAATTAAAACTCTAGACTGGTCAGCTGCCCACCACACACACACGAATACAACCTGAACATGAGTCCTCCAATTTCCTGTCCAACCGTGGGTGCTGTGCTGGCTTCGCTGGTTTTGCATGTACTTCCTGGCAAACAGAAATCTATTTTTGCTGCCGGTGGCTGCTGCCAGTGGCTGCTTATATAGGGCACACTCTTCAATGGGAGTTATGAAAGATGATTGGCTAAAATGACTGGCAAAACGATAGATAATATACTGTATATATATATAATAGGTAATATCCACATAACAGTTAAAATGATACAAAATTAAACTTGTATTGTATGTCTATTATTGTTGAAGGACATATTGAAGCAGAGAGAACATCTGCTTTTATAACGGTAACAGTAATGGATCTATGTGTGCGTCTTATCCCAAAGGAGTAATTAGTTCTCTAATTAGTCCCGTCCTTCCCCTCCAGAGTGCAAGGGTCATTGAGCAGGGTTGGCCACAGTAATGCAACCTTTTGGCTGTTGAGCATTCTGCAGCAGGCTCAAGGACAGTCGGGGATCAAATTCGAAATCCTTCTTGCAATTTTGAACAATGTCCAGAACTGTCCCACTGAATTATTTTTTCTAGTCCGGCACTTGTCCTTCAGGAATCGATTTCCAAACATACCATTCGAACTGTTAATGTTGCTGTGTTTGTCGTGACAGTTTGTAACCAATGACGGCGTAGGGTCCGTATGTAATCATGCACCCATCCCCTTTTTTGAGAATCATGCACTTATGGCTTGGATAAACATTATTCAGCTCCTGCTCATACTGAATCAAATTAATTTTTGGGGGGGGGTTTCTTTCATACAAATTCGCTAAAATCACTGCAAGATCAGCAGCAGTGAAACATCCACACAAAAATATTTGCCTTTTACTTTTTCTTCATCGGACAGAAGATGGAGATGAGTGAACCTGCAGGAAACGTCGGATAGCACGTTCTCCAGATGGGCACACGCTCATTACTTTACATCTGTGAAACATAAGGATTTGAAGAACATCGTAGTCAAATGCACTTTATGTGCTACACTTAAAGAATTGTCCACTTCCCAAAATAGCAGCAGTAATTTAACATTTACAGACTTGCCGTAGTAACATGAAGTTAGCAAGGAAGCAAGTGGAGCATGAGAGTGGCAATAAAACCACAAAATAGACAAAATTAACATTTCCCTCCTCTGAGATTCTTCAGCATCAAGAGGTTAGAACGCTTGTTGAAGAGTGGAATCACCAGCTTTTTGAAAACGTTTCAGCAAGATCCCTGTTGTGACTAGCAACCATAGTGACATTGCTGCATTTAGATCGCCGAATCCATATTTCCAGTTATTTTGGTGGGCGTAACTTAAAAGTAATGCAATAGTAGTGTATCGCCTTATATTTTAAATACAGTAATATTGTGATGTAGTGAGTTACTTTGAAATGACAGTCCCAAGTAATTTGCCCAACACTGTATACGACACACGCTTGAGCCAAAACCCAGCCCCATCTCCAAAATAGTTCCACGAGTGAAAAATTGTGTCAAAAGGGGCCAAAAACCTGCAGTGGATGCCGGGTGTTCACAATGAAATCAAGACTGATAAACGAGGAAAAGATCCATCAGACTGAAGGCTTGTCAGACATCAAAAAACTGCACACCGTGTTATATTGAAGCTATAAAAGCAAGTTCAAGCAAGGAGACGATTATTATTCTATTCCCTCGCTCCGAGATCAATGGGATTGACGGATTTCCGATCATCCAAGGGGCACCTTAGCCAGTGAGTAGTTGAACCACTTTGCTGTCATTGCAGTCAATCCCTTTTCATAGCGTCGTGTCCACCGACAATGTCAAGGCCACGTCTATAATTTCCCCAGAGAGAATTATCCCTATAAATCTGTATATTTAAATAGCTATCTGTATACATTCAAGAGGTCAATGTGAAATGATTTTCCCAATAAGGATCAAGCCTAATGGATTTTAGAACTCTGGAAGGTTGTTATAGTAGGAACTGTTTCATCCTCTGTTGCAGTGTTGGCAGGTAAAACAGTCCAAAAGCTGTCTGCTAGGAATGGGAATTCAATGTTTTTGCAATGCACGTTGCTTCCGTGGCAACAAACCAACCTCTGTGCTCAGGCCATTGATCTTTGCAAGTTTACAGGTTTGAAAACTGGGGGAGGGGGCTTCAAACCAGGGGTCGAGCAAACAACAGTCCTATATTGAAAATCATAGCGGTTCACAACTTCAACTTGCTTGGTTTTTAGACTTTTTTTTGAAAAAAAAATGCCCTTAAATCCTCCTATCCCCATCTATTAACTAAAATAATTAGATTTGCCACAAAAGATTTAGTGGTTGTATGAGCTCATAATTCATATTTTAAAAGAAAAAACAGACCCGGTGTTGAAGATAAAAGACCTGTCGCTCTCTGAGGCTGAGTTACGATATACTGTTTTTTTCAAAATAAAAGTCATCTGCTTCTTTCCTGCTTTTATTGGGGTGGGTCAACAAAGGCCTGTGTTTTGAATACTGAGGGGGACGTGTCCTCTGAATTTGAAGACGAATGCTGAGTTCCAGTGGTAGCATTTCTATTTCAGGAGCAGGTACGATATTCAGTGCAAGAGGTTAACAAAAAAAAAGGGCTTCATATGAGTTAGATGAATAAACCCCAGCGTATAGACCGTGACTGGCCCAATGTCATCCGATAGCTCCGCTGAGACTTTGTTTCCGTGGTTGAGAGGGGAAAGATTTTTAACTTAAGATAAGAACACGAGGTCAGCTTGATTTATTTGGTCCTCCAAGGGATGGGTCCACTTTTTCGGGCTGTTTATGTGTCTGGCAAAGAGGCCTTCTGGCGCTGGGCAGCTAATGTAAGGGCCAGCATCTCCTGCCAAGGCGACTTTTATGGCCGGTTCTGTTCTATCAATGATGCAGGGAATACGTGTTATGAAAAATGATTACTGGCAGTGGTTTGGAGCAAGAAAGTGGCTTTTTTAACCTTTTTGTCTGGTTATTACAATCTCACCCAGCATTTCTCGAGCATATATATAGAATATTGTGTTATTTATTATCTCGGAGGCATAATTCCTGCGCTCTTTGACTTTAATATTGATGATGTATGAATTAAGACCCGTTCTGTTCTTCTCCTTAGAAGTATAGTCCGCAATATCCCTCTCTCATCTCTTTCTCCGACCACTTCTGTCTCATCTTTTATCTCTCTCTCCGTCTCTCTCTCTCTCTCTCTTAACACCCCGCCACCCTCTCCCATGCTCTGTAATTTACTGTGCTATTGGGTGAGTGTCAGTGAAGATGAATTGGTTCTAGTCTCTGTATTAACACGGTCTGGCCAGGCACGTTTAGTGCTACAACCACCACTTCCTGCATACAGCAAGTGTCTTCAAGGCACTATCCATCTTTACACACACACATATACACACACACACACACAGGTACAGAGATGTCATATGTCCTTGTTTCCATACCAGGAGTCACTGGTCTTTGATCCTATTCATTATCAGTGAATCAGCCTCATATTGAGCCGACCATTTTATAGACATCGGGTCAATCTGGTCATTGAGGATTGCTCCTTAGCGATCAATCATCCTTGTCTCTCCCCACCACACCTGTCTAATATTCGTCAGTAATCTTTAAAAAAAAAAGAAAAAAAAATCAATTATCACTTAATTCATGCCCTGAACCATATTTAACCAGTCTGGATTTTATCAAGCAGCCTATTGTATTTCCTATTTCATTTGCATTTTTATTTTTTTTCAACATATTTCTGATATTCTTCTTTGTAAACCACTGTTCTGTGAAGAACTATAATCTATTTTGCATATTAGAAACTGATGACAGAATTGTACTAGTTAGAAAAAAAATACAGTTTCTTACCTATTGTCGTAAATCAAATGATCAAATCAGGTCGGGTAGCGTGAACGGGAATCGAAGTGATCTCAGCCTCCTGATTAAAAGTCCACTTGAAGTTCCTGGCAAAGAGTATAGCTTCAGTGATGATCAGTTTTTCCTCACCTTCCCTATCCAATCAAACCGTCACTCTACTACACTTAGGTATAAATATTATAAGCACTATTTAATTTTATTGTTGAATGTTGAATTAGTTTCTTCAAGTAAGTAACCTTGACTCATACTACGCTATTTAATGAAGTAGAACTAATTTTAATTGATATGCTTCTATTTGAAACACCATAGTAGAAGACAACTTCACACGGATGTTGTCCCTGAGCTGTTGTATTCACTTTAATGGGAATTTCCATTACGGAGGATCTGTGTCCTCTTCTATATGTAGCCTTAACATTTCAAAGCCCTCAGTATAATAGTTTGGCTGAAATTAAAGCTTCTTGTTTATCTTCTTGTAAAAAGTCACACCCACATTGACCAGTCATGACCACCTTCAACATATGGTTTCAAAACTGGCCCAATGGACCAAATTTGGCACCCAAAATTCTGCAAATTGAGTTTATAACCTCACAGTCTCGTGACAATCAAGGATCTCCAATTTGGTGTTAACAGTATTTACCTTGACCAAGTTATGCAATGGTTCGCATTTTTATAGTTAGCCACAAAATTTTGTTTGTTAAAAATTTGTGCCTTTCTCCACTGAACAAAAATCTTTTGGTAAATTCAGATCAGATCAAGATGAAGAGTGTACGTGCCAAGTTTCACACAGATCGGACAAAGTCCCAAGGAGGAGTAGGAAAAAGTAGGTTTTCCAGTTTTCGCAAGTGAAAGTGGGCGTGGCCTACCTCAGCACTATTCAGGTTTTTATGTGACATGCCATGTGGGAGTTATAGGCTAAAACGTGTTTTTCTTGGTTATAGCTCCCCCTGCAGGTAGACATATGCACTTTGCGTTCCAAGATGTTAACTTGGAACACATAACATTCTATTGGACACGTTACAACCTAAAAACCTTGTTTGACAGTTCATTTAAATGCTTGTTTATAGATTGTGGTTTCTTGCCCACGTGAAAAAAAACAGCAGTTAACACGAGGGCCTGACCAAACACTGGCCCATCTGGGTCCTGGGGATCTATAATAGTTTAAGAAACTCAATGGGTGCAGTCAGCCTTGTATGTCGTATTTCCCTGTAACACGCTATCTGTCACTGCAGGATAAATTAAGTGCTACAGTCGACGGATTATGAAGTATTTTCACATGCGCACACACAAACACGCACGCACACACACACACACACCATGTTTATCCCCTTGGAGAGTCTCATTAATTTGACCAAGTTGATTTGTTCTGAAAGGCTGTGAATTCATCACAGCCAGACAGATGGTAGAAAGGGATTTCCTAGAGGAGAAGGAAGAGGGAGAGCGGCGTGGGCCAGGCGAGAGGCGAGGGAGAGAAGACAAAAGAAGAAGTGGGAAGTCGAGAAGGGGTGGTAGAGAGAACAAGAGAACAACAAAGGTGCCCATGAAATAAGAGAAGAAGACAGTCACCGAGGCAAAAGAGTGGAGCGAAAAACGGATGGAGCGATCACCATCTGTCTCCTCAGAGAATGTATAGAGGAAGTTGAGGGAGAAAACATGGATGTAAAGGAGGAAGAGATGGGATGAATAAGTAAAAGAGAGTTTTCTCTTCTTTTACTGGTTTCCTTAGAGGAATAGCTTGACATTTTTGGAAGTATTCTTATTTAATAGCTTACATAACTGAGAGTTTCCGAGCTGGATGTGTTCAGCCTAGATTGACATGATGAATATGGAATGACTGGATATAAGTGGCCTGGCCTTGTCCAAAATAAAATAAAACAGCTATGGCCTGATAATTAGAGTAAAACTTTCACCTCTTCCATTCAAACAGACATCATTTTGTGTTTGAGGTGTTTCAACATGCTTCAACATGCTGCTTTCACTGTCCAGACACTGTGTGGGTCAACATGGAGGCAGCAGCTGTAACATCAATAGTTTTCTTCCCATTGCATCTGTATAGGAGAGACCATGTGATCACATAATAAAAGATTGAGTAGATGATTAAATTCAAAACTGTCGCTGTTTGATTTTTTTTTTTTTTTGTCAATTGGTGACAGAATAATCCTGTTATGAGCACGAATTACCATGTAAACATTCAAAAACAGGGGGAAAAAACAGCAGTTTGCCTCAGCTTCTTTTCTGCCTTCTTTCCTTTCGCTCACACACAGGAACATGTTTCCCCCCTGTCTCTTCACTATGAATGATTTAGTGCGACTGCCTCCAACAGGCCTGCTCAACAAGGCTGTAAAACTGGGTTAACTTAAGGTAGGCTCTGCTGACTTAGAAAGTCCACGCACATTTACCCAATGTCAACCGCATTTATTTCTGCTTTAAAGAAAGAAGGGCCGCAGTTCCGTCACCGTCAAGCCGGCTAAACGCGGGCGACAGACTCCTCTGTCCACCTTTCAGCTCTATCAATGGATTTCACTGTTGAAGCAGCCCGCGAGGACACAAATTAAAGTCTACGTTCTCCTGATGTCTTGAATTCTCTCCTCGGGGGTTCGGCGGCGTTTGTTTTCCTCCCCAGGGGAAGGTGCTACTCGCGTTTCAGATTATTTTGTACAAATTTGTCGCTCCACTCTAAACGATTATCTGTGAGCGCGGCTAAGAGAGAGAGAGGGAGTGCGTGTCCTGATTGTCTAATTCAGATCTAGATTAGTTCAGGCCAAAATATCATGCGAGCATCTGTCTGCATCCTCGATCATCAAAAGTTGCGCATGAGAAAAAGTGAAAGACACTTCTAGGCAGGAAGAGAAAGAGAGAAAGAGAGGACGAGAAAGAGAGACTGAGTCATCGTCCTTTTTGTCCAATCCCAGCCCTCTGCCTGTTGCTTTGGTAACGTGATGTCAGTGCAGCCTCTGGCGACTCCTCTGAGGTAGTTTCAGCACTGAGGTGTGAGTGTGTTTGTTTGCCTTGTTCTTGATGTTGCAAAAAAAAACCTCAAAGTTGAAGGTCAAAGGTTGAGGTCAGCAGCTGGTTGTGTTTTACTACAGATGATTATGCATCAGAAGTTTCATTTCTACGGGTGAACATTCGTGTGTGTGTGTGTGTGTGTGTGTGTGTGTGTGTGTGTGTGTGTGTGTGTGTGTATGTGTGTGTGTGTGTGTGTGTGTGTGGAAGACCGTGCTGAATCGTGTGTAGGCTTGTGCGTTGGCTCAAGGATTTCTTTCAAACCGATCGTTATAACCAGCCGTTAAATAACTTTTTTTGTCTCTAAGCAGACAACCAGAACTTCCCATAATGTAACAGCGTTTGCTGCCTAGCAACGTGATTTCATTGACCACTCTCCGTCAGAGAGTCAAGGGAGTCGGCTGTGTACACATACAGCTCTGGAAAAAAACAAGAGACCACTGCAGACTTTTTTTTTCTGAAATCAGCATCTCTATATGAATCCAGCCATTCCATTCCAACATCTGTTGAATTCCAACACATGAACAACTCATTCTGCTTAAAGAAGTACCAGGAGTAGAATAAAGTCACCCACGAACAATGGTAAAGACTTGTGTAGAGCATGCCAAGACGCATGGAAACTAGGATTAAAAATAAGGATTATTGCACCAATATTGATCCCTAAACTCTTCTTAAATGTAAATATTAGTATTATATTGTTTTAAAATGAATTGGATTTTGTTTCTTTACAAGATTTGAGGATTGTATCTTTTTTTTTCCTATATGTCATTTTCTGCAAATAAATGCTCTAATGTTTTATTTGGAATTTGGGGGTAATGTTGTCAGTATTTATATAATAGACTCAAACAAAAATTGTTCTTTTGCCCTTATAGCACATACCTATAACTAGTAAAATCAGAAAAACTGATAATTTTGCAGTGGTCTCTTATTTTTTTACCAGAGCTGTATGTTCACCATATGTGAATATAGTCTTCAGTTTTGGGTGCAGATATTCATCAGTGTTACAAAACTTTAAAAATAACATTAAAAGATGCGTGGGATGGGAGATATTATTCATATAAATGATGCTTGTGTGAATTACTACTTTAGAATAAGATTCAGTTGCTACAATACTAATTAAAACACCACGAATTTGAGGTTTTTGGTAATTGCTTGTTATAATAACACTCAGTTTGATTAATTTCCAACAAATTGTGTAAGCTGGAATAACATCAAAACATTCCCTTTTGTAATACTCATTCATCGGCAGCACAGCAATGAAAGTTTCACCTCTTTTCGTTCCTCCTCATCACACATTTTTTTTCACTAATGAATGTTTGACATTTGTATATAAAAACTTTAATTATGTGCATGTCTGTCTATGCAAGAGACAGAAAGGACGGAAACAGAAGTGGCATTTGGAAGTGAGGACGCTATCGTCTCTGTGCACGTCTGTGTCTTTGTGATTGCGTCTCCGTCGGTTCGTCATCAGAGAGACGTGATGGCATTTCACATCAACTTTTTTTCCAATGTCAAACACATAATTGGAGAGGGTTTTTTTGGAGGGGGGGGGTTAATTAATAAATGGGAAAATCATTTCGCCAACAAGGTTCTTGATGAAATGTAGGTTTAGTAAATTAACTTTTTACAATAATGTTGGACAAGGCGGCAAACTACTCTAATGGATTCCCTGAATAAAACATGGAGATACCTTTTGTGGGTTTTCTTTTCTTTTCCAAATAGGTTTGCCAAACTTTTTGGTTTGCTTCTTTTTAGACTTAAACATCCAATTATCATCTTGTTTAACTTAGTGAACATTGTTGTTATTGATAAGGATGACATTTCATTTTTACTTATGTGCCTTGAAGTCAAGAGCTACTGAATAAAATGCATTATCATACCTTGCATGATAACAATAAAGATTCTCACTTCATCCTTTACTCATCATTTTCCACTTCTCATATGAGAAAGCATGAGAAACACAAGAAACACACACATACTCCGATGGTCACATGTGCACAACCATTTGATAGCACTCCCTCTATTATTAATAGCTGCGATGCCTGGTTGAAAAAGGGTTTTTTCTCTCATAACATTATTAAAAATCAATTCATCCTCTTTGATCCCCTCTCTACCTTTCGTCTTGTCCTTTTTCCTGTCCTCCCTTTTTTGATCCCTCCATCATTCTCCCTCCACCTGCACCACCTGACTCCATTACATCAATTAATCTGTTCCTTTGATTACAGCGTCTGTGCTCTGTTGATGACCTACCGTTCCTGTATATTTAGCCTCGACTCCAGGGTCACCTCCGGTCTATCGCTCTATCCCTCTTATAGCTCACACACACATTCATTATAAAAACAGGCAAGCAGGTATGTGTGTGTGAGTGAAGGAGAAACAGAACGGCATGAAATTACCTTCTCACTGTATAGTGGCCTTATTTCAGTGTGCCTTCAGACTTAGCTATTCTGTCACTTTAATGAATTGACTGTGTGTGTGTGTGTGTGTGTGTGTGTGTGTATGTGTGTGTGTGTGTGTGTGTGTGTGTGTGTGTGTGTGTGTGTGTGTGTGTGTGTGTGTGTGTGTGTGTGTGTGTGTGTGTGTGTGTGTGTTCCTGTATACTTAGCCTGGTCTCCAGGGTTTCGTGAAGGGAACCGTCAGCACCGGCTCTGTTCACTGGTCATTTAACACAGCACAGCCTCCCGTGCTGCCTCAACACACACATTCATGCAAACACACTCAACGGGGTGTGTCAAACTCAGTTTGAAGCACCTCAGTTTATGAGGTATAAGAGGCAGGAAAGAGAACAAATGCTTAAACTTCTTTCTTCTTCGTACACCTTCAAGGTGCATTCGAGCTCTTCTCCATTGGCCATGAAGGTCAGAAAATAAGAAAAATGGAAACTTTCCTAAAGTTTTCTTGTTCCTTTCACTGCAGTGTGTTTAATAACCCGCATAGCATCGCAAAACCATAGACTCCAATCTTTGAAAATCCATAAAATAAATAATAGCGGTTATGCTCATGTATGAGTGTCTGGATATCTTGGATGGTTTTCCATGTTTTGCGGCAGCATTTTTAGTAATTAGATGCTAAAATCATGACAAAAATATAATGTAAATTTCAACATTGGCATATTTTTGAAATTCCTTATCATGCGGGTTTGCTGGAGCCAATTCCAGCATACTTCAGGAACGATGCGGGGATACATCCCAGACAGGTCGCCAGAACTCAATTAATCATGAGTTATAATTATTCAGGGGGCATTTTTGTAATATGATAACAGGTAGATACATTTATATGATCTTTACAACCATCACTTTGAGGTCAAACATAATGCTGATGTAGCCCGTGATGAAATTGAGTTTGACGCCCCTGCACTAAACGATGACGAAAATGTGTGAAAGCGCACAGGCTCCTGTTTAAAGAGTCGCACAGTCACCGCTCTACAGACGGATGAACAGATAGACAAAGAAAGAGGGAAAGAGCTTTTCCCTCCCTCCATCCCTCTCTTCCTTCCTCCACAGTCCGTCGGCCACTCGACGCTCTCGCTGCTGCGTTAAGCAGAAGGCCGACAAGTCGGTCACTTTTCTCCGCCTCGGTTCCGGTGCAATTTAGTGGCGCGACGAGACAGCCGTGGCTTTTCAAAATGATGTTAATATATTCCTAAATAGTCTAATTTGTTTGGGGCGGTGATGTAATTGCTGCATAGATTATATTCCCTGGCAGCATCATAATTATTTCAAAAACATATCTGCTGTTGTGAATTAGCAGTCAGTAGGAGTCGTTTTCAGGACGCAGACAATGAATATGCATTGCGCCAAAAGCAGTGAAGGTTCTGCTTCCCTTTATCCTCCTACCTCTGTTTCTCTGTCTGCAACACACAACAGTGTAAATATGTGTAAATTGTAGGGTGAAATCTGGTGAAACAGAGACTCTTTCCTTTATTCCATGCCACCTTTTTTTTATCGCTCATTCTTTTCTCCGGTCATACAAAGTTCACCTCAATCAGTCTCTCATCTCTCTATCTCGTTAGTGTAATAATAACCAATTAATTCCAGCTTTTGGTTGCTTGAATTTTGTATTTGTTTCATCATTAATTAATTAATTTACGGCTGAAAGCAGCCTACACCGTGATTGACAGCTCCCGCTAATTGCAACTCAGACTGAGAGTATACAAGACACACTTGCACGCGAGGGCACGCACATGCGGTAGCTTTTTTTCGAAACTATTATAAATCACCGGCAAGGCCTTATCGTGCTCATGTTTCCATTTTCCTAATTTGGCAGCCCGCCCTGGCACTTTTTTTTTTTTCATTTTAACTGAGAATAAAAACACACTCACCTTCTGGCAGAGTTGGCGTGAGGCTAACTGGCTATAGCTGGCTACGCTAGAGCAAAACTAGCCTAACTAGTTCATTCAAATTTTAAAAAAGTGGCAAATTACTTCATAACTCATACTGTAAAATTTTGTTTAACCTTATTTAAAGAGGAATAAACCTGGTGTCAAGCATCACATAATAAAAAATGTATGAAAAGCAAGAAAAATATTTTACACTACAGTTCAAAAGTTTTAGAACACACATTTTTTACATTTTTATTGAAATTTAAGCAGTTTAATTCCAATGAATATCCTATAGATTTATTAGACCCCTATATATATATATTACTGTATATATGACAGGAGAGAGCATATTAATACTCTCCCATGTTTCGAGTATGAGAAACATACACAGCCTGTATTCAGAAACTGTGCCTTAAAACAAGCAGTCATGACTTACGTGAAGTTGTGATGTCACTACTATACAGTCACCACCAACACCCCCCACAGCCATTTAAAGAGGAGGAGGAGAGGCTTAGAAAGAAGAACTATACTGTGATGATCTTTGCTACTTAAAATCTTGTTAGGGATGTCAGAATTCCATATAAAAACAAGAAAGTGTATAATTTGGGACATTTAAATGGTAAAAAAATAATCAGTTAAATACCCGACCCAAATAAAGAGAGATATCAATTTTCAGGAATCAAGTAATAGTTAAAAACTTAGACTTACAGCTTTTCTGCAGTAATGGACTTAAATAAAGTGTGGGAAGTGGATCCAAACATTTCCTGCAAGTGCCACAAGTTTTGCTGGTTTATTAACCCCCGTCTGTATATCAGTATGGATGAAGCCTGATGTCTGGGTCTTAGTTAGTCAGGAGTTCATCCTACAGCAAGATAATCCACATCATACCTCTGGGCTGTCAGATCATCATCTGTCACGACACATTAAACTATGACAATTTCAATTAAAAAAAAGGAAAAATCAAGGTGTTCTAAAACTTTTGACCGGTGGTGTACATTTTATATATTAAACTGACACACACACACACTGATGTATGCAAACTGAGCAAGTGAACCCAGATTGAAAAATCCTCAGTAGCTGTGCACACACATTATGGAGAAAAAAAATATGTATTACAACGCACGCTCACACACTCACGCGCACACACACACACAGACTGCGTTCAGCATGACGGTTTTAATTAGATTTGGCCTCTAACTCAGGGAGGGAAAGAAGGCAGATTACTCCTGCCCTCCATAATGGCCTTCGAACACTTTATCTGAGATTATGGTGGAAGGAGACGACTTCAAGGTCAGTCACACTGTTGAGGAAAAGCTGTTCATGTGGAGAGAGTATGAAACTCAAATCAAATACAGAATATGATGTCTACTGCTTCTAGTGAAGATTATATTATTAGGGTAGATATGTTTGTTTGTTTTCTTTCTCCATGAGTGACGTAGGAGAATGTGCTGCTAGAAAACCAACAATGAGAATTTGGAAAAAAAAAAAAAAAACAGCTGTCCTGGAGCCATACGAGCTGTATGAACAGATAAACAGCTAATCAGCTGAACAAACTTCTCTGTGTACATGAATGATTACAGGCTGATTAGAGCCGTGATTACTAAACCAAACCATACACACACACATACACACACACACAAACAAATGCACCGAAACACACGTCCAAAACAGCAGACAGAGCAGACATGTTGCACCCGGTTTCCTATAGTGTAAAAAATAATAATAATGATAAAATAAAGATTAGAGTTAATTAAAAATATGAAAATACTGATCTAATAAGGAAATTGTAATTTTCTCTGCTTAAAATAATATTAGTACTTAGCTTTAACTATAACTTCATTTGTTTGTTTTTTAATACTGAATAAAGGTATTTTCACCTATAAAAATGGTATAACTTGAGTTTATAACATCATTTTATCTCAAATCTTCTATATTATTCTGTTTAATATTACACGTAAAATTGTACAGCAGTGGTCTAAATGTTTTACATGTTTATTCAATGTAAATTCATGATGTAACGACTGAACCGTATGGACACATGGCACATATAGTATATATTCATAATTCATCAGCTAATAGCATTTTACAAGCATAATTGAGTGAGTTATGTTTAAATTTTCAGACTATAGCCAAGACTAGTATCTAGTCCTATGCTGAGCATTTTCAAAGGCATGCCGCACAATTTAGAATTTTCAGCTGGAGTTCACCTTCTGCTCCAGGCAGCCATTAGTTTCCGCTGAATAATACAACTTTGGCAAAACAATGTGTTGCAGGCTTTAAAGTCTGGTAACTTGATTTTTTTTTTTTCTAATACAGAAATGTTTTGGAAAGTGTTAATGAGGAAAAAGTACAAAATACATGGTTCAGTTAAGGACAGAGAAGTCACGCCCTCTGCAGTATTCTGGGAATTTGGAAGATGAAACGGCATAAGCTGCATTCTATGCTTTTTAAGGCCGATTCTTTTTTTTTTTTTTTAATTTAAGTTGACTATTTGAGGCAAACAACTCTAATTGTGCATTTGTGCATGCTGTATGCAGTGCATACCCATATGCAGCATGTGCAAGAATATGTGAAGTGAAGTGTGTGCATGTGTTTATACGTCTTTAGAATATTGCGAGCATTGCGGAGTCTTTCCCAGAGTGACTGAACAAAGTGCTGGGAGAGAGAAAAATAAATAATAAAAAAAAAAACGCTGAGTCTTTGACGCTAATATGAGGTGTCATATCTTCCCTCGCAGTGTGTGCCCATTTGTTGTGTGTGTGGGGGCGTGTACAGTGTGTGTGTGTGGGGAACTTATGCAATTACCATTGCATTTTGCATTACCACGCTGACTGAAATGCTGACGGACATAACAGCCCAAAGCTGGCAGAAGCAATCGCTCTGCTGCCCCCGTGTGTGTGTGCATGTGTTTGGTGTATGTGTAAGTGTGTGTATATATATATATTTATATATATATATACCAACACACACTAATTGTAGGCTTGATGTTTTGTGACTGAGAGTGTGAGGTACCTTGTGGGCAGGGGTTGGATGAGCGTGTCACACAAGCACACACACACTCTAAGAATCCCCCATTCACACCGGTGTTCCGTGGCTCCGAGGGCCAGTTGCTGTAAAAGGATTTGATGCAGGCAGCTCTGATCTGTACAGCAGGTTCCTCTTCTCCTCCTCCAGCCTGAGAGCCGAGAGCGATCTCACGCTGGAACATTAATCGGCTCATTAATGCTCTTTCTTCTAAACTGCTGGAACTCGAGCTTTCCCTCCCTCTCTACCGCTGCCGCTACAGCTCTCGCTTCCAAAAGGCTCACCTCTCCCGCGTGAACTGAAAATAGCATCTCAGCAACGTGGCTTCGGGAAATCATAAGCGTCAAAGTTAATTCTCGTCCTTTCAAATGTGCTGTTCGAAAAAGAACAATCCCCACATCGGGTCCTCTCACTTGATTTTTGTAGAACTTCAGCTGTTGTCACCTGCTCTGCATTGGTTTTGCTTAATACTGCGTAACTTTACATTTTTAAAGTGCATGTTAGATTCATCTGAGCAGCTGAGCAGCTTCATCTGTTATATTCTCAAAAGTCCTGAAAAAGGATAGAAAGTGGACCTTAAGTTGGATTTTTGTTTTATTTGTTTGTGTCAAATTTTCATGCCTAAAAAACACAATGCCCACACATAAAACGTTTAGAGGTCATCAAATCGCATCAATCGCATACTATGCACTATACATGCCTGTGTTATCGTTCACATTCGTTCAATAGCGAATTAGTGCGTGCTGAGCTGTAATTAACACACCGCTTCCTGAGAGCCGAGAGACGCATAACCATGATAGAATCATAAAGTCTGAACTCATTTAAAAAGAATATTCATTCATTCATCGTCCTCTTAGTCCTACTTATCTTTCTCTTCCCCTGTGCTTATCCTCTACTCCTCATCCTCTGTCTGTATTATCGTCATGGTTGATTCTGCTGTTAGTTAGTCTGCATCTAACCCACATCGTTCTCTCTCTCTGCAGCCATCGGTGTCCAGATGACCCTGGAGGTGTTGGAGTCCAGATTTTGGGCCATTGCAGCTCAGGTCAGTGCACATGGGAGCAGTCTGATATCGATCGCATCTTGTTATGAAGCATTGGCACAAGGATGCATAAAAAAACACATTCTTGAATGTTATACAGTAAGTCTGCAGAGTTACAAGTTGTTCATGAATATATTGAATGTTAAAGGTGTGTATGCGTATGTAGTCTATAAAATAGGCTCATCGTAGTTCTATACTATCAATGCTACTGCAGGACTTATATTGAAGATTGATTAGATAAGGGACTCTACTCTATCTCCTGAAGCGATATGTGTAAAATGATTTGCATCTTATGCACTCCAACTATTTTCTTTTCTCCAATCCGAAGAAAAAGTGTGATTCATATTGGACTTCAATAGCTTATTTTTCAGTGCAGACAAAAGAATTACATTAAGTGTGGGAAAAAAACACACACACTGTTTACTTGTTAGCTTATAGGATTGATTTTTCTAATGTTAACATTCATCAATTCAGCATTTAAGTTGTAGGCTTTAATGGAAAACACTGATGCAGCACATTACCTCAAGTTAACGGGAGAAGAGATGAAATGTAATATCGTATGACAAAGGAGTCAAGGATGATAATAGGTCCCTTTTCTGCTCCAGTAGTTTGTAATTACAGTATTTAAACTTTGTCTAATTCAGAAGCGTAATACAGTGTTTTCTGTATGGCCGCACCATTTAAGGGGAGCTCACCCTGTGTTAAATATTATTTTTGAAAGATTAAATGTCATCATTAGACTTCTTTTCAGGGAATATTATGTGTGGTCAATCGTAATGTCCTTTCTGTTCTTTCACACCTGCGAGGAAACATTTTATTACAACACTCTCACGGTAGCAGGTGTCTGATAGCTTGGTCATTCGCCACCTCTGCTCCCATGGCTGTAAATGACAGCAGTTAAAAGAGCATTAAGGCTGCTGAATAGCCATTAAATGATGGATAGCTATCACAGCTAGGGCCCCAAACGTGTGTGTCTGTGTGTGTGTGTGTGTGTGCATGTGTGTGTTTATGGAGGTGTGAAAAGGAGAATACTGTATATGTGCATGTGTGGCATGTTGACAGGCACCATATGTATGACCATCTGTGCATAAGTGTGTTGTTATATCCATATTCATCAACGAGGAGCTCATTAGCATCATCTTTATCAGTAGCCTTGTTACCCGCCAGATTGATACTATAGAACCGGTTTTACAATGGATTTGCCTTGGTGTTGTGTTAAATAAAAATCAGTCAAAAATACACACAACCAACCCATTGGCTTTGTTTAATTAAGCTCCCTATGGTTGTATCTCAACTCTTAATTGCTTTGGTTTCTTTTTTTTTCGATGCTCATTTTCTATTTCCATCCCCTGTTTTCCTTATTTCCTTCCCTCAGCCCTCCCCTCCTCTTGTCAGATAGCTTACATAATAATCTTATCTCGCGCTCAATGTCAAGCATCTTTATTTCATAGGGTTTGTGCATGCATGCAGCCGCAGCGTGCACTCGACCTGGCTGGGTACACTCACGTGTGTCCACCCGCATGCATGGTGCTTTCGTACTATATGCATATGTGTGAAATCCTCTCGGCGGGGCTATTTTAAGAGTTCAGCTCCCTTGGGGGTGAAGATACTGTACCTTCTGTAAATCCTGAATGGCAAACATATTCAGTAGGAGGTATAATAACATGTCACATGACACCTAAAAAGATTTCCGCCACCATGGGTGTCATGGTGACCCAGTTTACTAAGGCGCAGTGTGAAAAACACATTTCATATATTAAAACTTTGTATTTGGATTCATTTTAAATGACACAATGACAGTTGATTCTGTTACAGTGGCTTTTAGAATCAGTTCACTGAGAATTAAATTATGGTTGCGGTTAGTTTCAACTTGATATATTAAAAAAAAAAAAAGGCAAAGACCATATATCCACATATGTTAGTGGACGGATTACATAAGTGAGGAAAGCCCCATCCTTATATCCACAGTACAGGGTTGACTAAGATGTTATTAGTTGATGAATTATGAATCACTGAGGATAAGGGTAATGGGAATCAGCCGGCATGTTAATCGGAAAATGTTCTGACATCACTGTACAGCAAACTCCGCTCTGCTTGCTGCTGCATGCGTCTGACTGTCTATCCACATGCTGCTGAAAAGTTGTGCATGTGTGTGGGAAGCAGTGGAAGAAAAGGATGTAAATGAGAAGGCTTAAGGAGGAACAAGAGGTGAAACACTTGCATGAGTTTGGCTCCCGCTTCGTTTTCGGTTAAATCTGTAAACCCATATGTAATGTGTTGCATCATATTAAAATATACAGTGTGAATCCTTCAGAATAAAGAGCAACTGCTGTAATATTTTGTCTGACAGGGGAATCAAAATATGATTTTTTTTTTCCCATTCACATCCTGTCATGCTCTTCGTCTCTTGGACAAAATTCTGCTGTTTTTCCTTTGTCTCTAATCCCATGTTTGGGAATTAGTTACAAGCCTACTGGGTCTATGCTTATAATGGCCCTGCATAAATAACATTCCAATAATGACATGAAGGCACATTAGTGCAATTACAGAAACAGATGTTTTGGGGGGTTTTTTCAAGATATTTTTGTTTGTTTTATAAAAAAAGGCCATCCTCCAGAAATAAGGAAAATTGTGTTCCCACATGGAAAAAATGTATCAAAAATTACCTTTACATAAAAGCTTTTGGACCACCATGACATCACTTATGTTTTATTTTACTTGTACATATGAAACACGTTTTACAATTTTAAATGTGCTTTATAAATTAATTTTATTGATTGATTGATATATTGAATCCTATATGTTTATAGGGGTTCTTTCCATGTATCCAAGTCGGTGTATAATACTGTAGCATGTCTGTGTGTTCCTCATTTCCAGTGCCAGTGTGTTTGTGAGCAGGCAGCAGGATTATCGGTTGCAGTGAGAAACTGTTCGATTGAGGTTGAGAGGGAATGAGAGTGATAATTGATGCGCTTCTCACCAGTGTCTTGACTCCTCTTGCAGCTCCCAGACGAGACACGTTTATCAGCACAGGATCTGGGGGAACAGCCTCTTAAGTGCTGCCCACATTTAGAGAGCTGTCTCTGGGGCACCCTGGGGGCCTTATGGTTCAGGCGCATACCACCACATCATCCACGGTTCAAATACTGGCCAAGGGACCTTTTGTTGCATATTACACCCCACCCCCCTTCTCTCTCTCTCCCCATGTATACACTAACTCTCAAATATAAAATAAAAGAAGAAAAATAAAAGAAGAAAGATGGCCGTGATGTTGAAATCTTGAGTTTTTAGCAATTGCTTTTCTTTAATGTGCGTTCAGAGCAAAACCATGTTGGGTTAGTGCACAGCCATTTACAATAGGTATAGGACGTCACTGCCCTGGAAATTTAACAGGTAGCATTTCCATTACAAAGATTTCTAGCAGGAATGTCCTCACCGCAAGATGCTGCCAGAATCTACACACTGCACCTTTAAATATCCATTTGTGCGAAGAAAATATAGCAGGTTAACGTTATCTTTAAATTAAACGTCCATATGTCCACTACTTATAAACCTGTAGCATTTTAGATGCTATATGGCTTGTTTTAGCAATTCATGATACAATTTAATTAACAGGGAGAGACAATACAGTTTCTGACAAATTTCATTCCTTATCGGGCCATGCTATTTATCCGCAGTATGCAGTGAAGGACTCGTCATATCTGTCACTTTTCTAAATTGTAGTTTATTTTCTACGACAGTGACGAGAAGCGGGCAGAAAGACTGTAATAGGATTGAAAAGGATGATAGATTGTCTCATTCACACTTCGACACGCTCTATATAGCCTGACCATGATTGCAAAGACATATTGCCCATTGACACATGTCCTCAAATACTATAGATATTAGATGACCATAAAGTCGTGAAGAAAACTGATGACATTTTGACTCAGTCCACAGTTAAAAGGGCCGGGGGTGAATGGGTGGGTCGAGTATGTAATAAATACATCATAATATTACAAGGAATTAAACAGGTTTTTGCATTTTTCAATTTTCTTGCAGTATTTTAAATTCAAATGTGCAATTGTGTTGTTTTTATTCAGGCCTGTGCTTCAAAAACCATAAAGAAAAGGTTTAAAATTGGTCTTTCGTGCAAAGGACTTTGAGAGAATGTATACATTTGTCAAGTTCCTAACTTAACAGAGCAGAGTGGAAGTAGAGACAGTCTATTCTCACAGTGCAGTGACTTCCACATCATTAACTGAAGTAATGTTTCTCTCACTTCCTCATGCCCTCTTTTTTTTATTTTATCTGTCTTTGTTCCTCTTCCGTGTCTTCTCAGCCAAATGACACAGATGTAAGTATGCATAATTTCTCCTCCTCCTCCTCCCGTTTGTACTGAAACAAAATTAACATTTTTAACACCTGCTGAGCTCCGCGCCATCGGCTTCACACCCAAGTTAGACCCATTACACGCACGCGTACACACACATTTGCAGGAATTAAATAGACACAAACTCACACACAAGCCCCTTGAAGGTAGACGAGACATATCGCACGCAAATTAACGCCTTCTTACTAACACGCTGACGCTTTTTCACACACACTGCAGCGGCATAGCACCTTCACAGACTCAAACATAGACAGAGCACGGTCCAAATCCTTCTCTTCCCATACACAGCCGTGCACGCATGCTCATCAGATAATCACACGTATCACACTCACAACCGTCACTTTCACCTGTGTTTGTCTGTGAAAATTCTACCCTGTTTTTTTTTGTTATTAAGAGAAATCTTGCAAACTTTTCCTTTCTTTTTCTCTGCCTGCCTGTGCATCTTGCAGTGCTCCACCGTGGAGGGGATTTGTCCTCTTCGGTGTGACAGCCTTGTGAGTATATCCTGCTGTTTGCCTGATAGAAATTCTTAGAGCTAGCAGGATTTCATGAATTTACCACATAATATGCGGGCATTGGAGCCCCCAGAATGAAAGACACAAAAGAAAAAGCTCTGTATTTCCCCTGCTTCATGGAACCAGTGGCCTTATGATATTTTGAGTGCAATAGTATCTCCTTGCATGAAGTAATCATTTTTTTCTGCCACTGTCTCTTTCTCTCATCTCAGGATATCGACTGTTATGTGATTGATAGTAATGGGTTTGTCCTGATTTCTGAGCAACGCAATGATGTGAGTTCACACACATGCACATGCAGAACTGGAGTGTCCTTTTGTCACTGACTTGATTGTTTGAGAGCTCTCGTGCCTGTTAATATCCGTGACAGCAGCAAGAAAAGAAACATAAAAAGATCCAAATTTTTCAGAAATATCTCTCAATCACTTCAATGTTCTGTGTGTTTCCTATTAGTTGTAATCTGTGAACCGCTATTATCCAGCAGTGCAGATAGCCTGTCTGTGTCCACCATGCAAACTACATGTTTAAATGTCACATTTACTGTATATTTTCACAATCTGAGCCTTTTACGCACGGTAACGATCAATAAGCAGTAAAATCCATCAGTGAATCACCGAACCACTGAGCAGCACTGCCAAACACAAACAATCCCCAGCCTACAATTAAACACAACAACAAAAAAGTAAAGAGCAGTCAGCGAGCTCTGTAATTTTACTGAAGCACTGATAGTTTTTTTTTTTTTTTTGTCAGTGATCATTTGTCACTTTTTTATTCCGCTCTGTGAAAATCCATTCAGGTCCCGGAGCAGGGAACGAGCGCCAAAACAAAAAAATTATACGTGACGTGTTGCAAGTTTTAATGTAATACTTTTATGCCGACAATATTCTCAACAGACACGTCCCAAAACAAAGCATCATCATTCTTAATGATAGCGCTTTCAAAGGTTTGAGTACGAATGCATCAAAAGGGGCCCAGCTCTGCTGAGTGCATATAAATGAGACGCCGCCGCAAAATCATGAGCGCTAATTGCTAAAAAACCAACACGGTCGGATGAATAATTGATCGTGAAGTTGATATTGAGACCGAGAAGGAAAGTCTGTCTGTTTTTTTTTTTTCCACAGCATGGATTTGATTATGTTCCTTGTTCTTTTTCACGGCAGGCGGGAAGGTTCTATGGCGAGATCGATGGATCTGTGATGACCACATTGATCAGGATGGGCATGTTTAAAAGGTAATCGCCCGGCTGTCATTCACCGATAACTGATTGATAAGAAAGTTGAACTGAAAGTTGAATACAGAAGCTTTCCTGTAATCAATCACCTTGTTCTACCCGTTTCTTTTGCTGCCCTTTGAGCTCCTTTAACCACTCCAAAAAAACAGTCCCCCCCCCCCCCTGCCCCCAATCCCGATCCACCTCCCCTTTTATGTTTGAAATCTCATGAGTGATGTGCTATTTTTAAAACAGCCAAAAGATTTCGTCATGCTTCATTTGCCACAGGATATTACATAACCGGGCTCGAGCATGCATGAACGCCAAGTGGCTGTGTGTTTGTACACAAACGTGCATGCATCTGCGAAATTGAGCATGTATTTTTTTAACGTGTCCTCGCACATACATTATGTCTGCCCGTGTATTATAAAGGAGGGTACCGGACGTGAATTGCTGAAGTTGCCCTTGACTTAACCCTTGTGGGTAAACCGTGGCCTGAAAATCTTCACAGCTGGGAAGTTGTTTTCTTCCAGGCTTCTTTTCTTTTTCTTTTTTTTTAAGCTGAGCTTTCTATGAAGGTTAAGCTCAACCATACAACGCTGTGTTTTACACTCTGGAGGGGTTCGAGGGATCGATGTAAGTCAATGAAACGCTGCCAGAAGAGCAACGCTGAGCTTATGTGTGTGTGTGTGTGTGTGTGTGTGTGTGTGTGTGTGTGTGTGTGTGTGTGTGTGTGTGTGTGTGTGTGTGTGTGTGTGTGTGTGTGTGTGTGTGTGTGTGTGTGTGTGTGTGTGTTTTTCCTCAGGGTGTCCTTGTTCGACTACCAGGCCATGTGTAAGATGAACTCACACTCTGTCAGCAGCGCACGTCCACTTCTCAGTGTATGTACAGTCAACTGTCTCATTTTCATTATTATTATTATTATCATCATCATCAAAGTCACACGTACAAAGTCACTTTTGTTGGACTTGTCATTTCCTACTTCTGTTTGTTTGTTTGTCTCTTCAGCCGTTCTATGGTTTGGCTTCAGCCCTCAAGTGGTTCCTCTCCAACTTCCTACTGTAAGTGTTGCTAAGGGCAACAGTATTGACTTTGGCAGTTTTTGTTCCAGCATCTCCAAAATCTCCATAAAGAGATTTTTTTTGTTACGATGCTATTCGATATTTGATATCTGTGTTGTTTTTTTATGAATTCAGTTGTATTCTTCTTTTGTAAAAGCAATGAATTTGAACAAATCTCAAGAAAGGGCAATAAAACAAATGGTACAATCAATCATTTGATTTATAACTTGCTTATTCTTATTATTCATAACAATGACACCATTATTAGCGTTTTTACATAACAAACACAGTGCTTACTAAAGTAATCAAATCAATAAAGTCATCAACTCAGCCAGTTGATACATCACATATCTTCATAAAAGAATCGGCTGGTGATTAAAAAAGACAGCCACCAATTATTTCTAAATAACTCGAGGCCTCATTTTAATAGTTTCTGAAAGCTGCAGGCAATTTGCCTTTGTCTATAATGATGGCTGCCTGATTGACTCCCTCCTCTATGTGTCCACTCCCCTCTTCTCTTCATAAGGTTTCTCCTGGAGTTTAATATCTGCGGTTTCTGGCACACGGAGCATTTCGCCGACGGTGAGGAAGACGTGTGTCCAGTCACACTCCCTTTTCTTTCTATACATTCTATACTCCATACCAGTCTGTGCTACCATTTACCACAAACAGGTTCCTGTACAGACACACAGTTACCATGGTGTTTAAAGTGTGTATGACACTGATCAGCAGTCTGAAGGTCATTATGAAATAACATCTTGTCCTCTGAATCTACATCTTGTTTGCCTTCATCTTGTGATTGTTCATATGTCCCCTCCTCATTACTCACTACTTGTTGATCATCCTCCCTTCCTCCTACTGCATATCATCATCATCGTAATCATCACCATCATCATGGTCATCATCCCTCCATTCAGCCAAGCCATCTTTCAGCGTTTGTGAGTATCTGTGTTTTTTTCAAGGAGGGAAATCTACCTTTCTGCATTTTTCTGCTTCATGTGTGGCTTAATGTTTTGCAGCATACTTCAAACTAAATACGATCGGGTTGTCTGATTACATGAGTAGCTTTTCATGGGGGGCAAACTGGTACATTCTCCAGAACGTGTTACACTGACTCTAATGTCATCTTAGGGGAGTCTAACTAAGAATGCCACTCACAACCAGGATGTGGGACTGTGTGGAGCAGCTGCAGAGACAGAGGACGGGCAGAAAATGTTGACAAGCTATGGTGGCTCCTACTTCTATTATCAAACCCGTCCTTGTCCCTGTATCCAGACACCAAAAACCAATTGTCTTTGGAGCACACTGGGAGATAGAGTTTCTTTGTCACAGCGGCGCAATAAATGGCTGAAGTGCGAAGCATTTAGATAGTAGCCAACCTGTCAGTCACCTACAAAACGACACACACCCACACACACACAGGCGCGCGTGCACGTGCAGACACGGTGTGTCATAACCCTCATTTATTCTCCATCAGCCTCTCATAAGAAAAAAGGGGACATCCTGCAGCCGTGTGACACCGAGTACCCCAGCTTCATCTACGAGCCGTCAATCAAAGAGACCAACAGCATTATTAAGTGTGGACGCTGCCAGAAGTAAGTTCTCTGTGCACACACACACACACACACACACTCACGCACAGGGAAGCACACACCAATCTGCAGTGCAGCCCTCTCTGCCCTAGACTAGTCATATTTAAATTGTCCTTCCGAAATCCATTTTCTACGGCTCTGCTCTGCCTCTGCTGAGAGCGCCGCGTGTTTATGGAGTATCAGGAAGCAGGAAATAAGTAGAAAGGGGGACAGAATTAAATAAGGGAATGAAAGGGGGGGGGGGTGACAGACGCAGAGATGGAAAAACAGTGGGAGGCAAAACGAGGGGGAATAGAGGGAAGCATCACAGTGTGCGATAAAGAGAGAAACAGGGAGGCAATCGTCATAGTTGTGTTGTCAGTCTGCTGTTTGATTTTAAGCAGGTTTCTGATCATCGGTTGGGTGTGAACACCCTCATGAGGCCAAAAGTGGCATAACACTGCACATCCGCTGCATGGAGTACAACTGCTGGATTCTGACATTTCAGTGTTTAGTTGAAAATGTTGCATGTGGTTAAAGGAGGAATATTTGCCGCTCCTGTGTGTTTCAGGATGTTTGTGGTGCAGCAGATCCCAGACAGCAACCTGCTGATGCTTGTGGTGCAGGCGGACTGCGACTGCTCCAGACAGTATCCACCGCTCACCATGCAGCCCAGGGAAGTCAGATATATCCTTTGAAATTTTTGGTATTCATAGAGTGCGCTGGTTCATCTCGAGAAGTGATATCACCCTAACGGAGCTAGAAAATTGGATAGTGTTCGAGTGGCTTTTCACATTCAGTCAGACGTTCATACTGGGAGCTCCTGAGCACAAGGCATAAAAAACTAGTAGATTAGAGCTGTACCATACCATTTGTACCATAAATATTATAATCATTTACCTAAAGTGATCAGAATTTGCATATAAATACAACCTGTTTGTGGCATTTCTCCTCAATTTAACTCTAGTGACGCCTCACTGATTCCCACCTGTTAACACTATAATCATGTTTTGATCATGATTTTTAGTCTCACATGCGTGCTCCTCTCTCTTTATTACTTTAACAGCCTTTAGTAGCTCTAGGTTGTGGGCCCGCTATGGTGCATTTTTCATATTTCAATTTCAATATTTGAATGAGAATGGGATAGAAAGCTTCCCTGTCACTGCTGTTGCTCCTTCACCCCGCTGTACATAACGCCTCAGTGAAGTGTAACAGGATGAAGTCGCAGAAGATCCGCAGACGCCCGGAGTCCTGCCACGCTTATCACCCCCAGGTCAGCTCGGGCCACTCTGGAATTTATCATCTGCAGCCAGTGTGCAACAGCACTTTATCTTTTTAAACTAAAATGCCATTTTTAGAGAATATATGACGACAAGACACGTTTTCTTTCATTGTCTTATTATATTATACTGGTTTTGTACGTTTTCTAAGTCAGAGTATGTGTTGTTCTCATTATAATATCTATTTTCTTTGTGAACTGCTTGATCACGTCATAGCAGAAATTTCAAATTTAATAATTTTCTGATTTTTGTCCTTGTAGGAGAACGCCAATGACTGCGGAGGAGCATCCGTTATATCTCTGTCAACCTCTCTCTTCCTCCTGTGTCTCTCCTTCTTCGCACTTGTCTCCTGATGATGGACAATTTGGCTGTTTCACTCAGTCTCATACAAATGAGGAGATTGGAAAAGGAAAACACACACACAAAATCCAAAGACTTGGTTCAGACACTGGACAAGTGGATTTTTTTTTATAAAGCATATCTAATCCTCTCATTTTGCTCATGACAACCACAAGAACCTGTTCGTTCTTTACAGACCTTTGAAGTGGTTCATGAGCATTTGATGATTAACTCTTGAAAACGACGTTTGAACTGAAAACGACAGAAGAAACAAACTAATGGGCTCTTGTTGCCATGGATTTTTTTTTCCATTAGTTACTTTCTCATGCAGCACTTTGCATCTCGAAATGAAAAGCACTAAAGAGACGCAGGTGGTAGCTATGACTCGCATCGATAAAAGGGGATTATGAGTCACAAGAGGCAACACAACAAAGTCCAGGGGGAAGAAATATGGTTCTCATATCTCACCGAACTGAATATTGCAGGCACACATGCATATTATATATGCGGCTGCGAGCATGCACCTCTACAGTACACACATCCAATACTTTATCATCCAGAATGCTTCATTTACAGACTATCATATGTGCTCTTTTGTTGAAACGTAGCGATTGAGAGAAGAATCTGAGTTATCGCTGGGAGTCATGGAAAAGTTAATGATTTCACTATCTGCAAAGTCATCAAGATGGGTTATATAGAATTAATAATATGACAAAAAAATAATAAAACAGGACGGAAATCCTCAGCTTCTTTGGGAATCAAATTTTTTTTGAGTAGTTATTTTGATCACTTTCCAAACGCATTTGTATTTCTGACAGTTGTTTTAAAATTGTCTGTCTGCCTTTCTGTCTTCATCAGCTGTGTCTTTATGCGTGTTTGTACATACTGTATGTAATCCTGTCTGTTGTTTGTCTGTTTGGCTCGGTGTCACCGTGGAAACCGTATCTAGCTCTACAGTCTACATGGGTTTATTTGATTCTTCTTAGATGAAAAAAAATGTTCATAGTTTTGAGATTCATCTGGAATTACAGACAAAACATATTTGCACTTTCACCCCAAAACATGTATTTTTAAAACTATTTTGATGCAGGGCAGACAGTGGTTTTGGAATATTTGGACTGTTTAGCTCAGCATATGGGCTGTGGGTATACCTATAGCTTTTTCTATGATATTCTGGAATCGTCATCTAAAGCATGTGTTTAAGTTGAACTAATTATAATGAAAAATTGCCTGAGATTTTGCCTGTTCATGTAATAGATACATATCTTGTGTATGTTTGTGCTACCATTTCCTTTCTTTCATTTTTGTTTTTCATTGACACAATACAATATTCTGTATATTGTCCATGTCGACATGTCCATATTGTATATTGATGAATGAACCACAATTTATAATAAGTAAATTAAAGTATCCATCTGTTTTTGCACTGTTTTTGTTGTCAGTTTGTGTTACAGTTATGCACAGATACAAAATTTCGTCACACTTTTAAAACAATGGCCTTTTTTCCATTTTTTTTTTTTCCATCCAAGGATTTTTTTTCGTTTTTGGAAAAACACAAAAAAGGCACAATCAAAAAGGCCTTGACATCACATGACTGTGAACATACATAGAACATTGTGTGTCACATATGTAACGTTAAAAAATAATAAAAACTTAGGCAAAACTATATATATATATATTTCCTAAATAAAATGGCCATTTCCTTATTTTCCATAAAGAGTGTGATCCTTTCAACTCAGGATTAAGGTGATTTTATCAGACATGGTAGCATTATCAAGAGATGATTTAGCCCAAAAACTCTCTTTTGTCAAAAAAATTAGTTAAAGAGGTTGATGATATGTTGATTCACATTTCACATCTTTGAATCTACTAGCACATTACTAGTAAAATACAACTCTGTTGAATTTGTCTGAAGCAAACTTTTAGAGCAATGGTCTGTTTTTTTCTTTTCACATTAAACATATTCACAGGAAGCTGCAGCACAGTCTGATCTGCTGGTAAATGAGTAGCACTTGGGGGTTAAAGGCTTTTTTTTCTAAAGGGCACCTCCATTCAGAAACAAAAAGATGAGTATCTATTACATTGGACCATTTCCTTTCAAATTCTGAAATTGTGAAGCAACAGAACATATACTAACAGAGATAACCAATTAGAACCAATTAGATTTAACATCAACAGAATGTGAGAGCATTTGTTATAAATCCTATCAATTGTGAGGACTTGAGAAGCATGAATATGTTACACTACAAGAATACTGTAGGCAATAAATAGAAAATAGATGGATGGAACTTATCCACACACAATAAATATTAGGCTGCTTCATACCTTCAACTGCTTTACTGACACAAATTTGTTCTGTTTCAATTGGCCACATTATGTTATTTACCTGCAGTATTTATGACTCATGGTATAAAATAGTATACATGCTCTTCAGAATTTTGGAATATATATATATAATAGTTTATGACAGGAAACCATACATAGTATACAATAATTCTAGAAATTTGTATTTTATTGGAAAAAAAATGCTTTATGCTAATAGGTCATATTTATGAATCACTCCATCAAAATATTGTCTTTAGTTTTATATTTTTTATTATTATTATTATTATTTTCACTTTTACTTTCACTTTTACTCTGGCATATTTTCACAAAGAATTTTCATTACTTGTTACAAAATGAAATAGTTTGGTGGAAACCAAATACAAACAAACTACCAGCATGACAAATAGTATGAAAGCCAATTCTGGATAGTTTACACTTGTGTGGAAATTCTGACAGTTTGCTTGTTTTTACTAAAAATATTTACTTTTAATTTAAATACCCAAGTATATTTAATGGCAATGGAAAATCACTTTAAGACTGTTAATAACATTCTACTTGTTGACTTTGTGGTACTTGATAAACTTGATGGTTTAAGGTTCTAGTAAAAGGCCCGACAGGAGCGCTGGTTTTCTCCCCCTCCCCCTCCCTCCCTCTCATTGTTTATGGCTCAGTGTTCTGCACCGCCGGGCGGAGACAGCAACGGGTCAGAGGAAAATGGCGGACGGTGTGGATCACATCGACATTTACGCCGACGTAGAGGAGGAATTCAACCAGGTATTAAACCCGCTTTCACCTCATTTTGAAAACCGGTGCAATGTTGTGCATATTTGTATGATATCGCGGTTGTTGTTTCGGTCGTGGAATCATACGCTCGGTCGGTCAAACGAGCTTCTCTCGCGTACAGGCCCGCATTCACCATGCTGCAAGTCTGCATCCTCGACTAGCATTATAGCTCCAAATGCTGCATTTATACTTTTGACGACGTTTAAAACAACTTCTGTCGCGTGTACCAATCGACGAAGAGATTCTATTAACGCGGACAAATGTTAAAATGAAGCGCTTTCATTGTTTAGTAAGTCACGCTGCTTCGGGCCTTTGCGTGGCCGCCAAATAAACGCGTTCGCGTTAGCTGAGCTAAGCCTTTGCAATTTAACAGAACATAGTGTCGTAATTAAAATTCTTCGTGTTGCTGCTCATAGAAAATGATTTAAGGTACAAGCGGAGTAAGTTAAAATGCCGGCAGGGGTTTTTGTTAAAAGTGTGGTAAATAAATGCATTAAGGGACGTTTTAATTGTTAGCTTTTTGACTGCTAGCTTTGTGTAGCATCAATGTTTGTGCTCTCTAGATGTTCAGTCTTCTCCCACGCCCCTTTAAAGCGTAGCTGGAAAATACAGCGTAACCTGTTGTATTCATCGGTGTAGATTGTAGGATTTAGAACATTTCTCACAATAAAAACAATAGAGGAACCAGGTGACTATTATTTAGACATGTGTTTATAGTAAGGCATGGCGACATGTGAGTGTGTTGACTAGCAGGGATAATATTAAATAAGAAAAGGAGATACATTACTTAAAAGCAGTGAAGAAATGAAGAGAATGTATGAAAGGGACTTTATATGGAATATTCGTGGAACACGCTGTGTATGCACAAATGGATATACTGTAGATAGGCAGCCATATCGCTGTTAATTTGCTTAAATTGGTATTATGCATTTATACAAAATTACACTGGTGAGAGTTGCATCTGTGAATAGCACCTGGAAAGTAGGGAACAATATGTGAATGGGTGTGTGTTAATCTGATTAAAGTTCTACAGAACCATTTGATGCTCTACCTGCTTTAATGAATCTAACCCCTTTAACGAAGTTGATGATTAATGATTTGTCCATTAATGTGTATAATGGACAAATCAGTATATAAATTCAAAAACCACTATAAATAAACCTACAATAGATGTTATGAGTATAAAACGAGTCTCCTCCTTCCCTCTCTGTGATGATTGGCTTCTCATTCACTTTTGTGGAAGGCTGATCAGAACAACAACAATAGACAACAACAATAGACATTTGTTTTCCGATGTGGTCGGATATCACAACAATAGAAGTGGTTTGATACTCTGATACATTAATGTTATGACATAATGCTGCAGCATGTTGCTCTCGTAGCTGCTGGAGGTGAAGCTAATTTCATATAAACATTTTGATCATGACTTCTAAATCCTTGTGGTAAATCTTATTTTTCCCTTTTCCACTACAATACAAGTAAACTGTTTTAGTAATAGCTGTGACCAATAATTCATTTTTGATATTTTTCTAAATGTTATTTTTTTATGTTTTTCTACTGCATTCAACACATTCTATCATTTGCTAACCACCCCTATTTGCTACTGAGGGTCATAGTGCAACTCCCTCGTATCTACAAAGACTTGCAGATGAGACAATGTTTTGCAACCGTTTTAAATATTTTCGACTGAACTGTTATCGTTTAACAGGAAGCTGACTACCCAGTTCATGACCAGATCGACCTGTATGATGATGTAATATCCCCATCGGCCAATAATGGTGATGCACCAGAAGATCGTGACTACCTGGACACACTCCCTGCACCAGGTGGCACAGAAGGAGGGAAAGGTTCCCAACCAAACGTGGTCTACACCTACACAGGCAAAAGGATTGCCCTATACATTGGAAACCTCACATGGGTAAGGGTTTGATTTTTCTTCAGGCTGCTTGGAAAAGATGACAAAAAAAATCAATGCTTGCTGAATATGTTTTTTTGTAAAGAAAGAGACAATATTGTGTTGTGCTAGAAGTTGCTCTAAAACTTGACATGATTCCTTTAATTAACCCAAACAGTAAATGCATATACTGATAATTCTCTCTTCAGTGGACGACAGACGAGGACCTGACAGAAGCAATCCGGTCAATAGGAATCACAGATGTACTGGAGATAAAGTTCTTCGAAAACAGAGCCAATGGCCAGTCTAAAGGGTGAGTATTCTGTGATGTGGATGTAATTAGACTTTACTGCTTCTTGCCTTTAGTCTCAGAAGTAAATTTCCATGTTCATTAGTGCAATTAAATCTATTTCTGAATAAAATAAAAGTTCAGGCACTTTCCTATTCACCTAAATATGTTTAGCCGAAACTTTTGGGTTGGTTCTGTAGTAATTGATTTTAAGCAAATAGGTGTTGTATTAACGCCATCAAAAATGTTTTTTAATCCTTGCCACCCAGATTAAAACAAAGAAAACCCTGTTTACTGTTTACCCATGTTTACTGCTGTGCATCTGTTACCACGAATGTGACAGTCTATGTTATCGGCATCCGTCTTCCAGGTTTGCTCTGGTGTGTGTGGGCTCGGAGGCATCATCCAGGAAGTTAATGGAGCTTCTGTCAAAGAGGGAGCTCCATGGTCAGAATCCCATCGTTACACCATGCAACAAACAGTCCCTCAGCCAGTTTGAGATGCAGTCACGCAAAAGTGAGTAAACAAGATAGGGGGGAAAAATAGATGCAATTCAACATGTGCACTTGTTACAATGAAAGAAGTCTTGCAAGGGAAATATTGCACCAGTCAATGTACAGTCAATTATAGAGTTATATTTTGTATTTATCCAGTCACAGCATGTGACATTAAAAACTGACTTATTGAATTTGAATTCTCTTCATTGACTCAGGTACCCAGTCTGGCCAAATGTCTGGGGAAGGCAAGGCTGGTCCCCCTGGCACTGGAGGTCGTGGAGGTTTCCCCATGGGTCGAGGCAGAGGGAGGTTTCCTGGACCACCAGGCCCCGGAGGAGACCGCTTCCCTGGTCCTGTCGGACCTGGAGGGCCGCCACCACATTTCCCTGGTTAGTTTGGTAACGAGTGTTTCTACCAGTAGAGTGGTGGCCACTGCCCATTCAGTCAGTTTTATAATATTTTAAAAAATTATATATATATATATATATATATATATATATATATATAATTTATTATTATTTTTTTTAAACTCAAATATTTATTAAAAGGTCAACACTTACATAAGTAATTTATTACCCTGCTTTAATTAGATAGCACTGAAGCAATATGGCGGGTTTGCTGACAAAAATGGACATGACAGCACTTGTGTTAAATTCTTAGCTGTGTCTCATAATCCATCTATTACCACATGTTAATTGTCAATTGAAATTACCTGATATCAGTGGGGAAAAAGTATCTGAATGTTTTAATTGGTTTCGCTGTCCAAAAAAAGGTGAGTCCATAGCAGAAAATGTTTTTATCTAATTGCACTAAGGTATATAAATATTTTATAGTTTTAGAATTATAAGTAAATTCATGGGTTCCCAATGCATCCATCCACAACTGTCATGATTCACACTCATGGATGGATGGGTGGGTGGGTGGGTGCGCCGGTGGGTGGATTGGGAATCAGCCATGGCCGTGGTTAAGCTCTGTCACCTGTGGAGGTTTATCGGTTTATGGATAAATAATTTAGACCTGGTGTTGACAGTTCATAAAATGCTCTTAATATTGTGACTCATATTTTCATCTTTAGACTTTTGTCATGTATCTGTTTTTCTTTTCCTCCACAATAACACAGCAAATTACTAAAATTGTCAGTGTGACAAGAGCTAAAACAATTGGCACATAAGATGAATTAAATATCCTGCTTTCTTTCTGAGTGCTGCTCTGTTAGTGCAGTACAGGCTTTGCTAATTCTCACACCCGCATGGACCCAAGGCTAGTCTGTTTTAGTGTGTGTTTCTTATGGATCTTTCACCCTTTAACTCTCCTGGCAGGGCTGTGTCTGTGCATGTTTTCCCTCCCCATATGGTTTGTTCTTTCATTGTCCCTCTTCACCTCCAGTCGAACAAATAATCCTTCCCTGGCTGCAATTTTCTGCTCACTGACAATTTCCAACACCATTCCTTGACAAGCAGTTTTTCTAAAGGCTGCACTTGGCAAACTACCAGTCTTAAACTCTCTACAAAACTTGGATTGACCGCTTCACACCCCTAGTAGGAGAAAATGGAATTGCCAGCTTTTCTCTTGTTTCCCCCCCCCATTTTTGCGTCTCTTGCCATCCATCCCACCTTTTTCACATCTCCTCTTTCGCTTAGTGGCTGGAGCCCCGTGCTGCTGGGCTGCGAAAGGCCTTCGTTGGTAGGCAGAAGTGATTAAAGGGTAGAGTTGTGATTGGTTTGCTTTCTCCCCCATTAGGCTCGGGGATGAGACCAGATCTGATTAGGCACCAAGATGGCCCTCTGATGGATATGAATTTCAATCCCTTCCCGCCGGGGGGCAGGAACGGGAGCTGGCGTGGCAGAGGTGAAACACCTCGATTGATCTGATTGATCGCCTTTTTTTATCCTAACCCTCAGCTGTTTGTTGGTAGGAGTTTTGCCATTGACATCATGAGACGGACTGCTCCAAAAACAGCTGAGTTTATCTTTGAACACTAAGCCCAAAAAATAGTTTCCACCAAATGCTGTTGGCCCTACCTGAGCATAGAGTAAATATTTTGACACTGAAACATTTTAGAGTAGCACGTCACTTAGTGATGTGCTGAGGAAGACTAAAGAGGCAGAAGCACACAGCAAGTGTTTTAAAGACCACACTGCTTTCTACCTGCTTGATCACATCCATACTAAAAATAGAAAAACCTTTTTAACACTCATATTCATCAAGTCCTATCAGTCTTTCTGTAGCTGTTGTGCTCCTCAAACTACTTGCAAGTACAGTTTTAGTCAAAAGTTCACATGCATGTTTGCTGTGGAATCACATGGACAAAAGTTCTGTGGTTATATGAAATTGAGATATTTGGCCACAATGAAAAGATGTGGCCTGTAACTCCAAGAACACCATATCTGTCCTGATGGTGGTTGCCAGAAGCTTGTGGATGGCTACTTGATTTGATTGGGTCACATTTTTCAAAAACCCAAAAGAAACTCAGAAGACTCAGCTTCCATGCAGTGTTTGATAAAGAAGTCCATAGTCACAGAAATATAAGTTGAAGTAGAAATTATTGGGAACTCAAGACTGCCATAACATACATGTTCTTTACAAGTTTATATAAACTTTTGACTGCAACAGTATCTGCAATTTGTATGATAGGTCAAGTACGTCATGCTGAACTATTGGTGCCTATGGCAGCCTGCAGCAGTGCACCTTTTCCATTTAGTGCAGTGAAAAAATAATGCAGAATTAATTGGGAGGGCTCTGACTGAAACTAAGCAGACTTGATAAAACCCAGCACCTCATCTGTTTCGTTGCCTTCTGATATCATTTGCAGCATTATTTGTTGGCCTTTTGACATGTGTTGTTTCCTGTAGCTATGGCTTGCTCTTCCTTATGTCTGTGTCATTGTACCTGCTTTCAATTGCCTTAATCAGGGAATCCGCATATGAAGGAAACCATGGAAGATACAGGATACTACAATACACTAACATTAGGTCAATTTTTTTTTTTTTTACTACGTCCCTTATCATAAACGTCCTCTATCTGATTTTTACAAACTTACTTACTTTCACCAACATAATTACAAAATGTGGGGGGAGCCCTGCCTACTAAAACATGAACAAAAGGCAGAATTCATTGCATTTCATGCATTCTTCTGTTTTGTCCCTTCTGTTATTCTCAGGTGGGATGCAGGGTCCCCCACGTCCCCCTCCCGGGCCCCCTGGTCCCCCCGGCCCTCCAGGACCACCACCTCCTGGCCAGGGCCTCCCCCCTCCCATGGCCGGTCCTCCAAACCGCGGCGACAGACCTCCTCCACCTGTTCTCTTCCCCGGTCAGTTTGGCCAGCCACCAATGGGACCCCTGCCCCCTGGCCCCCCTCCGCCGGGTTACTGTCCTCCCCCTGGTCCCCCGCCACCCCAGCAGGGCCCCCCACCCCCAGGACCATTCCCGCTTCGTCCCCCAGGCCCAATCGGGCCCCCCATGGCTTTGGCTCCACCTCCCCACATGCCAGGTCCCCCACCAGGTGGACCGCCACCAGCTCCACATGTCAATCCTGCTTTCTTCCCTCCACCCGGCAACAACAACATGCCCCCCAACGACAGTCGAGGACCCCCAGGACCAAACGACCAGTACGGACGCCCTCCACCCTATGAGCGAGGAGACTATGGTCCCGGAGGCCGGTGAGGATGGGTGATGGAGGTGGAACAAATAACAGATGCAGCAGCAGATCACATTCTCTTAGCTTAATGTTATCAGTCCACTGGGAACAAATATTGCTGTTTTTGAATCAACCTGCACTCAGATTGTTTTTGTTTAAGATCGGTTGTGCTAGACGGCTTTAGGAACTGGTTTTGAATTTATTATGCCTGACAAAATAGATCCTAGCTGAAATTTACTCGCTCTTCCTTCCCCTTATTTGTGTCATAACCGGTGTGTAAATATTTATAGGGAGATGGAGGCGTCACGGACCCCTCTGAGCGAGGCCGAGTTTGAGGAGATCATGAACAGGAACAGAGCCATCTCCTCCAGTGCCATATCTAGAGCTGTGTCTGACGCCAGTGCAGGTAATGCATAGTAATTTCAGATGCACACCGTACAGCTGCGTGCATATTGTGGGGTGTTTGCTCGGATGTTGTCAACAAGACAATAACCGGGACCTAACATTAAACAAAGCTTAATGCTGTGTTCTCCTTTTCTGTCTAGCTGACTATGGCAGTGCTATAGAGACCTTGGTGACAGCCATCAGTCTGATTAAACAGTCCAAAGTGTCAGCAGACGACCGCTGCAAGGTCCTCATCAGTTCTCTGCAGGACTGTCTTCACGGCATTGAATCAAAAAGCTATGGCTCCGCCTCCAGGTAAAAACTGAAAGTACATTGCAGTGAAGCTGAGCTGTTTAAATAAATCATGTACAAGTTCTTGTCAAACTTATCATTGGAATATATCAAAATTATATGATTGTCATAAAATGAGACTAGATATTGTGAATTTAAATATTGTAATACATAATCTGATGGTCTTTTCCTGGTTTTAAAGGCTGCATTGCAGTCAACTGAGGTCATTTACTGAACCAGCTTTGTTGTTATGACAGTATTTCTAATGATTTATTATCAAATATTGTGTAACTATTTTGTGAAAGCAAATTGCTTCATCACTACAATATTTTTGGGATATCTAAATATTTGGTCCAAAATATTGTTGTTTATGTCCATATTGCTCAGCCCAACTCTGAAGTTATGTTGTGGTTGTTTGCTTTTTTTGTTCTCTAGTCTCTATTTTCTGTAATATTGAGGGCTCAATTATTTATTTCAAATGTGAATATCATTTTGTTGCTGTGTATTACAATAGCGAGCCTTAATGGTAAGTAATAGTATACTGTTCACATTAGATATATAGATTTATTACTAGTGGCGGAGCTTAATCCATGGTGACAAAACAATCAAAGGGATGTGGACTGTCATGTATTTGGGCCTGGGGAAATTGTTGGAAGATGCTTAAAAAATGGGGATTAGGCACTTAATACTGCTTTTCTAACTTATTAAATTGCAGTACAGTGTGACAAGGCTTTTCTTTATGTTTGCTAGGCGAGAGCGTTCCAGGGAACGCGACCACAGCCGCTCGAGGGAAAAGAGCAGACGCCACAAGTCCCGCAGTCGGGACCGGCATGAGGATTACTACCGAGAACGCAGCCGGGAGCGGGACCGCCATCGCGAGAGGGACCGGGACAGAGATCGTGAAAGAGAGAGGGAGAGGGAGTACAGGCACCGCTAGGCGAGAAGGGAGGTGGGTACAACTGTTTCCTTGTTAAGTTCTTACGTGTCATAAGCTGTGTGTGTCTTCTTCATCAGCGCCTCTGTCTGAAATTGGACAGAGCCGGAGTATAACAGGATCAGCTATCCTAAACTACATGGAACAAGAGCACCACCAGTGTTGAGTTTTTAAAAGTCCTTTTGATTGCTCGCTCTTCTACATAGGATTTGTGGGCTGTCGTTAAGCTCTCAATCCAAATTTGTTCTTATTCGGTCATACTTAACCTGCAGAGGATGCCCAGAATTATTTTTTTTATCCTTATGACAATCGCATAGAAAAGAACTATTGACCATAGAGGGCTTCTGTGGAGAGTTAAGCAAGGAAAACACTTTTTAAAACTCAATGACTTGGTCTCAGGTAGGTGTGAGGTAAGTGTTCATTCCTTCAAATTTTTATGCTCAGTGATCACAGCTGTCAAGTGTTGTCTCAGAAAAATGTGTGTGATACACACTTGTTTGTAAGAGTTGAATCTGTGCTTTGGTTTGGTCTGAAAATACACTGATAGTGACTGGAAATGGAATTTATTGGTGCACTGTTGCATTTTGGTCTACAGGCATTTGAAGCTAGTAAATTGCAAAATTCATCAGCCAGTTTTTGTTCTGCTGAAGGAATTCATTTAAATAATTCAGAATATAATGTTGAAATAAATTGGACTGAATAATCTAACATAGCAAAAAAGTGAGGAAAGTGAGCAGTACCAACCAGATGCTGGTATATGATTTCTATAGAAAATCTATGTAGGCATCTTTTCTATGTTTGGCTCATTAAAAAAATACACATAAATATATATATATATATATCAGAATTTTGGATTTTATTAGCAACTATGGCCAGTGGACCAAAACAGGAATATTTTTTCTAGATTGAATGTATGAGTTTACAGATAATTGAAATGTATTGAGATTGAGTTGCTTTAACTGGTTCTGAGTGAATAGGAGGTTTCACAGATGTCAAAAAAAATTCCCATACATTTCACAGTATTTAGGACAGATTGTAATGCGTGGTCTTGTTTTATTTTTTTTTTTGATTATTTTTTTTGTTTTATCCCAAATTGGATTGTGTTTTGAGAAAATATATGGCAATATAGAGGATATATATGTCAATAGTAGAGCAACAGTTTATTAAAAAAGGCAATGTTGTATATATGCTACCATTTCAATTTGAACGTGGAACATATATCATTATGGTGTTAAGAAATGAAAAATTAACTTTTAAAACCGTATGAGCATTGGATGAGTTTTGGACATAAACATCCTGACAATGTGATTGTGCTATTTATATCATGCATGTCAGTAATATTGCCTGACATTGTATTATGTGAAGTGTTTTATAGGCGAGTGTTGCTCACTTTGCAGTCATTGCATCTCAATCTGAGGCATTGGGGTAGAGTTAAAAAAATATTCATGCAAATGTTGTTTGAGAACATGTTCCGACAACCAGGATATGTGCGTAGTGTCTTTTTAAATGCTGATGCCCTTAAGTCACATAATGTCACATAGGTTATTGGAGGTAAATGAATTCATTTATGGCATTTCATTGATGTTTGTAATTTGCTGATTTTTCAGAAATGCTTCACATTAATTACCCAATTACTTTCAGTATCTTCCTTGTATTTGACTGGCACGACACGTTAAGATGTAATGGTAAATTAAAACTAGAATCAGGATATCAGTATTGTCAGATTCCCAAGCATTTGTGCCTGTCACCAGGCCACAATTTAATTTTAGAAGTCACAAAATAAAGCTGAAAAACAATTTTATCTGTGAATAAACAATAAATGTTTCCAGTAATTCCTAATTTGTTTCAATGGAGCCAATTAATGTTATAACAATTGTTCCATGCTAAAGGGAGTTTGTATGTGCTGCTTGTATGTATACCTGAGTAAAGGGTTGATATTTTTTAAACTGGTAAATTGACCCTTGATCATGACCCTAGAAAAGATCATGCAAGTATTTTTGAATAACTTGGCTCACTGTGTTTTTGCTGGCTTTCGGGTGTTATGGTTGACTTTTGGATCATATCATCTGAAATGATTTGATACTAGTCTGTATATAATTGATCTAGGACATTGTCGGGTTGCAAATGATCGCAGTATAACACTTTTTGGACTACGTTTCTGAGCCTTGCTGGTGTTTGTCATGGTTTTTTGGGGCCAGGGTTTCACAAATCACTTTGTAATCTTTGTGTGGAGATGATGTCTTCCTTTTGCGTAACTATTTCTTGAGATTCCAGTTTAAATCACAGTTTTGAACGTTTCTGTGTGTCACGTTGATGGTCCTTTACTGCCAAAGCACTAATGTGATGTTCTGTATAAACTAGTTTTTATAGAGCAAACCAGCCTCCTCATATTTACCTTGTAGCTTTTCCATGCTCTTCAGCATCTCTTTACAGTGGCACATAACCCCAAATAATATCATTTTAAACAAGGTTTTAGACATAACCGTTACTCACTGTTGCTGTCAATCTACCTCAGTACCTTAACCTAGTGGAGCTCACAGTGCAAATATATACATATATCTATATATGCACTTTTTCTTAAGTGTCTCATTTTCTCCCTATGTTGTTGCTTCATACTGAGGAATATTACCTGGGGTTTTGTCTTTGCTTATGGAGTTGCTGAACTGCAACAGACCATGCCAAAAAATGTTACTCAGTAACTGTCTTAGTAACCTGTCAGGATATGATATAGTGTAGAATTATGCTAATCTTTAGCTGTCAGTGCTAGTTATTGTTCCACCCATCTCTGCAGTTTGACTGAGCAGTAAGACTTTGTGTCCACCGGGAACCTCTTAGCTAAAGATTTCACTTCCTAATATTTTTTTAATAGGAAGTATACAATATTTATTTCCAGCTGCTTACAGTACAGCAGTATAGTACATTTTCACAGTTGTAGAAGATTAATGTTTAAAAAAGTTTTTTGGAGAGCACTTGATTTCAAAAGTAATTTAGATTTTTTTTTTTTTTTTTATCTGTTATGAGAGATCCCCAGCGGACACAAGGCCTAACATCTTTTGACAATATGTAGACTGGAGTATATTTTTTACAAAAAAATGTTTTTGCAGTATAAATGGCAATAACAAAAGGAAATGGGCAGAAATGTTGTTGTAATAAGGCCAAATATGTCCATTTTCCATTTGTCCGTGTCCAAAATCTGATTATAAAAGAGCATGTTCATCAGGAAAACGATTGACAATTGATTGCCAAACATACTGCTTTTATTCCTGATAGTTGTATGATTATTATTATTATTAGTTGTATATGTTGTGTCCTCAGATGTGCTCTGTTTTATTGACTCATACATCCCTGGTTGGGTGCAGTGTTTGTACCAAGCAGAAATGAATTTTGATGCTTATCTCTTCAGTCTGTCTCTAGGTGTTTGTGTGTTGGAGATTTAATCCCTGATGTCCTTTTTTAAAGAGGCGTAGTATTTAACATGTCAAACCAGGGTCAAACTAATAAATAAATGTCCCCTCTAAGCATCAATGCCCACGGGGTGAAAATAAAATGTGTATATTTGTGGCTGGGACAGATAGTCATGGTATCAAATGAATCACGCATTTAATTTCTTCACTTAATTTGGCTTATCAAAATGTACAAAAGATTATTAATAATACTTGTATGTTAGGATTCCAGATAATGAATCTATTTTGATTTCACAGCGGGTGGAATTGTAAAGGTGTAGATTTTCCACACTTTCTGCATCAGTACATTACAATGAACTACAGCGAAAGCAAAGGGGTTTAATAGCAACAGGCCTGCCACAATATGTAAACAGAATCTCTGAGGTAGGATTAGTTAAATGGTAAGTATCACATCTCCAGATGTTTTTTTTTTTGAGGCCAGAGTATTTCACATACTGTTTGACCCTGGTTTGGCACTGATCTGTTTCTGTTTGCATGCTGTATTGGCTGATGCAATGCTCCATGCCTATTTATTTTCTATGAACTTAATTATTCTATAATAAACTAGTTCAAACAATATGGCATATTCATTAAACATAACACAGGATTTATTAGGCTGAAACCTGGATGTAATTTGACCCTTGAATTAATGTTCAGTCCAACCCATTCCCACTTTGACTCAATGTTATAGTCCATTTAAATAATAGTGGGAGAAGGAACACTAATTTGACTGCTGTGGTTGTTAAAAATCGTATTGTTGTATATTTTTATTGTCTTTCACCATATAAAACTGAAACCTCTTCCACTTCCACCATTTGAATCTGGTGTCTGCACTGTAGCTAACACTTCTACTTGCTATTCCTGCACTGTGTAAAATCAGATTTTCATAAATTGACAAACGGGATACCCAAACTTAAGATGACTTTCTATATCAGAAATGTTGTCATTTCTGATAAACTTTTGAAATGGGGAGGGACTTACTGTTGTTAGCAATCTAATTAGCCAATGCCAATAATAATTATGATAAATAAGTTGCCTTTCCAGTTACCTGTAAGTCGCATGCTGGACTTCCTCAGTGAGTACAAAATGCTTTTGTTCTGAGATTGGGTTTATCAATCACATTAACGTCATTTATTGTTTCCTGTAATACCTTTCTCTTAGTAGTTTTGTGTTTGATATACAGCTTGTTGTCTTTTATGTGTCTTTTATTACTCGAGATATTCCCAAATCCCTGAAAACTAATTCATTGTGACTCAACCAATCATGCACTTTGGTATTTGTCAGTGTTTTTTTTGTTTTGTTTTGTTTTTTTTTAGTTTTCAGCTGTTGAATTTTTAGCTCTGTACCTCATGGAGTTTGGTTGTAAGAGAAAATATGAACACACTGGTGTTGACATTGCTGAATGATAAACATGGGGTCCATTTTGGTAGAAGAGTGATTAACAGTAACAACTTTAAAATGGGTTAGACAAGATATTGAAATAAAACTGCGTAAATATGGCTTCAGTAAACCTTTTATAGCATTCATTAGATGGATAATTACATTCTAACAATTATTATCCTCCCACAAATTGATTCTTTTTGGTGAGATTTATATAGTTAACTCTATTGGCTATTATACAGATTCAGTATGTAATAGTTTTATATATTTGACCCTTTCCCCAGTAAATTTCACAAATAGTGCAAATCAGACAAATCCCAAATTTGTAGCTTTCCACATTCATTGATATAACATTCCCTGTTTTCCCCTCATGAGACTCATGACACTCGCGTGAATATTGGTATATGTTTTGTTGTGTGTACATATTGATATTTTCATATTGATCTATTACTCTTTTGCTTCTTGGATATTATATGTTCAAGTTTGCATGACATGTTTGTGTCTGTGCTGGGGTTGGGGACAAGACACGACCAACTGAGCGTTTAAAGAAACCGATGTTAAGTGTTGTGTCATTTGAGCGTTTTCTGTCAATTTTTCTTCAAGTCTTGATCTCACCTTTGTTACCGTTTAGTTTTCCCTATTGGGCTTTTGTCCTACCTCAAATCTCATGGCTCAAAGTGATGGTGAATTGACCCCAGCCCCAGTGCCACTATGTGTAGTCTAGCGGTTTAATGGTGAGGGGGAGGGAGTGTTCACTGTTGGGCTGCCTCGAAACCAAACTCCACCCTTCGTTTTGACACCTTTCAGCTAAACAAGGATCAAGGATGGATGGAAGGAAAAGGAGAAAGGACTTCAGTGCGCCACCAACTCCCCGCCCTGCATGACCGGACAGGATCACAACCACAGCCGCCACCACCTCCTCCTCCACCCCTCCCATCTCTCCTCTCCTTCTCCACCCATCCTTCTCTCTCTGTTCATCTTGTCTGCCTGACTAAGAGCAGTGGATGGAAGACCCTGACCTGTGTAAGGCTATGTTATCCCAAACCGCTTATACTCATGGTAACTAAAGATGAAAGAAAAGAAAAAAAAAAACTTTCCAAACAGCTCTTTTATTTTTATGATGTTTTATTTGACATGAAGATGAGTATGTGTGATGCTTTTTTTCTGCAAACAATAAAATGGCCCGCACGAACCCCTAAAATAGAAAATAAAAACATGACTTTTTTTTTTCTTTATTTTCCCCTTGGCTCGCTGTACCATGTACATTCAGTTTAGAAACCAGTTTTTATAGGGTACATGTTTGATGTTTTCTCCCCACCCTTTCCTCTCATTTATTCTTTTCATGGTTAGTATGTTTGTAAATGTCTCTCTGCTTTTGATTAAAAACTAGATGGTGTTGTAATAAAAAATGTTTACTGAGGTACACTCTGCATTTGGTGAATTCCTCTATACGTTTTGCTCATTTATATTAAATGTATATTTTGGACTGCAAAATGTTTTTCATATTGAATTTTGTCAACTTTCAGATGCTTCTAGTGTTTTATATAGTGCCTTTATGTTTTAGAAATAGAGGTTGGTTCTTAAGTACCTTTTGTTTAATTTTCCTTTTCTCAAATGAAAAAAAAAATCAAGGTAAGCGATATATTGTACAATTTTACAATGTGCTGATTAGTGGATGAGAACGTTTATAGTCTGAGCAAGTTGGAAGTCTACAGGCAGCACATGGTAAACCAAGAAAATACATAATCATGCTCTGGTTTTTGTTTGTTCCACATGTATTTGCGCTGAATAGCCATCACCACCATTGCCAAACTAAGTTGTTATTGACACCTTTGTGTTTTGATGTTGGTGCATCCATTACTCGCTTAAACAACCATGTTCACTCAACCATTGCAGTTGCAGCTCTCATTGAATCGGTAAATCTTTCCAATATAAGTGAATTCCATTTGTTGAAAGTTTGTAAATTTAAGAAATTATAGACTTTTGCTCCCATGTTCCATACCAAACTTTTTTTTTTAATGCACCCTTTGGGTCACATCATGAATTAACATCTGTTGATCATAACCTAAAGAACAAATTCAAGTGGTTATTCATATTCAATTTGTGACCATGACACTAACATTGTCAATTGCAGCACATCGTTTTATTTTTTGTTCCTTTTTACACCACCCATCATGTTGCATTTTTGTTGATAGAGACTGTGATTGTCAACGCTTTGTATTAAGATAAGTTTGGAAAATACGCTCTGACTCGCAGGGTTTTGACTTTTGTCAAATCAAAATAGTCTAAATGATTGAAACAGAAGTATATGAATCAATAAGTATGACCACTAACTGTTATTTTGTATCACTGCCCAAAGAGACCAAAACGTTTAGCACTGATATCGACTGGTTGCACTTCCTGTATTTTGTCCACAATACCTCCTTTTATTGTTTAAATTATAAAAAAGACACCTTGTGTTCATATTTTAACAGAAAATGTGCTGGAAACCATATTTTGAACCGGTCGATTTACTTCTGAAGATGCATGTTTGTCTCGTTTTATTTTGTTATTTTTTTGTTTTTTAAACCAGTCATGTCAGGTCAAATCTCCATGTTCATCCCCTGAAATATTTCATTTCAAAGGTATTTGATATATGTGGACATTGTGGACCTCATTGCTACAGGAATCACTGAACTATAACTTACCACAAAGAGCAGTGGCTCCGTGGTAAAGTCTCTGAACACATCGTAACATTTTCTAAACCCCCATGGTGCTCTTGAACTGTATTGTTCTCTATACCTTAAGAAAAGTTTGTTAAAAATGTTGGGTTTATTTATTTTATTTTTTTTATTTTACTAACTCTGTAAAAGAGTAAAGGAACTGATAGTTGAGGAAATGTGCACAAAGAAGGACCACATTGCAATTGAGACACACCCTAATTGTTTAATCTCTTGACCAACTTTTTTTTAATACAAAGGAATACCAAATATTTTTGGCTCATTGGATCTCTTCTCAGGACTGTGCAAGTGTTTCTTGATCACTTTTCCCCTCTTTTGCACCTATAGAGTCGCAATGATTTACTACTGTTGGATAATTTCATGATGAATTTGGCGTTTACTCCATGAGCAGAGTCCAAATCAGCCAGAATAGGAACAGGTGTCCAACAGGCCTAAGTAAATGTATGTGACTTTATAGATGTTTTGTGCTGACTTCTCTCCACAGTGCTGAAGGTAAGTGTTTACAGGTCTACAATCACTGCAGAAGAAGCATGAGTCCAGCCCTGCACAAGTTTGTCATCAAGCTAAAGCAACGCTTAACCTCACACAGGCAGATGGTAACATCAGCGTTATTTTTACTTGAATAGTCTAATGGCAGCTCGTGGTTTTACTAGTTATGTTTCATTTCACCCAGTAAAACAACATTTGTAGGTAAGTTTAACATGGGAATAACAGCATCAATGAGTTGTAATTTTATTGTCTTTTAATGTAATTGATCAGCACAAAAAAGAATCGACTATACTCAGGACTGTGGCTGAATGAATTTATGCTGTTCTTAGTGTCCTCTAAATGTGATCTGTCTTTAAAAATTCATGAAGCAATTTAATTAATGCCCACTTTCTGCAATACCTAATGTTTTGTGCTGATTACACATCTCATAGGAGGAAAGGGCACAGTAGCCCAAAGAATTTTCAATGGTCATTTGTCTCCATAAATAAAAGCATTTCGAAGTTCAGTTTGGTTTTATGGCTTTCTTTTATCCCCAATTCGTTTTGAGAGTGGTCATGTCATGTAGATGAGTTCATTTGAGTTTTATATTCTCTAATATTCAAAGAAGCCAAAGATTTATTTTGCAGTTTATGATTTTATGTATATAATAGCAAGAATTTCCTATATAAATTGTGGAATAAAGTTTAGCTTTTAATATATATATATATATATACGACAATTGATATTACCTACTTTGGCCGGAACCTTGTATTCTAGCGTCCGTGCTGCTTTAAAAATATTTTACCAGTTATTAGTACAAATTAATTAATATTGTTCCCTCATTTGGGCGGAACCTTGTGTCTGGAAGCCTCACGCACGTCGAACACGAAAATACGTTGCACTTCCGGTGCTTGTTTAGACTGGCAGTTTTAAAAATGAACCCGCTCGGGGTAGAAATAACACTTTTAATGCTTAAATGGCAGGTTTATTGGGTGTGAAAGCACACAGTGGACGGAGACGTTTCTAGAGGGGAACACCTGGTCAATTTAACGCTGCGCTTACCGTACTATGTTCAAAAAGATGACTGAATTTGGACCAGATTCCGGGGGGCGAGTTAAGGTAACGTAACGTTAGCACTAGAGTAGTTTTAACAGTACCTCCAGCACTTGCTGCTCTTAAATGTATTGTATTGTCTCTTCAGTCTTGTGTTTAGCAGTGTTTTGCTATGAAGTGTTGTAAAACTGTGTGTTTTCTGTATGTTGGCTGTAGGGAGTAACCATTGTGAAGCCTATTGTGTTTGGAAATGTTGCCCGATATTTTGGGAAGAAGAGAGAAGAGGACGGACACACACATCAGTGGTCTGTCTATGTGAAGCCTTACAGAAACGAGGTGAGACATCCAGAAAAAGTAACAGATGGATGAAATTCATATTTCTTTGCTTGGTTTGTTGCAGATTGGATAGTGCCCGATTCATATGGGGTTAAAACACTAGACTGTCATATATAAAACCATTACATTGTTCTTCCAGGATATGTCTGCTTATGTGAAGAAGATTCAGTTCAAGCTACATGAGAGCTATGGTAACCCTCTGAGAGGCAAGTAGACCTTTACATTTGAATTATGGGATAAGGGGGAGTCTGTCTGAAACTGTGTAATTGTTGTTGTTGATTATACTGTAAGGGACATGTAACTAAACAAACTCACCGATACTACTAGTTAATAATACTAGCTTGATAATCGTCTGTTCAAACGTGCTGTGTTTCTTCCAGTGGTGACCAAGCCTCCCTATGAGATTACAGAGACAGGCTGGGGGGAGTTTGAGATCATTGTCAAGATCTTCTTCATTGATCCTAATGAGAGATCGGTGAGATTCACAATTATTAAACACACATTCTATGTTATGAGCATGTACCAGCTTCATCCTTAACTATTCATAGTGTGCTTTTTACAGTATTTACAATAGAGTGCAGTACCTATATGTTCTAAAAGAGAAATGACATCAAACAAGTCACTTTGCATCTAAAAGTACTTAAGACTTTTTAAATACTAAACTTTTTAAATACTTGGTTTTTTTTGTGTGTGTGTATTTATTAGGTGACTCTGTACCATCTGCTGAAGCTGTTCCAGTCCGACTCAAGTGCCATGCCTAAGAAAACTGTTGTCTCTGAATTCTATGATGAAATGGTACATTTGTCTTCATGCTAACACTGACATGACACTGTTACCAAGTGCTGCTTTTCCCTTAACTCCACGGTGTTAAATCAATGTTTTATCTCAGATTGTATTTTGATTGCTCTAGGACATGTGTGAAGGAGGTTTGGCTGTAAATAGAGGTTATGTTTAGATGGAGATAAATCTACCTGACTGCTCCATTTTCTTTCTAATTCTCAGATCTTCCAGGATCCTACAGCCATGATGCAGCAGCTACTGACCACATCAAGACAACTCACCTTGGGAGCATACAAGCATGAGACAGAGTGTAAGTATCATGGAAAAAGGCTCAAAGGAGGAGTCAGGCTATTTCTTGGCTCCGCCAGTTGCCTGGCAACCAAGAAACCCAGCCAAACTGTTCTTTTTCATACGAGTTGTGCAGTCATGGTCATGTGCATGCCCTCTTGTTCCTGCAGTCGGTGAGCTGGAGCAGAGGACCAAGGAGAAGATGGAAGTAGCAAAGAAGAGAACCAGCCAGGAGATCACAGAGCTGAAAGATAAACTAAAAGCCAGCAGAGAAAACATCAACCACCTGAAGGCAGAGATTAGGAAACTGGAGGAGGATGGCGACCACAAGGATCACTAAGAGACAAACACACAACTCTCACATGGATGTGATTATTCACCAAAAGACTTGATGAAATTAAAATCTGAGCTTTGTAAGCGGTCTCAGCTGTCTTTCCATGAGCGAGGACAAATAAGGATTTTGTGATTGGTTGTTGTCTTTTTTTCGTTTCTTTTATGCCATTTCAGGATTAGTTGGCTGTGACGTAGAATGTCAGAAGTTCCCTGTTTTCTAACTAGTTTCTTCAATGTTCTTGGCAGAACCATTGTCAAAGAATCTTTGAGCAAACCATGTTTCCAGTATTTTAGTTATTTATACTGGAAGGAATTTGTCCTTAAAATCGAAACATCCCTGTAGAACAGTTCATTTGTTGTGTTTTTACTGATCTTACAATTTTCTACATAAAGTGATCGTGTTTACAGTTTTTCTTGAGTTTTGTTTTTTTTTTCTGTTGCAGTTGTGAAAGTTAATTCATAGCGCACAATGGAATACAGGTGTACAGAGAATAGTAATTGCTTGTGTGGGAGGAAATTCACTAATCTGTCACATTAATAATAATTTAAAGCATGTCCTTATGTCATCAAGGTTAAACCCTGACTGTTTATAAAAAGCAGATCAGACTGATTGATGATGATGATGAATCTATATATATATATGTGTGTGTGTGTGTGTGTGTGTATACACCGAAATACTAAGAGAGAATGGTTGACATAAGAATTCACATGAAAAGCTGCCATATATAAATATTTTTTTTGTTTTCTGTCTTTCATAACTATGCTAAGCTATATGTATATGCATGTTTGCGTGCTTAGTCCAGGTATATATTTAGGTGATGTGAATTCAATGTTGACAGCTTTTTTTTCAGAAAACAAAACGTTTTATGTCACGTGGTAGAAGATACGAACGCATCTCGTCTCAAATCGTCAGATTTCTGAGAGTCCCTGAAGGCATCGCGCAGGAAGTCCAGACGTTGAACAACTTCCTCTGTACACACGCGAAAGTTTGTGTCCTCCAGCTGTTCTGTATCGTTTTCTCGGACGCAAGTATGGTTCGATACAGTCAGCTAAGATGCAGTTGTCGTTACGGAAGCCTGCACAGCTGTTGTTGGCGTGTAGCTGCAGGTTTAACAGAAGCAGAGCCCGCGGCGCGTTGAATGGAGGCGTCCTCAGGTTAAAGGAGCTGCAGCTGAACTTCATCGAGAGGAGAAACTCCAAGTAGGTCCGCACCAAGCTTTAATCAGCATTCTAGTTACTGTCTCTGTTAGTAGAAATAGACATGAGTGGTCCTTCACATAACAGCATATATCTTAAATGACGAGCAAGATTTGGCGTTTTCAGTTAATAATTTCAATAAGTTAATATGACATTTTTAAAGATTCATCCATAATTGTATCTTATGGGACTACATTTAGCATTTTATCATATTATAGGTGGGCCTATATGCTACAAATCTCATTTTATTTGCATGAAACTCGAGAAATGGGTCATAATTCTATTAATAGATAGATATGTGCAACAATTAATCACAACAAATTAAATATGTAAAAAAATACATAAATAAGCAATTCAGTTCATATCCAATAAAATAAATGAGTTATAAATAATGAGAAATGTAAATAAATAAAATTATGATTAGATAAATGGATAAGTAAATTAATTAGTATTCAAATTAATGAATACACATACAAACGTGTAAATATCTCAATATATCAGTGGGTAAATAAATAAATACGCAAATGCTATAATCATTTTTTTTTATTATATCTTTCATTTATTACATTTATTTATACAATTTATTAAATAAACATCTTATGTCTCATTTAATTTGTGATCTGTTTATTCGTGGTATATAAATAAACGTTACATTATATAATTGTTATATATTATTTATTATTACATTACATATATAAATAATCAATCCATATATCCAATAAACTTATTGAGTTTCTCTTTTTACTATGACATTATTGTTACATTAATAAATAATTATTTAAAATATTATTATAAGAAATTTATATTCCTTTTAACTAAACATATATTTTTATTCCGTATATATTTATTATTTTATAGTATATCGCAGTCCTGGCGGGAGTCCTCGAGCGGTCACGTGACCAGAGGTTTAGCACCTACGTCACAGACACCGAGCTGGTACCGATGCTGATCCTCGGTCGTCCGGCGGCTGCAGCAGCAGAAACTCCGGCTCTCACCTCCGAACGACGTCTCACCGGCGCCGTTCGCCTTCGACTGCGAACGTTTCCGTCGCCGCTCGACCAGAGAGAAAAAGTTATGTAATGCAGCCGCTGCCGGAAACGCCGAGTGAACCGTGTACTTTACCGACAATGTTCACCTAGCTCACGTTAACGCGGTGTGCGGCTACGGCGACAATGTCTCCTCACTAAAAAAAAAAAACAACTGGTGGTTCTCTGTTGCGTTCAGGTGAGTTGACTAACAATAGTTTTTTTGGCATCTCGTTGTGCTCTGATAGTTGCCTTGTTGTGTTATATTTAATACGTTTCTTACCTATATAATCTCTATCATAAGGGCATATTCTGTAAGGCTAGTGTTCTAAAATGTGCTTTAATTGTCTCTGTCAGTGTCTGCTCACACATTCTAAACAGGAACTAGTCTTAAATTCAGACTAACTGGTGTTTAGACTGGTCTGTGATAGTATTACAGCAACGTCTCTGTGTTTGTTCACCCTTTACATGAGAGGAATCTGGAATCCACAAAATGTAATTATCTGTAATTGATTTCCCTTTGCTCACAATCGTGTCATGTGTTCAAACTTGCCCGGTGACTTTAAAAGGTTAGATTTGAGAGAGAGAGAGAGTCTGGCAGCCCGGAGCCGTGATTGCGGCCACGCCGGGGCACGCTGGCGTACCCACATCTTTGTTTTGGTCGTCAACCACAGAGCTCCATTGTTGTCCCGGTGTCTGTGTGTAGTGTGCGGTTTAAAGTCCATTCATGAGGACTTTAATAACTTGAATGTATGGGCTTTCCCTGAAGAAAGCAAACGCCCTGCAAACTGGATGTCATGCACCACCGTTCAAAAGTTTGGGGTCACCCAGAAAATTCAGTGTCACACTTTTATTTACCACCGTGAGTGAATGAATAGAAAATATTATAACATTATCCTTCTGATGCAATGAGCAAACGCATTGTACCATTAGAACACTGCAGTGATAGTTGCTGGAAATGAGCCTCTATACGCCTATGTAGATAATTGCGGCTAGCACAGTCATTTACCACATTAGTAATGTATAGAGTGTATTTCTGATTAGTAAAAAAACGGCTTTTCTTAAAAAAAAAAAAAAAAAAAACAGAAATTGAAAAGTGTCCCCACACTTTTGAATGGTAGTTATACATTGATTGAACTATTATAATCAATATTGGGCAGCAATAGCCGCCATGGAGTGTGCTTCGTTCCTGTGAGTGTGAGCAGACGTGGTTATCAAGGGTGTGTCTGTGCTGTAGATAATGGCAGGATGGGGAAGGGCTGTCATAATCGGTGCCAGCGTCAGTTGTAGGTGTTTCTTTTCATAACCCACAACTCAAGTGTCAAATTCATTCTCAGGTTTGTGATTCTTCCAGCAGAGTGGAGTCTTTCCTTTTTTTGTCACAGATATTTTACCTTGAACTCATGGTGGAAATGTGTTTTTAACCTGAGCACTGCTCAGGCCTCAACTCATAGTTCAATAATGTTTGCACCAACCATAATGTTCTTTGACATTGCATTCATTATAAATCCATTTGAAAAACATGGATTTAAAAATATATATATATATATATATATATATGCATTTTGTGAAAAGGAGCTGTAGAAATGTATTGCATGTATGTGTTTCCCTTTTTAGGAAATTAAAAAAACACTTTTAGCTCAATGAAATTCCAAAAACTGTACTAGTAGTGAACTCTCAAAAGGAAAAAGTCTACCTTTTATAGTAGTATACAGTAGTATTACTTTTTAGAAGTATAATTAAATGCAATACAATTAGTATATTTAGTTTTAATATACACAAATACAACTTATTGACATTTATCTTTAAGTATACCTTTAAAAAGTATAATGAAGTGCATAGTCATTCATTTTACATATACTTTAAATAAGCACAGAAAACATAAAATACCCTCTAAACATACTTTTATACTCAAATTATATTTTTTGTGCACTTAATTACACTATTTTTTGTCACTTGAATAGCTGCTGCACTGATGCAACGACGTATGAGTCAGCGATTTTAATGGTTGCATCTGTCGTTAACGACCTGTTTACGTGTCTTAATATTTGTATCGTGCATCAGCAGACACTCGGCATTACACCAGGCTGAAGTGAGCTCTTTTGGTTTTTATCAGTCACGCCCAGGAGGCTTGAGAACAAGTGCTAACAAGGTTTTAAAAGAAAAAACAGCTGCTGGGTTTGTTGGGAACGAGGGTTTAGTGGCACTAACATTGTCACATAAAGTTGGAGTCATTTGAATAGAGTGCAGCTAATCATTATCTGTGTCTGATGATCTTTTTCTGCATCATATGCAAACTAATACCATCAACTGTCGTTTTGATGGGAGCCGCTATCGTCACAGTGGTGCTGGGTCTAATGCAGCCGGCTTGTACTGTGAAGTATGTTCCAGGTTCAAAAACACGGGATAAACTGGCTCAAAAAAGGAGGTTTATTAACCCAAATAAATAAGTGATAAATCAGCAGCAGCACTCTGATAAACATGAAACTCAGAAGAGAAAGATGTAATTTACAGAAACAATCTGTTAATCATAAAAGCTAAAGATGTGTAAAAAAAAAATGAACTTCTGCATAACTTATGTATGCTAAATATTGTTGTTTGTAATAATGTAAAGTAAATTAAGATAAAATTTAATACACACAACTGTAAAGCATCAAGTGTCAGAAGGTTACTGGCATTCAGCTGACTGTGTGGCCCAAGATGAGGCCATCACAAAAATTATGATTAATACTAGAAAACAACATCAAAGTCGCACATGAACACGCAATCATGTCCTACTTACCACTGGAACGTATTTTTATGATACATAAGATAGACTTTGACCTTTTTTCTCTGCTGCTTTTAGTTGGTTAGTGTGTAGCCTACATAATACTGTGGCATAAAAAATGTTTTCTTTTTAAAAATACCTTTATTGTATTTGATGCATTTTCTTCTTGCTGTAGAAGATGAATCAGTGAGTCTAAAACTGTTTCACCCAAACATCGGATCAGGATAAATTCTGGGTCCGCCATCTTTAAGTTCACTATGACAACAAAGGCACTTGAACACCACACGCTCATAATTTCCACTTCAGAATTGGAAAGGATCATCTTTCCCATACCACATGAAGGCATCATAACTGTGTGTGTGTGTGTGTGTGTGTGTGTTAGGTGTGGTGCTGAGCCCATGGAGAGGTCCTCGTCTTCAGACAGAGCAGCACTGGAGGAGAGTAAAGGCTTGGTGGCGGAGGTAATGAGGCTTCTCATCCATTTACTGTTATACGTTCCCAAGATGCAGTATTTTCCGATTAATTCTAACCTCTAAATGAAAGAGGTTAGAATTTTATCCGGGTTTGTGTGTTTCTGTAGCTGCTAATGTCTAAAAATGCATTTGTCACATCGAGCTGAAAATCTCACTGTTTTCTGTTGATACAGGTTAAAACAAAAATCAAAGAAACACCCTAAATAATTTAATTGAATAATAAATAACACTTGATTTCCAGGCTCTTATTGTAAATAAGATTTTTTTTAAACTAACCTCTCTGGTAAAATAAAGGTTGATTGATTTCCTAATTTCTTGCAAATTTTCTTTGACAGAAAATATTATTCAAGAACAGAAACACCAATAAAATGTGGATGCGGGTCCTAATTTTCCTTTTTATAGACTGCAGACTGACTCCATTGCTGCATTTCGTTAGTTATTTCATTTCCCCTTGTTAACTTCCCCTTGGCCTTTTGGTGACACACACAACAACAGACATCACCCAGAGGGAAAGTGGGCGGGGGAGGAGGAGATTTTCACTTTCAGCACCAACTGTCATGGATTGAGTGTCAGTTGTCGGCTTAACTGCAGACTCACTGCAATGAGGCATCTTCCGCAGATAATCACATAGGTCAGCGCGATGCCGTCGTACCAAATGCATAACTGCAATGCATTGTGGGTGATATACACAGAGTGGAGTGTAACCACTGGGAAAACACAATGCTTCATTCTGTGGGTTTGTATGTCAATCCCAGGATGGCGGCGTGCTGAGAGGAGCTGAAGGTGGAGAGGCAGATCCTCGGGATGGCGAAGTGCGGAGTCCGCGGAAGAGCAGCTCCTCCAGATCCTCCCGCAAAAGCTTCCGCCTGGACTACCGGCTGGAGGTAAAAACCCCGTCAGACACTTCCAAGCTGGATAGGTTGTTTTAACCTGTTAAACCTGTCCTCTAACCCATTGAAGCCCACCAGCAACTATGGCAGCTGAAGTCTATGGCGGTCATTTTCTACTGAAATTTTAAAAAATCTAAATGGTACTCATTTTTTTAATGACATACTAAATTTGGACAAAGGTTTCAAGCAAAAAAATTAAGTTTCCAAGAGTTTTCTGTCATGACACCATCGACTTCCTGCCCCTCCCCCCTGATAATATGGAGAAGACAAACCCTTCTAGAAAGAAGACATTCATGATTTAAATTATAATCATTTTCAACCCCAGTCATTGAAATGCTGTTTTGTTTTTCAAAGCAGAGAACAAAATGGAAAAAATAGATAAAGATGATTGTTGGTGATTCAACTGATATAATTATATGCATGAAAACTTAATAGACTTAAATGGGTTAACCTCTGAAATAATATATCCATGTACTGTAATGATTCTCAGTGTAATTTCTTTGATTATAGCTTATTTTTTTTTTGGGGGGGGGGGGGGTCAGTTTGGTCTTGTTTTATGTTTTAATTAAGTATTTTTATCTGTAGTTTGCAATATTCTAACTATATTTTCTCTGTCACAGCAGCATAAATTGATACCCACACTTCTGTAATCACCTCACATGTTGCAGATTTCTTTTGATACTGGATTTATGTCCATAACCTTTGTGGTTGTAGAGATATTCCATATTTATTATCACTTCTAGCGGGAAAACAGAAAAATAGCCCTGGGTCTTAAGTGGTTGACTTGATTGCAGGAGGATGTGACCAAGTCTTGCCGGGACAAACACGGCCGCTGGGTGAACCCCTGGTCCACATGGCGGTTCCCTTCCTACTCCACCCTGCTCAGGTTCCTGTTGTTAGACAAGAATCACAGCAACGTACCAACCAGTAAAGAGGTGGGTCATTATTAGAGGGCTTCACTAAGTGATTAGTTTGTGATTAAACATCTAGAATCAGTGATGGATGTTGTATTATCTTCAACCACTGATAGTGTTCTACAGTCCTAGGAAATTTTCTCGGCGATCGTTGACTCGTTTTCTTTCTGATGCAGCCAGTGATTTGTTCGGGTTTGGATTGCTTGTTTGTACTCAGACCAGAACCAGACCCAGAACCGCCAACAGCTCCAGACTTTCTGTGCTCGCTGACATGTTTTGCATTTAAATGGTATCGTAGGGTTGGTGATTCTGTGATATGCAAGCTCTTATTCTGCACCGTTTGGAACAAACAACGCCGTTGCCAACACCATTGGATCGTTTTTTAAACAGAAATTTACCGTGCAGCAGAGCACTTTCATTGTAATTTTCCTGCGTTTTGTCATTTGTTTGTAATTGATTAATGGTAATTAACTCATAAGCATGCTATATATTTAGCTTGTTCTATGTTTCTAGTGATCAGCATTAGAGGTCACATTTCCTAACTGTTGGTAGAGATGTTGCCCTTTGTCGGCTCCACACACACTATATATAGCACCTAGTGGAAACGTTGCTGAGCTCAGTAACAGCTTAACAGGCTTCAAAGGCTGCTTTCATGCAGCAATAGAAAAGAATTTAACCCATTAATTGCATGTGCTGACCATTGTTTTGTATAAAATAGGTGTAAAGAAGAATTAGAGGTCGTGGGTCAACTGTTTGATGATGGGAAGGGAGTTCGTTGTTTTTGGAGCTTTCTGTTGTGATCTCTCTCTGTGTTGCCATTCCCCTTCAGGCCCTAGACAGTGAGCTCCCAGTGCTGGAGCCATATTTTGTCCGGAATCCGGACCTCTCCGACTCCGGTCCAGGTCTGAGAGTCACCTGGCTGGGTCACGCCACGGTTCTGGTTGAAATGGACGGGCTGAACATCCTGACGGACCCCATGTTCAGCCAGAGAGCCTCGCCCTTCCAGTTCATCGGGCACAGAAGGTACAGAGGGCCCCCCTGCACCGTGGAACAGGTTTGTTATATTTAGGCCTAGTCCACATAAATGGGGGGGGATTTTTGAAGCCGGACTATGGCCCCTAGTTAAAAAAAAAAAGAATCCTGTCCACACCATTGTTGTGATTAAATAATATCTCCGACTACATGAAGCTGAAAAATCTGCCTCAATGTTATTCACATGTCAAAGCAGGAGGTGGCGATAGCACTGCCAACAGGAAGGCCATTTTATCCAGTCACAAGGCTACAGTGCTCCACACGTCTCCATGGATACAACTTAATTTGTGATGTCAAACAATGCCGACAAGAAGTTGTGGTGCATTTTATGTGGAAATTATGTCTACCAAAGACGAGCGTTGTCTCTGAAAAGCATTTTAGAAATAGAGTCAAGTTGGGGGGAAGATGATATTTCTTGTGGATTATATAGTACAATACAGTGCTTGTCCTGCAGATGGCAGCAATGCAACTTCTTGGATGCGGTCTGCCTTAAAATCCCAAAGAAGAGAAAACTGCGGTTTTCCCGATTTACAGATGACTGCTGAAACCGGACATTTCAACGAAGTTCACCCTGGGCTCTGGTTACAAAAAAACAAAAAAAACTCTGGTTTCACGAGCCCATAACTGTGGTTACATGTGGATGAAAGGCCAAAACTGTGCGGTTTCAAAAATCCCTACGTTGGTGTGGACGGCCCCTTATATTTCCTCACAGTTACAGTCTTCGAGTCGACCTCTGCTTCTTTTATACCATCGTCTCATTCCTCCCACAGTTGCCCAGGATCGATGCCGTCGTCATCAGCCACTCTCATTACGACCACCTGGATGCCGGGTCTGTGGCCAGCCTCAACACTCGCTTCGGAGGGGAGCTACGCTGGTATGTTGAACCAGAGTGGATTTTTTTTTTGTTTTAAACCACAAAAATACTTATAAGGTAAGTCCATGTGTGTTCCATAGGTTCGTACCTCTGGGTTTAATGGACTGGCTGGTGAAGACGGGCTGTGAGAACGTGATGGAGCTGGATTGGTGGGAGGAGAACTGCGTTCCGGGTCACGATGACGTCACGTTTGTCTGCACACCTGCTCAGCACTGGAGCAAACGCACAGCGCTGGATGATAACAAGGTAATGGAAGACACGCTCATACAGTTTGAAGTTCTCTTTATTGGGCTGAAAGCAGATTCTTTGCATTAAACCACAATATTCCTGTTTGTTCTCAGTCTTTATGGAGCAGCTGGTCTGTTTTAGGTCCAGAACACCGCTTCTTCTTCGCCGGTGATACCGGTTACTGCTCATCGTTCCAGGAGATCGGGCGACGCTTCGGACCCTTTGACCTTGCAGCGATCCCTATTGGTGCCTACCTGCCCAGGTACTGTGGGGGAAAATGTAGCTATTTAACCCTCACACTTTAATAAAGAGATCTCCTTTCAGCCTGTTAAGACTCATTGAGCCTTAGTGTTGGCCGAGGGAATAACTAACGTTGTAGTGTTCTAAGATACAAAAGAATAAGAATATAAAGCCATGAGACTCAAGTCCTGTTTGTGTTAATGCTGTACAAATTACATAATTACTGAAACTCTTAATAGACAAGGGAGACTTACGGTTTGTGTATTTTCAGGGATGTGATGCAGGGGCAGCACGTAGACCCGGAGGAGGCTGTTCAGATTCACCAGGATGTTCAGGCCAAACAGTCTGTGGCTATTCACTGGGGAACCTTTGCCCTCGCCTATGAGGTAAGAGTGTGTCTGAAGCAGCAGTTACTTGGTTATTGACTTAAGCTTTGGGTGTGTGCCCAAGATTAACATACAAGGCCTCTGAATTATAAAAATCTGAAAAGTATGCGACACAACAGCCATTTAAAGTGTTTTCAGTGACGTAGACCTAAAGGAGAGGTATAAACTGCTCTGACCCTCTATTATGTTCTGTTAACCAACCAAACAAACGTTTCATTGTTGGTTAAGCTGCATGATTATTTCTGTAGCTAACGTAGCTCTCTGGCTCGCTGCCACGTTTCCAAAGTATGAGACGAACTGACACAAGCCCATCATGAACAGTCTATAAAAAACTACAAAAAAAACAAAGCTGCGGCACGGAGCTAACAAACATGTAAAAGTCACGTCCAGTGTGTTTAATACTCCCATCTCGTCCTCTTGTCCATTCACCCAGTACTACCTGGACCCGCCGGTTCGTCTCAGAGAGGCCCTGGACCAGAAAGGACTGAAACCGGAATCCTTCTTCACCCTGCATCACGGGGAGTCTCGTCTCATAGCGTCACAGGGAGGAGACGTGTTTGACTGATCCTCTCTGGCGGTTTTAGCTTTTCATCTGTAACAGAATGCACAACATTTAGTCTGAAATACAAACATGGGGAAAAGAAACCGAAAATATTCAACATTACCGTTTACACATTGAATGTTTGCCCTGCTGTAATCACAGCAGGCAGCATCACCTACAGCAGCTGTGAAGCAGCTAAATAAACATATTTACACAATAGAATATATATGTTAATTATTTAGGGTGAAGTTTAGCACTTAATACTGTATGGCCAGTCTTTGTATAAATATGTATAGGGTGCAGCTGAAAGTCAAACAAGATTTAGATCATTGAAATAGATTTTTTCCTAGTGATAAAACAGAGCAATGAAACCCAAGTAAAAAGCTTCCCTTTTTTTGTGATCCAACAACTTTTCAGTTATAATTACACTTAAGACATTTTCTGCAGTTATGTTTCTGTGAAGTGATAATTTGCATTTTTCCTGCACATTCATTTCCAGAGGGTTTTTTTGTGGTTTACAAGCTGCTACAGAACCATGTCAACACTGAGGAGAAGAGATTTCTGGCTGATACGTTGTTCTGGACAAGTTGAGCAAGTTAAAACTGCTGAGAAGAAATCTGTTTATCTCCTCAATTGGCAATATTAAACACCAAGGTCAAACGGCCAGAAGTGTTAATAGAATTCTTTCTCAGTTTTATAACATTGAGGTATCAGAATATGAATTGTAAGATGCACTTCTATAGAGCAAGAAATGCTTGTTACTATGGTAACCAGGGCTTTTCGAGTGGAGATTTATGAAGATAAAACAGAATGACACCTTCATATCGTGCTGGACCGGAGACTCTAGTCATGATGTTTGGCTTCTTTTGGGCTGTAATACAAAAAGAAAAAACTCATTTAACCATTTGAAAGTTATCTATACAAGTAATTTTCAAAAGGTTAGTGCTGGCTAATGCTACAATACAAAAAAGTATCCAAGTTTATTCTGAATGTATTCTATAGACTACATACAACACAGAAAAATCAAGTTTTCTATATGCTAAACTCCCAATGGCTGTATGCTAACGAAACTGCAGATGCTGATGCATGCAGAAGTTGAGCTGGGTTCCACTTCCTGCACTGCACATATTGTGGATCTTTTCTGCTTTAGACATTTTTTTAAATCATCTGAAATAAGTTTTTGTCTTTATGTTTAAGTACAAGCATTCACATTTTCAGATGATCTTAGGACCTGCTTTAGAAAATAGTATAATTTTAGTACTTATCTGTTAGTGAAATGTTTTTGTTTCAGAATGTAATAAGACAGCAGCAAAATGTTGAGCTCATTTACTGTAGTAGCCTGGTTGTAGGTCAAACACTTAGATTTGACCCATGTGACTAAATTTCACATTTGATGTCTTTTTTTTTTTACTGTCAATTTAGAGGTGAACATCCAACAGTACTTACCAGTAAATATCAAATATGGGAGATATTTAAGCCACCATTTGTAGAAATTTAAGGTTTGTAATGTTGGTGCCCCCAAGTGGTAGACAGCATTTTGATTTATTCAATTCAGTGAGGATTTTGTATAAACAATGAAAATAAAAATAAAATACCATTTAAAAAAAAAAGGGGGGGGGGGGTGATCTTTTGTGTGTTTATTGTGTTTCTACTCTTGATTCTGCAACAATGCTGACAGTCAGTGTACATATAATCAATTTTCCAAATTTAAAGATTTGAAACAGGGTGCAGATAAACAAGACAAATTTAGATACAGAACAAAAATATTTAGCTTTCAAAACTATTTTTGTTGAATTAAACAGAATAATTGTCTGGTATTGATCAGATGCGCTATAGACAAAACTGTTTACAGCAGAGGTTGAAGCAGTATTCAAATCTTTTAAGTAAAATATTGAAAAGGGTAGACCTGCACAATATCTGGACTTGGTCAATATAGAATATTTATTATATATGTTTTAGTCAAAGTTCTTCATCTGGTATATGAGACATGTCAGAGAACGTTCAGGTGCAGAAAAAATTTTGATGACAAAGTCAGTCATTTTCTATACCTGCTTATTCCTCATTAGGGTCACATGGTCTGCTGGAACCTATCCCAGCGCGTTACGGCGAGAGGCAGGGATACACCCCAGATGGTCGCCAGCCAATCGTGGGGCACACACACCATTCACTCACACACTCACACCTATGGGCAATTTAGAGTTGCCAATTAACCTGAGCATGTTTTTGGACTGTGGGAGGAAGCCGGAGTACCCGGTGAAAACCCACGCAGACACGGGGAGAACATGCAAACTCCACACAGAAAGGTCCCAGACCCCGGACCAAGGAGGTCTTGAACCTGCGACCTTCTTGCTGTAAGGCAACAGCGCTAACCCCTGTGCCACCGTGTCGCCCCTGATGACAAAGTATGATGATGATGATGACACGTACAGCGCTTTTTGAAATACCCAAAGATGCTTAAATAGTTCCCTGTGAAGTATAAAGTAGCATCAAATTGAAATATTCAAGTGCAGTAGAGTAATGAGTAAATGTTCTTGTTACTTTCCACCACTGGTCAATGGTAAATATGGATGAACAAGACTTTAAAGCACTTGATGGGCAACAGGAGCCATAATAAGATCAGAGTATTTAACTTTCAGGCTGTTTAAAACTTACATCTGTTAACTCATTTAGTCCTAGTGACGGTTGTAGGGATAACTTTGAAAGGGTTTAATATTTTCAGATATTTTTCTTTGGCATGTTACTAAACTTCAAAACTGTTAGAATTCAATTCATGAAATTAACCCTCAATAGACCCGTTTCTCTGACTGGGGAAAGAAACAAAAACTCTTGATCTTATGACACTTTCCTCACATTCAATCTCGAGACAGGCTGCTAAAGGGTTGATTTATCAATTGTGATTAATCATAACTGAAATGGTGGGAACAAAATTGAGAAACATCCTCTGAAAATAATAAACCTTTAAAAATGAATTCCCTTAGACCCTCACAATGGCTCAGTCACTGAAATGACTTGAAAAGGCTGAAAAGTATTAAAATTACAACTTTGACTTCAACAAATTTATGAAAAAAAAAACAAGCTAATGATAATGGCCTGGACAAGAACGATGGAAAAGACTGAAAGTAATTTGACTACAGGGACATGTTAAACTATGGTGTCCTGCAATTAGCACCACAGGCATCTTCAATCTTGTGATCAGTCAGTTTCCTTGTTTAAAGGGTGAAAAGTAGACACTGCTTTTTGGTATCATGGTGTGTAGAACAATTAACATGGACCACAGGAGATTAGAAAGAAAATTAGACAATGTTAAAGGCTGTGAGGCCATCTCCAAGCAGCTTGATGTTCCTGTGACTGCAGCTCAGCTGCATATGTTAAGTTTAAGATCTGTGGGACTGAAGCCAACCTCCCTGGACACGACTGCAAGAGGAAAATTAAAAAGACATAAATGGTAACAAAAGAGCCTAGAACAACTTCCAAAGTTATTAGAGGTGGACTGCAGCGTCAAGGTGAATCAGTATCAGATCACACCATCTGGTGCCGTTTGAGCCATAGTGGACAAAACCACTGAATAATCCTCTGGATGCCAAAAGTGTAAGATGCCAAAAAATGCTGTATACAAAGCATGAAGCATAGGAAGAAAACACTGTCGAGTTATAGCTTGGTTATATTCTTGAGTTTCTGCAAGCTGAAATAAAACCTCAGGACTATCAAGGCATTCTGGTGCAAAGTGTGTTGCCCAGCGCCAGAAAGTTGTGGCCTCAGTTGCAAAATAGTGGAGCAAAATACGTGTGGACAGGTGGAGAAATCTCATTGAGAGTTCCAGTAATCGATTGACTCAAAAGGTTGTGCAGCAAAATATTAATTTAAGGGTCTCATCGCTTTTGTCCAGGCCAGTATGTTTTAAAAATAAGGTCTGATTTTCATTTGGTAATTTTTATTAAATTATTACTTTTGGCAGTTTCAACTCATTTTATTGACCATTGTGGGTTTTTCCACCCTTTAACAGAGGGATACCAACATTTAAGTTAAATTCAGCAGTCAATGACTCAATGAGTCTTTAACAGGCTGAATGGCAGATTAAAAAAAAATGAAAGGAAGTATTTACCCCCAAAAAGTCTACATTCATTAACAGTAGCATGAGTGTAGCCAAAACGCCACTCAATACACAATAGTATGGAACAGTTTGGGTGCCGGACGGAAGAATAATCATCACTTTAAGTGAAATTATACATTTGTTAAGATAGCTGAGATGTTGGAACAAAACTAAAAAGAAAAAGTAGCAATCATCAGTAATCACAATGAAAACAGCAACCAGTTATGGGAATTTTGTTTCCTTTCATGTCCACCTGGCCCAATAATAATAATAAAGTGTTTACTCCAGAATCTTGATGTGATAAATCTATCATTGCACACTGAACATGAGGAAGAGAGTTAAAGGGAGGATGAGTTAAATTATTTGTTGGTACAACAAAGAGGTTCAAAGCTAGATCTGAGCAAGACAAAAAAGAAGATTAAAAAGTTTATTCAGACCTGCTCCTGGATCAGCCTTCGTCCAGCAACACATGGTGGTACACATGGAGTCCAGGAAGACCAGCTGCTTCTTGAATCAACTTCCGCACCACTCATAACATCTCTCACTACTTCTGCTGAGATGGTAGATGTCGAGAAAGCGGCTGGAGTCTTCAAACATCAAACAACTTTTCTGTTCTGCTGCACTGAGCTTTTTCAGATTTCCCTCCTCCTTCCCCGTTTCACAGGTGTCTCTCGTTAGTCCACCTTAACTGTCCTCAGAAGGGAGAGTTAAGGTGGACTAACAACCCAGGAGATTTTAAAGGGCAATGCTGCACTTTCCCATCTTGCTTGCTGCATTATCACTGCATGTTCTAATGTAAGAAATAACATACTCACGTTGCATAATGCTGACATGATGATAAAGAATAACACAAGGTGGCAGTGTTTGCAAGTTTTTCCTGCTCGCATTTGAAACTGTGAACCTTCGCCAAAAATAGTTATATTTAGTTATTTAGTTGAATAAGAGGTTTTGATCAGTAATGAAATTAGGACAGAAGCAGAAAACATGGTTGAGACTTCAGTTCAATTGGAGGCAAAGTACAAAAATGTAATTAATATTTTAATAGTTAAAATATATAAGTATCTTTACACATTTAAAAAGCTTAAAAGTTTGAATATGAGCCATTCAACAGCTCTGGTATTGGGTAGATTTTTATATATTTACATTTCTGTCAGCAATCACCACTGGCATTCTATATTCTATAATACATTAAGTTTCATTCATTCACAGAAAAAAAGCAGAAAATTCCTTCAAAAAGTGCAAAACCTGTGACTTTTTTCAACTTAGTCGAATTTGATTAATTTATCAAGTTTGATGTTATAATAGCTTCCCAGAAAGAAAAAAAATAAGACAGTTGACGGTCTAGAGTTCCTAGGAAAGAGCAGAAGGTGGACATCACAGGGTTTGAGGAATGTCAGTCTGGGCTCAGCATTGTGTTACATGTACATGTCTCTCATTGTGTGTGTGTGTGTGTGTGTGTGTGTGTGTGTGTGTGTGTGTGTGTGTGTGTGTGTGTGTGTGTGTGTGTGAAGAGGTGAAAGTGAAGTCCAATATTGAGGAGAATTATCTTATTCCACTGGCAGATTTTGCTTATTTCACTTTTTTCTTCCTGATTTGGGTCAATCTGGTCTTGTTTTAAGAAAACAAGATTAACAAAAAAAGAGCAGTGTGTGTGTGTGTGTGCGTGTATGTGCGTGTGTGTGTGCATCTGTGTGTCACGCCACACTCTGCCTGCTGTTGTCTCTGCTGTGCGTGGATCCTTCAGAGCAGAGACTCCTGGAGAAGTCCAGAAAGATGCCGTCGTGCTCCGGCTCAGAGTCCAGAGATTCCTGCATGTGGTCCATCATCATCGTCATCTCTGGGCTGGACGGCGGGCTGGGGCCGGAGCTCGTGTCTGCGGCCAGCGCTCTGGAGGACGATGACGGGGAGTCGAACATGGGCGAGCCAGTGCAGTGCGTGTCGTCGCCTGGCGACGGCTCCGGGAGGATGCAGGGGGAGTGATGCTGCGGCTGCAGGGAGAGGGGACTGGCTCGGCCGTCGCTGTCTCCAGGTCGGGGGTCAAGGCTGGAGGTCACGCTGTCTGTAACAGACAGTTGTAGAGTTAATCTACAAAGTCAGTCTATTAAAAAGGTAATCAAACCTCTCTGATTCCCTTGGTGATCAGCTGGCAGTAGGGTTGCAAAGGGACAGAAAATTTCCAGTAAATTTCCACAAACTTTCCATGGGAAGTTAAACTGGGGAATTGTGGAACTACTCATTGCTTAGTACCTATCTAAACCAGCTAGCTAGCTACTGTTTGAATACACTTTTATTCAATATTTTTAAGTTAAACATTAATACTATTATTATAAATATATTTACCCCATAGTATTATCAGAACTTACTTCACCACACTATGGGATTATAATGGAACATTAGGAGACGGAACTGTTTTCAAGTTAAATGTAAAGCTGTACTTTACGCTCCAGACATGGCTGCGTGGTGGAGTGATTTCAAAAAGTGCATGTTTAATGCAGCTAGAAGTACGGCATCACTCCGCCCAGTAGCTTACTGAAGAAAGTAGTCCTGAGTATTCGCTTCACATGTCGTAATGTTAGTTATTGTTTCATAGGATGGTGATTGTGCAGTTCACAACTAGTCCACCACAGAGGTGCTGGATTGTGTATTTGTGAGTTTGATGAGGGAAACCAAAAAATACCATTAACCACTAGTAGTATCTGAGCAGCTCACAGCTCTGCTCCACTGGTCTGGAAACAGCTTGTTTTGACAAAAAAAAAAGGAAAAGCACCTATTGCTATGACTATGGGCGAATTCTTAAAAATGTTGAACTATCCCTTTTAAATATGGTTGTTTTACCCAAGATTATGCGACAATATATTTTCTTCTTCTTTTTGTTCGAAATTTTGGATTCATTCGCATTAATTCCCATATATTCCTGTTAATTCTTACGGAAAGTTTCCAACTTTGAAATTCCTGGAATTTTGCAACCCTGGCTGGCAGTAAAAAAACACTCTATCCCCCCCCAAAGAATTGACACTGCTATCTTGAAAGTTGTAGCTATTAAATGTTTTGTTACACTCTTTATTTCCGCTGTCGTACCTGCCAGCGTAGCAGAGCCGGTGGAGGCCGGGGAGCGGTTGGCGAGGCTGCGTGTGCTGGTGTTGCTGCTGCTGTTGATGGCGCCGGTGGCGGATTCGGCCGCAGAGCTGCTCTCCTCCATGCAGGATGTCATCTCGCACACAGAGTGGCGCCTGATGCCTGCGTTTCCTCCCACGGGGGAGTCGGCGTCGTACTCCACCACGGGGGTCAGCATGGGGACATTGTAGCTTTTGGAGCGGACCACGGGGTTCTTGACGGTGAGGGGGTTGGCCGGTTTGGAGGCGCAGGAGCGCTGCAAACGCTTTTCTAAAGAGAGAGAGAGAGAGAAGCCCTCAAGCAGCAGAAAAGATGTGAAGGCAGAAAGGTGGACGTTGTGTCCTTTAAAATACACACACCCAACAAGCAGGAGGAGCAGTGCAGGTTTGATGATCCATCTCTGGAATATAAGCCATGAGTCCCGAGGTAGGGAGAGGCCACTTTCTGGATGAGAGACTCCAGACGCAGGTAGTCGTCTGTTACACCTTTAGATTCATGGACTCCCTGCATCAAACACACACACACATTAACATTAACAAACAGACAGTGTGTTTATGGCTGGAAATATCACACACTTTAAAAGCCCAAAAGAAAAAGAGCTTGCTTCGACTTTTCATGATTTTATTACTGCAGAATCAAAAGGTCTGATAATTTCATTCGAGTCTTTTTATTAGGATTTGAGTCAAAACTAGTTAAACATCACATGTGTTGAGTGAATTTGTTGTGAACGTTATAGCTCAATTTTAGATGAAGAGACAGACAAAACTCACTGTGTGACTGCTTCAATAAAGGCAGGATTTCATTTAAATATAAAGAAAAAAAACAGAATGTACCGTTGTCATCCTTGGATTAAATGTTTTGACCTAAACGAGCACAACATAGCTCTATTCACTTTCCTTTTGAGCTTTACTTTGGTTTCTGTCAACTCCTGAGGGAAATATTTGCCTCTGTAGCTGCTAAGTGTTCCACTATGTTCATCAGCTGGTTGCTAAATTTGTCAGTCTGTCTGCTCAAATACAAATAGTACTATGATTCATTGTTGATTAAAAAAATGTGAGTTGAGGAGCATGAAATTAAAAGCACAAGTAAGAAAGTCGTCATGAAGAACAAAGAAGAACCTGAGAACATGAAACAATTGTCTTTTTACCCCTTATTTTCAAAAGTTACAATCAGTCGGAATAACTTCCATTATATTGGAAGCAAACTTTCACACCGAGGTGTGTGATACAGATGGCGGGTCCAGACCTCACAGCAGGGTCTGCACAGATCAATCAAGTTTCAATCCTCTGAACAACTCAGCCCATGCATCAAAACCACAGCACAGAAACAAACCACATAAATGGAACAGGCTTCAGCCATTTGGCGTCACAGCGTCTCAACTAAACGAAAAGGGAAATTACTAACAGATGAAACAAGAAGAAACACAATGTTCAGAGCTGAACTTTTTCTCTCTTACTGTACACTCAACCTTTCTTCTTAACTGCCCTGTCTGTTTTCCGGTCTGCTGTAATATCTCTGACTTTTTCCATCTCTCCTTCATGGCTTTATGTCGATTCAGGTTTTCACTTCGGGCGAACACAAAGAGACCAGTTACTGTAAAATGACCGTCTATATTTAACCAAAATGGATAAAACAGGAAAAATAATAGAATCGTTTTTCTCTTTCTGTGTCTTTTTTTACCCTCCATTCTTTCCTGTGTCGATGGTTTATGCTCTGTCTGGAAATAGCAAATTTGGCTCAATGAGTCACTTCAATGGCTACAACGAACCCACACAGAAACAGACACTCTTAACAGCACTTTTTACTTGCACTTATATCCTGACCCGCAGCTCAAATCTGACTAATGCTTATATTTGAAGATTAAAATCATCCTCAGTTAATCTTTGATTGCTTTCTCAAGTATCCGTTATAGCAGCTGCCATTTATATATTTGATGCTTTGTGAGCCGAAGGTCGATCAAAGAACAAATGCAGAAAATGAATAAAGACTATAAAACTATAATTGATGAATGCATTTTTAAACTGTTCCAAAGTTCCTCCAAGAGTCCACATTCCTCTCAGGTTAGTTAACAAAGCACAGTATGTTGTCTGAGTATCTAAAGAGCTCATGTAAATTCTAGTCATTAAATGTTTATTCTTTGCTTTCAGTTACTCAAATAAGATGTTTAGCAAAAATATTCAGAAATTATCCAACTGTGCATTCAGATGTTATTATTAATTTTTAATGTTTTTATATACTCCAAGAAATATACAATGAAATCCCCAGCAGGTACTTTCTTTATACTTGCTTAACCTAAATATTTGCGCTTTTGTCTTGATCAACAATTCAAACTGTGGCTTATCACCTGACTCGTGTCTTTTCTTCTGTACTCAGAAGAACAAACTGTGTCATCTTCTGAGAACTAAAGCACTGTTTCTCTTTGTTTCAAACCTTTGAAGTTGTGCGTCTGTGTGTTGTGAGCAGTTCAATACGAGTGATTTCCCCTTTTTAGATAGTTTCTTTCGAATACAACTACATAATATTAAAGTATACTGGTAGATTAAAAGCCTACATACAGTTGCAGAATATTCCATTATTATAATGGAATTAAGTCTGAGCTATAAAACTGTCAGAGTTCTTCGGCCTCTTTGCAGGTTTTTACGCTCCCCACTAATCATTTTGCAAGACCAAAAGGCAGAGCTACGGATGCATTTTTCTACAGTGAAATATGGGAAGAAATGAGCAACAATGAGCGGAGATAAATAATTTGTGAAAGGAGCGTAATTTGTGTAAATCCAGCATGAGTTGTTGTGTGCACAAGGAGCGCAGCAACACCACCGTTAAATAATGACTAAACAACTCACTTCCTGTTCCCAAAGGAAGTGAAGGTAATGGGCAATTAGCTGTGCACTGCTACAAGCCACTGCACAATGGATGAATAACTAAACCAAATAAACCTGGTTCAGCCATAAACAGACATAAAACTCTAAAGTCTAAAGGTCAGTGCTCTTACTTTGCGGCGAAATCTTACAGTCACTCACTGTAGTTTATTTTTACATATTTACAAAGTGACGCAAATAATCCTTTGGGGACATGAATGTCTGCGCTCTCATCACTGAGCAAATGAGACAAACAGTTAACATTTTCCATCAATCCTTCACTTCAATACTAATTCTATGTATAAAAATGTATGTTTTGCTCATTACTGCTCAGAATTGAGTTTTCTGTTTTTTTTCTGAGGGATCTTAAAGGAAACTGTAAACAGATAATTCACACACATACGCGGGCAGGGTGCAGAAGGAACTGACTGGTCATGGGAAGATGACTTTGTTCACACTGAAATGACTTCCTGTGAGATCTCCTCTGTACCCTCTGCTCCTCTTTCCGCATCTGTTGTCATTTACCCTCTGCCCTCACCCCATGGATGTTTGTCTGTGCACGCTGTGTGTGGACGAGGGAGATGGCGTGAGAGAAGGAAACAGAGTTAAAACAGAGAGCTTGTGTGTGTGTGTGTGTGTGTGTGTGTGTGTGTGTGTGTGTTTACCTGTAGTATCAGCAGCATCTGTATGATAGAGGGAGGCACTCTGGCTCGCGGTCGAGACAGAGCCTCGTCTAGTTTCAGGTTCAGGGTGATGATGTTCCTGAAGTGGAGCAGAGCCAACTGACGCACTGACGGCTCCTTTCCCTGAGGACACACACACATACACACACTCAGGTCAAAACAACACTAACCCAAGTACAGCTCTGGAAAAAATAAGAGACCACTGCATTTTTGTCTGAAATCAGCATCTCTACATGTATTCCAGTCATTCCTTTCCAGTGTCTGTTGAATTCCAACACATGTACACCTCATTCTGCCAGGATTGGAATAAAGTCATCTAAGAACAATGGTAAAGACTGTGGGGAGCATGCCAAGACGCATGAAAACTGTGACTAAAAATGTTGTACCAAAACTTCATTTCTGAATTCTTCTCATGTGTATTATGCAAGTATGTTGTTTTAAAATGAATCTGATCTTATTTCTTTGCATCGTTTGAGCTCTGAAACCATATATCTTTTTTGTTATTTTTGTCCTTTTCTGCAAATACTCTGTTTCTATGTGTACGAGTGTGTGTACGTGTGTGTGTGTGTGTGTGTGTGTGTGTGTGTGTGTGTGTGTGTGTGTGTGTGTGTGTGTGTGTGTGTATACCTGTACAGGATAGAAGATGGCCAGCAGCATGGACAGAACATCACAGAAGAAGAAGTCCCATGTATCGGCCAGAGAGTCCAACAACTTCTGACCTGAGTCACACACACGAGGGCGAAACACACTCAGCCAACCAGAAGAGAATTATAAAGTCTTTACAGCAACAGATTATATTCTTATTATAGGAATTGATTAGAATAATTTCAGAAATATTGCTATTATAATTAATGTCTGGAATTTTGGACGTAGTGGAGCCTTTGAGCTGCAATACCCATATTTAGCCAAGTATTAGCTCTGAGCAAACTGGATTTAGCTTGTTTCTTTTTTGTTGCATATATTTTGAGTTACTTTTGAAAGCATCCTCACTGTACGTAAAACCATTGCACAGCACTGTATGTGATGTCAACTTCCTCAAATTAAACTTCTAGAAGCTACAACTCACCTGTATATCATCAGATTTAAATAGTCTCTGGCAATAATCTTTGGGATTTGGTCATTACAGCCGTGGGGTATGAATTCATACATGACATTTGGTCCTCAGCAGAATTACAGATGAATTACCTTTAAGTGCAGCTATTATTCCACGCTCACGCTGGCACAGGCGAGCATACAATCCACTATTGTTCAAGCCAGAACAATCAGTCTGCCTCGCTCAATGTTTGTCTAAAGTGTCTGAATGACTGTAATTGACGTAAAGCATCACTTCCTGTCTGGTTGCTGTGACGACAACACTGACAATTTTTAAAACTCAAGTTTGTGTGTATGTGATTTTTTTTTTTAAATCTGCTTCAAGGAAAGGGCACACATTTACCACAACAAAGGAAATGAAAATATTTCAATGTCTAATCTCGTCAAAGGTTGCCTCTCACTCTGTGTGTGTGTTTGCGTCTGTGTTCTGCAGCAAGTGCATAAGTGTCCCTATGCAGCTGTGAGCGATGGTGACTAGATAGTCTCGTTCTCACAGTTGAAGCTGAAAGTTCAAGGGTTAACTCAGCATCTGTAATTTTAGTCAATTATTATTTTCCCTGCGAGGCTTGAGTCCCACTGAGATAAAAGTCTTAACATTCATTTCTAAGCTTCCCTGAAATGACTCAATGTCAGTGAATAACAAAGCTAAATTCTAAACTTAAGTTCCACCGAAAATGTATTTTTAATCCTTTTAGATCACATCCTGCTCATGTTGTTCACTTATTTAATTAGATTTGCCAAAAAGATACTGAGATAGATAGCTAGATACTCTTGTTTTAGGGAAATAATAATGTTTGCATAAAGAAATCATATTGTAGAATTTACATAGAAATCCTCTATCCTTAAATTTTCTATCTGATTCATTTTTTTCTAAGAACATTTCATTTATTTCACCAATTTACAACCTCTTCCTTCCAGTTTATATGTGAGGTTTTAAAGCTTGTCTTTTGCCTGCAATAGCATACAACAGTGAATATTTTGGGATTTTGGCTGCTGGTTGAAAAAATAAGATATTTGAATATATTACCGTAGGGTGTTTCAAAGTAAAATACACATTTTCACTATTTTCAGACATTTTAAAGACATAACTAATCTATTAATTAGTATAGAGTTGGCATATTAATAAATAATGAAAATCTGAGGGAGGATACAAAACACATTTATAACAATGATGTTATAAATGCGCGTTTTAACTCATTTTAAGCTTGTAAACAGGATACAAAACACATTTATAACGATGTTATAAATGCGCGTTTTAACTCATTTTAAGCTTGTAAACAGGATACAAAACACATTTATAACAATGATGTTATAAATGTGCGTTTTAACTCATTTTAAGCTTGTAAACAGGATGATCAGGATGGCAGTGCTGGATTAAACAGATCATGTTCATTTCTGTGTGCTGGAGATTGTGGGAGGGGGAACACCTCAGGGGTAGAGAAACAAGAGAGACATTATTAAAAAAAACATCTTAAATAAACCGCTTTTTGTGCACTACTGTTTTTTCACTAAAAAATAGTGCGAAAAAAACATTGTCTATGCCATGTTCGCCCTCCCCTGGTTAAATGTAGGTGCACTGGTTTTGTTTTTTTGTGTGTACCTTCATAGAAGCGGATCTTGTCTCTTAGTATGACCATGCCTTTAGTGAGCAGCTGATTCTGAAGGTACTCTGTGAAAAAGGAGCCCAGCTCAGTCTTCAGCAGCTGCCTACATAACAGATAAGGGCCCGTTAGCACACACACACATACACACACATGCACTGTACCGACGCACAAACACACATCATCAGTAGGCTAATACCTCCTCAACATGAACCAGAAGCAACGGGTTCTCTTGCAAGCTGCAGTGTTTAATCAGCAGGCAGACGCAGGAAATGAGAAAAGACATTGTTCATACTGACATCAAAGGTGGCAGCGACAATCGGAACATTTCCACTGATAAACGGTTCAGATTAGTGTGACATATCAAGGCGCTGTTATTGGAGCAATAGAAAATGTGACGTTTAACCTTTGTAGGACACAACAGCATCACTGTGCAAACAGTACAGAACAGTATATGCTCGGGGACATGAAATATACATTTGAAAAAGCCTGTTGGTCTGTTTCAACTAGAAATAAGCCATAGATAAAGAATGACTGCTGTTGTGTCGTAAAGCTTTTATGTTAATTTTAGATGCAACAACCCCGGGCCATGTTGGTTCGCTCTGGGAAGATCAACCATCACTTGTTCCAAATAATGTTTGCATTGTATAGTGTATGTGTGTTTTGATATTGACTGTGCATGACTGGAGCCACTTTTGACAGTAATGTCTCCACTGCCCACAGCTACACTGTAATTAAACACCAAACACACAACAGTGACCCCTCTGTAACCTCAACCTGTCTTTTCCCCTTATAAACAATGTGTTTCTGATTCAGTGGACACGGTGAAGAACAGCAGCAGAAAAACAGAGGAAACGTTACCTGGAATGCAGCTGACTGAGTGACTGTAAAACGAACCAACCAGCAAAGACTGAATTTAATGTGCCGAAGCTGTCATTGTTTATGGAAGTGAAAGTATGTGCGTCATAATGTCAGTCACAACAGCGGAGGGAAGATGGGGAATTACAGAAGAAACCACTGTAATTTAGTCCAATTTTCTCTTAAAATACGAAGCCGGCGTAAGCTCAAAATTTGGCGAGAAAAGTCGGTGAGAAAGTCAGAAAAACAAAGAAATGAAGAGATGGAAAGCTAACCTGACACCTTCATTCAGAGTGTAGAGTTCGTTTTCTCCCAGCTCCTTCCTCTGGAAAACTGAGATCACTGCGTTGTGGATGCTGAAAAGACACAGGGACAGAGGAAGCATTTACAGTTTCAAAAATCAACTCCAAATCACCCGATTCATGCTCCTATCACATTCCTACAGAAAGAATTTTCAGAAAATACTTCATTACTTCAATATGTCATTTTTTCACACAAGTGGATCGCCCCATTCATTTCAATGGCAAAACAATTACAAGGTTATAACTCCAAAACTAAAGCTCAGACAGAGCTTTACCCTTACCCGACTCTAACCCTAAACCTAACCCTAACCCACTTTTCCATACAAAACGTTTCCTGTAAATGCTCAGTAAGAATAATAACCACATCCATACAGCATAATGCATGCACACATACATGCTAAACTACTGAAACATAAACAGGCCAGGATGAATATGAACTTCACTGGAGGTTTAGGTTCGGTAAAGAGCTCTAGCTTTTCGCTTTCGGTTGTATAGTTCTAAAAAAAAAGCCCAAATACCATTAAAATAAACCAAGAAAAGACAAAGAGGGTGAAAGAAGAAAAGAATCTATGAGGCAGAATGAGATGAAGGGAGTGATGGATGATGATAAAGAGACATAGTGATGGACCCTGAGGGAAAAGAAAAAAAAAGACTTGATGCTATTTGCACATGTTTTTGTGCGTAAAAAATAGATTCCTATTCATTGCATGAATAACAGCTCTTTGCTAGTGCATTTTATTACAACGTGGCATGCCTCGAGAAAAAAGACACACACAATCGCGCACACACACGCCGGCAAAAAAATACATATTTCAAACTCTCCCCCTCCACACCGACCTGTTCCAGGTGGCGTTGGCCCCGGCCCTCCTCTGCTGGGTCCCTTTGTCCCTGCTGCACTCCTCCGCCAGCCCCCCAGCTGTTCCACTCTTCTCCCCTCCTCCCCCTCCTCCTCCTCCTCCTTGAGTTTTTGCCTGTGATAGATCTGTCAAACTAGAGGATGAGCTGCTGCCCAGCCTCAGCTTGCTGTGGAGACTCCTCGAAATCCCAAAGGAAGAAAGAGAGAAATAAAAATAAGCACATTTGTTCGGACGGTATTGATGTGGAAATTGCAGCCTTCCATATACTACAGTATTTTTTAAAGTGCAAAATCTGTAGGTTTTTGGAAGATTTCCTTTCTGAAACCATTTTTCATGAACCTTTAAATAAAGTGTCTTCTTTTACATAGCCTATAATGTTTATATCACTGGCCTATAACCAAGCCACAATACTGAACAGATAAAACACATCCACTACAACAGGAAATTAAATAGGCCACTGCAACTTCCCTGATTTTATTGGCAGGCAACATTAGCATTTATTGATGGTCGATTACGTTTTATTAGCCATCTGTTAGTGTTTGACAAGCTAATGCGCTGCTGCTATGGAAGCGTACAGTCGAGAAACCAGAAATAATGTCAGTCAACCTGCGGGAGGAAATTTCAAAAAAGGACGAAAAAGGACGTAAGAAAAAAAACACAGGGAGAAAGAAGAACGAGGCAACAAAAGGAGAAGAGTAAAGAAAGAGGAAGAATGAGGAGAAGAGGGACACATAATACAAACTAGAGGAGCTGCAAAACAGTAAATTCAACAGAAATGATTAACATAGTGTGCATATGGTATATATGATATTATAACAGTTAATTTATTAGAAAATAATCTGCAGCATTAGTTGCATCTTTAATTATATACTGTATTATATATGTTCTATGTAGATATGCAGACAAGTATAAATATACACATATGCAAAGTGCTATTCATTTTATTATTACTGTCTTTGCTGTTTAGGTTGAATAGATTCCCGATGCATGCATGCACTCTGTACATATCTGTTAAATGAAAACGCACCACATCTCCCCACTTTCATGAACGTGTGTGTCACACTCATTAGAATGAGAGATGGATGGAAGAAAATTAAAATTCCCGTCTTTGTCCACATGTCTCACTCTTTCACATGCATACCATGTCTCTCTCTCTCTCTCTCTCTCTCTGTCTCTGCCTCTCATCCTACCTGAACTCTTTCTACCCTCTTCTCTCCAACTTCTCTCTCTCTCCATTTGGCCGTCTGTGCCAGCTGGTGCCCATGCAACCCTGTGAACTTTTGTGCCAGGCGAACAAAGGAACCCTTTGAGGTTCAAGAGCTGCCAAGAGGGAGGGGAAGGATTTAAAGGTGACACACATTTCACTTCCTCCTACTCTTTCTCTGTTTGTGTAAGGCCTAAGACGGACACAAGCTGTATTCAAGATGCTATCACATGACGTCAGATTATTCTTTGCTTTTAAAGCAAAGTGAAGGTGCCAAATCAAGATTAAACTAAACAGAGTGACCGAATTTAAATGAATTTGGACACACAGAAAAATAAAAAAAAACAAAAAGATAGAAAGTGGGAAAAGAAAACAAAGAGGGGATGGAAAATCAGAGGCAAGAAAAATGCATATGGCAGCGAATAACAGAGAGAAGGTGTGTGTGTGTGTCTCTTCATGTCTGTGTTAGATCTGTCTGTCAACCTGGATACGACTCATAAATAGGTCATTTGGAGAAACAGGAGACCTGGGCTCACACACACACACACACACACATACATGGGGACACTCATACATACTCGGAGACTGCTCACGTCAAAGTGAGGAAGAGTTTCCAAATTCTCTCAGAAAAGGATCAGTGTTGTACCTTGTCCCACTCAACTTAGAGTTTTTAAGGACGTTTGTGGTGTCTGCTGGAAAAAGTGAAATACTTCTACATTTGTATGAATAAAAGTGTGTCAATGTAACCCGGAAGTTCCCTACTTTTTGTTTTGGGCCCTGAAATAACAAGCGTTGAGCGAGAGAAAGTTTTGGTTCAACACAAAACAAAGGAGGACAAGGGGGGGGTGTTGAATGAATGAAAGAATGAATGAGGTCATTCAAGTACATGTGTGAGTGCATCGTGTGTTTTTCACTTTCATTCACCTTTGTGTGTCATAGCGAAGCAACACAAAGAGAGAGAAAAAAAAATATTGATGCCGCAGAGGAACCCCGAATGAGACCTGGAGCTGAAGTGTGCGTGTGTGTATGTGTGTGTTCTTACCTCCTAAACGAGCCCTCACGCTCCATGTTAAAAGTTTCCGCCCTGCAACCGCCACTAACCAGTCAGTACCTGAAAAACAGAAAAAAGGCTGAATTACTTACTGAATTACTGCAAATCTTACCAACAAGTGTTATTAACAGAGACAGTTAGGAGGCCAAAATGAAGCCCCATCCACACCTCATTAATGTTTCTAAAAGAGCAAAGGTGTAGATAATCAAATTATCAATGTCTGAATTATTTTGAAGGTATCTTTGTATTTGTGATGCTGCCACGCAACTGTCACTTGGAATGAAACATAGACAGTTTTTTTCCTATTAGAACAAGTTACAATCCAAAAAAAAACAAGCTTATAGCATATTCACTGCAAACTTTAAGAAACAAAATCAAGTTTTTTCCTTATTTTTTAAAGAAAAGCACTGTTTTTTTCAATGAACATATCTTTAAACTAATCAGAAATAAACTCTATACATTGCTAATGTGGTGAATGACTTGTCTAGCTGTAAATGGGTGTATAGAGGGCCATTCCCAGCAGATATAACTCCAGGGTTCTAATGGTACAATGTGCTTATGTTGTAAAATTAATTTTACAACTCATGGTGGTAAATAAAAGTGTGACTTTTCATGGAAAACACTAAATTGATGACCCCAGACTTTAGAACGGTATTGTATCTGTTGCTGTAAACACTCCAGTAGCAGCCAGACACACACATGCAGACAGACAGACAGACAGGTGGTCGACACAGACTCTCGCTAACAAGACATAGTGCCCTAATCAAATTAAAGAGGTTGAGACAGACATTCGATCCTAGCACGAACTCGAATGCCCCTACTCCCTCGCTCACTGACTCACTCACTCAAACACACACAGATAGAATGACACATATATCTGGCACGTTTGTGTCTTACTGAGGCCAAACAGTGTAAAAACCGAGGCCTCCTCAAGACCTGCAGCGCTGCGTTAATTTAAAAAATTCTGTTATTTATTCTCTTCCTCCCACCGCCTCGTTTTAAACGTCATTAAGGCTGTAGGTGGGTTTAGGAGTGAGGGCGTCCATCATCTCTTTGGATGAAAACTCTTTTGACTTTAAATGATGACTCTCCATCAGTTTAGGTTTTGTTGAAACTTCCTTTCAACACAAATATATTTTGTTGCCGTGTATTATAAAGTGTAACCTGCTGTCATCCGGTGGCTGAAGGTGCTACCTCATTCATATTGTTTCCTACTTATCTTAATTTTCCTGTAATTGTCTTTTTGAACTTATCTGTGAATCGTTTTGTTGGCATTTCTTGTTTTTCAATGAACTCTCATAATCATATTGATAATATTCTCTTTCATATTTACATGATTAAGCTGAAGTTTTTATACATATTATGTAGTATCTATTTGACATTTTAATGTCTATGCCTAAAAACAAACAAAAAAAAATATTTTTTGGGGGGGGTTAGTCTAGAGATTTGAATTATTTAATAAATGTCAGGGTTGAAAACCATAACAATTAAAACCTCTTTCTGGGAGGGTTTGAGAAACAGGAAGCAGTTGTAAACTTCATTTTGTCTAAGTTGTCTACTATCATGTCATTAGAAAAATAAAGCTTTATTTTATCTTTTGTTTATTTTAAGCATAAAATGACAGTCACAGACTTAAAGGCTCATAGGCGTCACTGGGTTAAGACAAGAAAAGCATCACTTCCAGTCCCTGGACTGTGTGGGGATTGTTTCTGGTGAAAAGGTGAACGATATTACAGCCAGAACTTTATCTAGATGCAAAACTGTAGCTGCAGAAAGTCACACTTGGCCCCGAGAGGGGGGAAATATCTGGGTATTGAATGACATTAATCCTCTCTGTCTGTCATGCCACACACTTCCAGTTGTGTGGTGTGCTTTGGGTGCATTTATTTGGATTTTAGAGTGGGATTCTCATTCAACAACCTCGGGCTACATTTTCATGAGCAGTTCTCTCTTCTCTGGGAGTTTTAAAGCAGTATCCTGGTACACGTCTAGCATATTACCACCCATAATCCTCCTCACACACACACACACACACACACACACACACATACACACACACACACACACACACACACACACAGAATTCTGCAGGCTGGCAGCACGACTGGGAAATTACCACCCTGCACCAGACAAGTGATGAAGTAAATGTTGCCTGTGTGTTGCAGCAGGTTTGTCTGCTCTATACCAGACTCCTCTGGCAGGAAACCAAACCACAGTTTGGACACAGCTGTAGTCGCAAAGAAAAATAGTCTTTTAAAAGTTATTCTGTCCTCACTGGGAGCTTTTTTTTTGCAAAACTGTGGGCAACTAGTGTGCAACACAACTGTTCTCTGCATGCAAACAGCCGTGGTTACAATAGTTACAGCAAGAAGAGGAGGTTAAATCACGTTTTCCAATATGGAGTTAAAGTGTATTTACATTAGGGGACTTTAAGACACAAAAACATATATTAGCTTCTTTCTATAGCGGAAAATGTCGCTGTTTTTTGTCTTTCGTTAGGATAAAACTGACTAGAAGACAGTTTCTACTCACTTTTTTTTTTCTCAGACGTCGTCTCTGTTTTAGAATCCGGCGTAAAAGCCCGAAAAAGAAACTGCTGCTTGCACGTGAAGGTCCGCGAAGAAGCGGCTCGCGTGAAGGCAGCGGAGCACTGAGCCCGCGTGAGCTGCCGAGAACTGTCAGCGCGAGGGAGAGAGAGAGAGAGAGAGAGAGAGAGAGAGAGAGAGAGAGAGAGAGAGAGAGACTCCAGGCAAAAGAAATCAGCCTTTCTGCAATTAAATAAATATAAATGTTCTATAACTGAGTGAATGTGGTCTGTATAGCTGCAACTAACAGTTATTTTCATAATTCTGTTGATCTTTGTCTTGACTAATCGATTAGTTCTTTAAGAATATCTAAGTCTTTAAGAATATAACAAAATCACTGTTTCCCAAAGGTCAGAGTTCAACCTTAAATGTCTGGTTTTTGTTCCGATCAACAGTCCTGAACCCAAAGAACCTCGGTTCACTGTCATCACAGAGGAGTAAAGCAACCTGGGAAATCACCAGAATCACCAGAATCCATCCTCTGGGCTCCATGATGAATATCTGCAGCACTCCATGAAAATCAATTCAGTGGTTGCTGTGATTCATCACTAAAACCCACTGTTAAAGACGACAATCTCTGACTAATTATTACAATGCATTGCTTAATAAAAAGCAAATTCTCTCTTTAATTCCTTCCTGTGTTCTTTTGTGACGCAGTGAAAAAAAATGATTTAATAATGATAAGCATCAGCACAACACAGCAAAGCATCAATTTCATGTTTTAAAAATATCTCAACAATTACTGGCCAGATTTCCCTGAAATCCTTTTATTTATAACCATGTCATTTCATCAAAACCATCAAATTCCAAGTAGGTTTTCTTGCTGTGAGAAAATCCCTTTCATCCCTGGCAACACGGGAACACAGGGAAGTTTTTGGCATCTACAATATACACCTGTTTTATTTCCCAAGCACAGAATCTGTACTGTGAGCAGACATGTGGTAGATGCTGCCTTCCTAAGTACATAAAATACGTACAGCATGTTTCTCTCCAAACTTTACATATCATCATTTAATACCGCTCATAAAAACTAAATCTAATAGTTCAACACGTCTGAGTCGAGTGTGGTTTTCTGACACGACAGTAACTTCTGGGTGCAGATTAGATGCAGCTTTGTCAGCACATTGGAACATTGGGAGTCCTTGTTGTCAGCAGATTGGACTCCCAACATGTTTAATTCATGGTGAAATAATTCACAGCCAGACGCATCCAACAGCAGCAGCCCACTCACAACACTGGACATTACACTGAGTACGTCTGCTGCCAGCAAAGAGGACGGCCACTCAGCAGCTACGCTGGCCTGTGTGTGTGTGTGTGTGTGTGTGTGTTTTCACTTCAGTGCCAAGTTGCATTTACTAGTGATCAGCTTTGTCTTGGCTCATTAGCTGCATTTAATGTATAGATCACCGCATTAACCACAGAGCTCACTTTGTCGCATTAGACAAACTGCACTCTGTCTGCAGAGACTGCATACATATGCAGCTGCATTTCTCTGTTACTGCACCACACACACACACATTACACACACAAACATACACACGCACACATGCACGCACACACACAAAAAATCTTATGCTCTCAAACTCACCTACCCCTCCCCCCCTGCAATAAAGAACAGGTTTATAATAGCAAAGTCTACTGGTCAAGGCCAGATTGTATTTTAAAAGTTCTCAGGATCATAAAAACACACACACACACACACACACACATACACACACACACACACACACACACACACACCTGGAAAAATACAGCTCGCCCTGAGTTCACTGATCACTTACCATTGCACAAGCGCTCACACACATCAGTTATACACATGGTACTTAGACACCAATACAAAAGGCACACATGCAGTGTGTTTTGACACATCATAGGACAAATTAAATTAACACACACATGCAGGAAGTGTGTGTGTGTGTGTGCGTGCATGCGTGTGTGTGTGTGCGCATCTGTGTTTGACCAAGAACATGCAGTAAATTAGTGATTAGTGTTTTTTTCCTGCAGTTAGTGAGTGTTTGTTTAAGGACATTCTCTCATCTGTTGATAGTGTGGGTATGTGGGTATGTGGGTGTGTGTGTGTGTGTGTGTGTGTGTGTGTGTGTGTGTGTGTGTGTGTGTGTGTGTGTGTGTGTGTGTGTGTGTGCGTGCGTGTGTGTGTGTGTGTGTGTTGTGGATTGTTTTTATCTGTCATCAGATATCAGGAAACACTGGGTGAGCAAGCATCTCTATCTACAATGGCAATGACACTGTAATTATTATATATATTATAGTCGTTCATATAATTTCTTTCCTATAACTATCCGACACTAGAAATCACATTTTATTCTTGTCTTTTGTAGCCATTCCTGGTTGTGCTCGTCTTTATTTAAATTCTGACATCTAATGTTTTGTTTTGTTTTTTGCAGTGACAGCAATTCTTGCATTTGTGTTTCTCTTTCACAATTTCTTTCTGATATGGTTTATGGCTGAGAATTTGTACCTTCACAGCAGACTTTGAAGTTTAACAAGGAAGCTGTCGGTTCAAAAACCACAAAGAGCAGCATGAGAGTGAACAAGTCTGTGCAGAATCATATGAGATGTGCTACATGTTTATTCCCCTAGAAGACAAACTTTCTTTCCTGTAACATCATCAGATAATCAGACGTGGGTGTCTGAGGTTGTGTGGTACCTTATAAGGATTAAACCTGTAAGATCGTATCAGGAGAAGTTTCCACACACACATAAACACACACATTCACACACACACACACACCTCACTGTCTAAAGAGTTTATTGTCAGGTAATTTCACTTCCTCTTCCTGGTTATTGTCACCATGGCAAATGGGGTCAAGACTGGTACAAAACTACTTTTTTCAGTTTCCTTATTGTTTTTCATTGCAGGCACAGGTGCACTTTATCATCACCCTATTAACATTAAATTATGTTTTGTAGGTTTTTGGGGAAACACACACACAAAAAAAATATCGAATGCAGATAATATTAGATTTATTATTCATTTTAATCAAAAGGATCTTGACAATGGATGAATGTGGACGTACATTAAATGTTGTGTGTCACCAAATTTTTTAACACTCCAGTGTGACGTAGGCAGCTTTAAACCTGGCCAATGGACTACAGATGAAAACTAGCTGGCTAGTAATCTGGTATATTTCATGTAAATGTTCATTAATATGCAATGTTCCTAGCCCATAGCCTTAATGATAATAAACCTTACCATTTTCCAGTAGAAACTGATTACAGAATCATGTCCAGAGCTTCTTCTGCACTAGGTTCTCTTGCTTCTTGAAGCAGCCGCCATCATGAAAGCTTGTTAAATTGCCCAAATCAGGCATTTTACCATAAAGAATTAAAAAAAATCAATTGCGTAAGTAAAATGGTTATTGTCCTATAGGACATAAAGATTATGATCCTTTTCATACCAGACCTAGCAGCATCATCGTGAGATGATTTAGGCCAAAAATGACTTAGGCCATTATTTTAATACAGTGAAGATGCATGACATTCATCCAGAAGACATTTAAAGCACAGATGGTGTGACATTCATCTTCTTGCTAGAGTTCCTTGCTCAAGGGCACCTCAGCAGGACAACGTCTCTGTTCCAAGGACTCAACCTACAGTTGGACAGTGTTTGTTTGTGTTCAGCTTCACTCCATTTCCCTCCAGTCTATTTAAACACAAACAAATAGACAGAAGACACACACACACCCACACACACCCACACACACACACACACACACACACACACATCCTCGACCACATGTGTACATGGAAAACACTTAAGATGCACGGGTTGACACACACCTTTACTGAAAATGTACAACACAGACACAGACAGACACACTCTCTGTCTGCTGCAACATTTAGGAGCCTGCTCCATGTTAATCTGTGGCTCCGAAGCCAAAGGAAACAGCAGGAATCTGTAATGACTCCACTAAGGATCACCTGACACAAACCTGCCGTGTCTGCTACAACCAGATTACACCAAACACAGGCAGGTTACAACATCCTCACTACCGCATCAGGGTGAGAAGAAGGGGTTTTCCTCCAAACTAGTCCAATAGTGCAAGTATAGAGATCATTATTCTCTCTCAGTGTCAGAAGCAAAATAAAATGTGATACTATTAAATGTATTTATAGCAATATTTGTCCTCATTTTCTTTGGGAGTAAGATGTGATCAGCACTAACCTGACCTGTATTTACTGTGCTCAGCAGTCAGCATGAGGGTTCCACTTCAGTGGAGCTACACTAACTCACCATGGTCCGGCTGCCACTGACCAGGGTAATTGCTTTGTTCAAGGGCGGCTGAACGTAGCCGGGAAGCAACAGATGGATTAATGACTCAGTAAATATGCGAGAAAGAACGATTCCGGTGGCACATTAACACACTTTCTTTTCTTTTCTTTTTTTTTTTACACAAAAGTTGTAACTGAAGTAGGTCAAAATGTTGTTCACCCTGAATCCCAACTCATTTCTGAGGAATTAGCCTCTAATGTGCAGTAGTAGAGAATAGCCAAGTACATTTACTACAATTAGAAGGTACTTGTCCTTTACTCGACCATTTCCTTTTGATGCTACTTTGGTAAATATTGTGTTTTCTACTCCAGTGCATTTATGTAGATATGGCAGCTTAAGTTACTTTTCTTATGAAGATTAAATAAGATAAAATAATACACTACCGTTCAAAAGTTTGGGGTCACTTAGAAATGTCCTTATTTTCAAAAGAAAAGCACTGTTTTTTTCCAATGAAGATAACTTTAAACTAATCAGAAATACACTCTATACAATGCTAATGTGGAAAATGACTATTCTAGCTGCAAATGTCTGGGTTTTGGTGCAATATCTACATAAATAGATATATATGGGTATAGAGGCCCATTTCTGGCAACTATCACTCCCGTGTGACTTTTCATGGAAAACACTAAATTGTCTGGGTGACCCCAAACTTTTGAACGGTAGTGTATATTATTAAAAATGTACTTTGTTTGAAAGATGTTATATAAAGTGTATTAAACATATGACGCACAAATATGTGATATAATATGATGTAGTACTATTACCATAATCTACCAAAAGTAGGCTCCACATTAAAATACTCGTATATGTATTTGTTATTAATACAAAATATAACAAACTATCATAGTATAACAAACCTGCTTAAGGAATATTTTTACTTTTATCTGTAATTGAGTATTTTCAGACAACAGTATTTCTACTTTTGCTTAATAAAGGATCTGAGTACTTCGTCCACCACTGATAAGCCGACAAGGATCTATCATATATCAAGTTAGAAGCCCATTTTTATTACTCTCAAAAAAAGAAAATATACTCCAAGATATTATTTTGTTTCAGTTTTGGGGGTTTTGCCAACAAGTGACTTTGAAATTCAAACGGACAAACACTTGGTCCCAAATTGTGTGTTGTAACTCGAAATGCGAAGGGTCGACTGCTGTTTAGTAAACACACTCAGTCCTTCATTTGGCCCATATGGAAACTTTCAGTCAGCTAGAAAGGTTATGTAATAGGTATTTATCTGTGTTTGTATATACTAGAAAAATGAGCAGTTAGTCCCGCCACAGCAATAATAACCAGTTTAGACACATGATACCGATGTTGTGAATGTTACCATATTATAATAATATCAACATCACTTTGTCTCGTGGTGTTTGTGTTCAGCTGATTGGGCTTTAACGAAGCTTACAGGGAAGATTTTTAGTTAAATCGCACTTAGTGTGTTAAACAATGATATATCACTGCCACACAAATCGTCTTATAATACCCTCATTTCTCATAAACACTGAAAACACTGCCTCTCTATTAATGTTTTTTCATTCCTTTGCATGTTTATCCTATCTGTATGCTTTACTGAGGAGGAAGTCATTAAACTTTCTCGTTCGAGTCTGAGACTTGCATCTGTGTTTGCACCGTTGGAACACTGACCACTTCCTGTTTTGTGCTGTACAGCGAAGCCCACCAGAAGTTTCCAAGCCGAAATGTGTTATGTAGCACCCGGAGTCAAAATCGGCGGTGGCGTGACGCTCTCGGCTGACTCTCTATCTGCGGGTCCTGTGGTTCCGCTGTGGTTGCTCAGATAGGTCAGGTTAGACGAGGGGAGGAAGAAAAGCGCCTGCATATCATGGTTCACCGGGTAAAACAATTGTGTAGATTCTTTTAGATATATCACATATCTGGCAGAATCATAATAGTAGTCTGGTGGATGATCGCTGATTATACAGCAGAGGTTTATATTGTGTGTGTGTACAACTTTCAGTTTTTAAACACTGATGTGAATATGGATATTTCCTGGAAAATGGTTCTTCTGTTCATCTGATGACACCCATCCCCCCACCCATCACCCTCCTCTTATTGTGGAGTCCTCTCATTTCATCCCCTCTAATGTTAGTCTACTAATTGGTCACGACACAGGCTGAATGGATGGAGGCGTCACGTACTGCACGCACACCCAAACGCTATTCAGGCTGATTTTCTACCTTCTTTCACATCCTGTTCATTCATCTCTGTTCCGTTCTTTAACTTTTAAAGCCACACTGGCCCGTTTATTGTGAGCAGATGTAACTACTTAGCTTGTATTAAAACAAAACATAATAAAAAAAAAAAGAATTCAACATCTGTGTTGAATAATAGTGCAGCGGCACAATGACTCCCCAAATCAATCAGCCACTCAGCCGAACGGGAGCACTAAAATTTAAGAGAAACTGAGTAAGAATTGGTTATAGTCAACCCAAGCCAGGGGTTAGACCCCTCCAAAGGGTCACCAGATAAATCTGAGAGGTCATGAGATGATTAATGGGAAAGGAAAGAAGAAAAAATGTTTTTGGTCTATTTTTTTTGGTGAAATATTGGATCATGAACTTTTATTGAAACAAAACCATCTGAGAAGGGGGAGCGGTTGATTGTGACCCAACTGCTGTTTGTAAGAAGTTTAAAGACAAAAATGTGTGTTGTATTTGAAATACCTCTTATATTATCCGCTGTGTCAAATCTGCATCTGAAAAGTAACTATGGCAGATAAATGTAGCGGAGTAGAAAATACATTATCCTGTCCTAAGTCCTATTCTCCTAATAGATGAAAATATCTTGTTTTTGGTGGAATTAGCTCAAATTTAAGCAGACTTGTTTCATTCCACAGGCAGATAATTTATCTTATTTCAGTTTTTTCCTGATTTGGTCATATTTTAAGAAAACAAGACTAACATTTTCTTAAAAAAAGATTAAATTGACTAAAATAACTTGATATAAGACAAATTATTTGACTCAACATTGGACTAATTCTACCAAAACTGTACAGATTTCAGCTCTTCCAGTGTAAAATAGAACCAGGATGGGAAAACTCAATTAACTTACCTCAAAAATATATAAAAAATACACTACTTGTGTAAACTGAATTACTTTCCACCGCCTGTGGCAGGTGAGGGGTTTCTGTGTGTGTGTGCGCACCACCTGGAAAAGTTCACACACTGTGAAAAACCTAGCCTAAGGAATATCAATTGTACTCTTTTAGATGCATCATTTTGAATATACATGAGATTAAAGCGACCAAATTGAGCGTGGGTGATGTGTCTTAAAGGGGAGAGTGAGGCCTTGTAGCTCAGGGTGTAAAAGTTTGCGTGCAACACTGTGGCTTTGGTTTCACCTCGTCATGGTCGTCACATTTAAACTCCATCATCCGCTGTGACCTTTATGCTCTGGAGTCTTAATATGACAGGAAAAACGTTCCTAATCGTGAACTAAATAGAATAACTTGTGGTTTTGTAGTGTAATTCCCCCTCCACATGAATGAATGAATGGTTAGAGCTGCAACAACTCTAGCTTTACATCACCTGTTAACCCTGCTCTGAGTTCAATCAATCAAAACTGACAGTTGCAGGAAGGTTTTGCAGGATTCTCAGGCTGATCTACAGGGTATGAGAGGGAATAAGGTGAATTTAAAATATCGAAGAACAAGTAGAAGAAATCTCAGAAATAATATCTGAAGCATTGAAATAACTGTATGAATTAAAGCGGATATAAAATGCTAACACCCCGACGTGTTGACTTTTTTTTTTGCAGTGCAGTATTTATGTCATATCAGGAAACAGCCTGATGGAAATGTATTGTTACAATGTACGGCTAAGCCTTACTTTCCTTCCTCCCTTCCTTCCTCGAGCCTCTCTCTCTCTGACCCCGACACGTTATTGTCACCGTATCCTTGGCGATGGATAGTGAGCATGATTCACACCTCACAACGAGCTTCCTGATTGGCCTCGAAGCGAGAAGTCATGGTCAGGAGAACTGGAAGGAGACCAGAATGTACAGCAAACGCTGCATCTGTGCTTCAGGATGGTGATGAAGTTAAGTGCTGCAGCCATGTGGAGAAGAAAAGTACTGCGGCAAGAAAGAAAATGGACAGATTTTGGCTTGAAAGGTTATTATTTTTTAAACATTCTGGGCAAAATTGAGTCATTCCGGCACATTTCTATAATCAGGTTTTGGAAAAAAAATATGGCAAAGTGGCTACGAATCCTGCAAACCACCCCCAAAATCTGTGGTTTATACAACTTTTATTGCTTTTTTTCATGACTTTTTTTTTTCTTTTAAAGAAATACTTCACCCGGATGAAGGTTTTCTTTAGATTTGACTGGGAAAACAATACAACAAAATATAAAACAATGAGTGCTGTACTTTCACTAGTTGTGTGTGTGTGTGTATCCACATTGAAATCCAGTCACATTTATTTAAACAACTTTTATTTATTAAGTTTTTACAAATAAAGTAACAAATTTCATTGTATTGTAGCGCAAAGCGCAAAGTTTCTTTTTAATATGAAGCTTGAACACTCTATACTTAGTGCAAAACATACCGTTAAAGGCTGCCAATGACTCCCTACGTGTATTTTGTTGTTTTTTTTCTTTCATTCATTCATCCATATGTTGTTTTTTCTTTTAATTCAACCACTTTTGTACAACGTCAAATACAATACAGAAAATGAAAACCACTTAAGTTAGGTGCCGCTAGAGACATTAAAACTGCGGAGAAAACAAGTGAGAAAAAAAAAATAATTAAAAAAAAGTGAGAACATCAGAGAGAGAATAGAAATATAATGAACATATTGAGAAGAAACGGTTTGCAGTCTGAAAAACTGTTGCTGTGCTCGAGACTCCACGTCATTCCACAGGAGCAAGCTACATGAAACAGCAAGGAAACACACTGTGTGATCTGTGTGTGTGATGATCTGTGCACTAAAAGGCATTATTCATTTATTTATTTATTTTTAAACACGTGGGCAGTCCTACAGTAAAAAGCATAGAGGGTAAGCGAGTCCTGAACAACCAAAAACACCAATGCGAGTGAGTTAAAAAGTATTGCTACACTTGAACGTGCCACGAGGAAAACAAAATGTCCGACTTTCCCACTTTTAACTTCAGGAAACTTCACAATAAGAGCGCCCACGCTGGACGCTGGATATCTCTTGAGGCTTTCACAGTAAAAGTCCGCCACTAGAACTTAAAAAAAAAACAAAACAAAAAAAAACTTCATGAGTCGTCCATCATCGGTGTAACAGTTGAATCCCACTGAAGCCTCGGAGCTACTGATATCACACTGTTACTGTAAATAATATTGCATTGCGGCCATTGCACAGAAGGCATTCCTTTTATACACGTGTAGTAGAGACGCAGCTAAATTATTATCAAAGATCTACTGTGGAAATCATTTGAGGCTCGAGCAATCGCAAAGTGAAAATCCAGGATGTCGCCCGGCAAGCAAAAACAGCTCCAGTGAGTAAAAGCGGATAAATAGGCTTTTTTTTTTCTTTATTCTTCACCTCTGATGTTTTACTTTCCACTGACAAAAACTTAAATGGCACTGAGTTGGTGGCATTATTAAAGGTTTTGTCTTCTTTTTTTTTTAAACAAATCATAAACAAGAATGATCATGACCAGAACTGAAGCAAAGTGGCTCAGTGATTATTCACAGCTTCAACCAAACTTGCCTAGTAGCAAAAATGCTGCATTATTATTCATGAGAAATGGAAAATATCACCAAAACAAACAGGGAAAAAAAGCTATGCTGCTGTTGTTGTTTTTTGTACAAACTTTACAAAGTTTTTTTCTTATTTGAACCCAGAACACTCGGCAAAAAACAACAACCACAAAGTATTTTGTTTGTTTTTTTCATTTTAAGTGAATGTTAAAGTTTGTACCAGATATGTTTCATTTACACTGACAAATGAAAAGAGAGAAAAAAAAGGAGGACAAGGGTGTCAAGGCCTTGAATCTAAAAAACAATCGCTTCCACCATTTTCCTTTTTAAACCACCACTTTACTTCCATCGTCACTCGCAGTACAATCGGAACCAACCACCACTGTGCCAACAAACGCCACCAGGAAAACACCAGCTTTTAAACATATCTGTGAATAAAAACCTGTTTAACAGCATCAGAAACTGCACGGTGGACATAGGAGTGGATGAGAAAATATTCATACCTTTTTACAGATGCATGCTTTTTTTTGTTTTGTTTTGCCAATTGCAGCAATTCTCAAATAAGGAGGCAACTGAATCTGTTAAAAGGAAGATACAGTGCTGCTTTTTGATTAAACCCGTGAATGCATAGTAACGTATGTGTGCATGTGGTCATGGCTCGATCTGCTCACTCTGTATTTGGTCAATTTCAGTTGTAATTTCAGCTGCAGATCTGTTAAATTCAACATAGATGTGCCTATGTATAGTCGGTGAGATTTCTGCACATTAAAAGATGCGCATCAAATTGGAATTAGAAACTTTTAATCTCAATTAAACTGAAAGAGTGGAACGTCTGCCACACTTTCAGTGCAGCCGTGTTGAAAAAATTCACTCAGATCAGTCTCTTCACCTTTCTCTATTGATATCTGCTTCACATCTGTGTTTTCAATATATAAAATCTGCATCACCCTCGAGATTAATTACCAATGACGAGACGTTATCTTCTTAAGTCTGATGTGTTAATGCTGCAACCGGGCCAGCGCCTCTTAAGTACAGAGTGGTCCAAGCTTCAAATACAATCCGCATCAACTCCCTCCTTAAAACTGAAAAAAATATATATTTCCCCTTTAACCCCCCTCCCTCGTTATCTACATTTAAAACCCTGGAAAAAAGAATGGCACTGATTAACGCTCGTGTTCTCCCCATCTCTCAGCCTTGTTGTTAGTGTAACTGGGCCTCAGACACAGCATGCATCTGCCAAACACTTCACGCAACCCCCAAATGACGTCTTTTTATTTTGATTCTCTCTCCCTTTCTCGGCTTAAACGGCAGCAGACTAAAGTGTCAGTCTTTCTTTCTACATCGATTCACACGGACGCATTTTAGATTTTTTTTTCACGTCAAGAATTGAAATCAAAAGAGACTTAACCGCAAAAAGCAGCAGCTACCGACAGCCGTTCTGTTCCTAAACGCCAGGTCTGATCAAACGTCGGCTCCACGCATGCTGTCAGGTGTGCTTACTTTAACCCGAGTCCTTTATTCCCCCCCCCCAGACGAAAGAAGCAACAGGAAGGATGCAAGGCACTAGTAAGTCCCCCCCGGTGTCGGCCGGGGGTTCTAGGGAGGTCGGGGCGGGCAGCAAAGAGAGCAAAGAAAATAAAAAGACAGACTTTTTTTGTTTTTCAAGTACAATAAAATGGACACCGTCGGTTTATACATTCACATTCATCTAACAAAACCAGGGGGAAAGGGAAGAGGAGGGCTATTTTTAAAGTGTCTGATATATAAGTACTGTATCAAGAAAAAAAAAAATAGCTAGCATTACTTTATTATCTAAATATCAACTATCCTGCTGTTCACTCCTGTCTGTCTTTGTCATGGGGTCAGAGGTCAAGTTTCAACTTTCAATTCAATCAGTTATAAAGATGAACTGAAACTGCGGTTGAATAGTTGTTGGTAAGGCATTTCTTTTTGTGATTATGTCCTCAGTAACTGGATCTAAGGACTTTTATTGAAGAGGAGGGTATTTATTATTTTTTTTTCTAAATTTCACATTTTGATGAATCCATCCATTTCGCGGAAAAAGCAGCGAATTGAAAGTGAAAGGACCCTGAACCGTTCTATGTATGCTTTAGACTTTTTTTTTTCTTTAATATGTGACATTTCACCCTAAAATGTTGTCCAACAACATTTGCTAATAATAAACGACAATAATCACAGTGTTTCCACATCGTACAGCGATGTGCGCGTATAACAGGTCCATCGACAGAACACGTTTTTGTTTTTTGTTTCTTTTTAAATACAATAATAATCATTAACAACAATAATGATGAAAATAATGTACATTGCAATCATTCCAACCCAAATGTTGAAACCAACCTAATGATAACACTAAGAACTGAGGCATTAGTCTATGAAACTATGTCGGTTAAATGGCTGCTACGCCTCCAACACTGTGTGTGTGTGTGTGTATTTACATAAGTCTGTGCATGACTGTGTGTGTATGCAGGTCTGTGTCTGTTTTTTATGAATGTCTCGTGCTTTGTGTGTGTATGTGTGTGTATCGGATTGCTAGCTGCGGGGCAGCGAGCAAAAACAAACCCAACAAAAACCAAACCAAAGTAAAACAATAAAAATGGAATCATCATAGCTGACACTCTTAAAAATAAACAGAGACACAAACTGTACAGGGACTCTGATATTATTCTGATAACAAGGCCACTTTTTCACGCTGAGTTTCTCTCATGTTTGGGCTTTTTTTTTTTCTCCCCACCCCCCCTCTGAAAGGTTTTCTGCTGTTATTGCTTCGAATGGCAACAGAGAGGCGGAGAGAGGGATGGAGAACGAGACGGAGTCGTGATTGGTCGAGAGGCTTTTGGTACGCTGCAGCATCCGTCCTGTCCATTCGGTACTCTAAGTGATGGTGGAACAGGAAACAGACAAATAAGGGTGTTTAATTTGAACACAAACAGTAGTTTCGCTCATTTTGCTTTGTTATCTCCGCCGCTCTGTCTCTTTGAGGGAGGAACAACACATGGGAGGTTAAGGGAGGAGGAGATGTCGCAGGCTTTCTGAGCGTTTCAATATTTCAATTTGCTTTTGTTTTAATCTCGATTCTTTGTGCTTTATTTGAATTTGAGCGAGTCTTGGTTGTGAAAATGTGCAGAACACCACCTGAACTGAACCCGAATGAACCCTGTTGCTGTTTGTTCAGCCTGACATCAAAGCTTTCATCTGCGGCTTTTTGCATCCTTCTTTGTGAGCAGTAATGATGCGAATTGCTGCCACTCTTTGATTTCAGAGGGATAGAAAACTCTCGCCGCATCCTTTGATGCTGACAAAGCTGTGCAAAAAAAAAAGGGTGCGGATATGGTGACCGGATTTTCTCCCTTCTGTGTCCACCGGTTATTCTGTGTGAACCATTGATGATGGGAGAACGGCAGCTCCGGGGCATTTTTAGTGCTTCAAATGCTAATGCTAATATTATGTAGGCTTTAAGCTGAAGGCGGCGGCCGACAACCAACATAACGAAAACCTGGACACAAAGGGTTTTGTAAAAGCTGGCCACGACATTTCTCGCCCTAAACCTGGTGCAACATATCCCCTCCCCTCCTCCGCCCAAGCCTTCTCTGTACAGACCTGTTCACTCTACTTGGAGTACGAAATGATACGAGTGACCGACCCGTAGGAGCCCATACGCGACACAGGAAGTTATTAACGCCAGTCCCAAACCCTGTCAGAACCTCTTTGGCCTTTTTTAACATTGCACTCATTGTTTGCTTTATCCCCAAGCATCAGGCTGGCTGTGACCAACCCGCAGACAAACGCAGCAGGAAGGGAGATTGTGTGACTGCAGAGATCGTACTCCTGATTTCCTCTCTTCTCATCTCCTCTTCCTTTTTTTTTCCTCTTATCACCTCTTGTTCGGGTCGGTTTCTCTGAATCAGAACCCCTCCCTCTGCACTCTCCTCCAGTCCTTCCATCCTCTCTCGAGCCCGAAGCGCCCCACTCCGCCACCAGTCCTGTCGGGCCGCGGTTTAAAACGAGCCCCGGCCCTCCCTAACCCTACGTGGTCCTCAGGTTGGGTCCTCCTGGGTTGCTGACTGACTTCTGCAGAGTGTTGGTCAGATGGAACGCCTGGAGCGGCCCCTGCCCGGGAATCTGGCCCTGCCCCCCGACCGTGGCGGGGTAGGGGCCCAGGGGCTGGGAGGTGCTGACCAGCAGGGGCCCGGGCTGCGTCTGCGCCTGGTGTTGGGTGGCCAGGCCGTGGGTCGGCCCGGACCACTGGGCGCTGTAGGCGGCGGTGGGGGGGTAGTGGATGAACTGGGGGGGTTGGGGTTGGGGAGGAGTGGAGGCGGCGGGGGCGTGGCACAGGGAGCCCTTGCGGACGCCCAAAGAGGTAGTGGCGGCGGCGGGGTTTGTGGGGAGGTGGGCCGAACCTCCGATGCTGCTCGGGCACAGCTGGCTGGGAGCAGAGTACTTCCTGGCCAGGCTGGCTGACTGGATCACCTGGAGGGGGCAGCGGTGCACCACGTCAGGAAAAACCAATCTCTCATATGCTCACAATCAAGTTGAAGATAATTTTAACATTAACATAAACATATTTATTTCCTTATTTGTGCATTATTTTTAATTTTGTGTAAGAATTTGTTTCATTTCAAAGCTACAGGCTGCTGCCCCTCTGCAGGCTGCATCTGCTTGGATTTCACATCTTTTTCTTGTTCTTTACACAAAATGTCAACTTCTCAAATGCATCTGTACATGTTTGAGTCATAATCTGATCAAAAATATGCGAGTGGACAACGGAAACATAATTGTGTGAACAATCTGATGTTAGTTTGACGGGTAAATATGGAGCCCTGTATTTAGATTTAGAGGGAGCATTTTTATATATGTTCAGTTTTTGCACTTTTACCATATTTATCAGAGACAACCAGAATCATAACAGAATAAAAATAAAAGAAAATCATAAAAAGCAAGTTATGTCCCTTTTAAACCCTTTTATTCCCATTTATGGAAATGAATAGAATAGAAATCATAAGAATTTATTGTTTTTGAGAAGAACTCTGTGTGAGCCTGACTTGAGTGTAAATCGTGTGTGTGTGTGTGTTTTTAATCTAACCTCGTAGCTGTGTCCCTGCGCTGGAGCCTGCTGCAGCGGTTTGGCACTCCTCTTACCCTGAAAAAGCATTGTGTTCAGTTCATTTTACTCACCTGCACAGAAAAGTATGGAACACAATAAAAGAAATGAAAAATAGCTATTTTGCCACCATACTCTATGCTCTAATTTTAACATGTACAGACTTCCCACAGTGTGCGCAAACAATATTCTGTGAAACTTTTTCTGCCACAACATGTAGCTGAACGTTGCAGCCAAAAGTGCACAAAAAGACATGAAACTGAGCTTTAACATCAGAGTTCCTCACAGTCTTCCAAACCTGCCTCAAGTTCTATCTCTACACTGTCTTCTTCTCTTTTTCCGTCCTTGCTTTTTTGTGTTTTGTTCGTCCTCCCGCTGTCTCACCTTAGTGTCTCGCGTACTATGAAAAAGCGTCTCTGAGTCCTTGAAAAGCTCTATATAAATATCATCTATTATTAATATTCAAATGTGGTAAACATCAGCTACTGCAAATTCATTTCCAGCAACAAAAATGATGCTGTTACTGGCATAGTAAATGTGCGGGAGGTGCCAAATGGAAACAGGTCATGATAGAAAGTCTTGAAAACACGGCGTCGGCCAAATGAAAGTCGGTTTTGGCGCAGGTTTATTTACTCTTGCCGAGCACTTTAAACACTTAAACTAAATACAGAACCTGGTGACTCATTGTGAAAGGAACATTTTCTATGTCCAAACAACTTTGCCGTAATCAATCAAAAAAAAAAAAAAATGGCAGTAAACCTGTGAGAGGTTCATGGCATCTCTGGCCCAGTTGTCCACCAGTTTATGGAGGTCGTCGGTGAATGTTCCTTTCCTCTGGTTGGGGGCTGACGTGTTGGGGGGCAGGCACTGGGAGCCGCCCTGGCTTTGACCCAGACCGCCTGAACCGCTCACGGCGTTGGTGCTGTTGGTCCCTGTGGAGAGAGAGAGAGAGAGACGGGGAGGAGGTGAGATTCAGCTCGGACGTCATCTGGACGAATGTGAATGCAGGTCCTGTTTCTTGCCATGAAAAGGGCTGTTAAATGATGGCAGAGGCTGCTCAAGATGGAGGGTCAGAGTTTTAGGAGGTCAGCATGGTCACCTAATAATGCTGTTTATTATATTTAATGACAATGACACTAGAGCAACATTTTATGGAGAAAATTGCCACTTTTATCAACAAGTCTTCTCCTCCTCTCCACCCCAAACCCCATATGAACGAGTTTTAGATAAATATTGTCAATCTAAACTATGTTCTCTCAAGATGCTGTTAAACAAACAAGCAATCCTGAGCCAGACCTGCTGTGTCTCAATGATCTCAGCTTTGTACTTCATTTTCTGTGCATTAGATGGCAGTGGTTGCTTTGCTTTTTTTTTGCAAACTCCCAGCATTAAAAAAAAAGATGCAGGACTGTGTTGTACTATAAAGAATCTAGGACAGACTAATATCATATTATACATGATACAATACTAGTATCACAATCCCTGCATGTTCCAGGACTGTTAATCAAGAGGAAAACAATTATATTTATTATTAGAAATGCTGAGAGTTGAAAGGAGAAATATTTAATTGTGTCATATTATTCTGGCCAGGAAAGAAGATTGTATAATTTAGATTTTGTATTTTAATGGCTTTTTTAACTAAATTAGAAATATCTTCCTTGTATTTTCCTACTTTTACTGTGTCTAAAGTCCAGGTTACAGTTACAGCACTACAAGGGGAAACATTTCCTTTACAGACAAATTTAAACCACACTGACAAGAATATGCATCTATTTATATCAGGCATCCTTTGTAAGGCTGAGTAAAAAAAAACTAAAGTGATTTGACAAAAACTGTCATGTCATGCTAAATAAAATGGAGGAAAGAAGTAAGAATGAAGAGAGGCTGAGTCATGACTGACTGCAGCAGCATGGGATTCTGGGCAATGTAGTCCAGAACACAAGCCATGACATGGGAGGTGAGGAAAAGGAAAGGGGGGTGGGGGGCAGAGGCACTTTCCATGGCAGAGTGGCAAAGAGCTGTTCAGGTGAGTGAGTGTAGAGAGTGAGTGTGTGTGTCTGAGAGAGATAGAGAGAGAGAAAGAGCTTGCAGGTGCATGCACTGTCAGTTTGAATCGAAGAAGCCTGGTCAATTCAGTCATTTCAGCCCCGTTTCTCTATTCCTGTGAATCACAGTAGCTGAAATAGCTGAAGTGAACTGATCTCGAACCTGGTCACAGTGTGAAGGTCAGTGTGAATCTAAAGGGCGTCAGAGTGCAGGAGAAAGCGGCGCAGAGCAAATGCAAGGATGGAGGTGTGGGGTGGAGGGATGGAGGGAGGGAGGAAAGACCAAAAAGAGAGATAGTTACTACAGAGCTGGTTGCAGGGGCAGACTTTTTTCACCATCTTCCCTGTGTAGCCGGAAGACAACGATCGGAGGATTGGAAGAGAGTCAGAGTTAAACCCCGCCCACAACACCCCACAACCAAACACATACTGCACCCTAGTATGACTATTTCAACTCGAGGTAGTTAATAAACACTTTAGGGGGTGGGTGGGAGGGGTTGAGTTGCCCAAATTTCATCTTAACCAGTGCAGTGCAGACCAGTCCCTGTCGCACAGTGCAGAACGAAAGTAAACGCAAATCGGAAACAAGACTTTATCTGTCGCTCTAAAATATCGAAATACACTCATAACCCATTTTCAAGCACAAGTGTCATGATTTGATCTGTAAAAGCTGCACTCTGAGACAGGCTGACCACATGTCAAGGCACAAGGCTGCCATCTTTATACACAAACACCTTAGTACAGATGCTATTTATTTGAGTGCCATGACATATAGACATTAACCACACTTTGTTGACAGCAAAATCCAGGAAAATTATTTTATATTTAATATACATTTGTATCCATGTTTGCTCTATTTTCCAAAAAAGTGGATAAATAATACTCAAATGCTGCCTCCAAGTCTTGCCTTTGTACCAATGGTTCAGATGCTTTTTGGTAACCAACCCCTGGTTCTGAAGCGATTCTAAGTCCTCCCTACAGCTCACAGGGCCACTGCCAGAACTGGGTCCAATATAGGATTCAACTCTATCATTATTAATGGATATAATATAATGTCAGGTTTTAGCAGCTAAATTGGCTGTTACTGAGACCCAGGTCTGTCTCTCTCCCCTCCTTGCTGTTAAGTGACAGGTGAGGGGAAGGGGGGAGGGGGTGAGGACAGGGAGTGAGGGAAGGAAGGAAGGAAGGGAGAGAAGGGGTCTGAGCTGCAGAGGGTTCATAAATATCCCTTCATCAAGCACAAAATATCTCACACAGGCACTACATATTATGAATATAATATGAGTTGAGAAAATCGGTTTCTTAATAACAAATAAATAGCTGATGCACAGTACTCAGACAGAACTGTGATTCAGCGGGTATGAAAATAACAACTGAATTGGGCTTTAATTAAAAATAAATAATACAATTCCTGTTAAAAAACAAAATTAAAAGAAAACAACTTTCAGACAGAAATAAAGTCATCAGGTCTGAACTTGTCTTTCCTTGTTCGTCTTCTCGTGTTCACGGAGGCAAAGCTTAAAAACCTGTTTGAAATTCAGCCACAAATCACCTATCTCTAACATCTAAGGGCGAGTGATGAAATGCTATGCAACTGCTACTGGCTAATATTAAAATGTGTGTGGTCTATTTATGAAACTATCATGTTTTATGGACTAAAAACACCTAGTTGGACCTGTAGCAGCAATGCAGTCTGCCTTCTCACGCACTCAGTCTGAAATAATTCTGTTCCCCCCCTCCCTACAGAAACACCCACTCTGCTGTGATTGGCCTAGAGATGTCCCGCCCCTCCCTGACATTTTGTTACGTAAGCCCTCCGAGGGTAGACGTAGCATTAGCTGCTGAGACGGGGTACTGCGGCTGCCATCTTGGAGAGGTGATTCAGACAGTCAGAGCATAGAAATATTACGGAATAAACTTTTAGACTACTTCAGAAACAGAATGCCGGGCTGGTGTGCAGCATATTCCTGCTCAAATTAGCAAACTATGGAGATTAAGAATCAGGCAATTTACTTGTGTGTATGTATACATACATACAAACATATAGCCTCACAGACTTATATATATATATATATATATATATATATATATATATATATATAGTCTGTGAGGCTATATGTTTACATGTATGTACACTATATGGCCTCCCTCATCAACTCTAAAACTATAAATAACTTGTAAACTGACAATAAAGTTGTAATGTATTGAATCTTATTGTATGCCATCGATAATTCATGATAAAACAGGCCGTTAGATTTATGTTTCATGATTATTCTTTTGTATTTCATTCTCTCATTTTTGAAACAGTATCTGTTTGTATTCATCCTGACAGCTTTTTATTGTATTTTCAATTTCACTTGTCTGAATACAGTATGATGATGCATTCTCATTTTAGGCAAACAACAAGATAGTACTTTTCTAGCAGTATAATTCTAACCATGAATAAGTCGTTCAAGTAACAATATTCAAATACTAATTAAAAAATTTGACCAGAGACGGGTGGTTTTAGTGGATATAAAAGCGCTCAGATGCTTATATATAGATATCTAATGTGCATATACATAGATACATATGATTTCGGACTTATCTTCATATCTGATATGAACTTCATAACAAATATTCAACTTTTGTAAATGGCTCATATTCAACCAGGTTTCATCAACACTACAGAGGAGGCCAGAACACAACAGAATGAGTGGGTGGTCTAACAGGATTAATTACCACAGACCTAAATATTTACACACTGAAGAAGTGTGTTGTTTACAGAAAGTCCCCTTTAAATGATTTTGTTTCTATTTCTAATTGTTTAATCTGTCAGTCTTTTACAGGATAAACCTCAGACACTAAACATTTATTCCGGTGTTTCTTTTAATCAATTATATTTTTCTATTATTTGACTTGGTTTGGACAAAGTCAACACAGCCAACAGCACCCAGGGTTGGCTTTAGTTAAACTAAACCATAACGAAAGAAGGTTAAACAGAAAGAAATAAAGAATATTGAAAGAAATGTGGTGCAAAAAGTATACCATCATACTATATTCATTACTATCGTTCTATTACTGTATTTTTATCCTTATATTACTTTGTTATTGCTCCAAACTTTCATCTGTGTGGAACAGAGTTTATCACTGTACCAACCAGCTGTTATTGTGTATTCTATGAACTACAAGGTTGTGTTACAAATGTTTAACTGGTTCAGAGCTTATTTATTTACACATACTTCTTACTCTGCAATGACTGAGACTTCTACACAGAAAAAAATATCCTTTTTCTCAAAAGACATTTTCTTGACATCTTTAACTCAATGGGCTGATCCATTTTTGTGTATTGATCTGGAAGAGAACGAAGGAAGGAAAACTGTGAAAGAAGAAGATTAAAAGTAACTGATGACGACTACGGAAGCTCTGGGATGTAGGAAAGTTGTTGTTGATTTTGTGTTAAATCATCTGTGTCCTGCAATAAGCTCTTATCTTTGACATCTTCTATAACATACTGAACAAATATTTTTGTAAATTATAATCATTAAAATGAGGGAAAATATCAGGGGTTTGTATATTGGCAGGCAGCAAACCTTAATTAAAGTTTAAAGTTATTTTTCTGGTCCCCAACTGCTATGTACAGCTGTTTTCCCATGTTTTTTTTAAAATCTTTTCTACTAATTCCTGAATAATTGCTTTTTTGGGGGTTTTTTTGGAGGCACCGGTTTCCTGCAGGACCGATCAGAAGCAGAGGATCTTCCTCCATCAAAGAAGAAAACCCACGGGAAGACAGGACGACCGTGTGACTTGACGGATATAGGGGGGTAAAGAACGAGAACACAAATAAGGACGACGGGCAAAAAGAGAAGAGCAAAGAAATAAAGCGTTACACACAAAGAGCCAAGCAGGGCGTACTCAGAAAGCGCGTCCTCCTGCCGCCAGGCTTGAAGGCCAAACGCTCCGAACCCCAGCTGAACTTTACACAGCCTGAAGAGAGGGAGGAGGGAAAGAGGAGAAGAAGAAGGGAGAGAAGAGGAGGAGAGGAGAGAACAACCAAAAAATAAAAGAGAAAAGAACAGGGGGGAAAAAAAGGGACATATAGACAGAGCAGATAAGAGGAAGAGAGAAAAGGGTACAGATGAAAGAAGGAAAGAGATACAGGTGAAGGAAAACACAGGACGAATGTAACAGTAAGTTAGCCATCCATCACACCACTTCACAGAGATAGAGACATCGAGAACGATAGAAGTGAGGAGTGTGTTGCTGTGAGGGCGTGGAGACGAACCGACAGCATGCGTTCATATCGGTCTGCATGCGTTTGGGTGTTTCGGGAGCTCAAATGTATGGTGTTGGTCGTGTCGGGGGGGGGACTAGTCGCTGCCCGGCACCCTCTGTAGCATTCCTACCTGGGGTGGGAGCACACAAGCTGGGAACGGAGAGCGCCGCCTCGCTGGTGTACGCCGAGCACAGGTTGTCGCTGGAGGGGGAGGGTTTGAGGGGCTGGAGCAGGGTGCTGCTGCTGCCCGAGTCGGCGAGTCCCCCCGGGGCCAGCAGGGTCAGCTGGCCTGGGTACATGGTTGGGACACTCTGGGCGGATAAAGTGCTGCCTGGAGATAGCACAAGGTGGCGTAGGCGAGGAGGGAGGGAGGCGGCAGGGCAGGAAGGACACATCGCAGAGAGCAGAGACACGTACAGGCAAAACACACACACATAGATAAGTCCCCCGTCACCCCAGACACACACACACACACGTACACACACAGACACAGAAAAACAGGGAAAGCGGTCAGAAATTTTAAAGCTCCGAGCCTGCTCCAGCAAACACCCACACACACACACACACACACACACACAGAGGATGCATAAACACAGAGATGCTTAATATTAGGGTAAATGTTCCGATGTTTTCACCTTCCTGACTATAGTGTACTGGTTAAAGATAAGGGTCAATATTTTGGTGTAATTTACCGTTAAAGATTTCAAGGTTAAAGACTCAGTTCAGCCAAAATTTACATATTTTTCACAGAAACTGAAATCTCTATCTTGTTTTTGGTACAATTAGTCCAATATTGAGTAGAATTTCTTGATGTGATTCAATTTAATCTACAAATATATATCCAAATAAAGTGTTGCTTTCTTAAAACAAGACCAAATTAACCCAAATCAGGAAACAAAACAAATTTCAAATTTCAAGCTTGAGATTTCAGTTTCTGTGGTGCATTCACCTCAACAAATCAAACCAAAAGACGGGGGAAAGATATGCATTTTTTTGGCTGAAACGCAAGGCTCGATACCACTAGAAGTAAGTAAAATATGTGTTTTGTGATTTAGGTGAACTGAGCCTTTAATCTAAACGTTTGTAGAAGCCTACCTGGCTGTAAAGGACTCTTGCTGCCGTGTGTGGAGCTGGTTCTGGACGATTTGGAGGATTTGCTTTTGGTAGGTCTTCTCCTCCTGCCAGTCAACGTTATAACAGGCGGGAGCACTGCAGCTGGGGGAACCTGGACCAACAACAGACAAGATGCTTTGTACTGTTACATTATGTGATTTATTTATTTTGTGATGCTGTTCATTCTATCTGTATTAATGTAATGCAGATGAGTATAATGTACCTTTCCCAGCCTGGTGAAGAGATAGTCTATTTCTTCCTTCTGGCGGGAGTGGAGGGCCTGAATCTCATGCATGTGCCTGGTGGCACAAAGAGTGGAGGGAATATATTAGAATAAACAAAGAAAGAAATAATGAAGATGAAGAATTAAGCCTCGTTTTCTAGGTAGCTCTTAACATCCCTTTTCAAGGAAAGAAGACAGAGCAAAAGTGGGAGAAAGTGGGTGATTAACCTCATTCTTGAAGGGGAAAGAGAAGAGGAGGAAGGAGCGCAGCTTACTTTTCTTAAGGAGGTTAACCTAACTGAAAGAGAAAGGGAGGGAGTAGAGGAAAAACATTGTCTTCTTCAAAGCAGTTAGCCTTGTTAAAGGAGAGGTGGAGAAGTGGAGGAGGAGCGGGTGTGGCGAGAGCGGAAAAACTTTTTTTGAAAGAGAATAAAAGATAACTCACTTTTCTCTGAGGCGGTTGACTTCCCGCTTGAAGTCCTCGTCCTCGAATTCGGAGTCGTTGTCGCTGCTGATGTAGGAGTTGTTGAAAGAGTTGTTGTTGAGGCTCGGCAGAGAGGCTTTGTGCGTGGAATCTGGACTCAGCATCTGGCCGGGGTCACTGGGCCCGTTGGATGCCTGGGCGGTGGCGGCGGTGGTGGTGGCGGCGGCGGGGAGACTCGGCCTGGACTCCACACTCTGCTCCTGCGCCCGGCTCACGGAAAATCTACCCACACGGGCCTCAGCGTTGGTGGTGACCTGGAGTAAAAGAAAAAAATGATTGTTGTGAGAGAAGAGGGTAGGAAAGTCAGGAGAAAGACGGGGAAACGGGAATCACCTGGAAGCGTCCGATGGTGGTGGTGGGTTTGGGGGAGGGGCAGGGAGAGGCGAAAGGGGAGGGGTGGTATGGAGTCTTCTGGGGGAGTCCGTCCACAACGTCTCCGCCTTTTTCTCCTCCTCCTCCTCCTGCTCCCCCTCTCAGAGGAGACATGGAGTCCTTGTGCAGTGTGTTCTCCGGGCTGGAGAGACTGGAGGAGGATGAGGACGAGGAGGACGAAGAGGAGGAGGTGGTGGAGGACTCTGTGCAGGCCGGGCGCTGGACAGGAGGCTCTTCAGTGGCCAGCGACACCTGAGCAGTGGGGAAACGAGAAATTAGATCATTTAAAAATAAAAACAAGAAGGAGAAAGGGGAGAGACAAATTATTTAACTGTTACTGATCAACTCTCATCTTGTCCTGGTTCAAATTCCAGGACTTTTCCATGACCTTGCCAGCCATGCTCTATTATTTTCTGGATTATTTATATTCTTGTTCCACTTTTCATTGTAGAAACTGTGTGAAAACTTCCACTGAAATTAAACAAAACAAAAAGTTTCATTAAGAATTTAAAAATTTTTTTTTTTATTTAAAAACTCCTACAAATGGATTTGAGATGCTCTCTTACTTCCCTAAGAAATTGCCTTCTACAACTTTCACAATAGAGTATATAAATTAAACTATTGAACTGTATTAAAAATGAGAGCCATCCCATTTACAACCAAAAGTAAAACGCCTTTATTAAAGTTTCTCAGCCTAAAGAGAACCGTGCGTGTGTGAACAAGTGTGAAGGGATTCTTACCTGAAATCTCCCCAGTTTAATTCCTCCTTGAGTAGGAGGGGGAGGGGGAGGGCCAGGAGAGGACATAGTATCTTCCTCCAGAGAAAAGGGAACTAAAAGATATTACAAATATCAGACAGGCTGCTGCAAAACAGACACGTCCAGTAATAGATTCAGTAAATACATTCTATACATACTTGCTTGTCCCGCTGAAGATATGCCACTGTGGGAAGCCTGAAGTTATCATGGAAAGAGTATAAACAGATTAGCATTCAGGATCAGGTCTAATTTAATGAAGTAATAATATTTTTAACAATACTTATGTTTTTTGAGAGTATCTGTACTATACTTTTTTCCTCTCATCTTTTACAACACTACATTTCCTAGATAAAATGTAAACGTTTACTCTGATTCATTTACCCTAAGCATCTTCTTTAGTAAATCAGAAGAAATCTGTTGAATGCAGACTGCAAATAAACAGCAGGTGTAGCAAGAGGAATCGCTGGATTATTGGTTAATGCATGATGGGCAAATCCAACCTTGCCTGGTTATTGTGTCCAGGCATGTCCAGGCATGTAGATGCTAGTGAAAAGAACCCTTTGGGAACTCCTATGTTCCCAGGGTCCTATGTTACCCAGGTTTATACTGTACCTCACATAAAGGAAACGTGGCAATATGGGCTCTGTGTTCCCCAGCTATGTATCACAATTGTAATCTGAAAAAAGATGCTCCCCATCTCTGTAATCACTTAATATGACAGACTTTTTTGGGAACTTGTTAAAGTGTTCCCCAGCACTCAGGTCCATAGCCACCATTAAGTTTTATTTCATTTTATTTCCCTTAGGCTACATTTCAACACAAAGCCAACAGTGAGAATAAACTTTTTTAATATCAAAAAAATACTCAATTTGATACTTACTACCTTACTCAAGCAATAAGCTAATAGGTGAATTAAACTTTTACAATGTTTATTTTTAGGTAAGATATCTCTACTTTTACTCACATGTGGCTTTTGTGTACTTCATTCACCTCTGGTTACTGGTAATATACGTGTTATTTAGAGGTCCGTGTGTTTACCTGTGAGTGTGTGCTGACAGGAACAGTCTCTGGACTCAAGGCTCTCCTCAACTGGGCGTCCAAGTCCTCTAGAGGCTGCTGGGACTGGAGAGAGGGAATTATACTGTTAGATGCACAAAAACAGAATAGTAATGAAATAAGACATAGAAAGATTTGTGTATACATATATATATATAGTAGATACACACACACACACACACACGAATGCACAAATCAGCCAAAAACACACATTGGGGAGACTAGGGCTGGGTGATAAGTCACGTTATCGATCATGTTATCATTTATTCACTTTTAGTACATATTTAAGATGGTACTGTTCTTCAAATATCTATTGTTCAAATTAATTCATTTAATCATTTTTTTTAAGTCAATTTTTTGAAAGAGTAAGAAATAACATTGGATTACAGGTCATCATTGATACTCTGATAGTAATTCATCCTCATCACCAAGCTCTAGTAATACAAAGCTATGGAGCGTTATGCTCTGATCCAATCAACTGTGACAAAACAGGCAAGATTTTGACTGCTGCGCCAAAAATGGCAATTTCCCTCTAAATTTCACCAAAATCAGAGCCTCCTGTGTCCCACACACACAGACGAGGGGGTGCAGGGGTTCGTTTCTTTTTCCTCTAATTGCAATTAAAAAGCAAATCATTAATATTGAATCCCTTTGTGAGCTTTAACTACATCTGGATTATCTTAATCAAAAGGACAACTTTCACCCAGGGGAGTTTGGTAAGAGACGAGACGTGAACGTCGGTGCCTTGCCAGGTCAGAGTTTTCATAAAAAAAACGAGCTCTGAGTCATGCATATTTATTCCGTGTGCTGCTCCGGTTAAATGGGAGGTCTATTTTTAGACAGCGGCATTCACAGCCACAACAAAACAGTCTGGAAATTAAAGTCAGTTCACTGTCTGCCCTGAGGTATCGATCCAGCTCGTCTGCTACCTCCCCCTCTCTCTCTGTTCATGTCTTTTTTCCTTTACTTGCCTCTGATTCCCTGTCTGCATCTTAATCCCGCTTTTATCCTCTAGCTTTGTTTGTTTCATAATAATGTCTAATCTTTCGCTGTTTTGGAATTGTTATATTTGGTGAGTCATCTTCTGTCTTGTTATGGAAGATTAAAAAAATAAAGTGAAATAAAAAATGCATTATATTTATTTTCTTTTTGTATTTGTATTACAGTGCCATATTTAAATTATTTATTTTAGTAATTTAGCTTTTGTGTTTAATAACCGATGAGATCATTTTTCAATGTGACATGGATATTCCATATTAAATGTGCACTGCATTTAGTATTAGCCGGTATATGCTTTCATCTGCTATACAAAATGTAATTTCATTATTAAAAAATCTTAATTCAGTTAAGTAAAGACTAAAATAAAGGCTGAATAACTGCCTTTTAAGATATGTTTTTCATTTAATTATGACATAAAAAATAAAAGTTTTTTAGGTTTGAATGGTGATCTCCTTTCTGGGTTCACAAAGGGTTAAATTCTGCTCGCTCTTGTGCAAACTGTAGTGAGTCAGGCATAAAGGAAAGAAGCAGAAGCATGATTTATGCACAACAAATACCCATACAAGTCCAATAAAGATACAACAAACAAACATCTTTATATACAGTAAGCTCAGCATTAAGCGGGATTGCGTCACAATGGAGACAGCAACTCTTAAAAAGAGGCAAAAAAAACACCTGTATTAGACAAGGTCCAGGGAAGGATGGCAGGAGTTCTGAAGGAGGAGAACTGGCCTAATCCCAGAGAAAGAGAGGTGACCGAAAGACAGACGGAGTGGGAGAAATGAGAGAGAAAAGATTTGTAGAGGAGGTTATAAGAAGAGTGTTCATTAGGAGAATGTTAAAAGAAATATCCATGCTAGATGAGTTGTGAAGAAAGTGAGTCGAAATATACAACAACAGGTGACTTCTTCACCTTTATTATATTGTAGTACTATAAATTACTTTGGAAGCTTCACTGAAAAAAATAATAGTTAGTGGTCTGAGTATATTTAAAAAATGATATATTTATCTCTGAAAAAGACACTCACCGGGACCCTGGATAAGGGGGCTTTGGATGGAGTGGTCTGGCTAAAGGAGGAGGCAGGGATGACTGTGGAGATTGAAAACATCAAAATCATTAATTATAAAAAAAAAAAAAAAAAAAAAAAATATCACAGACAAAATCATTCATGCAGAAACGTATCCTCCCACCCACCGGTCTGTGCAGGGGTGGTCACCGGTGTTCCGGGGCCCTGGATTGGAGCGGGTGACCCCAGTGACCCCAGCGCTAGGCTGGAGGGGGGCTGAGGAGGATTGGCTGGCTGGCTGGAGCCAGGTGTGGTGACAGATGTGGTGGAGGTAGAGCAGGGGCCTATAGGGGATGAGGTGCCCCCCACAGAGGCTCCAGAGGTAGGGTCAGTGGCCTGCAGGTCTCCCTGGGTGGAGGACACCGCTCCACCCAGGTCCATGAAGAGGGACCGCAGCTTCTTCTCCAGGACTTGGATATCATCCGGTTTGCCTTGGGACTCAGTGGACGCCTCACACCTGACAAGAGTTATTAATGAAAGTTAATTTACATTAAACTATTCACTAAATAAACAACAGTTGAAGCTAATTTGCTTCAAGGCCAAGGTCAGTCTTCTATGTCACATGCAAATGTGCAGCCCAACTGTGTCTGTGTGTGTGTGTGTGTGTGTGTGTAAGAGAGGTTTATCATCAGCAATCAATATGGCAACTAAAAGACTTCATAAAAAGTGCAGGAGGGTAATCAATGTGCAGCACAACCAGTAAATGCGGCTATATTTCCTAATCTATTAGGACGGAGCCGAGCTGAATCACCAGATCATTCAACTACCAACATTCTATTGACCAGCAGGAGACACTAGTAGCCACTAAACCAATCATTAAGCAAAATAATATGTTCGCCCATGGCCAATTCTACACCCTACCACCAAGTTGCACGAAAAGTAGTCCGATAATTTTTACGTAATCCTGTTCACAGTAAATATAAAGACAAAGCACCACAAACAATACATTTCACAAAGGCAGTGTTTCCCACACATGGTGTAGGGCCACAGAATGAAAACCAAGTGCCACAAATTGATTCTGCCTCTTTTTTTTCATACATGATACTGTCATTCTCGCTCAGCCACGCATACACGTCAATAGGGTTACACTTGTACCATTAGACGATGGGAGTCCCGTTTTCAACCGACTCAAACACAACTCAGACCTCATGTTAAGTCGCCTTCTAATCCCCGTCCCCCATTAGATGGATCCTTGCACCACACAATGCTACTTGGTCTGTGGGAAACACTGATAGCTAAATATCTCATGTAAAACAACTAAAACTAAATTTTCATGTAAGACATTATCTCTCACAGTAGGGACCTGGTTATATTATTATATAAGATAATAGGCTTTTATGACCTTTTATGAAATTCTGTACAATTACAAAGAAAATAATTGCTTTTGACATGTACAGTGGGTATATAATTGCCAGCATTCAGTATTTGACAGTTTTCAATTAAAAACAGCAACAAAAAATGAGTGAGGTCTAATTTTCAGCCTTATTTGGGAGGGAACACACAGTAATCATCTCTCACCTTGCATCACATTCCCCACAGTGAGTGTGTGTTTGCCCAGGCAGGGCTGCTGTCTGCGGCTGGGAGTGCACCAGTGTGGGTTGGACTGAAGGAGGAACGCTGGTGGTCACTGGCTGGAACCCCACACAGGAGGAGGAGGAGGTGGAGGAGGAAGAGGAGGAGGAGGAGGAAGGGGGAGCGGGGTGGGAGGCGGCGGGGGGAGGGAGCTGAGGGCCCGGGGTGGCAGCCGTGGAGACGACAGCGGAAGACAGAGAAGCAGCGGAGGAGGTGGGAGAGGCTGAGGGATGATCGGAAGGGACGTCGCTGGCTGGAAGGGCTGAAGAGGAGGGGGGCGAGGAGACGAGGGGAACAGCCTGGGTGGGAGGGGGGGAGGTTAGCATCGTTGGGGGAATACTGGAGATGCTGGGCAGCGGTAAAGTGGAAGGAACTGAAGTGGCACTGACAGCAGGAAGCGTTGCCGGGGACTGAGGCTGCTTGAAAGCCAGAGGCTGAATTGCTGCTTGGCCCTGTGCCTGCGGTTGGGACACGGCCTGGATCGCTGGTTGTGACGGGACCTGCGACTGAAGGATGGACTGACTCACCGCAGTGGAGGGAGGGGAGGAGGTACAAGGAGGGCTGAGACAGACAGGGAGCACGGATGAGGGGGCGGGAGAATCCAGGACCTGCTCTTGTGTTTGGTTTAAATTAGAAAGGACAAGTCCGGCAGTAGGGTCGACGGGAGGAGAGGTGACACCGACGGCACCGGCCTGTGGGGGTCCAGAGGCTGCTGGAGGCTGCAGAGGAGGGAGGATTGAGTGGACAGAGGCCGGGGCGGTGCTGGGTCCAGGGTCAAACTGACTCTGGTTCTGTCTGAGCTCGGCGAAGGCTTGTTGCAGGCTGATCGCTCCTGCAGACTGGGACAGCCCCAAACCTTGGCCTGGAGTCTGAGCCGGAGCTTGAGTTAAAGCTGGAGGAACTAGAAAACAAAAGGCCATAATTAGTAATTACTTAGTAATAGGGCTGAATGATTTTAACAAAAAAATTAACTGAATTGTGATATTTTTGGCAGATATTGCAATTTTATTCACTTAAATTGCACTTCAATTCACTTTTATTGCACTACACTATTTACAGGCATCACAGAAACTTACATCATACCATTAAAACAAATGATATAACTGTAATGCAAGAATGAAAATTAAAGTAAAGAATTGATTTCAAATGTAGTCCTTTATTTATTAACAAGAAACATGCTATACATAAGCAAAGAAAAAAAAATATTTCAAGTACTGCAAGGTCAGGGAGGCAGCATACATGTCAATTTAAAATCATCTCATATTCAAAAATAAGGAGGCACACTACAGAGAGGAAGTCAACATCTGGTCATGCGATTTTCAGGCAATAATCTGGTCCCAAACACCACAAAAATTCTTGGGAATCCATATATAATCTCTCATGGTCCCTTAACACCCCTCACCTGTCGAAGAAATCTCAGCAAAATTCCCTCTGAGCTCCTGATAAACTGCAACAGAAGAAGATTATCCTCTGCTACTGTGCCACAGTGTCGTACACCTGATACACTTGAACACTGTAACAAACTGGGTTTGTTCCGTGTGGTAAAAACGACAGAAGAGCTTATGGAAACTGTGCTCCCGAACTGGGACACAATCTATACTGCTGTCTATACAAGGAGGATTCCGAGGACAAAACCCACCCAATGTAAGTCTCGTGATCTTGTTTTTTTTACCCTCTCACTGTTCCTGCTGATCACTGAAATCTACCAAACATAATTTCGTTAAATGCCCACAATGAAAAATAAAGTGTTTGCAGGAGGAGACGGTTACTACTTAATGTCAGACTACCTGCTGATTGGATTTGTCCTGGAGTCGCTCTGTCTCGTAAGGGTATGTGACTCCACTGATAAAATATATCATGTGCCTCCTAAGCATTAATTTACAGAATTACCAAGGACAACATTTTTCGTTTTGTTCTTTGGTTCTTTTTCCCCCCAATTCTTCTTGATAAAATTTAAGCATTCTTCATATATTTAAAAATTCCATGTGATCAGATAAAAGATTAGATAGAGTAATTTATATTGCAGTGTTCTACCCTATAGTATCAAATTAAATAAATGCCAGTGTGTTATTGCATTTGCACAGAACATTGGGCAATTGCCTCTAAAAGCATTAGAGCCTAATCTGATAAGTGTGTGTGCGACTAAGTACACTGTCATTTAGCATCTATTTTTGTTTAAGTTATTAGAAAATTCTGTTATTTTTAACATCCTTTTTCTCATTTTTGTCTTGAATATAATTTTTATAATGTTTTTTTCCCCACAAAATTCCTATGGTATTCACATATGGTATTCCAAGGGATTGACAGATCGGACATGGTGAAACTTGAACCATCCTTGTTGGGACAAGCAGACACCTTCACTGTAATGGTGGCACGCATGCACACGCAGGCGTACACGCAGGCACGCACGCAGGCACGCACGCACGCAGGCACGCACACACCCACATACACATCTTACTCGTCTCAGCAGGAGGCGCAGGAGTGGGGGTGGGGGAGGCCGGAAAGATCAGTTCCTTCAGCCTGGCTTCAGGTACGGGGCTGACGATGAACTTGCGACCTGCTGAATGGACCACTTGTGCTGTTGCACTGGAAGGAGTGTCTGCAAATGAAAGAAAGGTGTCAAAAAATGTTCCATGAGAATTATAACATTTTTTAAAATCCGTAAAACAACTAAATGAAGTTGCCATTATGCTTATCTTCGTATTATTATTGTTACCTGGCATAGGGACAGATATAGCAGGAATCTGCTGTGCCATGTCACCTGCTATCTGTAAATTGATAGATTACAAACACCTTACAAACAATGACAGTTTATCTGTGATGCAAAAAACAAAAAGGTGCAAATACATTAGGGCATTTGTTTTTTTATAATTTATATGATGTGAATTTTTCATATACTCCAGGGAGTGTGTATCGTATAAAACATTAGGAACACAGAAAGGTGGAATGTCGCGTCGTGGAAGATTGTTTTAGAGGGGGACTGTTTTACAGTTGCACCAAACAAGCTGCATGTGGCTGCATGTGAGAGCACAGCCTGTGTGTGTTGAGTCGTGTTGTGTTGATCACACAACCATAATCCATAAATGTTGTCGCTGCAGGAGGCAAGATGAGCAATCTCCTTCACCAGCTTCACCACAAACATGTCTTAGAATATGAAGAATGCATGAAACTAAGTCTATGTCTGCAGGTAACGTTAACGCTGCGACAAAATGCAAGTCAGACGTCACTCAAAGATGTGTTTGGTGATGGCCTATGACTTATTTGTGAACAATAACAGTTTGTAGGACCATTCAAACCTGTGTTAATACTAGTATGCTCATTCTAAGCCAATTTACTGCAGTAATTATTCTCCAAATTATAAGGAAACACCTAGTCACACATGGAAAAAAAAATATCGTCAAATACCATGGTATCAATTTTTGGTCATACCGCCCAGCTCTAAAATACATGTGCACATACTACATGAGAACTATCAACTACCTCCAGGAATGGTATTTTGTTGTATTCACCTTGCTGTTTGCGTCTCTCTCGGGGCCTTTCTCGTCAGCGTTCTCTATCACCTCTCTGATCTGCTCGATGAACGACTCACGCTCACTCTCCAGGATGAACTCGCTCTGGACCTGGACACACACGCGATGACACAGACACAGACGACACAGAAAAAAAAAGAAAAAAAGAGGTCACAAGTTCAAAAAGGTGCAATTTTGCTTGGGAACTGGAAGACAGCTCAGAAAGGTGCAAGAGAAGACGGGGCATGTGAAGCCAGTTCCTGTACTATTCCTGTTCCTGGTGTTAAAGCGGTAACATGACTCCAGAGAAAATAAATGAATCAAAGGAGTCTTTTAAAAGAAAAACAAATCAATGACATTGCGTGTACCATGATCTGGGCTATCTCCTCAGGGTTGTCTCCATCTAGGTCAAACCTGAAGGTGACCATCTTCCTGTTGTGGGTCTCCAGCTGACACTCTGCTACCCGGTCTCCTCGGTAGGAGATCTACATTCATACAACACACAGGATGGGAAGAGACAGCCGTCTCGATTACATGTTTCAAATGGCTTTTATTGCAGCTCATAACTCTGCAACATCCCATAAATACCAACAGTGGGCACGGTACAAAAGACGTTTTGTTGTATAATTATAACATTGTAGGATTTATGGGACGTGTCATTACATTGAGAACATTGAGTTTAGCCTTGGACAGCTTCTCATGGCGTGACCGACTTCTCACGGAGCGTCTCTGGTGTCGCTTGGCGGAGCGCCCTTCATGCCGGCCGCCCCCTCCTCCCTCGTTTCCGTCACTGAGGCCTGAAGTCTCCTGGCCACTGAGGTACCGCGGATGGAGGTGGGATGGAGGCGAGAAGATCGCAAGGTAGAGGCGGAAAAAGAGGTAGAGAAAGCAGCACAGGTGAGATAAAAAGGTGCTTTCGTTGTGAGGAACGTGTGGTTGTGAGATCGCTTTGTGCACGTGTGTTTTACCTCTCTATAGACGCTGAAACGAGAGGTGGCTGCAGCTGGGACTGGCACAGCTCTGAAGACTGAGAGGCAGACTGAAACACACACACAGGCACATGGAATAAAGATACGCACACAGTCAGTAGGATTTCCACCACTGCCAACTTTAGGGACATTTTAAGGAAAGCACGAAATATAAGTAAAGTTGGCAAAAAGTAAGAGAGAAAACGACTTAGGTTGGAAGAAATGTCTTCAGGATTTTATAGTGAGGAAAACAGAACTGAATTAAATCAGAAATTATTGATCGGAACACGTCAAGGCTAAAAGTAGAACCTGACACAAAAGGACTAAAGCTTTTGTTCAGATTCTTACATTTGAGGCATGAAGTAATCTGTGATAGATTCTATTCAACATCACTTATTTGCAGACCACTCAAAACTTTGAGCTTAAACAGATATTTGAAACATTCCGCTATTTCAGTAATGTCACACAAAGAACCCAAGAAACTTCTCAAACTGTAATTGCTGAAAGGCATTATTCACTAAATAAGTGGCTACACTCAAACCAAACCACATGAAGATGTGAACTGATAAAATATGTCTGACTTTCAAAACTGATATAATCAGCTGCCCTGCCATTCTCTCATCTTACAGTAAAATCTATTTAGAAATGCACTTTGATAATTAAGTTTTTACCACAAAAAATAAAGTTGACTTAACTACATTTTAGATAAAAAAAAAAATACTGTATTTTTGTACATGCAAAACAGTCAGAAATGAGAACTGTCACTGTGTAACAGTGTAAAAAAAATAGTGTATATTCCATTATTGTTTATTATGAAAGAATAACAGCGCTTGCAGAATTTTGTGGAAGCGTGATGTACTCATCAAAAAGAGTGTGAAAAATACTGAAAACTGACTTTGGAATTGACATCTCTGTACAGTGAAAACGGGGCCATTGCTCTAGAAAACCAGTTCAAACAGCATTCAACCTCGGCATTCAACAGTGATCACGGTGAACAGGGACATGGTATCCACTTGATATCCAGTACCTGTGGAGGGGCTTCCATGGGAGGGTCAGGCGGGGCGGTGACTACACTGATGATTGGCACCACGCTGGCCAATTCCTGAGGCACGGGCGTGAGCGGGCGAGGAGAAGGAGGAGGAGGAGGGGAAACGATAGTAGGCACCACCCTGACAGGGAGTGGCAGAGGAGAGGGGAGGGAAGCCACGACCGCTGTCGGCATGGTGACGGGAGGGGACGGCGACGGTGAAAGGAGGGTCACCAAGGAAACGGTAGAGGTAGACGGAGCTACACTGGGCTGAGAAGAGGAGGGAGGGCCGAGGAAAGGACAAAGGAGAACGGAGGTGAGGCAGAGGGAAAGGTGAGGGGGGAGGAAAAGGAGGAAGCGGCAACACAGGGAGGAGGAGGAGGAGGAGGAGGAGGATGGTAGTTGATAAACTCGGCAAGTGATCAAGTGTGATGAGCAAAGACAGAGTGGCCGAAACTATAGTCAACGGCCTTGGTAATGGACCAGTGAGCCGCAGATGGTCTTTAATTGTCGGGTCATCTAAAATATAATGAATGGTGCTTATGAACAGAATTATTGGTCTTTTGATGAATCACGTTCAAAAAAAAGGCCCAGGGGAAAAAAAAGAAAAAAGAAAAAAAAAAGCCATCCAGGGTTCACTGAGCCACTACAGACACGCTTGACTCGACGAGAACTAAAACGGCTTTCTGGGCAAGACAGGTGGAACACAGATTTATTATTTATTAGTATCTCAAAACCAAACGACAGACTATGTGACAGGGCAACGGTGTAAAAACACACACACCAGTCTGAGACCATGCAATCACGAGAAACAAAAGTCAGATCTCTGCAGACAGCGAGCAGTGCAGCCTTGAAGGTGGGTGACCGCGCACGGTTCTTGCAGAATGTAGATGAGCAACACTCTTGACCTCCTTTCGCTAGGACTTCACAATGTGAGGCAGGATTTTTGGGCTGCATAATTTCACTTGGAATGTATGAAGCGATGCCTTAGAGATTGTGTTTTGGAACAATGAGGACAAACACTAGTGTCTTGAGTCAATGGCACTTTTCAGTATATATCCAGTATCCTGCAATAACGACCAACCAGTCAATATAGATTTTTTAAAGTTTCGGACACTGATTAGAACACTTCCTGCCTGGCAAGACTCTACAAAAACATACAGTCGCTAAACACATGTTAAAGAGGCTTCGCTGCCCACTTTTAATGTTAATCAGCTCTGATCCAGGAAATAGTAGCCATCTTTGCTCAAGTATTTGTGATCCATGCTTTTAATCAAATGATTAATAGCAGCATCTGGGGAGGAGGAAGCGATATTACAGCGATGACATTAATACAGACACAGCTTTATCCACAAAAGAACAAAACCAACAGGAAGGGCCACAGGGATTCAATTTAACATCAACAAGAATCACTAACCAAATCGCACGCTGACACAGAATCACTCACAAAGACACACACATACAAAAACACACACTTACACATAAGGATAGGTGCATTATGATGCAGTAGATACATAATGTTACCTGAACCAGAGCTAGATGAGCAGCTTGGTACAGAAAATAAAGGTGTTCGATACTGGGAGTACGAGTGACGTCGCACAACTGAACACACCAAAAGTTTTGTGCATAAAAATCAGACATAAAACCATAAACGTATAAGGAAACATATAAGTGGATGTACATGCCAACAGACAGACAAATAGACGTGTAGAAACACGCATTAAAAACAAACCCGGTGATAAACACAGGCAGCATGCCGAGGAGCCAACAGAGAATGGAAAAGAAAAATAGAAGAAACACAATGAGTTGACGGAGAAATGAAAATAAAACTAAAGACCAGGAAAAAACACATGCAATAATAAAAACCAGGACGTATATGAACTGGCATCATGCCTATCTGACTAAATCTTCATACAAATTCATATTTCTTTTTATTTAAAACCATTTATCCTTGTTTACATTGAGGATGGCTTGTAAGTATGTGTATGCAGATTTTCTTTAAACCATACACACTTGCTATTTGATGTTCATACTTCCCGAAGATCTTTCAATTGACAGACCTGCATTATAGTCACTATAATGTAGACTGGCAGCAGTAGAGTACATTATATGGTAAAACTACAATATCAGATAGTTGTTTGGAACTTACACTAACCCTGAAATGTATTCAGTAATAAATCTGTGTTTATTAGCTGGTTTCACTTTGAGATTTAGCGTGTGTGAATGTGAATGTACGTGAGACACCTCTGCCAGCTTGTGTGCATTATGATTGGTTGATGCATTCATTAAGTGTTGCGCTAAACACACAAATCTATTTTAATCAGGGGTGTTACTGTACCTGTGCAGGTGTTTGCGGTAGGGATGCGTGGGTGGGGCTCTGAACTGATGAACTGTTAGACTGAGAGGATGACATAACCTGAAGAGAAACAGAGTAGGAAATGATTAATAAATATAGCATTGTAAAAAAGTAAACTTTTTTTTGTTTTTAACTATTTTTGCTAGTCTCAATCGCAATCATGTCCTGCTTATAAAAAGAAAACATAAACTCTTATTAGGGAAAATACCAGCTGGTACATTATATAGTCATTAAATTCATATTCTATCCTTTATTTTTTATTTCTGGATGTGACTACAGTATAACCATCTAGGAATACAACTCAGATGTATGAATGCAGTATGCTTAAAAACAGAAAAAAATAATAAATTCCATCTTTTTTTTGCTGATAAGAAATATTTGATCCACTATTAACATCCAATTTCATGCTTAATCAAACCAGTTTAGGGCTGCAATTAGTTCACAGCAGTGGTTAATGCTAGAGGCAAACTGTTTTCTTCAAAAAGACTGTGGTATTACTGCAGGCAAAGTGCCAGCTCGATGGGAGCCGTTACCTTAAAGCGAAGGAGGTACTTCAAAGAGAAAAGCGGGCACAAGGAGTTATTACTGCGCGAGCACGGAAAAATAGGCTGGAGATACATTTATATTTTATCTTTTACGGGGTTGGGACATCAGGGGGAGCTGGCAATAAAAGTGTGAGATTAAGTAAAAGAAGAGGAAAAGGTCTGGATACGTTAACAAAAAGTGACATTTACTGATGACCTCTGCTGGCGAGTTACCTGCTGGGGGGTTCCAGGGGGAGCCGGCTGGGTGCTGGCGGGCGCCAGAGGGGGTCCTGGACTCGGCTGGGGGGCAGAAGTTTGAACCTGCTGCTTGGAAATGGATTCGGAGCAAGAAAGATGAAGGGGCGATGGACGGATAGGAAGAGAGGCAATGTTGCGGAATATAAAAGGATGGAGGTGAGAAATCAAAGAGAGGGGGAAAAAAAAGAGAGATAATCAGGATGTGTTTGCAGCTTCTCCATCAGAATCTGCACATGTGTGCAAACACAAGGTACTTCTGCGGTTATCTTTCCATTCTACGGTTTCTTCTTGTGTATGCACACATGCACACAGAAGCATGTACATTTGTCCGCAAACAGATATATGCACACCAATACTCACTGTATGCATATACACATATATAGACCACTTGTAATGTTCAACAGTACAGGCACAGTACTGGGGTTAGGCAGGTTGTGAGTAGTGAGTTTTCGTTCATGCAGGTCAGGCCCTAAATGATTGGCAGTGATAATACAGTAAGTGGATGTTATAAAGTCAAAGAAGCATAAAGTAAGAGGCTGGAATACTTACACCAAACATTAGGACTTAAATGTTTTTGAATTTGGAAGATTTCGAAACTGCTTGTTGGCGTTTTCTCCGAAATATCCTAACAAATCCTATTTTAACGGCGGATGGCTTGGGCACGCAACTTTGCCCGATGGAATAATTCCCAGAAAAAAAAAAAGTTTAGATAATCACGAGGTCACTGCACAACAACCTCCGCCTTTCTTGCGCTCTTAAAATACTAAATGATATTCAATTAACCAGTCTAATTGGTTTGAAATATCATACAAATTAAGGAATAAAAGTTCTAGCTAAATCCTGTTCATGTTTTCTCGCTGTTCCTGGTAAAGTCAAAACTCAGTTAATCACGTTAGATTTTTTGATCCTGGTGCGATTCTACTGAACATTAAGCCTGACATGGCTTTAACTCTCCATTCTGATTTCTTTCAGTAATCTCTGGCACTGTGTGACAGCCACATACGAACAGATAGGACCAACGTATTGTCTGATGAACCCTTAGAAGGCTGCATGCAGCTCTATACTTGTCACAAAGCTCCCCTTCACAAAGTGTGGTGGGAACTCACACAAGTATAGTTGCACCATACACACTACTACCTACCTTATCCTAACATTATAGGCAGTCACACAAACACAATAAATAATTCCACAGCACAGAAATTCAATAAAAGTAAGATCAGGAATTTAAAAGATAATTGCAAGAAATAAAAACAAAAATATAGAGCTAATTCCAGACAACAAAGATTGAAGAAATGAAAAGATGTGGTTCAAAGTAAATAATGAAGAAAGTAAAGGTGACACTGGGGGTGACATCAGCGTTCTAAGGGTTTAATGAATTTCAACTGTGACCTTTGAACCCTGTGTCGGAAGTTGATTTCCAGTCTGGGCGGGGAAGGAACACAATGAGCTGGAACAAAGAACTGACTTGAAGGCAAGCTCCTTAGCCATAAAACACAAAACAACAGGGAGGGTCTAAAATATACAAATGAAAGGTCTATCTGTGGGTTACATTTGCTACATGTAGGTTGGTCTGAGCCTCCTTGGTTTTGTTGTATGTTTCTGTGTGTTTGTCCATACAAATCAACAAAGTCTCACAGCCATGGATAGAATAGTCATAACATATTATTAAATGTGCAGAAATATAAGAAATTGATATATTAAGCTTGACTCTATTATTTTGGGACCAAATGGACTTTGAATTTGTATGAGTCATATTTCAAGTATACAGTAGGTACAGTATACCTGCACAAACACACATTTCTCATATACGGACATATATGAACATACAGACAAAATATTACTTACTGATAATGACAAAATCAATCAGATACACAACATAAAGACAGAGAGGAGGAGGCTTAGACCGCTTGCTCATGAAGCTTGTACAACAAAGTGCGTCTCATGGACTGAACCTTTCAAATGTCAGGACAATGTTGGATGAAAGTGACAACATTGTCCCATTAAGTAATGGGGCAATCATATCATTTAGAAGGTAATGAAGTGAGCTATTTTTGCATGTTATTATTTTTAAACTTTGAATCAAATGATTCTGATTTTGATAATAGCAAGATATGAATCTTGGCCTGGTTCATCAAGGTCTAATGAAGCAGTGCTGACTTCAACAGTGCTCCAAAATCAACTTTTTCTCATTTCCTTCTACGGGCCAAACATTGTCAAGGGATGTATTATGTGAGACATTACCAAGGCAGACCATGAGACTTTCTCTGTGGTGTTCATATGACTGAAGGGGGTTAAAAATCACAACCTAATACTATATGATGACAAATAAGCATCAGCTGGGGCTCCTGCGTCGGTAGGGTATAAATACAACAGGGATTTGGTATATCAGCCCCTGGATCAAATTACTTTTGTAAATCAATGAAGCTACTTTTAATTGAACAACAAATTCCCATGACTAATAAAAGTTTTCATGAGATTTTTCACACTTTTCCATCAATTCCTTTGTCAATTAGAATATAACCATTCGTCCACCGCTATTTTTGGATATTTGCTGAAAGGCAGCTTACAGAATTTCAACAAGTAACTGACCCAGGGGTCTAGGGATGTTTTTTAGGATCTAAACTTAGTACCAGAGAGGGGTTAGTGGCCTGCATGGCCAGCAATGACTCATGGTATGTCATATCAGGTTGGGCTGGTACCACCCCTCCATGTCGGGCCCAGACACTCGGGATCAGAGACTCCAGCTGATTTGATGATGCTCCCCCAAGCGGGAGCTCGGAGGATGGGGTGGGCGGGAGGAAGTTCTGCATGGAGGGTGGGTGTCCATGGGTGTCTATGGGGAGCGCCCCCCCTGGTGAGTCGTAGAGCGCGGCGGAGGACGAGTGAGGGATGGACTGAGCGGCTGAGGAGTCGAATTGAGGCAGGAGGGCCGGGGGAGGAGGGGACTGGAACTCCCCGGCGTCGGAGGAGGTCAGAGAGTCACTGGATGGGTCGGGGCTTCTGTCTTTGGCAGTCAGGCCCGCATGATGCAGGAGAAGGCTTCCCGGCGGTAAGGGCAGCTCGGGGCTGACGTACGAGTACAGCTCCTCCGTCACCGGCTGGAGCCGGCTGTACGTGCCGGAGCCTCCGGAGCCTGTCCCGGCGCTATCGTCCAACGGGAGGTCCATGGAGCCCCTTCGGGCCCGGTAAAGCCTCGATGCCAGGAGGCCCGGGTCGCCGGCAGCGGCCGCAGCGGCGGCTGCGGCTAAATGGAAATCAAATACGCTTCCGGTGGATGTTGGGGCGTCGCCGATCGCTGGCGGTGCGCTGATGGGAAAAGCGGAAGGCGGGGTGTGCTGATAGCAGCCATCAGATGAAGAAGAAGAAATGGAGCCACCGGCAGAAGGCGGAGGGACTGGACCTTGTCCGCTCATCCTTTGCATGAGGTGTGAGTGCAGAAACCCGGGTTGAGTTGGCGGACCGGGATCGTAGCCCATACCCGCAGCAGCCGCCGCTGCCGCCGCCTGCCTGTGCTGGTGGAAACCAAGCTGGTGCGCAGTCATTGGGTATCCTCCGTACGCCATGGCGTCCAATAAGGCAGCTTGATTCAGGCTCAACCTCCTCACCACTTCCTCGTGTTCTGCTCTCATGTCTTTATAACCGTACAAACTGGGGTCAGATTGTCCCGGGAGATGGAGGGCCTCCCCGACGCCGAGTCTCTGGGCGGCGGCCGCAAAGCCGGGGTTGACCATGAAAACAGTGGGGTTCTCCACGGCCTCCATCCCAGAAAAGGGGTGCAGGGCGCTCCCGTACCAAGTATAGGCGGGCTGGAAGTGGCGGGTGTGCGCTTCCAGGATGGACGTGCTCTTGCGGCGCTGAGTGTTGTAACCCTTAGGAGGGCCCGTGGGAGGAGGTGAGAAGGAAACGGGGCGCTCAGGGATGGAGGGGAAGAAAGCGGGAGGGGGGTCGGGGAGAGTTGCGAGGGGGACGCTCCCTCCTGCTCCTCCTCCTGCGCTTGCTCCTCCGCTGTACGGGTGCGGCATTGAATGCTGCTGCGATAATGAGATATAATGGATTTAAGAATGAGATTCAGAGAATGAAAGAGAGAGAGAGAACCATAGCAAAGGTCCACATGAAAATGGAGAAAATAAGCGCATCAAAAGAGAGTTACTTCAAAACAATAACAAGAGAAAAAATGTCCACATATCTTCCTTCGAATGGGAACAAAATCATGTGGTTAAGATGGGGCAGAGTATACCTAAAAAAGTGTAGAAGCAAACGTGTAATGTACAGATAAAAAGACAGTGAAGGGGGCAGGGAGGCTGATGCAACACAGAGACAAGCAGACACCACAGACAGTAAAAGAGGGAGACACAGAGCTTAAAGGAGATAGATGGGGGGGTATTAAATACAAAGAAAAGAAAAGGCAAAATGCTGGCTCTAAGCTTAACAATCTCCTGATGCATCTTCACTCAGAAAAATAGCTTTTGTTACATTTTAAACTGGGAAGCGCTGACCCAAGGAGGAATGTTATTTTTATGAATTATGAAAATGAATTTGATTTATTTTTAATTCAAGACATTAGTCTACATAACTTTTACTCATATATACACACTATCGTTCAAAAGAGTGACGTCACTTAGAAATTTTTTCAAGAAAAGCACTTTTTTTCAATGAAGATAACGTTAAACCAATCAGAAATACACTATATATATATTGCTAATTTGGTTTTTGGTGCAATATCTACATAGGTGTATAGAGGCCTATTTCCAGCAACCATAACCCCAGTGTTCTAATGGTAGAAGGCTAATATAATATAATTTTCTATTCATTTTACAACTCATGGTGTGACTTTTCATGGAAAACACTAAATTGTCTTTTAAACGGTAGTGTACACCAGGAACGGATTACAGGACACTATTTTTTACTGGTTAAAACCAATTTTCAGTGGGAAAGAGTGACAACGTTATACTCTTTTGTTTCTATCTGTTATCCATCTAGATTTGGTGTTTTCTGTGTTCAGCAACAGGAAAACAGGAAAAAATGCTGAAAATGGGGCACACTGCTGGCCTCAGTGTTCTGGCTGGGGACGCTCGTTTCCTGTCATGTTTCTACTGTCGGCTCGATAATGAAGGCATGAAATGACCAAAAACATCAGAAAAGTAAACCCCCCCAGGTAGCTTATGTACACAGAAAGGACAAACTGTTGTCACAGAAACTGGTGTCTCTGTACTAACCCCAATAGAGAAGGCATTTCATTCATCCTAAGTTGTTCCATTACATTTTGTCTGTAAAATGAGCAGTTTTCCTGAGAGCGGATGCACAGGATATTAAGAATTTGTACCTCAGAGCAAACTTCAGCTTCAAGCCAGTTCATCTGTATTTAATGTGAACACATGGCGATTTACTAGAGGTGAGAGGTAGCGAAAGAGAGTTGGATCTGACTCACAGCAGTGTCTGAAAATACATGTTGGTCATACAAATGTACTTATCAAGATTAAAATTTAATTGAGAACACATATACAGAGTCCATCATTTCCTCACTTATTAAATATGTGATCCCAATCTGACCTAATATCCCATCTTAAACAACTTGCTAAGCAGACAGGATTTTACATAATCTATGAAGAAGTCAGACACAAAAAGCATATTGTTATAGAGTGAGGGAAGCTGAGAAAGTTCTCCTAAACAAGTTTAAGATTAGTTTTTAGTGCATTTCTAATTTTCTGATTTTATGTGGCATGTTGTAAATTAGATGAGTAGCAATGATGAGATGTTTCTTTAACAAGGATTAAAACAAATGATTGGCATTTGTACAGTAAATTTAATTTGTCTTGTATTTATTCACACAGAATATAATGTGTCCATCTTTTATTAATAAGAATGGTATAATTGATAGTTTTATTGCTTCCGCCAAGGAGGTTATGTTTTCGCAGGCATTTGTCTGTCTATTTGTCTGTTTGTTAGCAAGATACCTCAAAAAGTAACAGCCGGATTTTTGTTAAATTTTCAGCCAATGTTGGAAATGCTACCATGAGCAGATGTTTAAATTTTGGTAATGATCCAGAAGAAATCCTGGTTTCTGGATGACTTTGAATTTTTAGTTGTTTGGTAAATGGATCTTTAAACAAGCACCATCATTTGGGGCCACCTGGTGGTGACATCTGGCACCTGCATAGCATATGTTTGGTGGCAGAGGTGGCTTGGCAGAGGTCCTTGCTGCTTTTCTAATTGTCTATAAATTCAGACACTGATGTGGCCTGTAATCCCTCGTGTTTCTCTTTCTCTCTCGCTCTCGGGTCGTCACCGCCACTGTTCACCTTGGGGATCAGGGTTTTGAACCTACAGGGGTGGAGAACAGGGCGGGTAGGCTGGCCCTCCGCTGCCTGGCCCCGGGCAGAGAGGACGCCGAGTGAAGGGGGAGGACTGTCTCCAGGGCTTTGGAGAGACGCCCGGCGAAAGTGTCCCTCTCGGCTGCGAGAGGCATGCAGGGGGAGGCGGTGGCGTAGGAGGACGAGGAGGACAGGTCTGGAGGAGGGGTGGATGGCTGCTTTGGACGGACAGCCGGGGGCGGAGGAGCATAGGAAAAGGAGTAGGAGGATGGGGGGACGCAAACTGACATGCTACGACTTCGACGAGGGCGCGACGCAGGCTGTGGGAGGGCCGGGGAAGGAGGTGATGGAAAAGGGGGAAAAAACAAACACAAAAGAAATTAAAACATGGAGAAAAAAAAACAACCTAGACAAAGAAAACAAGAGGAAAATGGAAACACAACAGACTCGGCATGTATTCAAAACACCATTTGGAAATAGACCAAAGATATGAAAAAAAAACAACACACAAAACAAAATGAATGATCAAATACCAAATAAAAAGTAATTATGTTGTTTTCCAAATTTAAAAATTAATAATAAAAAAGAAACACATGATTGCAGCTCATAAACACAGTCATTATATTAAGAAACAATTCATTCCACAATGTTATAAGAGTTGCTGTTAAATTGAAAATGAATTTCTTGCTGTAACAAAACATTTGCACATTTGCATATCTTACTCTGAATAACAAATGACACAAAGAAATTAACTCATGAACAAATGTGTTCAAGACAACTGAAAGACAGACTACAGCCAAACAATGAGAACAGAATAGAGACAGGAAATCTTAAGCCAATATTATAAAAAAAACTGAAAAAAACAACTATTTGATTACTATATAAAAGGGGAAAAGGTTACCTGAGATAATTAACTGAGAAGTTATTTAATACAATAAACCAGTCAGTCTCTACTGGCTCCAGTGTTATTTTGACAAGGAAATAAGCTTACTGAGAAATGTAGCATTACTTCAAAGAGAAAACTAAAAAAATATATAAAAATAAAAAAAAGCCAAAATCATGTTAGACCCACAAATGTAACAACATCCCCCAAATGCACTTAACCACAAACATCTGCAGCCTTTAATGAAATAATCCCACTAATGTAATAAGTTTCTCACGAACAACATGGCACTTGCTTCCACTAATGTAATACGTTAATTTCGGAATTTGTTACTTGTGCGGGAAAGTGAAAATCTTCAAATGCCTTGGAAATTTTCTGTTAGATGGGGATATCTGGTATGAACGGGATTGGGATTTATTGCCATTTATACACACGCAACACTCGACTAAGCAGCGACGATCTAAAAAACAAGAAAACATGGCAAGAGAACGTCACTGGCTGCTGACATTTAGAGTTAGCAACTTGTGTAAGCTGCCGATTTTGATGATATCCGTGATTTATAGCATTTGTGGGAAGTTGCATTTTTTTGAAAGCTGGAGATTTTCCGCCTTCCCGCAAATGGAACAAATCCTTGCAATGACGTTTGTGGGACTCTTCTATATGTTGATGGGTCTAACAAACCATCATTAAATCATTCAATCAAATCGGTCGACAAACTGAATGATCATTCAGTTGAACAATAAATCAGTCAGTGCGAACGCTGTTAAACTGGAAGTCAGACAAGAAGAACGCTTGTAGCTAAAAGGTCACCAGATGGAGAAGTCTGTGGTGCTGAATTAAAGGAGGAATGCTCCATTCTCCATCGTTATCTACTTATGAAGTTGCCCTTGAGCAAGGAATTCTACTCATCAGCTCGAGTGGGGCTGCTCAAAGGTCAATGTCGATTGATGGTCATGGTTAAAACAAACAAGCAGCATCGGCAAACATTCCCTGAGTGAATGAATAAAGCTGGATACAAAATTTTTTAAAAATCCATAAAAGAGTAGCAGAGACTATGCTCAATCAATAGTAAACGATATATAATATCGTACAATACAGTACTGAGAGTGAAAAGAGAGGCAGACAAGCACTTGTACTGTAGCTCTAAACAGACTATTAATTGTTTGTTTCAGAAAGAAACTGCCCAATTTTTATGAAATCTAGCTCTTGTTCCTTTGGAGTTTGAACAATCATTGAATGCAACTTTGGACAAAAGCAAATGCCGTCATTTGAGTTTTACACCATATCAAATGTGAATTCTCTCTTTGGAGAAATCCTTGAGATACAGTAAAACTGAATAGTGAATATTACAATTAAATGAATAAATAATTTCCAACTATCTGAGACCATGGGAGTGTCCAAGCAAATATGTCGAGCTATGGGCAAAAGGACAAGTGTGTTGATGTGGGAATACAACAAAGAAAAATGGATTTAAAAGTGTAATACAAGGAGGATTGAGGGAAAGAGGTTTATAAAAATGACGGGATTGAGGAGAAGAGGGATGGATGACATCTGTAAAGGCTGAAAGGAGGATGACTGCAGACATCTGAGATGAAATACGACAGAATACTGAGAAAGATAGTGGCTGACTATCACTAAAAGACTTACAGAGTAGCTGAGGACATGAATGGAACAGAAGAATGTAAGAATATTCAGTGGCTGACAAACGGAATGTGTTGCTTCCTCTATGTGTAATGTTAAAGGTTACGTGCCTCACTAGGCAGGAAAAGACATGAAATACCTCTCGTTCAGGTCAAATAAAAGCCCATCACCAGCATGCTCTCATGTATTTAGCTTGAAAAAAAAACACCGCATTCTTCACCCAATCTCACTCTGACAAATACGATGCGGTGCTCACTTCAGACCGACGAGTCATTTTCGACACGCCCGTGAGAAGCAGCACCGATCGCGGGTGCGACAACCTGCGAACTCGGGACATGCGTCACGTCTTAACGCGGAGGATGTGGCCACTCACCATCGTCTGCGGCGGCTGGGCGTAGGCCTGGTGCTGCTGCAGGGGGGCGGAGGGGGCGGAGAGATAAGGGGTTTGGGGCTGGGAGGGGGGCTGGGAGGAGGGGGGGCAGCTGTACGACATGGTCAGCTGACCCAGGTGGGGCGAGTCGGAGGAGAAAACCGAGGAACCCTGGCCGCTGTCCAGGCCGCCTTCAGCTGTCAAAGACAGACATTTTTTATTTACTTTCTATAAACTATCAAACTCACCATTAAGTTATAAACATACGTTGATGTGGAGATAAACTTATGTCAAACTTCATATAAGTATGTTTACTGCTTGTTATGTTGGGGCATGACGGGTTTGGAAAAAGGAATGAATGTGAAATGTGTTTTCAATTTAAAGAAACAGGATAACTACATTTTCTGGCCTATTTAAATATAATTTAACATATATAACTTAGTTTACCGCAAGCAAAAGTCATCATAACTCTTCTCCAATATACCAAGATGTAATCTCATAATGTTCCCAGCTATCTTGCCTTCATCAGAGCGATAAAATTGAAAAATTGTTTCTGGATTCTTACACGTTACAAGAGAAATATACATTAGACAACAATCTCTAAAAAAAAAAAAAAAAATGTCGTAGAAGTAGATTTCACGATGTGCTAATTTATCAAAGGACCTTAGGAAACAGAGCCGTTTAAAAAGGGAAACCAGCGTGCAGAATGTGACGACGGGGTGCTGTTCTGACTCTGGATTTGCAGTATGTCTTACATGTGTGTGACATGCTGGTCTGCTGATAGTGAAGCTGCTGCTGATCCATTTCTGTCTCCTCCACCTCTGCCTGGAATCAAAAAAACATTAAAAAAACACATACTGAGTTCAAACTAAACCAAAATAAGGACCCAAACTCACATTTTCCATATTGTCTACATCAGAATATGAAATGCTACAGCTGTAATAAAGACTGTGTGGATTCTAATGACACCATATAACAATTTCAAAAAGATGTGTGCTGTAAATTACCAAATAATAGCCTGGGCTGTTTGTTTGTTTAATCACCGAACAGATCAGGTGTTTATCTGGCGGCAGTATGGGACAGGAAGATTAATTCCTTCCTGACTGGATATACATGGTAATTTATTCAAATTCTTTTATTAAACCAGTATGACTACTGTATATCTTACACTTTTCAAAAGTAAGAATACAGTATGGCAGTTAAATGTCTGCTTTTCCCAGGATTTTCCTCTGCATATTTTATGACAGAACTTTTGAATTTCATGTCATACTTTTATTTTTTTGCTTCTTAGTTGATTTTTTTTTTAATAAATTAGTCTCAGCATTTATTTGAAACCGGGGGCTACTTATTAAAATATATACCTTAATAGAAACCTGGCTATTTAATAAATTTAATTTGTGGTAGGAGAATATATACATATGAACTGATTTGAATAAAATAAAACCTTACAAAAAATGATGTTAAGTTATCCATCTGTCCAACCAACCTGTGTGTGTGAAGGTTTGAGTGTTTCTTGCTGTTGTTGTTGCTGCTGCTGCAGCTGTTGTTGTTGTTGTTGTTGTTGTTGCTGCTGTTGTTGTTGTTGTTGTTGTTCCGCCTCCAACTTTCTCTTTTCCTGTTCCTCTCGTACCAGCTGTCTCTGCTCTCTCTTCCTCCGGATCAGAGACACGCGGTCCTTGATCGCCTTGGCCATGGTCTTATGGTCGCCCTCGGCAACGTAGCCAGACTCAACCTGGGGACGGTGAGTTCAAAGTCAGGCATAAATCGCTCAACAAAATCTGCAGAGTTACTCACCTCCATCTCTCACTCCTGTTTCCTGTCCACCTCACTGACCGTCTACTCCAACTGGCCTTCTGTATTAACACTATTCCCTTTCTACTCTCTCTATCTCCCCTCCACTATCTACACCTCCATACAGCCTCCCCTCCACTAATACCATTTCCTGGGCCACATCTTCAGGGACATCCTTGTTCAGGTCGAAGGAGAACTCGATGGCTTCGTTGTCTTTGTATTTTCCTGAAAACAAAGTAAAAGGTGGCTTTTCAGGCAGGTGTGTCAATATTTACTGCTTTGATTTATTTACTGATTTGTTTTATGACAGCTATTAAAGAATTATTGGACTTTAATATAAGATTTATGGCATATTTAGTTGCATGTTTGCTTTTATCAGACGTTTTATAACTGCTCTGAGTGTGACCAGGCCAGTCAGGAAGATATTATTCCTGACCTTTGAGCTTCTTGACGTCTTCTATCCTGAGCCAAAGTTTGATGGCAATCATTTCCCCATCATCCTCTTCTGCCAGTTCAACCCTGACCCCCGTGTCCTCTTGGAAGAAGGCATGGTTCAACAGGATCTTTATAGCATACCTGGAGGGAACAGGAGACAAAAAGGGAGGTACTGAACAAAAGAGAAATCATCTGACTTCACTGGAGGTTTAACTGCAGAGAGCGACACATAAGGAACTGTCAAAAAAAGTGATGAGAGGCAACATTAAAAATGCAGCGCGATGACAGAGACCTTCCATTTTATTTAGACTAGAAGCCTGATGCTTTTTAACAAAAGACAAAAGTTCAGAAGAAAAACACCAGTGACTCTTGAGAGGAGAAATGGCTATGAATGCCCTTTAGCAACAATCAACCAATTGTGACCATTTCTCATCAAAAGATCAAGATAACTGACACATTCAAATAAAAATAGAAATCGCCTGTTCATTGTGTGCAGGCAAAAAATGTCATAAGAAATCAAGGTAACTAAATTTGGCCAATTAAACAAGGAAAGGGGACAGGTTTTGGGTTTGAAATTAATTGTGTGTGTGTGTGTGTGTGTGTGTGTGTGTGTGTGTGTGTGTGACTCACCTCTCATCTTTGTTGGTTCTGATGCAGCCCTCTATGATTTCCTTCACCTCAGGAATAGCTACCTTGTCAAAACTGCCAGGCTTCACTCCCTGCACACAGACACAAGAGCAATGAAGACAGAACCGTTTAGAGACAGACCAGAGCCAAACACACACACACACACGCACATGCTGGAGTTTGTGCAGAACTAAAACCCAGATGTGATCTTTCTCACTAGTGCATAGGAGACATTTACCTAGTAGCTGCTATGTTTTAACACATACACACACACACACGCACACTATAAATCTAATTAATGTTATTTTACTTCTTTAGTTCTTCCTCTGTACATCTTTTGGTAAAAGATGTAGGTAAATAGGAAAAAAAGAAAACAGGGCCATAGAAATGGGTCAATTTTCTAAAAAAATGGAAAATTGAAACAAATTGAAATATGTCATAAGACTCCCTAAGTGACGAATATTTTTATGTTACAGGGTTAAATTAAAAAAAAAAGTAGTTGCCATGTCAGGAATATATAATGAATCAGGCTTTCAGACCCACTAGGTCAGCTTTTGAGTGACAACCCCAATAAAAGACAACCACAGGAGCCCATTCTGAAGCTGGGAACTGTGAAAAGATACTTCTAATGCTTGTGAAACTAGAAAAGATTAGTTTTAGTGCTTTTTAGAATACGGTGAAATGTTCTTTTGCCAAAAAAAAAAAAAAAAACTATTAAAAAGACTATGATTATGGCCAAGGAAGACCCATTTATTTTCTAGGTACACTGACTATTCAGAAGGTTAACAAAGGCTCAGTTAAACAGCTTGTCGGAAGGCATTTCAATGACCAACTTAGTACAAGTAATGTTAAACCACTGACAAAAACAGACTGAAGCAAATAGGAAGATAAAAGCTAAATTTCATTAAAGTAGAGGAACCAAACCAAAAATAAAACATTTCATTACCTAATCAATTAAATGCATTTGCTTGTTCCATGTAAATCATCTAGCTAGTAAAGTCTACCTGGAATGCTGTCAATGAATTAGTAAAAATAATCAACAAGACATATGTACATCCTTAAATCACACAAATTATATCAAATACAAATGCAGTAAAAAAAAAAAAAATCACATAATATCCACAATGAACTTTAGAAAGCCAAGGTAAAAGAGGTGCATTTTAGATCAGTGTTAAGGCAGAATATTAGTTAAACAACATGTTAGTCGAGTGACTATAAACTAGCAGACTTTGAGCTATATCCAGCAGCTCAAAGGCAGATCAGATAAGCAGAAAAAAAGATGAATTTGATGAGGATTTATCAAATAAAAAGGTGAGCAACTTACCGACAGACTACTCAGACAAGTGAACTACAGAGCTGTTTGACTGACATGTCTTGGAAAAACTGGTTTTAGTCACAACTGGTTGGCGGACTGACCGCCTGAAACACAGACTGTTTATCTCAACCTGCAAATGACCACCTTCCCCTGCTCTTCTCCTCCAGACCAGTCTGCCCTCCCTTCTTTTCTTTTCTTTCACTGCCTGTTTCTCCCTCTCCCTCTCTCTCTCTCCCTCTCACACACACACACCTTCAGAGATTCCAGACAAAGTTCAAACGGTCCAAACAAAGTTAGGACTGATGGAGGAAGTAATGGTATTAAGTATGACAGAAGAAGGGAGGGTTAGAGAGGGAGAGAGAAAGCTAGATTTTGCTTAACAAGGCTGATTGGAGGTAAGGAATGTTCTGGAGGGAACATGCAGCAGCACAGCAACAACACTGTATGTTAAGGGATCACATGATGAGCCATGAAACATAATCCCTTAAATATATGAAAAACTAAATAAAAAAATGGACATTTATGAACCAGATTAAAATTCATAAGATGGCACAATATGATAATGAGTGAATTAATGTTCATGTAGGGAAAAATACCACATATTACTGTGTACAAGCAGTTGATATCTTTCTTGGTGTATATTGTCTACGGGTTAAAGTGACAGATCAGTCGGTGGGAAACCCACGGTCTGAAAAAGCTGAATTTACAGCTGACCTGAAGGAAAAAGCAAGCGGATGCTTTCAGCTGTGAATGTGCAGCCTGTCAGAGTTACCAGGTTAACGCTCGGACCCATCAACAATAAACTGCTGCTGAAAAGCGGTAGTCAAGATTTGCCTTGCAGTGCTTACATTGATTGCGATGATTTCGTTTTCAAAAGTGACTGATTAGACACGTCGGGGGGTTAACTGAGGTCTCCGACTCTGTGAGGACACGCTGGGAGAGAGCGAGAAACCGAGGCCGGATTAGGAAAGGGAGCGGGTGACTGGGAAAGAAACCGTGAGGGGTTGTCACAAGGTGTGTGTGTGTGTGTGTAGAATAACTGTTTGCAAATTGGTTGTTTTCGCTAAATGTTGTGTTGAGTGGTTAAAAAAAATCTGAATTTTGAACTCTAAAGCATGAGATCTCTAAGATATATTTAATATGGAACAATCACATGTGTGATTTCGGTTAATGTGAGCGACTAAAAAATTGAAATTGGTGCTTCAGACCAGAGTGGATAGAAAGACAGAGGTCCGTCTATTTTCTCCCTCAGAGGTGGTGACAGGCCATCTTAATCCAAATCCCTTCACTTTCAATTGTGCCGGTCAGATAGGATGGACGGACGCTGAGAGGATTTTATCCATTCGAATTTCATTACCGAACTGAAAATTGAAACGGAATCTATGTTAAAGTGTATGAGAGTAATCATAAATTTTTTGGTCTGAATAACATTGTCTAACGCACTGGTTAGACAGGAGGCCCCGTCAAAGAATGGAAATATATCATTTTCACTATAATTCCATCCATAAGTAACACAATGAGAGAACCTATGAGAATTTTGGTCATATACTTTCTGCCATAAAACATCCAAAAGCAAAAATGGGATCAAATGGTTGTTTAATTAGAGGTCACCCTTCTGAAAAAATGAAGACCCAATGATCTAATGTACTGAAATAGCAACTTTTTTGTGCCTCTGTGATCAGGAGGTTATCATTTTTTATGAGCTTATAAATAATGTGACGAGACAGAAAAGAACCAGAGAGAAAATAGAAATAATGGAGGGACAGGGGAAGGATAGAGAGGAAAAAGAACGTCCACGTGACTGAACTCCCATGAGGAAAGGAGGGAGACAGCTCTCATCTGACCATTTGTGTCCATTGCGTATGTGTGTGTTAGTGGTTCAGCAGCACACAACATAAAAACAGCCTCTAAACCGTTCCGTTGTCTCCTCCATCCGTGTTTTTGTCTCGGTCTCATTTTGCCTTTTTTTTTTCTATTTTGTTTTTCCTTCAGTGCTTTCCAGCCAAACGTCATCTATAATTTAGCAAATTGGGAAATGTTACAGAACCTGAGAGTGCATTAGCTGCATTTTAATCTGAAGGGTTGATGCTAAATAAATGGAGTTTCACTACTTGGAGCTGTGACAGACAGACCTGTTGCTGCCTTGGAGAAAATCAAAAAAAGACACGCTGAAAATGATTAAACTGAATAAATGATGCCAAGACTGAGCATAAAAGCTTTTTTGTGATGCAGCAATCTGATATAGTTTTATTTTAAGGAAAATTATTCATTACATCATGTATCTCATTTCTCTGCATTTAAGTTGTTGCCCGCTGCGTGACTCGAAGGGTCAGGTTGTTTTTGGTCAAGGTAAAAAAAAAAAAACATCTTGAGGGATTTTGGGCCTAATGCGACACGGCTCGCTTAGCATCGCTTGCTCAAACTGTTTTCTTCTAGTGCTATGGTTATCTTTTTTGTTTTCAGACAGGGAGCAAGTGGGCAAGGAGAAGCAGCCACTAATCAGTGCAAAAGCAAGGTCATATGATCCCATCTAGTGCAGCTCACCTCAAACAAATGATATACTGTATACTACTGTTTGTTTGGGGTCACTTAGAAATGTCCTTATTTTTGAAAGAAAAGCACTGTTTTTTCAATGAAGACAACTTTAAACTAATCAGAAATATATAACATTATAATAATATAATAAATAATCTATACATTGCTAATGTGGGAATTGACTATTTGAGCTGCAAATGTCTTGTTTTTGGTGCAATACCTACATAGGTGTATAGAGGCCCATTTCCAGCAACTATCACTCCAGTGTTCTAATGGTACAATGTGTTTGCTCATTGCATCAGAAGGATAATGGATGATTAAAAAACCCTTGTGCAATCATGTTAGCACAGCTGGTTAGAGAAGCTAGAAAACTGAAAGCAAAGTTCGAAAGAAGAAGATTAAAAAAAACAAAAAAAACACGAAGAAGCCTTTTAGACGAATGTCACAGGTGCAAAAAGAACAAAAACATTTGTTTTCGCCCCCTTTATCGCAAACCTGCTGTAATGAAAACTCAGACTTACACTAGTAACTCGTCTGTAGATCTGGGCGGCGTTCTGGCATTCAGAGTAGGGGTACTCGGAGGTGGCCATCTCCAGCATACACATCCCGAAGGCGTAGACGTCCACGGACTCATCGTACTTCTCCTCGTACATCTCCGGAGCCATGAACTCTGGCGTACCTGATGAAAAAAGAGAGAAACAGAAGAGAAGCTCATCGCACCAGAGGTTGTGGCCACACAGTCTGTCAGGCAGATTTGTCTAACTAGTAGGACACCCGGTCTTACTCATCAATTTAAAATTAGAAAAAAGGGACACCGAGATTTGTTTTGTTTTGTTTTTTTAAACCAGGGAATATCTTTCCCTCTTGAGGCAGATGGCTGCCCACCCAGAGCCTGGATTCTGCCACTGTTGCCAAGCGCTTGCTCGTGGGAGCAAGTCGGGTCTCTGTAAATAAATAATATTGCAAAGAGTAGTGTCTAGACATGGTTTTTTATGAAAACCTGACCCGAGATAACTTCTGTTGCAGCTTGTTGCTATAGAAATAAAATTCACTTGACTTGAAATGACTCGGATCTGGAAATTTTTACATCGCAGTCTCACTTCTGGTACCGCCGAAATGTTGCGTGCGAGTGTGCACGCACGACCGTTTTAAAAGTGTGTGCGGTTTTCCGTGCGAGTCCAAATACTCGGGATAAGCCAAGTCGCTACGAAGCAGCTGCGAGACTGACTATGCATTTCATTCTTGCCTCAGGCACAAGAGAATATGTGTGAATACCGGAATAACTGTGGTTAACTATAAAGCCAAGTTATTATATGGAGCACGGCAGACACTTCATGTGGGTGTGTGTTCAAGACTTTATTATACAGTATGTAGGGTGTGTGTGTGTGTGTGTGCAGCATACTTTGGCATGTGTATGTATCACTAGACGGTATAATCCTAGATTACTCGCAGACTGGCTGGTGTGTTTCAAATACCTGTGGTTTGCTTTTTTACGAGACATTTTAGCGGCAGTGCATAAGCATGTAAAGCTGTTATTGTTATGGAAACCCCGCATAAATAACAGCGTGTCACTTTCACAAACCTATAAAGTGGAAAAACTGCAACGTTTCTGATATACAGGTTTGAGTCTGACATGTCTGGCATGTCTCTCCACCCGGGAGAGATGGCCTTACCTATGACACTCTTTGCGAAGGAGGCCCTCTTCAGCGTGGCTAAACCCAGGTCTCCGATCTTGACCGACCCCGTGGGCCCCGTGATAAAGATGTTGTCGCATTTCAGGTCTCTGTGAATGATGGGCGGCGCTCGGGTGTGGAGGAAGTGGAGGCCTTTGAGGATCTGTCTGCACCACGAACGGAGAACCTTGATTTTCATCACTTTGAAACGCTTCAGGTAGCTGTGAGACAAAGAAAGCACATGTGAGCATATCATTCATATGTGTGTGTGTGTGTGTGTGTGTGTGTGTGTGTGTGTGTGTGTGTGTGTGTGTGTGTGTGTGTGTGTGTGTGTGTGTGTGTTATTGGTTGAAGAAAAAAGAAAAAGAAAAAAGTTTTTTTTAGGATGATTCTTACTTGAGTCTATCTGGCCATTAATTGTATGCAATCCCTGGTAATACTTTACTTGAATGGGGGTTCATAAGACTGTTAGACATAATCATGACATGACACCTGTCATGAACATTAATGAATGCTTATGACAGACCTTACTGTTAAGCATAAATAAAAAGATTGAGCTAATATTTTACATTGGGATTAAACTACATTGTATGATTAATTTTGACATTAGCTTTTACCATTATGATTGTGTCCTAAATGTTGTGCTTTTCATTATGTCTGCTTTGTCATGGTTATTTTGTCTTATTCATGTCAAGTCATAACAAAGACATGTCAAACAATGTCAACTAATAACTAAGTAATAACAATTCATTAATGTTCATGACAGGTGTCATTTAATGATTATGACAGTGTTATGACAGCCTTATGAACCCCTTTTCAAGTAAGGTGTCCAATCCTTTGAACCTATGATTTTTAGGAAGCTGTATTTCTACTCATTTCTGTGTGAAATTAGCACAATTTTGATAAAACAAACTGTTATTGACGTCTAAGAAAACTTGTGTTGTAATTTCAGCGGATTTGTTCTTCGCTCATTTAGCACTTTTAAGTGTGAGGAAGGACACTTTTTAAAGATTGAAAAAACCCTATAAATTCCACTATGGCCATTAATGTGTTAAATAGTTACGGGCAGCATCAGTGGAGGCTCTGCTTACACACAGATGCTGAGCGTCAACAGCGGCTCTAATAATGCAGAGAGTGCAGTCTGCCTTAGCTGACAAAGAGCGGTTCAGACAGACTCAGCATCACACAGCAATCTGCTCCAGCACAGATCCAGACCGCGGGTCGGAGCTTTGGTGTCACTACATTTTATAGCTGTGACCCCGTGATTTCACCCGCAGAGTCGACCGCAGTCGGTAACCTGTGGCTGAAAGGAACCAAGATGTTCTTTCAGTCCAGCTGCTGCACCAACACAACATCAGTGGTATCCCCTCTGTACTCGCACTCAAGTCAAATTCGAGCTTTTCTTGTGCTTATGTTTGTTTCTCCTTGCAGCTGACATGTGGACGGCTGCAGCAGCGATCCTACAAAACCTCCGACACGGAGGCCTGAGGCAATCTGACATCTGGAATCAAGATGCAGTTTGATGTCCTTTCTCCCTGCCCTTGGCCCAGGATGAACTCGCGCTGTGTCAGGATTAACGGCTTCGCTGCAGGGTTCGCACTTAATATACCTGTGATGCATTCGCTTTATTAAAAAAATCACAGGCAGCCCATTCCCAAGCAGTGCTGATGCTGTCAACCAACACATCATTGGGATTATCGGAGTGTGACCACAATAAGGCTGCAGCCAAAGATGATTTTCGTTATCAGTTAATCTGCCGGTTATACTATTATTTGCAGCAGTGGAAGAAGCATTCAGATCCTTTACTTATTTAAAGGTACCAATACAGCAATGTATAAATATTCCATTACAAGTAAAAGTCCTGTATGAAAAATCCTACTTCAGAAAAAGTACATTATTATTATTAGAAGTAGTAAAATAAATGTGGATCGGTTCCTCTGGTTGATCCATTATGATCTATAACACAACTTCATTATTAATATGAAGCATCAGTGTTGCAGGCAGAGCGAGTTTACAGTTAACTAGTTTAGACTGGTGGTTCCCAACCTAGCGCTCGGGCCCCTCCGTAGGGTCAGCAGATGAATCCGGGGGGGGTCGTGAGATGATTAATGGGAAAGGAAAGAAGAACAAACAAAGCTCTGATGTGCAAATCTGTTTTCCCTTTTCGCTGAAATGAAACCATGTGAGTAGTTTAGAGGGGGGGAAAATCATTATTTGTTGGAGCTGTTAACTTCAGGCATGTGAAATGTGTTTTTTGTAAGACGACAACATTTTTTTATCAATGTGTTGTATTTTAAAAGTGTGTTATCTTATCTACTGGGTAATATATACAATATATTACAATTACCTCAAAATTTGCAATAGTACTTAGTTACTTTCCACCACTAACTAAATAATCAGTAAATGGTTAAAAAAAAAAAAAAAAAAAAAAAAAAAAAAACACAAGTTAGTGTATTTGAATCAACGTATTTTTATATTCAACTACACTTAAGGACAATTGGGGATGTTTTAAAGAAGACAAGATACTAACTTCCTCTATCTAAGAAAATCTTGTTTTACAGACCCTCTCTCCCTTCCTAACAGCCATTCCATCAAACTCCACCTCTCACACTTTTTTTTTTCTTACTTCCAACAGATCTCTAAGAAATAAAAAAACGCTGCTCTCTTCCTCTGCGCCTCTCCCTCGTTCGTCTCTTCAGCTTACTTGGTCTCTCTCTCTGAAGTCGAAGCGGTGTTGACAGATGAGTTAAACCCTGTGGCATGTGATGCTGGAGTGACACTGCACAAAAAGCATCTCTCTCTCTCTCTCTCGCACACAATCGCTCAGCCGTGCTCCCTTTTCAACACACATACCTGATCGAGCAGATACACCAGCGGTCTGAGATCTGTATGTGTATACAGTATGTGAGTTGAATAAGCAGTCACATAGAAACAGACATTTACACAAACACATGCCTGTCTGCCTTTTTTCCTCTTTACACACACACACACACACACACACACACACACACACACACACACACACACACACACACAGAGAGAGATAAGGGGCCTGTAATACCCTGAACCCACGCTGGTCAGTATTTCCATCCTCACCATCTCCCTCCTCTTCCTATCAGTCCTCTCCCTCGTCATCTCTCTTTCTTTTTCCACCACTTCAGAGAGACTCCTTTTTGAGTCTTCATCTGGACGAGCGCCAGACTTTAATCTATTCATACTTGCAAGAATCTATTCTATTCATATTATGCGCGCTTTATGCATGTGCTTGATGGTAAGATTATCCACGGTATCCAATATTTCTGTATTTATTTAGCACGCCATTGTTTTCTGACAATTAATCAAATCCAAGTAATATTCAAGCATTATCACACTTCGTTCTTACTATTGGCTTTTCCATTTGTTGTGTCCATAGTCTGAAGATTTCAATCACCACGGTGTAGTTCTCCCTCTTAATTTATTTTTAACTATGAAGTGAAGGCTGCTAGTAGTTTAATATGTTTGACTTGACAAGTGCAGGACAGATGTAGGACTGACTCTACTCCTGCATTTGTTCATAAATTAAATTTAAAAAAAAGTCCTCCAGTGGAGGGCGCTACTGTCTTTGGAAGCTTTTTCTGGATTAATTCTCTCCCTCTGTAATCACAGGTGGTTCATGGGTTTGTCAGTCACTCTGCCCAGCTGCAGATATGCTGTACATCTGTGATCTATTTGTCCACCGTATTCTTTTTCTGCTTCCTGGCGCTTTACTATCCGTTTTCTGTCTCCCTGACTAAAACTTTCTGGAAGTACAGTATCAATCTGCCCCCCCGTCCATCCCGTCCCTCCCCTTGTTCCGATCGCCCGTCTCTTTGTCAGGAACGAGAGGAATCTGCAGCAGCAGCTGGCAGGTAGCCCGGTTTCCCACGATGCACCGCATGGGGCCATGCCACGCGGCACCCGCCCCGCGCTCAGCCTTTTATTATGCCAGGACCTCGACAATCACATTCGCATACGCAGACACACATCTGCCAAAGGACTGGCATGTGTTCATGGCACGGACAATGACGGGCAGAGACACTGACAGACGCCCCCGGTGGCCACAAGCACACCACAGATGTACGGTTTGCGACGTGCACAGAAAAAAAGTCTCTCTCCATAATTCTCGGGTATGATGGGAAGTGGCGTTTTGTGCAGTCGATTCTAAAAATGAACTAAAAGCAAACGCGCTTTATTATGCAATATATTGGAAGTGGACCGACGCTATAGGAGAGAAGCTCTCACCACATAAGGTCACAGCAGAGAGGATGAACCAGGCTTATGTGTGATTTTTCACAGTTCAATATAAAAACTGGAGGGAGGTGAGTCATCATCTGTAATGACAGGTCCTCACCAGAAGCAAATAGAAATTCACCATCTTCATCAAATGAACAACCCTGGAAGATGATGATCTTCTTTTCTGAATCAACAGCTTTTATTCCATGTTTAGTTAGTGTACTGTGATATTACTACAGATTTCTGTCCAAATATTTCATATAACTGAACTAGTAATGGTAGATAATTAACACTATGCTTTATTAAAAGCAGAATGTGATTTCTTTTTTCAGTTGATTGACTTTATTTGTTTGTGCACTCACGTTTTAAGGGTCCCAGATGTCATGAGTTCGGTGACCAGAACAATACATTTCTTTCCTTTGCACGGGCCCTCCCAGGAGTCATAGAAGCGGACAATGTTAGGATGCTGGAGACCCTTCAACATCCCGGCCTCCTCTTTGAAGCGCTGACGCTCCGACTTGGACAGCTTACGGTCCTGCACACAAGACACAAGAGGGAAAATTACTCACGTTGACAATACCGAGGAAAAAAACAATACGTCGTTCCTCCGAAAATCTGGAGAGAATACAAAAAGAGGAAAGAAGCATTCGCCCAAGGAAAACACTGCTGTATTAATAGTAGCGCGATTACAATCAAATCAAGCGAGAGGAGGGGAAGGAAAGCTAATTAACAGATGGCTTGACGAGCGGCTTCTAATATTGATGCGGCATCCGCACGTGCTGCTGAAATACAAATGCGGATGAAATTTGAAACAAGGAGCCATTTGAAAACGGTGTCTTGTTACACTAAAATGCAGCTGAGAGCGCCAGAGAAGGATGCGGATAAAACAGTGCCCCGTCCTTTCATCCGCGCACAAAGAAGACACAAACATCCATTAGGGTGCGTCTGCGGTCATAATTTGATCTGTCTTCTTGTTATCTACTGAGCTACAATAGAGGTTGTATTGCCCAGTCTTCCTGCACTGTGGCTTTGATCACTGCCAACACACTGCTGACTGAAAATCAGCTTACCTTATCTACTATATAGTGCAATACATTCATGTTTTTATAATAACTATCCATTATAACTATTCAATCAACTATGAATAATTAATGCCTTGTTAAGTGTTTAAGGATTCATAACAATCCTTTATAGATAGTCAATAGACCATTAATAAACTGTTGAATAGGTAGAGGACTTGTTGAATAACAGTTTATAACTGTGCCTTATAGATAGCCAAGACTACTTACAAGCTGTTACTTAAGGAGTTATGACTCATTAACTACATTTTCATGATTTATAACTAACAATTAACTGATACTTAAAGACTCAGTAGATAATTCACTAATAGCTTGTCAATGATCTATTACTAATGTGTAAGGTTTAGTTATAAATCATTATCATGCAGTTAACAAGTCGTTTATACCTCAACTAACAGCTTGTAAGTTATCTATAAGGCATAAGGAAAAATCTGTTTAACAAGTAATTTATAACTAACAGTTTATTAATGGTCTATTAACCATCTATAAGGCATTAATATACATCCTTAAACTGTTAAACACTTAGTCATTAGTCATTAACAACTCAGTAACAGTTTGATGATCTATTAACTAGTTCTTACTGATATTTATTAAGTGTTACCCAATTTATTAAAGTGTTATAATGCTGCAAAATATATGCATCATACACAATTGTGCCTAGTTGATTGTTTTCCTTTTTAATTAAAGATGTCATGTCATGTATCTTTGAGCTCAGTTCTTGCTCAGTTTAATGATGCAACAGGTATAATCCAAGATGCAAAACCCAACAGAGATCCCTATGTATATATTTACCCCATTTGCATTCTTCCGTATTTGAGTAATACTGTAAAAATAGATGGAGAGTAGCTGCTAGCTGCTATGAGGGGTTGTAGCAGCCGATAACTAAATAACAGTCGATAATGTAATAAATTTGCCCTCTTTAAAATGTAAATTAATGGAGCTAATATTGTAATCATTGGCCAATGACGTAATAAAAGTCCTGAACTGATAAGGTAATAACTTTTTGCCAATAATGTAATTACTCCAACGGCTAAGTTATTATATTTGCAATTTCTTTTTTTTTTGATATATATAAATCAGGCCAATAACATAATAAATTATTAAGTTATCAGCCAAAAGTTATGTTATTATTTCAGCACTATTATTACATCATTGGACAGTTATTACTATATTGACTTATTATATTTTAAAGATGGCAAATTTTTTATCGGCCATTATTACCATATCAGCTCTGATATGGAGGTTTTGCTAAATTCTATTAAATTTGACTAAACTTTTGCTTACAAATAATCAGGGTAGATGTGAAAACACAGTCAGAGTAGGAACTCTCAATTTTACGCTCACTATAGAGCAAAATATGGAACGTCAATTATATAGGAAATGAGTGATTTCGGACACAGATGGTGTCAGCGGCTGCTTCTTTCCACAAGCCACTGAGGGGCTTTAGCAGGAGGGCGTGACATGTCCACGGATATGCCGCCTCACTCGTATGTGCAGCCTGACCAACGAGCGGGAGTCATGGTGCAGCGGCAAGGACGCGATCCCGCTCTGGCCTCCCGCCAACTAACACCAACAATCGGATCACAGGCCTAAGTTACTCCTACGGCTCCCTGCTCCCGCTCCGTCTTGTAGTTTAGGAAGCGAGTCACGGCCCGTAAACTCGCCACCATCCTTTAGCCGAGTCTTTATTAGCCACCCAGTGAGAGTCTGGACCGGCACGAGCTAAGAAAAGAAAGTTACAGTCCACATTCTTCCATCCGGCGGAACGCTAGCGTCCGAGGAGTCCAACGCACTCTGTTTAATGGGCATTCCAGCTCTGCCACTGATACCTCAATAAACAGACGTAAATGGCTCTGTGGCTGGTCAGGCCTTGTAAAGAAGTGTGCGAGTAGGCGTGCGTCTTAAAGCTTTCATGCATTCAACTATGCTGAACCTGTGCCTTTCGGATTTGTTTACAAGTTAAGGGCGGACTGGAAGGGTTTATGGTCGCTTTGTTATGAGCGTTTACTTGTTTGCTTTAGTGCTGTCAGCTAAAGATAGATTTTTTTATAGTTTGTCCTGCATCGACAATAGGTATCTATCAGTTTTAGTCGGAGAGCGCGTTTGTGCTCATTTTGCTTTTGTCTGCACGTTGATGTTTTTTCTAGTTTCTTCAGCGGCTCTGTGTCTAATCGTGGCTGACACATTCAGCACATCACTGCCCCCAAAATAAACTGAATCAGAGCTGCCTGACAACGATAAAATAAGGTGACAAAACCTCATGGGATTTGAGGACGAATACGGTTGCACTGAGGGGACGTAAAATAAACACAGAATATACACATAGTAAGACACAACAGTGTATATATATGAAAAAAAAGATTAATATAAAAGCGATGCTCCAATTAATCTGGCACTAACTGAAATGTGTGCTCTGAAGTGAACGTTTCATAATGTCTGTGACCCTTTTAGAGGATGAGATGAGCAGGAAAGTGAACAGACGGACTGGTTTGCAGACAAAACAGAAAAATCAGCAGGATGGAAACAAAGGCTGTGTGTCTGATTGTTAAGTAGCAGGAAATAAGAGGGAAATGTTTCATATTAAAATTGCTTTATAGATTTTTTATTTTTTTTTTTAATGATGCAAGACGAGGTTAGACACCTACTCCCCGCAATGTTATCAGGATTATCACCATGACAACCAGTTTTTAAATGTGCTCTAATTCATTCCAATCCAACTCTTTATCATTTTGAAAAAAAAAAAAAGAAATATTCAGATCTCTTTTCAATCAATTCATTGTGTGCACGGTCCTGTATTGTTTTATTTGGATCTTTCATTTGAATATTAATTAAACTTGCCTGAAAAAAAACAAATGCATCCAACAACACATTAGTGCAAATCATCCAGACAAAAGGCGGACATTATTTATTCAAAAGGTTAACAGCCGCGCTCGCTGATTTTCCCCGAATGCAACCGACGGTCCTGGGATACGATGGCAACACTGACATCATCTTTAACGTTTAATTAACCAGGTTACATTCCTGACGTTGACGAACTACACACACACCAATCAGCAATTTAGCGGCGAATTGATTCTGCCAGGTCACGGTGAGTAAGTCTTTTGAAATGTTATAAAGCTATTAGGAAGCCTTGTGAGCTGCTTCAGAGATTAAGGACAATCTCTCATGAGGTGATGATCTCATATTGTCATATTGTATAACCTGGGCCTCATCTATATCATATGACACACACACACACACACACACACACACACACACACACACACACACACACACTCGCACACACACACACAGAGAGAGAGAGAGAGAAAGCTTCACTGTGTTTCAGAGTGCATTAGTGTGTGTGTGTGTGTGTGTGTGTAACAGCTTATCCCTTCATCCTGCAGCAACCACTTCACTGATGATGACCCATTAGCAGCTGACACACATCTGCGTTATGTGCCCAACAACCTTTACTCTCTATTCTCTCCCCGATCGCTCTCGCCTCCATATTGTGATCACCTGACCCTGCGGTCACATGACAATGGCCGCGGGTCACCTGACTGACTGGAAGCCGGCGTTCCACTTCCCAGCAGCACTTAGTAAAGACCCTGACCGGCCATATTGCTGTTAGATGTCTCCCTGATGGCACTGCGAGACTGCTTCTCCCTCTGCATGTGTGTGTGTCTACATATGTGAGAAGGCAGACAGCAAGTCTAAGCGAGCTTCCTAATCCATTATTAATGTTTCCTTCTCCATTCTAGTGTATAAATGGGTACACAACTCGTACACATACAACATGCTTCATAGGATGCTATAAATGCAGAATAAGTGGATAAATACACATATACATACATATATCAGCTATAAAAGAAAAACAAAGTTGTTGTGCGGATGTGAATATTTAAGGAGCTAATTAAATTTATTGCATTTACGGCACTTCAGTCTTCTTTTTGAGGGTGGAGGTTTTCTTCCTCGGTTTCCATGAGTCGCTTTCTCTCCTTCTATTTCTGCACCAAGTTTCAAAACATCATGAGACTTGAGTTTATCGGACTCAAAAATACCCTCTCACTCTCCATCCGAGCCTGCCTCCCTCCCTCTCTCTCTCTGCTTCTCATACACACAGGCACATGCAAACACACACCTATGCAAGACGAGCCTTGATTCCGCAGCTCCTTATCTGACACTTCTTCCCTACATGAGGACTTCTCACTCCCTAAGCTCTTCCGCTATCTTCCTTCCTCCTATCCCGAGGGCTTAAGAAGGCACCTACACACATCCCCACACAAGTGACAGCTCCGAGCTCTATTTCGGTACGAGGACACACACGGAAAACGCACACACACACGTGTGCAGGCACAGAGTGGACCCGCATAGGACCGGGCAGCCAGACAGGCCCGGTGTTGAAGCTTTATACCACTCCCTGCAGAGAGGCTGAAAGCTGAAACCCTCTGATCAACTCGTCCAGTCTAAACATCCCACCGCGCCGCAGCACTCTGTGATCATCTGCTCTGGTCTGTCGCACCTCTCTCGGCACCAGATGGACGGAGGTCGCAACAGATGACGGCACTACACGGGTGACAGAAAATCCGCACGACAACCAGTGAAAAACCCACCCGCAGGAAGTCGATGTCTCCCAGGGATAGTGGGAGCCTAAATATAGGAGGAATAATTCCATATGATTGACTGTGGCCAAACAATTATCGTTTTCTCAGGGGTTCCGTTATATAAAAGCAATTTAACATGTTTACATTAGGGGAGAAAAATCCAACTTTTCTGTCAGTCTCACTGGTTGGAACATTTACAAAAACCAAAAAAAAAATCATGTGCACATGCTTCTGTGACCGATATATAATGATTTGAAACAAAACTTTAAGTAAAAGTTCATAGTATGGGACCTTTTACCCACTACCCATTGAAGTCTATTAGCCTTTAAGTCTCTGACTGTCTTTTTATACTTATACTTAAAAATTGAAATGTTACTCACACGTCTTTTATTCCTGACATGATAGTAGACAACTTTTTAGGTTTTAAGCAAAAAAATTAAGTTTCATTAAGTGCTTCCTGTCACATGACGTCATCGGTTTCCTGTCCCTTTCTCCCAAGAACATGGCAAAGACAAAGTTTATAGTCTATAAAGTCTATAGAATCATCCCCCCAAAAAGAACTTGTACATGGGATGAATAGACTCTTGTTTCTGGGCATATTTGTGCAAGCGGCAACTATAACAGCCATTAAAATGCTATTTTCTGCAAAGAATAGATTACAAAATGAAAAAATAGATACATAACATGACTGTTCATGACTCAACTGATATAATTATATGCATTTATATGCATGATATCTTGCATTAAAAAAAATCTGATAGATTAATGCTTCCGGGTACAATGTTATACACCTTGATCACCCGTAGCAATTACATTTCATGCTAAAAAAAGACTTGAAGACTTTGAATAAATTCAAAATGTTCGTGAGATTAAATGAACAAACCAAATTTGACATGAGAACATAAGAACAATTTGAAATGTAACTTGACGTTTACTCATCTTGCTCTTGATGCAGTGTCAGGGGGAAACATCAAACCACACACAGAAAAACAAACAGCAAAGCCTTAATCATGCATGTAAAAGCTTTTCGAGAGCCTAACTATAAGCTTTTCATCGCGGTTCTCCTGAATGTGTTCGTGACCCAATTTGATTTCTTCTCTCTGATCAACCTTTAGAGTCCTCCTGACCCAAATTTCGAAGAATGCCGGTCTATAAAGTTGAGGGAAAAGTCGAGACCTGTGAGTCTTTATTGCATTAAGCCCTTTCGGTTCAGTGAATGAGCCGATTTGTTACTCTATACAGTCAAAGACCTTCAGTGCTGGTGGATAGGGGCTAACGGTGGTGTGTGTGTGTGTGTGTGTGTGTGTGTGTGTGTGTGTGTGTGCTGTATGTGTTCCATTAGCATGAAGCCAGAGTGTCTCTCAGACCCCACACAAGCTGGAAACACTCTCCTGCAAAGAACCACAACCCCCTACGGTGCTCACCTACACAGCTAATAAACATGTACAGGGAATAGAAACCCTTCACTTATCCACATGTAGGACCCATTGATTCTCGCATTTCAGAAAACACAGATGGAACTGGAGGGAATAGATAATGAAAAACGGAATCATGTTGGCAAAATATGGACGCAACAAATCTGATGCCCGCCTTACATCACTCAGTATTTTGGTGTCAGGAGTATTATTTTATTTATACAGTTTGTATTTTCTGGTGGTATCTAGCTTTAAAACCTACACACCGGACCTTTAAAAATAAAAGAACTAATGAAAAAGAACCAGTAGGTGAAGAAATGAAGATAAAATGCTGCTTTCTTGTTTTGCATCATTACAAATTCATTGATGAAATTCAATGTATGATTCAATTTTGAATAGTTTCTTATTAAATTGTTGACATGTTATTCATCCACCACATTTGATTAGATTAGACCCTCTTTCTGATGACAAAACACAAAATTCAGAAGAATAAGAAAATTTAAAAACAGGTAACACGGAATTCGGGGGAAAACTTAAGTGGAATCTGGAAAAAATTGAAATGGATTTCATAGGGCCCTAACACATGCCTCATGCGCTTGCACACACAAAACCCAAAAACCTCTCCAAGACCTTTACCACAGCCTGTTATGGTTAGCCAGCATATGACGGAGAGTGAGAGAGAGAGAGAGAAAGAGAGAGAGGGGGAGAGAGAGAGAGAGCATCTGTTGTGAATAAGAGTGATTGAAAAGCGGATGAACGAGTTCCAGTAAGAGTCAGCGAGAGCTGGAGAGAGAGTGACGGAGCCTGATCTCATCGTTTAAACAGACATGTCAGCGCGGAGTGCTGCGAAAAAGAAAAAAAAAAAAAAATGAAGGCAACATCCAGATACGAGTTTACTTGTTCACACCCTCCTCCTATATTCCCCACGTGTTATCTTTTGGTCTTCTCTTTCTTTCACCGTCTTGTTTCTTTTTCCATTCACTGACTCTTTGTTTCTCTCCCTCCCTCCTCCTTTTCCCCCTGTTTAGGTGGTTTTTGGTTTCCCATCAATCGCCACTCTACATATTGCACTAACCAGGGCCATGTGTCTGACTGCATGCTCCGTGTGCATGTGTGTGTTGTAAAATGACCTAGATGTGGCTGAAAAAGAAAAATCGGTCTTGACTGGAGAAAATGTGGTCAAATCCCATACATTATGGTTTCCCTTGTGTTTGCCTTATGGAGATATGACTGGAGATATGTTATGAGAGCCCTTTGAGCTGCAGTTGCATGTTTGAAATGTGACGGACAAATGAAGTTTATTATTTACAGTGTTCTTAACGTTTTGCTCTGCTTTTATGTGGCTTCATGTGCAGTGGCGATGACAAACGGTGAAAGTAGACGTGTGTTTCACAACTCCGCTCCTCTATCGGCCCGACATATTGGCAAGTTTTCGCTTTATTGTTTTTTTTGCAGGCATCACAAACGAAGCCATTCATCAATGGGTTCAATAACACCAGTGTGTGTGTGTGTGTGAGTGTGTGAACAATAGATGCCATCTCAGCCTGCCACTCACTGTTCACCCTATTGTCTAATTTCTGTGCCTTGCTGTGCAACGCGCGCGCACACGGACACACACACACCCCATGTGCCAGTGCATCATTACCCTCTGTCCTGTTGGTTAAGCCTCATCTCCCCTCCTTCTTTTCTCCATTCTTATCTTTTTTCCACCGCTCTCCTACCATTTCCTATTCTTGCCTCGCTCCTCCTCTCTTTCCCATTCACGGGATTCCCCGAAAAATACGCGTGCAGGATGCCTTTCTCGCCCCGCGTCCCGCCCATGGGTTCAGCCATTTGATCCAGGCATCTTGATCCAAAGGTAATGAGAGGAAATCTCAGGATAATGAGAGGAACTTCTGGTGTAAAGTCCTTAAGTGATAATCCTTACCAGAACAGCATGTCAAGCGCAAAGATCACATTCGAACTGGAATAATCCCAAATTCGGCGCTAATGGGTAAAAACGGCGACATGCCAGGCTTCTAGTGTTCACGGTGGAGGAGAAAACAGACCTCGCATAATGGGAGATTTAAATCAATTAGGGTTTTATTGCCTTAAAACAAGTAGATGATTCAGTGCCTTGGCTCAAATGCATGAACCTGTGACCTTCACGCTGCAGGAAATCGCCTCTTTCCAAGACCAATAATCTAAAACCAATCTAATGCCCAAAATCCTAAAATCAGCTGAACTGACCTGTTGCAATGTCCAAGGCTCCTAATTAAGCTCTATCCAGCAACTGTGGTTTTGACTGAAATGATTAGCAACCAACACAACATCCTTTGTTGCTCACAAAGAAAACAAAAGATCCAATTAAATCACGTGACGGAAACATGCAATCCAAAATATTAGGGTCGAAAGGTTAACGTTGTCCACATTAGGAGGCTTCTTACCATTTGCGTCAGTTTCATTGTTACGTTAATAGGATGAGTATCAGGAGTAATCTGGAGTAGAACTTTGGGGAATCTGCAAGTTCAGTAGATTCAGTGTGAAGAAGAGCTTTAATGTGGAAATTAGTAACCCTCGAAACTAAAAATAGGAGGTAAAAATAGGAAGCAGCAGTTCGAGTCTCATCAAAAATAGTTCCACAAGAGCTTCCGAGAAAGAACGCGTTTGCATATCTGAGAAAAATTGGAAAAAAAAAAAAAAAAAGGTAGCACAGGACAGATAAAATTCAAAAAGAGCATTTCTTTTCTAAACAGAAATTTAGAGTCATTGCATTGAAATGTTTATTCTTAAACACACAGACACCAGGCTTGTAAAGAAATGCTTTAAAAACTAGTGTGACTAACTCCTGGCATGTAGAGAAACAGCTTTGCGTACATTTTTTGTGTCACTGGCTTGATTGATTCGGCAGTAAAACTTCCTTTGAACCAGAATGAAGATTAATTTGAAACCCGAGACATTCGGGCATGATGGTTGACATATATCAGAGATCCTGCCTGCCTTGGAGGGACCAAAAATCCTTTGAACTTTTAAAGATTTGACCCTTTTGCATAGGGGGCCACGCCATACTCTGACTTTGTCATGCGTGCATCAAGTAGGATTGTGTGTAAATATATGAGCAAATTAAGACTTTTAAGTGTTTTTTTTTCTATATCCGTGAGCATACTAACCGTGTTGTGTGTAAAAGGTTACAGTCTTAATATAGAGTGTGTCCACCTGCCTCTCTGTTAACACCTCATAAAGAAACCGATCACACAGATATGGCGATGGACATGATCCGTTCCAAAAGTAACTACTGGTCAGACCTTACACTTACAGTGGTGTGAAAAAGTGTTTTCACCCTTCCTGATTCAATGGCAACATAGGTGAAAACTAAATTCACTTTTTAAATAAAGGTTTTTATGATTACAGGAGAAAAAAATCCAAATCTGCATGGCCCTGTGTGGAAAAAAAGTGATTGCTGGTTGGGCTCTTAGCAGCAACAACTGCGACCAAACGTTTGCCATATCTTGCAATGAGCCTCTTACAGCGCTGTGAAGGAATTTTGGCCGCTCATCTTTGCAGAATTGTTGTAATTCAGCCACATTGGAGGGTTTTGGAGCATGAACCGCCACAGCACAGCATCTCAATAGGATTCAGGTCAGGACTTTGAATAGACCACTCCAAAGTCTCCATTTTGTTTTTCTTCGGCCATTCAGATGTGGACTGGCTGGTGTGTTTCGGATCATTGTCCTGCTGCAGAACCCAAGTTCGTTTCAGGTTGAGGCCACGAACAGTGGCGGGATAGTCTCCTTCAGGATTTTCTGGTAGACGGCAGAATTCACGCTTCCATTTATCACAGCAAGTCTTCCATGTCCTGAAGCAGCAAAACAGCCCCAGACCATGACACTGCCACAGCCATATTTTACCGTTGGTATGAGGTTGTTTTTCTGAAATGTGGCGTTATTTTTTTGCCTGATGTAATGGGACACACACCTTCCAAAAAGTTCAACATTTGTCTTCTCACACCGCAGAGTATTTTCCCAAAGGTCTTGAGGATCATCAAGATGTTTTTTCTGGCTAAAATTGAGACAAGCCTTAATGTTCTTTTTGCTCGCAGTGGTTTTTGTCTTGGAACTCTGCCATGCAGCCATTTTTGTCTCTTTCTTATAGTGGAGTCAAGTGAGGCCTGCAGTTCTTTGGTTGTTGTTGTGGGGTCTTTTGTGACCTCTTGGATGAGTCATCACTGTTCTTGGGGTAATTCTGTTTGGCCAGCCACTCCTGGGAAGGTTTACCACTGTTTTGACCATGTTTTCACCATTTGTGGATAATGGTTCACTGGAGTCCCAAACCTTTAGAAATGGCTTTAACCTATAACCTTTTCCAGAGCGATAGATCTCAACTACTTTCTTTCTCATTTGTTCCTGAATTTCTTTAGATCTCGGCACGTTTTAACAGGGGAGGACAATCACTTTTTTACACAGGTCTAAGCAGCTTTAATTTATTTTCACCCTTAATAATGAAAACCTTCATGTAAAAACTGCATTTTGTTTATTTGTTTGATGATCCGAAAAATTTAAGTGTGACACATGCAAAAAAAAAAAAAAGAAATCAGGATAGGGGCAAACACTTTTTCCCCACCACTGTACACATAAATGAGCTCTCATTCCATATAGCTGGATCCCAGATCAAATCTCCACTAAGCCTCCTAAAACACCAACAGATGCCACCGGCGGCAGTTCATTAACGAGGAACATTATAGCCGTGCCCGCGTGTTGTTATACATTGCATGTTGGCGGTCTAATAGCGAGGTCCTGACACTGTTACAGTAAGTGATGATCTAACAGAGGGCTAGGCCGGTTACTCAGAGAGAGTAAGAGAGCTGCCCAAGATAAAACTATTACATAATCTGGGAGGACTATCTCTTTACACTCTATTAAATAGAGGCCTCAACTATTTACGCCCAGGATGAACTTTAGCACTTCTCCAGTTTCCCTGTAAAGAGCATCGACAGCCATCGGCATCCAATCACAGGGCCGTGTGTCTAATATAGTGCTGCAAACAATGCAGAGGGTTAGCGTTTACCTTTGTTGAGAATATAAAATATGTAAGGATACACTCACCTCTGGCATTTGTATTTCTTTATTTAGAAAGTGAGAGAGTACAGCACTGCAGGATCCGAGTCCTACATCAGCATTTGCCTGAAGACATTTAGGCTACTTGTTTTCTGGAAGCGTATTTGCAGAATATTAGTATAGATAAATAGAAACAGATGTTTTGTTAATAACGCCGTCTCTATGTCTACATGCAGATGAAGAAACAGAGAACGCCTGAATGATGTATCGATTTGGATTGAAAACCTAAATCGTCAAAGCTGCGATTTCTTTTGCTGTTTTACTCACCCAGGGTTTTTTTTGTCAACTATTTTTAATTCTACCAAACTTTACAGTTCCACTTAGCTTTACTGAGGGTTTGCAACTTTCCTGTTTTGATTCAGTTTCATTAGTCTCATCAGCTGCTGTTTAAACAGTATCTAGTATTAAAGCAGTTATTGCACATTTATGAAATGTTACTTGGGAGATTTTACATAAAACATAATTCTAGGTCACAGACAGAGTAGAGTAAATGGTCTGTCTACTAAGTGGCAAAGAATAGAATCAAGAAATAAGCTGTGTCCCAATTACCATTTACAAATATGGAAAGATAGGATAGAACAGTTTTTGTTTTATATTTATAAGTGCAATATATTGTTTTTTGAAAAACGTTCATAAATGGTAGTTGGGAAAGCGTTAAGCACACAGATGTAAAGGCAAAGCAATTAAAACCATGCACTGTCAAACCTAAGGGCCACTTTAACGAGAGCAGGAAACTGTCAGCTGACATGAATGCATCTTTGGCACAAACACACCAACTCTAAGAATACGCACACACTGCTATATTTAAATGCAGTGTTCTGTGTGTATTCGTCTTGCCACTGACCACTCTGCAACTTCTGAGGCTGCTGACAGGTTAACAGAAACACACACAAACACACATGTATGAAAAGGACAACATAAATATTCTCTACAACACACAAACAGTTCTATAATTCCCATCTATACAATAAGCATAAAAGGAAACAAAAGAGAGACAAACGAATATGAAATAACAGAAAAATACACACACCATAAACCCTATTTCCTCTATGGCCGCTTCTTCCTTCCCATCTATGTCTCTGTGCCCTTTTCTTCCCCTTGCAGTGGCCTATATTTCCTCAGCAGCTGGTATGTTGAGGCGAGGGAGAGGAGCTGATTTAGGCTGCAGCTCTGACAGGGTCAGCGGAGCAGCTTTAACAGATACTGTACAGGCTACTGATAGAGCCCTGCACCAGAAACCCAAGTAATCTGCGTCAGACAATCGGGCGGGCTCCGGGAGCAGAGTGTGTATTTGTTGGCGTGCACGTGTGTGCGTGTGTATGTATCTCCGCGGGTCTGTCTGTTGAGTGACTGTGGTTTTGTTACATGCAGGTTTCAGGGTTAATTTGTTCCAGATGAGATTCCATGGCTGCCAAAAGCGCACTGCTGCTACAAGACATTAGCCTAGTTTTTGTCATGCTTTTGCTCCACAGCAGAGCATTAAAACTAAGGAATGTTAAAATATAGGTTAACGGTCTGTAATGTTACAAATGGCGCCGGCGTCGATTTGGCTGTTCCTACATGCAAAACAATATCTACGGGTTGTACAGGTTAATTGTTCAGGGCGTAGTTATGTCAAAAATGAAAAAAAAACTCCCTACTTATCTGGCCAGTCATTTCAAAAATGCCTGACTGTCACATTATCTGTCGGAAAATTACAAACATTGTTAATCTCAACATTTGAAGATGGCTTTTAGATGCTGTTCCATATTTCAACAAACCCCTCAACACTTAAAAGTCGTCCTGAAACACTGAGCGGAACATGTTTCATTACGTAGTGTTTACAGATGCGGTGACACATTTTTTTTTTCTCCACACTTGTGACCGACAAAATTAGGTTGGAAAAGCGAAGGGGGGGGGGCGGAAGTGAGGTCACAGGAAGAGGAAATGGGCATATTTGTCCTCTGAAGTCTTTCCTGTTGGGAAGACACACAATACAACAATGTTCCAGGTCTCGCTGCTCACATAAAGCGAAGCCCCCCAGATTTGAATAATCTGGAAACATTCTGGAGGAGGTTTGAAGAAATTCTGACTGTGGTGTCGGTTTCCTCGACAGCTTATGTGCAGCCAACTGTGCAAACTACGGTCGATTTAGATAGAGGCGAAGAAGAGGAGACGAGGGAGGGAGAAATGGAGGTCAGATTATATGACACAATGATGTAACGACTGTGAGAACATCTCACACACACACATATACAGTGTAGAGTTACTACAGAGGTGCCCGTCTGTCTCAGCAATGCCTTGCTGAGACAGAGATGTCAATGTTACAAGGCCTGAATCAGTCTAACACTTCACATCAAACCAGAACGACATAAAACTCTGTCAAGGGAAACGTTTCGCCAACAAGTTGGACGCAAAAGTATCGGGAGTTGGACGAAAACCCAGTTAGAGTTTTTTAAAAGATAATTCAAGAACGTTTATTGCAAACAAAAAAAAGGGGGGGGGGGCTGTGGAGGCAATGGAAAGCTATAAAGCAGTAGGAGAGGAGAGATGATTAAGAGCAGCAGGACGAGGGGATGGAAGAGGGGGATGAAAGTAAAAAGGAGGGAGAAGAGAAGTAAAAAGAGGAGGACAGATGGTAGCAGACAAGATAAGGACAGGGAGATGAGAGGAAAGATTGAGGAGGACAGATGTTAATTGCTGATCAAGAAAAAAGGGGGGGGGGGTGAAAAAGAGAGGGAAGACGGAGAGAGTTTACATCGGGGAAAGGCAGATTTCAGGGTAGAGGGTTGAGGGGGGAGTGATGAGAGGAGGTGGGAGGGAAGACAGCGCAGATAATGAGCTGTCAAAATGAGACAAAAGCAGAATTGTATAACTTCAGGAAGTGTAATAATGACACGAGCCCCCTAATGAGACTATGACAACAGCTGCTTCCAGAGCAAACGATTAAACTGAGATAACCACAAGTCCTGATTAAGCCTTTTAACAAGGACTATTTCATATAAGCAGGAAGCCAAAGTTCCCTCTCTGTTTTAAAGTTAGAAGGTTTGTAGGGAATAATCTTTTCTTAAAGGTTTATTTGAGAAACGTCCTGCTGACACGGGGACTACGGGCTTTTAAAGTTAACGCAAACGTTTTCGCTACTTTTTGGAGCTTTACGGCCTAGGGTTCAACCCGCCGTGACCCGCTCCGGGGGCCCCGAACCAAAGCTTTAAGAAAAGGAGCGACTCGGCTGTTTCAGCTGCCTCCGTTCTCGGTGTAATGGTTGGCAGACTTTCTTGTGGGGAGAGAAGCCGTATAATTACAATAATATACAGCTCTGTCACCTCTGCAAGGAAACACTATAATTAATCACAAAGGACATCTGGCTACAATTAGCTGTACAGGAACCTGTACAATAGCAGAGCTCATACAGCACTCATCACGCACACGCACGTCATAAAGAATCCACGTGCACCGCTGGAACAAAAACGCCTACAACCTATTTTACAGCGCAGGTATAAAAGACGTCCAACTTTCTTTCTCATGGCAACAATGGGCGATGACAATATGATTTTCCTCAGCCCAGGTTACCACAATCGCTGCTTAAAATATGGGCAGAATGATGAAGTGCCGTACCAGATAACAAGGTTGAATCGAACGAAGCGCGAGACGCCGATTCTCTTTTTATTTCCGCGCCTGCCCGAAGGTGAAAATGACTGCGAAAGTTGCGGGTTTTGAATTTCTCGCGGATGAGGTAACGAACCTTAGCGAGTTTTGACAAAGTGCCAACTGGAGCTTCTTGGTAACAAAACCCAGAGCAAAATATTAGCGGCGTTCCCTCCCCTGCCCCTTCAAACTGCTCCGACTGGTACGCTACTAGAATGAGCCCTTATTGAGTTACTTAAACATAAAGAGAACCGAGTTAGAACCACAGATCAGACCATTATGTATGACAATGGGGGGGAAAAGGTAAAAATAGATCACTAAAACCTGGTTACATGTTTAAATGAATCGTTAAAACACAGTATATACATGACACAGGTCAGCAAATTGTTTAGATACACACACACAGATATGAAATGGTAAAAAAAAGAGAAAATTCCAGAGAACCTGTACAGCCAGCCAGCCGGGTGGGGGGTGAGGGGGGGCATGGACAGAGAAAGGGGGGATAATGTCAACAGAAATGCATCTACTAGGCTTTCTGGCTGAGATAAAAACACACAAAAGGCACGTGTGCACAATACAAAAACACACGCTTGCATCACACCACTGCAGGTTTATGAGAGGTCAGAAAAACAGCGCTGGGAAGAAGGTAAAGAGAAAGGCAGAAGATTTGCATGAGGTGTGAAAGTGGGATTTTTTTTTTTGCAGTTATAGAATGCATTTGGTTTTTAATTCACCTTTAACCGGCTACCTGTTCAAACAGTTTCTGCGGCGCATGCGCTTTACGCGAGCGCACATCAACCGCGGGTCAGATTTATTCAGGTGCAAAGCCCAAGGGAGAATAAAAGAGAGTGCGTGCTCTGATAGAGCCGAGCACAACTACGGCTTCAAAAGACTTCCCAACACCTGCCCGCGCTCAGGGCTGCGCCAACACATACAGCAGCATCGGCCTATCGGTGTTGCCGTTGGAAGTCCGGCATAAATCATTTATTTCTCTGATAAAAACCTGAAAAAAAAAACAAAAAAACACAGTCAGTGGCTCTTTATCAGAGTTACTGTGCCGAAGTTATGAAAATACTGAGTCAGAGTGAGGCTATGGAAAAAAACTTTGGAAAAACTAGCCCCCGCTTTGCTGCCTGAGCCCACCCACCCTAACCCCTCCTCCAACCTTTGACAACATTACAGCCATGGTTCACCCGCTGAGCAGGGAATGCAAAACCTGACCTAGAATGTCCTTTCCATTTCCAGCCACACTGTCCCACAGACGCACAACAGCCATTGCTGCATGTTAAAAGACGTACAAGTCACTTATGACTCATGTTTGATATCAAATGAACGATAGCAGGAGTGGAGGGAAAATGCCTCTAAACCTCAATCGGAAAATCACCTTCGCTACGTGAATGCTGATGGATAACGCGGAGGCGTGCCACTTATCTTCATGCGGCTTCCGCTGTCAAACTGTGCGCTGACATAGTTCACTGACAGGTGCTTGTGTGACTCAGCACGCAATCATTATCGAGATCAATATCTAAATAAACAACCCGGCCGTCCAAAACGCCGTTTTCAAGTGTCGCAGCGATCAGGAACTTCAGGTATCGCTACACACAGGCAGTGACCTGGAACTGCTACAGATACTGAAAGCATCCAGTTTCGTCAGGCGGGCCTGTGTCGCTGCCAAAAAGCTGAGCTATGACGACGAGCCCCGTAATGGAAAGTACGCTATGAGGAACAGGGACGAGGATCTTTAAAACGAAGATACTCGCAGGCTGGAGTTGTACTTCGATGGTGAGGAACAAAAAATAACGAAGAGAGTGGTGATGCAAACACAAGATAAAAGGGAGGAGAAGAAAAAGAGACACACATGATGGACAAAGAATTTAGATCAACAGTACAACGGAGTATTAGGGCCACATTGAGAACAAAAAAAAAATCACTAAAGTCTTTATTTACAAGATCAAAGTCATTCTTCACAAGAATGTCATTATTTACGAGATTAAAGTCATTTATGAGAATAAACTCATTAGTTACAAGATTAGTCATTAGTTATGAGATTAAAGTCATTAGTTATGAGAATAAACTCATGAGTTACAAGATTAGTCATTAGTTATGAGATTAAAGTCATTAGTTATGAGAATAAACTCATTAGTTACAAGATTAGTCATTAGTTACGAGTTACGAGTCATTATCTAGAAGATTAAAGTTAGTTATGAGAATAGTCATTATTTACAAAATGAAAAATCATTATTTACGAGATTAAAGTCATTAGTTGTGTGATTAAAGTCATTAATGAGAATAAAGTCATTAACAAGATAAAAGTCATTGGTTACGAGAAGTCATTATTCATGAGATCTTAAAATAATTAAATTATGATTTTATTCTCACAGTGAAAAATTATTTCTTGCCCATAATATCCTGTTGTACAACAGGGATTCAATTCATTTTAAAATTTAACCACTAAACTAGAGTTACTAATTCAATCAGAAGCTGTAAATAATACAGTGGGTAAAGTACAACCCAAAGTTGACATTTTGCTTACTTTTACTGTCTCTTACTGATACTGGAAACAATCCATTTGCATCATCAGTTCCTCATGGGGGCCAGACAGCGATAAAGCGGCGTGCCGATGGATCGGCATGTGCACACACACGTACCAGAAATGACTGTGAGATTGCAAGTTCACATCCTGTGAGTAGTCAGCAGAGGAGGAGATCAGATATGATTCATGCGTTGCGCTGCGTTTTTCCTCTTCTCCTTTTCTCCTTCTCCTTCTTCTATCTGTCTCTGCTCATCTATCAACGGCCGGGTCTCCCCGCCCTCAGCGGACTCCCTTCGAATGACCCAAAACGCTCACCCGAAACCTGACCTCCGACCTCTCCGCCCGACGGGCCCCCTCGCTGCTTCTCCATGAACGTGCGTGTGTGCTTCCGAGCGCGTCCGTGTGTCAATGCACTGACGCTGATGTGTGTCCATTCATTCTCTCTGTTTGCACATGCATTTAACGAGGTATAGGTTTAATATTTGCGGCCGCCGCTGTGCAGGCCGTATGTGTGTGTTTGTGTGTGTGTGTGTGTTATTGAACATTTCAACTGCCTCGATGGAGTCTGACAGTCTGCAGCTGGAACAACAGCAGCATTCAGGAGAAATGCTCACGATATAAATCCATCAAATCAACCGTATCGGCTCAAAATGTGCTCTAAAAGAATCAAATTAGAATTGTGTAATGAATAATAACGGTTGGTAATAATTAGATAATAGTTGGTTGGAGGGCACAGTTGTAGGGGGAGTTGTTAAATTGATTCGTTAATTCGTTAGATTTAGAAGCTTAAATTGTGTCTCAGCTGAGTCCATTTCCTGAGCCATGTGGTCAACAGATTCCTCAGGTTCACTCCTGAACCTTCCTGTTGCTACAGCTGATGCTAATGGACCCCAAACATTAACTCTGCAACCGGAGATTCTCTGCATCATATACTGAGCCTCTGTGTGCATTTTCAGTCGATGAGGTGGTCGGAATAACTTCTAATCGGCTGTAAACATGGCTGACAGGAGCTTCTTTAACGCATCCGATGACTCGCTGATACTCGCTGGACCACTGAGCCTTGGAGGTGATGTGGGAGTTTAAAGAGGAGATTATATGATGAATAGAGGCCATGATAGTTCACGGAGTGAGCACACACACAGTTTACTGGGGTAAAAGTAATTTAAATACATCCAGATGCCGTGGAGAAGAGACGACAAGAAAGAAGGAATGATGAAGGTAAATAAATAGGCAGAGCTGAAAATATGAATCATGCGCCACTGCTGCTGCTGCTGCTGCTGCTGTTAACACCTCCAGCCCACAAGACTGCTATTTATAGAGAAATGAAAAAAGGAAGGAGGGAAGGAGCAAACGGATAGCAGCGAGGAAGAGAAGTTCAGAGAGAAACAGCGAGACCCAGAGTGGAGACGGCAGGAAGGGGAGTGAATGATTGAAGGAAACGGCAAGAAGAAATCAGTTAAAGGGAGAGGGCAGCAGGCAGGAGAGAGAGAGAAAAAATAGAGACATGGAGGAACGATTGTGCACCAGACTGAGAAAATACCAGGGTTAAACTGCGGTTGTCTGGATGGAGAATGGATGGAATGACAAACCAAAAGTTAAAGAGACAGGGTTTTCCCCCGAGCATTAGAACACAGCGGAAGCGGAAGTGCCAAACGGCTAAAAGAAGCCACAACAACAAAAGAAATGGGTTCCTAAAGACCGAACTTAACCAATAACCGCTTAGGGCCGTGTGACTGATTGAATTTTAATCACGATTGCGATTCATGTGTCAAACGATCTCCAAACTCACGTAATCGACTTTAAACAATAATTGACATTTTTCATCAATAATGTTTGTTAAGATAAGAAAGTCAAAAACCTTTTATTCAGGTCTGTCTAAATGTACATTGTGTGTTCATGTTGGTTTCTTGTCATTTAAAAGTCCATTTATATTATTATTATTATTATTATTATTATTATTATTATTGAGATTTAGCAGTCACTCATGCTGAATAAATGCATTGTGTAACTAAAAAATAATGGTGATAATGACTTTTTTCTAGAATCGAGCAGCCCTAGCGCCAATAGCTTTGCAAACTTCTTCTTTTGAAAAAGGTACAGTGTGTAGTTTCTGGCGGCTTCTAGTGGTGACATTTCAGATTACAAGTGGGTACCTCAAGCTTGTAGGAAAAACTACATTGGCCACGGAAAACTAAAAAAAAACAGTGTCCAGTTTGTCTGTTCTGGGCTACTGTAGAAACATGATGCAACATAGCTGGCTTCATAGAAGGAGACTCAATCTAAGGTAATAAAACTGTTAGATCATTACAAACACACACACACACACATTTACTTTCTCAGAACATGAAAATTCAAGATATTTTTATATTGAATTTTGCCTGAATAAGAGTCAACCTGTCTGATCCAATGAAGCATGTAAATGATGACATGAACAGTGATTTCAAACTGTGATGTGACTATGTTATCTTTTTCATTCTAAAAGAGATGAGCGTAATCTTAAAATTGTACCTAATATTTTGCACTTTAGAGTAGGAGTATGACTAATTATTTTCCGTATGAATTAACCTGTTGATTATTTGTAATCCAATATTGTTTAATGACAAAATAACGCAAAAAACACACCTTCCAAGAAACTAGACTTAGATCAATAAATGATCTGAACTGCTGTATTGATATAAGCTGCTCTTAGCTTGTTGCTGTTGCATCTGTTGTGTTGGTGCAAGAAACGTTAAAGGCATTCTTGAGTTACGTTCAAAGCAGTTTCACAGTTGCATAGTTTGTTGTTGCTGCAAAATCAATTATAGGCTAAAGCTAGAACAGGTACCTTCACAACGTTTTCATACATCCATTCAGAACCAAATGCTGCATATGTCTTTTGAAATGTCACTTAAGCTGCCACAATTAGTTAAGTAATCGATTAGTTTCCAACTATTACATAAATTATCAACTATTCTCATAATAGATTAATCAATTTTAGTCATTTTTAAGAAGAAAATGTCCAAATTCTCTGGTTCCAGCTTCTCAAATCTGATTATTTTCTGGCTTGTTTCGTCTTCTATAGTAGTAAACTGGTGATATTTGGGTTGTTTATTATTAATTATTATTTATTATGTATTTGGGTGTTGGTCTGAGCAAAAAAAAAAAAAAGATATTTTAGGTTGAATCTTCAGGTTTGGGAAACCGTGATTGACATTTTACATCATTTTATGAACCAAACAACTAATCGATTATTCGTTTTAATAATCGGTAGATTAATTAAATAATCAGATAAAAATAATAGATCATAATAATCGGAATAATCGGTAGTTGCAGCCCTACTTAACAGTTTACTTCCTAATGACAATTCTAAACTCTCCAGCTCAAGCTTGTCAAGCCCCCGCTAACAAAAGCAGGTGTGTACGTGTGTGCGTGCAGGTTTATGAAAACATGGGATGAAAAGAGGAGTGAAGCAACTTTCGCTCATTTGGTTTTGTTAACGTGGCAGAAACAATGGCTGGCAGGACCTGTTTTTGGTTAATGAAGAAAAGAAAAAAACCTCCCTAAATAACAAAAGACATATTTATGAGCAACACAAAAGAGGAAAGAGGCCATACACATTTTTAATAAACGAGAGATAGGAGTCTTCACAGAAAATAAAATTTAAAAAATAAGAATAATTGATGAGTTTGGCCAACAGACAACAAATAATCAAGGACTGATGTTGACATGGCTTAATTTATGGTTTGACTGGCTTGAGCAGCAACCATTCCCATGGAAAATAGTGCATGCTTATTCTCACTCCTACACACACACACACACACACACACACACACACACTTGGATATTGCTCAATATTTAACCAAACCAGATGGATTTCTCAATAATCGATGGTGACGTGCGAGTATTCACACACTGACACAGTTACAAATAATCATGCAGCAGACTGACAGCACTAAGAACATGACATACAAGGAGTTAAAGTGTTAAAATCAGTGATATGGTGCTTAAATTGAACTTGCATTGGAAGCACTTTCACGTCGCTTTATGGTCGGTTTTAATCTCCTGCTTTAATTCTTGCCCACCGCCCGTTTTTCGCCCCTATTTTTATCTGCTTTGTCATCCCTCCCATCCGCGCTTCAAGCTACTGAGCTGAAACAGAGCTAATATTTAGGCTAATTAAGGACATTCCCCTCCACAGCAGTCAGAGCCGATTTGCCGTTTCAACTAAAACCAAACCTTCTAAAGAGTTTGGAAATTAATCCTCCCTAAAATGTGCAGGAAGATGCTTACTAGAAATCAGAAAGCTCACAACCCCAAAACAAAACCATGCCCTGTTGCAAGCAGAGGGATGTATTTAAAGGCCAAATGATCGGTCTTTATCTTTTAATGTTGCCATTCTTCGAGCGGTTTTACTTCATTGTTCATTCAAAGTTGCAAAACTTCGTCGTCTTGCAAAACTCATGCGGATGAGAAACATTCACACACCACGGAATCTTCCAGGAAAGTGTTCAGACAGCAAACAGATTTCAGGACTTCATGACATCGACAAACTTCAGGTGAAAGTGTTGCTCCATGCATAGCAGATCAGTGGTGAACAATTTGACTTTTAATCAGTGAAATACTTCATTACAATGGTTCTCAAAGTGGGGTCCGGGGGACCCCCAGGCGTCCCCAGAAAAAAGGAAATAAATTTATATTTTATATTATAACATCAATTAAACAGAGCAGAGTAAACGCACCAGAGCTGCGTAGGCAGTAGATAGCTGATTACTGAAATACATAAAAGCGTCTTGACATACCAAAATAACACCGTGCAAAGTGTCTGCGTGTGTGTGCACTAACCACGGTGTGTGTCTGTGCCAGAGACTGTGGTAGAACTAAGTGCCGCCTGCAACTTGAACTGCAATGGTGCAACACTTCTGCGTCTCTAAACTGGCTCTCCCTTATTATGCAGGACAGTTTGTGTGCGAAAAGAATTACAGCGTATGTTTCCTTTCGTGCCGTATTGTCTTACTCTGGCATTTTACAGCGAACGCAATGATCATTCGTTATGAACATCTCCTTATATGCGCCACCCCTCCTTTTAGTCACGAGGTAATGGGTAATCAATACGGCCTGATCAATAATAAAGGCTTCTGCCCGCAATATGGTGAGCATTTGGGCAGACCGTGTGGAACAGAAGCTGCTTACTGCAAACAAAGCCACATGGCTACATGCACGCGCAGCCACCCACACATCACACACAGACAAACACACACACACACACACACACACACACACACACAGAGGCTCAGTGCATAGTTTGAGCAGGATCTCTTTCACTCCACGTCACCTGTTTTTTACTCAAATCCGGCAACAACTGGTTCACGATAATGTTCAAACTCAATGTTAAATTTCTAAAAAAATAAATAAATAAAAATCCCATTCCCACAGTAGACGGCTAATGTGAGCTGCCTTGTAGCCCTGTGAAAAAGCCCCAGGGCTGGGGAGCATCTGGATATTGAATATACAATGGAGCAGACAATGCCTAAAGTACACAGGTTGAATGGGACTCCCATCAGGCCACAGGGGATATACAGTCCATTACCTTCTAAAGCTCCCCATTAACTTTCTGTCTCACTCTCCCTCAGTCTGTTTGCATCACCCCCCTCTCCCCCTCTCTCTCTTTTTTTTTTATCTTCCTCTCGCTGTCTGTCTGCATTTATCTCTGCGAATATCACACTCTCTTTCCGGCTTGTTGGTCATCAAGCCCTCTCTGTCCCTCTGAATCGTCTGGCCTCTCATCCCGCCCCTCTTCTCCCGACTGTTTCGGCATCTTTCGCTCATCTCTCTGACCGTTTTATTGTCTCGGTTTTGCTCTCCTTTGAGATTTGTCACCGGTGTCTGCCGGGAATGCCGCTCTCCGTTTATACCGTCTATCGCGTCTCATCTTTTAACTCAATTTGAGTGAGTTCACGAGTTCTCGAGCTGTGTGTAATCCCTTCACTAATCCATCATTTCTAAAGGGTGTCGATTTATTGGGGGAAAGAAGAAAATAAGTTTAGCTGCGCAACAACAGTAGTCGCAGATCTAATTTGTTACATACATATCCACACAAGCACAAACAAGCTAGGCCGCCACAAGACAAATGATATTATCAATCAAATATCGATCCAGTGAGAATGGACGGAGGGTTTTAAATACACACAAACTCTCTGTGTCTCCCTCTCTCTCTCACACACACACACCTCAAACAAAACAAGCGTGAACCCATTAAAAGGGCAGAGTCCCGCCCATACAGGTCACACAATAGAGCAGCGTGACTCTTTCTCTCCATTTTCTCCTCCTGTCTTTCCTTCTCCATCCTTTGCCATTCCCTTCCATCCCTCCCCGCTGCTCCGGCGTCCTCCTGGTTCGTGACGCCCTGATCGACAACAGGGCGAGCCGTTTATCACCCCGCGGCACAACGGCGTGCTACCCACATGCATTCTCGCGCACAAAGCACGGACAACAGTAAACAAACAAGGCCTGACCTTTGCGTCAACCCGGCTTTGTTAGAATTGCCGCGTGCTAGCTCGCGCGTGTTTGTGTGAGCAGGAGAGACGGGCGGGTTATAGCTTCTGTGAGATATGGCAGCACCGACAACTCCCATCCACTAATACCTTACAGGTGCATCACCCCAGGAGCAGATTACCCAAATGAAAACTTACTTCATGTTTAAATCTTTCTACGATAAAATAAAAACAGCGAATATTGACATTTAAGGAGTTGGAAGTGTTCATATTCGTTCGGTATTCGTCGAGCCTTAGCCAAGCCCAGGCCCCGCTGCTAAATACACGTATGATTACGTACAGCACATGTCAAACGTTTGGACACTTTCTAATTTAAAGATCGTGTAAAGTAAGTTTGTTTCTAAAAATATTGTTACATGTTCGGAAATAATTGCTGAAACATGCGAGAAGCGCTGGGTTCATATTTAGCGTGGCCGCTCCCCTGGTATTATATAAAAAACTAGCATTAGTGGTAAACACATTCGTGCAGAACTCCCTCATGAAAATACATAATTTGAAACAGGCGTCGCTTGTATAGGACAAGCGACATGAATGATATTTTAGAAGCAATGTTTAGGAGCCGTGTTTATTTCGGCACCCGTTTCGTAGGTAAATGCAGATTTATTTTAGTGAAACCTGACTTAAACAGCAGCGGGGCCCATATGTAGAGGCTACAGTCCTCGGTGCAGGCAGCCCCCGGTTCGAATCCCGCATCGGACGGACCTTTCTGGACTAGATAAAGAGTGATGCATCACCAATTGGTATTTTTTTAATCATTCAAAAATGTCTCGGTGATTAATAACACCTTTTTTCTGTGGTTTTAAAAGCTAAGATTCTATATTGATTATTGCTCATGAACGGGAAGGCGTGCCTATGACTGATGTGTAAAAAAAAAAAAACAGTGATGGACAGGTGAAAGGTCTTTTAACAGTAGCACAGGTGTTACAAATAACATTAACGAGTATCCCAGTAAATCATGACAGTGTCTCAGTGAGTATCAGGAGCCTGAAAAAATAAAAAACATCAACACAATCGTGTTAAAATTTATTATAATTACTTTTTTTTTTCTTTTTGGTGACAAAATGTGTTCCAAAATCTCCTTTTTTGGCAATTCGATGCCATTCAAAGCTGGGTTAATATGGGTTATTATGGGTTGTTATGGGTGAAGCAATTTTGGCTCGTTATCACATCACTGCGCTAAGTGGAAACACCTGTGTGGGTGTTCCATTGTTTTGCTTGTGGGCCTTCTAGTCCCCAATTTGAGCACACTATCTAAACTCTTTATTTGGAAGTGAAAGGACATGGTGAACATTTAAGTTATTATCCCAGACTCGTTCATTATAAACATTCATTAGATTTGGCAGGGCAGGCCATCTTGTTTAAAGAGCAGACTTGGGTATTTCATCCTTGATTTTACATACCCTGTCCACATGCGATCTACTGTAAGCCGTTTTGGTCGGGAAAAAAACAAGATCGAGGTTGTAAAGAAAGGGGGTTTTTGCCTTAAAAGGACACTTCCACTGGACACTTGGCTGCAAAAAGGTCCAACTTTTGACCTTTCTGATTTGGAGATAAAAGTGCTAGGCAACATTCTTACATCCTGTCTCATCTGCTCACCGAAACTAATTTCTCAGATAAATGCAACACCACAGCGGGAGGAACATAAAACCTGCTATCAGCTGAATCTGGCAAACACTTCTTGCGGACAGAATCTCATCATCCAAGTGAACTTGGTGACTTAAACCCTAAACCGCCCCGGCTTACGGCCCGCAGATTCCATTTGAAAAGATAACTGTTGCATATAATACAGTGACAGGGATGCGTTGCTTTCACAGTGACAGGGATCGACAAGAAACATGGACGTACATCTGTGATTTTCACAGCGTGCGGTGCTCGAAAAGCGAAAAGCAATACTAAGAAGCTCCGCTGGCGACCTGTCGACACGGTCTCACAATATCACGGTTTGTTATTACGCATTAAAGTGATTTAGCGTTCACATCATGCAGCTGTTCGTCCCTGCGCCCGGCCGAGGCATTAAAAAAAGGATAGGAGGGACTTTCCCGTTCAATTCGAAATGGCGTGGAGAATCACATACTGGCCATGTGACCTCGCTCGGCGGTGATTACATCACGCAGGCGGCGGTTTATGAGGGATTGACTCCTAATCTGGCGGGGAGGAGGACTTCCTACCACCGCAGTATGTGTGATTGTTCACAATTTTGTGTGTGTTTGTTTCTATTGACTCAGCTTTGGGTCAGACAGTCACTCTCTCCACGGGCTGACCAGGAATCCCATGCAATTCCCTTCCAATTTCGAATTAAACATGACTATAACATGAATCAATACATATTCTACCTAAGAAATTAAAGAAAATACAATAGAAAATCTTAAACAATAAATCAGATAATTCAGTTTGAAATCAGCTATTTGATGTTTTCAGAAATTGATGAAGACCAAAGCTTTGGAACTCAACGAAATATTTAAGAGTCTAGACATTTCGATCTAGAAAAGTTACGTATTGGGCCTTTAAATACTTTGAGTGATATTTTGTGAGTGTGACTCAACTAAAGTTTGGTGCGACTGTGTGACAGCATTGAAGCAGCAATAACATTCCTCTCTACCGCTGGATTCTCACTCTGAAATGTGAGATTTTCAGTGAGGAAAGTGTATATTAAAAAAAAAAAAAAAAAAAAGTACACTCTACTGAACACAGACACACTTTGAGAACATGCAGCCAGACACGGTCCCCCTCTCATTCTGCTCTAGTTATGGCTCAGCAGATGACACTCTGCTGCTGCTATTTATAGAACAGAAAGGGGGGGGTGGAAAAAAAATGAGAGAGAAATATCCCATCGCTCCTTTCTCTTCCCCCACCTCTGTCTCTCTCTCTCTCTCTCTTTCTCTCTCTCCTCTTTACTCCAGAGGCATTAGTTAAGGTCACGGATGATGGCAAGATACCAGAGAGAGAGCGAGAGAGAGAGGGGAAGCGGGAGATAGAGAGTAAATGAGAGTGACAGAAATGTGTGACACACACAAACACAGACCACACACATGCACAGTCCCACGCAGACAGAGCGCCGCGATGCACCACTTTTTTTTCTTGCCTCGTTTTATTTCCAGAAGAGAGTGAACCTGTTAAACTCAAGAATCATTTCTGCACAACATCAATCTGTTTTAATTCGAACTATCTAAATATAGAAATTGAATTTATCCAAGACAGTGCTACACTTTAACTTTAACACAATAAACTACTTTTTGGATGGTTGTAAAAACTTGTTTGGTTTAAAGCTGTTTTTTTAGGTGGCTGGTCTCTCTAGGAAAGTCAATCCAGCCTTTAAAATAATCCACTAAAATGAGCAGCACGAGACACTACTGCTAATATTAAATTGGTAAGAAAAAAAAAAAAGAAGAAGAAAAAGGTCGGGCCATATCCTTCCTCCTCTCTGCCTTCATTTCCTGTCTCCTCTCTACTATGCACTATCAAAATAAAGGCAAAAATGCAACAAACATATTCTAAATATCCAGAAGGAAGGATGTCACAGTGCCAGAGATACTTCACTTGGAATTTGGTATATTATTTCTGTTATTTCAATGCTTCTTGACAGTACATTCTTATACCATTGGAAGGCCTGTTCATTTCCCTTTTAAATGAACATGCATTTGCGGGATGAGCAGCACAGCAGAGTATGTGGGTTGTGTTCATGTAAAATTTGTGGAGATTCAGGCTTGTAAAAATATTCCAAGACACAACACTGACCCACAGATTAAGCCGTCTCTGCAGCACACACACACGTTTATCAAGGGAGGCTCCCACTGTGATACGCCCCCTAAACCACCATCCCCACCATCACCATCACCACCTTCCACTGAGGAATGACATCTTATCATTGGAATGTGGGGAATCTGGGAGGGACACAATGAAGAAACCAGGCAGCTGCCCCCCCCCTCCCCAAACACACACAGAAGAAGAGGGGACCACAAAAGAAGAAACAGGAGCTCACTTGTATGCACACACACGCACACACTCTATAGACAGACTGAGCAACACACACACACACAGCAAAACAGTCTGTGCAGAGAGAAAAGACAGACAGTGTTGTAAAGCAAGCAGAGTGTGATGCGCTGCTCAGGTCACTTTACGCTGATGCAGACAACTGGCAGTTTAGAGACTTGATCTATTTTAGACTAAGGTCACACACACACAGACACCTATACCCCTTTCAAACAGGAAGCACGCCGCTCTATTGAACATACTCAACTCTGCTCTGACTGGTTGTTCTGTTGCCATCAGAGACGGTTTGCAAATGTAGCTTTTTTTTTTAAACCAGTCAGGAGTCCGTTGATTACAATTTTAAATGTGATTAGTGTTGAATTAATTTCCCCAATATTGGCGCCCGTTAATCAAAGCTGATCTGCATCCAACCAGTCTAAGAGGGGGGTTGTGAAGCCTGGTGGGAGGGGGTATTTATCGACTCGTTCAAATCGACATGACTCTATTTAGATGAGAAAGAGGTAGTTGACATTTGAACAGAAAAAGAGAAATAAGTGAGTGAAAGTAAAATGGGGTAACAGTCTGAGAAAGCAACACGGATCCTCAATATTTCCAGTAATAATGACTGAAGGTTTCCCCTGAAAGAAAACAGCACGTTAGACTTTAACGTCCTGTTCTTTTTCTTTGCATCACCGCTGCAGCTGGAGAAGAACGCCGTCAACATCCCAGATGTTGACACTAGTGTGGCCGTGTCCCCGAAGTCAAACCTGCACTTATTTTCCATTGTTTATCCATTTAACACAGACACGTCCTCACTTCCTCTGTCTGATCTTCCTACCGTTTCATTGGGCTCATGTGTAAATGTGTAATTTTCCTCATTCGCGCCGTGTAATTTGACCATAAAGGTTTCAATTCAACCAGAGCCACTGTGATCCTGTCTGGTGCCGACACGGTAGACTGGTGTTTCAGATGACAGGCCTACCAATTAAACCAAGTACAGCATCCCTCCAGGAACTTATTTCTTAGTGTAGGTCATTCTGAACACCAGTTTACAGCTAAACGGTAACATTTTCAATGTAATATGGTGTCTCTGTTTGTTTTTTTTCCCCTCCCCTTCAGTGCATTCCCTGCAGTTTTAGTCAGTGTAAGAAAAGGAGAAGCTGTCCATCTGATCCCAGATTTGTCATATCAGGCTCAAAACAGCGTGACCCAATCCCCTGCTTCTGATCTGCAGCTGTCGGCCAATCGTGGCTCTGGATTTCCAGGAAGTGATTATTCTCACAATGTCAGTATTGTCTAGCAGCAGTTTCCTGGCAAAAAAAAAAATAACCCTCTTTTTGTTAATCAGGAACACACTTGCGTCTAGTCAGGCTACCGTGAATGTGTGTTGCTTGAAATGCAGGTAAACACACTCCGATCATACAATGTTTCTGCAGCTCTGCTTCTCTCCGCATAGTATCTCCAGTAGCAGATCAGAGTCTTTACAATAATCTTCAAAGTGGATTTTGCAAAAACATCAGCGATGAACATGAAAGCGGCGGTGAGGGAGGAGGAATCAGACAAAACATCGCTCCTCCTCCTCCTGATCTGTGAAACTGAAGGAGGGAAACAGATTGATCTCGCGGGGAGAAGGAGGGATTAAGATGGATAGAAGAACAGATGAGCAGAAATGGATAAAGAGAGGGAGCTGCAGGTCAGATTGGAAAGACCAAAGCTGCGGAGGGAAGATGAATAAAAAAAAAGCATGAGCGTAGATAGAGAAACATAGAGAGCAGAAGTGTGCAAGTCACTGAACATCTGCCTGATGCATTCAGTGCCCTCGATTCACCCCGACACACACACACATATATAATCCCCTACACCTAACTGTAATAACACACTTTCCATGAGTCAACACACACACACACACACCCTGCTCCAATCAAACCAGATAATAATCATTAGCCGTTAAAGCACACTATAATGCATCAACACACATTTACATCAAATGTGATGTAATCACATACACACACACACAGCACTTTGAAGCATTTTTTTTCAGGCTCTCAGCTCTTTTCAGTGGCTAGAAGACTTTATTTAGAAGTGGGTGCCAAAGCACTTCAGCGTCTTCGTCTCTCTGCCTCCACACAACCACACACACACGCACTCAAAGTCTTCGTTCAGGATCACACTTCTTGTTTTTTTTCTAAATAAACACAGACAAAGGGAGGGAGGGAAGGTCGGTCATTTTTCACTCTGAACACACACGCAATCTGACACATAACTCGGTTGTTAGCGCACATATCCGAGGCTTTAAATCTATCAAGTGAGATTTATGGGTGTGTGTGTATGTGTGTGTGATGAAATGCTTTCACTCCCATGGGTGGATGGTCTAGACTACGTGCAGTATTTTTAACCGTATTAGTTGACTATGTATAAACACGTTGCTGCTTTCAGATTGTGATTTTGTTCAACTCCTTACTAATAACATGACCCGAAACAGCACTCGGACCGTGTGACATTTTCACCCTTCGCTGAAATCAATACTAATGAAATTCACGGAGCAGGGTGGCCTGACCTTTCTAAACAACATCAGGGGAAACTTTGCCACACACATACACACACACACACACACACACAGAAAACAGACACACACAGGAGCTGGGATGCTTTGCATACTGTATGAGGAAGTGTCAGCTTCTCGGTCTCCCTTCCTTTGTTGCTCACAGCCGGTTACTGACATGAGACAAGAGAGTCAGAGTGAGTAACTGAGGCGGGAGGAAGACAAAGCAAGGGGAGGACTGAGCAATACAGTGAGAGAGTGACTAATAAAATGAATGAAAAAGAGATTTCCTCCGTGCCCTGTCCTCGCCATATCCGCGCTCATCTCCAAATTATCAGAGTGCACTCGGTGATCTCAGCCCACGGCATTTTCCGGTTTTATCACTCATAAATCCAACCTGATGGGCTTTGGGGCCTTTATATATGTATCATATACTAGTGTAGTGCCCGTAGAAATTGTGTGTTCTGAGAGTGTTCATACATTTTCCCTGTATAGTGTAAAAATCTTGGCATGTTACTGTTCTATGCGTTTCTAAAAAATGAGTTTAGGTCCAGAATCTGTTCTGTTAGGTGATAGTGCTGGGATTTTCTGACGGTCTGAGAAACTGATATACACATATACTATAGCCCATAGTAACCTGTGTTAGCACGAGGAATAAAGTAGCCACTAAACCAGCTAACATCTTAGCATGCATTTTATGAGAGACGTTAGAATAGTTTTGTTACGTCAGCTGCACGATCGTTGCAGGAAGAAACAGAGACAACGGAACTTTGAAATGTAACGAAAGCAAGGAGTGATGAGGAGTCATCGTGATATGGAGCTTTACACTGTAACGAAAGTGCTGCTGCAAGATAGTGCTGTGATAATTAAGTCTATGGGATTTTAACTTTTTCTTTTTTTTTTTAAAGATTTGATTGTGGCATGGTCTTTTTTAATCAGTAGCCAGACAGGAAGTAATGGGGGGGGACTGGCCGGGACTCGAACCAGGGTCGGCTGCTTAAGAAAAAAGGCTCTACCCCTACACCACCATAGCGTACCAGAGATTTGAACTTTTAATGATAACAATGAGATTTTGAATATAAATACATATGCAAGTCAGAACTAGACATCTTGCTGTGTGTGTTTTATGCATGAGGGGTTGGATTGGTATTGGTTGGACTGCTGGTTGTGTAAAAACCTTGGTTAGGGGGCTATAAAGGATTACTGCACTCACACTTTGACACCAAAGTCTTAAAAAATCCCTCAAAAACCCTTCATTAATGCACCTCACATGGCAGGAAACCTGTTTGGCCGCGGTGACGACTGCTGGATTCCTCAGTGGAGACGCAATATTCACCCGTTTTACAACTATATTTATCAGAGAGAAAAATGACAGCTTTATGAGCGGTGTATCATGAAGATCTACACACATCTACAGGCCTTTTGCTAACATCTACGGCTGCCCGGTGATTTTCCACACTGACAACAGCTGACGTCATCCCAGCTATAAATCCTTTTTTTTTTTTTCCCCCCCGGGATGTACTTTAACTACTCAGTCCACAAAACCTGTCCATCACATTAAAAGCGCAAGAAATATCCGGCAACTTTGGAATTAAACAGCTGAGCTCAACTGCAGAGAAGCTCAGCCACATGGACAATCCCTAATGCTGCAGTATGTACACAGCCAACCCCCCCACTACCTCACACAGACTTATATAGACATTAGCCTAATTCATTATTTCAACAGACACTAAAGCATGTTAAGGAAAGCATTAGGAAAAAAGTTACAATGAACGCAGGGGGGAAAATTACGTTAAATAAACAGATAGTGCATAACAATTACTTTCTCTCTGAATTATCGATTACCAGAAAGACAATGTTCTTACAGAAGTGGTTTAAAACCTGCTCTGTTGGCACATCGGCCATAAATATCCGTATGGCGAGAATCTTCCCTGTGCCTTCCTTCTACAGCGGTTTCTAATTGCTGAAAAAGGAATTGGGTAAATAATTTGTAGCGTAGCAGTATTTAAATGGTTTACAATCAAAAAAAACTATTTTGGTGGGGAGGGGGGGGGGGGTTGAACTGCTCTATAGCAACTTCAAAAAAATCAATCAGCAGTGAGAAGCAGCGTTTGCCGAAGGCTCGGCACAGCTGCAGGTTGCTGTTTTGTCAGGGTAATCTGAACCCCCAGCCTTACCGGTTCACCTTGGCCTCACCACCCTGGAGTGATCCGGGGGAAATATATGATGCAGCTCTTCGCGCTCCCCTATACCCTAGCTCAACTCCAACCACCCCCCCCAACAAAAAAAAAAAAAACCTGTTCCATGTCATATTTCAGCTATTCAAGCAGCACAGTTTGACCTTGGAAACTGCATCAGATATCCTTTTTTGTAGGATAAAACTGGGTGCAACAGGCATCATAGAGAGACCATTAACCATTGTTCCGTGAAACTGCCTTTGGGACATCACGCGCACCTTTTAAAAGCCCCATAAACAACCACAGTACCTTCTTCCTTCCCTCCTGCTCTCCTCCATGCGCTGATTTCAGGCCAGTACCAGGTTAAACTGGGTCAGCATCGCCACCAACAACTAGCCGCAATGCTAAAATTGGACACTCTGAGCCATATTTATTAACCTTGTTCGATTTATTTTGTGGATGTCCACTACAGTGACACGATTATGCTTCTTTTTATTTTTTTGCACTGCGATTTATGTAAATCATAATCTCTATACCTGCTTATTCTGCACAGGGGAAGACGGATAATTCGCATGAAATTATAAAATGCAATAATTAAATGTTGATGATTTCAGGAGAAACAGGCAGACAACAGAGCTGTCTAAACTCTGAGGCCAGTTCCCCTCTAATGGCACCAATTGAATGAGGAGCCTTGAAGCTTGTACGTGTGTCTGCGCATGCATGTGTGTGTGGGGAGGGGGGCTAATCCGCCTTGTGTTGCTGTTGAGAGAAATTTCAAGGTCTTTGAGTGCCAGTGGACTCTCTCTCTCTCTCTCTCACACACACACACACACACACACAGAGGATCCCCCCTTCTTTGCGTCCTCAGTTTCTCCTCTCCCTCCTTGTGTCCCTTTTCATTTCCTTTGTCTTTTCGCTCACACTCCTCCCCTCCTTCCCCCGTGTTTCCACCCTTTTCTCCATTCTCCCGGTGAACTCCGGCTTCCTCGAAACTCCTGATCTTTCCCTCTGCCTTCGTCGTCATCATCCTCCTCCTCCTCCTCTCCTCTGAGTTACCCCCAATGCTCCCCATCCCATCTAATGCCCTTTCTGCTCCTCCACATCTGAGTTTCGCCCCAACCCCCCTTCTTGCCAAAGGTAGCTGAACGCTGGAAAGGCGCCTGGTGACACAGCAGGGATGAACTTTGACCCCCCCCCCATCAGCTTGTTCCCTCTTTCCCTCCAGATTCCTTTTCCCCTCTCTTTACCGCCTTAGTCTTGTAACTTAATATCCCTTTCCTGGAGCATGTATACAAATCTGCGGCCGCTAACTGGAAGTTGTTTTGCGTGCGTTCCTAACCAGACCAGACAAACCGAAATCTGCTTTTACCTATGAGCCGCAGTGACGGCTTCACCCCACAAGTCTTTCGCCGCTTTCGCAGCAATGTCAGGGATAGTTCAAGACCAGTTTTCTGCCGATAAAAAAAAAAAAAAATCTACGAACCACAGACATTTTTTCCACCCAATATCAAGGCATTTATGGTTTTTTAAATAATTCACAACGGTTAACAAATGTCCTAATATATTAGTGACTCATGACTTCTCCATTTTATCTCATTCCTGCATCTCTTTTCTATCCATCATACAGTCTAACAGGGAACTTTAAGCTACTGGTTGACCTTCCTCCTCCCCCTCTATCAACTCATCAATCCAGTTTCTTTACTGAAGCTTAAGCAGAGTATCTGCTCTGTCTCCGTCCTCCATGTCCCTCCCCTCTCTCTGTCTGTCTCCTTCCATCCATCTATGGATTCGCCTGGAAACAGAAGTTAACCTGCTTTGGATCAAATGCCCAAGAATGTAAAGACACAGCCCTCCCCTAAAACTGACACACACACACACATTACAACTTAAACAAACACAGCTTACTGAAATTTGCATATTATGATGACTCATCGGGGTGGAAACACACACACAACAAGCACACAAACACGCATTTCATGCACACGGAAAACCGATAAGTTCCAGATGATCCTGACTCTCACAGATCTCCAGTTGCCATGCCCACCCAGTGAGGGTATGTGATTGGATGTAGTGTGCGTGTGTGTGCATGTGTGTAACTTAACTCCGACCATTCTGCCACATGTCAGCAGTTGCTCAGTCATCTTTGACACACACACACATGCAGGATTACAGCCAGGCTGTGTAGAAAACTACAGGTCCCTGCATGTATGTAGCTTCGTCACCACAGGGCTTCAACACGCTTATGTAACACAGACAGCACTGTGAACCTGAAAAATCTGTGGTGTGGGATAGCATTGTTCAATATTGCGACTGACTTTTCAATATCTCTTCTTTTAGCAACTTTCTCGCTAATCCCACAGCTGTTTACACACTGTTCAGATCTGCTGGTTACTTTAGCTTAGCAGTTAGCATCGACTGCACTCTTTCTCTTATGTTCAGCTATTCCTCCTTCAGTGATAATGCTACATCTATCTATAAAGCAAGGAGGGTCTGCGGTTCGCATCGCTTCCCAGCACTTTCGCTACAATTCGAAGCTCCGTTGTCCTGTTTCGATCGTGCAGCCAAAAGTACCGAAAGTATTGTAACAACTTCGTAAGAAAAGGTCACGGGTGCTGCCATCGTTTCTTCTTTCTCTCACGCCACCCTCACATTCACAGATGCTCAGGAAATCCCGGCACCATCACCTAACAGAACAGAATCTGGGCCTAAACTATTTTATTTATAAACACATATAATAAGGAATAGGAATACATACTGCCCACAGGCACTGCACTAGTGTTAGAAATGTTTGTTTGCCGTGATGAAGGCAAATGTGACCCAGTGTAGCTCCTATTCTGGTGTGTGAATGCATCGTGTGTGTAAATAAAGTTATCTTTAGATATTTTTCTGCAATGTACTTATCATGCATGTTCATTGGGCCCGAAGGAACTTTGGTTTTAGATTGAAAAGGCAACGCGATCTTGACATCATCGAGCCAGTGATTTTCATCAGTTTCTAAAATGGCTTCAGCTGGACTAGAAGTGGAGTCAGGGGGTTTTTAAACCCAAAGAAAATCGGGAATTAAAATCAAAATACCTGCCAGGAAACAATTCAATTTTTTTCCTAAAATCATCCCTAATTTTCATATTAAGATGAAAATATGATTTAACAGTCAGCCCTGAAAGATAGTAAAAGATATTTATGAGAACATTTATCCAGGGGATATTGAATAACATTGAAATTGAAGCAACCGAGTTGTCAGCCAGTTTTCTTCATTCTTTTGTCCTGATCAGACATCCTTGACGCAGACCCTTGTCAAAACTTGCAGGGTTTTCCGCTCACTGAGAGGGCCTGAGAGACTGAACGAGAGAATGAAAGAAAAGGAAAGAAAGAGGGCTGTGTGACAGAGGGAGAGAGCACGACGGAGGCCTGGCATTTGTTTTCTGATAAACAAACTGCCGTTTCCTAGACACATGGCATCAGGCGAAGCTGATTTTAGCTACTGGGAGTCAGGAAGACTCGAGGAGCATCTTGTGATGGAGATGACAGCAAAAAACAACCGCACTCTCCCACAGGAAAGAATAACGGCACTCTGAGGGTTACAGACGCACAAATAGATTCGCGGAGAAAACGTTTAACTGCGCGGTCTCACCTAGCCTGACTGGAGTCTGTCACTGAACCAAGTGAAACATTGAACCAAGTGAGTAAAACTAATCGAAAACTCAAGTCAAACTCAAGACAAGTCAATTTCCTTTGCTTTAAGACATATTACAAAGTAATCTTAGTGCTGTGTCATCCCCTCTCTATATATTATTTCCTGTCATTCTACAGGAAAGTGCTATTTTTTGAACGGTTGCTTTGGAAAAGTGTTTCATCAGGGCTGTGCCACATGACTCCATGTCACTGTTTTCTTCATCCGCTAAAAGCTCAGTCAGTGCCCTGAATGTCATGAGACCAGCTGATAAGTCGGCATCTCAAACCACTCAACGCCGCTGCCTGTGCTTTCTCGTCAACGAGACTTTATTTTTTTTTCATTTTCTGTCACCTCTCCCGCCAAGACACACACACACACGAGCAGCTGCTCTACATCCTCCGGTTTCTCTCTGACACACAAAAACTCACTGCAGAAGTTGCAACAGTGCATCGCGGTGTAGCAACAGCATCCTGTGGTAAGCGGTGTGCCATCCTGTCTCATGTTTCACACTCATACAGCCTGTTTTTTTTTTTATTTATTTTGTGTTTTTGTCAACCTTTATGCATGTGCAGATGCATCGCCCTGCAGCTTCGTAAAAAAAAAAAAACCACAGAAGAGAAATTATCGCGGAGCAGCTCAGATTTGATCTGTCGCTCTATGCTCGATAGCATCATAACCGGGTCAAGGCGGAGAGAGATGCAACACAGTAACAGATGTTTTTTTTTTTTCAGTACCCTGAATTTCCCCAGACAGTCTGGGGAATTTAGAGAGAAAAGTCTGTACACATAACCTAGCTTGTCTAAGTTTTGGGACGAGGATGTCCTACAATTCAACTGATAACAAGCAGAGTATAGAGCACCGCAGTTGTCAGGAAATCAAAAACCTGCATGTTGAATGCTTACGTTTCATCCTTGACTGCTCAGCATCCTCTTTCTCGTTCATTTCCCACTGCTGCAGCTATGGTAGTGGTAATCTGGTGCACCACGCCATGTTTTCACACTCGAAAATAACCGTTAATACCAGAGTCTCGGAGCAATGAAAGGGGGGGAAAAAAAAGAAAAGCATGAATAAGAGAAAAAGGTGTGCCTCGGCTACAGTGACAGGTAGGAGTTGCATCACACAGTAACAAAAAGTGTTATCTAATTCTAAAACTAAATGAAGCCTGAAGTAATGAAAAAATGTTGGACCCCAAGGAGCAACTACAGTTACTTTCTAACTTTCAGCTCCAACATTTTTCGAAAAGGACTTTTTTTTTTTGTGAAAGATGGAATCGATCATTCGGGAACAAAAAAAAAAAAAAAAAACAGCTGTTGGAGATTTTTATATGGTCGTTCATCCACCTCCGCTAACAAGGATAATAAATCTCAACTGTAAACATCTAAGAGGGAATATGAAATTCATCTCAAAGCTGAGACAAATCCCAAAACAAATTAATCTCATTAGGTTGGGGTTGGACAAACCAAGTTTCGAGCAACTGTTGCAGCATTAAAAATTGAAGGAACCATTTATTTAAATCACGGTTTCCCTTCGCTGCCTTCTGGTGAGGCGGCAAAAATCTAAACGCCTGCGACCTTAGCCAGGATGCAATCATCAGTATCATGAACTCAATCAGAATGTTAACTGATTTCGTGCCTTTCACACAGGAAAGCAACTGATTGAGCAGGAAGTTCTCGTGTACCAGTATCAAGACGAATGTAAAAATGAAGAGTCGGCAACTCAGAGATGACCAGAACCACAAAATAACAGTGAAATAAAGCCAGATGGACAGAAAGAGACAGAGACACCGCTGGATTTAGGAGCGTGGACTTACCTGCAACTCACACCAGGCCACCTCCACGGTCGTCTCCGTGTCCAGTCCCTTGTAGACGGTCTTGAAGGACCCTCTCCCGATCTCGATGTCGAACTTCAGGAAGCGTCCGTCGGGCGAGGTCCCCACGGCTTTCGTCTCCACCTCCTCTATATCCTCCTGCACCCGTTTCTCGGCCTCCCTCTGCTCCGCCCGGGCCTTGGCCAGCTCGTTCTCCCGCTCCTTCTCCTCCTCGGTCGGACTGCTGATGCCGATTTCGTCTTTCCCACCTTTCAGCGCCTCCCCCGCACTCTCCGACCCTCTGGGACGCAACGCCACGTCGGGCGCCTTGTCTGCGGTTTTGTCCGTAACATCCAATACTGTCGGGGTGGGCTCTTTTACCACCCGGTCTGCGCTACGTTCAACACTGCTAATGGTAGAAACGGCAGATGTGATGATGTCCGTGTTTAAACCTCCCTCTGTATTTTGCGTTTCCCCATCCGCAACCGCCCCATCAAGGTCGATTCCGGGCTGGAGGGCCGTGCTTTGCAAATAGGGACCTCTGAGGGCCTCCCGGCTTTCGGCATCTTGCACCCCGGGTCCGGGTCCCGAGGGCTGCGGAGGGTACAGGCCGGGAGGCCCCTCGCAGTCCGGAGGGGAGGTGAGTATCACGGCCCCTTTGCTGGGCAGGTCCAGGGCCGTGGCATTGGAATCACAGATGACGCTTCGGCGGAAGAAGCGGTGCTCGGCGGTTTTGGAGTCTCTATCCATGGTGTGGCGCCGCCGCTGGACCTCGGGGTGTCCACCGAGCTTCTCCACCACGTGCGTGTCCGAACTGGCGGAGCCGTTCACATTCTTGTGGGGGGTCTGAAGTGAGGGGCAGGGGGAGGGCACAAGAGGAGGAGGGGGGGCCGGGGCAATGAATTTCACTGCATTGTTGCCACTATTGCTTTCAGACATTCCTCCCCGAGGCTAAGACCACAAAAGAAAAAAAAAAAAGGAATTCTGAGCTTATAAATAAAGATTCTTAATGTGAGTAATCAGACCAAGTTGTGTGTAAACTATAAATACGCGCGGGACAAATCTCGACCAGCAAGTTTCTTTCTCGGATGAAACGCTCCTCAAGCCTACAATAAAACTCCAGCAGGAAAAAAAAAACACAAAAAAAGGCAAAGGGGATGAGGAACAGAATATTCCAACTGAAGGTGGCGATCTGTCGTTTCTGTAGTTTGTAAGAAAGTTTTCTCCTTCCTCTTTGCGATGTCCAAGGTTTCAACAAGACAATCTACAGGTCCTACAAGGCCCGTCCATACAGGGCTCAGGGAAGCCCCGGGAGAGAGGAAGGGGCCTTCTCTTGAAGAGCGAGGAGGGAGCGGACAGACGGCGGCGGCTACGGGAGGGGGGGTGCAAGCACTGCAACGAGGTGACACTCGTCACACCAACGCCCAAATTCATCCTGCTGCCAAACATCCAGAGTGGAACCACCAAGACATGGAAAGGCTAAAAGGTACGACGAAACTGGTATGGCCGACAAATGCCAACTACGATTGGAGGGTGGAGGTGGAGTGAGAGCAGGCTGAAGCCCTCTCTTCTTGTCCTAGGTGGGGTTTCCGGAGGTCTCTGGCCAGCCAGAGGGCTAGGTAGGCCTGGCCTGGCCTAGCCTGGCCCAGCTCGGTCTGCTTCGATCCTTGTCACTACAAAAAAAAAAAATGGAGAAGGAAAAGCCTTGTAAGATGAAACTACATTTCCTTTTCGCCATCTGTTTTCACTTGACCACATAACTCACCTGACTAACTTTAAGAGAACCTCTAAATGATACTTGGTCGGCTGCCAAAATGGCTGGAAGAACATACAGGCTCTCGGATATTGTACCCTCTAACCACTATTTGGCAGATGATTGGAGGTATGACCGACACGGGGAGGCGAGGTGGGGAATGATCGGCAGAGCAAAATCTCCACCCGGATCAATCCCTCATCTGGACGCTCTCTTTATAAACAATTTGTATAACCAAATTAGACCTCAACCGCACAATTTGGGCGGACGACAGCGTCTCATGGCTGCGCTCATGGGTTCGGGCTTTTATCAGCGGGCATGTGACGCAACCCTTTAACACCAGCATCCCACCCACCCGATCGACCCCCCTTTCGGTTGCACCCTGATGCAGCAGGAGCGTGTTCCTGAGTGCTGCGCGTTCCAAATAAAGCCCCCAAAGTCACCGCGGCCCGGCTGACCCGGAGGTTAGGCGGCTCTCTGTGGCAATTCATCAGCTTAACGTGAGAGGGAGGAGGGCAGTCGTAGGACTACCGCACAGAAACTAAAACGCACATCCAGGAGCAGAGAACACACATGACTCTGCATATCGCATTACAGAGAACTCAGAGTAGACTGACTGTGGCTTAAAGGGCTAACGTTTCACAGATAACTCCGCGCATTGTTGAACGTTGATAAGTTTTCTCCGCAGGGATCAAACGAAAGATCAAACACGCTTTTGTCCGGAACAGTTTTTATTTGGCCCCCTGAGGATTTCTGTTGCAGTGGGCGTCCATAGACGAGACACCACCTGGAAGAATTTGGTTGTTTTCCTACCTTTGAATAAATATCTTTCACTCACAGCTTTATCGGTCGGTTCATGCTACGTATGATGGTATGTCGTGATTGGGTGGTTTTAAATTTGGCCTGAAATAAGCCATCAGGAGGGTTTTGTTTGTAACAGCAACAGGGTAGAAGCGTAAAGAAGGCTTTTATTCAAACAGATGTTTCAGGCTCCGCTCCAGGTGTGGACCACAGCGAAAGGCTCTGCTCTGCAATTATCAATTAGGTAATACATTAGACAACATGATGACTTCAGTATGAGTACAGGTGGGATTCATCTGAGTCGCTAAACAATCTCTCCAATCTGGACAATATATCTGTGTGTGCACGTCTGTTTACTGGATGTGGAACTGAAATGTTAGGGGAAAAAAAAAACTGGCAACTGCATCTGGATTCATCATCCTGTTTATATCATTTTTGAGTAAACCATTAAACTTGAATGAACCCATGGGGATACTGTGGTAGAATGAATTAAAGCCGTTGCCGGTGAGACATCACACATCTGCTTTCTTGTTGTTGTGATGATGACATGCGGCTTATTTAAGAAATGACCCATGAGAAGATGCGTTTCGACAGTGATTTCACAACAGCTAGGGGGTGTTGTTAGGTAGAAGCATAGTAAAGCTCAGCCTCTGGTCTCATGTAGTACTTTTAAATAAAAAAGGGCAGGGAATGAAAAGAACTCAGAATATAAATCTAATAAATTATTTATAATTCGATTTTCTTATCAGTGTTAAATTGTACCATTAGATATAATCACTAATTGTGATTTTAAGGTGAATTTGATAACATAATGGTTTCCATAACATTAACCTGATCAGAGACCAATCAAAGTAAAATGAATCCCAATTTTACACTATATCATGCAAAAGCCTACATACACATAAATAAAGAGTATAAATGCTAATTTAGAGCATTCATGCAATAATAAAGTTATATTCAATAGACTATTAGGAGTTCTTACTGATACTGATTAAAAGAAAGCACCATCCCAAATATATTATAAACAATCAAGCATGGCTAAACTTATTTATAAAATATATCAACAGAATCAAATTGTGATTTTTTTTTAAAGGAAATAACATGTTAAATGAATCCCATTAAAATCTGATGAGAAATTTAGAGGCTCACTTTGCAGATGCTTTGACGTCTTCATTTGATTAAAAAACAATTTAAAAAAATCAATAAAGCTTTTTATTATCGATATAAGCTATAATAATGCCTGTCTAAGCCGGGGGAAAATTTTATAGGGGGATAATATAACACTAATAAAAACGTGCCGGACCGTCAGCTCGGAGGCAGAACTGAGCAGCCAGTGAGGGGTTGCCTGTTGAGGAACTGAAGAGAGCGAAGCTATGCAGCTAACTTTGCCTCCGGGCAAAAACGAGACAACCACACATGATTTCGATAAAGCGTTTCAATAAAGCCGTTACCTCTCACATCTGTGTTTCGGTGCCGTAGCTGAAAAAAAGGGCAGAAACTTGATTAAAAATCCTTTAACTCCTCTGCAGTGGGGGGTCCGCTCCAGCACACGGCACAAATGTCAGTGTAGTGCGTCACATTAAAGCCACAGTTGGTTGCCAAAAAAAAATCCCCCCCAAAAAAGACTATTTACAAAAGCATATCTACAGCCGTATCCCCCTTTTTAAAAAAAAGAGAAAGAGGTCCGAGCAGCGGTTACTTGCAGAGAGTCGCAGCCGAAAGACAGACACCTCCCACCGGGGCAGAGAAGCCAAGTTCGCTCGCTGGTGTCGCGGCGGATCCGGTACTTCTTTCTGCCTTGTGTCTGTGGTGTCTGGGTCCTGGTCTGCAACCGAAAAGGCAACACTCACAAAAAAAAAAAAAAAAAGATGCTATTTCCTGATCCGTGTCAACATCCAGTCGGCTGCCGCGTCCGCCGCCGGTTCGCTCCTTCTTGGCTTGTGTGGTGCGATAAATCCGCTGCGATCCACAGATATTTTTCCCCCGTTTTTCAAGCCATCAGACGGCCGCTCCGTCAGCTCCGGGCTCGTCTCTAGCGATGACTCGACAGGGCGACGGGCACAGCTTTCACACAGACGTGCCGCGTGAAGCCGGCGACCGTTAGGCCGGAAGGTGTATAGATGGGCTTTCAAAATAAAACGTCTTTACTTTTTTTTTTTTTAAAGGGCCTTATGAAAATATTTTTTTTCTTCCGGTGCTGCCACAGTTTGTGTGTTTCTGTGACAAACTGTGAAATAAGACTATTTATTGTTGCTGAAACCTGCCTGAACATAAGCCGTTTAGAAATGGCTCCAGTTGTGATGTCACAAGGTGTACTTTCAAAATAAAACTGTGGGAGACAGGGTTTATTGGTCTTAAGATCTAACAAGGTGCTATTAGACTGCGAATGCATTCAAACATTTATGAATATGAGAAAGGGTCCATTTAAAACATGAATTAAAATTTAAAAATTCTATACATACGTAGGTGGAGTACAAGCATAAAAAATCACCAATACATTTAGATTTATAATTTATATATCATGTTTATAATGTATATGCAATGTTAAAAAGTTGTTTAAAAGTTTGGGGTCACTAAGAAAAGCACTGTTTTTTCAATGAAGATAACTTTAGACTAATCAGAAATACATTCTATACATTGCTAATGTGGTGTACTAAATGACTATTCTGGCTGCAAATGTCAGTTTTCTGGTGCAATATTGACATAGGTGTATATATATATATATGTGTGTGTGTGTGTGTGTGTGTGTGTGTGTGTGTGTGTGTGCGTCAGAAGGCATACATTTCAAGTTGCCTAAAGATGTGGTTTCCCAAAACAAAACATTAAAACAATGTTTTATGACCAACTGTTTATTTGCACAGTACAACAATAAACCATATGGGAAGTAAAGAAGACTTGACACTTCCATGAACTGTAGCCTATAGTCACCAAGAAATCTATCTATCTATCTATCTATCTATCTATCAATAGATAGATAGATAGATAGATAGATATATAGATAGAATTAGTCAGATTACAAAGAAAAATAAAAAATAAAATAATAAAAAATACATACATACATTTATTTATGTTGGCCCACAAACTCTTATCACACTAAATTAAAATATAAAATATTACCTATGAATATTTACACCTTTTAACATAATCATTTCTAACTTGCTGTACTTTAAATACATACCCACAATAATGTGTGAAACTTAGCTTCATATGCACATTGTCGAAGCATGCTGCAAAACGTTCATCAAGAGTGATCTTATTTTGACAGCGCCAACCGGAAACGCCCTCGTTTTTCCGCCGCACTTCACGACACCCAGCAGCACATTGAGTGAGTCAACGTCTGCAGTGTGAACAGACATATGTCGTTCATCATGACTTTATTATACGTCTCGTTCGTGTATGAGGAAACCACAATAAACATTTCTGATTGATAGGCGTCCGTCCGGCGCGTGTGTGCGTGCACGCGTGCGTCTGTGCGTGCGCGCGCGCGCGCGTGTGGCCTTCATCGGCTCACTGTCTGGCAGCCTAAGCTCATCACCACTTACCTGCTGAGGAAGTGTCATGCAAGCTCCTCATCACTCCTCATTTAATCCAGCATTTAATCTGTAAAATGCATCTATGCCACTGAACGTATACCAGCAGTATGGAGTCATGCTTTTATATCCTATTACTCCAGATGATTTAAAGACATCACGGTGGTGCTGATTATAGGTAAATTATTTTTGTTATCTGATTTTGCTCTAAAACCATTTCCTTATCAAAGAGTGCACTACAGGAGGTGTTATGAATGTGTTTTTTTTTTTCCAGTCGATCAGATCTACACACCTACTGAGCTGTGGCGCCCATGGCGAGAATAATCAAAACAGGATAATGCTTTGTTTTGTTTTTTGTGTTTGTTTTTTTTTTACCTGATGAGCATCATGAAAAAAAGGAGGAAGTGTTTCTGCTATACTTCGCAGAGCCCGGTGTGCGACACGCACTGATCATCACACACAAACACACACACACTCTATTGTTCATTCTTCTCTGTGGGTCTTCCTGTTAGTGTTTGATAGCGGGGGTCCAAACACCAAAGACAGATAACATCACCTCACTGACATATCTTTGAATAAATAAAACTATTCACTAAAAATTACAACCGGTGGGATCCCTTGCTGTCATTGTTCCAATCAGGACTGTTTAATTTTTTAAAAAAGAAGGTGAATTGTTTTTTTCATTTCATTTAAAAATCAACGTGAGTCACAATTTCAAGGATGCAGGAGTGCAGTGCTTTGCAATTTCCTTTTTTTTTTTTTTTTTTTTTAATGGAATGATGGCTCATTTCTCTGCTGTCTTTTACATAAGCAGCTGGTCTCCTTCATTGCACACAATGGTGCACGCTTTTGTACTTTTTCCCCATCTGATTTTCTTGCAAATGTTCCTTCACAATAGTAAATAAAAGAAAGGGGGGGGGAGCCACCACTTGAAAGGTTTATACAGCCGTATCTTATCAAATAATACTCTTATCTAAGCTTCCAGTGTGTGTGAATAACCAGCCTCTACGCAATCTGAAAAACACAAGTTGCAAAGGGTGTTTTCCCCTACCTGCAAGCCTGAGATATTGCAGCGTTTGTTATTACAGTAAAGCAGCGGGCCAGGATGCAAACTGGGTCACGGACTTGTTGTTTTGGGTCTTCACATGACCGCCAGAAGTTTAACACTGCAGCAGAACATGAATGAGCCTGTGTGTGTCAGCGGCAAGGAGCAAATAATTGAATTAGGGTGCTGATTCCTGACCTGAAAGAATGAGTGCATGTGTAGGAGTGTTTGTGTGTGCATGCATGTGTGTATGTGTGTGTACGTGTGCATGTGGAAAAGGGGGGGGGGGGGGGTATGTGGACATGTTTGTCCTGCACTTTTGCTTAAGGCTGTAAAACAATATGCCAGGTTACAGGACAGCACGTAACACAGCAAGTCAGGACTGAACCAACCACTTCTAGAGGGAAGAATGACATCATTCATACCATGTAAAGTGCATATCATCACCCTATTAAAATAATGGCTTAAGTCATTCATCAAGTTTTTGAGGAAACACAAAAAACTTTATCAAATGCAGAGAATATTATATTTATAAATCATCATTAAACCTGCCCAATGGACTACAGATGGAAACAAGCCTAACGCTGTAATCTGGCATATTTCATGGAAATGTTTATTAATGTGCATTGCCCCTTTTTTTAAATAAAAAGTCGAAAGTTACAGAAAGAAGTGAGCTAGCTACGAGTAAATAGCCGGATTTGCAGTTAAACTATAACTTGTGAAAAATGTGAAATTTAAATAATTTAGGTCATTATTTGAATAGGGTGACGATATGTGAGATTTCTCCAGAAGGCTCCATAAATATAGACAGTATATTGGCATATTTTCCTTTCACAACTTTTTTTACTCCCCTTTGTAACCTTTAACCTTTTTAAAAAATATTTCTTTTTTGCATATTTGAATATCTATTATTATTATTATAAATTGCAAGATAACTTTTTAGGACATTTAGGGACTTGTGTGGAGGTGATCCTAACACATTGGCATGCAGATATTTTACACTGAAAATAGAGGCTGGCCTCAGCCTTCTTTCAGTACACACACACACATGCATACGCACACCTCAACACACCTTTACCTTTTCCTCCTGGAAGCTATAATTCAGTCAGGAATGAGCGATTTATTCCCCTCTCTCCGTCTTTCCGTCTCCTGCTGAACTGTACCTGGATTGACTTGAAGGCCTGTAGGTTACAGCGATATTACGCTGAAAGTGGAACATGCAAATCAAGCTGAACTGCAAATCTGGAGGCACTTTCTGCTCAAATCCTCTTGTTTGGTTCACATACTGTAGATGAATTCAAGAGATGCGTTTTTTTTTTTTTTTTTAAACTTAACGATGATCATATCTTCCTGATTTTAAAAGGGCCTCAGCTGTGAAATTGCATATTTAAAACTGCCTGTAGCAAAATAAGAAAATGTCCATTCAATATTCTTATTGAAACGGCGCAAATGCAAATCTTGGGCTGAGTCGGCTGGGGAAGGAGCTATTATTATTAGCATGCCACATTAGAAAACCTGGAGCTGAACCTCCAATTTGGATAGGAGTGTCATCGCCTGCAGTCATAGAACTCGTGCTCTACGTCCAGGGAAGTAACAGGTTGCGTTAGCTTGACTGGCAGCTTCAAACAGCTGGAATTCAGAGCTTCTTTTCTTTTACTTGCTGACTCGGAATCCTTTGCATATTCAACCAAAAAAAAAAAAAAGACATTTCTTTCTTCCTCTTTTGCCCTGTTCTCTCCTGTGCCCCTGCCACCTAATTTATGTCCCTTTTCCTCCAAAACACACTGTACTCTAAACTTCCGCTGACGGTCTCCAGCAGCTTTTTCCGTCTTCTGCGCGGCTCGTTTTAGGTGTTAGGATTTCTAAAGAAGCAGGAGATGCTATTTGAAGACTTGACAACCTCTAGCAGTTAGGTTTATAAAGTGGATTATCCGCTCATTCTGACTCGCAAGGCCCGTATGGAAAATGAAAAAGTAAAATCGCTCTGAGTTGAGGTTGCTGGTGACAAGAGATTATCCCAGATCTGTTAAAAAGTACTGTTAAATAATTTAGCTGCCGCAGAGCAGGCTCTTCACTTTTTTTTTCCCTTCTTGTTGCCTTACAGCGCTTCATTATACAATCAATGGTTTCTATATGTGCCGTAAGTGCAGATAAGTGCACGTTGAAGGGATGCATTCACATGTGCGGTTCTGAAAAAAAACGCAAGTAGGCAAAAGAGGAAGCATGATGGTGTAAGTATAACCAAGAATATGTAGAGGGGAAATATGCAAATAAAGGCTGCTGACATGGCAGTGTGTGTACGTGTGTGTGTGTTTGTGCACGTAAGTGGGCGGGGACTGCTTTGCCTCCCCAAAACCGAACATGCAATCATGAAGAATCGTTAGGGCTTCATCTGTCATCAATCAGTTCTGGGGGAATGAATTCCCAAGAATAAAATGTTTATCGATGACTGTGCTTCCAGAGAACTGTCTGCGGTTTTAATTTCATACTGATTTTCCCTTCGTGGTATCATCTACCCATTCCTGTTTGTCTGTGTGTTGCTGCAAGCGTGTGTGTTCTGTGTGTGTGACAGATTGTTCCATCTGATCAGAGTTTGCCCAATACATTGATCCAATTTATTAATGTCAGCCAGCCTACGTCTCACAAGTCACAACAGGTTGGATAACTTGTTGAAACTCAGCTCAAGTACGCAAATTAGGCCTGTGTGTGTGTGTGTGTGTGTGTGTGTTTGTGTGTGTGTGTAAAACAAATGTCTCTCTCTTTGCTACTGGATCTTCCGCAATCTTTTTCTCTTCTAACCTTTGCTACAAGCATCACATAATAATAAAAATGATCAAAAACAATATAAAATATTATACATTTTATACATTTAACTGATAATGTTAACACCCCCACCACGCACACAAACACACCTCCAGAATTACATCAGCAAAAGAGACCTATTTTGACTAAAGCCTCATTTTAACAAAGATGCTGGTAAATCTTGGGCAGCGGCAGATAATCGAGTAATCAAAATGACAAATGCTCATTTGACAATTCAAATTAGTCTGCAGGAGAAGCCATCCGGCTTTCAAAACAATTCAGTTTGATGGATAACGCTGTGTTCACTTCTACTTTACACACACAGCTAATTAAACAGGGTTAATTAAACGAGTCCCTTGCTCACGAGTTCTTCAGCAGGATTTACAGGAGCGAAGGGGTGATTCCTGATGTCCTTATTAAAATAAGGCAGCTTCTTCTGTACAGCATGTTCACTCCATTTGAAAGCACAGAGTTTATGAGAGAAACTCTGTATGTCAGAGGACGTGCTTTAAAATATCTCATATTGCAACAGTGAACCTGTCACTTCCCTTCTCTGGGGCATTGCACTTTTGGTTTTGAGGCTGTAAAAGAACGGGTGGGAGGTGGGGGGGGGGCGTCCCCTGACACCCTATTGAATTGTGTCTATAAAGATCTTTACAGCGATGATATATGAGCTGAGTTACGCAGGGATATGTCAGCGGCGATCGTTCAAACACTCAACATATCAAATAAAAACCCTCTCCACTGCCGAGACACTGCACAGCCTGTCAAACGTAGATCAGCAGTACATCCTTCTGCCAGATAGTGTCACCAAAGAGTCCAATCTGTCATTCTCAGTTTTTATTTCACCTGATCTTTAGGAAACCTTCATTCTCCTTCTTTCCCAGGCGTTTTGATTCCCATATGTCTCCCTGCAGACCTGTTAGCGACCCATTATTCCGCTCAGGCCCCCGGTAACAATCCAAATTGGGAGCAATTAACGTAAATGAGGTTTCTCTCCCTGCGGAGCGAGGAGAAGGTTAAATATGACATGGGAGTTTGGTTCTGAACTGTAATTGTAGGAGGAGGATGGAGGAGAGGAGAGAGGACTGTTTAGTGCAAACTGATGTAAAATCATGCTGTATAAGTAGACATGAATTGTGAAGTTACAATTTCTGTGAAAGCAAGGTAAAATTTGCAGGTGGCTCTAAAAATAAAAGGCTTCCTGCACTCAGACATATACATCTCCATCACATGTCTCACCAGACTGCAGGTGCAGTGTTTAAGAACACACAATGTTATGTTGTTCTGTTTCAAAAAGGTAATTTCCTGTTTCCTCACAATGAAGTTATATATTCTTGGGAAGTCATTATTTAAAAAGCACAACACAACATTCAACCCGTGTATGTGTGTGTGTGTCTGTGATTGGGAAAAATAGGTTATTTCCATTGCTGAAAATTGGGAGTCATTTTGCAACAAAAGCAGTTTTAATAAAACGAGTAAATAAATTGGAGAAAAGAGAGGTGTTTTCTTTTTTTCCTGCACGTAACATTCATTTTCGTTTGCCGTCTGCCTCTAGCGTCGTTGCATCTGTTTTATCAAAGCCCTCCTGCGGTGAGTCAATCACTCAGACTGAATATGCAGCACCTTCCCAAACGGCCCATCTCCATAAAGTGTTTGCTTGTACAATCCTCAGCCGATAAAGGAGTGTAAATTGGTGCAGCTGGGACACTCACTTAAACAGCCGAAATCAATCGTTGACCCATTTTTACCTCAAACTGTGTTGAGAACAGATGCTTTATTGCAGACATTTGCACCACAGAAGTATCTCAATATTTCAGTTTGATTGCTTAACCTCGCAAAGCTCAAGTTTGACCTATTTATGATTTTTTTTTTCTTGAAATCGGTGTCAATAATTTTTAGGGGTTCTTATCCTGATAAAAATCCAAGGACCCCAAATATGGGGGCAGCATATGTTATTTGCATTGAACAAAACAAGGTTTCGCCTGTGTCAAATGATTACATTTAATATATAAATTGCATGAGAAAAGTCTCGCCTAAAAAGTATTTTTATCTCCTGAAAGCAGTATTTAGTCTAGTACATGAAAAAGGTCAAAGGTCACACTAGGTGTCCAAATAGCACAAATTATAAGTCCTCCTAGTTACATCTAAAATTGCACTGGTTCAAGATACCTGCATCTGTCTTGGAATAAATACTGATCATACATTGGACTAATGACTTCTGGATTATTTGGGTCTATAAGCTATTTTTTCAGATGATAATCACTGAAAAACAGGATTTTTCTTAGGAAGAGATTGAATTTTAGATTATTATTATTTTTTTTTTGCAATAATGTACTGTAGCTTTATTTGCTCTGTCACAGTAACATATGAATTGATACTGACTCTTCTGTAGTCAACTACATATTGTAGCTTTCTTTTGACATCAGATTTAGGTACAAAGCCTTTGTGTTTGCTAAGATTTATTGTGGGTATATCATTTTGAGCAGGGAACCTGAAAAAAGGGCCTGGAGCTGCTCTGGTTAAAGAAGACAAACACACACCTGACTGAGCAGGTGACCTCCATGAAAGCACAGTGATAGAAACCAGCACTTTGATCTGTGCTGCGCCCTCATCCAGATGCTCCTTTACTCCTGTATGTTTGCATATGGTCGTGTGTGTTTGCATACCTACTCGTGAGTGTATGCATGTATGTGAGGGTTTGACAATGTATATACCATTATCAGCTGGTATCAGCAACTCAGAGTCGCTCTGTTAACTTTGAAGTGTGCTACCTGTTAGCCAACGTGTGTGTATGTGTGTGCGTGTGTGTGTGTGCGTCGCCATGATGGAAATTCCTAGAGCATAAAGGCTCTTTTGTCATTGGCAGAATGAGAGACTGGCACTGTGTGGTCAGTGTTTGTTTGTATGTGCATGTGTGTCTGACAGGCAGAGGTGGGCAGCAAGAGGTCAGCGCTGCCTGGTACTCAACAGCTGAAGCCTCATCTTTGTGTGTGAGAGAGCACAAATGAACAAGACAAAGACTGGTGGCACAACAAAGAGAAAGATTGTACATGTCCCAGTTGCTATCATCACATGCATGTCACATGTCACCACGGCTGAATTTTAAGTCCTTTCGAGCAAAAAGCTCGAATCTGTTTCAAGTCAAGGTTCAGATTCTTGTGTTTTTCAAGTCCATCAAGATGAAAGTCTTTCAGATCATGACCAAGAATTTTACTGAAACTAAATATGTTCTTTCATTCAAGTATCAAGTGAAATCAAAGATAAAGAAAACAAGCTTCAAGTAAGTCAAGAGTCAGCAACTTCATGCATTTATACCATTTTTTATTGTGATAGAATTCTTCGTCTCCTCCTGAAACAATATCTCATCGCTGACTTGATGTCAAAAGCAGCTGGTGTCAGGACAATAACTTACTTCTGAATGTCAGCAAGACCAAGGAGCTGATAGTGGACTTTGGGAAGAAGCAGGGACGCCACACCACCCCCCTTATCATCAACGGCAGAGACTGTTTCACCTCAGACACTTGAGGAAACTCTGGATAGTCTCTCAAATACCGAGGATTTTTTACTCCTGCACCACCCAGAGTGTCCTGACATCTCTGCCTGGTACGGAAACAGCAGCGAGCAGGGACATAAGGGCCTGCAAAGAGTGGATCTCAGCTCAATACACAATAGGAGGTGCTCTACCATCCCATCCACCCAGATAAAGAGCTTTTCTTCCTGCTGCGGCCAGGAAGAAGATACCTGACACACCAGGCCAGCACCCAGAGGTTCATGAAGGACTTCTACCCTCAGGGCATTTAGATCCTGCCTATAAATAATGTGTTTAAGTCTGTATTACCCACATGCCCACATGTAAATCTGAGCTATTGTTGATGATCTCTTCTGTATCTACTGATAGCTCAATCAAGAAAGACAAAAAAATCATTAAACTGTCCTTTAACCTCTTAAGACGGTTGTTATTTACAGCACTACTATGCTTTATTCATTGGTTTCTATGCAAATAATGCTACAATTATGGTCTTGAAGTTGTTTCACATCATTTGACGCCATGAACAAGCCGATCGAAGCATAGGTTTGGGAGATAGTCAACATGAAAGCCAATGAGGACCAACTACGAAAGTTTGACTACCTTTGGATTGATTGACAGCAGTGCGACCCAATAGAAATTCCCCATGACGAGATAGCCAATAGCCAGGGCTTTTCAAATGACGTGTGATGTGGGAATTGCGCTACTTACAACTTGGGTATACCATTTTAACAAATAAGACTATGAAAAGGTCTTAAGAGGTTAAAAGTCCTTTGTGTTTGTAGGGAAAGATACCAAATGGCTGTAGTTGATATTTCTCAAAAAAGGCAAGTGAATAGCCCACAAAGCACCATTGCTTTTCCTAGAAAATGTCTTAAAAACAGCTTGTACCTTCAGCTCGTTCATTAATGGATGCTAACGTCTGCAGACATGTCACAACTCAAATCCAAGCCTGCTATTAATAACTTCTGAACGGCAATGACGGGTAGTCAATAAAAAAGCTGGTGTCGCAGCAGGTTTCTTTGTTTGTTTTGCAACACCTACGAGAGCTCACAACTTTATTTACAGTCAAGCGAAACTGCAACATCGAGACGAGGAGCGGCACAAAGCCCCTGGAGGCAGAAACGTATACAGGAGATAATGCCGAGGATCAAATGGTATCGCATACACGGGCTTTACGGCTTCGGTTTTAGCCGCCACGTGTGTACATGTGATCATCCTTCTTCGATTCTTCAAAACCACAGCCTTCATGCGAAAATGCCTATTTTATACAGGCGTGTACAAGCTAGAGCGACCTTCTCTGACACCTGCGTTACACATTTAGCTGTCACACAGCAATTAAAGGGTTCATGAGTGACGAGCGTCCTTCATGAACTCTTCAAACCCCAGCCTTCATCCTACCTGTTCTACTGTACTGCATTTGCAGACATGTACAAACTAGTGCAGCCTTTTCTAAAGCAGCATAAACCTCAGTAAGCCAGGAAAGCCCTTAAAGATATTTACCGCAAACTACTTTATCCATACAAGCAGCTACACTTTCTAGGAATAAGAAGTCGGCGTATATGCTGGTGTACGCTACTTCTAAGGACATTCTGTTACAGGAACCAAGGAATAAGGAGGTTTGGCTGAATAACCGGTGTCAGTAAAACTCTAAGTTTCTAGGAACAATTACAGAAAAAGACATTTCTGGGCAGGAAAGTTTGTTTTCAGCCTCTCGGGATTAGCTTGGAAACTGTTCAAATAGTCAAACAATACGAGCACAACTCAAATACTCCATTATGGCCCATCAAATCATTATACAACCCACCGAATCCCTGTAAGACGGCGGAGGTGTAATTGTGGAAAACCGCAGAAACAAAATAACTTTTCGGACAGTGTCAACAGGGATTAGGAAAGGCATAACTAAAAACCGAAACAAATTTTATAGACACGAAAACATGAGCATTCAATTTAAAAATTGACTGGGAAGCAACAGGCAAACACTGAAACCGCCGCTGTCAATATTTGAGAATTTATAAAGTAGGACAAAGGTTTGCTTTGTGTGAGTGCGATGCTTTGTTCCTGCTCACTTTACCTAATGAAATTCCTGTGACGTGATCATTTTTGGGAGGATTATGTGTGTGTTTAATACCCAAACGTGAACAAGAGAGATAGAAAAGAGGAGAAGACACTTAACTCGTTCATCTTTTCTCCATGTTTGACGTTATAAATTAGTTTAATTTGTTTCTCGCTCTCTTTTTTTTTTACATTCCTGTTCTCCCACTTTCACAAAAAAACAATAGAAAAGAAAACCATCATCCGTATAATCTAATAATCCTTCAATTTCATTTGTATAACACTTTTTCTTTTGCTCTTCTCGACTCAAACTGCCAGTTTTTCTATGCTGCACGTCTACATTATGCACCCACAGTCCTGCCAGGAAAAATCTTTCTTAGTCGCATTCAGTTTGGTTTCACCCATATTTACCGAAAAAGACCTTTTTTTTTAAACTCACCTCTAGTGGTTTGCAGATAGTTTGTGTTTTGTTTATTTTTAGGATTTTTCCCTCTGAGATATCTTCTATTACAGTACTTGGCCTTCATTCTTCCTCCAGTTGCAAGACATTTATGGCTCTTGCTGCAACTCTCCATGGCTGTAGAGTGTAGAGAGCTGCAAACTCCTAACAGTGGCCCTTCAGTGTTTTAATAGGAACACGTCTGACCTCAGTTAACTTAACAGAAATACAAGCGGAGTGTTTTTGTTGAGCAAACAGGCACAAATAGAGACTTTAAAATACGGGACAATATTTGCAGTTTGCTGTTCGCTTTTGGTATCGCAGCATTTTTTTTTTTTTACACCCTGTTTTTTTTGCGCAGGGCGAGAATAGCGAATTAGAGAAAGAGACGTGCAGAAGTAACACAAAGTGAGAGAGCGAGCGGGGGTGAATAGGCCGTTTGTTTGTCCCTCCACTGTCCTCCCTGGCCTTGCCTGGTTCTCGGTGCCTGGCGTCCGGGGGTCCTTCTCCTTTCATAACGACCACAGCCGTCCCGGCATTAGCATTTTCACGAGCTGCGGGGGCAACGCTCGCTGTGTGCGTGTGCGAGAGCGTTTTTTTGTGTGTGTGTGTCGCTTTGCTCCATACAGGCCTCATTATGCAGGGACTGGGGAAGACAGAGAGAGGGGACCAGGGCAGAGACATCGACCTGACATCGCTGAGATCCACCATGCCGGCCAGCGGCCCTCTGCAGGTTAGTGCGCTCGCTCAGAGGGAGACCTGTGCGAAAGATGGGGGGTGGGTGGGTGGGTGGGTGGGGGGAGAGCCGGAGTCAGGTAAGGACAGGCGGAAGGGAGAACGTCGAAACTCTTTTCGCTTCTTTTCCTGCTTCCCCCTCGTTCCCGATCCCCTCTTCCCCTCTTCTCGCGCTCGTCGTGAATCGCCGCTCCTGTCTCAGCTTTGCCGCAGAGCTGTGGTATGTGCTGCCTATGTGAGAGCCGAGGATCAGAGGTCTGCCGTGTGGCTTTCTGATTTAAACCGTCTATTCTGAGACGGAGCTACGCTCGCAACATCCATCAAATATCAATTAGGGCCTGGGCGCGAAAGGCTAATAAAGTCCTCTAATGTAGCTGCGGGTCAACAGAACAGCTACTCACTAATGCCAAGGAAAAGGGGTCAAGGTAGGGTTGGGGCCTTGAGATATCACTTTTGAGAAGAGGCATTTTAAAAAAGAATTATTGCTGGAGTGTATTCATGTTTTATACATGTTTTATTGTATTTTATACAGAATCGAATCTCATTGCTTTTTTTTTCGAGTTGAATTTTGTTTGCCATTTTTCAAAACGGTTTTGTACTTCTTTCTTTCCCTTAATGAAATTCTCACTTCTGAGATCCCACATACACACACACACACACACACACACACACAACTGGTGTCCTTTATGATTCATGTTCTGTATCAGTGTCAGGGCCAGCAGTGTTCCTGTCCATCAACCAACAGGGCTATCAGTTACTGGTATATTTAGCTACATAGTCTCCAGAGAACAAAGTGCTATTACTCAAGAGTGCGAGAGTTAGTGTGTGCATGTGTGTGTGTGTATGTGGGTCTATATGAGTGAGACAGTGACAGATGTGAGAGTAAAAGCTGGAGCAGAGAGGGAATCCACATTTGCCGAGGTGCACTGCAAAAACTGACATTTTTTCAAGTGAAAATATCTTGTTTTTGTTTTTAGTACAATTAGTCCAATATTATCTTATTCCACATTGGCAGATAATTTCTCTTATTTCATGTTTTTTCTATTGATTTTAGTTAATTTAATCTTTTTTTTTAGGAAAACAACCTTTTTCTTAAAACAAGACCAAATTGACCCAAATCAGGAATAAAATTTTAAAATTAGAGAAATTATCTGGCAGTGGAATAAGACAATTATACTCGATATTGAACTAATTGTATCAAAAACAAGATATTTTCACCTGAAAAAATGTCAGTTTTTGCTGTGTGGTGTTTGCTGGTGTAATGAAACTTCAAGCAAACAGTATTTTCCCAGTTTTACTTATCTAATAAAGCTGTCGGTTATGAAGTACCTGCAAATATCTGGTACATTCCAGTAGGTTATTCATCTCTATTCATCGAAAAGTAAAAAAACTTTAATTTCAATAGCAATACCACAGGGTAAAACTGTAATTTCAGTTCCTCATAGTCAGCACAATGGCATGTATGGTTGCAGCAAAAACAAAGTTGTTTACCTGCTTGCTACCGCCTCCAAATTTACCTCTCATGAATACAGGTTCTGTTCATTCATCCAGCTGAACTCAGTTTACAGCGTTTCTGCTGAGATAATCACTCTCACACACACACGCTCTTAAATCTCCCTGTCGTGTTTTGATGAGTCACATTTTAATGTCAATGAGATTATGAAATAATATAAAATCCGTTAGTAATGTACTCCGTTAAGCGCAAACAGTAAATACTGTACGTTAGCTCCCACAGTAGCTGAAGCAGATGTCTGTTGTATATTTTAGCGGAAATAAGCAAGAATTAACGTGGCTAATTTGGATTGAGAGTTACAATAACGACCGCCATGAATGTTGATGGCTATTGTTATAATTTGGAGCTATATAAATAAAATGACTTGACTTGGCAGGCATCCAGTCACATCCTTAAGCCTAGATAACATGAGAAAATATCGTGCTGCATATTTGGCCGCATGCAGCCAGCAGTAATAATCATATCATGTGGCTCAGAATGTAAATGTTTACATATACAGATGCTGAAGTGCTCGCCACAAATATTTCAAGACTGATGGCTTAATCATATGTCCACAGATGTGATGAGAGAAATATGGGTTCCCCCGGGAAGCAGAAGTGCATTTATGAATGTGCACGTGTGCAGGGGGGGTTTCAGTAAACGTATAAAACGCTTTATCTACATAATGCACAGCCTGTATGTTATTGCTGCTTCATGCTATACATTTTTATATGTATGATCATCCCTATTTTGCAATTTATATGTCTTTGTCATGTGGTTTTAGCAGCATAATGGATGAATGGTTGCTACTGTATTAACGGCCATGTGTAGTGCCAGTATGGAATACTGTAGAGCAGCATCAAAGTATAAAGAAATTGAATGCATTAGCACAATTTAGGATATTATAAAATAATTAAAACACCCTCAAAGTGCAATATGCTGTTAAGATAATGTATTTTAAACATTTCCCTACTTTGCTCTGAAATCTGTAGATATTTACTCTGCTAAACATAGTGGACAATTGTTACTGTAGATTTCTGTATTTTTTGCAATAAATCATAATAGTCAAAACCTTTGCTATTGTAAATCACAGTAGCCACAGAGTTACTTAACTATAATGCAGTTAATCATTCAATACTGTAAATACAACTGAAATTACATGATTATTTTATTTTACAGTAAAGACACAATGCAGTGGAAGTGCAGTATTTCCATTGTAAAAAATAATTGCAGCAACCTTCTGGGTAACTGCTGCCAGTTAGTTACCATGAATTGTAAATGAACAGTTTTACAGTGTATTGCCTGGTTTGCATTACATGTTAAAGAGTTTAGCTATTGGTCCTCCAGTGTGAATGTGTGGGGTGGGATGTGAGAGGACATATTCAGGGGTTTAACAGCTTGGGGGGGTGAAAAAGCTGTTTTTCCAGCCTCATAGTGTGTCGCCTGACAGAGGGGAGTAGCTGGAAGTGGTGGCAGCCTGGGTGCGTTGGGATGATGTGAGATGGATATCAGAAAAAAGAGCCGTTGTTCTGCCTCCGCCATGACAGTGGATGTCTGTGACCTCAGAGATATTTCTTCACTGCCTAGGCGTCAATGAGCAAAGAATTGGGGATTGTTCTACGAGTCTTCCTGAAGTCCACTACAGTCTCCTATGTGTTTTTATTAATAAGGATGAGGTTGTTAGTAGAACACCAGGCTGTCAGGTTTGACACCTCGTCTCTGCATGCTGACTCATCGTCGTTGGAGGGCCTATGAGAGCTTATGACTGTCGTGTTGTCTGTGAACTTCACGATGGTCATGGGTGAAGAGGTCATAGAGGATGGGGCCCAACACACGCCCCTGAGGAACGCCAGCGTTTAGGACGAGGGTGGAGGATGTTTGTTTCCCTAGTCTGACAGTCTGGACGTGAAATCCATGGTCCAGTTGGATGGTTAGTTTAATATGAGCCATAATTAGTCTCTCGAAGCACTTGGTTAACACCAGGGTGAGTGAAACTGAGTAATAGTCATTTGGGCAGTAAACACTTTTTTTCGCTTGGGGATAGGCAAATTGGTTGTTGCTTTGAGGTGCCTTGACTGAATCACTAAATCCAGCTTTAAAATCCAGCTCTAAAATTAAGTAAGCTGTGTACTCATAAAGTTTTTAACGTCTCTCGTTACTAAGGTCAAGGTTCAATCTCAATCATGATGGTAGTTTTTGAAGTAAACCTTATTTCATTTTGTGCCATGAGTCAGTAATATTCTACTCGGGGCACCTTGGATGTCCTGTGCCTCCTGTTATATCACATGCTTTTGTCGGTAAGGGATTTTAGTTATAATATTAGCTTGACCTGAACAATCTGGAACAAGCTATTAAGTCCCATTGGGATTTGAGATGGATCGTGTATGTCAAAAAGGCACATGCTGTAGCATTTTGACCTGTCTGATTTCAAATGGTTTTCATAGTCTCTGAGTTCTTGACATTTCCTCAACATCCAGACATAAAGCAGTCAACATGGCTTCAAATCTTCAAAGTCCAAAGGGAAGTGTGTAATTTGCTGAAATTGTATTTATGAGGCTTTCATGCAGCGTCTGTGTGAAGCTGCCATGGTGAATCTATTTCTGTGGTGCGAAGGCTTTACACCTCTTAGTCATTCTCTATGTAAAGAGTGAAGCAACAGGGCGTGGAGAGCTGACACAGAATTAGTAGGAGTCGCACAGTGTCTCCAAGCATAGCAGTCATATTTAAAAGGCAGAAGCCACACTCTCAGACTCCTCCTCTCCACACTCCTCAGTGACTCAGTGGTGCTTTAAGGGTCCCATATCATGCAATAGACACGTTCATGCTAGGAAGACATTTTTTCCAGCTAGGATGATAGTTTCCTATCTGCATATACACCTTTAGCTTCTGAAAAAAAATACTAAACAGTTATTTTTTAGCAAGTAATGACACTATTATTTGCAACCCGTTGTAAAAGGGTTTTGTCCAAGCGGTGTTGCCGTCCAAGATGGTGGAAACCTCAATTCACACTCAAAAATCCGGCTGTTTGAGTGTGCTATATTTTTTGCAAACTTCATGGTGTGACTGCACTTATGTACTCAAAATATTCAGAGCAAGTGCAGGAGTACATGATTTGTGATAAGGCATATGTGAACTTAACTGTGCACTTTTGCAATGCTTTGATACAAAGGGCATTCAATAACCCCTTCTTCTAGAAGTCAAGAAAACCTCTCAGTCAATATTCACCACCAGCAAAATTCTGTACATCTACAGCAAACGTTACAGACAATTAGAATCCTGACAAAATATAGATTACTGTGGATGGAAATATTCTTCATTTTGACAGACAAATAAAATATGTACTCTGCAAAATTAAAAATTGCAGCATCATTACCATCTATATAGATGTGGTCATACTTACCTGGAAAGTAAAGATGTAGTTGTCGCTGAAGAGTCTTTTTTTTCCCACTGTTACAGCTGTGCTGCTGAAACACATTGGTTGGTTTGCTTCACGTCTATTGTGAGGCAAATGGACAGATAAAATGTTATTGTAGCTGCTTGGCCTGACATATTTGTGGTCGCAAAAACAGAGGAAAGGGAAACACATAATATGTATTTTGCACAACTCCAGGTTGTACATTGAGGTCCACCTACATTCAGGAGTCACCTGAGGGTCGTTCTGTTCAGAATTGGAGGATGTGGGAATCGTACATTTGAGGTGGGGACTTCTGGAATGCTGAGAGCTGTCTCTGAGGCTACACTAATGCTAGCTAGCGTGCAGTAAATCTTTTCAAACTGTCTTCTGCCTGCTCGCTAAATAATACCTGTCTCATTATCTGTTCTTATATGTGATAAATGCAAAAGATGGAATGTGTGGGTGTGGAAGAGCTTTTAGAGGCAACTTCGGCGGAGCTAAAAATAATGTCGGCTTGCTAATTTTCGAGGAGCCTGAATGACACTTGACTTCAGCAGCTCCATATTACATAGCTACTATACTGCGTAGCAGCTCTGTATGGAGACATAGCTTTCATATTTTGGTGGAAGGGCATAAAGCTTAAAATGAACTCACAGCGGTCCTACAAGAATGGCAATTAGATTTCAGAGACGTGTAAAGTCACTTTCGTGCGAACAAGCCTGAACGGGCCATCGAGTAACTTTAGCAAATCCCAGAAAGACAGGGCTACTGTCAGCCTGGTTGGAATTAGAGATGCAGTGATATTAATATTAATTATTATTATTATTATAATAATCTGTGCATGTATGTGTGCACGTGTATGTGCTTGCGTTTGTGTGTAACCCCTTCTTGGCCCTTACAGAGCAAATGCCACATTCTGAGTGTGGGTGTGAAGAATGACTGTTTAACTTTCATTCAAGACTGATCTTTATGTGAGTGTTGTAGTGTAATAGATGTGTAATGTACATCAACGTGTTACAGGCTTCTTTTTATATTAGGGCGGAAACAAGATATTGTACAAGTGGACTGACACTACTCGGGTTTACTGTCTTTTTTTGTATCCTGTGTCCAGTTATCGGAAAACTCTAACTTATACCAAGTGTCTTTTGTCAGTCAGTCAGTCATTTTCTATACCTGCTTATTCCTCATTAGGGTCGCAGGGGTCTGCTGGAGCCTATCCCAGCAGGTTACGGCGAGAGGCAGGGATACACCCCAGATGGTCGCCAGCCAATCGTGGGGCACACACACCATTCACTCACACACTCACACCTACGGGCAATTTAGAGTCGCCAATTGACCTGAGCATGTTTTTGGACTGTGGGAGGAAGCCGGAGTACCCGGTGAAAACCCACGCAGACACAGGGAGAACATGCAAACTCCACACAGAAAGGTCCCAGACCCAGGACCCAAGGATGTCTTGAACCTGTGAACCTTCTTGCTGTGAGGCAACAGCGCTAACCCCTGCGCCACCGTGTCGCCCCAAGTGTCTTTTGCACCTGTGGAATTATCGATCACAGATCAATAATTATTGGATACCTACAATGATTATCATACATCCGAATGTGCAGTTCCTATCACTCTAATGTGCTGGGATTGCATATTGTGATTGAAGGGTCTGGGAGTTAAGAGTTTGTGCAGCTATACTTCAAAATTCAAGATTCCTTTACAATTGCATCAGTAAGTACCACATTAAAGAACAACAATCAAAAATAGGCAAAAAAAAAGCTTTAATTTAAGAAAATAATGGTAAAATACACACACACAGAGTCTGTTCACAACCTGACTGCCTGTGGAAAGAAGCTGCAGGGGTCCCTGTTGGTCTGCATGGTGTCATCCATTCGTGTTCACTAGAGTCCACACAGCCACTCTGCTGATGTCTGCATCCAGCCCCCAATTTATGACCATGTGAACTGTATGCAAAGCTTATAAATAACGGAAAACAACCCTGTTTACAAGTGGGCACACATGTTGCCAATATCACGTATTAACAACGCACGTTATCTAATTGCATTATAAAAAGGAGGCGATCATGGGCCGGTTTGTGGGCTGGACTTTTTTTTTACAAGCTTGCTCTGGAGCTTTGAACGTCGTGAAGGTGGTTAAAGGCACAGTAAGAAGAACAATACTGCTGTTTGCTCTGCCTATGCTTACTTTACCTTACTCTGGCTTTTTCTTAACTGAAAATTCTCTCTATATTCTCTCTATATTTCTCTTTTCTTTTCTCTTCTGTCTATGGGGTGGTGTGTGTTTTCTTTTCATTTTCGTGGGCGGAAATGACAGCAGACCCATTTAGGATCTGAAACAGCTTTATGGGAAACAGGCCCAATTAGCTGCCCTGAGTGTGCATGCGTGTGTGCGGAAAAAAGCCAAGATGAATGATACCAGACCAAACTTTGAATCCTACCAGATATAAACAATTAGCTTATCACACACACACTAACACACACACATACATACACACACACACACACACACACACACACACACACACACATCTCTCTGTCTCCTGCTCTCTCTCTTTCTTTTACAAACCCATAATAATATTGGCACAGGGTGAAAACATGACGCCCAAGTCTTCTCATCACCCACACACATACACACACGTCTGCTTCTTTACATCCACTTGATTTAAAATCTTGACATTGACGCCTGCTTAGATGTTACTTTCAACCATTGAGAGACAGTGTTTTTCATTTTAATGAAATCATCATCCCCAAAATCTGGAGCTGATTATTTAAATAAATCGCGAGCTGCAGCTCGAAGTCAACAGTGTTGTGTCACACATTCATTCTTCCTCCACTTGTTCCAGTCATATTTGCCAAGAAAGAGCTGGAAAACCCCTCTGTGGTGCTGAGGCTCCCCTGCCGGGACACAATAACTCACAACACCATAACACGCACGCACACACACAAACACACACATGCACAAGCACAGATAAACCCCCTAGACTTATAAAAATCCAAGTTCACTGCATGTCAATCTTTTAAAGCTTTTCACAGACTTTCTATGCGCATCTGTATTCACGCCCAGCTCGTAAAAAAATAGCCGTTTAATGGTTTTTCTGAGAATTCACAAAAACATATTTATTTTCCGAGGATTGCGCGCCGCTTATCAACTGCACATTGTACGGCTACATTTAACTCCAATGGTGCCATAGGCACCATATGTTTAAGTCTGTGCTCCATGTGTTGTGTTTGGATCCCTGCCAAACACGTATGGAGACACGGCGCTCACGTGTCCACGCATATGCAGAAAAGTATATAAGAACAGAAGCGCGTGCAATGTTACGTCCACATCTTTGGGCGCATAAATTCTATTAAAACGTTGAACTATTCGTTGAAGGGTGAGCATTGAGAGTGTGAAACCACAGAAAGAGACGAGAGGGGGGAGGAGAGAGTGGTAACTTGGCATGTAGAAATCAAGGAGGAAAGAAAAAAAGTAATTGGGTTGGGGTGTGAGACACGCACGCACATGCACACACACACACACACACTGAATCTGACCTCTTGTGTTTGTTGATGAAACGTGTTGCTATGCATGCATACAGTGCTCCATACTGGCTGCTGGTATGCCAGTAGGGAGCCTGTGCACGGTTCATGTGTGTTATGTTAATTGAGGGGGTGATGTGGAGGTAAATGCAGAACTCTCTCTATCTCTGTTTCCCTTCCCTCCTGCATGAGTGTCGGCTCAGCGGATAAGACAATGTGTGTGGGAAAGAATCCAGACATAAGTGTTTCTGGTCATGTGTTTGTGTCCATGTGTGTTTATCAACTGTCTGTTTGACATATGTACACTTTGTGAACATGTAAATATGTGCCTTGTATGGCAGCCAGTGTGTGTGTGTGTGTCTGTGCCTTCAATGCATGTTGCCCAATGAAAACTTGTAAATGTCTATGTGTGTATCGGTGTGTTAGTTAAGGTGGTTTGTTTTTTTGGCTTCGATATTAATATAAACAATTTAAAATGCAACTGTTGTCCAAAAACTATAAAAAAAAACACAATTGCCACATTCCTTTATTGCTATGAACGTGGGTAATGGGGTATTTTTGGTCAATCCCACATACTGTACATACCGTCCTGCTGCTGTGAATATTCACTAGCCTGTATTAATCCGCGGTGGAAAATAGTTCCTAGAAAATATGCCATTTATTCTTCTTTTTATAAAGTTTTCCAAAAAAAACTATCCACCTGTATAAAGAAATTACTGAACTTTTTATTGAAAAGCAAAAAACGTATATCTGTGGCCCATTTTTGAATATTTAATTCGAGAATCGGAACCACGTGGCTTTGGATTCAGAGTCATAGACAGGGAAGGGAAATCAATCTTTTTAAAGGATGTTACTTCTCTACGGTATTATATAGACAACAATTCTGTCAGTATATAAACAGTGAACCAATTTCTGTGAACATATATGACGTGTTTACTGCATTGTAGGGCAACCATCACAACAGCTGCATGTATATACAGTACACATAGACGTTAGAGTGATTATATAATCTATGTAGGTCAAAAAGGCACATGCTCCTTTTAAAATTCATATGACATATCACATTGTCAATATTAGGAAGAACTAAAAGATTTTTTTTTCTAATGCTTCTCATATACTGGACTTCATAAAGGTCTGAAGAGAACTACATAAATATGAAACAAAGCAACAGTTTTATTGATGAACGTGTGAGGTCATTTGAGATTTTGAGATTGTTTGAAGGGAAAATAAGAGGAGAGCGGGGATGGAGAGGCGGAGGGGAGCGAAAGCGTGTGGGAGGCGGGTCGGTTCTGTCTTACCTCATCCAGTCTCCATCGCTGATGCTGGTGCCTGTGGTGCTCATGGGACTATTGTTGATTTAAACACAATGAGCTCACACTCAACGTCAAACAAAGGCGCTCTGTGATGAATCGTCCTCTGTGCGAAGCCACGCAGGCTTCCACCACGACTCACGAGGGCACACGCTGTCGTTTCACTAGCGCCCAGCGTCCATCCGGTTACAGTAATGTGGACATCTTTGTACGTTTACACATAAATCTCGCCAATATCCTAAGATGACTTGGGAAAAATGTTTTATCGTATCATGCTGGGTGTTTCAAAATTGTAGTGCATGACTAATTAATTGAATACAGTAAGAAGAGAAGATCTGAAATCCATTTTTTTTATTGGTGAACTGTGCTTCATAAATGAAAACCAAAAGTAAAGGTCAAGCACATTAAACCAGTTAGGCCAGGTGCATTATTCAGAAATGTAAAACAAATACAGTTAAATAAATACAAAATGCAAAACAAATACAGCGATTCAGTTAAATAAATAAAATTCTGAAATAAAATAAGGCTGTCTCAAATAGGCACTTAAGCTCAATATAGCAATTCAAAAATGAATAATACAAGTCGTATATTTTGCGCTGCATTGTGCCAACATAATTTTGCTCGGTGAGAGCAAACACGTGTGGTTTGAACCACATATATAGAGAGAAATAGTTGCTGTGTCTGTATACTATTGTAGTAATAAGCGTGTAAAGTAGCTCAAATCTTGAATCCATGGAAATGGATACATACTCTAAATGTCTCACAGCATTTTTTTTTTCCTGCAGTCTTTTGTCTACAGACCATAAACCTTCTCTGTATAAACATATACATCATATTTAGGAGCCTCTGGGGACCTATGGATGTCCTGACTGAGGTTACTGACTGAGGTTATACTGTGTGTGTGTGTGTGTGTGTGTGTGTGTGTGTGTGTGTGTGTGTGTGTGTGTGTGTGTGTGTGTGTATCCGTCTACCTTCTGACCGCTTCATTGAAAATAAACACTCCTCTTAGACAAACAGTCATCCATTCTCAAGACTCACACACACAAACATAACAGCAAAAGCGTGATCTTATGTTCAGCATAATTTATAGTGTTGTACACAATAAGGAACAGTATTTTCAATAGAATAGTACGTTTCTACAGCAAATGTCTCTAAAATAATTTGTAATCATCCTCCGGGTCCTACGAACATACAAAAAAACTTTAATGACAATCTGTTAACAGTTACTAGTGACTACCAAAGCTCAGCTGTTTTCCACTTGAAAATAAAACAGCTCTTTTTTTTCTCCTCTCATTGCTGCAATGAAACTGGCCAATCAGTGCTCTCCCTGAGGCAAACCCTGCTTTTTTTTTGGAAAATTCAAGTCAAATTTGGCAACAACTGAGAATCTTTTCTTATTTTACTTATCGACTCTGTTTGATTCATGAAGCTTTTAAAGAAAAGTAAAGAAAAGTATCGAATCAGTGGGAAACTTCTATCAAGATGATTAAATACCTTAACTTTAACAATGGCCCATCACAGTATTGTGGTTATCTGAAATTGCAAGAGTGGTTATTGAAGCTTTGATCATAGAGGGTTTAGACCCATGTTGATCATTTCCACATTGCAACTCTCCTGGTAACCAGGGAACTACTCTCCTGTTCCTTGGAGCATGAGTTTGACTTTGATTCTACCTGCCAGTCATGCATGTGTACATAGGCTAGTGAAGTGTAGTATTTACACAGAAGATAACCATGATATGTGTGCAAGTGTTGAGCATGTCCAGTGAAGCGGTATGTCCACTATGTGTCAGCAGGACAGGATATTTTGTAAAGGCGTGTTTTGTGAATGTGCAAATGTTTAGTTCCTGTGATGAGATACTAACACACACTGATAAATGGAAGTGTCCAGGGTGAATTTCTTTAGAAAAGTGCAGTTTCAGCAGTCATTCTTGTCGATATTGTCTGACATCACACTGTTCGATGTGAAACAGTAAATTTTATCCATGTGGAGACAAAGGAATCTTTGTTTTTTTCTAAGCCTTGTGATTGGCTGAAAGGGCCTTCCTGTTAGGCGCCTTATCACCACCTACTGCTTTGGCATATGCATAACATCATTTGAGGCCGATTTTGCGATTTCAGCTGGCAGCCATAAAAGTTTGGTTTCAAAAATACGAGTTTAACAGGCCAGACAGCTCACAGAAACTGATAAGATGAACTGGCGCAGACAAAGGTGCAGAGACTAAATAGAAGAGGTAATAGGACACAGGTGTGACACACTAGGGCAGGTGCAGGTAATCAAACAGGCGAGAAACACAGGGGAGCAGGAAGTGAAGGGACCTGAAATGAGATCAGACATGAGTTTCAAAATGAAACAGGAAACAGCCAAACTGCACAAAAGGTATATCAAGACTCCAGGGACTAGATGTGTTGAGTTGTTTCATAGGGTTCAGGTATATGTGCAGAATTCATCAGTTACTGGAATAGTAAATCATGTGTGTGTGTATTAAACCAGGATCTGTGTGTGTTCTATAGAGCAGTGGTTCTCAAAGTTGGGTCCGGGGACTCCCAGGAGTCCTTGAAGAGGTGCCCAGAAAAAAGGAGAATGATTTATTTTCACTATAATTTCACAATGATAGAATGTAGGACCATTTGTATAGAGGACTGCGATCATTTAAAATAAATGTATTTAATTAATTTTTTATTGTTTTCCCTTTTGCAACTGAATTTATTTAATTTTATTTTTTTTTTCATTTTATATATTGAAGTAAAAATGAATGGGGTTAGTAAATAAAAAGATAAATATTAAAAAGGAATAAATTCATGAATAAAAATGGAAAATCAAACAAATATGACACGGATAAATTAAATTTAATTAAATAATTAAATGGAAAATGTAATAAATATGGATATTTACTCATAGAATTATTAATGTACTCATTTATTCTTGATTATGGCAGTTTCAGTCCTCCATAATTTTGGCCTTGGGTTTCTGACGCTTTCTGCTAAACAACATTTTAAAGCACATATCTTATCAGATGGGATCTGTAGTCTAGTTTTCGTGAGTTTAAGGGTCCTTAAACTCACCACTGCTATAGAGTACTGCTGCCTGTGTATTATACTCTGTGCAGTGGAGTCCCACTAGGCCTCCTTCTGTTCCTCCATGTTCCTCCCGGAGTCTTTATTCTGTCTCTTTAAATGTCACGTTTGGGATGCAGCCTGTGCACAAACGGCAACATTCGTGGAACTCGGGAAGTGGGAATGCCCACATTCACACAAACACGGAGGAAGGAAGTGTGTGTTGTGGATGGTGATGAAGACCGAGCCCTAAAAGCCAGGAAGGCGCTGGGAGGAATGTCCTGTGATGTCACATGTGGCCGAGGCCTGAAACATCACAGGCCTGAGGGAGGTTTAAATTCCAAACAGCTTTTGGCTCATCTGTGGAAAAAACATCACCTCGGACAGAACGTTTGTTGCGTGAAGTGTCATTCTGGCATCTCAGGAGCTTTTCATTCCTGTTTTATTACATAAATATAAAATATGATTCATATTATACTTTCCAATTTCACAAGGTCTGAGGTGTATTTTTTAAGAATTTACTTTGAAGTGTCCCATTAGAAATATTGATGGAAACGTTAAGATTCACTAAAAATTTCCTCCATTTTCCCAAAAAGATTTAATACACTTCATAACTATTTGTGCTGTCACCGTTTTCCCGGGCAGCTTGAAATATGACCAGTGAAGAAAGTGAAAAGAAAAAAAAAGAAAATACCAGCTGACATGATGACAACGTCCTGAATCTAAATAAATTAATGAAGACCTCTCTCTTTTTTTATTTAGATGGCTCATAAGTGACTGGATTTGTTTGTGGTTTGTAACCACTTCTTCTCCATTTATCCCAGCCGAGCCTAACAGACTACATTGTCAGCTTCTGACAAAAAACATTTGCATACCCTAGGTCAAACCAGTTAATGGAAATGCACCTGATTCACCTTTTCTTTTTCTTTTCTTTTCTTTTTCAACAATACTTTTAACTGCAGATCTGCAGAAAAGTAAACTGTCAACGTTACCCTCTGGCGACTGGGCTGGTTTAGAGACAACATTCCATCGGATGGATGGTTTGAAAGCGGCTCCCACAGGAGCAAATATTTGCACCCCTGAAGGGTCTTTTCAGCAACAAACCTCCAACCTCTGACCTCCTGAAAGATGGTGGGAAGAAAAAAGAAAAAAAAATGAACGTTGCGACACAATACAAGATATAGTTGAAATTAGATTATCGTCTTGTATATATTGCATATTTGTAAGGTTTCAAATCAGATCGGATCAGGATTCCTCCGGATTCACATGTCTATTATACCTGTTTAAAAGTGATGTATTTCCATTGTCCGAGATTCCCTGGTTGACAGATTTCAGTAGCGGGAGAGGGCACTTTTATGACCACAAAGAAACACAAGGAATTCCAGCTATTGCTCCTCAGTTCTCACAAAATCAGTCAGTCCACTTTCTAAACATGCCAATACCCTGCAATAAAAACTTCAAGCAAACACAACAATGAGTTGTATATTTTTTACAACTCTACAAATCATGCGAAGGGGACTGAAGTCCCCTTACTTCCCATTGTGTGAAGTACATGCTCATTTCCTCTGGTAATTGCAGTACATATGATTCAGACCGATCTTTTTGTTCTTTCTCTGTTGGTTACAGGCATATACTCGGAGATGGCGTTTGATCTCCTGAAACCTGAGATTGTATCTCAGGTTCTATCTCTGTAAACTGCGTGTTTAAAAAAAAAAAAAAAAAAAATTCACCCTGCTGTAAATATGTCAACGTGCGCTTCTTTCATGCATAATTTAATTTGCAAAACTGATTAATGTTACTCTGTGAAATTAAAAAGAATATGATCAAACGTGGCACTTTATCCTAAGGAATGCATGCATAAAGCAGTTGATCTATGTTTAATAAACTGAGCTAAAAAGCTAATTCTTGTAAAGTGCAGGAACTTGCAGCGTTACATAATCTGCACACCACTTTCAAGAAATTTAAGTATGAGGAAAAAAAAAAAAACTACAGTGCGGCATACCACAGTCTACATTTAAGCAATTAGTATAAATCTCCTGTCATTAAAATGAACCCCATATGGTTTCCTTTGACCCTCCTATACCCCGACTGAGCTGTAGATTCGAGAGGTTTAAATTTATTATGTAGCACTTACGTAACTCTGGCTCTGCATACTTGTCATTCTTGCTTGTCAACCCGAAAGTTAACTGAAGCCACCGGTTCAGAAACAATCATTTCTGTTTATGTGTGTGTTCGCGATGTTGCCATGACAGCATGTCATCTGTTTGAAAGGTGAGCGCACGGTTGGCATGTAACACAAACCCAGCCACCCGTGGTTCATTTGTCACATCTCGGTAACATAGCCATATACAGTAAAATCGCAGTGAAATGTGGCCAGCTTTTTCAATTTGGGCATTAAAAGTTGTTTAAATAGGAGTGGTAATAAATATATGTGTATGATTGCAGTAGGGTCTTAGGCAATGAAGTCGTTTAGGATCCGAGTGGATACATCTGGTATACATCTGGCACATATTTTAAGCGCATTTAGCATTGCGGATAATGCAATAATAGGCAACAGACGTCATGTCGTGAATCAGGAAGAGCAAAAATGCAGAGTCAGAGGTACCGGGGGTTTTAATTTGACTGAAAACGTGGCTGAGAAAAGGGGCTGGTGGCAGACCAGGGTACGGCTGGGTGGATCAGGGGCTTGAAGCTGACTGGAGGTTAAACAGGTGTGGCCGGTGGTCCAGAAGACGGGGAAACAGTAGCCAAAAGCAGATGGAAAGCAGACAAACAAAAGAAACAGACTGAGGTTTGGCTAGAAGCGTAGTTCCATATCTAAAGCGTTATAGTGCAGATTGATTGCAGGCAGGTGATTTGATTAGTGACGGCGGGCAGGTGAACAGGTGCAGCAGGTCAGATAACCCCCCACTCCCCACCCTAATAAACCTCATTTATGGTTCATAAGGGACCTGCTGACTAGGTCTTTATCAGCGTATTTCATACACCTGCTGTTATCAGTCCAATAAGCACAATACGCTGTAACATAACATGCTGCTACGTAATGATGTTTTATGGTTTGACAACACTGTGGTTAAGGCACAAGAACACATGGTTAGGATTGAAAAACATAACATGCAGAGGTAAAATCATTGCTTCAAACAATGCACAATGATCATCTGTTAAATCTGGTTTTTATGTTACAAAATGTCCAGTTAACAGTGGTGTCAAACAGTCTCCTGCTATTTTTTCCAACTTCTTTCCATAAGGTGAAATAGCCTAGCGTAAATATAAAGTGGACTATCGCATGTACCTGGGATATAGGGTGAGGGTGCATTGAATATATTTGACCTAATATTGCAAAATATGCCACATTCACCTTCGGTGGAGTGAGTTAAAAGCCAGGCCGCAAAGTGGCGTCTGCCCACAGATGGCAGCAATGTTACTTTTTTGACGTCAGCTGCCGTAAAAAACAAAAGAAGAAGAAGCGGAAGGCATGTGTAGTGCAACGAGCAATTACCAAAATATCTAGAGGGTGTTCCCCTGCAACGAACTTTAGCACTACTGAGTTAATTTGTCATTTAAAGCCACACACCCTGAACAAAACTCGCCCAATCTGTCAATGTCTTTAAAAAGTTTTTAAAACACTTGAAAAGGACAGCATCAAAGCAAAATGAATCACAAAGAAGGTGGTGGAGTTCATGACTTTGGATGATCAACAGTTTAGCTTTGTGGAGGACATTGGCTTTTGGAGGTTTGTGGAGCACATTGAGCCTTGAGAAAAGGAAAATAGTGAAAAACTTAACAGCACACATTTGATATTCAGTGTTCTGCCAATATTATTCGGCTTCAGGCATAAATTTTCATTTCAGTGCATCCCTAGTATAGTGTATATCTTGGGCTGTTGAGAAACCATAGACAGACATCATGGAGGAGACACCGTGACACAACGTCTTATGCAATGGACTGGCAGCACGGCTGATGTCAGAGGAGAAGTACGTGTTTATAGACTCTACTTCTGGAAATACACATATAACTTCAACTATAGTCATTGTAAATGTTCACCTCTTGAGTAAATGTGCACACTAAAAAAGTGTTTATTTTCTAATACGGCCCCTTTAAAACTGGGGTTGAGCTCATGTTTCTTGCCCTATCAGGCTTCTTTTTATTGACATTGATATACTCCTATAGTTCTCGCCAATGAACTCAATGACTACAATCTTATGGTTACCAATAAATAATGGTCAAAATTACAAAAACAAGACCCATAAACATTAAACTTTATCTAAATAATGTTCCCCAAATTCCTGTCTGTGGTGAAGTAAATGTAATAATGTTCTCTATCAATGTGATATGAAGCCATTGTAACGTTTCTGTAGGATGCCTCTGTGGGGCTTTGGGAGCAGCTGGTCGAGTCACTGATACGGGGAAACTCCGTTACACCATGTGGTTATGGTCAGGAATGCAGAGAGTCAACTGATATTAGATCACTGCCACTCTTTATCTCCTACGCAAAGGTGGAAGATTGAGGTCAGGTATGGACTAATAGTGCACAAATGCACACTTAAGTTGTCTGCCATAACTCAGCATTGGATTACAGTGCTTTGGTTGCCACGGAGACCCGTGTGTTCTTTCTCTAGCTACATGCACACACATGTTACATCATGGTTTAAATCATTCACATTCTAATTGCGGGTGGGAGTCAGTGAAGGGTTCATGTGTGGATGAGTGTCCATATCAACAGAAACCCAATCTCTCAACACTCAGGCTCAGAGATCAAAGGTCAAAGGTCATTGAGCTATGTGTATTGTTCTTTTCTTTTTTAGGCCTTTCTCTCCTAATGACTCAGAAGATTTTACTGCTCAAATATTTTTATTAAATACAAATCATATTTTTGTTAAGAAATATGTAGACATTCTCCAAAAGGTGAGAGATTGCAATAGCATAATTACTAGTACATTAGAGTGATAGCTGAGATATACATACTTCTACACTGACCATGATTGACACTTTCCCTTCACAACTACATGCCTATACCTGACCTTTAATTAACCATCGTCTCTTAACCTCTTGAGCATACTTTTAAAGAAGTGAGAGGGGACAACACCTCCTCAATACTAAAAATGTTTGTCATTCTCAAGGTCTTAGGAATAAAATTGCTCACTATCTACACCCACACACACACTAACATATTTATGTGTATGCCCTGCATGGCAATTACAGAGGTGTCCATCCTGCTTGTATCTGTAGGATGATACTGCAGAAAATTGACACTTTGATCATCATTGAGAATGGCAGAAAAATGCAAGAGAAGCAGCAGACTAACAGATGAAAGTAGACAACCTTTGACCCTACTATGAGAAGTGACACATTTGTATTTGTATTGGATTTTTGCACATATTTTATACTATAGTACATTTTTCAAACAGCTATTGTAATAGGGCTAGAATGCAATGCATTCACACCCATTGACTTCTACTAAAACCAAATTCTATATGATTTAATTAAAACAGACCCAGTGCTGAAAATGCTATCATCATTGTATTCTGAAATTACACTTGGGTCCATTGGTTTGACTGTATTGACATCTTTATATCCTTATTTACAGTATCAAAGCAAAATGCAGTAGGTGCATTCGAGAGGAAAGGGATGATTTATGTGATAGTAAACAGGAGAGGATGAGGCCATGAAAACAGGAAGAAGAGTAGGATGAAATGGCATGAGGAGGTTGTTAAAGACATGTGGGTTCACTCAGCAGTGACATAAAGAAAACGGCAGGGAACAAGCTCGCTGGGGAGATTCACAGTAATGCTTCATTGGGATCATGTGTATTCACATATTACCCATGTGAACCAAGGAAACACATTTCCAACCACGATATAAAGACCAGTACCATCCTCAGATCATGTGTGAATCATGGCTTGTATTATAAACCAACACACACACAGACACACACCTATTTTAGTTTGTTTTCTCATGCTTTGCTAATTACAGGCCATCCAGCGGAATGATAGCAGGCCAAGGGGCAAAGATGAAGGGTCAGATGCTCTTGAGATTCAAACCTGCTGCTGAGGGAGAAATGGGTCATGTTATGTGTGTGTGTGTGTGTGTGTGTGTGTGTGTGTGTGTGTGTGTGTGTGTGTGTGTGTGTGTGTGTGTGTGTGTTTAGATAACACAGTCCTTCATGTTTTTTTTTCATGTCAAAGTTAACCTAATGAATATTTTGACTGCACGTGCACACACACACATATACACGCAAATAAATAACCTAAATCGCAGTATTTCACACACTGGCCAATGTTCCTCCGAACAAACACACATGAAAATGTCAGGAGGTGTTTTTAGGAGACATCCTGCAGTCAGCTGAAGCCAAGCGTATGATTTTAGCATCTAAAAGGTCATTCTAAATTTAAAGATTTGGCGACGGACTACTTGATGCTCCTTCCAATATTGGAATTGAGCGTTGCCTCCAGGAGGTGTTGTAAATTGTATTTTTTACAGTGTGTTTTTAATTAGCCTTAATAACATAGGATATGAACAAAAAGTGCTTTTTCTGTATGTTTTTATTCTTATTTAACTCTGCCTGTCACCTCTCTCTGTTTAGCCTACTTAGCTGCTTCCAGACACCAAAAGAGACCCGTTTCACGGCAGCTACGTTGACATGAAACAGTAGGTAAACACAGGTATTACCAATGATATTATTAAGGTTCGGTTCCATCCAGGTCAAACAGAGTCATGTTGGCTCTCTGGAAAAGTTATCAGAGTATCATTGGTAACACCTGTGCGTTCCTACTATTTCATGTCAATATGGCTGCAGTGAAAAAGGTCTCTTTTGAGCGGTTTGAATACCAAATCTCGTCTAATGCAATAAAACTGACTTCTCTCCTTGCCTTACGGGCGTAATGAATAAATTGGGGGGAGGGGGGGAAGTTGCTTCAAAATCAAGTCAAGTGAAGAGTAACCAGAGCCAGAGTAAGTCGGAAAACAACGCACACAATGTGTCTCTTTGTCTCTTCGTCCCCGCTTCCCTTCACACCGACTCTTTTACTTCTTTGTGTCACTATCTGTCTCCCTTCCACTGCTGCTCGTCCTCACCGTAAATGGCAGTTGCATGAAAAACAAACAGAAAGATAATGCCTTCGGGCAGAGAGAGAGAGAGAGAGAGAGAGAGAGAGAGAGAGAGAGAGAGGGAGATTCTTGGAAAGATGAAGAAGAAGAAGAAGAAGAAAGGAAAAAAAAGCGACAGACGGACAGTGATGGAGAGACAGACAGGCAGTAAAAATAATCTGCTATAAGAAAAGCAGGGCTCCACTCCTAGTTGGGTTTCATGTCCTATTGGCTGCTCTAGCAACCAATAAGATTCCAGGGGAGGAGCACTTCCTGTGAGGTTGAGGGGGGCCTTCCATGTGGTCTTTTAGGATGATTATGTGCAGCTTTGCAGTTTGAAGAGTGAAGACAGGCCGGCTTTGTGTATATTGTCCGTGTATATACGTGCAAACCCACATTCATATCTGCCTCTTATGTGAAGTTATACATCTACTATGTTTTTGTGCAGTATGTGTGTGTAGGGCTGGTGTGTTTGGGTGTGGGTGTGTACACATTACGTGATATGGCTCTGTGTCCATGTTTGTGTATCAGTGAAGTTCAGGGAGGGGATTTTTACAACTCTGGGCTTCTTGGAAGGGTTTTACTAGATAAATACCATAAAAAAAAGAAAACTTTGAGTGCAGATTCGCAAGTTAATTTACCAGGAGCAATGCTGCGCGGGGGTTTTTAAATGCGATTTCTACCACTAGGTTGATTTAGATGCCACTACGTGTGCTATAAGTCTGGCACCAGTGTGGTGCTGAATCGAATATTTCAGCAGCTGTTGGGCAGACTGACATAAAATGTAGCAAAGACTGAAGAATCGGTTCATTCCGTGCCATTATCAGGGAAAAAATGTGTTGTTCAACAGCGAATTTACCAAACAGATCAAATGTATTGCAGGTTTAGTGCTAACTTGCAACACCAGTGTGTTCTGTTCATGATCAATAGCAGACACATTGAAGATGATCAAGTCAATAAACTATTTTATCTGATTCCTTAATTTCATAGTTATTTGTTTGCAGTTTATTTGAGTCTGTTTATTTCAATTAGATTTTATAGTGAACAGTTTTTATGCTATTTTTATATAAGAGCTTGATGGGCTTTACAAGCACACTTAATGTGATCTTTTTGTTTTACAGCTGTTATTTTTATTATTATTATTGTTATTATTGTAGTGTTCAGCAGCTGCAGGTCAAGAGACATGCAAACATGCAAATATAATACATAATACATAAAATACATAAATATAATAATACATGCAAATATGATAAGATAAGAACGAATTAATCAAAATTTTTGGAGCCAAATTTATTTTATTTGCAACTTTTTTTTTGTTTTAGTTTCATTCATTTATTCTGTCCGGGGTGACTACAAGGAAATGAAGAAAATATAAAAAAAAAAAAAAAATCTCTCTTCTATCAGATTATTGCTTCGGTGTAGAAATATCACCATGTGAACCGATATCTTTCCACGGCCCTTGGGTGAATTCCTTTTTCATATGTTTTTCAGCAGGGGGTCCGTGACGTGATAAACGTTTTTCAAGATGTGCCGTGATGTTTTTATGACGAATATCTTTGTAACAATCGTAGGTTTCAGACATTCCTTTCGTCAGACTGAGGTCAATTTAAATACTGTGGTATAATGTCCGCGGGGACTATCGAGATGCATTCTTTGCAGGTTGTCTCTCCACATTGCTTTCTTTTTGCCCCATTTTTTTTAATCTACAGTATGGATCAACCATGTGTGGTTACAGTTTCATCTTCCAGAAATGCTATAGTCTAGAAAAAACAACTCTAAACACACATATTCTTTTTTTATATAGTTTTATAGACTGCTGTGAATTATCAGACCTCCATATCTACTTGAGACCATATGAATGTGCAGTATCCAGTAACCCAAGATTATTGAGAATGTTTAACCCCCAATAATAGAGATAGTTGCTGGATGATTTTTTAAAAAAAGAAGAAATTTGACTGTTGTTTTCTCACAGAGCAGCTTTTATCATTAGTGCTGCTGAGCCCAGGTAGTGATTTGGTTGTAATTGTTACTGCTGCTATAAATAAGGATCTATCTGTCCTTTACCTGTCAGGTAAAACAAAGGGCAAAATGGTAAATCATGCACATATTTTGAATAAATCAAGATAATGACAGATTAAGCCCGATAAACACACAGTCAGTGCATTTAGTAAGACATTACACTAAGTGAACACACATGGCCCGTAAAACTGTATGTAGGCCATTCAAATGTTTTGGTTGTGGTGTGTGTGTGTGTGTGTGTGCGCGCGCGTGTATGCGCTTTGGCGGCCTGCCCATGGCTGATGTTGATAAAGTGTGACCACATGAGTCCCCAAAGCAGGGAGGATGGAAAGGGGCCAGTATATATACTACATACTTCTTCTCTCTCTCTCTCTCTTCCTGTCCTTCTATATCTAGTGCTGTCTTTTTTTTATGTTACTTCCTCACATTCCTCTGTCTTTTTTCGCCCTCTTTTCATACTATTTTTCTCTCTCTCTCTCGCTCTGCCTCTCACAAAAACATACAAAAGGCCGTGGCACACGGTACATGTGTTCGGAGTGTTTTGACAGTCCTAGAGTTCTAGGAATTGCTTCGTACTTTCTCGGAGATTAACCCTGTCCTGATCAAATTGTCCAGAACCACTGGCTCTAACAGGGATTAGACATGTTTCCAATGTAAAAATAAAAAGATCCTTAAATATATTTGAATGAGTTTCACTGCATCACGACCCATATATCATGGAAAGATACTTTAACTTTGAATATGTAGAGTTTTTATTGAAACCTATATTTGAAAATTATTTTATGTTTACCAGCCAATAGCAACAGGGGCATTGCAAGTTGCCTGTTATGGTCTACTGGGTAAAAATGGCAGAATCTGCAAGTCCTGCAGCAGCTTCAAAGCCCTGGAGAACAGTGCGTTATGAATCACAGAAGCAGATTGATGAAGAAAAGTAGAAGAAGAAGACTATTAGGGCCAATGCTATGGAGCTTCATTAGTAGAATCAGGTTTTTACTTTGCATTAAAATGCAAAGTAAGTAAAGTAAGTTCGGCTAACTTGCTTGCTAACTTGGCTAACGTTAGCTGTCGGTCAAATTCCTCTTCATTAACGTGAACCACCGACCTCCACACAGTTGGAACAGAGGAAACAGAGGCATCTCAATCTTGCCCTGTCCAGTAGTGATAATGGATAGCAGAGCTAATGTTAAATACTGTTTTCAAATTTGTTGAAATGTGTAGATACTCTATATGATTCATCACTCGACACTGTGCAGGCTGATCGTTTGAAGCAGCTGGCAACAAACCTGGCAACCCGACCGCAAGATCGTTTCAATTTGTGTGTATTGCAACTACGATTTTGAGACACTAGATGTCGGTATTCTGCTCATTTTAAATATTCAACCTTTAATTACCATACATCTTGTAATAAGTGAACATTTGGATAAACTGCAAGGTGCACATTATTCAAAAATACCCAAAAAAACACATACTTTTCCTGGTACGCAGTTTGTTTTGGTTTGTGGTACTCGAAGAGTCCAAAACCTACACTTCAAAATGTCAACAGCTTGGTCCTGATACCATGGCGCAGTTATGTGAAGCCACACAAATCACATGAATAGTTTCACTTAAAACTAGTTGTTGCCAAAGTGCACCGGCCAACAGCTTGCTGCCTGCACACAGAGGAAAGTGTGCAAGCTGTGCTTATAGTGCAGAGGAAGTGGACGTATACTTGGCCGAGCTGTAGCTCAGTGTTGCCATGGGTGACGGCTGCTGGGACGCCTCACGCTAAACTGCAATGCAAGTTACTTGCATTGTCAGACCGTAAGGAAGAAACATGCATGATCTTACTCCACAGTAATGCTGGTGTTTACGTCCAACACAGTGTCGCAAGCACTTAAGTGGTTCTTTGTGTGCAATGACAACATAGTGCAGTGGTGACTGCTGAGCATTTAGCACGCTTCAAACAAACCAGTTTGGTTGAATTGTGAAATGCTGCAACCTATACCTTCAAATGTTACATTTGAAGGTATAGGTTGCAGCACCTGGGATAACGGTGCATACTTTCTGACCATTTCCCCTTATCCATTCATATATTTTTTCATTCATTATAATGTGAAAGACAAAGAGAGAATATCATATTCCTCATAGACGTGATTGTCAGGTATTTGGAAAAGTTACAGTAATTGTGTCAGAAAGGGGAGCAGGGAGAGGGTTTCAAACTGTCCAGCGGTCCAACACAAACATCACATGAAGCATTTATTGAAACAACTATGTGTCAGATTTTTATGTAATTATGTTTTCGAAAGCTTTCTAATAGCATCATTTTTGTTCCCGGATAAATTAGATCAACCCAGTGAAATTTGCTGCACAGCAAACGTCTTGTGCAGTGTAATAGTACTACAGTAAAGTCATGATGTTTCAAATGATATGCATAATAGCTTTAAAGGTCCCATGTCATGCAGTTTTCTGGGTTTGATTTAAAGTTTTGATAACCCCTAATGATCTATTTGCAACTTAAAGTACAAAAATTCAACTCAATGTAGTTTTAGTGCTCTCTGTTATGCACCTCGCTGGACCTCCAGAAAACACTGGTCGTTTTTGGCCTGTCTCATAAATATTTATGGTGGAGGCTGGTGGGTGTGATGTTCCGGGAAGCCTTTGCAGGTGCTACTGCATGACATCACAAAGTCAAGGAAGTGCAAATGAGCCCTGAAACAGCAAAGTTCCTAAATCCAGGCTGTGTGCATATGTCCATTTTTGTCCCAACAATTTTTTTACATAACCACTAGACCTTATCTAGAGTAAACATATATTGTATTTTAAGTTATGAGAACCCCAACAAGGGAGGCGTCTTCTCTGAATGCTTTTACTGTTTACACATATGGTTTCATATGTGTCAGTGTCTTTCTACAGTCTGTACCATTGCTTGTAGAATTGCCAGTACAATGGTTTTCGCATCATGTTGACACAGAAAATACCATCTGAGCAGAGGAGCAAAAGAAGAGTGGAGCTCACTGACCACTTTTTTTTTAGCCTTCACTAGAGCAAACAGATAAACTAATTTGTTGTCCTTGAGCTGAAAAGCACCTGATGCAGCAACAATTTGCTGGAAGAAAATACCATCGATCACCATCACAAGAACCGTGCTGCATGTATGTTTTTTCAGCTGATCTGACAAAAAAAGGGCATATTGGAGGATATTTTGCTGTGCAATACACCAGCAAAACTAAGATTTGAGTAATTCCTTTTAAAATCTGTTAGTTGCAGCAGAAATGTACTATGATTCTTATTGTGGCTTTCAGCAGAACATGTAAAAAGACAAGTTAAAACCTAAAAAGTGTCAAAGCTCACCTGTTGTTGCTACTACTCGCTATAGTTTGAGGCCATTAACTCCCTATTATAAGTGGGCAGAGCAACTGTGTAGCTGTAGAGTGCAAAACACCACGCAGCGCCACACAAAACCAGACACAAAACAATTGCTGCACATGTACAGTGTCAACGGCGTGTTTACTTTGGAGCAGCAGAACACGAGCGGCACGGTGAGGTCATGAGGAACAATGTGTCCTTTGTGTGCACACGATTGACTTAATATGTGTGATCTATGTCTCACTTAAACACATCTCTGGTCCCGTGCAGCCTAAAGGAAAACAGCCGACACAGCCTCGAGTAAAAGGATCCATTTGTGGACAGGATACTTCAATCTATATTGTCTATAGTATCTCAGTGTTTAACTAATCCAATATGTGCATCTGCAGCACTTGCAGTATAGCAGGACAGCAATACCATCGAGAAAATCTGAGTGGCTATGGTCATTGAGGCCGAGTGTAATGATGTTTCATGTTTCCTTCTGCCTGTCTTCTCCCTGCACACACACACACACACACACACTTTTCTGCTCACCTCTCATTTCCTGCTTCTCTGATTTAAATTGCCATGTGCACGTGCGTAAATTCCGTATTCCTTTATGTGCAGCACTTTATGAATCTGGAAATAACTACTGACAAATAAATTGTGTAAAAAAAAAAAAAGAAGAAGAAAATTTGTAGGCAATGATAAGAGTTGGATTTATCTTTTTAATAGATCACAAAACGATGCAGTCATACAAAAACAGGATCTTGATTTTGACATTGACTCATTTCTTTGGATTTAGTTTGCAAATAAAACTAACAGGCATCTTTTGTCACCATGCTTTATGCAGCAAAGTCACTGCTGCCCTCTCCTGGTTACTTTCAGCTGACCTGAGACGAACTTGCAAATAGACAGTGAACCAATTTTTCAAAATAGATAAATGACATGAATATATTGCACATGGGTTTCGGTTTATAAGACTTCAAACATCAGAGTTCTTCAGGGGGGAAAAAAAAAGTAGAAGCAGGCTACTTTTTTGTGTTCAGCCATTTTATTTATATTCATCTCCCTATTTGCTCATTTTCTGTCTGTCTCCCTCTTCCCCAACACTGTTCCTCTTCTCTCGCACTTTCGCTGGCCCAATTTTTCGCTCTCCATTCGTCCTCAACCTCCTTCTCGCATCGCTCTCTCTGTTTTTTTCATCCGTCGTCAGTCCGTTAAAGGAAGTGTAGAGGGAGCTTCATTGTGCAACTGCAGCGATGGTCAGAGGTCTGAGGTGCTGCTTTGTTTCCGAGCAGATGTCAAACAAGATGTTGTTGAATCATTTCAGAGATAAAGCTTGACATTTCAGCAAACAGCCTTGTTCAGGATCAAATATAGTAGCCACGCAAACAGGTGGTGGTAATCAGAGCAGTTGATGTAATTATCTAACCTTAAGGAGGCTAGAGGTCAAGCAAAGTCCATATAAATCAAGAGAATGACCAATAAAAAACAATAAAACATGTTTTAAGAGAATCAATATATATTATATATATATATTATATATATATATATATATTATTCGGTCCAGAGATGAGATAACTAAAATACCTACACTTGTAGGTGCAATTTGCATTGAGCGCATGCATTACATCTGTAATTTCTTTCTGGTATCAGAGTAGTCATTGTGAGGAGTCAGTATTAACTAATTTATTATTTGGATAACAGCACTGGAAAACACAAATATATATGGGGATCAGGAAATAGATCACCAAGAGATCAATAAGGATTTATTTAACTGTTTTGCACAACACAATAAAATACGGTTGGATGTTGGTTTAATTTGTGTCCATAGCACTGGTGATTTATTCACTTTGTGCACTTGTGTAACCCCTTTCTCTGGCGATCACTGTAACAATTTGGTTGAAGTCAGCAGTTTTTTTTTTGTGACTTTCTTAATTCTACACAGTTTACTATCGGTTAAGCTATTTTTAACGGGAAGAGGATGCTTTTGACAAAGTATTTCTCTTATTTCTCTCTGTTGGCTTCTTCTAACAATCTGTGGTAGATTATCACCATGTAGAGGAATGGAGAAGTCAAGAAAACAGAATCTGTGTTTATTACGGTTATTGCAAATTTAGAATGACCATAATGGAAATGAAGGAGCAGAAAGAAAGTCCTTATGTGTTACTCTGTACCATGAAAGAGCTTGAAAATGTCATCAATGTAGGTTCAAATGTCATCAATGTACTTGACTCTATATCTGTAACTAGAGAAGTTTCCTCACAGACGGGTCCGCATTATTCTAGTTGAAAATGAGCGTTCACCAAACTTTGTTGGTGCTAATTTCGCAGCAATGAAACACATTTTTGGTGCATATAAGTCATTGATCTCCAATCCGAAATCATTATGTTTCCCTCAGGGCAGTTCCATCTCCAATCTGAACATGAACCGGTACGCCACTAAGAAGACGGCGGCTGAGGGCATGCTGGACATCGCTCTGTTCCTGGCTAACATCACACACATGAAGACTGTCATAGAACAGGGAGCTGGATACAGGTACTGTACCAGTACAGCAATGGTGCATTATGGGATAACAGGATCTTTTTTTTTATGTTACATCACTTTTTTTCTCAATTCCTCAGGTACTACATCGCCGTCCTGACCCTCATCTCCTTCTCCCTGGCTCTTCAGATAGTGGCCGGAGTCCTGATCATCATCATCGGTGAGCCAATCACATCGCAGCATTCGTGCGGCTGTCCATCCTCCATGTTTAGCCTTAACCAGTCATATTAACCCACTAATACACTGACACATTCATTCATTTCAATAAAAAGAGGCAATACAATTTAATTTCACCAATCACCTTCCTGCATATTTTCTGTTTAGTTTGTTATTTTCGGGGTGTGCGCGTACGCGTGTGTGTACATGTGTGTGCTCGTTGCAGCTCGGCGAGACATCAATGAGGAGGCCAACCAGAAGCGCATGGACAGCCTGAACGACATCATAACCATCATCATCTTCCTCATCTTCGTCACCAACATCTTTATCTCTGTGTTTGGGATGGAGCGCACCGGCCTCTTTGCCAGGATGCATTTCTGACTTTTCTGACGTAATGAATGATTCCAGACACACGGGACCACACACACACACACACACACACAGTGACACAAACAGAGGAGTGCAACTTATTACTCTACTTACTGTACTAATCAATTACAGTATTATTGCACTCTGATATCTTAGTTTGATTTGATTCATTATGAATGGACGGGCCAAGAGACCAACTTTTTATTTGTGTGTGTGTGTGTATGTGTTCTATTGTCTATGTGTAATGATGTGATGCCTGGATGCATTGTCCATGTGTGTGCGTGCATGTGTGTGTGCGTGCATGTGTGTGCAGCTCGTTTGGAGTTTACCCAATTCTCCTCTTACCAGCGGTTGTTAAACTTTCTGAACAACGTGACCACCGGCATCATCGTCATTACCTTCATCATCAACATCGTCAAAAGCATCTTCGGCACTCAGCGCAGCAGCCTCCTAAGATGGATGTTTCAGCGCGTCATGCCATGAAACACGTAGCGGATACACTCACATGTAGTGTACAGTACGTACATTCATACACATAAACGACACTACCTCAGACAGAAGTGAAAATCAGCTGGTGCTAATTGTAATTATTACAGTAATAGTAGTAATAATTCCACATTTAGTACTATAGAGGGCCTGGATTTAGCAATTGAGCTAGACCAGAATGACTCAAAATCAGCAAGACAGAGGCTTAGAGGCAGTGTGACTGGACTGTGTGTGATTTTGCTGCTTGTATGGGTGCATTTCTGTATGTTTTGAATGTTTAAAATACATAGGAGCATGTGTGTATGTTTGCATCAAATGTGTTTGCGTGATTGGGTGTGTTTGAAATGTTTGAAATATGTGCGTTTGTGTGTCTGTCCACGTGCATGTGTGTGTGTGTGTGTGTGTGTGTGTGTTGTAGCCCGCAGGGATCTCAACGTGGTGTCCAATCAAAGCCGACTCGACTACCTGAACAACCTCGCCACAGGATTCATCTTCGTCATCACGGTGGTTAACTTCTTCGTCAGCTTCTTCGGCTCCAAGAGGACCGGCTTCTTCCGCTGGCTGCTGGCTCGACTCCATTTCTGACACACACACACACACACACACACACACACACACACACACACACACACACACACACACACACACACACACACACACACACACACACACAAAAGAAACCCCTCCAAATACACTAATATGATTACACATGCATACACACATACTCTCACAGGAAGCATTTTACTGGTTCACACACTTTAATAAGTTTATTCAAATTCAAATTAAAGTAAAAGTGTGTGTGTGCACCTCTACACTCAATTGTGAACACTTGAGACAAAACAATTCAAATATTATACCTTATTTATTACTATGGCTTTTCAGACTGTAATCCAACTAAAATATCTTCACTTTAACCAACTGAACATCTATGTAAATATGCATTACTTTATTTGTTGCGGTAATAAGCTTGAATTTAATTTCTAAAACCGTGCATGTGTTCCAGTATATATATTTTTCACAACTGTTTTACACTTTACATGTATTTTCCCCTTATGAAAACTGTTTTATATGATTTATTTCAAAACTCGTCTGACAAATGAAATGTGTTTGAGGTTCAATTCATCTCCAATGTGTACGTGTGCATTCTCCTCCAGAAAGTTGAATAAATGCAGTGATTTAACAAATGTTTGGTCATATTCACTGTCTTTTTTGGTTTTTCTTTGGCTGGAAAGTCAATCAATCGACTTCTGTTAATGGACATGAAGTGGAAGACAAACAATAGTGTGTCTCATTGAAATTTAGTGTGTGTACGTGTGTGTGAATGTGTGTGTGTGTCACACAGGTCGTCGGGATCTGAATAACTCCGCCCTGCAGAAGCGTCTGGACTATCTGAACAATGTGACGAGCATCATAGTCTTCATCACCACAGTCCTCAACTTCTTCATCAGCACCTTCGGGATGCAGCGCACTGGATATTTCCCATGGCTTATGATGCGCATTCGCTGACACACTCACACACACACACACACACACACACACACACACACGCCTAGACACTTAACTAACTCATACTGTACATTTAAAGTGTCTTTTGATATGTATCTTACCTATTCATGCATTGTTTTTAACAAAGCTATTGTAAAGTACATGCCTCATTTTAGGAATTAATTTATGATTAAATGACCTCATAACATGTTCTCGACATGACTCATTTCTTTCCAAATTTGTGTCAAAGCACTAAAATGAAATAGTAGAATTTCACTTTTTATTTAACAAAAGAGTAACATGAAATCTAATTACTAGTACTAGTACTGGGGTTTGAATGGAATCGACCTTCCTCTGTGCTGGATTGGCTCCTTTTCCTCCACATTTTATTAGTGAACGGTGCCATCTAGTGGAAGAAATCATCATCAAAGCCAATAACTTAAATAAAGGGAGACCACCACTTGTTTCAAAATACCAGATTCTTTGTTGATTCACGTGGAGAAAGTCTCTTCTTGGCTTGCGCCATCACAGCATGTTCAGGCATCAGGTTCTCAACCAACCTGCCAGATTTTTTTTTTTTTGATGATGATGACTTCAACTTGACACGGTTCACAGCAAATCAAGAGATAGGAGATAATATAATACTGTGAGTTAATTCTAAGGCCATTCATCTGTAGCCTGCTGTTAGTTTTGGTTTGGTTATTTTACACAATAAGGCAATCACAGACAGATGATGGTTTGATCAATGGAGGTGGGTCAGTGTTGAAGGAGCATCCTCTAAGCTGTAACATCTAATTATTGATATGGAATTGGGTGGTATTATTACAGAAATTGTATCAGTCTTGCAGAGATTGATGATATAGTGTGAAATATCAAACTGTAAAATGAAATAAATGCCACAACAACAATAAAAAAAACGTCCAAAAACATGTAGTCCACAAACTTTCAGTGACTGCTTCTTTAATAGTAGCGTTTTTTATGGGAAGGAATAAACAGTAGAGTGGGAGCGCGCACTGAAAAACAGCTTCCAGTAAGAGGCGGGGCGGATGGATGACATCACGTTGTATTCCCAGGAAGCGAAACTGCACGCCTAAAAGGAAACGATCTACTGTCCACAGACAACTCTTCAGGTAACGTCCCGCTGCTCTGATTCCTTTTCTGATCTTACCGAATGATCCTATATTATCGGACTTAACTGGGCTTAAACGCGAGTTCAAAGAATCCAGGAAGACATATAAGCCCGTAATAACAACCGTCATTTTAGCTGTAAATCCACGATCCCATATTGTATAATGTTTTGGTAGATCATGTTTTGTCTTTATGCGATTTTTTCTCAAATGTAAGTGTGGTGTATCGGCTGTTCCTGGTCATTTCCTGGCACCAAAGGCGCCCATTTGCGTGAGAGGATTGGCGCAGTTGAGCCTGTGTTTTTAGGCGCTAATGACGCCTTCTCAGCGCAGATCTATGAGAAAAGTCCACCAGTCTCGTGATTCACTGGCGTTTAGTCAAAGACTGATTAGGCCAAGTGTTGCTTTTATTTTACTTTTCTACAGTTTAAACCTGCAGATAAAAAATATGTCACATTTGAATACAGAAAAATATTGTTCTACACTGTACACCTGAGGAGTAAAAAGTGTCATATTTGAGCAAAAATGTTAATTTATTTTAAGTATTTCAAATACAAGCTATTAAAGTTTTGCCAAGAAAAAAACATTATTAAAAATAATATTTGAGTATAAACAGAGAGTAAGTCAATCAGTCTTTATTCTTTATTTAGTCTCTAATAGAATACAATCTCCAATAGACCTCAGACAGTCAGGATCGGTACAGTCACATCACTGACCGTCATCACCAATGCGGGAGTCCTGCAGGGTCATGTCCTCGGCCCCTTTCTCTACAATCTTTACACTAATGCCTGCACCAGCCCCTCACCAATCACCACTCAATGCCAGTAACTCCATTACTGCCAATCAGGTAGTAATAGAGTTACTGGCATTGAGTAGGTAAGCAGGTGCCGAGGTTGCCTGATAGTTTTCTCACTTCACTCAGTGGTGCTCCGACAACTTCCTGAAACCGAACATAGTAAAACAAAAGGAATGGTCATACTTGACACCTCCAGCACACCCCCCTCTGGACCAGTTCTCATAGCTATCCAGAACCAAGCAGTTACACAAGTCAGCAGTCATTTTCTATACCTGTTTATTTCTCATTAGGGTCATGGGGGTCTAACTAAGCATGTTTTTATGCCGTCCATCGCCAACAGAGACAACCTGACAAAAATAGTACATAACACATCCAAAATTACCAAACCATCCCACATCTATCTATCTATCTATCTATCTATCTATCTATCTATCTATCTATCTATCTATCTATCTATCTTAAAGTTCAAAACAATAATCGGAATCGTCAAATTGTTTCCTCTTCTCTCCCCTAGACATGGCTTCCGCCAGCAGCCTCCCATGTGAAGAGCAGCTTCTGTGCTCAATCTGTCTTCAGGCGTTCACCGAGCCCGTCTCTACTCCATGTGGACACAACTTCTGTAAGCCTTGTATCACGCGGTACTGGGCCACCGGTGGCGTGCCGCAGTGTCCGCTCTGTAAGAAGAAGTTCCACAAACGACCGGAGCTTCAGGTCAACACGGAGTTCAGGGACATGGTGGCGCATTTCAACAGCATGAGGATGATGGACAAGGATGAGATCCTCGCCAAACAAGGCGAGGTGCCCTGCGACGTCTGCTTCGGGACGAAGCTCAGGGCCCAGAAGACGTGTCTGGTGTGTCTGGCCTCGTACTGCCAGCCTCACCTGGAGCCTCATCACAGAGTCCCCACCCTTAACAAGCACAAGCTGATCGACCCCGTGTCTGACCTGGAGGACAGGGTCTGCAAGAAGCACGACAAGGTGTTGGAGCTCTTCTGCCGCACAGACCAGACGTGTGTGTGTTTCATGTGTTTGAAAGACGACCACGTGACACATGAAACTGTCCCGTTGGAGCACGTCTCCAGAGAGAGGAAAACCGAGCTCGAAACGGCGATGTCGGAAATGAAGAAGACAGAAATCACTAAATCCTTGAGAATTAAGGGAATCAGGAACTCACTTGAGCAGAAAAAGAAAGAATCAGAGAAAGAGATAGCAGACATTGTTGAGGTTTTCACTGCACTGGTGGCCTCGCTGCAAAGAGGGCGGGCTGAGCTGATCGAGTCGATCCGAGAGAAGCAGAAAGCTGCGGAGAAGACGGCCGAAGACCACATGGCACAGTTGGAAGAGGAAGTCGCGAAGCTGAAGAGGAGAAGGTCAGAGATGGAGCGGCTTTTGCAAACAGAGGACCACCTCCACCTCCTGCAGAGCTGGCCCTCCCTCTTCCCTGCAGACAGTGAGCAGCTCAACAACCAGCCTATGATCAGTCATCAGGGCTGTGTGGAGATGGTGAAAAAGGCAGTGGGTGAGATGGAAAAGATACTCAGTGATGAGATGGAGACGCTCATTCTAGAGGTCAAGTTGTATGAAGGCAGCGAGACTGAGGCAGAGCCGACTGTAAAACCGATGATAGACCAGTTTATTAGAGAAGAAGAGTGGAATCAACCTGAGGACATACTGCCAATACTCAAGATGTACGAAGCCGTGGACGTGACCCTGGACGCCTACACAGCCCATTCCAGTCTTGTGGTGTCTGAGGATGGGAAAGGACTGAGGGTTTCCGAGTCCAAACCGTGGTTTGCATCTTTACTCCCAAATAAATTTGAATATCAGCCCCTTATCCTTGGGAAAGAGGGTTTTTCCTCAGGCAGGTTCTACTACGAGGTTCAGGTCCATCAAAGTCATGGCTGGATCTTGGGAGTTGTCAGAGAGTCCATTAACAAGCAGATCCATTTGTTTCCCAATCCTGAGGTTGGAGGCTGGACATATTCTGGAATCGGAAGCCAATATTTCCCAAACATTATTAACCCTCGTATTGTCAGCCTAAGCCAGAGGCCCCAAACAGTCGGGGTGTTTGTTAATTACGAGATGGGAGAAGTCTCCTTCTACGACGTGGATGCCAGGGCTTTGATCTACTCCTTCAAGGGCTGTAACTTCATTGAGACCACACCAGCACTGAAGGCTCTTCTACACGCTTTGACTGGCACTTCCCCAAGCAGACGGCCGAAGCTGTACCCTATTTTCGGCCTGTTTGGAAGGGACGCAAGGCTCACGATCAATCCAGTTGTCCACACAACTTGAGGCGTCTCATACACCAAAAAAAAAAAAAAAAAGTATGTGTAACCTTTATAAAAAAGTTCAGTCCTGTTATATTTCCCATTTCACTATGCACCTGTTTGTCAGTGTTAGGATACACTTAGATTTAAAGTTATAATCACATCTATTTTTTCTCATCTCACGCTTAAGTATCAATAATCTCTTTCATCATTTATTTTTGGAATATTTCACTGAAAAAAGAACCAACGTAATTGAATTATTTCATTTGGTAACACCTAAAAGTTAATTTAATTTCATAGGTGTTACCAATTGAAACAATTCAGTTCAACTGGTTCAACTATTTTCTTATAAAGTGTCGAAAATAGTGATGTAAACTATGAGACAGTATGCTGAATATTACGTTTTGATCGCATTACGTGACAACTACTGACTTTGTTTATGAACAAGTTAAATCTGGCCTGCTCTAACAAAAACATTTCTGATGAATTTATTCATTATGCAGCTAAAATACCTAAAAGAGCGCTTATAAAGATTAGCTTAAATAATAAATGCATAAATATCTTTGCCATCACACAGCAGCTGAACAAAGCACCTGCATCTTGACATCATTTTCAGTGTAAATAACTTAGGCCAAAGGAACACCTTAAATTCATGAATGTAAATTATCAAAGGGAAAGTCTATTATATAAGTATATTATATGACATACCTGTACCTGTAGTTAATCATAGTCAGAATGTGGAAGGTGGTTAAATGGTGAATGCATTTATTGGGAAATACCTATTGTAAAACATGTTTGATTACGTTTATTGTTTTTTTTTACTGTCCCATTCAAAATGAATATGCCAATAAAAATATGTGGGAGGAAACTGTATGTCTGGAGTAAACTCACTCTGACATAAGGAGAATAATTTCACAGCAGCAAGAAGGAAGGTGATGCCCTGGATTGCCCACATTCATCACAAATAATTAGCGAGGATATAAAATGATAACCCTATAGTCACATTCCGGTTAGATTTATTTACACATATATATATGCATATGGTTCCTCTTTCTTCCTGTAGTAGGCCTCATGCCAAACTGGGTGACAGTGCTGTTAGATTGGAGAGTTTTCCATGAACCCTGAAGCTGTACAAGCAGGTGTAGTCTTCGTTACCCCAGTTACTCTCTACCTGAAGCTTCACATATCTGAAGACCCCTATGTCTGGATCCTGGAAAGACACGGGAGAGAGAAATGGCAGAATCAGATGGGGGCTGTCAAAGTTGACACACAGTTTGACAGTTTGATGCACTGTGCTGCATCTGATTGCTTGTTATGTCTTTTACAAAGTCATATATCATGCAATCATTGGATGTTTTTTAATAATAGGAATGCACATGCGCAAGAAGAGCTATACTGTGTAATATTATACTCACAGGTAATTTAAAGGTCTGAAATGATGCTCCGTCCTGATCATAAACCAATGTCCCCAAATGTCTCCCTTCTTCTTCTTCTGTTGTCGTCATTCCCTGAAAGAGAAGCAGACGGAGAGGAGTGTTACCGGTGACAGGTATGCTTGACCTGTTCCAGGAAAAAATCATTCTGGCAAACGTATGACTCACATATACAGAGAATTTTCTTGGCGCGCTGGTGATGTAGCCGTTGGGGGATTGGCTCTTCCTTATGTGGCCGAGGCTCACGTGGGTGATGGCCACCGGGTGGGAGAGGCAGATAAATAAATGTCCCCGTTCTCCTGAAAAGGGCCAGCATTGGCCGGGACTTAAAGACGAGTGTCCCTGAGGGGAGGAAACAGTTGCCAGAAAAGTAGAGTAAGTTCTCAACAAGGGAATCCGCATCTTTTAGGAATGGGGCTGTGCGATTCCTACCTGGATCACCCGTGTTTGACTTTCATGAGAATACCACCTATAGAATATCATGTTCCATATGATTCCCATGTATTCCTTTGGCCAGTATGTGTTTGAAGACCTATGATATAAAACTTTTGCACCTGCACACACACAAATCCACAATGAGAGACTCTCTAAACAAGTAAAACACATCGCACAGAAGAAGATGGTGGAGATTACTTACCTTGCGAATCTAAAGCAAAGTTTGGCCATTTGTTGGAATCAGGAGTGAACATGTTCACTTCGTGACGAAGTAAATTCAGCTCCCGCTGGAAGTATCTAATGTCTCTCTGCATTTCTGAATAGTTAATTATTCCTGCAAGACACAGAACAGAACGGGTTCAGAATATAGATGTGGGAACTTCCACAAAAATAAGATAATAAGAAGAAGAACTAAGAACCCTGGACTCAAGTCAAGAACTTTCGGATTTTGCACTGTAGTATTATAGCATATATTATATCATATCTATTGCGTCCTTAATCACTTGCTGCTAGTCACATTAATCACTTTCCTCCCAACCTGTGTACCTGTTTACTCTCAATCTGCTTTGGTACCTCTAGCTTTCCACAAATTATACAGTTTATGTATGTTATGTATAGTTGTTAGTAGTTTTATATGAGTTCTATATATGTTTATTTATGTGTGCACTTCATGGTGAAGCTTTAAATCTCATTGCAGTCTGTATAATGACAATAAAGGCTTTCTATTCTAATAAATCACTCACCGAAACTGAGGAGATTTAAGAGGACGACGCTGCCGATGATCGTCAAACAAAGAGCGGCCTGAGGTTCTGGAGTTGCTGCGATATTCCGAACATCCTCTTGCAGCAAGTCGTCTTTTCCCTCGTTTTCCACGGGGTCATGTCGAACCCTGTTTAGATGTTTCCTCCTCCCAAAGCTCCTAAGAAATACAATAAATAAATAAAAAGAATATTTAAAAATAATTACATGTCATCACCCTATTAAAATAACGACCTGAGTCATTTTTTTACGTTTTTGAAAACACACAATAAACTCAAATGCAGAGAATATTATATTAATTAATTATTTCAATCAAAAAGGCCTTGACAGTGGATGACTGTGGACATATATAGAACATTGTGTGTTACTTATGTGACATTAGGCCAGTTTTAAACATTCTAGTGTGATTTTAGATACCTTTAAACCTGGCTTAGACTGTCTTTTCATTCCATAGTGCAAGCTATATTAACCAAATGTCAGGTAAATCACATTGGTCAGGGGGCAATTCCAATTTTTTATTACTTTTCCAGGTCTTCTTTGCCTGTTTTTACTGAACTTAACTCAGCAAATTTTCAATGATGTAATGACACTCAGGCGGGCATCAACGTATTTAATGGACTGAAGATCCTGGAACTTGCTTTCTTTCTTTGTATTTGGCTACATATTTATTGAATTTATTGATACCAACAGCACTTTATATTAAATTATTATTAAGGTATCTGTTTAAGGTAACATGTGAAATTTAGACTAAATTACTTTAAACCATTATAACCTATAGCCGTTATCACACATCAGTAGAAACTGATTCAAAAATCCTATTTAAAGCTTCTTCTGCACCTATAGGGCATGAAGAGAATGATCCTTTCAACTCAGGATTAAGGTGATTTTACCAGATGTTGCAGCATCATTAAGAGATGATTTATGTCAAAAACTCACTTTTATCAAAAAGAAAATGACTTAGGCTATTATTTTAATAGGATGATAATATATGAAAGTTTACAGTATAATTTCTATACATTGTTGATCATGTGCACTGAAAAACTACAGCAGCTTACTTGCGGTATGAAATATCCTTGTATGAAATATATGATGTTCCCTCGTCTGTATAATATCCCGCTTCCAGCAGGCGACTACTTCTTCGCAACATATCTGGAAAATGATAAACAGACAGAGGGACAAATCATCAGTGACACACATTGGTACAACCTCTAGGGATGATATGGGTTATCAATAGAAAACATGAAAATGCATTTAAAAGTCAGTGTAATTTTCAGAAATGATATAATCATTAGATTGATTGCACATGTCACCTAATTGGCTGTACCTGATAGGATTAAATATATCCATATAGCTCAATTAAGGCTTCATGCAGTTGCTGCTAACAGTCATTTCAAACGCTTGAAATATGTAGTTTACTGTATTATCCCAACATCTTCAGTGCTGTGTTCCATTTGTGCCGAATCGAGATCTGTGCCAAAACGTTGTGACGTCATCGTGCGTAATAACTTTTAGGCATCATTTAAAAATGTCAAAGTGGCCATTTCTTTCTACACATAATCTTTTTTCACGAAGAGTCGATGACAAAATCCCGATGCTTTCATTCTAAAATAAAAATGTTTCACGTCACATTTTTCGGGAAAAATTCGCACATTTCTACCATGTTCTTCATTTTACACCCCGAAAAAGCTGCGCGTGCGTGTAGGTATGCGTGTTTTGTGCATCTATTTGTGTGTTTTGCTTTAAATCTAACAGTTTGCATCGAGTAAATAAAAAATGTTATACTAAAACGCGTGTTATTAGCATAATCCATTAAAAGATGTTTTACCTGAGTCGCTCCACAGCAGGTGGGGTCACTTGCACAATAAAGCACGTGACCTGCATCTTTTGGTTTGTTCTCGTGCAGATATCCACAATCTCTAGATCTTATTTTCGATCAGATTTTCCACAGATGATCAATAATCCAGGTGATCAGTGGTATTCGGTAATCAAGAATGTTCAGTTACTAATTTCCAGTAAGACAGCCATCGGGTCAATGCAGATCTATTAATCATCTTGGGTCATCTTGTTGCCATGACACAGGAGCATGCATGATTTAAATGTTATATATGTTTAAATTACAAATATTGAGAAAATTTAACATTTAACAGAACATTTAACACTTTGGGGGTTGATAACAAAATGTAATCTTAAGATTTGGGGCAAAAAGGATTAAAAAGATTTACACTCTTTTTGTTTCAAAATCTGAATAACTTACATTTTAAACTTTGTTGTTAGATTTTCCTTCCTTCACCAAAGTGCACTTCCCAGTCTTCTGAACTGTATAAAATAGGCATGTTCAGCCATCAAATCACCAACACATACAACTGTTTCTCATACCACTGTTTTTTAAATAAGGAATTCCTGTTTATTGTGACTGTTCTGTTATTCCACGAGGTGGCGCCATTTGGTGCGAAATCATGGGCAACAGCAATACAATATCTGTTCATGTAAATCTAATAGTTTAAAAATCTCATCCCTACATCCCTAACTGTTGTGTGCAAAAAGGATATGACTCAAAGACGTGGTTTTAAAGCCAGGTGACAATAATCACCAAAGCTGCAATTAATGATTATATTCCATCTTTAAATATAAGAAAAATTGTGAAAAATGTCCACTTATAATATTTTATTTAGTCCCAAACAAAATTCTACAACCCACTATTACAGTTGATATCATAAAAAACTGATAAAATATACATATTTATGAAGTTGGAACCAGAGAGTTTAACATTTTCTTTATACATTGCTTAAAAACATTATCAAACATCAAAATAGTTGCAGATACATTTTTGACTTGCAGTTCTAATCCCTGCATACATATGTCTTACCTTAAAATAATAAGAAAACGTCCCTTACATTACATCTAATGTAATTAGTGGTGGAAAAGTAACTAAATACGTTTACTCAAGTACTGCACTTTTGATGTACTTGGACTTCATTTTAGTATTTGCTACTTGATATTTCCAATACACTACATTTCAGAGGGAAATACTGTCCTTACTATTCCACTTTATTTATATAACAGCTTCTGTTAATTTTCAGATGAAGATTTTAATATTTTACAAATATTTATTTATCAAATGAATATACTTTATTATTATATCATCTTTAGTCTATTAAATTGTTACTTATTCCTTTTTTGCACTTTATTTGAAAGGTGCCAAATATAATTATTATAAATCTAGAACAGAGAATCTTAAAATTGGCTCCATATCAAAAGAACTAAAAACACCAAAATGATCTCTCAAAGTGATTAAAAGCGAACAGCATAATAAACCATAGTAATATAAGTCAGCCTGCATAATGAGCACTTTTACTTTTTATATAAGTACATTTTGCTGATAATAGTGACAGTATTTCTTATCTCCCCCCCAGCTATGAAAATATCAGAAGAAGAAGAAGAAGGGGGGGGGCACGTCCGTAGGGTAGGCTACGTCTCGGGGGCGCGCGCACACACACTACACCGTCGTGACGTCACGGGAGCGCCCGAGCCGTGGGGAAGCCACTAGTGGTGGAGCTGGCAGTGGCCGAGACGGAAAAGAGGGAAACGGATAGACGCGATAAGACGGGGAGAGAGAGGCCGATAGAGGCGGAAAAAGAGCGTCTCACCCCGGCTGACCGTGTGTTAGGGTAACGGAGCCTCCGTCTGACGTTTGGTGGCGGCGCAATAACTGAGGAGGATTATGTGACTTGGCCGTTTTTTTTCTCTCTCTCTCTCAGTGTGTGTGTGTGTGTATGTGTGTGTGTGTGCGTATTTCACAACCGAGGAGGGCAGAACCCTTACGGCTGTTGGAAGTGAACCCCGCCGCAGTGAGTATTGTCGGAACTTAGCTGGCAGTCTGAGTGTGTGTGTGTGTGTGTGTGCGCGTACACACGCGCATGTTTCGTCGCACGAGCTACGTCTCTGTGTGTGTGAGTGTGTGTGTGCGCGACCTCACATGTCTATGTTTGTGTGTCTCGCTGCAGCAATAACATAATGAAATTTTGATGCCTACTTCGAGGTACGGCAGTTCTTTTTCTCTTTTTTTACACGCGCACAATACGTGCTCGTCGTGCCCAATCTCCTCCCGTTTTTTTTGTTGAATAGAACAGTTTTAGCTAATAGCGGTGCAGGTTAATAACAGGTTAATGACACTCGCCTCTGTACCGCTAAATGCGATTATCAGTGTGTTCAGCGTGTTGCAGGCGGCAGATGAGCAGCCTTGTGTCTACTCACAGCCACATAATTGCCATTATATTCCTATAATATGCTTCCGCGGAGCCAATGGAGTGACCTTATTCTACTTTAAGGTCGGTTTATCTCCTGTGGCATCGTTATAATACGTCTTTAGGGACTTAAAGTGTGCCGCCGGTCAGTTTTGAGTTTCCTTTGCCATAACGGAGGCTTGTTAAGATGCGTAACCGTGAAGTTCGTTGTGTGTGTTTTTTGTTCTATAATAATGTTTTAAACGCTGCCATGTCTGCGCAGGACTGTCAGCAGCCACGTCTTTCCCAGCTGTCAGACTATGCAAGCAGAGCCTCGTCGGTAGAAGGGTAAAAAAAAAGAAGAACGCCGTGATTTCCTCTGTGTTCCCGCCCACAGATCCAGTTCTTTGCACCGCCCCCCCTCCGGGAACACCGAGTCAGGGAACTGAGCGGCTTCCTTCCACTGAACTATACTGTAAACACTGGACATTTGGCTCCGCTCACCTCAGACAGACTTTACTGAGCACTAATAATATCATTTTGATCCTCAGTGAACCTTTTCTGCACCAGGAGCCTCCTGTCTCCCCTGCTGTCGCCAGCCTCAACATCAAAGATAAAACTTATTCTTATGCCTAAAGGGCCCAAGAGATTGGAACAACGTGAGGATCTTGGCCTGAAAAAGAGGTCTGTGGTTTTATTGGAAGTTTTTATATCCCTAACAAGATATATTTGTGGTTTGAAGTACCAAAATCATCTCAATATAGTTTTACATCCATTCCTTTCGAGCTTCCATCTGGAGCTCTAGAAAGAACAGGTCGTTGTGTGAGTGTCTCTGATCAGCTGATTTGAACCAGGGGGTGGGGGTGACATCACAACTTCACAGACATCCTGACAGCCTGTTATAAGCCACAATTGTGAATACACGGTGTGTACATTCCTCTGTGGATTAAGGGTTTTGAAGCATGGGGCAGTATTTATACAGCACACCTTAAAATCACATAGCAATAAAAATCTCACTTTCTACGACATGGGACCTTTAAAGGGGAACTTAGCTCCCAGGACCCACTTAATCATAAAACCATTAAACCGTTGGCGCCTTGTTTGTTATTTATTCCTTTAAGTAGCAATATCACTTTGCTGGGGGGTGGGATTGATTTCTATTGCCTCGCTGCGACGGCAACCGTTTGGAGCGAGATGGATAGATTTTTCAGGGAGATGTTGAGGTCACCTTCCCAACTCGCTTCCTCCTCATTTAGCTCGGCAGGCCGACTGTTCCGGCGCATTCCTCTTCACATGACGAGCCTGGGGGAGTCACATTCTCACTTCCATTAACAACTACACACTCCTGAATTAGTTTTGTGCTTCCCTGCCTTTGTGTTAATTGTCAAGTCGCGACGGTGCATTTTCCATATTTGTCATGTAGGCAGCAGCCAAGATTAGATTCCATGTGTGTCTGCATGTGGAGGGCATTGGTGCACATGGATTGTGCGTGTGCTTTTCCATGTGGGTGTGTGTTTGCTCCTGATTGTGTACGTGTTTTGTTTGCCCGGTCTGCATCTCGGATTAATTTCCTGAGGTGCACAATAGACTGGAGCTGATGCTATCTGTCTCTTATCAGTGTTGTGCTTTCCAGTGTCTGAGCCATATTATATTATATGTCTTATCGCTGATTGGACCAGTGGCACAGACCGAAGTTACAAGTAGCACAGTCACTCTGGTTCACCAAAATCTGTTAAATCTGTATCTTACTCAGACATCTTATGCCTGACACATCATTCATATATATATATATATATATATATATATATATATATATATATATATATATATATATATATATATATATATATATATATATATATATATATATATATATATATATATATATATATATATATATATATGAAATCAGCATCTCTACATGTATTCCAGCCATTCCATTCCAGCATCTATTGAATTCCAATATATGTACACCTCATTCTGCTTATAGAGGTACTGATAAGGTGATTAACACCTGAACCAAGAACAATGGTAAAGACTTGTGGAGAGCATGCCAAGACGCATGAAAGCTGTGATTCAAAATTGGGGTTTATTGCACCAAATGTTGATTTCTGAACTCTTCTTAAGTGTAAAAATTATATATATAGTCCCTTCTAGGCATAATTGGGCTGCTCAGTTAATTGAAAAAACACCTGCTGTGTCTTCATTTTTTTTCTTCAGGAAACAGGGGTCTTAAATCTACCTGCAATAAATCCTGTAGAAATTGTCTTTACTTTTAATTCAGTTAAAATGCAGAAATCATCAATGGTATCATGCCATCAGAGATAATATCTTGTCTCTGTATATGGAACCAGGCCAAACCACCAATTACTTCAACCCAAAGCATTTGATGAGTTATGCATTTCAGAATACAAGCGCCAAAATATGCAGAGTAAGCATCACTGCATCATAAACAAGTGGGAAATGGTGCTGTGAGTGACCCGGACGACACACAAGCTGCTGCTTAGTTTCACCTTTTTTTTGAATTTTATATGAAATAATTGTAATGCTACTGAGGAACAAATATCAGCCTGATTCAGCAGTCTATCTTGGATATTTTGGCCTTATAAAGCCTCATTAAAGGTAAAAAAAAAAAAACAACTGAATGCAGTGCCTCATTGCTGATAATCTTCAGAACAAGTACGACTCTCCCCTTCAGCGGGGTTGTCGACACGACTTTCAGCTCGACGTGTAACCCCAGACAGCACCAGTGAGTTCTTTCCAGCCGCATTATATCACCACGAGCCTGACGGGAACGGAGAGTAATGGAGAACAATAATATTCAACATGAGTATAATGTGTTTTTGTGAGCCCTGATCCTCAGGCGATAGACAAACTTTTGTCAAATTCAGCTCCCGCTCTGAAACACCATCTGCCTAAGTATAGGTCGAGTGATGTGTGTGTGTGTGTGTGTATTGTGCGGTGTGAAAGATGGATGTGTGGTCGTCACATAAATAGAACAAACCGAACACCTCCAGGAATGCTGATGGAGAAAGAGAACAGCATTGAGCATAAGTGAAAGCATCTGTGAAGAGTCAGAGAGGGAAAGAACCAATTAGAGGCAGGAGAGAGCAGGATGGGGAGGGGAAAATAAGGAAGTCAGGTGTAAGTATTAGAATCAATCATCACCCATCTCTCATATTAGAACTTTATATCTCAAGAAAGAACTGTGTTTTTTTCCTTTGGCTGTTTCCTGTTGTGCCACCACACACTAGATATCTGTGACTTGGCATTCAACCATGGAGACTTTCTTGGTAGCCGGGTGTGATATTCTAGGATTCTATGAGGCCTAAGACAACACTCTGGGTGGAAGAACGACACACAGCAACATGGCTGTGACTTCAGGAACAGTCCTAGGAGGTAGAGGATGAAATACAGGGCGTTGTGTGTGTGCTGTTGTTTCCTGTCGAGTGTTTTGTGGACATAAATGGAATGAGGTTATTTTGGTTCGAGGTTCACTACTGAGCTGGTTTCAGGATCAATTTTTAGCAGGGCCTATTTTAACTTATCATAAAAAAGCAGCTATGCTGTCAGTTACCCATGACCCAGTCCGACTTTTGCTGGTTTTACAACGGTGAAATGAACCTGCTTTAGCTTAATTTGAGTATGGATCAACTACAAGTTGATTAGTTGATATTTTCTAGTTTGCTTTGTCTCCTGCGATAGTGACAGTGTATGTGGGTGTGGATTTGAAAACGTTACCTTTGGCTCTGGAAAGTTGTGAGGATGCATGATTAATCCAGAAAATACTCTGATTATGATGAAAACAATTGTTGGTTGCAGCAGTAGATCTAATCATAACTGTCGTTACGTCTTTCACCATGAAGTCTGACGCACGTTGGCACATCAAGTAGCATCGCACAGCAAACATGAACTTGAATTTGACAAAATATTAACCCGAAGATCCACTTACCAGCTTTTTTTTAAAACTTTCAACTGCAGCAAACACTGTCTGCTAATGAAGACAGCGACTGAGAGCTCTAAACTGCCTTTTCAAGGTACAGAATGAACTTTGATGAACTTGAATGTGTCAGTGTTTAACAGATGCATTTCTATTTTACTTTCACATGTGTGAAAGGCCTTTCCAGTATCATATACTAGTGTTGTGGATCTCATGATGCTTACTCCTACATCATAGATGTGTGTGTGTGAGAGCTTCATGTGAAACTCACTCGTCAAGCTTATTATTCGTATCTGGCTCTCAGTCCCTCCCTCCCAACCCTCTCGGATCCTCAAACCTGAACTTTTGAACACACAACATGGTGTGTGTTGTGGTTTCCATGACGTCCTCAAGCCAATACAAACAAAAAAAAGTGTACGTGCGTGTTTAGCCATGTGATAGATGGTAAGGAGTTCGAGAGTTTGGCCTGCCTCTTTTCTAGTGCATGCTGGGACAGGGTCCAGCTCCCTTTTGACCCGAATGTGTGCATTTGAATTTGTTTTACATAAAACTTGAGTGGGCGCAGTAAATTTCCAGTTTGCGTGAGCTCTATAAATGGATAAATGATGGCTTAAAAAAGAAGATGGATGTGCATTTGCTTTGCATCATGGGGAGAATTGGGACATGAGTGTGTATATTATCTACAGGTCAGCAGGTCCACAGGGGAGGAGGAGGAGGAGGAATGCCCCCAACACACACACACACATTCACTCTCTCTCTCTGTCTGTCTCTGCAGTCTCACATCAGCCTCAAATGAAGCATTAGATGTATGTTGTTAGTTACAGGATCTCTCATTGCCACTCATGCATGTTTATCTGCATGCATCTGTCAATTCCATGTCCCTTATTTGTATGTGTATAGATGCATCTACTGTATATGTATGTGTGGTGTTTTAATGTATAGATCTACATACATATGTGTGCTTATAGCTGTATGCTAAAGGTAGGGTCCTGGCCTCTCTCTATCCAGGTGTGTGTCTTTGGCCTGAGGGGAGGTAGAGCAGATGGTCCCTGTTTCTGTTTTAATGTGCGTGTGTATGTGTGTGTGTGTGTGTGTGTGTGTAACCGACTGGCTGTCAGTAACATCTCCCCGCCCGAAGATCTGTGCCTTGCTGAACAGTTATTTGCAAAGATATGCGTCTGCAGGGCTGTTAAAGATCTGGGTCAGGTCCTAAAGTAGAGGCGCGGGGAGATTAAAATAGGTCAACTAAAGGGCTGCATGGCTAATAAATTAAAAGAAGAAAGGAGCTGAATAGTTTTTTGTTTTTTTTAATTCCCGTATGTGTTGACTATTGGCGAGGAGGTTTAGCTAAATTTGGGTCATTCTCGTAACGGGAGAGTGTGGATCAGATGGCCTGCGTCTACTGGTCTGAGGATGACATCATCGTCTCCTTGGATACCGGGACAACGCACTGTTGAGTGGCTGCCTGTACGTTGATGATTGCATACTGTATAAAAGGCCTGCATGTCATCACTATTTTTGATATTTTTATCCAACATTTCTGAATTTTACTTTGACAATTTTCATACTGAACTTTTTAAAGTTCTCTCCACTTTTCAAATGCTGCACTGATCATATTTAAAGTGCATAGTGCACGGTGGGTAATTCAGAAAGCCTGAATGGTTATAGTGTAGAAAGCTTGAAATATCAACAGCCTTTGAGACATTTATGAGCTCCTGTTTAAAAGTCATGTGCCTAAGAGGATATGAATATTACTGATGTTTAAATGGAACACACAGAAGGGCACGATGGTTAAAGTATGTCATGGAAAGAATTTAATTATCTTTCCAGTTCAGAATACATTTTTTTTTGACCTGATTGACTTAATCAAGTCTAATATTCAAAATAGTTATTTCCCCCAACACATATGCACTGAAAAACTATTAATGTGATATGAATGTGTGATAAAAACATTATTTCACAGTGTGTCTCCTTTATTTGAGTGATCATAGAATTATACATGTACATCTTCTGTTGCTAATCCTTCTATGCAGTGTGACTCATAATTAACAGAGATAGGACAGATGGGCATTTGTATATATATATTTTTTTCTTTTATGTACAGGGGTTTATCTATTTATGTGTTATTTATACAGCAGGCAAACTGATTATTAGCTTGCATCACTATTAAAAATCCCATATCATGCAAATAGCCACTTTCATGTTTTTTTTCTTCCTCTAGATACAGTCTAGGGGTTATAATATAACTGTCCCATGCATCAAACACCCAGAAAAAACAGAGAGAATGTACATACCCTCAATTTAAAAACTTTCCTGTTGCATGGCTTGTTTTTTTTTGGTCTTCCAAGTGAAAATCAGCCAATCACAAGAGAGGCTGAATATTTATGGGACCGATTGGGAAAACGACCTCCAGCGAGGCACTTGAGAGAGCACCGTACAACTATGCCGAGTTGAATTTCTGTGCTTTAAATTGCAAATATATCATGTAAGGGGTATCAAAACTTCAAATAAAAACCAGAAGTGCATGATATGGGACCTTCAAGTCATCTGATTGAATCTTATCTGCAGTTTATTGCAGCTCCAGGATAATAACTTTGATGTAGTCGCCAGAGGTTCGGACACATTGCGATCTGAGGAACAGGACGTAATGGGCGGCGGAGACAAAGCAGCCTGTGTGATCATATCAACCGGCACATCGGGTGATGCTTGTGGCTGTGGCCGAGTTTACAGAAGCCTGTGCAACACGTTGTTGTGACTCTCCCCGCTACTTTGAACTGTGTGTGTGTGTGTGTGTGTGCAGGTCAGTGAGGTTCGGTTATCCTTGAAGAGTGATTTTTGGCAGAGAGATCTGATGGAGTGCAGCGTCATGACCTAGATATGGAGAGAGTTGAGGGAGATGTGGGGCAGCAGTATGCACAAACATGAATAACCACCAGAACTCATCTCCGGTTTATGGTGTCTGTGTGTAAATGCACAAGAGTTGTAAATCAGTTCTGTGCCATATGATATGATACAACAATACTGTACATGCAGCAGCATCTGGGAACACACTGGCCTGTAAGCTCTGTCTTTAACCTGATGTATTCTTTGTCATTGTCATTATAAAATCCGCTGTTTCCACTCTCCTCTTTTATAGTCGTTCAGTCACGACAGGCCACTGACTTAATTTTACATTTTCCCAGAGCTGTAACCATTAGTCGAGACAGAAAATTAATCTGCAACCATTTTGATAATTATATTTTTAGCTTTTGATTATTTAATGGTTTCTTTTGTCATACAAAGATCAAATTTAATATATTTTGGGCTGTTAGTCAAACAAATTACCATTGAGCCTGGGCAATTGTAACAATCAGATGAATTGATTAATTAAGAAAGTCAACACACAGCTTGTAAGCAGTGCAATGTGAAGTTAAAACAAACCTCTTTAACCACACTCTGTCTGTTCGTCGAAATTTGTTAAATGTCAGTTTTCTAGATCATATTATCAAGTGCACATGGAGCCTTAGGATGTTTTTCAACTAATTTTTGTTTAGCAAACAGTGAAAATAACCAAAAAGATTTGATTTACAATCATATAAAAAGAAGAAAAGTAAGAACATCATTTGATCTTCATTCATTTGATAAACTGTGGCCTGCAAATCTTGTAATGGTAAATTTGACATAATTTAATGTGATTTTGCATAATGTGATTTCTAAGTTTAATTGAACACTCTTGAGACTAATGGGTTCATTAGCTTCTCTTTTTTTCGTCTACAATAGTGCACAACAAAGTACTGTACAGTCAGGGATGAAACTAGTCTCGAAAGTGGGTTAATCAAAACCATAATCTGTCAAAATCTGTAATATGTCTTTGTTTTTCTGATCACTAAGTCTTTGTCTCTTTCTCCCTTTCTTTCTAGGTGATCCCATCATCCCCGGGCCTTGTAGATTATCTTGCTGCCTTCATCTAGAGGAATGCCCTATTGATTACTGCTTTCTAACAAAGCCCATGGATTACAGCGAGGGTGCTGGAAAGGCTTTGATCACAGCTATGTCAACACTGCATCAGGATATTTCAAGTCTAGATGGACTACAGTAGAAGACCGACGGGAGTTTCTGTTTTCAGCTTTCTACTCTTCACATTTCAGATATTTTTGGGCATCGGTTTTCCATGTATTACTCCTACTGATCTTCTTAAGCATGCTATAAGCACACAGGCCCCTAACCACGTTTTCTGTAAGGCTGTTTGTACATGAGTCCATCTCTCTGGACTATTCTATCTTCCCATAATCTTTGAGCTTTTGTACTGTCACCAGATTCGTTAAATTGATCCAGACACCCTTTTATTCCTACAATATAAATCCCGCGTTCTCTCAACATGTACGGTAGCTCACGTTCCGTTTCCAAGCTGGACGTCGTCGGATCCAACGGTAATGGCTCGGTGTCTGGGAGCCCCGGCCGCTCCCCGCGGCTCCCCCGCTCCCCCCGCCTCGGACACCGCAGGAACAGCAGCAGCAGCTCCACCGGCGGGCTCACCGGCTCCGGTAAAACCCTGTCCATGGAGAACATTCAGTCCCTCAACGCCGCCTACGCCACAGGCGGCCCCATGTATTTCACCGACACGGCCGAAGATCCGGTCGGCCTCGGAAGCCTGGGCAGCGGGCTGAATCCCTCCCTGCCCAAGAGCACCATGACGCTGGGCAGGGCCGGGGCCAGGGTGCCCTACGGGGTGCGAGCTGCTGTCATGGGAAGCACGCCCAACATAAACACTGGAGGCGGGGGTGCGGTCCTGCCCTGTGACTCCATTGCGTTCGGGGGGGAGCTGCAAAACCAGCATCCACAGGCCGCCACCGTGCCCCACTCCATGAGACAGGTGAGGGCCTTATTTATTGTGAATCTTTATGTCAGTGGTTCATAAACTGTAAAACTCTGCTTGTGTCCAACAAAATCTGTTCATTTTGTTCTTCTTTTTACAGTTGGTTTAGTAAGATCTATACCACTCTAGATAACCAAGCTTATCTTAGCATTCAGATTTGAAACAAAGGGAATCAGATCTGTCCAAAGGTAACAAAATCCACCTCTGAAATCTCAATAATGAACAAGTTCCAGCCTGTCTGTGTAGTACGTACAAAAACATGTACAAAAAGTGTAAAATCGTCAAATTGCAGTTGGGGGGGTTATGTGTCGGACTATTTCTTGGACGGGAGCTGTAACTTCCTGAATTCTCCGCTGATTACTTGGCCACCGCACGGTGACAGCAAGACTCCAGGAAGTTACTGCTCACAGCCAAGAAATAGTCCAGCAGATAACCCTCCATAAAGCCTTTTCACCTTAAGACAGAGCAAGGCTTGCTGTTTCTGATGTTTATGCACTAACCATCTCCTGGATCCAGCTAAATAATGAACAGACAGATATAAGAACCGTCTTCTCATCTAACTCTTGATGAGAAAACAAAGACGTAGAGGAAGGAAGGAAACACAAGTTTTTTGTTCCATGGAGGCATGAATTCATCCAAATGTTAAAGGGTTAATCTTGTCTTCTTAAAGAACCCTTTACCTCAATAAAAGATGTGAGGAGTCATACAGTTTATGTAAATAGACTGAATCTGCCCTCCTACTAATGGTGCTGCCTCTGCACCATTAGTCACAACCTAAAAACTCATCTCCTCACGATGCATCACTCCTTAATTTGTTTCTCTATTTTGAATAAGAGAAACAAATATTAATCTCCTCTTACTTCTCTTCGTTACAGATTCCTCTTTATTGTATATTGTATTTTCTCCGTTAACCTCCTCTAACTTTTGGATTTGCTACGACGCTTTGTGCACAAGTGTCAGCTGGATACTAAAATATCTTTTCTCAAAACCAAAACAGACTCTGCTCATTGATGACAAATGCATCCAAGATATGTTTAATTCATTAATGCCATAGGGAGCTGAAGTAAGGTGGAATCAAACTATCTTTTTTTGGGGGGAGCAGTCCTTCATTATGATTGAAATACAGTGTGTGGAACTGTGTACACAAATGCCAGCTTCTCTTGAAAAAACTCTTCAACATAAAATAACCTCTTGGGTTTTGATCATAAATATTTGCATGCATATTTATTCATGATAAATTATAATTACAGAAATGGTCTCGAAGGGTTGTGCATGCTCTATTTGAGAGTGATTTTCATATTTTAGTTATGTTTTGTCACTAGCTGTTAACACTGATGGATAAATGATTATGATGTAAGGCTTGAACACAAAATTATATGGTATTACTGGGGTCATATATTCCTGACTTGTACTGTGTGTGTGTGTGTGTGTGTATGTTTGTGTGTGTGCTACCAGGCGAGGGAGGGTGCCATGACAGACTTACAGACACAACTAAGAGAAGTGCTGAGAGAAAATGAACTTCTACGCAGGGAGGTAAGGACACTTACTTGTTTGAGACCAAGATATATCAATTTATTTTACTATATGTGGTATTTTACACTGCTTTTTGTTTAATTAAGTTCCTATGAGGATTTTTTTCAGCAGTTTTCTATTTACTAGGGATTAGACTTCCTGTATGAGGAAAACAATCAGTTAATTGTGCTTCTGCAAACATACAGATAACAGACATTTTGGTGTAGCAAAAGGAGAGGGAGCTCAGGAGAAAAATGTCCTCATCAATATGTTTACTAAACATGTAATAAATGAAAAATGTTTTGCTTTGTAGCTGGAGGCTAAAGAGTCCAAGTTAAGCTCCTCTATGAACTCTATCAAGACATTTTGGAGTCCAGAGCTGAAGAAGGAGAGAGCGGTGAGGAAGGACGATGCTACAAAGATGGCCGTCTGGAAGGAACAGTACAGAGTGGTGCAGGAGGAAACACAGGTAGGTAAAAAGTGTGTGTGGATGTGGATTTCTGTGGGACACCGTAAGCTTGGAGTCAAAGCCAAATAACAAATAAATAGAAATAGATAGAGAAATAAATCACTAACAATATCCCGACCGGGGTTGGGTCGATTGCCTTATTATTGTAGCTAATCCAGGAGATGGGTTTTCTTCCAAATTCCAAAAATCGTTAAACTCTCCATCAGCCCAAAGTCTGATTGGACGAGAGATTTTCGTCGTTCTAATCTGCCGCACTGGCACAAACGAGAGCGTTTTACCCAACAATTTCATGGAGAGTACTGGTGTATTGTGTCGCTGCTGCTGCTGTAAGACAGCCTAGAAGACGGGTAAACAGATGAAGCAGGTCGCCTGGTTGGGGACTCCAAGCTGTCTGTTCGTTCAGAAGCCATCTGGATGAGATGGAGACACAGCTAGCCTGGCAAGAGGCCGGAATATTATACAAGAGATTACACGAGCGCACACAAACACTTTGCAGTCGCTCGCTGCCTCATTCTCATGGATGACACGCTTTCTCACTTAAGGTGAAAATTCACATGCTGCCACCGGGAAACCAACACAGAAAGTGTTTCGGTCCTCACCTCCTTAATTCCCGAATCAAGAAAATCATCACATTTGCATCTCAGCCATTAGAAGGTGCTCTCATCTCCGCTGGAGTGTGTTTGTTTGGCACTTTGATGCGACTCTCAGCCAGGAAAAGGCCGGAGGTTGTGAAATTACATCACCAGATATTAAATCAATTCTTAAGAAAATTTACTACCAATTTGGTGTGTGAGTGAGCGTGCGTGCGTGTGTGTGTGTGTGTGTGTGTGTGTGTGTTTGAGGACATTTCTTTAAGTGATTCCGTGTGTGTGTATGAGAGAGAACAAAGGCACAGATGATAAATTGATCAATCTATCATGTAGTTGGCCTGCCGCCAGCCCTAGAAAAACCCTAAGATGCTGTAGCGCTTGCAAGCTTTTCTTTGTGTGTGTTATAGTGGATGACTATGCATGTGAAAGCATGTAAGAACATTTCCCAATCTCTTGAATGTTGGGAAATATGTTTTCTAATCTCCCTTTTTTTCCCCTTAATCTTTTTCACTTTCATTCCCTTTCTCACCCTTTTTAACCCAAGGCATCACTTTAATTTCCTAATCTCATTATCTTGTCACTTTCCTTCTCTTCAATCTCCCCTCCCCATTCTCTTTTTCTGGCTTTTCTTGCTTTTCTCTGTCCCTTTGCTCCTTTTTTTCCCCTCTCTTCTTACTCATTCTCTTCGTCTATTTCTGTAATCACATGGTGAGTCAGCTCTCACTTTCTCTCCTCCCTCCCTCACTCCCTCCTTCACTCTCTCTCGCCCTCCATCCTCCTTTCTTCCTTCTCTCTCCGTCTACGCCATCACCGTCGCGGTCGAAATCAAGCGAAGTTAGCTACCGGAAATTTTGGGATACATATTTGTATATATGCGCACAAATGCATGCGTGTTGGGTCACGCCCCTTCTGAGGAATGTACATCTCATCTCCACCCTTCCTTCCTTTTCTACCACCTTCTTTTCTCTCCTCTTCCTCCTCCTCCGCCGTGCCCGGCCCGCTATCTTCACCTCTCTTCCTACTGCCTTCATCTTTTTTCTCTTCCTGCACTCCCCCTGCATGACTCATTTCCTTTGAAAAACCCTCAATGTGTCACGGGCACAACATTATTATCTCATGTGGGCACATGTTAGGTACAGGTCTTTGAAATAAGATCCAGTAAATGATTGTTAGAACAATATATAGCACCATGTTACCTAAACTACCAGAGTGACAGGAGGGAAGAGGCTCTGACGATGGACTGCTTGCTCACAGCTGTTTTGAAGAAAGTTTTAAATTGCTGTCTTCTAACCCAAACAATTAATTTGGACATATATAGAAAATCTGCATGGCCACAGTCAGGTGGGAGGCACTTCTTTTTTTTTGTAGCTTTCCCACTGAGCTTTTAATTATTATCCTCTCCCTCTGTGTTGCCAGTTGCTTTCTCTTGTTTCGCCTCCCACATCCAGTAATTTTGTCTCACCGGATCTTCTCCTCATCGTCGCCACACGCCCCGTCTCTTCCACGCCAGTCGCTCTTTTTTCTCTGTCTCACCATTTCACTTCCACTTTTGGACTCCCCTCTCTTTCCCGGTTCCCCCTCTCTCTCTCTCTCTCTCTCTCCTCACTCTCCATCTGGGCCTGTGGAGCAGCTCTGCCACAGAACCGAAATCAACAGAACGGACACTCCCTCGCTCGACCCGATCTATTGATCTGAATACGGGCGCCTGCTCTATTCAGTCCAGCACTGTGTTCAGTGTCTTGTGTCACTTTCGGACTGCGCTACTTGCCTCGCTTTGTTTTTTTCCATGAGTGTGTGTGTGTGTGTGTGTGTGTGTGAGTCTGGGCACGCGATTCGTTCCACCTCTTTGATCACAGCAGGTTCGCACAGTGTTTTACACAGAAGAAAGTAAAGCATGGAAAAAAAGGAAAAGATGAAGTAATGTGTGGAATGTTATAGGAAAGTTTTAATTTCTGTCTTTGTTTCTGTCCTGCTTTAGTTCCTGTACTTTTTTTTCTCTCTACCAGTTTTTTTTTTTTTATCCGCTCTGCATTTCACTCCAGAAGAGGACCAGATTACATTTAGGTCATAAGTAAACTCAAGCAGCAGTTGGCAGTAGTGATTGTAAGGTCTGTGCAATTAATTGAATTTTAATCTCAATATATATTTCACCATACACATATATGTATATGTGGCAACACAACAATTCTGTTTAACATCTCAAACAAAAGCCCAGTCACTGATGCTGAATAAATGCATTGTATAATTAAAAAAATAATCGTTTGAATAATTTAATATTGATTTCAATATTGAAAAAAAATTGTGATAGTGATTTTTACCATAACCAAGCAGCCCTAAGTGATTGTAACCTTGACAACCGGGGGCGGGGTCAAATCAGCATCCCCGTTTTCATTGCTGGAAACCATGCGACACATTGTTAGAACTCTTAATTCGGCATCTAAAATCTGAACAATAATCACAATAAGGTGTGTTACGAAATGAGCGCCGCATCCAGTTTTCGAACAGCGTGTGCTCTCCTCTATCCGGCACTGAATCACACCAGCGGAACAATAAACACACTGTCTGTCTGTTTCTGGGGCTGCTGGATGCAATCTATCATCTACTGTACTCCGGGCGAGCTGCGTGACGTCAGAGCCGGCGTGTGTGAGAGACACAGACAGAGCGAGGCCGTGTGCATGCGTGAGAGAAAAGGGGGGGATTGTATGGCTCCTTGTTCCTGTCAGCAACCTCATACATGTGTCATGTGTGTTCGAAACCGTATGTTAACATAAATATACATTTATACAGCATGTATTGCAGCATTTTCTTCGTTTGCTCGTGTTTGTTTGCAGCCATTTTCATGTATGCGTTGTGTAGAAGAAGCAGTTGCCAGCTGTGTTTGTGTGTGTGCGTTTATTTGTTCACTAGTTTGCGTGTGAGAGAGAAAGAGAGAGAGAACCAGGAGGGAATCTGTGTCCTTGCATGTTTGTTGGCAGGACAGTTGGGCTTTCAGTACATACAAGAGTGTTTGGTTTCTGGAAGAAGTTTCCTGCATGTTTATAATGCATATTTGCATTTAATTACAATATAAAAGATGCATGCGTGTCCGGATTTTATTGAGTATGTGTGTTTCTGTTTGCCTGCAACATTTTGTGTTTGTTTTATGGAAATAAAAATCTCTATATTTTTTTTATATTGGTATGATGTCAGAAGCTGTGCATGCGTGTGGCTGTTGCACTTTTACTGCTGCAGTGTTTTCATTCTCTTCAATTATTCAACTTAATACTCAAGGTGCTCGTCTGGAAAAGAGATTTTGTGGGTATTTGTGTGTCTGCGATTTGGGAGGGAGAACACAATTTTTCCTCTGTGGTAATAAATAAATCCTGATGAGGCTGTTTTTCGTTTGTTAGCGGGTTTCACTACCAGAAACCAGTTCAAGCAAGACAAGTTTATTTGTATAGCACATTTGAACAAGGTAATTTAAAGTGCTTTACATAAAACATTAAAAGCATTGATATACATATTAAAAACAGTTGATTAAAGGGGAAAAATAAAAAAATAATAAATTATAAAATCAAATAAGATTAAAAATCTAAAGAATTTAAATTAAAGCAAAAAAAGCAAGATATAATTTAAAAATAGTTGATTAAGTTAAGATTTACTTCAGCTCTGACTTAAAAAGAGTCTGTAACAGTTCAGTAAGCTTAGCATCAAAGTAACAGAGAACCATTATATTTCATTAAAGTCATTCAATTTTATTAAAATGCCCAAATTGACAAAACATTGTACGTACAGTATATTTGTGTAACTTCGGTCTAAAGGTTCCTTTTTTCTTTTGGTGGCAAACCTAATAGCTGCTGATGCCAGTGGCAAAAGGTCTTGTGGTTTGTCAGATCTTTCTTTCAGAGTGTGTGCATGTGTGTGTGTGTGTGTGTGTGTGTGTGTGTGTGTGTGTGTGTGTGTGTGTGTGTGTGTGAGTGAAGAGATGAATCCAAACAGGCAGGTAAACACCGTGCTCGTTACACCTGGACGCTACTTTGCCTTCAGGAAAGATGGGATGAGAGAGATGGAGAGGTTTGTTTTTCCTCCCTCCTCCTTTCTTAGTCATGGCATCCCTTCTTTTTTTCCTCTGGTGCTCAGAGCAACAAAGACAGACACAGACAGTCTATTTTCCACTATATGAACATGGCAGTAAATCGGGCTAAATCAGGTTAATGTTCCCTTTGCGGTGGAAACAATTTAACCAAAAGTTAAATAATAGAATCCAAAGACATTTTTTTCAGTTTTAACAAGAGCACCCTAAATGAAACAAAACTTCCACACTTCTAAAAGTGAAGATAGAGATATTTTACTGTAAATCTACCCTTAATGTACCTTGGACAAGCTTGTGTGCTGATTTACTAAAGACTTATCACTACTCAGCACTTAATGTTATTACTCCCTGATTAGAAGTGAGCATCTCGCATTTCTAATTTCATTACTGAAAGCTGGCATTGAGCTTGTCCTCATGGGTTGGGATTAGTTTGAAATCAATAGAAATGGACTATGCTAATTGTATCCTATGCGAGATTTCCATTTTACTGTGGGGAAACAAAACGTTGCCAGCAAGAGTTTCTGTGCCAGTTGACTGCAAAAAAAAAAAAAATGCTTTGCCTGGCAATCCATGTGCTGGCATAGATCTGAGACAGAGTGCGAGTGGGCGGAGAAGAATGGATTGGCAAGATGGATTGAGATGTAAAGATGTGTAAAACGTAGAGAAAAAAAGACGGAGGGAATCAGGGAAGTGGATAAGGAGGATAGATCAAACCGGAAAGCTGCGGGGACGAGCGCCAGGAGGAGGAAGGCAAGATGAATGGACAGCACAGGAAAATGAAAAAAAGCAGATGAAATGTAGAGAAACGGAAAGAGTGATGGATGGTGATGTGACGGGAGAGGAATGGGTGAAGAAGAGGAGGGCGGATGGAAAGAAAGAAGTAACGGATGGACTTGAAAAGGGGGAGGTAGGGACCGAGACAGGAGAGACGGGGAGAAAAAGGAAAAAAAACGTAGGAAAGGGAGAATGAATGAAAGGGATAATTTATATCCCCTTTTCTTCACCGATATAGCGTTTCCTCTTTTTCTGTCATGTCTCCGTGCCGTTAAAAATATTCTGATGACACAGACTCAGTCACCTCGACCAGCGGTGCACGCACTCACCTCAACGCCACCAAGCCCAGTGATCTCATCTGTGACACCAGCAGCAAAGTCAACACCCGTCACTGCCCCACTTCCATCAGCTTTAAGTACCTCGCCATCATCGCGGACAATAAACTGAGCCTTGATCACCGCGTTGATTGATTAAGCTTTGACATCCATAAACGCTGCCAAAACACTCTCTTTGCCATCCACAAAGGTAGCGATCCCTCCGCCTAAGACTTCCAGATCCGATCCTCAAAGAAGCTCCTGTAAATCACTAACATAGCTTCTAAAATAATTCCTTTTCTCGACCTACCAGAGCACTCACCCTGCCACATTCTCCTTACTAGTTAGTGGTTTTGACTATCATTTCTATTCATTTTCTTAATGTTTTTCACACAAATGTAACTGCTAAGATCCTTCTTATCTTTTTTTAAGCTTCTTATATTGGATTATACAGCATGTGCAACATACACAAACATAACTCACCCCCACCCGCCCTATATACAAGGTCAGATACACATATATACAAGGTAAAAAAAATAAAATTACACATATTAAGGAGAGAGTAAATATATTACAAAAATAAATAAAGCAGATTAGAAATAAATTATATTAATATATATATATATGAATATATGAACACTTTTCACCACAGAGGCCTTAAAAAAAGTAAATAAATAAAAATACACATACACACTAGGGTGATGAACTGCTATTTTTAACCATCCACAAGAAGTACAAGACCACCAACATATCTAACAAATGGAGACCCTATATCATCATTTTTTTTATCAGACCCACGCACAGCAAATTATTCTTTTTTTTTTCCAGCTTTAACATTAATAGTACCTCTCTAACCCACTGATTAAAAGGAGGCCTGCTCGTTTTTCCAATTGCGCAAGACAAAGTCTGCTGTTAGTTATCATGAAACCTGCATTATCTCTGACTCATGTTCATGTTTCTTTCCCACCGTTCACGTCCTGTTTAGGCATGTTCCTAATTCCGAGTAATGAACTTTCTAGTGTGTTTTTATTACTCATCAGAACGATGTCCAGAACTACAAAAATGGTGAATGGGAAGTGGGAGTGTGAATGTGTTTGGAGTGTGAGAGTATGATTGGGGGGAAGGACCTGGAAGAGACGGCCTGCAGGCTCAGCAAAGTGTTTTAAAAGTATTTATTCCTCTCCAGGCTTTGAAATGTGATACTACTGTGCTCACCTTTGTCTCCCTCCCTTCCTCTGCTGCCTGCAGTCTGCACCCTTTCCCTACGCTGCTCATCAACCTATGACTCATTATTCCTTGTGTGTGTGTGTGTGTGTGGGTGTGCCTGTGTGTCCTCATGTGTACAGTAGATATTCATGTGCATGAAACTTACTTTTTTATACTTATTGAAATTCAAAAGTCTAAAAGAGAACTAGAACTTTTAAAAGGGTTTATTATAGCCTTGCAAATGAATGTGTGTGTATGTGTGTGTTTTTCACACATGAATGCTCATCAGTAACAGATGGTCCACAAACCTGTGTGTTTATTTAGTCAGGGTGGAGAGAGAGAGAGAGAGATACAAAGTATAGACAGATGGAGGTAGAGAAAGATGGAGAGAAGCAGGGGAATGAGGAATGGGCTTGAAAGAGCAAGGAGGAGAGAATGCAACTGAAAACCGGAGAAGGAGGAGGAGGAGGAGAATCTTATAAAACTTTAACTTCAATGCAGAGAAAGAAACAGCACTTTTTTCCCTGTTTTTTTCTGCTTCTACAAATGCACAATGTACACAGTGTTGGTTTTATAGACGGAAAAAAAAACAAGAGACACAGGAGAGATTTGAAACTGAAAGGAAAGAGAGGGTCAGTTTTCCTTCTTTTCTGCAAGGCTGTGATTTTGTGCGTTTTTTCTCTCTCTGCCCTCTCTCACTTTCTCCCCGTCTGGGTTGGTGTGGGGAGGCCTGCGGTAGCCATGTCTTTCCTTATAAGGAGTGTATTTGGGACGGGTTGGTGAGGAATGAACAGAATTACAGCGCAGTCACTCCCCTCTTCTTCTCCCGCTGTTCCTTTTTGTTTTTTTTCTACCTATATACAGCCTGCCTATCTATGTGTCTCCAACAAAACGGTCAGCAGGAATGCACAATCTGATCCAGTTCTATTTTCTGCCGTCAGCTTGCTGTCCTTTTGGAAAATGAGGAATTTTCCTGCATTTTCTTCTCTTCTTTTTTTCCCTCCCCTTCATTATTCTCTTCATCCTCCACCTTTATCATCACAGAAGAAGAGAGTGTGTTAATCTGCCTGCTGTCTGATGTCTGAGTGGGCGATGCTTTCAAATTGCTCACATTCATCATTACACACACACACGCACACACACACAAACACACACACAAACACTATGACCACTGCCTCCAACATTATGTTGTCCGCTACATATGTATGTATCTCTGCGCGTGGGCATTATGATGCGCGTTTATCAGTCCGCCCAAGTGTGTATATGTGTCACAGTGTGTGTGTGTGTGTGTTTGTGAGGGGCGAAGCGTGACTCACCCAGCGAGTGCAGAAGAAGCGAGGGATGAGATAGAGAAGAATAACAGAGAGATGGTTAATATTGAACGACAGATGAATAGTGTCCTGAGGGATGGATGACGAGCGGACAGAAAAAATAGTCACAATATTCACAAATGGCTTCTGTCCTTTTCTCTACCTCTTCTCAATAAATAAATAGATAGTTGTCTTTATTTTTGTACTTGTAATTCAGTCATGGTCCACTGTCCTTACTTTTGATATATTTAATGTTTTCATGTATTTAAACAGCATATATATATATATATATATATATATATATATATATATATATATATATATATATATATATATATATATATATATATATATATATATATATATTTATGCTTCCATGGTGACAGCAACTGAGATTATCCTCCCGTTTGTACTGGCCATCAAAAGATCCCCTCCAAATGCACTTACAAGTGATGGTGGACAAAATTTGCAGTCTTGCTGTGAGCATGTTTTTCTTAATATGAGGCTTCAGACGTCAAATAAAGTGGTTACAGGCATTTTTGTAAAAATAAATCCCTATTTGTGTCTCAACAGTGTTTTCTTGTTCAGCTGCAGTGGAGTGATCGTAACAAACGAGGGGTTTTGGCACTGAAAAGATTATTTATTTGAAAAATTTAGATGACAGAAGCCTCATTTTAATACTGAATAATAACATATTTAAGTTGCGCTGCTCTTTTTATTTGATGTGAGCCTCAAAAATACTATTTGCCTCAGATGAACATTCAAATACGTGCTTGGGCAGAAGGAGAGTTTCGTCTATTGCAGGTGTTTCTACCAGTTCTGTGGTCTTATTGCAAGAGCATACAGCTAAAAAGACTGAGGAGGTGGAAAAGAATGCAATTTGGGGGCGTTTTATTGCAAAAATATCGATCATTTAATACCTGAGGGTGCTGTTGTTTCTATGTCATCTGAATTGAAAACACCGTCGATGGCAGTGAAATGACTACTGACTGTCATAGCCAGTCTTCATCCAGTCATTTTAGATCAATCTGCCCTGGTGTGGACCCGTAAATGCATTCTGTCAATTTGTCACTGGCAACCTCAGCATTCTGTATAATGCAGATGTAAGCACATGATTGTCAAATGTTTAAAATACAGAGACACTTCAATCAAAGTGTCAGATTGTGGAATCAGAATCATTTCCTAGCTTCCCTTGCACATCTGATAGAAAGATTTGGCATCTTGATACACCTGTTTGTTTGTGTTTGTCACAATTATACAGCGTTTAGATCGTTTTCTGCCGATTCATCCTTTGTGGATAAATATACTGTTGAGCATTTTGAAAGTAAATTGGAAATAGTACGAATAAATAGGGATAACGTGAATTACGTGTTTTATTTTCAGCTGCATGACTTATTTTGCATGTCAATGCACATGTGTGTGCGTCTCTGGAGGCACGAGTGGCGATCGAGCCTCTCGTTCCCCTGTGGAATCAGGAAGCGATAGGGTCAGAGGTGAAGGCGCCAAAGATGACTCAGCAGAAACTGAGAAGGAAAAACACAACTTGTTTTCTGAGCCTCTCGCTCTATCTCTCTCTCTCTTTCTCTCTCTCTCTCTCTCCTCCTGTTCCTATCCCACCCACTATTCTTGCCGGACACATAATTAGCTCACTTACTCACTGTTTTCTTCTTTTTCTCACTCCGGGCTCCTTATCGCCCTTTCTGTTGTTTCTTCCTACTTTCTTCCGTTTATTTCCCACCCCACTGCTTTTCTCTCTCTCTCTCTCTCTCTCTCTCTCTATCTCTCTCTAGTGGTCTGGCATTTTTCAGCTCTACATTCCAGCTTTGTGTGTGTGTGTTAGGGGGAGTTCTGGCATGCATCAGTATGTGTGTACATGCTCCCTATTTCCAACTGAATTCTTCATATGTAACCTTTTGAAGTTGTATATTTGTGTGTGTGTTGTGTTCATATTGTATTTGCTTGACTTCACACAGAAGCACACTGATTTGCATTTCTGTGACTGCTGAGGTTTCATGTGTGTGTGTGTGTATGTGCATTTGTTTCTTCCACTCAGACATACTTGAGCGTGTGTGATTGTGTGTTTTTGCTTGACAGATTTTGATATATGACCATGCATGAATGTGCATTCATTTCATGCTTAAATACTGTAGCATATTAAATATTCTATAATCAAAACAGTGCTATAATATTATTACTGTAATGTGAATTAATGAGTCACGCAGCTGTGCTGTACATACTGTACTCTTTATATTTATAATGGAGGCTGCAACTAAGGATTCATTTCATTATCAATACATGTTTTTTTTCTGTTATTAATGGGATATCCTTTGATTGCTGAGTTCATCTAAACATTAAAAAACTGAAAGAATACATGAAAAATGTGGAATCTACAAATAATTTGCATTGCATTTTATTTAATGAATTGTTATTCGTGTTTTTTATTGACTAATATATTAGTCAGTGTTTCAGTACAATTGACATTGTGGGAAATTCTTGTATATTGTCGTCATATGGGTGGGTCAGAGTTATTCTTCGCATGTCTCAGGGAGGAATCATATTCGGCGCTGTCTGTTTGACTGTGTGTCTCAGTCTTCAGGGAAGTCCTAGAAATGTCAGCCGTGTGTGTGTGTGTGTGTGTAGCTATTAAATGAGTCAGCAGACCAACCCAGCCACCCTCATGAATGTGCAATGTACTACAATAATAACATAAATTAAATATAATAATGTTAAAACATATTATTTCAACATTATACAGAGATATAGGTATGAACAGAACTGAACAAGACAAAGTAGGAGGTACACACACCTAACAGTCTACTCACATTGCCTTGGCTGTCATGCAACACAAAGCAGAGCCACATGTATCAAAAAAGGCGGTTGCATCCATATTATCTAATTACATTTCATCCAATTTCTTTTTATCTGTTTGTGTGAGTATACTGTACAGTGTATTTGTCATCTGCTGCTCTTTTTCATTTTCTCTCCTCCTCTCTCTTCCTTAATATCTAAGAATTGTGTTTCTTTGCCTTCCCACTCATCTATCTCTTTCCTTATTTCCTTTAATCTTGTTCTTTCCCCTTGTCAATGTTGATTAACGATCGCTGCAGGGGAGTGATAGCATCTCTGACGTTTCTAACCTCTTAGGTTTCTTTTACTTCTCTCTTACTTTTCTTCTTTATTTTCTCCAGTTTATTCCTCTTTTTTTTCCCCATCTCATTCATTTTCTGTATTATTTTTATTTCTGTGAATACTCCATGAGTCTTGTGGTGATGACCTGGCTGCTCAGGTTATGCGATGACGCATTTTGAAAGAGCCTGAGGACATCATAGCCTGAGGACATCAAAGTGATATGAACAGACACACACGCAAGCAAACTCACATAATAAACCATTCTTTTATCTAACTCAGGGGTAGTCATGCCATGTCCGTGATACTAACTTGCCAACACACTTTTATAACACACTCAGTCAGTTAGTCTTGATGTATTTGATGTCTTTGCACAAATAGTTATCAATTAAACCTGATCTGACACAAATACATTATTTATTCTTCTGATTTAAACGATATATATTAGATTATACATGACTGCAAACAGATTTTTGAAAAGAACTGGATTTAACCCATGCTGATTGATAATGTCACTGCTAATACCAGATCAGATCAGTCAGCTGGTAATCAGCTAATACCAATATCAGCCAGTACCAATCATGTGTATCAGATCGGAGCATCTCTAGTAACGGATCCAGCCCCAAGATCTCCAAGAAAACAAGTAAAACCTTCACAAAAACAAAGGAACATTGTCAGATTTAACTTGCTGTTGAGCATCTAAACAAAAATGTACAGTATAAGCTTCTACCCTTCCCTACCCTTTGTCCATTCATTCATCCATTTATTCATCCATCAATGCTCAAATTGTTTATTCAATTCAAGGTCAAAGCCAAAGGTCTTTTTTCCCTAAGCTTTTCCTGGTGATTTCCAAGTTGTCCTAATGCTATATTCATGTCATCGTGAACAAATATTGTCTGGATTGTTGTATTTCTAGAGGATGAATTCTAGTGAAAATGAAGTCTGAACATGTAAATATGCCAACATCTAATAGATGGATTAGCAGAAGATTTTGTACAGACATTCAAGGTTGACCTTTTTAATTGTCATTAAAATACTTCAACAATTATTGGAAGGACCAAAAATGTGGTACAGTCATTAATGGTCTTTAGAGGATTCATTTCACCTTTGACCTTGTGCCATCACCCTGTCAAATAAAAAAAACTAATGACAATAAGTCTCAGCTGTACTTTTATTTTGAGTGCTTATTAACAAATTTTAGCATGCTAACAGGCTAATTGTGAACATGGTGATACCTGCTAATTACCAGCATAGTAGCGATGTCATTGAGAGAATGTTAGAATGTTACAATATTAGCTTCTGGAACAATAAATGCAGTTGGTTTATAGGTATACATCATCCACACACTCCTGCTAATCTGTCATATTTATGACTCTAAATGAATGTTTTCTCTCTCCCATCAGCATCTTCAGTGCACCATCCAGGCTTTACAAGATGAGCTCCGCATTCAACGCGACCTCAACCAGCTCTTCCAGGCCGATTACTCCGAGTCTGGTCGCTTTGGGAACCATCCCATACCGCCACAGGAAATGACAGAGGAGAACTTCCTGCGTCTCCATGGCGAATACGAGCGGCAGGCCAAAGAGCTCTTCCTCCTGAGGAAAACTGTGGAAGAAATGGAACTGAGGATCGATACACAGAAACACACACTAACTGCCAGGTAAACATGTGACTTTTCACTGCCGTTTTATGCCTCCAACATTTAAAACTTATAATTAAATCTGTTATATTCTTTCCTAACAGGGACGAATCCATAAAGAAGTTGCTGGAAATGTTGCAGAGTAAAGGGCTGTCGTCGCGGGCAACCGAGGAGGACCACGAGAGAACGAGGCGACTGGCCGATGCCGAGATGACCATTCACCAGCTGGAGGGCCTACTGGAGCAAAAAGACAAGGAGATGCTACAACTCAGAGAGGTGTGTACGCGAGAAGTTGCTGAAGGAGAAACAAAGCGCGATCATCTATTCCGCTGAGAAAACTGTGTGGGTGTGTGTCTTTTGTGAAGCCAGATGCACAAATCAAACCCTGTCATATCTGGGCAAGGCCCTTGGCTGCTTCCACTCTTGGCCCAGATTTCAGTTTTTATACAAATCAGAAACACACACACACACACAAATATACACTATAATACAGAGATATACACACATTTTCCTTTTATTTTACAATCACTCTTTCGTTCAATTGCTCGTTAACATCTCTCACAGCTCTCACGGCTGTTTTACGATAATTGGCTGTCCATCAGTATTTGTTGTTTACTGTAATGCAACAGCTCCCTCTTGTGGTAAAATGTTGGTAATGGAAATAACATTGAATTTCTATATAATCAAAATATTGAATTCTGTATAAAATAGATGTAAAATGACTTTGATACATCAGTCATGAATACATTTGTTTTCAGAAGAAGCACATTGTTTTATGCATTTTTAACTACAACTACTACTTATTTAACAAGTAAACAATCAACATTAATCAGTTGCAAAAAAGAGGAAAAAAATGATGCACACTTCATTTTTAGATTTTCCAGTCTGAAATGTATATGAGCGATTGATAGGAAGAAAACATGTCCAACCAAAAGCATTTGGATTCTACTGAAATACACAACTAGTCCAAACCATGTAGTTGTCCTGTAATGAGCCTCCTGGTTGACAGCTGTTTCAGATGCACTGAAAACAGACACACAACAGAAATGATGGATGTGTCGTAGGCTGTAAATGACTGAGAAATAGACTGAGGCAGCAGAATGACTGTTTTTCCACTGAAAGACTTTACAACATCATTAGGGGTAACAGGCCTTCCAAACTATTACTGCATCTCGAACATATTTTCGGGCCCTTGTTACTTCACGTTGCATCAGTCGGCTGGACAGAGTTTCTGTGTTTTGACACATTTTACAACACACATTGTTGATCGCAATACAGAAAACGCTACAGGGAAACTGGAATAAGACTATGCAATATCTGAAAGACCGTTTTCATCTGGGTTAACGCGTCTATTGAGCATTTGTCTTTGGGACTTCGTGCTGCAATGCTTACATGTTCTTTACAACTTCTAGCACTTGAGAAAATCACATTTTCAAAATGTTTCAAAAAGAATGGAAGTGTATATTATATAAAATTGAATTGCTTGACTTTAATCACTGAAATTTAAACCACCAACTCTAATGCATTAAAATATTTTACTGTCTGAGTTCGTAAATTTAACTGCTGAATATCTAAATTCAACCCTTTCATTTTCTGTGTTCTTTTCTAAATTGGCTTGTAACACTTTTAGCAGGAAATGATAACCGAGAAATAAGACAGGAAATCATCTTAGGGTCCTGTGAGTGTTTGTATTTGAATACGTGCGTGTTCATGTATGCTTCGATTATTCATTCCAGTGCCTCGAGCCATGCCACTGTACCATTCCTTTCACATATGTGTTTGTGTGCTGCCTGGTCCATGCATTAGCTGTATTTGTTTGCCTCTAAGTGTGTGTTCCTCCAAAGAAAAGCAGTGATGCATATACTGCTACATCCTCCACTCCGCTTTTGTTCCCTCCCTCTTTCATTCTCCCTCTCTGTCCCTTCCTTCTTGTTTTGTGCCTTTCCATCTATGAGTTCACCCCCCCATTCGCTCCTCTTTTGCTCTGACTTCATTTGACTTGTGAGTTTTGATGTGGCAACAACAGGCGGACAGATAGGAAAGGAAATTCAGTACAGAAACAGCCTTTACAAGCGATGCACTGTATGTAGTTTAGATTGTATTTTCTGATAGGTTACGTCATTTAAAGCTAAAGTCTTTGAAGCTCGGGGCTAATTAATTGAATTAGCATCGTTTCAGGCTGTCAGTTTTGATCCTTCGTATTTAAGTCTATAACTGTGTCGGCTTAGTCGGCTTGGTGTTTCTGAGGATGTGGGATGGACGGATCGACCCAAGGAGGCTGAAAGCCAGCGCCTCCGCCAGAGGCAGACCTCTACTTCCTGCTTCCCCCTCCATCCCCATCTCCCCTTCATTCCCCATCCCTATCCCCCCACCTTTCCACGTGTCCCCCCCTTTCCAGCCCTTTCCCCCTCTCGACGTCCCCCCCCTCCCGCCATCCCCCGCTCCGCTCCTCTCCCTCCTTCCCTGCCCCTTCCCCTCCATCCCACCGGCACTGCGTCCATCCCGTCGCCTTCCCCTCCTCCTCCTGTTCCCCCCACTATCCCTCTTTCGCTGCCGCCCCCCCGGTCCAGCCTCCCCTGCAGCACCTGCCGTCCTTCCCCGCTCCCCCTCCACAGCCGTCACCCACCATCCGGCCCTCCTTCCACGCCTTTCCATCAGTCGCCGCCGCTTCCGCTCCCGGCCCGCGGCTTTCTCCTCCCTCGCTGCATCCCTCTCTTCATCCCCCTGTTTCTCTCCCTCCGGCTGACCCTCACGGTGTGTGTGTCTCTCAGGAGCTGCACAGGAGATACGAAGCAGCTCCAGAATCCACCAAGACCAAGGCCCTGCAGACAGTCATCGAGATGAAGGTAAACAAGCTGTTGCTGATTTGATTTGAATGTGTTTGTGCTGTATATCAAAATCACTTGAGTCTATACTATAATAACTGTAATAGGTTTGTGACTCTTGAATACAGATTTTAATGCAATGGTGCAGTGAGACTGAATACACAGTGTAGTTCTGATTCTGTCCTAATACTGTGCTACACTCTATGCATAGCAAAAACTGTATTTAGTAGATGTTTGCAATGCTTAGAGTATTATCTTTTAGTCCATTCATAAAGTAAGGCTGCAAAACTACTCTACTACTACTCTACTACTAAAAATTCTAAACTCTTAATCATTTCTCTTAACAGTCGAAAATGTTACAATATTTAATTAACTGTCATATATATGAAAAGAAAATCAGCATATATTCAATTTTTAAGAAGTTGAAAAGATTTTTAAAATTCCGGATTAATTTTCGGACTATTAACCGACTAATTTTTGCAGCTCTACAATAAAGTATTATTAATCTTGACACACAATTTTATGTCTAAATTAAAATACCAATATGAAGAAACTACCATGACAGAATTTTTATATATACATGAACATCTGATCCATTCAAGCCTTTGCTAAGTTCACACAATGCTGATTAAGTCTTTCACCACCAGGTATGTCTCTCTGTGTTTCACAGTATGTTTGGAGTTACATAGGAAGAGCCCTACATACCCTTCTGTGTGTCTGTGACTGAGCGAGTGTGTAATAGTACAAGTGACGTCATCAGCCGGCCGGATCACGTGGTGGTGAAATACTGCGAGTTGGATGGTGCTTTTGTTGAGCTCCCTGAGCTCAGACATTCCTAACACACGACATACAATATAAATTCATAAGCAGTCACTAAAATATGTTTCTGAAAATGAAAGCAGATGAATATCAGCCGCAAAAATTCCTGTCAATTTAGTTCACCACAAAGACAGCTGACAGACTCATATTTTGATTGAAGTTTTCATCTAAACTATGATCATGTGAGCAGGCTGCTGCTTCTGCACTCTCATTGCTGCAGAGTCGGCAAAATGAAACAATCAAATTCTGATAGTGAAATGAGTAATTTCCCAAGGGTTTGTGTGATGCTCTAAATAAGTTATCCACTGTTTTACAGTTGCAGCATTAACAACCACACATTAGCACGTGTGGACAGTGTTTGTGTATGTACTGTCTCACCGCCAGAAGATGGAGACAAAAGTGCTGCACTGGCAAAAACTGAATTGAAGGGGGCTATGATAAAGATTTTGATATTATGCTGTTATTGTCTATTGTTTGCTATTTTATATTGTTTTTCATTTGAAAACAAACTAGATTTAATAGTAATACGATTGTAGCTTGTATCAGAAAATAAACTGTACTTGTATATTATCAATGTTGACTGTAAATTCGGTGGGTCAGTCAGGGTTTTCTTCTCCTGTCTTCAATATTATGCTTCTTTCAGTTACTCCTGGAGCTGCTAACTATGTTTCATAGCAGCTTTCTTTGATTGTGATGGTTTCCAGCTGTGGTCGTGACCTAGAAATACCAAAAGGGCTGTATTTAATGATCCAGTCATACTTATGGCCCAGGTTAAATGAATCACACCTTTGTCTTGTTCCTTGACGCGAGTGTGTTGATGTCCTGCCAGGATGCGAAGATCAGCTCGATGGAGCGCGGCATGAGAGAGCTGGAGGAGGAGGTGAACATGCTCAAGTCCAACGGAGCTCTGAGCAGCGAGGAGAGGGAGGAGGAGATCAAACAGATGGAGGTCTACAGATCCCACTCCAAGTTCATGAAAAACAAGGTGATGGATACACAGCGCACGCAAAAACACCCAACCATGCACACATAGCTCCTCGTCTCATCAGTTTTTCTCTTTGTGTTTTGAATGATGAAATTCAGTAGATTTTTTTAGTTTTTTGTGTGTATAAGTTGAAATGTAATTGTCTTTATGAAATGAGTAATTTACCATTTTTAATATCATGAGTGTTTGTTTTTAGAGGTTTACAGTAATACTGTTAATGCATTATATCCTTGCATTAAACACCGCAGGCATTATAAGTGTGTTTGCTGCAGTCCTGAATAAAATAAATAAATATATAGTATACTACTGTATACATTAACCACATCAAACCTCTGTAGAATACTGTTGAAACTTCCATTGCACATTGCAGAATTGCAGGGGTAGATATACAACTCGTACAGCTTTTTTCCACAGGCAAATATCAATTATTAATGGACAGGTTTCTTGATTTTTCAAGTGTATCTTAAACCAACACTCAGGTGCCCATATGGACAGTGAAACAGGTTTCCCTTGCTGTAATCATCCTCCTGTTCATACTGACAGTTAGAAGATCCCTTCTTGAATATGTAAATGATGGGGAACGAAATCAAAAAGAACAAAAGTTCCAGTGTTTAAGATTAAGTGGCATTTATCAGCATCTAAAAGAACACACTTGGCAGAAATGAAGTTAATTTTATTTTGTGTATAATTCCATTAAAATAAGAACTCTCACTCCACATGTTGCAGCGCCATGTTTCTACAATAGCTCAGAATGGACAAACCAAACAATGACTCTTGAGAAAAAAATTTGATGGTCACTGTAGGTTCTGCTACACACTTAAGTGCTTAGCTGGATGCAGTCTGCAACCTCACCATTATATACTGCCAGAAAACTACACAATGTACCTTTAAAAAGACTTGAAATGATTGTAACTTTGAAATATTTAGATTTTATCTGACTAATTTGCACCACTGAAGCTTTTAATAACATTTAAATACAATATTACTGCAGATGGAGGAGAACTGTGGGTGTTGTCCCCATCACTTACATTGAAAATGCATTATGAAGGGATCTCCTAATGATTACAGCAAGAAAAATATGAGTCAATGTTCATTTAAGTATCTGATAATTGTTTGAGGAACAACTTAAAAAATTGTGAACGTGTCCTTTAACCCGCATATAAAGACACTTGTAATAATAACGTCAGGCAGGGTGGAGATGGTTTTCATGCAGTGTCTCAGCATGTGCCTGGGGATGCCTCACGTGATCAAAGTGGCCAGCGAGTGTGGTGGCTGAATTGTTGTGGTCACGCCCTCCTCTCCTGCCAGGTTGAGCAGCTGAAGGAAGAGCTAAGTCAGAGCCAATCAGAGACGGCGGAGCTAAGGGAACGGGCCGATGAGCTTCAGCGGGAAGTGTCTGCAGTAAGAGACACAACTTTGTGTCCGTTTGCGCTCTTCCTCTCTTCCTTTCGATGTCTTTCTTGACCCCCCCCTCACTTTTTCTATCTCACAGGTTGGCTGGCTTATGGCTGCTGCTTTTAGATTCTACGTAGAGTGCCTGTAGTGTGATTGTGTGTTCAGACAGCCGGAAGCAACTATAACTTTCAAATGCCGATCACTATTAGCAACTGACACAAAATAAGTTGCTGAGATATTTAAGGATTTGGAGAGCATAATGGAAAAGCTTAGCATATGCATTGTAGATAGTGGTGGAGGTACTGTACTCGGTTGGAAAGTGAATATTTGTTTCTGAGCAGTATAAGGGGACCTAGAATGTGATTTTTCATTTTAAATAAAGTCTGTGATCAATGGCTTTTGACAGTAGTCTAGCAGTCTGAACAATACAGTTATCCAGCGGTGCTACAGTGTGTGTTTATCTCTAACCTGCTTCTCTTCTTGCATGAGGATTCCTTTAGCTAGTAGCTTGGATTACTCGTGTAGATGACTGATTTCCCACTTGGTTTAGGTCCATTCTTTTTATTTATATCTTCAAATTTACTCACAAATTCCAGAGCATTCTATGATTCACTTGTGTTTTTTAAAAAGGCTTCTTCTTTTACAGTTGGTCTTCTACAATGGAGTTATGAGTAATGGCTTAACGATTGCTTATTTAGTGAAGCTTCAAGTGTTTTTTCTACATTTGAACAGGAGTTAACATGTTAATCCTCCATTAGATCACATTCTAAGTGGGTCTTCTCTCTTTATTTCCTGTGTGTGCGTTGCTCAGTTGGAACAGGTGAAGCAGGATCTGAGTCGTAGGGACAGCGAGCTTTTGGCTTTCCGGACCAAACTGGAAACCCTGAACAATCAGTTTTCCGACAGTAAACAACACGTGGACGTACTGAAGGAGTCGCTTACCGCCAAGGAACAGAGAGCCGCTATACTACAGACTGAGGTACAGTTACTCTTCTACTTCCACTGTTAATATAACAGCAGCTATATTGTATGTAATGGTACCATCAAAAAAACGATTTCCATTGACTTTTAATCCTGTATGCACACAGGTGGATGCGCTGCGTCTTCGCCTAGAGGAAAAGGAAACTCTGCTCTCCAAAAAGAGTCAGCAGATATCTGAGGTGACAGAAGAGAAAAGCACTCAGCATGGAGAGATCACCGACCTCAAAGACATGCTGGACGTTAAGGAACGCAAAGTTATTGTCCTGCAGAAGAAGGTACAGTAAAAAACTGTGACTTTATGTTCAACAGATATTATTGACTTACAGTTTTCAGGAGAGAAAATGTGAAGAATTACCAGAAATAGTGTGGAAGTGTAATTACTACTGCAGAGAATATGGTGTTGTCATGTAACACAGCAACCACTAGATGGGGGTCTAGGACAGCATGTAGTTTACAGGCTAATGTAATACATAAAGGCAGTAGACCGTAGAGTTACAGGTGCTTTTTGTATATTTTTAGCCACTTTAATGTGTGGTTGTGGTGTGACTGTATATCTGTGGTAGTGCTGCTATTTAGATGGATGGGCTGGAATCAAACAAACACAAACACACACACAATGCTGGTGGAAAACTTGCAAATAAAGATAGAGGCTGAATGTGTTGGCAATCATTCAGAGCAGCAGTCTTCAAGGTTTTTCAGGCCAAAGACCCATGCTGATTTAAAAAAAAAAACAACTACTACCTACAGGTGCTGGTCATATTATTAGAATATCATGAACATGTTTATTTATTTCAGTAATTCCATTCAAAAGGTGAATATATACATTCATTTCACACAAAATGACACATTTCAAATGATTATAACTGACAACTAAGCAGAAAATTAAAATATTGTAGAAAGGTTCAATTGAAAACACTGATGCCACATTTTAATCAGCTAATTAACTCAAAACACCCGCAAAGAATGGTCTCTCAGTCTAGTTCTGTAGGCTACACAATCATGGAGAAGACTGCCGAGCTGACAGTTGTCAAAAATACGACCATTGACACAAGAAGGACAAGACATAAAAGATTGCTAAAGAGGATGGTTGTTCACAGAGCTCTGTGTCAAAACACATTTATAGATGGGCGAAGAGAAGGAAAAGATGTGGTAGAAAAAAGCGTACAAGTGTACAAGCAATAGGGATAACTACACCCTGTAGAGGACTGTGAAACAAAACCCATTCAAAAATGTAGAGGGTGGATTCACAAAAAGTGGACTGCAGCCGGAGTCAGTGCTTCAACAACCACCACACACAAACGTATGCAAGACACTCCAGAGTCTGGTGCCATGTCATCTGCTGGTGTTAGTCCACTTTTTTGTATTGGTCTTAAGTAATATTGTAATTTTCTGAGATACGGAACTTGGGACTTTCATAATCATCAAACAGAAAATTATTGAATATTAAACTGGGCCATATCATGCATTCAATATCTAAATGATACTTTTTAATTTTTTTTTTTTACAAATTTATCTTTGTTTATATTGAATCATGTTAATGTTCATTTAAATGTTGGGGAAAATATTATCAATTAAGTTTACAAAGAAAAATAATCCATTTACAGTTGAATTCTGCCATTACCAGCCTGTATGTCTCTCTTCCCGTCCCCATATCTCCATCCCTCACTGTCTCCAGTTGTCCCTTGTTAAAAAACAATGTAAAGACAGAGCGTGGGAGGACATAATTGATAGAGACAATCAAGCACACAGACATAAAGCAAGACAGGGAGGGAGCGGAGAGAGATTGAGTGTGTTTGAAATCAGATGCATACTAATGAGTTCCGCTTGTTCAATAAATGATGACCTCTGCTGTCTTCAAATAGAATATAGTCCACTGTCTGTCTGAGAGGGAGGTTGAAATGCTGCAGATTCCTCCTTTATCTAATCTTTGCTCATGATTCTTCTATGTTTGAGCATTTCATTTTTGCATGTGGATAAACTAAAAAATACCCTCTCAGTTTTCCACTTTGTCCATCTCGTCCTCCTGTTTTTATCTATCGCTGTATGTTAGAAATTGCCATAGGGTGCACAGGCAATTAATTGTGAAGATCATCATTTTTATGATCATTCATCATCCTCTTCTTCTTTGTTGGTAAATTTAATTTTCTGTAATGTGGTAGGGGCATCTTGACATAAGGAGAAGCATTGGCCGATCGTTGCTTTGTTAATATAGTCCTATTCATTATCACAGACGATTCAGGATCTAATATGAGACAGCTATGTGTGTGTGTGTGAGTGTGTGTGTGTGTGTGAGTGTGTGTGTGAGCATCCAGCAGTTGTCAGTTTCAGGAAGTGCAGACGCGATCAAAGAGTCTCCTCCGCTTCTCAATGTCAAGTGTGTGTGTGTGAGAGAGAGAGAAAGAGGAGGAGCTGTCAGTCAAGCTGTCAGGTGAACAGTTGATTAATGAGGCTCTGGAAATGTTTTACTGTATGAACACACACCCACCCACACACACACATACACACACACACACACACACACACACACACACACACAGGCACACGCACAGTCTGTGTGGTAGTGTAAATGTGTGTTTCTCACCTGCAGTGGAGCCAGAGGTTACATACCAATCAGACTTTCTTTTAACTTTTTTTTTTTTGTGGCAGGTTGTCAGTCGCCTGGTTTTCTTTCTGTCTGGCAAAAGAACGGATAAGGAAACATAGAGAACGGGAGAATTAAATTTTGTAATTTTACCACCCAAGTTCACTCATAACACTACATTACATAAACTTTCCATCTCCCCCTCTCTTCCCTCTCAGTTCCTCATTTGTTGTTTCTGTGCAGCGCAAACTTTTGCACCATCCATTTTTTAATGAAGGCCGCAAAGTTGATATAACGCCTTATCTTTGTCTGTGATCTTCCTGCACCCACACACTCCCACACACACTTTGTGGCCTTATAGGGAAAGAGCGAGTTCTTCACTCATTTTCTGTTTAATTTGGTGTTTTAATAGAAAATGAATCTGTTCACGAATCACCATGAGAGGAAACGGGAGGGGGATGGAAAGAGATGGAGCTACAGTGGAGTGTGTTTTCGGAGCAGGGGTTAAAGGTCGTGTAGTTTAGGTAGAACGTTCACATGTGACAACACATCAACTCTCAGCCTTCTGCATGTGTTGCAGATTTCCAGATAGAATGATGTTAGACACCTATTATAAGAAACTGCCCCTGATATTCATCACAATGTGGTAGGCAGGGAATTGTATTTTCGTTTGTTTTTGGTGAAATCAGAGGATATAGGAGAGAAAGGCAGGGAGTTAAATAAAGAAAAGGAAGGAAGGATGGAGGGAGGAAATGAAAATAAAAACCTCCAGTGTCGCTTTTTGTTATCTTCAATAATATTTAAATGCATGATTTTGATTTTGTGTGTACTTTGACTGTCAGATAAACGTACTCACTTTCACTCTGTGAGGTCATGTAATGAGTAGAGGGCGCTTTGTACTCAGATGTAATCAAAAGTGATTAAAATATTCTGCATTTCCAATAGAATGATGCAACCAATAACTTGGGTTAGATATGCATGGAAAATATTGGTCACAAGATGGGGAGATTAGTTTCATTCCATTATTAACTTTTAATTTTTTGTGATGACTCATTTTGGTTGAGAAAATGCCCATAAATACTCTGAATCATCGGATTGCAGATTTTTATTATTAGATTGTTATTTTAATAAGTTTAAATTGATGTGTGATATTTGTCAAAGAAATGTTCTTAATGCATGTCTTTTCAAGTTTCTGTGATTTCTTGTTTGTGTTTTATTCATATACATTTTTTTTGCATGTGTTGTTTATAGTTGTTAATAAAACAAATATTATGTTAAGTTATTAATGCAGTGTAGAGTTTTATATAATGCCAGTGTTTATTTTCCAACTGTAAAATGTCTTGCTCGCATATCTTGGTCACAACTTATAACCAAATTAACTTTATGAATTTTTGATGTAATGTTAAACAAACAATGATCCTTTTAATTGAAACAAAAAAAATCACAAATATCAACATTGTTTATTTGTGTTTCCCTCCTTTTCCTCTCTGCAGATTGAGAACCTCCAGGATCAGCTGAGGGATAAAGAAAAACAGCTCAGTGGCCTGAGAGACCGAGTCAAGTCTTTACAGACAGACACCTCAAACACAGACACAGCACTGGGAACACTGGAGGAAGCCCTGGCTGAGAAGGTACACACACACACACACACACACACACACACACACACACACTGTGCGTGCTGGTCAATCTCAGGTCAAACCCAGAGCAAGGTTATATTAATAAAACCATTATGAGGAAAACCACCGACCACCCACATAATGACCAGATGACTCTGGGTAATGGGAATTGAACCAATAATCACATCGGCTGTTTCATTATTGAATCATTCACAGCCTGTGTTCATAAAAGATCAAGAACCATCCAACATGATGCTCGTTTTAAAGAGAAAAGCAACAACAGCCGGGCTTTCCTGGCTGTTGTTGCTTTTTAACTATTCAGGTACCGTAGCCACAAAAGGAGTCCTGTAGCACCTGGGCTTCAGATTAGAACCGGCAACCATCTTTCATGTGATCTCGGATTCTTCCATCTACTCAATGAGGACTCGACCCTGATTCTGGGAAGTGAACCAGTGACACTTCCACCAGCGGTCCACTTTAAAGTGTTTGATGAAAATATATTTTTGTACTGTTATGTATGATTATGTTACTGACTCGATCTCCTCCGCACTCGCACACACACACACACACACACACACAGGAAACATTGTCCAGTGACTAATATTCGTGGTGTCAGTTAGATGTGTGAGTGTTGGCAGGCAGATGTGGCCGGTGACTTCTACTTTCAGTGTTTTGGTGCCTTTGGAAAGCTTCCTTGCTTCCTTTCTTCCTTTCTATTTTTCCATCTTTCTCTTTCACACCCATACGCACGCATTGTTTTCTACTGTGTTATGTTTCAAAGCAGATGAGAAATATCTTACCGAAAAATGTTTTCTTTAATTTTATGTATTACATCTGGTTTTGTTTTATGCTATTAAAAGTTTATCACTTGCTTGTTTATTTTTTATTCATACAGAATGAATAACTCATAATCCTTTTAAATATCTGTGTTTTTATGTTATTATATTTAAGTATGTTTTTTTTCCAATATGGTAATATTGTTTTGCGGCATAAAAAATTTAAAATAGCAAAGAAATTTACTCTATATTACTTAGTTCTGCAGTGTTTTGTTGTAGATCAGAAACACACACACCTTTACCTACAGATTTGGTTCTTCTATACTTGTGAGACCCCTCATTGACAAAATCTGTTCCAGAGTCCCTAACTTTAACCATCACAACCAAAAGATTTATCTATTGATTGATTCGTTGATTGATGATGTACTATTCGTGAACCTTTTTTAGTCATTAATTAATCATTTAAGTCACTTTTCAAGTGTTCTCTGGTACCAGCTTCTCATAAGTGAGAATGCACCTTTCCTTAATTTTGTTTAACAAATTAAGCATATGTTGCTTCAGCTCTAAATATTGTGATGAGCATTTTTTAGATGTTTTATTGTCCAAATTACTAATCTATTACATACAGGAAAATAAGTGGTAGATTAATTGATATAATTAGTTGCCGCCCTCCTTCTAAATTTAACCCAAAAAGTAAGTTTCAGCCCTAAAAGACCATAATTCCCTCATTCTTAAGGTGAGTCAAGTCGGTTCTCTCAAAGGTAAAAAAAATGGCACACACACAGCACAGCAAGTACACTATTTGGACTTGTGTGTTTTTCTTTTGCGTGTATGAACTTTTGTACTCTTGCTTGAACCGGCCGCTATGTTGTTCTATAGCTGGAGAGCTTCTATAATGTTTTAGTGGTTGTGAATATTAAATCTTGTGCCAGAACGTATTACGTGTCTAAAAATCACCGTTGGCTGTTAGATCCTGTCAGAGCTGCCATGTACATTAAGTTTAATGCGACTGTTATTAGTATAGAAACTTGATATTGAGTGACTGTGAATGACTGCTGGAGTGTATGCAGTGATTTTATTCTCATTCTACTTCTCTTTTTCCATCGTTCCTTCTACCTTGCCTACCTTTCCCTCCCCTCCACTTTCTTGCCCTCATCGCTTTCTGTTTCTATCCTCCTTCCTCCCTTCCATCCCTTCTTTTCCCTCCTTCTCCTCCGTCCAGGAGCGCATCATCGAGCGGTTGAAGGATCAGCGGGAGAGGGAGGAAAGAGAAAAGGGGGAGGAGATGGAGTCCAGCAAGAAGGAGCTGAAGGAGTTGAGGGAGAAAGTCTCCCAGCTGCAGGCTGACCTGGCTGACCGTGAGGTAGATGACATACACACGCAGTACAAACACACATTCATGTGTGCTATAAGTCAGAAAAACACACGCTCTGCTCTCCCTTCCTGTGTCCCTGTCAAGGAAAATGTGAATGATCTATCACCACAGAACAGACCCTGGATCCTCCCAAGGTCCTCGTGCTGAAGGACAACAATGATAAAACAGTCAGGTTTCCTTGACAACTATATGCAAGACCCACACAACTAATGAAAACAGGATCCGGAGCTCGATTCTTCTCACTGTGATTCATATAAAACACCAAAGTTAAGAAAAAAAAATGATGGATGAGAGGATGGCAAAGCATTTTCATGTACAATCTTCCCTTTGTTCACCCTGGAGCAGTTGAAACAATACCCTTAACCACAATTCTTTTAGAAATCATTCTCTTTTATTATAACGAGGTCCATAAAATAAAAAAATAAAAAAAAAAAACCGATAGTGGAGACTTCGATGTTAAACCACAACCAAAATGAAAGAGGTGGCGCCAAAGTGAAGAAAGAAATGAATGAACAGATGTCGAAAGGCTAGTTCATATCACCATTTATAATAATTGTCCATCCCCCGATGATCGCTAGAACAACATTATATCAATCATTTAGTCAATATCTTTAACATGATCTTTATGTTGATGTAGGTTTTAGGTCATATGGTCCAGTCCTAGATGTTAGCCCACTGGGTGATTGGTTCAAATTTACATTTTCCATTTTGTTTAATGCCAACATGGACAATAACTGCACACACCCAAATATACAGGCAAAAAAATCTTGTCTGTTGAGAAAGTGTTTTCAGGTGAATTTTATCCTATGAAATGTAATATTTGCTGCTGTCATGTCTCTAGCCAAATATAACAAGGCTCTTTTACCAGCAGGTGGTCCCTGTAAAACCCCAAATTGACAGATTTTTTTTTAAACCTTTGGACCAGAGGTATGAAAGCAACTCCCAGCCTTTATGCTAAGCTAAGATAACCACACATTTTTACATTACAGATATGGGATTGGAATTAATTTCCTCATTTAACTCCTGGCAAGAAAGGGAATATATGTGGAAGTAAACTATTCCTATTCCTATTAGGGGGATACAACTTAAAATCAAATGCACATATACTGTAGCAAAGGTACTTTTTGCCTTTTCTGATTTGGACTACTCAACTAATTTTAGTGATTGTGGGTCATAAAACCTGTTACTGTCCCGTTATATAATTTCAGAAACACATGGGAAAGCTTCTCTACACTGCTAAATGCAGATTTGGGGTTTGTCTGACAACAGCAATATATATATGTCCCTAAATATAATCAGAGTGAGCAGCAAGGTTTCACTGACCAAAGCCCAGCCAAACATGATGATCTGTAGTCTGGCGTTGGTATTGTCAGTCAAGGGTAAAATTACATGTCTGAGTGTCTCTCTTCTGTGCCTGTTGGTCTCTGTTTCATTGCCCCATACCAAAAGAGGAAAAGACCAGAAAGGAAAGGGAGAGACACTTCACGGATGGAGGGATTGAGCTGGAAGAGTGAGAAAAGAGACAGGTCATGGGAAAAGGTTTTGACGAACAAGAGAAGCCGATCTTGCAATTTTTGGTGGAAGGATAATTCCAGTTTATGGCGTGACTTGGATTTAACTTCTGCAATGTTGTAATCATTCAATCAATTATACATAATTTCACTGCTGGGGATGCAGCAACATGATCATGAAAAAGCCTCACTGGGAAAAGACACACGAGTGGTTAGACAACTTGGCAAGTTTTAAACAAACTTCCAAGGTTAACCAGATTTGTTTGGATGAGAAAACAAAAATGGTAAAATTATTCTTCAAAAAACAGCCAAAAACAAAGTCCTGGTTCCCGGTACCGCAGTTGTATTCACACACAGTTTTCCATTGTGGGATTATTACCAATATTTTGGGTGCATCCATTTTTGGTTCTCTCACAAAATTAAGTGGTTTCTATTACCAGATGTTTTTGGCTTGTTTTAAACTTGTCTGATTATCTCACACAAGTGTGTATCACACAATTTTATCATAACCAATAGACAAATAAATTGTCTTATTACAACTTCTGTTCTATAATTAATCAATATTGCACGAGAGGATATCCTTTTAGCACCTTTAAACATTGCCATTTATTGTGTTCAGACATTTGTAACTTGAGCAAGTGTCATGCTGATTTAAATGCATGCTAAGTGTGTGGTTGACCAATCCGATTTCTTGGTTGGAACTACCTGTTAATGTTATAATGGGGGTTGGCGACAGTAACATTAATGTCCCAGGAGCAAGCCCAGTATCCAGCAGTAAGAGCTTGTGGCGTTGAACTTTGAACATTCCGTGTCTTTGTTTTAACCTCCAGACATCCGTGCTGGATCTGAAGGAGAAGGCTTCCTCTCTGGCCTCCTCAGCTCTGAAGAAGGACAACAAGCTGAAGAGTCTGGAGATCAGCCTGGAGCAAAAGAAAGAGGAGTGTGTCAAATTGGATAACCTGCTAAAAAAGGTTCGCTGCATTACAACACCAACAAACTGTTTGTTTGAAGATGAAACGCCAATTGGACCAATTTCGGTTCGTTTGCAGGTGTGAAAGCGGACCACGAAGGAGCCTGTATGCTAGATAGTAAAATTATATTGCCTATTGCGGACCAAATAACTAAACTAGTGGTGTGAAAGTGGCTTTCAGTTTAAGATGAAAGAGAAAAGACCAAAATATGGGGGGAAATTATAGTAATGAAATAATGATGAATTATAAAAGCATGAAAATTGGATTCTTTCACAGATGGAAGTTTCCAAACTTGGCTCAATGTTGGTGTGATGCCCCATTATATAAATCTCAGGGGTGAGAAAAATACATGCAGCACTGAAATAGAAGGTTTAAACTAAAGGACTTCTCACCTGTTTCTCCCTTTTCTTGTTTTCCCTTAACTATTTTCCAAGAGAGGTGTGTGTGTGTGTATCACATATTCTCTCGTACACAGCAGCCCATAAACTGGTATGTGTGTGTGTGTGTGTGTGTGTGTGTGTGTGTGTGTGTGTGTGTGTGTGTGTGTGTGTGTGTGTGTGTGTGTGTGTGTGTGTGTGTGTGCGTGCGTGCGTGCGTGCGTGCGTGCGTTTGACGGCTTGCTGACAGTCTTACAGTCGTTTTCATGGAGTGAAGAAGACAGCACCACCACCACACCCTTGATTTGTATGTGTGTGTGTGTGTGCATGTGTGTATCAAAATGTGTGGCAAAGAGGGAGAGTATGAAAGAGTCAGTGGATCGCTGGTGTTTCTCTCGTCAGAGTTTATTTCTCAGTCTCTTTCTGTTCCATGGATGGAAGAAAGACTGAAAACTTGTGTCTCATGTGCGAATTGATTGACATTCTGCATGTGACACCGTGTGATGTTTTTTTTCCCTTTCTTATTTATCTTTCTGTCTCTCGCTCTTCCCTCCACCCAGATCTTCTTATTATATCGTCAGACACCCAAACATTTTCTCTCCACATAAAGACCTGTAAAAACTGTTGTGCACATCCAAAACTAATACGGTTTATGTATTGTGGGACCAAGGCGTGTGCACACACACACAAAGTCAATCTGTCCCAAGAGCAACATTTGCTTCTGGGAAACACACACAGCTGTTTTAACCTCTAAGCTGGTTATAACTCCTTTTTTTTCTCTTTATTATATTTCTTTCTTTTTCTCATTTTATGCATCTTCTGCATAGCTGAGCAGAGCAGTAGAGGGAAGAATGACACACTGACTTGAAATTTTCCCACCTTTTCGTGCTAATTTTACATAAATCAGCACTATGTGATTTTTGTGTGCCATGTCCAGAATATTTTGCTTTAGATTGCAATTACCGAAAGATGAGAGGAAACTAGGGAGAGGAGGTTGCAACAAATAGCATTTTTCTTCCAGTTCGTAGGGTCCAGATTTTGTCCTTGAAGTCCTTTTGCAAAATGGTTTATGAAAAGTGTGGAGAAATATATATTGATCTGCTGTGAATTTATTTAAGATACATCTCATATAAAAAAACAAGAAAAAATCCCACAATGCATAACAAACTAGTGTTTGTATTTATTTTCACCTCATTAAAAACTGATCAGCACCACTTTTAGGGATTTTTTTTCCAGGCATGTTCTATCTCCAACCGATTTCTTTTTGATTTTTATAATTGATCAGGGACTTATTGACCCGACTACTTCAAAAAAGATGTTTGCTCTCTATTTGCAACCTCCACACATGCTCTCAGTTTCACGGTGGATTAACACTTATTTTTAAGGTAATTAAGATGGAACTTTCTGCAGCAAAAATGCAAGATGCCAATGAAAAAACGACTTCATCATGGACAAATTGAACACTGGACTATAATATTATGTTGGATTTTGGTTTATATTTGGTTTTGGTTTTATTTTGTTATTGTTAAGGCATGTGTCAGTTCCATCAAATCTATCCAACCCGTCCTCAAAACACATGTTGTTATTGGCACACGCTTCTTAGTTAGATCTTATCATTTCCATTAAATGGGGATTGACTGGTTTTGGAAGCTATCCCTCAGTTTATTTTTAATAATTATTTTCTGTTCCAGGCGCAGAGTGCAGCGACAGAGTCCCAGGCCAGCACTGAGCTCTCCGAACGCATCGCCTACCTGGAGCAGGAAGTGGCCCGCCACAAAGAGGATGCTGGGAAGGCCCAGTCGGAGGTGGAACGACTTCTGGAGATCCTCAGGGAGATGGAGAATGAAAAGAACGACAAGGAGAAAAAGATCCATGAACTGGAGAGGTGAGAGAGAGGGTGTTACATGAGACGCATGGGCAGGGAGGGATGTTTTAATTTGAAAAGAAAAATCCTAATTCTAGGTGAAAAGAAAAACTGAATAAAAAAAAAGTCATGCATATCCTTCCTTCCTCTATTAATCTAAATCAGTAAAAAAAAAACACATCTGTGACTCTCTTCACTTGTTGAAATGATCATATAACGTAAGATCAGACTCCACTTTGTTGTTCATTTTCCATTTAGTTTCAGGCTACATATTGTTGGAGTATGGTAATCAGTAGTTTTCCACTTTCCCCTTCCCTTCCTCTCCCTTCTTTCTTTCCCTGTTCTCTCTTTATTTTGGCTTTATTTCATCTGTCATCCCTTGTCTCTTCCTATTTTGGTCATCATACCTTATTCACATGTGTGTTTGAAAACAATATCATCAACATTTTCGTCTGTGTGAGTGCATTTGTGGTTGTTTGCCTGCGTGTGTGCGTGTGTGTGTATGTGTGCGTGTGTGCGTGCGTGCGTGTCTGCACATGTGCATCCATCACACCCCAGAAATCCTTCTTCCTCTCATCTGTGGCGTTCTCAGCAGTCGCGAAAACAGGCCCCTCCCCCCGTTGCCTCTCAGCAGCCAATGGGGGGGATGGTGTGGGACTACCTGGGCACGTGAGTGGCTGGAGGCCCCGTCAGGCAATCAGGCCGTTGCACGACAAACCTCACTTTGCTTGTCAGGGGACAGGATATGAGAGCACTTTATAAAAGCAATTACTCCCATGTGGAAAACAAAAACCTGCTCGAATGGCCGGGAATTGAACCTCTCGTCACAACAGGGCACAGATTGTGATTTGAGATGATCAGACTTTTCTTTTCTTCTAAACTAAACTAAATTTCTTTGAACTTTTAAATAATTTATATACAGTATGTCAATTTGGGTTCTAGAAAAATATATTGTCACGATTCACTAGTTTCTGACATTTCATGGACTAAACAATTCAACGATTCATCATCGCTAATTGTCAAATTAAGCTGGGTATTAATGATCATAAGTTGCATTCTTTTTTTTCTGTGCATCACACTAGGAAGGAACTAACAGGATCAATAAATGTAACTTGTCAAGACGTTTCACGTGTTAGCGAACCTTTTCCACATGGGACAAAGCTGAGTATGTTCACTAATAATCACCATTAAAGAGTTGCAGCATTGTTGCTATAATACAGCATGTTTGGATTGCTTCTTGTATTGAGGTAAAAAAAAAAAAAAGAAAAAGAAAAGTGCCGTTATTAGAGCTCGTCGTGCCTCGTACACATCTGTGGCTTCAGCAGAAGTTCTATGTCATCTGTTATACTGTGGCGTGACAGGCAAAACTGCTCCCAAAAGTTTGTGAAATGAGGCCACAGTTTGGCACCAGAGTCTGCTGTACAGCCTGAAACTCTTTGAGTCCGTTTCTGTCAATGATGCAACTCTTTCATTTAGTGGCTCTGTTTTCAAGCTTCACTTTTGTTTTACTTTCAGTTCGAGGATGCTTTACTTGCAGAGTTTTAACTCACTCTTTTTCTTTCATTAGGAGTCTGGACAGTCCACTCAGTTTTTTTTTTTTTATGATAACTGTAATGATTTGTCTGTTTCAAACTTCCTATTAGTCTGTAATGTCTGACCAACCTCTTTGTATCTCTTTGCTGCCTGTTTCTACTGTATACCTACCTACCTACCTCATTAGCTTACTCTCTGCCCTTCCCTTCTGTATATATATTAATACCCGTTTGCCTGCAGCCTCTGTCTGCCTGCCTCTCTCTGTGTGTCTTCCTGTCTCCTTGAATATCTGTTTTTCTTCTGTGTGCCTGTTGCCCTGTGTGTGTTTGTAAATTAGTGTTTCTGTATAAAGAAAATGTGAGCAGATAAAGATTTGGATAGTTTATCAGTTTATTTATTTATCTCTTGCTGAAACTACCTTTAACCTATTTTAGCCTATTTTTTAAGGTTTTCATTTATATATACATAATTATATCTGTTCAGTCACTATCAACCACATTATGTTCATTATTACATATTTTTCCATTTTGTACAGCTTTAAAGAAAATCACATTTTAATGACTGGTAATGCTAGGTTGCACAAGTATGCTCATAAAAAGTTTTTATCCCACATTTTTTGGGGTTATTCTAGAGATCAAATGATTGAATAGATATATACCTGTCAGAGATGAAAGTCATAATAATTAATTAAATATAATGATCTCTTTCTCCTCGCCATGTTCTCAGGAGGAAGGGGCAGGAAGTCGATGATGTCATAGAACAGGAAGCACTTGGAAACTTAAGTTCTTTTTGGTCAAATCTTTGTCTAATTTGTCTATCATGTCACTGAAAACAAAAAAAATAAGAGTAACATTTAGATTTTTCATTTTGAGTAGAAAATGACAGTCATAGACCTTTGTTGCTGTAGTTGCCGGTGGGCGTTATTGGGTTAAAGCAGATCTGGGGTATTCAGCTGATAGCCAAAAATTTAAATTACATTTAAAAAAAACATTTTTATTCAGTTGACTTGCCTAAATAATGGAGAATATGGCTAAAGCAAGAGTTAAGAGTAAGTCTCGAAGGGTCAGATGAGTCGGAGCTGTCCATGGTTATGATAACTGGTCTGTCTCTGGCTGAATGCTTCTCAACAGCTTTGATTTCCAAACTCTCATGCACTGTCTGTCTGCTCTTTCTCTTTCTGTCTCTTTAATCTTCTCTCCAGTTTCTTCCTTGCACTTGATCTTTACTTACTCCCACTCCAAACCGCCTTCTCTCTCTCTCTCTCTCTCTCTGTCGGTTTGCATGTTTAGCAGTTTCACTGTAAGACTAATGGTTGTTAATGATTTTAGGGAGATTCAGTATTTCCTCACGGTGTCTGTCTGGCCAATAGCTATTAATAATTCAGCACCTTCTCACTTCAAACTGTGTGTGCGTGCACGCACGTGTGTGCATGTGTGTAATTTATTCTGCCAGTAGCCAACATTGTAATGTAACTTTAGAACCTGCTGATAGGTTTACAAGTAGGTTTAAGTCCTTACATCATTTGTTTTCAAAGAATTTTAATTGTCCCAGTGGATTACAATAAAATAGAAGTTTCTCTGCATCTGGTATTTCATATCTAACCATAGCAGGCTGCTTGGAGAAAGGTATTAGATTTAAAGGAGACCTATTATGCTCATTTCCAGCTCTATATTGTAATCTGGAAATCCACTAGAGTAGCTTTGCATGACACAAGCTCTTCAAAAAGCTCCTTATTCATCGTTTACTGGCCCTTTATGCAGCCCCTCAGTTCAGCTTCTGCCTCAAACAGGCTGTTTTAGCTCCTGTCTCTTTAAGGCGCCCCACCCAAGGATGAAATCCCAACATTTACGTGTTTACATTACTAAATAAAGTGACCTAAATTGTGGAGAATTTACAGGAAATGAAATGCGAAATAGCATAGCTTTTATTAGCAGTGCTAAAGACAGGTTGTGATAACAACATATGGAGAAATTTGGAGCAAGAGGGAGGAATATTGTAACGGAAACAGCCAACCAGCCACCGTCAAGAGTAAATAACTTGTTGCTATGTGGTGTGTTAGCAGAGCCAGGCCTGAAGCAACTTGAGCCGAAAGTTAAAAAAAAAGTAGGAAACCTAGCATTTACAGCAATCTGAAGCCGGAATTACTTCTTTATAGTTTGCCTCATTATTCAAATCTTTGGAGACATTAACTATGAATATCTGACATTGTAACATAATAGGCTCCCTTTAAGGTTAATGCAGTATATTTGAAAACAGTATTCTACTATGAATAACTATATAACTACTATAACTATAATATCTAACATCCGATTAAGTCGATTTTTATGAGGAAATATCACTTTCCTTTTACACATTTATACACACCGTCATTTCTGGGAAGTATGTATATGGAGGTTATAATTGGAGTGTGTGGATATGTCATAATGTGATACACATTTAGCGTTTTCATTTAGCTGTTATATATATTAACGACCTGTCTAACTTAAGGCTGTGGCTTAACATTAACATGATGAAACATAGTCAAGTAAAGGGCGAGGCTAAGCCCGCCCCTGGGACTGTCGCCGTGTCTGTCAAGCTTTCCGTCCGTAAAGCTTTCCGTCCTCATAAAATGATAATGGTGAGGATTTACCACTTCTTAGTGGTTTTAAAATATTGGGTCCTTGACCTCAGACAGAGGTACACCAACTTATTGAGTCACTGGTAGATTTTGCCATGTGTAAGCTGGCTAGCTAATTCGCTAACATTCGCTCTATAAGTTGGTTAAAACGCCGTCTCGTACTGACTTTTTAAACTTTCCAACTCTTGTTTTAAAATGAGAATATTGTAAGAGAGGTTTTTATAGGTGAGGCTTTTAAGTTCCAGAAAATGTATCTTCTGTAACTCCAATAAAGTGCAATTAATTCAAAAGTCTAATAGCATTCAGGACCAACATTCACACTGTTGATTAATAAGTTTGTTTAGTTTGTTTCGTATGTTTTTTTTTTTTGGCAAAAATTATACGGAACCTTGTTTGGAAAGGCATGTGGAGAAATCCGAAACTTGACGGGCCTCCACACCTCCACAGTAATGTTTTAAAAGCTATAATTGGACAATTGCTGTTCAGGGAAGGGTTTTATCGAACAGTCAATTGGTACAATTTCTGTTTCTCTCTCTTTTTTTTTTTTTTTTTACTCCTGCTTCAAGAACTTTAGCCAAGGTACCATAAATCATTTTAACCCAACTACTGATTGTTCACAGATGTCAGTATTTGTAACTGTATAAATGTTAAGCCGAGTAATGAGGATTAATGAAGGATGAAACATTTTCTGTTTAAGTTCGTAATAGTCTGTAAGCCATCTGTTTCTGAAGCTGCAAGCAATGACCCTGTAACATAAAGTCTAGTATTACTGTATATATCCCAGGGCTACCTAACCCTGCTGTGAATTAGAAGACTAAGCCCCTAGCAAACAGGTAGAGCCTCAAAGGAGGATGCATTCGCCTGTGGCCAACTTTTAGCTTGGCACAAAGGCTAACCCTGGGCTATACGAGTGAGCAGGCAGAACCTTGTTAATGAAAAGATCAGATGTGGGTTAAACAAGGGTAAAAATCAACCCTTCTTCTGTCTCCTCTAGCGTAAATCCAGCTGTATGGTACCGGGTTATTTATTTCAGTAACTAGGATGGTAATTGGACCAGACTGAGTGACTTCACACTGAGGGGAAATGGAGCTGAAAATCTGCCCTGATGGCCAAAATAAAGGATTTGGACGGAAGAGTGGAAAACGGAGTGAGGGAAAGAAAGAGGAAAAGGGAGAGGAAGGAGGTGGTGGAGGGAGGGAGAGAAACGGTGAGAAAGAAAAGAAATAAGTTGGGGGAGACAGACAGAGAGAAAGGCCGAAAAACATGGCGGGGAGAGGGGAAATCGAACACTTGTACAAAGAGAAGGGAAGTAGGTTTTGGAGGGATGTGGAGTACAAACCTGAGTAATGGGCAATTAGAGCAGTTTATTGTGTGTTATATTGTTCTGTATGGACAATTTGTGTCTGGCACGCCAGCGTTAGCGTGCGTTCCCAGGCTTAAACTCATCCTAGAGCTTGGACTTTGCCAGTTAAACCAAACATTTGAGTGATTAGGACCAATGCTATTTCGGGGTCAACCCGTTCAGGAAGTCGAGTTCTTCGAATTTCATATTCCAAGCAATTACACATGCCGTTTGGTGAAGATTTCTCAATCTTCACGATTCCGCAAAACCTTTTCAAGCGTTCCCACAGCAGGAAGCGGGAACGCGCCGACGGAGAACCCGAGCTCAGCGGGTACGCCCCCTGCTCGCGCTTTGATTGGCGAATTGCTGACTTTCGTTTCGTCTGTATGTCCTGCCCTTAAATGTCCGTCGAGGTCATGCGAGGTAACTCTCGACGCTGTGCTGAAAAGAAGGAAATGCTTGCGTTTTAACCTGCTTGCTTAGCCGTTTGCTCGGTCCTGCTTGTCTCCTTGTTTGTCTGCCTGCAGTCTCTATGGTCGATTATGTCTCACTGTCAGTTCCTCTGTCTCTCGTTTCCTCCCCGTTCTTTGAAGAGTGATCAAGCTGGCTAACCTAGCGCTCAACTCCTGTCTCCCCTCTCACCTTTCCCTCTCCTTCTCTGCCTCTCTCTCCCTTTCCTTCATCTTTACTGCAACACTGTCTCCTGCTCAACCCAGCCTTGCCTCAAGGTTAGTACCGCATGCCTTTTTTTCTCTCTCTTCTTCTGTCACTGTCTCTGGTTCTCGTCGCGCTCTCCTTCATCGCCGTACCTCGCTCTCTCTCATCTCCTTCGCTGTGCCATAAACCCTGTTTTTTAACCGTTCTCATCATATCTCACTCGTCTTCGAAGGAGACACCGTGACTTTCACTCTGCCCTCCGACCCGGCCCCTTTGAAGAGAAGGCATTGTTGTTTCTTTCTTTCACCCTCCATTATAACCTCCCGCTAGTCTCTTCATGTTACCACCATTTGAACTTTCATAGTAGCACGGAAGTTTAATCATTCCAAATTCGAGGCTACCACAGCATGTAAAAGAAAAATGTTCAAGCCATGTATTGTCATTATTAACTTGGACAGCTGTGAACTTTTGCTCGGAGGTCTTCTTACTTCAGTTTTTTTGTCTTTGTGGCTCTTTTAGAGAAATTATTCTGTATTTTGCTCCTATGACTACTTTTGTTAATCAGTCATGATGGCCTGGGATCCAGCTCATTTTGTAGTGAACTTTTTGTTCCTTGAACTTCCTGCTGCTCATCTCAGATTTGACAATCTTCACAATATGTTTTTGCACTTTTAAAAACTAGTTTGACACGATTTACTCCAGTGCTGAGCATTAGATGAGGAGATAATCAGGTCTGTCTATTCAATGTGAAGCTGGAGACAAAAGACATTAGCTTAGCTTAGCCTAACAACTGGAAACAGCTCCACAGCACAGGTTATATGCATGTTATAAGGGCAAAAGAAGTCACAAAGCTTCAGCTTTATTGGACAGATTTAAGATATATGGATTGTATTGATCTTCTCATCTAATTCCCAGCAGGAATCCTTAAAATGCCTAATCTTCAAGTTTGATGCCATTCAAGCACTGTCCATATCCCAAAGTTGAAAAAGTCACACACTTGTTTTTCTGTTTTTCCCTTTTCAATATTCCTATTTGTATTCAGGAGGTGAGGCAATAATGAGATTTCAGCATGCAAAACCAAAAGTCTGAATTTGGTCACTTCATATCAAAGTCATATTGAAATTTCTCTGACCTCCGCATTGTGATCGACCGCATAATAACCACTTCTTCCTTCTGTTTCCTGCATGAATCTGGTGGTCTGAGTGTTTTGCTCGGCTGTAAAGGTCTCCCCGTGCACTGCCAGCTCTTTCTTTCTTTTTTTTTCGACTTCTACAGCCACTGTTCCCTCCTGCCATCTTGTCAGCTTTTTCATCAGTTGTTCCGTGATTCAACTCTAGAGAGTGGGGGGGGAACAAAAACAAAAAAAGTTAGCATCGCTTTCCTTTCTGGTAGGCAACAGATTTCTTTTTTTCTTGTGTCCTTTTTGTGTTTTCTCATCTCCCCTTTTTTTCTGGTTGTTTTGATCTTGAGCTATGGAACTCCTCATCCACTGTCAAACATCTGACACCAGTGTTTCTCTTGTGTGTGTATATGTGTGTATGTGTGTGTGTGTGTGTGTGAGATTCCTTTGAGGTCCCGTATGACTCTGAGAATCGAGCTGGTGCAGGGATTTGTCAGCTAATGGGTGACAACAACACATGCGCTATCACAGACTCATGGATATTATTTGCTGCTTCTGTGTGTGTGTGTGTGTGTGTGTGTGTGTGTGTGTGTGTGTGTGTGTGTGTGTGTGTGTGTGTGTGTGTGTTCCAAACACAGAAACACATGCAAGAAGGAATTTGCCAGTTAATAGGTGACAACACCAGTGGGGATGACTGCTGAGAGTTATCTAATTAAAATACTTACACACACACACAGGATTTGAAAAAAACTTGTGAGGGAAAAAGAAAATATTTTTAGAAAATGCGCAAATCTTCAGTGCGCTACATGCTCTAAATTATTCTTTCTTATCTTATTATATTCTGCTTTGTTGTAGTGGCACATTTACAAGGAGAGCTGTTGTATTTCACTGCATGAATGTATCTCCCGTTTTAAAGCGGTATTGAGATATCGAGCTCACTGCTATTGACTCATCTACAATATGATCCAGAGTTCAGATCAAAAGATGGATATGAGGCTGAGGAACAGCGTGTCAGCATTTAATTTAGTAACTTCACTGTTCTCCATATTAAATAAAGACGCTGCCAACATCAACTCCAACTCCCTGTCACATGCTTACACTGTTTCTGTTATCTAAACACTTTCCAATTAGTTGTATGGCTGGTTCCGAAGTGTGGATATATCCTGTAAATATGATTTATTTTTATAAGGATAGATTTAAAAAGACATTTTACTCACTGCTGTAGAATCACAGTATTTTTTTACAGCTTGTTTCCAGTGCACTTTGTGGCAGTCAGCACATCTGCAGTCTTAGTTGCTTTTACGTCTTATTATTATTTTCCTCTCTTCCTAAGGGGCTTTTCTGTAGTTATTCAATGAACCACAAAATTAGTATTTCTTTCTTATCTCCTCAGAATTGTCCTTATACCGCAAGTTTTTCCTTCTGCACAGACAGTGAGCAAGGACTAAACTATTATGTTTTCGATCATTTCTTTCTTCTTACATTTATTTTATTTTTTTTTAATGTGCTTAATAAAGCAAACCAATATTTCCTATATTTTCAAAAGAAAAACAGAATTCCAAACGGTTAAAAGGAAATCCTTGAAGTTAATGTTGGGTGAACTATGTGCAGTAAACATACATGAGGCCCCTCGAGCATTTCCGATTAAATATTTATACAGGACTCCAAATGTAATATTAATATTACCTTAATGTGGGTCCCCGAATAGCTGCCACATGCTAATGAGGGAGCTTAAAAAGTTTTTATTTTGCAGAGTTTGGGGTTTGCTAAAGTTTGTGTTTTGTGTGTATGTGTGTTTCCATTTTAACTGCCAGTTGCCAGAAGTATTTTTTAATTTTTTTTTACAAATTAACATTTTAAAGAAGGCTTTTGTCTGGGCATTTGAAAATAAAGAATATTTAAGTGTGTGCGCGTGAGTATATCATGGACAAAATTAAGGAAGTTCAAAGTTCTGTCAGTAAGTGAGCGTGTGTTTACACTTGTGCATAATATATATTTCCAGTATGTGCCACTATGTTTGCCCGGGTGTATTTCTGTGTGGTTGTCGGAAAAATGGACGCATGTTGTTATGTGTCGAGTTGCATTCACAACTAGATGTGTGTGTGTGTACTTTAAATATTTGTGTGTGGTCCGATCCAAGGCTTGATATAATATAAAGCAGGTTGTGTTCACAGCACTGAGGGTGTGTGTGCGTGTGCTTGCGTGTGTGTTTCTCTCACTGTCGCACAGTTTTGGTAAATTTGTACATTCATCTGCACTTATACTCTGTGTCAATGACTGCATAATTGTCTGTGTAAGCGTGTGTGTGTGTGTTCAGACGTGGTTTCACTGCACATTTGTATTCCGTGTTTACAGCACTGTGGGTAAAGTGAGCCCCCCTGTGATTCCGCCCTCCTCCAGCGGTTTGCAGTGGTTGTTGAAAGTGATTTCAGAGGGAGAGTGAAGGAAGTATTTTACATATTAAAACAACTTCAAATGGAACCGAGCCTCCGCCGAGCAGAGCCATCGAGTTCACCAGGCAACTTTTGCCCCTTAAAGCAATGAGTGTAACAAAAATGTCGTGTTATGTAAAATCAAAACGGCAACTTTTTTTTTTATATATATAAAAAAATTCCTGTCACATCTGCTTAATTAGTCCGAAGAGAGAAGAAATGCGAACTGATGAGAAAGGATTGGGCTGCGCAGTCAAATTAAAAAGTTTGAAGTTACACAGCAATATAGAAATACTTTTAGAACGATAATTAATCAAACCCGGAGGGGAAATTCTCCTTTCTCATGCCGTTTCCAGAGCAAGGTCAGAGGTCAGGATCAGATAGAGAAAATCACTCCCTGAGCTGGGAGGGATTTTAGTGTCTAGCTACCTCATAAGGTGATAAATGTTTCTAAAAAGGGTTCAGAAGGTGATATGGTCAATTTAAGGTTTGCTGCATGTAATTCCATAGAATTGTAATTTCTATGCAAGGCAAGTTTTTTTGTATATCTTATTCTAAAAACAAGGTAATTCAAAGCGCTTTACAAAAACATTAAAATCATCAAGATACAATTTAAAAGTAGTTGAATGAAAGGGAGAACATGTTTAATTAAAAAAAAGAAAAATGAATTACAATTAAATAAGTGAAACCAAAAAAATCGGATTGTTTAATTGCTGTGCAGTAGCCTATGATCCATGGATTAAGGACTGTAGAGGAGTAAGAACAGAGGAGGAGAGGAGTCGACTAGAAAAGAAAAGCACAGGAAATGGAAGTGACAAGAGAGGGAGAGGAGAGAATCGTGAGAGGAAAAGGAGAGAAGAAATGGTCTATAGTCGAGTGAAAATATTTTATCCAAAGGAAAGAGCAGTGTTGCATTTGGAGAGGGATCGGGTTTGGAGGAGAGGGAAGGGAAAGGGGAGTGGGTGAGAAGAAATAAACTCGTCTTCGTTCATTGGCTAGATGCAAAAAAATTGATTGTTTTTCATGCAAATCACAATATGCAGCATATGCAAAAAATGTGTGTTGGATTGAGTGGTTATTGCAATAGAGAATATATATAAACTAATGAGAGCAGAGGAGGCGGAACACACTTTGGTCTGATGAGTGATAAATATCCATCAAATGATCTGCGTGCTGAAAAGTGGTACAGGAAAACAAGTGTTTAGCATTAGAAGGAGAAGAAAGAGAGGGAGTGTAAGTGGGATCTGAGTGTTGAGTCAATAGGAAACATTGCACACACACACACATTCACTCACTCATATACAGTACATACAGTAAATGTAGCATGAAGGGAGGAAACCTCAGAGAGCTGACCAGATGGTCGGGGCTTCCTGGAAATCCTCCAATAGGAACATTCCTGCCTGTTTATGACCTGTTACTCTCACACACACATACACAAAGGGCGTTTGGTGCAAAAATTGATCCCGAATATTCAAATAACTTTATCCCACATTGAGGGTGCGAACTCAAATCAGGACCGAACAAAGGAAACAAAAAAAACACAATAAAACGCATCAGCCTCCAGACTTACTTCATTTACTTTCCAGTATAAGATTTGACCCCAATTTGGATGTAATTCTGAAGCAATATAGTACACATGTAGACTGTTTCAATGCACGCGCGCACACACACACAAACTTAACACACTGATTATTATTCTGTGAGCTTTGAATGGCCAGGTGCTGCAGAGCAGTTTTTGGCCCCGTCGTCGCATTTCAATTTTTCTTCCAGCGGCTTCCCAAATTTCTCTGGAAAGTTTGCAATTGGGCCCCCTGGACCTTTTAGTGAACACATAGACGATTTTATGTTACCATCCTCTGCCAATTTCATTTCTCAACTTTTCTGGCAGTGATACTGATGTAAAAGCCATTTGATGGATTACCCCTATTATTTTTAGGTAGGTTTAGCAGCTTAGAGAACAGGGAAAGATGAAAGAGAGGAGATGACTTTAAATATTCACGGATTTGTGCAACACGCTCTGTGAAAAACAAATAAACTTTGCACCCTTTGAGATCGCAGCATCAGAAACGAATGCAGCTGAGCTCAGAGCTTTGTGGAGCACAGACAGGTCAAAGGTCACGGGGCGATTGGAACCTGTTCACACCTTATGAAACAAAACCACCAGTGTAAGGCTCATAAAAAAAAGATTTCCCATGAGCGCAGCGCTTTGCTGCCGCTGTGAGAGCGAACATGCAACACTGGAGGTCAGCTCTTTTACTGGCAGCTGCAGCAATGGAAGGGAGGAAAATGGATTTATCTACGAGCCTGTAAAAAGCTCTGAAAACATGAACACACACACACATAAATATTTGGTAAGCACACACGTTTAATAAAAAAACACTCACAGATGTATGCAGACACAATGGAATGACAGTTATTGAGTTTGAAGTGTTAGTCAGCAGTAGGCTTACACTGTTGCCCTTTGTGTTTCTTATCTTTCATCTGGATCATGATTCAGTAGAAATTGTTGAACCTTCTGGCATTAGTAGTGGTTAGTCCACATCTGTGTGTGTGTGTGTGTGTGTGTGTGTGTGTGTGTGTGTGTGTGTGTGTGTGTGTGTGTGTGTGTGTGTGTGTGTGTGTGTGTGTGTGTGTGTGTGTGTCTATGAGTGATCAAGTCAAGCTGGAGCTGGAGTGATAGCTGAGAGGCCTGTGACAGAGGCACAATGGCTTCCAGACAGCTTAAACACGGATTAAACCATCCATCTCCCAACCCTGCCGCTCCCTTGAGGAATCTCTCTCTCCTTCTCTCTTTCTCTTCTCTCTTCTATTGTTGCTCTCTCTCTCTCTCTCTCACTATCATTTCCCAGATGATGATTTAGGTTCTGCTTCCCGACACAAAGTAATCCCCCTGAAAAAAGCCGTCATACTTCACACTGAGGACAAATCTTACATGTCATCTACTCATTGATTCATAGCTTTTTATTGATTCCTTGTACCAAGCTTTGGATTGCTAGAATATTGGTCCTAAGGGTTTTTTTGTTTTTTTTTGTTTTTTGCATTGTCACACAGAATAGTGTCTTGCGATATCATTCTAATGGCATTTAGCCTACAGGTGCTGATTAATTTAATGTTTGGTGGTAGATGTTTTTGAATCGTTGGATTAAAAAAAAAAAAAAAGTCAGCCGCCTTTGTATGACTTTCTATCACTTTGAATACCGGTATATTCAGTTTGGTTGTTATACTATGCGTGTGTGTGTGTGTGTGCACATTTAACTTTAGACATTACAAGGTGACTTCAGGGGAAAAAATGGAAAACCAGAACTGCCCTGGCATATTATTTGACTGATGTTTTAAGCATGAAACTTTTTTTTTTTTTTTTTTTTCGGGAAGAGCGCCAATCCAACAAGCAATTCTGATGTCAAGTCTGGGAAAAGTGAAGATATTCAGTATGCAGCTTTCCCAATTTCGGGGCCCACATACCTCACTTTTACTCAAGGATACACCGCAAGATCGATTTCACTACTTAACACAACTCATGTCTCTAGAGATTGTTTAAACAGACACAAAATGTAAACGGTTAATTTACTTTGACTTTTTTTCTTTTGCGTGTGTGCAGGCAGATGAAGGACCAGTCGAAGAAGGTGGCCAACCTGAAACACAAGGAGCAGCAGGAGAAGAGCAGGAATGCCCTAATGATGGAGGAGGCTAAGAAGAGAGAGGACAACCTGAACGAAAGCTCCCAGCAGATAAAGGTACGGAGGGAGGAAGCAGAAGGAGCTCGGTGGAGGGGGTACAAGAGAAAGAAAGTGAGATAGAAAAAGTTTGCTCCGTCCTACCTTGAATATCGTCTACTTTCACCGCAATGCTTCATTGCGATGTGACAATTATGACAGGAAGCCCGAGGCAATGTCAAACACACTCACTCTCTCTCTCTCGCTCACACACACACACACACACACACACACACACACATAGACAATTCAGCTCTTACTCAGACGGTGTGTGTGAGGGGGGGGTTAGCTGGCGAGGATGATTGACAGAGGTGAAGGGGAGAAAGAGTTGATGAAATGAGTAAGGAAGGGCGACGGAAAGAGGTGATTAGAGGAGAAATACTGTAAGGGACCTACACAGTGAGCTATGCAGTGAATGCTGTGGGTTTTAAAAATGCTTCCTGTGGTTTCAGAGTTTCCCCTAATTGTCTGCCGGGGTGTCAAGTGACCACGGGTTGAACAGTCATACTATGTGGGGTGATGATTGTGACTGCGGTTTTCTTCATATTTCTCTTTTTTTTTAAGATAGCAGATTTTCTTTCACCTATCTTGTCTTACCTTTTCAGTTTTCACCCCTTTTCACACCTTATATCCCACCTTCTACTTCCTCCTTCGTCTTTTTCTCACCCATCCATCCATCCATCCATCCATCCATCTCTTACCCCTCCCTCTTATCTTCCAGTAAAACCTCAGTGGACTCGTTGATTAGAGTCAGATGAAAACACTATTTCTGTGTGTGGGTGTGTGTGTGTGTGTGTGGTTAGGGGATGAGCTGATAGCTATGTGAGTCACTCCGACTTATGAGACCGCAGTGGTTACCACCATAACCCATGTGTCAGTCCTAAGCCATCCTGCACAGTTTCGCAAGCCCTCGAGCCTGTAAATAAAAGAAAACGACTATAATTCAAACCGTAAATTGAATCCAATACAGTATAATAAGTTTTAATCTAATTAAATCCATCTCAGTCTGCATAGTTAGACACCAAGTCATGTTGGATCTGGAGCAGCATTCAGATTCACGGCACATGTGTTGGAGATGTTCTGTCATGACCAGTGTCTCATCCTCACTCACCGTCTCCTTATTGATTTAAGTCTTAATTTAACCAGCACTTTCCTGGCAAGAAGGAAAAAAAAAACTTGTTTTTTTTTTTTTTTTTAAATTGGTGAGACTTCAATGTCATTATTTCACTGAAAACACCCTATGTGTCACAGAAAAGTCTGATCAGATTGTCTAATTTCTGAGTCGTCTGCAGCTTATTCCAGATACTGAAAGTGGCAGACCATTTTTTTTTTTTACTTTTGGGACATGTTAAGCAGACACTACTGTAAACTGGTTTATAAATCTATCAACTATGGCGGAAGTCAGATTTGAAACCAGTTGAATTTCTGGCTAGTGTACTCTTAAATTAAAATAGTCCATAAAGCCGCTATAATCAATGTTCTCATTTTTCCAAAGATCATGTGACTACATTTACATGAAAGGAGATGTTCATAGTGACGAACCCACATAGAATAATCGTTTCACACTGCAGCGCCCTGAGCTATTCTGAGCTTCGTAGCTTCTTTCAGTGTGAGGGCTGCAACTAACACAAATTGTCAATGTCATTTTTGGCAGCAGAGATCTGTTTTCAGCACTGTACACTGCTTTTAGACGAGACAAGTTAATGACTAGCTGATGAACATAATGAAGCATTACACAGCTAAAGAGCCATATATTTCCCTCAGGAGTTGGTGGAGAGCAAAACAATGAAAAAAAGAGCACATTTTGGACATATATTCGTAAAGTGACCAGAAACACGACTCCAAATAAATGCTAATGGTTCTTCGTGTCTGCTGGATGTGTAAATAATTAGGCTAATGTTTTCCTACTAAGGTTGCCATATGAGCTTAAACGGCGATCATTTGTCAATGTTGTGTTCACAGCCTGTTTCCAGTGTGCCAAGTGGCCACAAAATTGTTTTTGGAGGTTTAAAATGATTACATCTCAGATCCTGTGATGTAAAAAATAAAAACATGCTCAAATCACAAATTTAGTTGGTGATCCAGTAACAGAAAAACACTGCCGTTTTTTTTTTTTTACTCTTCAAAATGTCAGAAAGGTAAACGAATTAACAGCGATACAGTGCAAGCAAATCCTGAGATTCACTGTAAGAATGTGTGGTGTTTTTCTTGAATGAATGCTTTAATCAATCATAACATATTCTCTTTACATTGTGCATTTTCTCTGCCTGTCCTGGAGCATCCATGCATTTACATGTGTGTGTGTGTGTGTGTGTGTGTGTGTGTGTGTGTGTGTGTTTCAGGATTCTCTCCGTCAAAAGGAGGAGCGCATTGAGGAGCTGGAGGAGGCGCTGCGGGAAAGCGTTCAGATCACAGCGGAGAGGGAGGTAGTGCTCGCCCAGGAGGAGCAGGCACGCACACACTCCGAGAAACAGGTAGGCGCTCTCTCCATAGCTGACACACACACACATACTGCATGTGTAAGGTGAATCCTTACCCCCGACCAGCAAATATGTGATCCCAACCCACAACTTTCCTTAAATCTAAACACCTATCCCCCTTTTTCTTCTTTCACAAAGGCATAAATGTTCTCATTTGAAGGATTTCCTTCCATTTTTCTGTCTTTGTGGAAGATTTAAACCGACGTACAAGGAAACACACACAGACAAACATCTTAAGGGCGACATAAAAACTCTTTCTGACATAGCTAAACATTACCAAGCCAAAAGTGGCTAATGGCAGTGGCAACACACATGCCCTGCGCCAACTGAGCTCATTCAGGTGTGGCCGTGTGTGTGTGTGTGTGTTTGCCCAGTCAATCCTCATTTGGAGAAGAGGTAAATACATCCCTATTTAAAGAACAACTGGTATTTTGTCCACCTCAGGCCAGCAACACACAAACAGCTTCTTCTTCAAATGGAGCGTGAGCTGACCACTCCAATTTGTAATCTGTTTTATCTATATTGAGACAGTAGGAAACTCATAGTGGTGTTAAGGGAGGCTCAGAAGGGAAAAGTTTTAGTGAGTGCATAGAGTGTGTGCGTGCATGTGCGTGTGTGTGTGTGTGTGTTGTTCCCCCCACGGTACCAGTGACTTAACGAGGCCATAGAGATGGGAAATGTTCTTCAGACCCTGGATGGGTTTTGACAAGTGGGGAAAAACAGCATGGGCCGTGAGGATGAAAACTGCCCTGAGAAAACATTGTCCGCTGTAGCTGTTGGCAAAATGGCAGGACTCCATTGTTATTACTGCCTCTAAATGTTGGCCGTCCTCTCTGACTTCTTCTGGACAGACACATAAAGACAGACATAGAAACAGACGTTTTACTTCTGAGGTGATTTACATGCACCCTTAACATATTTAATGTTAAAGGCTGCCACGGCAGAACAAGTTCCATGTAGACAGACCTAAGAGAAGGAAGCCTATGAGCAAAGACAAGCAGACAGAAAAATATAACAGATACATGCTCGATTGTTCTAAAGACTAAGACATTCTTAGAAAAGATTTAAGGAGGCTTAAAAACAAATTTACATTCTTGAGCTTCATGTGCAGACAAGTGCGGCTCAAACTCACTGAACTTTATTTCAAAATTCCAATTAAGATCCTGAAGTTTCCAAAAAATGCAGAGTACTACAGTAAAACATATTTAAAATGATGCAGTTGGCAGTTTGGCTGTTCCATTTAATGTGGTCATGCAACCAAAAAGAAAATATTTACCTCTCTTGAAATTGATACAGCTTTAATGAAGGATTGGAACAAGCAGGTACATAATACTCTATTGTATGTGCATGTGGTTTTGTAAAGTACATAAAAAAGCATTTAACTTCACCTATACTTTAAAGGAATAGTTTGACATTTTTGGAAATAAGCTTTTCCTTGTATTTTTTGTCAAAACAGCTAGAGCCAGGAGGCTGCTAGCTTAGCTTAGCATGAAGACTTGAAGCAGGGGAAACTAGCCTTCCCAAACTCCCCAAAGTTTAGAAATACACAAAAATACTGCAAACCTCATTTTTTAACACAACCTATCATGCTTTTTTTTAAAAATCTGTACACAAATAGAATTGTAAAACTGTTCCCCTGTCAGAGCAAACAGACTTAAAGCTCTGAGAGTTCACAATAGCAACATTTGGTACAAGCGAAGGGAACGCTGGAAAAATCACATCCAACATGTTTATCTTCCTGAAGACTGTGGTTTCATGTGTTTACAGGAATCCTGCCAAACTATCACATTTAATTTGGCCGTGATATATTGAAACGCTTCAAAACGCTACAAGTGGCAGCTTTAATTAGACAAAACAGACGCCATTGAGGCCAGGGCCAGGGTGCTGGAGAGCGTCCCCGTGCTAAAATGCCTCGCTGAAGGAGGAAGGAGCAGAAACGTCAGCGTGCGGTTGAACGAGCGGCGGCGGCAGCCAAACACTCGGTCCAGTCCTCACCCAACATCAACAAGACTAACTCAGCCTTTCAGCACAGTGCGCACGCGCACGGGACAGTAACACACAAACAGCGGCATTCCACACGTGCACACGTCCCGGCACGCACACAATCATGGCGGAAAGAAGTGCTAACTGCTATTTAAACAGTGCACAACATCGCATTCAGCCGGAGCCAGATAGATGCGGCGACGTCGGGAAACGTGTCTCTAAATCGTAAATAAATATTTTCGCGTTCCCCCGCTTTACAGCTGCATCACCACAAAATTAACCTTTTCACTTAATGAATCTTTCAAATGATGACAGAGCGGGAGACGATTTCCGCCTCTTAATGAGGCCGGCACGTCAAAAATGGACACACGCTGCTTATTATAGCGCAGGCACATAAACACATGCACACATGCAAATGCAGCCAAAACCAGGCACATTTACACACAAACACACACACGCACACACACACACCCTGACTACATATTGGTGGACAAACACAAACACTTTTAGTACGCAGCCGTGCTGTTTGTGTGTGAGGGACTGTCCCATGGATGGAGTTTGCCCAGCTAAACGGTTGACCACATGAAAATATACTAGTGCTTTCCTGCTAGACATGAGTCACTACTGTATGTGTGATCACTAGAGAAAGGTGTGTGTATGTGCATGTGTGTGTGTGTGTGTGTGTGAGACAGAGAAGTGAGTCAACAGTATGACACACTCCATCTGTCTGTTCAGAGACAAACTAAAGACAGACCTTCTCTTCTCCAGCTTTCCGCCCTTTATTAACAGACTATTTTAATTCTTGAACTCGCTGCACCTTGTTTTTTCCCCCCTTTCTCTCTCGAACCCAAATGAAGTCAAACTCTCTTTAAAACATGATTACGCACAAACACGCGCTCCGATTGAAGACTGCATGGTTTGCTGTCCTAGCCTCCGGTTCCTCCTTTTTCCCGCCAGGCCTCGTCACTCCTCACCAGTCCCCTGCATCGCTCCATCTCTGATGTCAGCCAATAGCTATTCTCTCCTCTTTCCTCCATCTCTCCCTTTCTCTTTCCTTGTTTTATTCTCATCTGTGTCCCTTTGTTCCCCTCCTCTCTTTTCCTTCTTTGCCTTGTGTGAACTGCATTTTTAACGCTGCTTGTGTTTCTTACTGCTCAGTATTTTGCACTGTCTGCAATTTTGATCTGTGCTCTTTATTCTTCGTATTCTTTATTTCTCTTGCTTTCTCTATCACTACTTTTTGCTGTTTATACTTTTTATAACTTTGATCTCCCCCCCCCTTGTTTCTGCTTTTCCCACATTTCACATTTTAATCGTCTCTCCGCTTTTCTCTGCTCCTGCCAATCACCTTTTGTTTACTGCCATTTTCCTTTGATTTTTTTTTCATTTCTATTTTTTGGGTGTAATTTCTGCCTCCTTTCCTCTGCCTATTCCTTGCATCCGTCTTTCCCTTTTTCTACATCCTCCTCTCCTACCTCTCTCTCTCTTTCTTCCTGCTCTCTTTTTGTATGCAGCTCTCTCACATTCCAATGCATGAGTTCACCACAGCCAGCTTTAGGTGGTCAAAGGTAACAAAGAATCACCACGGACCTCACTCACCTGCCTTTTACATTTATTCAGTCACTAATTCCTTCTTTTTGTATATTTTGTTTGATTTTAGTGAACAGCAGCTTTGGAAGTAAAAAAGTAAATCTTTATTTAATGGATCTTTTCTGATGAATATTAGCCATGTTAAACATGTCCCTTCTCTGGATCAATCATTCATTCATTCAACAGCTAAGAGAAAATGTTAGATTCTTTTTCTCCATGCCTCTTATTCTCATTGTCTATGTATCATTAGTGTCTGATGATTGTTTTTAGCTGAAATGTTATGTCCACAATAAGTAAAAGACCGCTGATCTGTGAGTGCTGGTATCCAGTAGATTTTTTAACCAGTAGGCTACTGGGACTCCTCTGTCTTTGTCACCACATGTCTCTGAAGAGGCTGTGGACCACTTTCAGATACAGCTCATCCTAAGGGTTTCTACTTTTCATTTCTGCTGATGTTATCTATTTTGTGGAGGAGATAATGGTGTGTATATATCTTTCTGACACATCCTCTCTCACACCCTCCATGTCCTTCTTCATTTTTTTCACACTTTAAGGTCCCATATTATTGAAAGTGAGATTTTAATTGCTTTTTAACTATAAGATGGTTATATAAATGCTGTCCCAGGCTTCAAAAAGTCCAACCCACAAAGAAACACACGCAACTATACAGTCGCCACCCAAATAAAATGTCCTTTTCTTTTCTAGAGCTCCAGAGAGAAGCTTAAGAGAGGAGATGTAAAACCATAGAGATGATTTTTTTTATTTTATTTTATTTTTTGGTTCTTAAAACCACAAATATATCTTATTAGGGATATCAAAACTTCAAATAAAATCCAGGGAAAGTGTAAATTGTGGGACCTTTAAGGAAAACAGAGAGCATGTATTTTTGTGGGTACATCTGTTCCACGGTCAAAGCATCTCAGCAGGAGACCTCAACACATCGACCTCACAGACATTAAACTGACACACTGATATACACCCAGAGACTGAGAGAAGGATGTAGGCAAAATGTGTCTAGTAAAAGCGAGAGAGGGAAACATCGTAGAGAGCCGAAAGAAAAATGACACTTTTGATTTTCCAAAATGTAAAAACAAAACGGTTAGATGGATACGCATCGACACACAAACATAATTTGTTGGGCACATCTGTGAATGAAATATCTGAATGGGAAAAAAAATATTATGAAACTTCTATTGGGAGAAGCTGGAGTCAAAGTGTGGTCCTGTGCAGGTGGAAGACCTGCTGGCCGCCATGGAGAAGGTCAAACAGGAACTGGAGGTGATGAAAGCCAAGCTGTCGTCTACTCAGCACTCACTGGCCGAGAAGGAGGGTCACCTGAACTCCCTGAGGGCCGAGAGGCGGAAACACCTGGAGGAGGTCCTGGAGATGAAGTAAGAACGCACGTTTTAATGCTCGCGTTTGTGTTCGCATGCAATCGTTAACTGGTGCAAACTCCTTTCTGTCATTTGTCGGGTTTCCAGAGACATGAACATAATACAAAATCATTCCATCCATCTCCATATTTCTCTCCTTTTATTCAGACACAGCAAAAAAAGGATTTTCCCTTTTATTCACAGCACTCTGAAGACATGCATCATTTTAATTTCACATGGTTTAGAGCGAGCCAACTCAGATGGAATTTGAGGGAGTTTGGAGTTTGTGCTCCTTGTAACCGCAATAAAGAATTATGAAATATTTAACAACACCACTACACTGGATCATTCACAGACCTTCGTGTGGACAGTCAGTGATACACGTACACTGAGCTCAAGGATAGATAACAGTAGTTGATCATGCAGGAGTGATTTGGTACGTTTCTGAACATGAAACAGAGTTACAGTAAAGCTGTGACTGTAAGTTCTTTTTATGTGAGGGGGGTCCTGTTTAGATAACTGCATTGAATTTTCATGATGGTTCCCTGGGGGAGAATGTTTTTAGGAGTTCCAGGCCAAAGACACAGCAATGAATTCAGATGTTCACAGTAATGTGGAGGAAAAAAAGAAAAAAAACGAAACTTCTACATTAGAATGTGCATGTGACTGACAACACATAACAGAGTGTGTTTAATTTCTGGTATCGTTTCACCTTTACTGTGCTACTTGCTATTTTGTTGTACCACTAACAATTTCAGCTGCTTATTTTTAAAACATGGACCGTCCTTCAATACTTTCCCTGAAATTTGCACAGCGTTCCTACAGGGTCTTGAAAAGTCTTAAAAGCATTGAATTTATGAATTTGGAAATAATACCTTAAAAAGGCTTAGGAAAAGTCTTGAATTTCTATATAAAATATTTTATATGGACTTGGTACACATTTAATACCTGAAAATATTCACTAAAAATCAATAAATAGAATTATTTTATCATTCTGATTGCTGTAGTTCATCATATTTAGGTGATGTTATATTATAATTTAATTATAAAAATATTCTATATGGACATAATATGCATCTAATACAAATATAAATGAACAAATTAAAAGAAATTGTTTTACTTCACCGGGAGGTCTGTAAAATAGGTATTAAGTTTTGTATAAAACATCTTAAAAAGACTTGAATTTAACATGAAGAAACCCGTAGGAACCCTGTAGCGACTCTTGTGAGTCTATTCCAGTATTTTCCTATGTCGTCCAGTGTTCCAGGAAGGTGGTCACTGGTCGCTTTGCCTTGACCTTCACCCGACACCTCATCGTCTCACTCCCTGTCTTTACCTCCCTCTCTCCTTTCCTCTTTTATCTCCTCTCTCTTTCTCCCCCACACTTAAAAGCCATAGACGTAAGTAGCGTGTTAATGCAATAACCATGTACAGCTGTCTAGCTCTTTATATGATTGATTACATACACAGACACACACACACAGATGCCCGCGCACACACATCCACTGTAACTCAGTGTAAATTTTAATGTAATTTTAATAGATGGGTTTGCATTTTAAGTGCAGCTAAGAGGAGTCCAGCAGTCTGATGATTCCATGTATTTTCTGCTGTTTTACATCCTCACTGAGACCTTACAACAAGGTCTAATTTAGTGGAGCGATGCTTTGGGCTGAAATTGAAGCCAAGGACAATCCGTGTTAGCATGTCCTGCCTGTTTATACACGCTGTGGGACTATCTTTTACTGTGGCATCATGGGAAAATGAGGGCATGTGCTGTGATTTAGTTTTCCTGTGCTCTCTCTCTCTCCTAAGTGATTTCTACCAACATTGCATTTCTTTGTTTTTGAGTGTCGTGTGTGTGTGTGTGTGTGTGTGTGTGTGTGTGTGTGTGTGTGTGTGTGTGTGTGTGTGTGTGTGTGTGTGTGTGTGTGTGTGTGTGTGTGTGTGTGTGTGTGTGTGTGTGTGTGTGTGTGTGTGTGCGTGTGTGTGTGTGTTGAGCAGCATGTCCATTCACAGCCCAGGTGAGCAAGTTATTGGCCATTTTATTGCTGTAGTAACAGCCCGTGTGATTGTTACAGGCATCAGCGCTTCAGAATGCGTGGCCATGTTTTCATATGTGAATTTGCATGTGTATCATGCGCACGTGTGCAAGCACACCCTGATTGATTTATTGACGGCGAGGCGTGTCCGGCATTCGTTTTAAGAAAATACAGGCCTGCCCTGATGAATATTTATAAAACAGACACACACATGAGCTCACACCACCTGACTGTACACAATAAGACACACACAGGCCATCCTACTCACAGGCATAATTAGATTTAACAGTCTCCAATCTGTGCTATCATTTATCTTCACTGTCCCTTGGCATACTGTGTCTGTCTATGTGTGTGTGTGTAAAAATCCACTGTGGTTTACATCAATATTAGGCTCCGGTCACCGCTGTTGTTCCACCTTGTTTACTGGACCATGGTGTGACTATGGGTTTCCATACACAAGTCATACCTACTGTACAAAGATAGAAATATTTACTCTGCTCATTGTCTCTGCTGTTTCTCTAGATACACAGACTGTCGTGCAGTCATGTGACAAAACACCTATGACTTAAACATTCCATTTAACATTAGGTTGAGATATTTAAACCGCAGTTTAATCTATTTGGTTTTTCATGCTATCACACATTAGTAAAAATATCACATGAATAAATGATAGAATAGATACCTTATTCCTGTGTATCTGTACCAGGGCAGATTGGCTTTTTTCAGAAGGCACTGATGTTATTCTTTTAATGACTTTTGGGGCCAATGTAATTGACCTGTGAAATGTCTCATATAATGGGAGATAAAAAGCTAAATAAACACATTATTTTTATTTCTTTTAAAATTGTAAAATCTCTGGCAGCAGCCTTTTACCTGCTGCTGTTTCGACCTCTATTCACAAAACCCCAGTATTTCAACCCCACAAACATTGATTGTTGTATAAAACAACATCAATTGTAGATTATACAGTTTTTCCCCCCCCATCTTTTTTACCAACACTACTATTTTCCACTGTACACTGGTTGTTTTCTTGGCAGCCTCAGTTTTCTCACCCATAACACACTGGAAATTCTTCTTTTTAAAGGCTCAGTTAAATCGTCTGCGGGCACTTATGAAGTATTGTCCCATTCATGTGTGCTTATTTGTAAGTTACTGAAAGAAGACAGCCCTTTCAACTCTTCCTTTGAATAATACATGATGTTTATCAGGTAGCAGAAATATCTTCCTTCCACATATTTTTGAAAATGCATATTTTTGACACTGTTTCCCCCAAATGTGAGGAGTTTCAGTGTTTTAGGTGCCGGTACTTGCCAATTGTTGTGCTTTGAGTTATGTCCGTGACGCGTTTGCTCATATTTTTCGCAAGACATTAGGGTTTGGTCAGCAAATACGTCATTTGTTTCTAGCTTCCCCCCACGTGTAAAACATGAGATCTTTAAGGTGGCTGCGCCCTGTGTAACCATATATCTCTGTGTAATGCACATCAAACTGTCTCTGCACACACAGGCTGCTGTAACTCTTTGGGGTTTGATGTCTGATTTGTTGCCCAGTTTTACATTGGTGTAAGGTTTAATGTTACTGTAAGACATGATATATGATACTGCATGTTGCAGAGGTTTCTGGGACAGACATATAATATATTAACACACACAGACATGCACATACACACCCATGCAAATGCATACCAAATACAGTTGGAAGAACGCAGAAAACTGACATTCAGACTCATTTTCCTGAACAGGAAAGGAGGGCGTGTGCATGTGTGTGCGCGTCCAAGAACATGTCATAATATAGGAAGAAAGGATCAACATATATTTAATATGGACAAACATAAAACCACACACACACACACACACAACCAGAAGCTTGTAAACGCACCATAATGTGTGCACACATAGATGCACAGTAATCCAGAGACAGAAAACTATACACTTACACACACATACACATGCATCTGCCCTGCGGGGCTCCCAACATGCGATTTTCCCACCGATAAATCATCTGCTACGACCTTCACACATATACGCACACACTCGTAAAACAGACACAGACATATTTTCCTTGTGATATACATTATATCCGCTCACTGATTTTGCACCTAACCTTGTGTGCATGTGTGTTGTCATGTGCAGGTGTGTGTGTTTGTGTGTGTGTGTGTGTTTTACCGCCAGCTGGAGAAATGTGCTGACAGTGTATATGTTTAACAGCAGGGTGTCGGTCTGAAATCTCAATCTGGATGAATTAAAGCCTATTTTATTCTCCACTGTTCCGCTTTACTGACATTCACCACATATCCCTGCTTCTCCTGCTCTCTCTCTCTCTCTCTCTCTCTCTCTCTCTCTCTCTCTCTCTCTCTCTCTCTCTCTGTCTCTCTCTCTCTCTCTGTGTGTCTCCATATCTCTCTCTCTCTTCTTCACACACACATACGTATATCTTTTTTTGGTACAGGTGTATATTTGGACAATTCCGAGGTTTTACTTCCTATGCAGGACATGTCCAACAAGACTTGATTAATGTAAGATGAAGATTTTGTTTGGCTTTTGGAGTATTTTCTTTAACGAGAAGAGGCTTCTAACAATTATTTTTTAGGATTTAGTCAAGTAAATTTTACTGAGGCAAAACATAAACTTGCTAAAAGGGCGTTACAGTCTGCGCAGCATATGATACCCTCTGTGCTTCAAACCTCACACCACATGGGGAAAGTCTCCCAACTAAAAAAACTCTTTAAAAGGAGGTTTTAATAAAAGGATAATTTTTGGTATTTTCAATATTTTCCTAATTTTCAGTTGTTTTACAGTGTTTAAAAAATATCACCACTTACCTCATTGAATATTATTAAAATGCTTTCTTCCAACAAATAACACCCATACTGCAATTTCACTTCTTAACAATTGGAAACTCACAGTTTATTGAAAGTTTTTCTGCTGAGGGTGACTTGCAGTGGTTTTCTAGTAAAAAGAAAAAAACTATAACAGTGAAAGAAATTAACAGAGAAGTAGAGCAAAAGGATAAAACATATGATGAACTTGGTTTTGTTGAAGTGTATCAATGGTGATGGTTTATATCATTTCTTTTATAAACATGTGGTGGATGGCTGGAGTAAACTTACAAGTTTGAATGTTTTATGCAGACATATTGGAGGGATATTCCTAAATTAAGTAGTTGTCATAAATCGTTGCAATCACAAGATTAGATATTCCAGAAAAGGCTACCATAAGAGGCAGCGTTTCAACAGACCAGTTATAATACCCTATTATTTAGTGTTATATTTGCGCGTATCATGTGAAGAAGCAGAAGATTCTGATTTATTTGCGTCAGTACAAAAGTGTTCTTTGTGTGTTTTCCTCATTTAAAAACCCCTCATCCAAAATAGTTTGTGCATGAAGTAAATCTAAATATTATTTTATATTTCAAAATACTCAATTGAATTATGCGAATATCGCTAACAGTATGGATTTGACATTAAAACAGGCTGCAAAAGGAGAGGACAGAATAGGTGAAGCAGGCAGGAAGTACGAGGAGAGAAGATGAGCAGGCCAGGAGGGGAGAGGGGGAAGACATAAACAAGAGTGCAGAGAGGACAAAACAAGGAGCAGAAAAGAGACTAAAGGGGTCAGGGCAAGAGTAATAAATCACTTTCTTTGGGGTGGCGGGACAGTAGGAGGATAATAAAATGAAAGAAAAGAAGCAGAAATGTTTTTTGGCAGGGAGAAAAGGACGGAACGCGAAGAGGAGAAAGACAGCTGTCCAACAACAACTTAGTCCAGCCAAGAGAGCTGCATGATATGAAGAATTATATTACCTCCATCTCCGTCTCCCTCGCTCCTTCCGCTCATCCATCAATCTTTCAGGCTACACTACACCGTATATTGAATATATAAGCACTTAGGTGTTCTAGTCCCCTGCATTCATGCAATGTATTTTTTCACCTTGTGCACAAAATCGTAGCCTGATTTACTGGTCATTATTTTTTAGCATTAAAGACTTTTTATGAGCATTCAAATCGGAATTCATATGCAGCAAGTATTCGGAAATGGATTTCTGTTTATTTGCAAGGTTGTCCTGGAAATTGTAATATTAGGGATGCTTAAATAGTCCATTTATTACGCAAAGAAAGCATTCAGGCGTTGCGATGTAATGGCCTTGCTATAGACAAATGAGGACGTATGCTTTTTTTGACAATGCAAATGGTCAAGGCTTCCAGCAAACAGCAACACGTTACTGTGTCGCTTTTGTTGCTTTGGTGGAGAAATAAATCACATTTTATTTGTTTTCTCTGTGCGTGGGAGGCCACCTCAGGGTCTGACTAACTACTGATAATCACATATTTGGTCGTGATTCACAGGAAATCATTATGTAACATAAAGCAACGCCAAAATCTATTTGGGTATATTGAAACGTGGTCTTTTGTATGACTGAAAGAATCATTTTCAACACATCAGAATGGAGCTTTTAACGGGTCCTTTATGCTGAGTTGCTGCAAAAAAAAAAAAGAAATCCTCTTTTCTCTGCTTCATATACACTTGTAGAATTAGAGTCATCAACCTTCAGTACAATCCAACTCTACAATTAGAATAAAAAAAAGTACACAGACACACCAAGTTTCTGCGCTGGGCCTCCTGCAGTGAGAGCCTCGTCTGATGCCTCAAGGTGAACACTATAAATTCACTTTATTTCTCCTTTGCTGCTCTGTTCTTCGTTTTATCTCCCTCCCAGCCTCTCTCTAACCTTCAGCCTTTCCCTGCACCCCTTCCTCCGTCCCTCCCTTCATTCCTGCCGTACCTACTTTACTCACTCCGGCATTCCTACGCTCCATCCATCCTATCATGTCTCATTTCCAGCGTTCTTCTTTTCATTCCACTTCTGCGCTCATCTTCCTGAGCGTACATCTGCCTGGAAACGTCATTATCGGCCAATTCCTGTCTTTCTGCACATTTCTCACTGTCCGTCCTCCGGTGTCTTCCTTGTTGTCACTACAGACCAAAACTAGTCGTGTGTGTGTGTGTGTATGTGTGTGTGCGCGTGTGTGCGTGTGGAATGGAATGAAATGCAGCTCTGCTCTTCTTACTGCCATAACTAACAATATGACCTCATGTGTGAAGCACACAGATGTTATCCCATTATGAACAATTGAAATAAATATTGCCTTCAGATATAAGATGCAGATACACACACACACACACACACACACACACACACAAAGTCACTTGCAAAACAAGATGAGACAGCATGACTACTTAGACGCATTCACTCCCAGAGGAATGCTTGGAGATGTGCACACACACACACACACACACACACACACACACACACACACACACACACACATGCATAAAAATATATCCGCCCACGCAAATGCTTATGGCAGCACAGCAAACATAGACAAGTACTTTGATCCCCTCAGACAGCAATGAGATTAATCCACACTGTGCCAAAGCGCACGTGTGTGTGTTTGTTGTGTGTTGTGTGAGTATGACAGACATGTTGAGAGCTTAGTATGACAAAAAGGGGCAAGCAGTTTGACACTTAAGTCTTACAAGCTCACATCAGAGCGCCTTACTCTCCGCCTCGCTTTTTTCTCCCAATTTTTCTTGCGCTCTCTGTATTTGCCTTTCTTGCCCTCTTCTCTCTGACTCCAGCTTTCTTCCTTTGTCCTTCTTGATTTTTTTCTTTTCCCTTGTGAGAAACCAAGGGAGAGATTGGAATCAGGGAAAATAGAAGCAATAAAAGATGTGCTGCAGTTAGAAGTCCTATTTAAATAACAGGGTTGTCTGAGAAGTGTCTGAAGCCTTCAACCCAGCGATCTTCAGCTGAATATACAGCTGGAAAAAAAAGAGTATCTTCTCTCTTTTTGTATCATCATGTGTATTGTTATGGCCTTAGTTCGTGTGTAATATAAATATGTATTGAAGGTCTCTTGCAACAATCGAGTACACCGATTGAAGTTGAATTTGGGGTTTTGAAAATAAGCACATGAGGCAGCGAACAAGAGCAAAATGTTCCTGAAAGATGGAAGGGAACCAGACACATCAGAGCAAAAAGAAACAAGTGGAGAGAAAGAGCAGATAAAGGAAAAAAGGATGCGGCAAAACCTAAAGTCGCCTGTTTTCCTCAGTTGATTACAGGTTGTGCGTGCCAGGCCATTACACAGATCATTAAACAGCAATTAAAGAGGAAGATGGAGCGATGAAGAGGGAAAACATATCAAAAAGTAGAAAACAAAACTTTTTTTTTTTTTTTTTTCAAAGCCTCTGATTGTACGTTGTGAGTGCCAGACAATTACGTTTCTATTCTGGAAGTAATAAAACTGAAGTAGAGAAGAGTGAAAAGCTGGAATTAGTGTACTTTATACATCCCTAAGAATTCCTACTTCTAATTGGCTCGCTCAAGCATGCACCGGAGAATACGTAAAACGGAGTGAGCAAGACATCATCTGGCGAAAGAAAGAGAAAGATTTAGAATCTGACAGCTGTGACATCGACAGTATAATCACTGTTGTAAATTAACGCTCAATTGCATGGTGAAGATTCAATTTCAACACTGCATCCTCCTTAATGGGAAAGTTGGCTCTCTGTGAGGCATTCAAGTCTGTGGAAAGACACAGTGAACAAAGAAACTGAGCAGATTTACCCACAAGAGGCATTATACCGTGTGTAAATATACGCAATAAATTATGACATATCTGAAATCTGATAATGAAGTTAATCACCGGACTTTTATTTCTGCACTTAAGTGGGGGCTAACTTTTAAAGATGCTGAAAATCATTTTGAGTTCCGTTTCATTACACAATTCCCTGGACCTTTTAGTTAAATTCTCTGCTGCATTTGTGTTTGTTGTAGGGTTACATTAACCTTGGCAATGCAGATTGATTTAAAAGTCTGCATAACCTCTTAATCATAATGTAATTTCACAAAATACGCAGACATTTATTCACTGTTGTTCATTGTTATCGACATACTTCAGTCTCTAGAACCACCATACTTCAGTCTCAAAATCCACTGTTTGATTTCCAATGTGAATGAATAATGAGTGGAAATCTGAAGGCTGCCAGAACGGTCAATAAAAACACAGAAGCATGGTTGTGCCGGTTACCTTCATCCATTTTGAAATGCATTTCAAAGGCATTTGATTTGATATTGGTCGTTCTCACCTTATCAAATAAAACATATATTTTTTAAAATAATCGTTAATAAAGAGTCGCAGGTGTCCCTTATTGTGATTAATGTTACATGAGTGAGTTTGTTCTGACAGATTGTGAGCAGATGTCTTGGTCTCTGTGGAATAGCGTAGAAATGGATTTATTGTACAGAGCGACAGTGAAGACAAAGCTGCATCTTTAGTCACACTTCTGTGTATGTGTGTGTGTGTATGTGTGTGTGTGTGAGTGTGAGTTTGTGAGTGTGTGGTCCCTTGGAAAGAAACTCCCGCAGACCATGGATAATGCATTTTTACACCTTTCTATTAGTCACAGTGTGTGTGTTTTAAATGTGTCTGTGTGTCTGAGAGAGAGAGAGAGAAACGGGTTAGCGGGGGGAAAAAAGGGTGTTTTTTAAGAGGAAAAAATGGAGCGAGAAAAGGGGGAAATATGTCAAGAACAGATCCTCATTCTGTCATGCAGTAGTCCCACCTGCCCTCGTCTCTCTCACCCTCTCGCTGTTTTTGTCTCTCTCTACCTCCCTTCCCTGCTAGCCTCCCTCCCCCCCTTCATGTCTCTTTGATTTGTTTTTCCCTCCAAATCCTCCAGTTATTTTATTCCCTTCCCTGTCAATGCTGTTTCTATCCACGCTGTATGTGTGTGTGAGTGTGTGTAAGCCTTCTCGCTGTCTTTCTTTAAGCCTCTCTGATGTACAACAGCTCCTTGAGGGGAGCTTTTCTCTCGCTCTCTCTCTCTCTCAAACACACACACAGACACACACACTCACACACACACACACACACACACACATGCACTCCTATCCTATGCACCAGCTTTAACCTATTTCCCTAACTCTCCCTTTCTAAAGGGAGAGTTTCTAAATCATTCATGTCCAGTGGCTCTGACCCATTTCCACTATAGTTTAAGATACACATGAATTTTCAAAAAGATCTTGCCAACAACCCTGCTGTTCTGAGTGTGCTATTATATGACTTACTACTTAGGTGTGATACAGTTTTTTTAATTCACTAACAAGCATTTGTTAGTGGGCTCTTAACACTGAAACACACCCAAAGCACACAAATAGTTAATTTTCTGCTCAAATCATGTCCATTAAATACCAACCATCCATTACCAACTCTCATTCTTTCAAATGTTTTCCTATTTAAGGGAAACAAAGAGTCAATCATAGCACGACTTTCAAAATACTAACAGCTGATGGCATTACAAAAATTGTTTAACTTTTCATTTGTCAGTTCTATTATCACACAATAGACATATGAAATCCATTGTTCTTCATAATTTCCTAGTTTCCTTTTACTGTAAACCACCCTACAGTTTTTGGTTGAGTGTGGATTGTATGAATTTTTGGCAACATACTATATAAAAATGAATGAGTCATCTTTACTTCGTAGAATGTATGGTAGAAGAAAAAATAGTAAGTGACAGAATTGCTGCAGTAAAAGCTTTATTAGCAACACGAAATTGCTGCCAATGATCAATAAAATCCAACATACATATGGCCTTTGGTTTCATATGTGTTACAATGTAGTAATATATATATATATATATATATATATATATATATATATATATATATATTTTTTTTTTTTCCTTCTTTTTAAAAAGCACTGAAGAGAAGAAGAAAAAAAACATAAAAAACGCACAATCCTGTTCTAATCTATACGATCTTGGCCACATGTTCTCCTCAACATCGTATCTTATGTCATCTCCTCTATGCATCTTGGATAGAAACACTTGGCTTGCCTCCTCCAGCTCTGGCAGTCTTCAGCTGAGATGTCTCTGCAGCCAGCTAAACTTTGCATCCAGGAGGGACATTTGGGCGTGTGGCCGATGATCGTACACTTTCCTGCTCCAGGCAGAACAGAAATCCTCAACGGGGTTGAGGAAAGGCGAGCGGGCAGCCACCAATGTCCTCATGTTTCCTCCCACCTGCTCCCTTTTCGGATTCTGGCACCAGTTGTTGGTGGATGTCATGTAAAAACAAAAGGAGCGTTGTAAGGGACCAGCATAGCATTCCTGCAGGACCAAACCAGCGCTCCAGTTTGCAGCGTACATTGTGATATTTGCTCCCCTGACCCTGTGCATGGTGGCCCTTTTCTTGATAACCTTTCTTCCCTGCCGACCTGTGTTTGCCAGGTTAAACCCTACCTCAAATGTACATAAATTATTTCATGTGTGGTCTGTGATAGACCATGGTTTATCACATGATTTATGATGGCGGTGATGCTCCTTTGAACACCACCAGACATTCCTACTCTTCTACCTTGTCCTGGTCCAACTAGTCTTCTCTCTGGTCCAGCCACTCCCCTCCGTCGTTCCAACTATTCCTCTCCCTTGTTTCTCCTTCTACTTCTCCATGTTGTTCTGTATCCACATTGAACCAAATCAATCCAAACAGTCCTCTTTTTACTGTGCATGTCCACATAATTAAAAAGAACTTCAACATCTGGCTATGTCTCCAATTGAGATTGGAATCAGCTGTGGATGGTCAACTTAAATTAGCCATTTCACAATGTTTCAATGATCTGTTCTTTCAAAAATGCTTATAAGCTGTTTCAGTATAGCTTTTGAGCTGATGTTGTTGCAGAAGTAGAGGATATATGTTATATGCAAGGTTGTGAACATTAGGTTTTCATTTCTTGCAAAGATTTGTGCAACCAAAGACAAACAAGACCCATATTTTTAGTATGAGTGAGCTTGTATGTAAAGAAAATGCAAGCATTTTGTTACTTGACTGTGTGTTCTATGGAAACAACAGGAAATGGGATAATGGTAGGGTCCACAATAGATGGATAATGTTCTAATTGCATTAGAGTTTTGAAAACTGACTATAGATTGGACAGGATGATAGTGACTGTAAAAAAAGCAGTGCCAGTTAAAGATACAGCAACTTCTCTACTAAACCTGGACCTGCTAATTAGCCGATAAGTAGTTTTGTCTGTTTCGTATCATCTTTATAGACAAGTAAACTTTCCAAAACAGTGAACACATTTAGTTTCCACGTCAGTAAATAAAGTTTAAAGGGCATTCTTAACCGTAATTCCAACCATTTATCATTGTGGCACATTTTGAACGCGCTGTTTTTCCTTTGAAGTGTTTGGACTAATGTGGCCCTCGGGAACAATTTCAAAGTTTTGAATGTGCGTAACAACTGCGGTAGGTGTCGATCATTTTTGCTAATAACTGCTGTTATAATCTGGCGAAGTGAAACTTCAAGCGCGAGTGCTTCAGCAGAGAGCAACTGTAAATGGTCTATAAACCAAAGCTTTATTGACTGTCTTTGCTTTGATGTTGCACACATGGCCGTCCAGCACGAACAAATGTTTCATAAAACCTGCTCTGATGTGTGTATTCGTTTCCATGTATTTTCTCTCGTAGGGCTATAAAACCAGCGTGTGTGAACAGAAGTGGAGTAAAGCCTTATTTGAAGGTATTATCAACTCCATGTCAGACAGATCTATGTTGTATATATTTAATGTGTAGATGTGTGTGAAAGGGTGTGTGAAAGTACAAGGGGAGGCCTGCAGCTTTATTGTTCTCACTCTTTCTTTACTTTTTTTCCTTCTTGCTCCTCGATATTTTAAGCTGTGAGCTATAGTTGCCGTTCACACCTGAAATGTGTGTGTGCTTGTATGTGTATGAGAGAGAGAGAGAAAGCTTGAATCAGATGGGAATCAGGCAGCCAGTGCTCACTGGTTGTCTGCCCCAGGACAGAAACTGTCAGCTGGGAGAGAAATACAACTCTGCAGGGCAGGCTCACTCTGGAGACCCAGAACCTAGTCACTCATTGTTTTTCTGTGTGTCTATGTGTGTGTGTGTGTGTGTGTGTGTGTGTGTGCGTGCGTGTGTGTGTGTGTGTGTGTGTGTGTGTGCGTGCGTGTGCATGTGTGCCCACTTGCACCCGTGTGTGTGTTTGAGACAAAAACAAAGATAGAAAGACACAGATGGGGGATTTATGAATTGATTTCATTCGAAATCCTCATGTAGAAATAGATTATGCACAGTGATGAACACCAGAACCAATCGTGTGTGTGTGTGTGTGTGTGTGTAGTCGATCAATTGAAAGCCACCTGATTAGCAACCAAAAAACTCTTTTCCTCTCACTTTCACACACTTCTTCAATCAATGTCTACGCTACGTGTGTATGTGTGTGTGGTTAGGGATGAGCTGATAGCTATGTGAGTCACTCACTATGAGACCGCATAATTCCCACCATAACCGGTGTGTCAGTCTTAAGCCATCCTGCTAAGCCTATAAATAAGGCATAAGAGGAAGGGTAAAACTTTTTATTAATGTGTAATTCAGAAAGAAGTTTGAATTAAACTAAATCCATCTCAGTCTCCATGGATAGACTGAGATGGTTGGATCTGGTGTAGGATTCAGATTCACAGATCACATGTGTTGGTGATATTCTGGAGGTTTTTCATGGCCATTGTTTCATCCTCACTCACTCACTCACCATCTCCATAAGTTATTTATTTAAGTCTTAATTTAACCAGCAAAGTCAGTTTCCTGGCAAGAAGAAAAAAACCCTTTTTCTTTTTGGGAATCGATGAGACGTCAATGTCGTCATTTTTCGTAGACAAAACTCCATGTGTCATTGGAATTTAATAAAAGATTCAAAGATGTGGGGGTCATAGAAAAATCTCTGCTTAGTTTGCCGCCGTGCTGGAAATTGATATTTCAAAGTTAAGGTTTGTGTTTCTCAGGTAGTGAACTAGTAACATCACTGTGAAATGAATTGCGTGTACCTCAAGCTTAGACGCTCATCTCCCGGTGCGTCTGGACACATCCTCAGTGGTCTTCTTACAAACTCATCACATTCATCATCAGGTGTTTCAGGTCGTCTCGCTGTCATTTCCCTTCCCCCAGGAGATGCAGCTGAGACTGATCTGACCTCAGCTTGCATCCAGGTGGCCACTTCCCGATTATTCCTCACAGCTGTCCTCTTTTAAGACGCATCCATCTTTTTTTTTTTCATGCCTCTTCACAGCTGAGCAATCGCCACCTCATATTTGTAAAGATTTCTGTCAGAGGTTATATTTTAAGCGATCATCCTGCGGGACTTTGAACTCCAGACGGTCGACTTATAGTATTTGGCAGTTCTCAGACACAGAGACCGTAAAGGTTTAATGTGATTGCTTTGTGTCTTCTCAGATTCACATTTCTTCTGTCTCTTACCAGTATTTCAGGATTTAGTGTGTTGTAGACACAGATACCTGAAGCCGGCAAACATTTGCTGCAGTCTGGCCCCTCCTGTTCTCGTGCAGATGGCAAAGGTTTTATTAATCTTAGCCGGTCTTTATGGTAACATGTAATATGTAGACAATAACCTCCCTTTCAGAAATGAGGGTGAGCTTGACATGCACCAAGTCCTACAGGGGTTAAAAAATAAACTCTGGCGTCCCACAACCGTCATCCTGTGTAACCAGAGCAGACAGTGTCACAGAAAACAATGGAGAGCTCCTTTGTTCAGTCGGAAACAGAGAGCAGAGAGAGGGGATTATTTCTAAAATGGCTCTGTGTTTGTCTTAGACAGAGACTGGCCAATGTCACGCCGGACTGAATCTACCTTACACACACACACAAGGACACACACCTTCTCACACACAAATGCACAGGAAAAAAAACATGCACACATAGAGAGAAACACACGTAAGTACAACCTTATAAGCTCACACACACGTACAGAAACGCATGCTGTCATAAACACAGACATTGAGCTGTCGCTTGCGCATACACTCTTGCACACACTCCGGTACACACACTATAGATTGCTGTAGAGAGTGACAGCATGAGACAGATAACGCAGCCAACGCACGGGAAGCTGCTCTGGTGTGTGTGTAGAAATATGCGAGTGATCTAAGACCAGGCATTAGAGTTTCTGATAAAGTGAGGGGCCTTAAGTGGATTTAGGAAGGAGAGAGTGTGTGTGTGTGTATGTACACATACGCGTGTGTGTATGCGTGTATGTGTGTTGGGGTTGAGGTCAGGTGCCTGGTGCGTTTGAGTGTATCTGCTTACTGTCTGCCTTGTCGCCGCAGCGATGACATCATGGCACACGACCGCCAAACGACGGAAAGAATTCCTCCCGTCTTCTTTACAGACGGAGAGAGAGACGAGGTGTGGAGATAGAGCGAGTGACAGGGGACGGGGGGGAGGGAGGTGGAGAGAAAGAGATGAGGAACACAGGGCGGGCGAGAGATACTGATAGAGAATATGTGAGAGAGAGCCTGAAAGTCAGAAGGAAGTGGGAACAGAATATAAATGGAAATGGAGACTTGTTAAATTTTGAATAAAGTGTGAAACGTTCATAAAAGACATGACTGATTTACTACTCATTTTCACTACCTGCATGGTTCTGTGCACAGCTGGTATTAACATCTATCCTGAGTGATCTGATAAAGTGGACAGCTCTAACACCAGGTGTGTGCACACCCAATCCAATCGGATCACTCAAACCACATTCGGGTGGTCTGAGGGCCTCGTGGCCATATACTTTTAGCAGTGGAAACCCATATGTGTCTTTGGCCACATTGAAGGACCAACCGCCTACTCACATCCGTCAGACTGGCCAAGGAAGCACAAGATATTTGATAACAGGATAAATAAGTTTGAGGAATGAATGACAGTAGTGTGGACTGTCTGTGTATCCTATCCATCGCTCTGTGTGACCAAAAAATTACAGAAAAAAAACATTAGAGATTCACACTGAGCTAAAATGAGCTAATTTCTCTCCTCTACGTCTCTGCCATCACAACGAGAAACAAGAGACTCATAACAATGACCGAGTGCAACGTTATTGTTAAAATATGCTCCATTATCTCTGTAGTGAAATGACGTGGCGTCTCCTCCTCACCCCTCCCCTCTCTGTGAGGGTCGGCTTGTCCTTGTTTTCGGCGAAGCTTCTCAGAACAAAAATACAAATTTGATTTCTGACATGGTCAAACACTACAATAGAGGTAGTAGTTATGACCCTCTGATATATTATTATATACACTACCGTTCAAAAGTTTGTGGTCACCCAGACAATTTAGTGTTTTCCATGAAAAGTCACACATTTATTTACCACCATGAGTTGTAAAATGAACAGAAAATATAGTCAAGACATTGACACAGTTAGAAATAATGATTTGTATTCAAAATATTTTTTTCCTTCAAACTTTGCTTTCAACAAAGGAAGGTCAGTTTTCCAGCTTCTCTAACCAGCTAAACTGTTTTCAGCTGTGCTAACATGATTACACAAGGGTTTTCTAATCATCCATTAGCCTTCTGACACAATGAGCAAACACATTAGAACACTGGAGTGATAGTTGCTGGAAATGCATGTCTATACACCTATGTAGATATTACACCAAAACCCAAACATTTGCAGCTAGAATAGTCATTTACCACATTAGCAATATATAGCGTATATTTCTGATAAGATTAAATTTATCTTCATTGAAAAAAACAGTGCTTTTCTTTCAAAAATAAGGACATTTCTAAGTGACCCCAAACTTTTGAACATCTGTAGGCAGCATGTCTCTGCCTCCCTTTACCACTACAACAGAACTGTTTTAGTAATAATTATGGCCAATGAGGCATTGTTGGAGGTTTACGTTATTCAAAATAAAAGAACAAAATGTTATTTTTTACCTTTTTTTTCCTCCTGTACCAAACTGTGACTTCTCCGTGCCATTACACCTCCAGTAAATGCAATAAAAGCTTGAGCCCAAGTTGCACTTGGAGACACAGTGTTAATGCCAGGTGGAAACAGGGCCTTTGATACAGAATAGTAATTCAACCAGTTGCCAATTTTCTTTGTGCTTTCACAGTGTTTTTCTGTCAGAATTTACTAGTGGACAGGAAGTGATTTTACATTTTCAGCAGGAGCATTAGAGCTCGGAAAAACCCAGGTATCCCTGTGAATTATTGGAAGGTTCCACACCCTGTGATTTACAACCAATATCAATGCTCAGTGCCAATGCAGGAAATAATTATTGAGGCAGAAAGTGACGGTATGGAGGAGGTTGGTGAGGTGGATAGGCATGTAGCACATCTGGCCTTTTCTAACTTTCTAGCTTTTTCCAAGACAACCCATAACTTTTCTTAATTTGCCCAACTCCATACTTACTACAGATTATTTGCCAAAATCATGAACTTTACCTAACCTAAACTATCATACTGTCATAGTAAGTCCTCCAAAACTAAATGCGCAATTAAAGGACAATGCTCTCTAGAATGGCACATAGGAGCAGTTTGTACTCTGGCTTGCTTTCCAAAACCGTTACAAATCACTCGTACAGAATAATGATGTTTTATGACATGAAGGACTTTAGGAATAGGCAAAACAAAGACTTGGTTAGATCATTTGTGGTCTAAGTGTCTGACATGATTTTTTTGGAACTTGTCCAGTAGAGCTCTTCAGCCAGCAGCTGCAAAACGGGCCGCAACTGCACTGTAATCCTTCGGGGGGGTGGGCTGTACCCGTCAAACTACAGCAACTAAAACTGCTTGTTTTTGCCACTGACTGTGATTATAATTGTCTGAAAAGGAAAGTAAACAGCAGCAATATGGCTAACTGCATGAGGAACTACATCCAGGGCGGTTTTCACGCCCCATAGATAGATCATCATCCGTTCCTGTAAGTAACATTAGCAAATTCATAGAAAAAAAAAATAAATTAAATGGCTCATATTAGCAAGTTTAAAAATTGCAAAGTTAAATCAAAAAGATCCACATTGTGTGCTTTTCATTGTCCTCTGCTGAACAATAGAGACTTTTATGTACTGTAATTCTTCACACGGTTATGTGTTGAAATCACATTTTTCTTACCACGCGGAGCTGAAAGTTTGATCCAGCCAGCCTTGCTCTTTTCATCCCGTTGATTCTGTGGAGGTTAAACAGTCTCCAGGACGACAATGTTGATAAACGCTGTAAATCCATTTGTAGTAGTTACACAGCTGGGATTACTCTCATCCGTGGACACTTGTAGATTTTCCGAGTCTGGCAGCAACAGTTCCCACTCAGCAGCAAAAAAGTTTTCCCCTTCACTCTTTAGGAGAGGAAAACAGTGACCGCAAGAACACCAACAATTTCTCGGAGGTAGCCGTTACTGTACGTTGACTCTCCTGATGCTACAAAAGTTGATTCTGGTTTGACTTCTTCCTGTTTTTTTGGCATCCCACTACCACCATTCAAATGAATGGAAGTACATACAAACACACAAATTAAAAAAAAAAAACAGCGTGGACCAATGAATATGGGTGGTTTGTTTAGCCAGCAAATTGCCCTGAATGTAGTTCCCTATGCAGTTAGCCATAATGCTGCTAAAGGCGACTATATCCTATGTTTGACATTACTTTCATTGTCAGAAACAAGGCTTAAAAAATATTGGAATTACCCTTTAAAATTAAAAAAAAAAAAACATAATGTGAGTTATTTACCATATCTTTAAATGTCATTTGTCATCATGCCTACAATAATAAAAACAGGCTCCACTATTGGGTTAATGAACTCACCTTGTTCACATTGTAGCGATGAATTAAGAACGTGGGATTATTTGATTGATTTTTTTGATTGACCATATGACATGTTGCTTGTGATTAAAGATGAAAGAGATGGATTTTTGTTTTGCTGTAACCTTCTGCTTCAGGCTCCCTCTGGTCTCAAAGAAATAAATGAGGAAGCTGCATGTTTTGCTGTCTGGCTGAATATTAATTAACTAATTAAAAGAACTGATGCTAGAGTTGAACAGACAGTAAAACCTCACTTCATTTTCACAAAATATATCGCACCAAAACACACGGCGATCTCTCGGATGTGCGGCGCAAAAAAGCTCCTGTCATTTAAGTCGAAAGATGTTGCCAAAATAAGGAAATATAACGATGTGACAGATTTTACTTTGTGCTTACTAGACCTTCCTTTATCCTGCTGTGACCTCCATATTGCTATAGAAAGGGAAGACTTGAAAGGAAAGTTGGGGATCTGACGCTGCTTATCCACTGGGAACCGTTTTTCCTCACAGCGCTGGCTTCTCTTTTATTTTCAGTGGTAAGGACACATTGGCAGCAGTGCTGAGAGAGTGCTATGTTTTTAAGTGCCCTTTGACAGTAGAATTATCTAAAGATTTAGCAAAAGCACACTGCACTTGAGAAACACTTTTTAATGATCACATAGCAACGGCAGTAGCCACAACCAGCACTTGTCATAAGCATGTGTTTAGCTCTGCAAGCTGGGGATGCCAAGAGGAGTGTTTCATGCGTGTGTATAAATGTGTTTTTGTGTGTGTGTGTGTAGACAGAGATGAAGGGAATGAAGGGAAAGCCATAAAGAGGCCCAGAATGAGACAAGTGCATCTGGAATAAATATCATTTTATCACCAGGGTTTATAAGCGCCATGGGCTGGCAGGTAACTCTCAGATATGGTATAAAACTAGATGCTCTGTTAGCTTTAACAAGACTAATGTTCCATTAGCATTTTTGTGTGTGTGTGTGAGAAAGTGATTTTACAAAAAAGAAAGGGAAAGATCTGGAAGAAAGGACATGCTCCTTCTAATGGAATGAGCAGTGTAAATGCTCATGTGGGTTTGAAAATGAAAATGCCTTTCATGTCAACACACTAATTAAGTGGAAGGACATTCTGGATTTGAATATCTAGGGACTTGTAGAAGTAAACTTTTCAATGTTATTCCCAAAATGTAAAAGAGCTCCTTTTACAAGTTTTGCACAGCACGTCCATATAATGGACGTTGCATTCATTTTCACCACCAGTTCCGCTTCAGCTTGTTTATAATGCTCCTGCTCGATATCCATGTTGTTCAGGTAGTCACAAAAATATATACGCAGTACACACAATATCAGAAGAGCTGATGTGTGTAACATTAATAGACTCCACACAATCAGATGATGATATGTTCATGTTTACTTAAATTAAAATGCGACCTTTTTTGCGGTTAAACAACAGACTCAGCTCATCAATATATTGCGTAGCATGAGTAAACCCTGGAGTTTACAAGGAGAACTTTAAAGCAGCATGTAGTCCCACTTCTGTCCACAATATGGGCTGCAGTGCAAGAGTGGGGCTGTCCGTGCTCCGTCTTGGTGACTCTGTAATAACAACGCAGAAGCAGCGACCACACTTATTATAGTTTTGCTGACAAATTTAGTGAGAATATGAGGCGGTGAATGAAACTGGCGGGATGTTGTTGCAGATGATATTCATGTACTGCTTGGCTTTAAAATGTAATATCAATAAGTAATCAATATTACTGCTGCCCAATCATAAACCCATGTAATGGCCTAATCTCCTGTCTTACCTGCAAAAGCATGTGTTTTCTATCTTCGGTGTTGTTAAAATGACAATCCTCTCTAGACACATTTGAGAAATATATGTATTCTTATGGTTTAAAGATACACTACCGTTCAAAAGTCAAGACAATTTAGTGTTTTCCATGAAAAGTCACTTTAATTTACCACCTTGAGTTGTAAAATGAATAGAACATATAGTCAAGATATTGACATGGTTAAAAAAAATTATTTGTATTTGAAATTTTTTACTTTCATCAAAGGAAGGCCAGTTTTATAGCTTCTCTAACCAGCTAAGCTATGCTAACATGACTGCACAAGGGTTTTCTAATCATCCATTAGCCTTCTAATGCAATGAGTAAACACAATGTACCATTAGAACACTGGAGTGATAGTTGCTGGAAATGGGCCTCTATACACTTATGTAGATACTGCACCAAAAACCAGAGAGTGTATTTATGATTAGTTTAAAGTTATCTTCATTGAAAAAAAACAGTGCTTTTCTTTCAAAAATACAGACATTTCTACCCCAAACATTTCAGAGAAATCGTTAAGCAGGCCAGACTTGCTCAGGGAATCTATCTACCAACCCCACCATTTCCTGGCCCCGTCAGGATTGCTGCAATGAAGATGATGCACGATGGGACACCAGAACGCTGACGCTGTGGTCGGCGAGGTTGACCAAAAGATCTCTGGGTCTTCACATAGTCCAAACATGTCATCTGTCTTCATTTAGACACTCATCACTGCATTCCTCACCACACCACTGCATGTGATGAGAGAGATAGGGAACGCTTCTCTGCATCAATGCGGATCGGTGGGTGTATCTGGAAGATTTCATGTTTGCATGTTTCTTCACACATGTTTATCTGTAGGATTGATATGTTAGAGGGACAGAGATAGATAGGGGGGAAAGTGAATTCAACACTTAATTTGTTTCAATTGTTGAAAGTCACTTTGGTATTAGTATAAGCTGGATGCAAAAAAAGATACATATATAGATTTGTGTTTGCTCATATACAACTCAGCATCTCTGTGTTTGTGCTATTGCGTGTGGCTGTGGATTCTGGGGGAAAGGGGGAAAAAAGTATGATTTAGATTCTGTCTTCAGGGAATTCTTAACTCTTGTATGTTCCCGGCGGTGGCTCAGCCAGATCCGGGGCTGATGGGATGGCTGGGATGCGGCTTGTTGCTTCCCAACCGCATGGAATGCCATCTATCTGTCAGCCCGTCCATCCAGGCAGGGGGACAGAGATAAAGAGCGACAGGAGATCTGAAGCAAAGCGAGACCAGTGACTAAAGAGAATGTGAAACACAGTCGGAGGCATTCATACATGTGTTGTTAAAACACATTTCCATTGTTTATGCGAGTAGCATTGGACTCAAACACTAAATATGCGCTTTGCTGGAAGCCAGGTGGCCTCATGAATCTTTCCTCGAGCAGTAAGTTGACTTGCTGCCAGCTCCCTGCTCCGTTGCTAAAATTTAAGTCTCAGGCAGTATCAGTCAGGTTTTTTTTGTAATGTTTGCTTTCAATGAATAGAAGAAATTGTTGAGGGATAAGAAACAGGGAAGAGAGAGCGAAAGAGTGAGGATAAGCAGTGATCAAATCTGCCCTGATCAAACCAGGAACATCTTGAATACATAATATGCGTCATACTCAATCACAAGGAAGACCCATCTTTGTGTAAAATACACAAATTTGATCCTCCTATAACACAAAACGTTGTTCTAATTAAGATGAGTTTTCTCGGCTCGTTGACAAGCCATTGGTTCACCATAAGCTAAAAAGTTTAGTTTGGTTAAATGGAATTACTTTCTATCCATGCGTATAGTTTTATTTTAGGTTTTATATAGCCCTTTCTGAGTTTTTCTTCCTCCGCTCCAATGAAAGGGAGATGAATGGAATTTCGATTGTGGTGCTCACAGCATTGTCAAATGAAATCTAAACATTCAACAGTGAGGTTTTCTTTCCATAACTCTGGATAATCCACAGAGTCCATAGACAAACTATAGAGACAGACATCTCAGAACTGGGCAAACAACTCTCAAAAGGGATTAGCTGAAACGAAAGAGCAACATGCAAACTGCCTCTTTAGTAGCAGTGCGAGAAAGAAAATGCTGAACCCGCATTCAGTTTTGCAGTACTTCATTCCTTTGTTTTCAAAGCTGTCAAATTCAAGCGGTTACCTTCATTCATCAGTGCGCAACATCACCAGGTGTCGCTTTAATTAAATCAAAGTTATTCAGCCGTCGTTTCTAAAAGTCTTACTGACAAAATTGAAATTTTTTTGTCTCTGCAGACAAGAGGCGCTGCTGGCAGCCATAAGTGAGAAAGATGCCAACATCGCCCTGCTAGAGCTCTCCTCGTCCAAGAAGAAGAAAACCCAGGACGAAGTGGCAGCTCTGAAGAGGGAGAAAGATAGTCTGGTTCATCAGCTCAAACAGCAGGTAGGATTACACCCACCAAATCACACACACACACACATAAACTAAACTTTGGCATCCAAGCAGGCAACAGAAAATCCTTTTTGTTCAGTTATTTAAACGAGACAAAAGAAGTACAGAGATGGAGAACGACGTGGAAGAAAGAGAGAAAGAGGGAGGGGGTGAGGTGAGATACATACACACGGGTTTAACGTTGGACGAGTGTGTGAAGAAGAAGTGGACGATGGAGAAATAAAGCAGGAGAGCACAGGTGAGATGGCAACGATGAAGGGAGCAAAGAAAACAAGAAAGGGGGCAGCGAGAAAGTGAGTCCAGATGTGCGTCCTCCGACCACTACGGGTAAATTTAGGATTAACCTTCCCTTCCCACACTCACCGCACAAAAACACACAGAGTTCAAATCCTCCAACAAATCCCTGGTGACAACACCTCCATGTGAATTTGTATTTGCTTCAATTTTCTGTCCACACACACGCCGACACGCGCGCACGCCTCACACGTCATGCCGCTGGTATGGATACATGTTTATAGAGTTTGGTACACACACGCACACCAATATGTACACACTCACCCGGGCCAAAAACAAGGATATAAACACGACCAAATGCCTCTGTGGTTGCACACAGAGGCCTATTCACACACACACACACACATTTAGAGAGACACACTCACACACAGTAAGCGTTCTCGTAAAGGTTCTCGTGGGTCTAGTGAATTAACCAACCCCTTACTGTAGTGGATGAGCCTACTGGGACTTAAGTGAATTTCTTCCTCCCTTCTGTACTTCTCTTCATCTTTCCATATGTGTTCCGTCTTCTTATTTAATACGGTTATTAATTCAAGCCTTATATTCACTGGAGCTTTAGATGGTCGTCAAAGTCACACGTGACCCGAGCTCGTAGGGTGGTCTGCTCAACGTCAAGCCACCTACGTAACTTTTTATTTATGCATACAAGGACAGGCGTTTGCACCAAATATCAAACGCACTGACACGACGATAAGGCCGAATGTATCAAAAGCCAGGGCGACATCAGAGAGCTTCATATTCCCTTTAATTTGTCTTGATTGAAACTGTGAAATTAAACTGCTACTCAGAATTAACAATCGATTCTTCATTCTAAGAAGCGCTGCAGTAGATAAGATGAAACAACTCTTTCATGGCGAAAGATTTCCGGTTATTGAATATTGCCAAAAATCCACTTAATGGATAGAGAAAAAAAAAGCTCAAAGGATTAAATTAATTTTATACGCACAAAAATCGTGTATGTGTGTGTGTGTGTGTGTGGGGGGGGGGGGGGTCAAATAAAGCCATTAAAACGTGCATCACTCTCTTCTCTTGTCCTCCCTCATCCCTCCATTTCTCTTGCCTTCCTATTTGAAGTCATTTATGACACCTCAGGGTCCTGAAGGTGGTAACTGACAACACAGAGACTCAACTGTCTGTGTGTGTGTGCGTGTGTGTGTGTGTGTGTGTGTGTGTGTGTGTGAGTGAGTGAGAGTGTAAGGGTGTGAGCGGTTTTGCTTCCCTCTTGGTCTCTCTCTCTCTCTTTCTCTCTCTTTCTCTCACTCTCAGTCTTTCTCTCGGTGGTGTCATAATTTTCAGTTCCTGAATGATGGATCACAGCCGAGACTTCCTCAATATTCCCGTCTGTGTATGTCTGTGTGTGTGTATGCCTGTGTGTGTGTGTATTTGCAGTGTAGAAGCTGGTGTAGTATTTTTAGCTCAGTCTTTTAAAGTGTCACACACGCACACTCTAATAACCGCCCTGACAGACAGACAGAAACACTTTTATAGTCACGTACTATAAGATTCATACGATTTTTGCAAAGCCTGGGGATCTTGCACAGTCAATATTTGCGAGAGTACAACGAGATTCCTTTTGAGGTTATTTCCCTTCCTGCTCCTGGTGGAAATTTACAAGAAGAAAAACTGTTGAACAATCGAGCAGAAACAGAAGCAGCTTTTTGGCCACAGCTGCCCTTGTGTGTGCAGCGGTTTGTTCTGAAACACCAGCCAAAAAGAAAAAGAGAAGACACCGCAGAATGTGGACACGACCCTTTTTTTCCTTCTCCACTCCATCATGGTACAAATAGGAGGACACGTCGAAGAGGCACTCGAGTAAACTCAACCAGTTTCTCCTTCTTTTTCACATTCCAGGAGAATCATGAACTTGTTCGTGTTCTTGCACCATGTTTACTATCTTCCTGGTTTAGGCTGAGGAAATCGTAGAGGTTGTAGATGTAGTAAAAGATGTAGTGTATGTTTCTGGATAGTAACTAATTTGCTTTTGTTTGTCTGTAAATCACTTTTACAAATCAGCTTCCAAATATATTTCATATATACCCATTGGAAGTTGGTAAATTTGAAAATATCACTGGTCATTAAAGCAAATTTGAAGGTAATAATAGGTATATCTTCAACATTCAAACTAATTTGTTCCTCTTTGTAATCAGAGATATGGAAAATATTTGTAGCATTTGAACTCCAACAACAGACCTGACCATAATATGAGAGAATACAAAATTACACCCAAATTACACTGAATTAAGAAGATCGTAAACATTCCTGCTCAAATGTCTTGTTTTACCTGCTGAGCAGTCTAAAGATGTTTAATTTATTATCTTCTATGACACAGAAAAGCCTCAAACCCTCACACATAGAAGCCGCCCCCACATTTTTGCCTTCGTACGTTAAACAATATGTCTGTCCCTGAAAGAAGTTTCCGGCATTTTGCCCTTTGACCCCCAGCTGCAGTGAAGGCAGGAGGTTGTAGATCAAGGTGAACTCAGCTCTCTTCACCTGCTTCTCCTTCTGTCTTTCTCACAGTCGCCTTCCTCTTTCTGAGAGACAGAAGCAAAAACGTGAGTGTGAGAGGGAGACAGATAGAGGAAGAGAACTGGGAGAAGAGGGGGGATGGTGAGGGACACACTTTCTCGAGACATGTGGTTAACATTTACAGGTTGTGCGCAGCCTTGACTGTGGTCATTATTGTCTACCTGTGGCCTGCTACAATACCAGCATTTTTTGTTCTTTGCTTTGGATAGTATAGCTCTATAAGATGATGGTTTGTACAAAAATCAGAACAAAGATAATTTAGTTTATCTTCAAAACAATATTTTACTTGTAAAAAAATATCTAAAACAGTATCTAAACATGTATTTTGTTTAGCTGTTTGTTTTTTAGTGTCTTATAAGCCCATTCTGCTGGGCCTAGTGCATGACACTAATACATATTATCTAAACTCTTCGTAACTATTGGAAGCCTAACCAACTTTATTTCAATTTCCTAGGGCGATTATCAGGTCGTTATCAGCAAATACTGACTAAAACGAGATCTACAACCAAGGAGAGCAAATGAAACATATGACACAGGATTGAGCAACAGAATAATGTAAAAGGACTACTTTCGTAATTCTGTCGAAAGTATGGCAAACACATCTAACTCATGCAGTTCTTAGTTCTACTTTCAGAGAAAATATACTGTCCAGTTCATTTAATACTGATGCAACAGCAGATTAAACAGCCCGAAATCTGTCTAACGTAACAGGAGGGAGGTCGGATGCATTTGACAGAGCAAATAAAACATGAGGTCGGGGATTTGTCTGGTTCCTAAGCTAAAGTATCGGTACATTAGGGCCTCACTTTTAGATTAATAGAATTTAGTTTTCAGTCCAGTTTTCAGGTGTCGCTCTTTCTCCTTACAGACTTAACTGTTCATCATGTATTCTTTATAAACATCTCAAAACAAAAATGGAACAATATAACTCTAATCTAATTTATTAATCCATAGAGACTTATTAAAATAAAATAATTCCCCTCAGTGCTCAATTTTCATTGTCATTTGTAATTTTCTACTTATCAACAACTTTCTTGTCTTGACAAAGAAAGGGGGTTGGGGGGGGGGACTAATCTAATTTTTTTATCATGATGAAATACTTCCTATCCCATGACTCAGCAACTTTCCCTTATTGATAATTGCACAGATATCAACAATGTACCCCTTTCACCACTGGAGGAAAAGACGAAACAATAATCTAATCTATTATTCCCCGGAGCCTTATCGCAATGAAATAATTTTCTTATGGCCATGACTCAGCAGTTTTTTCCCCTCACTTCACTCCATGTTCATTTGTTTCTCATTCTGTCCATTGTCAGCAGGTTACAGCAGACCCGCAGGAAGAATGGATGGAGGGAGGGGTGGAGGGGAGAAGGAGAAGAAGGAAACAGCGAGAGAGAAGGAGTGAAATAATGGTGTGATGATTAGATTAAGTGAGAAAGAGAGAGTTGGCACAGAAACAAGTGAGCTGAGGTCAGCATTCCTGACAATTAGAGAAAAGGGGGAAGATGTAAAGAAAGGCCAGAGAGGAAAATCAGGATAGGACAGAGGACTGGAGAAATTAAAAAAAAGAAAGCAGAGGTGTTAATTTATTTCTTTCCTCCATTTTCTCCTCGCCGTACACTTCTTCTTCTCTTTCTCTTGCGTTACTTTCATCCCCCCATTTCCATCTTCTCTCTCCTTTCTAATTAAAATTAAAAGAGCGTAGAGAAATACAGAGAGAGAGAGAGAGAAGTCCTGCGGCAACATGAGATCATTCCTCCTCAAGTTGATTTTGACACATTTACGCTTCTTTTTTCTTTCGAAAAAACAGCTCGCAATAAATCCAGCAACTTTTTGGGTAGACACAAACTTCTCTCCTTGGAGACAGCAATATTTCTCATTAAATGAGAGCAGCAGTATGATGGCTCGCTGGACCAAAGCCGGTTTCAGACATGCAACGCAACACTGAAATGATCCTAACATTAACCAGAGGAGCCGTATGTGTATACGAGCGAGTGGGGGTGTTGATGATGGTTCTACAACCCAGCTGGAGCTAAATACAAAGAAGCCGCCATCTTGTGTCTTCTATCCACAAATAAAATCATTATAATTCACATAATTTTTAACACATATTCAACTTTTCTTCCAAATGCCAAAAGTATCACACAAGTGTGCTATTCTACTATTGGAACAGGTCAGAATTTGTGTGGTCTGGTAAGTCTTCATTCTAAATGATTTAACTTGACCATTTAACAATGAGTTAGAAATGGTAGGTTTATTCCAGTGATTGAGTCAATTCTTAATTCATGAAAGTATAAAACAGCCTATTAAATCTTATCTATATCTTATTACTTTATGATGATTTATGATGAAAAATAAATGATAACATATAGCAACTTCAAGCAGAATTTGGTTCCTTCTCACTGAAAATAGATGGCACCATTGCACCTTAAGCCATAAGCATATCCAGAACACTTTCAGTGCATATTTCCTCCATGTAACAGGCTGTGCTTAATATTTTGTTGTAGAAGGTGAACTACCGCAGCTGGAGAGCTAAATACTTACAAGATTGTGCATAATTTCTTGAAATAAATGGTTTTATTGAAGTGGGCATTGGTAAGCTTGTTAGCTTGGTCACTGCACGGAACAAGTTCAAGGCTTTCAAGTTCAAACCTTTGTTGCAGGTATCAGACATCAGAAGATTCCTGGAAAAAAGGAAAGAGCAAAACAAAAGCAATTGGGGGGAGAACAAGGAGGAAAAACCATGATCAAAAATGTTGACACTTTGAACTAAAAAGACAACAGGCAGCATTGAACAAGACAGGGAACAATGAGGAGAGGAGACTAGAGGGGAAGATATGGAAATGAGGATATGTTGCAGAGAGCAGGGAGGAAAAGAGCGGGAGAGAGTTAGTCACGGATACAAGAGCGTGTTAAGGATCTCAAAAGTCAAGTGAGAGAGGGGAAGAGGAGAGTACAATTTAAATACTGTCTGAATAGAGTACGAGATTTTGAATCAATTTAAAAAAAAAATCACAGATCATTAAAGAAAGAGGAGGAAGAGCATGTTAGGTGCTTTTTGTTACACGATTTAAAGACTCAGAAAGGAGAGTATGAGACCTAAGAAATAAAGACAGGAAGAGAGGGGGAACTTCAGGGATTACTGAGATTTGTAAAGCTCTAAGATGAGGAGGAGAGAAGGGGACAAAAGACAGAATCTGTGTGTTTGCAGAAGGGTAGAGAGATTTGGATGCCGAAAAGCCATGTTCGAGAGATCAGGCATCAGGCGTCTCCACACAGCTTATCCTCATCAACCCAACTCTGCCACACATCTCTCCCCCTTGTTGTTCTTCCTTTCTTTCCCCAAATCTTTTTTCTTTTCTAAATTTAGGAGCTGATTCATTTGTTCAAGTGTTCATTCCTTATTGATTTCTTTATACATCCATCACTCAAAATCAAAGCCAAACCTACGCTGATGAAGAGAAAACATGTAGGAAAGGGAGTGGGTTGTTTAAAGAATGACTCACAGAACAGAGAGAATGAGTAAAGCAAGATATGAAAGGGATAAAAAAAAAAAAAAGATGGCAGGGAAATAGAGGGAGGGGATGAGGCACACAACGAAATTGGCATCTCTTTCCTGTGTAGCATAGCCCGGCTAGCTCAGTCGGTAGAGCATGAGACTCTTAATCTCAGGGTCGTGGGTTCGAGCCCCACGTTGGGCGCAGCACTTTTGAAGAATTAGTGACAGTGCAGCAACCGTGAAGAGGTGTAGGACAGCTGAGTTCAATGTGTTACACTATAATTCTGAACTGGGAACTTTCAAGGCCACTATTGACAAACGATTTACATCAAGACAAGCTCAAACAGGTGACATTCCATATGTCCTAAAACCATCCAGTCAAGCTCAGAGGCAATGTCACAAGCTGAAACAGGCCAGTTTACACCACTGTAAATTTCCCAGCAACATCTTTGTCTTGTCATGAATGTTTGGTCTACACTGGCATTGAGAGACCCACCCTGAATTTTGCCTTCAAAACAGCAATTTTCCTCCTGTGTTTCCCTTTTTAAGCAACAACAATTGATCATTCAAAATTAAAATAGAAAAGACCACCCACCTTATAATTAACGCAAGAGAATTCTGGTGTTACTTCAAGGAGTAAGGATTCAAGGATCAAGGAACTTCCTTGTGGGCAGTTATGAACTCACATTCCCGAAAAATAGTTTGAGTTGTAATTGATGGACATGGAATGCTAACTCAGGATTGTCAATGTATGGTGTCCGCTGTCATGAACAGGACATCTGTGGTTGGTTTTGTAGAAGTTCACACAGAGGGCACATTCATCCATACACCCACATGTATCTCATTAGAAAATGGCTTTAAATGCCATTCTGACTTTATGAGGTTTGAATCACCAGAGTCTTCGTTATCAATTCATTTTCATGGGATGTAGGAAGTCAGACCCTGAGATCCGGGACTTTTTGGTTCTGGCTAGCTCAGTAGAGCATGAGACTCTTAATCTCGGGGTCGTGGGTTCGAGCCCCACGTTGGGCGTTGGGATTTTGAACGGTGGCCACTTATGAAATCACCCTCCCTAATAGCTGTTGGAATTGTCAATGATGGACGCTGTCTACATCGCGCCAGCTGAGCTCTGTCATGAAAATCCCAGCACAGCTGTGGTTCTTGTAGAAGATCAAACACGGGGCTGTGTTTGATTAGAAAAGGACTCTTTTCTCTGATGTTTTTTTCTTATTGGCGTTGCATACCACAATCTTCTTCGTCTATTAACTTTTTGTGTGGGTTAGTGGAAGTCAGACCCAGAAATCCATCCCTCTCATGTTCTCAGTCTCAGTCTGTCATGAACATGTTAGGTGAAGGGATGTAAGACTTTCTCACACTTGCCGTCTTCATCCTGCAGTTCATCTAAGTCTAAGTTCATGTGGGTATGGCACTCACTCGTGTGATTATGGCTAGTAGAGTGATTAAGACATTAGTGCAATTATACCGTTTACGTGATTACGAAGGCGACAACTCCCTTTACATAATCCTGTTTTAATGTGTTTACTGTAGTTAGTTTGATTATCAAGAGAGATTTGTGATGTTGCGTAGCTTTGTTAAATTGTTTGTAAATTGTGTTTTATCATTGTTTGATCGATACTGAATACTGAACATTTGGATCAAGATGTTTGTTATTAACAGCAACCTAAGCCTCGTGGAATTACAGCTACTTAAGGCCCTAACTTGTTGGAAAGCAGGAGGCTACATATGAATTGATATCATTACCTCTGTGCTCCCTTAACAATTCTGCTGCCCCCTGCATTTTGGATGAGGATTCACAGCAAGGATTGGTGAGAACAGGTGGTCCTGAAGGAGTTCAGTGATCTACAGTGGAATGGAACTTCAGAATGTCCAGAAGATCATTCATGGAACCGTGTGAAATATGCCACCAGGATGCCACCGCTCCTGTGCTCCTGAATATGAGAGTAGCAATGGCAGTATGCAAACTTGGAACTGTGCTGAATATGGGTTGGTTGCAAACCAGTCTGCAAAAGATTACCCTGAAGAAGTTTGTGTATCTGTTCTAATAAACATGACCCCTGTAGCACGTTTTAATACAGGTACCAACCAGTCAATGATACACGAGTTTTCAAAATTTGCTCGGCATTTCTAAAATCATAGGCTGCATGCATCCAACAAGGCACTCTTGTTTTCCTGTGTATTATTATTCTTCCCAGAAAATCCAACTTCCAATATGCAAAAAATTGCCAGACTTTGCACAAAGGTCCCATGCCAGATTTGTTCAACTGCAAATAGGAGCCAAGAGTCCTGATGGTGGTGCCATAGCAAGAGCTTAAATTTCTAAACTTTGAAACTTTGAACTATACAAACTATCCAAATACAGGAGAAAATGTTGACTTAAAGCTAGTGGAAATTATTAATTCCATCAATCTGTTGTTATTTTCTTTCAAAATTGTAAAGCTCAATAAAAATATCTCCTCCGTGGTTTTTAACAGCAGTTAGAAATCTGCCTTTCCATGAACAGCTGCTGTCCTGCCCCCTGGTGACTAGCTCAGGTCAATTTGTGAAGCCAAACATGTGCCTTCACATGTTAATTAGCTCAGTATGAAAGTGCATTGTCTTCTTTGTCAGAAGTTGTGAGTTCAACCTTTAGTTTAAGCCAAATGCACATTGTAATGCTAATGTCCTTGTAGTTTCCCATTGTTCCTGCTTCTTGCTTAAAATTCGCCTGAAAGTTGCCCAACCGTGACTACGGCAGCTATAATTGTTTTTGTAAATTGAACATTATTGTCATTGAATATTTAGAATGTCAACAGTTCCGTTCTTCCTCTTTGGAGACCCTGCATAACCCCTTCTTGACTGGCTACCCAAGGACAGGCAGATACTCACTTTAACTCTAGAACAAGAGTCCTCTAACATCTACTTAAGTGCAGATTGACTTCCACTTCACTTCCACCACTCCCTTGATGGCGGTTGCATGTTGTGCACTACATAACTGGTGTGAGCAAAAGAGGGAGCAGCATCAATCCAGTGTGGAATGAAGAAATGGTTGGCCTTGAGAGAGAGAGCTCTGCCTCAGCCAATTGTACAAGGTCAACATATTGCTGGCCAAGAAGCAAGAGCTGTTTGATGAGCGCTGACTGAATACATGGCCGAAAATTTCCCAGTGCGTCAACATGTGTAAACCGTAAACATCTGTAAAATCTATTTAATTTTTTAAAGTAAAAATGTTTGGATTGAGGTCAGTTTATTTAATTTTCTTAAAAAAAATACCATTTTGGTAAAAAAAAAATCTGCACTATAGTTGTTGGTGTCCATATTCCTCCCCAGGTGCAGGAGGGTTCTTTTTACTGGGGATTGTGTGGGGTAGCAGGGGGTAGAATAGGGAGGAAGCTGAGGTTGGGGATGTGGAGGAAACTGAAGCTGAATATCTCGGAGACCTTCCAGCAGAACCGACACCACACGCTCAGTAGTACAACCATTATTTTCCAAGATGCCGTTTATCATCCTCTGCTCTCTGTCACCACTCGGAACCAGCTGGGCCTCTGTCCATTGGTTTCGGTTTGTTTTTTCTTTCTAGGAATGCTGAGAAGATCAGGTACAGTAGCCACGGCTGAGGTCGGCCGTCTCTTCCTTTTGATCTCTAATCACACAGTATGAGATCATACAAGTATTAAAATGCTAAATCCAAATAGCTCTACATGGAACATACATAGCCTCGTCTAAAAAAGGTGATCAAACTTTAGACTCTGAATACAGAACATCTGTGATTGTTTCTTGTTCACACACAGGACTCAATTATTCACACACATACATACACTACCATTCAAAACTTTCTGCCTACACATAGATGGCTCAGTATTAATAGTAGTAGTAGTAGTAAAATATTGAATCTAATAACCTGATTAATCTGATTTCATACACTCCCTTTCAAAAGTTGGGGTCACTTAGAAATTTCATTATTTTTGAAAGAAAAGCACTGTTTTTTTCTATGAAGATAACTTTAAACTAATCCTAAATACACTCTAAACATTGCTAATATGGTAAATGACTATTCTAGCTGCAAATGCTTGGTTTTTGGTGGAATATCTACATAGATGTATAGAGGCCCAACTATCACTCCAGTGTTATAATGGTACAATATGTTTTCTCATTGCATCAGGAGGCTAATGTAATAACATTTTCTACACCAAACTTGTCTTGATGTAAATCAAACACCAAATTGTCTGGGTGACCCCAAACTGTTGAAGGGTAGTGTATGTATTCCAGGAGAAAAGGGTCTGGTCTAAATGCCATTCTCTTATGAGACATGACCTACCACAGTCGTTTTTATCTGTTAACCTTTTTGCATGGCATGTAGGAAACCAGACCCAGAAACCTGACCCTTTCAGTCGTTTCAGACTGTCAGTCTGCAACAACTCATGGAGCCCGGCTAGCTCAGTCGGTAGAGCATGAGACTCTTAATCTCAGGGTCGTGGGTTCGAGCCCCACGTTGGGCGCAGTAGTTTTGAACTGTTACTGATAAGCAAGCAAAGTACAACTGGAAGCTTTCATATTGATTATCTACAAGACCTGCGTTTCCTCTGATCCCAAACACACACACACACTACATAAACAAGTTTCAAATTCAATGATTATTCAAAAAAAGCACATTTTAAGGCAGCCACATGAAGCAATGACTGACAATTCTCCAAAAGTGTGTAAAATAGCTCAGATGACATTTTATCTAACTGGATTTGATTTTTGGTCACACTTTTTTGTCCTGCCACATTGGCTACGTCTATATCATATTCGCTCTTAGAACAACATTAAGATGATTGTGAAGATGACAACTCGGCTTAATTAATAATCCCATGTTGAAAATCTGAAAACATGAATTTCTTTAATTGATCAAAACTATATGGCTGGATTTGTCCCCATACATACAAGTGATTACACAGCAGTAGCAGCAGTAGCGTGGTGTAGTCTGGGAACCATTAATGCTGGGAAAATTCAAGGTGTTGTAAACCTGTATAAGTCGGACACCGGCTGTCTAATTAATCAAGTGAAGGTGGTTTAAGGGTGGTTTACACATATTGACATTGGCGATAATAATATGTTGACATTATTTGTAAATAAAGCTAGTGCCTCTAGGGTTTTTACTGTTCTGAAGTCACGGTGAAATAGTGGTGCAGATGTGCCGTCTCCGACTGAACACGATAAAAGCTCTGATATAAACATGTTTAAAAAGTGAAATCATGTAATGATAGATGGCGAATAAATAAAAAAGCAGTTTACCTTGCTCAAGGATGTTGCAGAGAAGAAGGAGAGGAAGAGATGCTCGGAGACAAATAAACATCACTCCTGTGTGTGTGTACAGGTGCAGTGGGGACTTTGTTCTGCACTTATGTGGTTTCACATAAACAGTTTACTTTCCATGTTTGTTTTAAATATATGTATGTTTATTTTAAAACTGTCTTCAGAAAACAAGGAAATGAATAATGTGTGTGTCTGCAAGCAGGAGGGAGGCTCTCTTCAACTTGACTTATGTGCAGACACACATCTATTTTGCACTACTATCTCTTGCTCATACACAGACACAGACTCTGAAAAAGCAGTCCTTCATGTAGCTTTCAAACAAACCTATGAAAGTTGGCATTCACATATTTCTTTCAGTTTCTGTCAAACACACACACACATAAAACCTCAGTCTGGCCTGCTTAAGCCCCCGTTCCTTGCAGGGCTCAGTGAGAGGCTAAGGGGATTTAGATCGTACAAGACTGACAGATGTAGCCTGCTTCCCTGCCTCTCGCGTTCTTTGTTATACAGAACTTGAAGCAACATGTGACATGTTATGTGGAGGAGAGGAGGAAGAGGAGCAGGGAGGGGACAGATGAAAGTGATTCAGGAAAGGACAGGAGTGGAAATGGAAAAGAACAAAAGTCAACATGCTATTATTTCCTGTTTGTGCAATAATGTGAATCTGGACTGTGTGTGTGTGTCGCCTTAAATGTGTCTCTCCCCAAGTGGCAACTTAACAAGCCTGTTATTTTTCTGCACCAGTTAACAAGCTTCACAACAGGTGGCATGTCAGAGGCCGTGAGCACGTTTGTGTGTTTGTGTGTGTGCTATTCAAAATGTAAAAAAAGCACCATATGCGTGTTATTTTAAAATACAAGCAAAACCAGAAAAAAGTCTGTTCATTTCTTACCTGCTTCACATTTTTAATTTCCTTTATCTCTTTCTCTCTCTCATTTACAAGCACACATAAACACACATGCACAGAGCGTGTTAATAAAAGCAACGCTCGTGGCAGTCATCCAAAACTCTCCTGTCTTCTTCCTCTCAGCAAATTAAATCCTGCAGGAATTTGAAGCGAGGGCTTTCTTCTTTTGACACACACACACAGCCTGTGTCATTGTCTAGAAGACGAATGTCATTTTCCTGTTGCTTCATTGCATATTCAAGCTTATGAAAAAAATCTCTCTTTCTCCCTGCAGACTCAAAACAGGATGAAGCTGATGGCGGACAACTATGAGGACGACCACCTGAAAGTTACATCTCCAAACTCAGAGCAACCTAATAATCACAAGCCCTCCCCAGACCAGGTGAGTCCTCTACCCAAGACAGACCCTTCAACCTGGGATAAAGCTAAATATAGAACTCTCACACCCCTCCAGTCTGATTTCACGGCTCTTTGGTGAATTGTAGCATGCTCTAAAATAGGATTTCTATACGCCTACCTATGTTTTTCATTAACAACTCTTAGGTGAAAGACTAACTTTCCAGCTAATAAATTGCCCGTTCTTTGGGTGTAAAGTATTACCAGCTAACATTAAAAAAAAACTTCATATGTCTGTCTACAACTAACTTCCTGCTTTCTCCGAACTCCTGCTGCTGATGGACTGAACTAACCAATAGGACGATGAGGAGGGCATTTGGGCCTAGCCAATCACTTGCCTTCTTTCTCTCCCTCAGTTCGCCATTTTGTACAGAAGGGTGAGCGTCTTCTTTATCTGGATCCGATCACGTTTGGATGTGCCCGTTGTGTCGTTTGTCATCTGTGTAACCTGTGAGCTTGTGATCTGGTTGTGATCCTGTCCTCTCTTTTCTGTTTGTTCCGTTTTCTTCCATTTTTTCATTATCGTTCAGACTTGGAGCTCTTATTTTCCCTGCGATTTATCTTCCATCCTCTCTTTATATTACGTTTTGCATGCCTGCCTTTGATTTTGTCCCCTTTTTTGGTACATAAAACCTGAAATGAGCTCTATTTACTACCTAAACAGAAGTATGTTGTTTAAATTAACTCTTGAATCCTGTTCTCCATCTGTTCAACATCTCATCTCATCCTTGGATTTAATTTATTCCGCAGTCCCCAATTTCCTGCTAGTTTATGTGTATCTATCTATCATCATTTCTTTCCATCTTCATTAATTTGTTTTGTGATTCCCTTGGACATCCTGTTTACCAACGATGTTCCTGTCTTGCAATGCAATCATTTTCTCTTTCATATTGGAAACTACATATGTCAGTCATGTTATTTTATCTCTATCATGAGCTTTGGGTTTCTCAGTTGAACCTCTGTGGGATGCAGTAGATGATTTAAGAAACGTTTGTCAAAACGGTCAGTATATACCAGACATAACGTTAATGACATTACGATTTTATCCCAAACCCTGTATTGTTTTCTAATCAGCACCAGAAATGCCCCCATTTTCCAAAAGATGCAGCAAAAGTATCCTGTCGGGGGCATCCTAGAGGGTTGATAAAGCATGATAGTGCCCTCCTGGTGGACAAAACATGCTAAATTGCTTCCTATAGGAAGGGCAAAACCTGATAAAATGCCCTCTAGGGTGCCTTTCCAGATGACTAAACATGACAAACTACCCTCTATGGTGCCTAACAGAGGACAAAATGTGATAAGGTGCCCTCTGACCATGCATCGCCACTCTGTGAGCTGCATACTGCTTTTTTTCCAAGTCCACCACTGATTTATATAATAGGGTTCCAGTATTTTTTAAGGCTCAAAAGCTGGTATGTGACAACTGTCAATTCAAGCAAAAGAATCTGCCAACACATTAATCACAATTATGTAATTTATTTTCAGATAAGTGGAAAAAATACATTTGCCTGTTAAACATGTTGACATTAGTGGAATTAAGTGATAATCTAATAATGTCACTTGTTCCTATAACATTTTTAAAAAATGTATATATAAAAAATAAGCAGACATGGATTAGTATATATCACATATATATCACATATGAGTAGCACATGCTGCTTTTAGCGTAGCTCAGCTCCTCCACTGGGATTCACCACCGGGATGCCAGAGGTTCGCCAACGGATCTAACTTTGACCCTGGTTATTAATTAGCGGTAGCACCTCCCTGCTGAGAGGGAACCAGCACACACACACAGCTGACACTCAACCTCTGCTGTCTTTATGAAGTCGGCGTGTAAGGTGGGTAATTCGCCATAGCGCATTACATCTGAACAGTGAGAGATTGTGTTCTTTCCTACAAGAGGTCGCAGTCAGCGACTGAGAGGTTTCAGAACGAACCGTAGCAGAGAAACACAGGAGAGCACTCTGCTCACACACACAGCATGGGTGAGGACGTTTTTATGCTTTTTTTGGGCATTTTTTAATAGTCTTCAGAGGTATTAGACGCATCAGTGAAGAAAGACAAGGAAGAGATATAAATTAGGGTTGGGGAAGTAAAACTCAGGAGAGGACAGACTTAACAGCCATACATTTCTCCCTTTCCTGTTTAGGAGCAACTGAGATTACCATTAAAATGGTCCAACCTTAAAGGTCATAAGTGAGCCTGCTCAGGTGCTGAGCTAACTTATTGTTGCTAACTTACAGTAAATCAGCAGGTGGAAACAAGACATACTTGGCTTAGGTCTTGAGGAGTTGTAGCATTTTTTTCACTGATAAATATCCTGCACACACAATGCTCTGCTATGCTCACAGCTATACTGCTAACTTCACAATCCGCTACACATCCCATACACAAGCTACACACTAAGCCATTCCGTTCAGGAACTATGCTACTTGTATACCGTAGGTTAACCAAAAAAAAAACTATTGGAGGACTCAGCCAAGCACACATTGCCAATATTTGTCTAATTACATGAGCAGATTCAAAGATGTTGTTTATTATAAGTAGGGGACCATTCATGTTATGATGATGTCAAATGTCCAAAAGTTGTAGACTGGTGTATGTAAATTGCTCCCTGCAAGTCCTGCTCTGAATGCTTCTTTTGCAAAGTTACCTCTTCTACTCCTCATGAGGACATCATCTTATTAGTGCATGCCCACAAACGTCTGTTCATAATCTTTGCTGCTAAGGTTGTTTGTAAGATTCTTCCATGGGTTGTTCACATTGTCCACTCTCATATTTTGGATTTGGGCTCGAATGTGTATGGGTTGGAGATGAGCGGTTGGAGGTTGCAGCCACAGATTCCACAGCTGAACCGCAGCCCGGGCAGCTGATGTGACAAAAAATAATATTTTATTTAGATTTGTGCAGGCAGCGGTTTCACCAATCAAATTAAAATTCTGAACACATTGTCAAATACCATTACTTGCATCCGAGCACACTTTGAAATAGTCCAATTTTCACCAGGCAGTATTTTTTTTTTTTACATAACTGCGTTAAGACCCAAACCAGGCTTATCTTATGGACTTTAGCCATTAAATATATCAGTATCCTTTCAAGAACTCACAAGAACTTTCTAGCCTCGCATCAGCAAGTCTAGTAGACCTAAAAGAAATCTTAAAAATTGTGGAGGCAGGCAGGCGATTTTGAAAATTGGTCAAAAAACATTGGTTTGAATAGAAGGCGAACGGATGATGTGTTTTGTGATGCAGTTGCGGATGCAATAATAGTCTTTCTGCATATCTCTAGTATGGATGTATTTGAGAAGTTTGTATTTTGAGTAAAGAAAAAGAATCTTACTGTTTGTTTAAGAAAGCTTAACCTGAGGAAGAGGAAGAAGCCACGATGGAGCCACTATAAGATAAATAGTGTTGCTTGAACTGGAAATGTGTATGGTATGTCCCCTTTATTTTTAAATGGCATTTAAATTTACATAAATGTTAACGTAAAGCTCTCAGCTGTTCAGAGCATAAATCGATAAATCAATTTAAGACATTGATGTTGTTTCCTATTTTTATTGATTTTTGCTTGGCAGGTAACTGAAGCAATTAAGCAAATATCAAAGTAGCTGCCAATGCCTGGAATATATAAGAGATTTATTGTTAGTAAAAACAGTTCTAACCTATGCTCAACTGCAGTAATGCGGGACTGGTGCTTGTGTGTGTCTCAGATGTATCTTTGGAGAAAGAAAAATACAGATTCCGCTATATAATGTAGCCATAAAAGAGTTTTTATTTTAAATGCAGCGGTTCAGTGAGGCTAACTGAATGTCTCTCCTTAGAGTTGTTTCTTAGTACAGTAAGAGTATGGAGGCAGGCGTGGGAGGATAATAAAGAGGCACAAACACACACACACACACACTGACACACACATAGTGCTGCATTAAACAATGTTACCTCTGGGATTGTTTCATAGTCCAATAAGGCACTGGAAAACACTACGGACTCATTAGACATACACAGCATGTGTTTGTTGTAGCAGGCACCATCATAATATAAAAGCATTTGTGTACATACACACTGTAATCCTTAATAAAATCTGTAAATTCAAGCACTTACAGCTTGCATAGACTTTGTGTTAGTGGGGAGAGGGTTTCGGATTTTATAATATTATTTTAGGGGGTAAATTCAGTTTTATTTTTAAAATGCCCTTTTCTGCAAGTCATTAAATAGTTCTTGAAAGGAAAAGAAAGCACCGCTGTTGTTATTTCTCTCTAAATGTCTTCCTTATATCGCCGTCATTCCTTCCATTCTTTCTGTCTGTTTCTCATTTGTCTTGTATTTGATCCGCGGAGCTCCACTGCAGGTCTGGAAAGTGTGGACAGTGATTTTTTTTTTTTTTTTTTTTAAAGCTTTTTGACAGAATAGTCTAGATTAGAAAGTGTGAGAAAACAGCTGTTGCACACATGTCGAGTGTGTTTTTACAGCAGTAAAAGCCAGATCTCAGAGGGGACGTGTTCACATATTGTCATATTACACAACAGTCTTGGAGAAATTATTGTGCTTGTTGAGCGTCATGTTGCGCTGTCACTGTCAGCATACATCATAACGTACAGTGAGAGAGGTGTTTTGAAATGTGTAATGTGAAGGATCCCTGCAGCCTCTAACTCCATCACTTTCTATTTGCTTCTCTTTCCTTTTCCGTCTACCTCCCTCTCTGCCCTGGAGGGAAATGTTCAGTAATGTATTTCGTAATGGTCTGTAACCTATTGGCAGGTCCTCACTGGAAAATACAGTAACCAGATCTATTTACAACCCTGATAATGACCCTACATGAGTGTGTGTTCTCTGTATATTTATGCTTTTCTGTGTCGCAATGTGTTTCTCCAAGTACTGCATGGGTTGATGCACATATACACATATAACAGTATATATATTTAGTATCTGTATGTGTGTGTGTGTGTGTGTGTGTGTGTGTGTGTGTGTGTGTAAGCAAGAGAGAAAGAGAGAAAGGAGCAGCTGTGAGTCATGACAGTGGTTTAGCATCTCATGAACACACCACAGAGAACACCAAAAAGCTGTAGTTTTTTTCGTGTGTGTGTGTGTGTTTTGTGTTCACAGTAAATAAGGATTCAGAATGAGAAGTGACAGTTACTTTGATTTACTGTCAGCTTTCATTGCTGTTGCAATTCTGCTGGAGAAGAACGTGAAGATAGTTTCCTTTTTTTCTTCCGGCAAAAAAAAACCAAACAAACACCCACATGTACTCATTTCATTTGTTCATCAGGTCGGAAGTTACTGAATAATGGATGTTGAATATATATGTAGTGTTTTATATGTTATGTTTTATTCAAATCAGGGTCCCAAAAGCAGCCTTTCTGCAGCTTATTTTGACAGCTGAGAAAGGCTGTCAGATTCCAGAAGTGTGTGAGATGGTTTTTTGGTTTATCACATCCGTCATTATAAAGACAAAATGCAAAGGGACGACATCAGAGATGTATTTGTTTGGTGCAGTAAATACAGCACAGAAGCAACAACGTACAGCATGTGTCCCCATATTTTTCTTTTTTTTAATTACATGAAGGAGGAGTCAATAATTTTATGTTTTATAATGTATTATATTTTAGGTCTTCACTTATTTTATATGACCACAGATGAAAGAAAAAGGGAGACTTGTCACTTCTTGTAGTCAGTTTAACAGTTTTTTTTACCAGTTAACTTACATGATTTTTTTGTGAATTGTGTTGAATTCTGTATGAATTAAATGACTCGAGGTGAAACGTGAGATGGCACCAGATGGCTATTTGCTATACCTGGATCTAAATAAAGGGAGAAGCTGGTTTAAGAGTTGATGTGGAGCACAGATGGACAGGGAGATAAAGATGTTACTCCGCTGAGTGAAAGGATCCTGCCATTGAATGTAGAGCACCCGTGTGTGTTTGTGTGCTGAGTGACAATAAGCACGGATCGCAGGGTGTGGACAGACGCTGCTGGGATTAAATACCCGTCACCAACACACACTCACTACAGCCCTCTCAACATGCTTCCTCTGCACTTAAATTCTGCAATTCCCCCAGGGGAAGTGTGTGTATACTGTCTTATCTGTGTGTGAGTGTGTGTCTCTTTCTCATGGGGGTCTTATACCCCTAAACCGCGTGTGTATCTGTTTTGCTCGTCTCACCGTCACACCGAAACACACACGCATTAGTCATAGACACGGAAGAAATCTTGTGGCTCTTAAGTGTCACATGAGGGAATCAGTCTGTTTTGTTTTTTTTTGGCAAAGCTGTCAACTCTACATGTGTATACAAACATTACCAAAGGGGCAAAAAAAATGATGAAAATGGAAAAAAAGATGATTTTCATACATGATTTTTGAAATTTCTGAAAGTGAACGAATTGGCCTTCAGCTATTTTAGGGAACTGCATAAATCAGCTCTAGGTTTTCATTCCACTTTCCCACTTTTTAATAGGCTTAACCATATGTCTTCCATGTTTATTTTGAAGTGGATGCTAAAGCAGCAGCTTTCACATTCCTCAGATAAAATAAAAGAAATATGGTAGTAGAGAAATCTGATTACCGGCCAGTTTCATTTCAAGTGTTATTTTACGGTAATTACATTAAACAACTCGTGTAATTCTTTATCCAATTTACTCTCTAATAGCCAAATATTTTAAAGTATTCAGATTTCTGATAAGTGGTGTTTTATCATATCATCTGTCATCCTCTCATTTCTCATAACCTTCTACCTCTTTCTCCATTCCACATGATTATTTTCAATGTTTATTTTTTGGGAGACACGTGTACAATAAAAACGTTAGAAACAGGTGTTTCGCATTGAGGCTGGAATATCTTTATAAACACCACCTGAGTCATTCTGTGTGCTCTTTATGCCTGAATCTATGATGAAATGTTTGTAATTAAACAGAGTGCACACGTCATAGTGATCGATGGTGATTATAAATTAAATACTAATAATAACTATAACAATCAGCTTGATCTCGTTCTTAGTCTGCCTCATTTCCTCTCTCCTCTGGTAAAATTAGTTTCGCTGTGTTTCTTTTGTGGTTCAGATCAGCATGCAACATCATCATCGGTTTCTGTAACAGTTATCATGAGCGGTATTGAGATTTTTTGGTAATATTGTATAATAAACTTGAATTCACTTCCTTCCTTCCCTCCCATCAGATTCTCTCTCCTCTCCTGGATCTCAATCAGAATCGCAGTAAACTGAAGCTGTACATCAGCCACCTGACCTCACTGTGTCAGGAGCGAGACCCAATCATATTGCAGGACTTCGCCCCGCCCCCAGCCTACCACCGATCTGACTCCGCCTCCTGGCATACGCAGCTGCACAGCATGACGCAGGAACAGGTGAGTTACTGTATCTGTGTGAAAGACGAGGAAACACAACATGTAAGTGAAGATGTGTGTGTGTGTGTGAGAGAGAGAGAGAACGAGAGAGTTCTATTTTAAAAATGTGGAAAAAAGCAAAGGCATTTTGTCACTCCTCATATATCAATTACTAAGCCACTGTGTGTGTTTGTATACGTGTGTGTGTGTGTGTGTCTTTATAACTATAGATGTGTATGTAGCAATATGGAACACACTGGATGGCCTGCCAGCTTTTTGGCGCCGCTTTCAACATTATTGAAAAGATTTACTCCAGCGGGTCACCTGGCGACAAGCACCTGGCCGCTGAACAAGCACTGTTTGAGATGTTGCGTTTAACAGGGAGTAAACTCCGCTTCAAGCATTTGGCAGCGTGAGGAAGGTCGGTTCATACGCGGAGCAAGGAGAGGAGAGAAACGTGCATTTATTTTACCGGCGAAAAAGTTGTCGTCTGAAAGCAGGGGGAGAGAAAGGAACAGAAAATGAGGATAGAGCAAGAAAAGGTGAGTTTTAGAGAAAGTTGACGAGAGATTGGCTAACCTGCCCATTAAGTTGTTACCCCGTTGTCATGGAAACCGGTTGTGTTTGAATAAATTTGATATAAACAGTACATTATTAAATTTTAAAATTTCTTGGCTTCATCTGTCTCTTTCTCTCCGTCTTTTTCTCCATATTGAAAACATATCAGGCAATACATGGTCCCTACATGTGGTATACATTGAAAAATGGTAACTCTAGACACACACACACACACTCACAGAGCTATGTGACAGAGTGTGTGGTTAGGTACAGCGGGACTAGTTTCCTACAGTCCTCATGAAAGCCCTATTGTATGTCTTAATGCTGGGAAATGTCTCTGTTTAGCATGAGTGCTTCTGATATGGTGTTGCATGGTATGGTGTCACTTTAAATAAATGTTGAATATTCCGAATAAAGTTATTTAATCACTCTGTACATTAAGGGCACAGAGAAATGATCCGGGTGACTTTCATGGACAGACAATTACCGTAGGTATTTTTCATCAGCAGCCTGTTTTCACCGAAAAGAAAATGCAGACGGTATTCTGCGGTCCGGTGGCCGGAGATCCACGTTTTCAAAAGAAAAACATACTTTGAATTAAAACTGATTATGTGGGCTGCTGTGAAAGCTTATCTAACAAGACCGAACGCTTCTGAGATGGTCTGCAGACTTTCCCACCAGACGTATATTTAAAAAACAATTGAAGATATCAAAAACATTTATTTAAAACAGACAAAGGCCACACCCTCACCAAATTTACAGCTGGGATCCTAAAAGATTTTACTGTGATTGTGATTTTGAGAAGCCTGCACTCCACTACAAGCAACACAACATAGCTTTATGTTACATAATATAAGAGCCAAAATGTTAACTGTGACATATCATGTATATCAAGTAATTTGTAAATCTCTGCAGATAAAAATTCATATTCACAAATCTGTATGATTTGGAAATAGCAAAACTATACATGTATAGTGGTAAATGTGGTCAGAACATGCAAAACAACGCTGGATATTCGCTTTTTTTCAAGTTTAGTAGGCTCCAGAGATTTAAAACAATAAATAAATTCAGTCAGAGGGTTTATATGAATATTTTTTTTCTAAGATTCTCCCTACAATTAAAGCCAAACTGTTTTATTTATAAGCCTTTGAATTCAACAGTTGGATGGAAAAAAATACAGTTTATTATAATATGCAGAGCAATAACAGCACTTTTTTATTCAGAGGTTTGGCCTTGAGTCAAAACTCCTTCATTTTTTCTTTCCTCCCTTCCTTTCATCTTCTTTATCACTCTCTTTTTGGTTTTCTGCCGTCACTCCCTCCGATTTCTTTTCTTTTTCCTCCTGTTCTGTCTCTCCAGAGCCCCCCCCCAACCCCCTCCCCTTGCATATGAGAGGTAATTTAGTTATTTTTCGCTCTGTTTTTGGTGAAATGCTTCCCGTAACAACATCACAGTTTGAATCTCTCTCTCTGCCTCTCCCTTCTTCTCTCTGTCCAAACCCACCCATACCCACGCAATGCCACTTGGCGCCATGCGTCTGCTTTAGACCCCGACCCTGCCTACACACAATCACAGACTGACACTGCTAGGCTTTCATTCAGGCCCCGTGTTTCTCGTTTCCCTTCATCATGTGTCACCATCGCCCTGGCTGACCCTCTTAATGCACACACACACACACACTCTCACACCGGCTCCCTCCAGACCACCGTGTTCCAACGTGCCAGCCTCTCTCCTCTGTCTTGTGGCGAGTGTGTGTGTTTTACAAGCCTCTCCCTGGCTCTGTTAAAATGCCTGGCACTCTGTAAAGCCATTAGGATCATACTAAAATAGCATGTAAAACACACACGGACAGACGCACAAACACACACACGGGAAGAAACCTTGCGCGCCGTTTTTACACAAATGCACAGCAGTGTGTCTTAACTGACCACCGGAGGCTCACGCTGTACCTGACAGTCTGCTTCTGTAACACCAGCTCAAATCTCTTGGCTAACGCAGCGTTTGATGCATTCTCTCCTTTCTGCTGTTAGACTGGAGCAAAGGCCCAATAAGAAAGTGCAGGTTTATTGAAGGGGGGGCTCCCATGACAGAAGAACACGTTACTGTAAGACCAAGAAATTATATAGGCTTTACAGTGAATTCAGAGCCAGCGGAGTGAAATCCCTGCTGCTCAGACTGTTCATATGTAGGTTCTAAGTGTATTGGTGAAAACTGAAAAACACCATTCAAACAAAAAGACCTCCAAAGATGTTTTTTAAGGACATGATGTAATTTTTATTGAGTGCTATAGAAGCTTTAAGTGGAGAAAAGAGCCTATTTGGCTGCAGTAGCAAAGCAGTAACCACTACAACAACAAATGACTTTTTTTCCCCCTTTTAAACTAAAATTATAGGAGCTTTAAATAAGAATTGTCTTCCTTCGTTGTGTATAAAATTTAGGTGCTCAGTCAATAAAGGTTAAATTAAAGCAGTTGTCAAACGTGTTGGATGAAATATAACAAATTACAAACCATCAAGAGTTACTGTTACAGTATCATTAAAACTAGATTGGAAGTTGACAAGTCGCTTTGGTTTTATTTATACAGCATCAGCATGCACCTGTCCTTTTTACCCCATTGCATCACGTCTCTCCCTCGTCTCGCAATTTGGAAAAAAAGAAAACCTGTGTCCTGGACTAATGGTAAATTCAGTCGGCTCTTTACATGTGGTGTCTTTGACCCAAACTAAACGCCAGCGCAGCACCGAGCCCAGCGGTGAGCTGTTAGTCTTGATATGGATTCACTGGACGTGTTTTTTTCATCCTTTCCTGTGTGTTTGTTTCCATTTCTTGCTTTAACCTTAGCTGAACTACAAAAGTAACGCAGATTCCAATAGTGAGGTTTTACTAAAAGAGCTGTTTTCTGTGCCATAGTCATAATAATAACCTTTATGGCTCAATGACGTCTGTAATGAGCACTGAAGAGAACTGGCATCGTAATCTACACACACACACAGGAAGTCTCTCTCTCTCTCTCTGGCCCGACGTGTGAAGGTATAAGAATTGGCTGACTGTGTATGTGCATATATGAGACTGTGTGTGTGTGTGTATGTGTGTGTGTGTGTGTGTGCGCGTGTTCCTTTCTGTGGAAAAGCTATCAAGACGAAGTTTACACAATGTGTGTTTGCATGCACGAAAGTACAAGAGCGTGTGTGTCTTCGCTCCGTTTTAGTCTATACATGTGCTCGTTTGTGTGTTTTTAGTGCTGTAAAATAGTGTATTAAGTGTTATTGGCTGAGTCGGACATTGTATCGCTGCTCTTATGAATCAAGTATGAATTGTCAGCGCATGGCTCTCTATCTGCTAAAACAAAAAACGGCTCCCAGGGAGAAACCGTTGAGCCAAGTCAAGCTGGAGAAACCTCAGTGAAAACTGAGCCCGTGTATTACTCTACAAGTCATTGTAATGAAGGCAAATACCACAGTTCCAGATTTCAAATGTCATTTTTACGATATGATCTCCAAATAGAAGGTTTTGCAGGGTGAGGATTAGAGTACTTATTTTCCCTTTGGCTTACATGCATTTTAAAATTACACAACACAGGTTTAGCTGCTCAGTCCAGACTCAGATCTATAAATTCTTGTTGATATTAAAACACTAAGAGAGACCATTTTTACTTTTTGAATAAGAGAAACTGATCTGAGCGTGTGACTGTCAGTCTTTATAGGTATATACTGTAATTCTTTAAATGTTAAATATGTAATACAGTTAAAGGTCCCATATCGTAGACTATCCCTGGATTTTACTTGTAGTTTTAAAATCTCTAACAAGATATATTTGTGGTTTCAAGTAGTAAAAATCATCTCAATATAGTTTTACATTTCCTCTTTCAAGCTTCTCTCTGTAGCGCTAGAAAGAAGAGGTTGTTTCATGTCTTTGATTAATATTAATGATTAGTTGATTTGAATGGCTGTGAATGGGGGCGTTGGTACTGACTGTATAGTTGTGACATCACATTCCTGTAAGTCCTAAGTTCATTTTAAGGCATGGAACAATATTTATATAACGCCTAGACCTTCTTACAATAAAAAAGCAACTCCTATCTCATTGTCTACAATATGGGGCCTTTAAAAATTTGATGTGATGAAATAACTCAACATATTAAATACAGTTGTTTCAAATAGCTGCAATCATTGTTTTTTCAGCTCTGCAGCCTGATGGTCTGTGGCAAAGTGATGCCTCCTTCACAGACTGTCAGACAACACAGGAAGTGTGTGTGTGTGTGTGTGTGTGTGTGTGTGTGTGTGTGTGTGTGTGTGTGTGTGTGTGTGTGTGAGGACCCCACAGGGTTACTGATTGGGTGATTTTTGATTGACGGGAGATACAAAAACAGGATGGGGCGGAGCTGGAACTTAAGCATCACAGCTGATAATGTGGAGTGGAACTACATGATTACAATAGTACTGATTGTCTGAGTGTGTGGATGTGGAATTTAACCCCCCCCATGATAAAAAAAACTAAAGTATTATTATTTTGATAGTGTGTGTATGTAGGTGTGTGTGAGTTTCTGAATGATAGAAATCCTGGAATTATTGTACAGACAAGTGCTGTTCTTGTCTGACTGTCTGTGATTGTTCATTTAATTTCTTGCGTTCAGTTTCAGAGAAGAGTCGCCATCAATGCTGCAATCTGTCATACAGTAGCTGATGAACATCAAACTGGTGTAAATACGAAACCAATAAACTGACCACCAGATTAAATAAAAGAACCCAAACATAATGAAAGCATTAGAGCGTCAGTGAGGAAGATGATGGGAATTATATTATATGGAGTCTTTTTTTTTTGTTCAGAAGGCAAAAAACCCACATTTGAGCTTTCCCCAGAGCTGTAGACTTGAGTCAGACTTAATTCGCAAAAACGAGAACTTCAAAACTTGACTTGAGACATGAAAGCGGAAACATTTAAGTCTCATGTTCGGACCTGGTAAAACCCTGTAAAGAAAGAAAACAAATAAGACAGCGCCAGGCAGGCCTTACCAAAAAAAAGAGAAGAAAAAATAAAGGAAAATATTAAAATTTGTCATTTTAAGGATTTGCATTCGGGTGAGGGACAGTGTAGCTCTAAAAACATCTATATACTGTATTGAAAAGGGAAAAATAAGTCATTCGTGCAGATGAAAATGTGAGAGTGATGTAGAGCGGAGAGGAGGCAGAGTGGAGTAGAGGGGTTTGGGGGATTGTGTACAGCGGAGTCAGACTCTATTTGCGCTGCATTGTGGTCTGGGGTCTCTCTAAGCTTTCATTAGGCAGCTCTGCTTCCTGCTCCGAGGAGGATTGTTTTCTCTTCAAATACGACGCAGAGGTCCTTGATGACCGTTAGAGACACACACACACGCCTGGTACAGACAAAAGGAGACAGTCAGACGCACCCACACACATCTGACCCTCAGTACCCATTCACACACACACACAGGCCTTTGCTGGCCATTACAGAATAACTGCTGGTTTTTATGCAGATTTATAGAATCTAGGCTTAATGTCTTTACCAGTTGGCCTCCTTTTACATGCATTTGTCTTTTTTCTGTCCTTTACTCCTTTTTTTCTTGACTCTTTCCCCCTGACTCTTTTTATCACTGCCCCCCTCCTCTTTCTTTCTTTTCCCGCTCAATCTCCCCTCAGTTATTGTCACCGTCACTTGATCAGTTTGCCTTCTCTTTGCTTAAATTCCATCTTTTCAGCCTTCTTCCGCAGCCTCTTTCTTTCGGCCTCTCTCTGTTTGTTACAAGAAGACGAATGGGCGACAGGTGAGCGACAAACACGTAAATCCTCACAAACACAGAGAAAAACACACTCCTGGTCTCTATCTGAACCGCATAACTCTCACTCTCACCATGCCAGTCGCCGTCTCGTTGGTTGATGTTTCCTTCGACAGATTCCAGCTCCTTTTCCTGACACTCAGCCAGGCTGGAGGGATTTATATAGAAACAGCTATAAAAATCACCGTGACTTTTACACACACAGAACAAATCCAGTGAAAGAAAATCATGTTAACAGGAGAAAAAAATATTTAATAGATTCCACTCGCTGAGAGAGCTGGTTCTGATGATTCAGAACTTAATTTGAAGGTTGGTGAGACTGTGAGACTGTCATTAATTACACGTTGTATAGCATGTCATGCATAAAAAACCTATTTGCTTCACCGTCTGCCTTCAGTCTTTTTTAATATTATTTAAAAATGATGATTGTTTACGAGCAGGTGGCTTTACAGTTCGACTCACAGGACGATTTATGGGATAGGAAAATAAATTCTGCCATTTAGAGTGTGCTATTTCCATTTCTCCTGACCGTCAGATGAGAGAATATGAAAAGAAAAGCGTGAACTCCATATCAAACTGCTCCTTGTCGTTCACTCAGTTATGCTCACAGATTCTACATCTCAGTTTAGATGAAGGTAAACCACTCTTAAACATCGCTCAATGTGAGGTTTGGACTAGCTGCTGAGTAGCTCTTTGTATTCTAAGATAAACCGCGTCGCTGTTTTTCAGACCCTTTCTAGCTCTGGTTTAGTTGAAGATAAACGGTTGATGAAAGAGATGCTTTTGTCACGCCTAAAGATCGTATCCCTTTGTTTCATAAACTAAATAAATCATCCAAACATACATATCCCTTCTACAGTCTTAATGTTGTGAATGAGAGTAAAATTGCTTCCATCTCCTCAGATTGTCCCATTGGGAGGTTACACCTATACACAGTCAATGCTGCAGTCTGTTTATTTCTGCAGCCATTAGTGTTGTAAATCCAGCTTTGTATATAGTTGCTCCTAGAGGGCCAGTTTAAGCTTTTTTAAGCCCTGTTCTTTCTGAAGGTTTTTCACTGTATACATACACTGTACACAAGCAAACCCACCTCTCTCTCTGTAGCCTCACTTGCATTAGTCTGCGCTGAAATAAATTGCATTTCCCAGCCTATAACAATAACTCCAGGGCAGAAAACAGCTTCTAGCTGCTAGCGGGCGTTCAGTCTTCTGCCACCGCTGACTAACTGCTCCCAGAAGCCCAGCCTGTAAATATGAATATGTTCCTATAGTCAATTTGTCTGATTAAATAACGTGTTAAAATAAAATTACCAACTTATGTCGGATTGCCCACAACACACGCTTCCCTTGTATTTTTCCCCGGCTCTTATTGCTAACAGTATTTTCGGTCCTCCAGGAGCAGTTTCTGCTACACGTCCTCGAGCTGTATTCCCACCGCAGCTCGTTAGCTCGTGTTGTTAGCCGCGCTGCGCTGGAGTAACACAAAGTGCACACACGCGCACTCGTTCACACACGTTTGGTTGCATGGCTCCGGTCTTTTGGGCTTGGCACAGTACTGGAACTTATAAAGCAGTCTACATGCAGTGTAAGTCTGTTACAAACTAATGGTTTCAATTCAGAAACAGGGAGAGTGATAGGGATTATACAACTCAAACTGACCCTCACCCACACTTCTTCTATGTCTTTTCACCTCAATCTGTATTCAGTTTAACCTTTTACATTGCTTTCCTTGCTGATTTTCCTCACTTTTACTTCTTGCAGTGCAAGTGATTTCAATTTAAAATGTCAGAAAGCATGGGGATCTATCTTTTTAATTCTGGATTCATGAAAGAAAACTGCTCACATGGTGGTGTCATCCACATCCAAAACTTTTTAAAGTTCCTCTTTTTTTCCGTCACCAAACATTTCACCACATTTATTTGAAATTTATTTGCTTATTAGATGCTGTGCCAACTAAAACTTAAGACAATATCTAACACCAGCTGCTTTGCATTTACATAATTCAAATCCAACTTTCTGTTGTTTTTGGGCATTCACTTCTTTGTTTTATAATAAACTGACATATCAGGCTTTATGAGTATTGTTTTCTTCAATTTACTTAGATCGTAAAAAAGAAACAGCTGTAAGAATATCTAAATTATTGTGTAACTTCTGATCAATTGGTTTTAGGCTCAGCCAGTGTGTGTAGCGTTGATCTATCTTGAGTAGAACATGATTTGCCCTGAATCGGTTGACAGGAGGTGGAGGTGCTGTTGAAACTGCTTCAAATTCCCTCCATGAAGTGCCCGGACAAAGTTTTCTGATAAAACCAGCCCTCTGGCTTCAGGATAATCTATAAATGAAAATCTCCAGTCAAGTAACTGTAAGAAGTGTGTGTGCAGCAGCCAGTTGACCTGTTCGAGGATGGGCTAATGCACTATGGTTAGATAATATATTTGTGCTCTGTCTCTCTTTTTCCCGTCTGTTTGTTGCTCTCTCTCTCTCTTAATCTCTCCGTGCTGAGTTATGGTTTCTTTAGAAAACATTAGCATTCCGGTGCAAAGAGGTTCAAGTCCTGCAATGTGTGTCAAGGGGTCGGTGTACGCACACACACACACACGTGTGCGCACACACCGCTTATCCTCATCCTCATTCCCATGCTGATAACCTGTGTGTGTGTGCATATGCATGCTAGTGCACAAACGCAATACTTTGCGGGCGTGTATGTGTATGTGTGTCTCCAGGCTCCCGATAAGGCAGATAATAATCCATCACGATAATGTAGCTTTAATGGCTGCAGTAAAAATCATCTTCAACAAACCCCCTCTCTCTCTCACACACACACTCACATCCTACCTCGCTCTACCTCTGCTTCCCACAATCCCCTCTGTCACTTAGTAAATCAGAACTTGAGCTTGCAACATACACTTTAGACTCATGCCGTGCACTCAGACACATATCTGTCATGTCAAACACTCAAAACCGCTGTATCACACACACACACAGATTCACCAACACACTCCGCACTAATGCATCTCATACACACACAAACAGCCCAACACGTACTGTGCTCTTGCAGGAGTCATGAATCGGACAGCTCTAACTCTCTGCCCACATGCATTATTCCCTCTACATTTCTCTCTGACCACACACTGTGATTGCATGAGACATGATCCATGGGAGCTTATAACCACAATATTAACTTGTACCTCATAACTGGAGTCTGTATCATGCTAGCTTGTTTATATTTAATTTCTTCTGGCCATCAATAAGCTTTTGGATCGGAGAAAGGAAGTTCATTGCTTGGCAACATGAAGACGAGAGGACCAAATTATAATCTCTTTGAAAACAAAACCACATTATTTTACGACCTGGCTCTTTATTTTTCCGAAATTTGGACAATCGTTCTTATTGTTTGTGAGAACATTTCACCCACTCAGGTAAATTGTAGAAATTTATTGAAATAAACCAGTTAATGTGTTGTCCGACCATATTGTAAGAGTTTAAAAAGGAACATTATCAGCGCCCAGCTCCACCTATTAAATCTTGATGTTTAAATATCGTTTCAAGTCTTTCGCTGTCATAGGTCAAGGCTGTGAGTCAGAGAGACAGCGGACACACACACACTAAACCGTTTATCTCTCTGCAATTGTCTCAGCACCTTATCTTTACTGCTGTGTTTTTTTCTGAGGGATTGCAGCTGAAATGTAAAAACCGTTAAGCTGAATTACCTGCAAACACACATAAACTGGTACAATGATACATGACAATGATGGAAGTTGGACTGTGTGCACAGCGGTCATCACTCCGCTGTAAATGTGTGTGTGTGTGTGTGTGTGTGTGTGGCAGGGGGAGGTTGCCTGCTGTCTGATGCTAATGGGCCTTGTAGAACGGGCCAAATCACGCCAAGCTATGCACACACAACACACACACACTCACAGCGGGGGGCGAGCAGTCGAGCCTCATTGCTTCCTTTCACCTCCACATATCCACTCGGTCACTTCCCCTCTCTCTCTCTGTCTCTCGTTCTCTTTTTTCAGGGTTCCTGTGGGGTCTTAAAAATGAATTTAAATAAAATACCTTAAAAAGACTTGGAAAAAGACTTGAATTTTGATATCTGGTTCTTTGTGCAGTAGGTAACTTCCCTGTAACCCATTCTCCTCAAACGTTTTATTTGTCACCCCTTTATTAAATAACAAAGCCTAAATAAAGAGTGGTGGAACGGTCATGAACCAAAATTTCTGACGTTGCATTCTAGAATCTTAGTGTCGTTGTCAGGGTGGTTGCTATGTGTAGATAATTCACCCCTGGAACCCAAGTGTGATGAAGTTGGCTCGTTATTGATATTGGCTTTTAATCAGAGACCAAGGCAGTGTCCACATAAATATAGAGAACATCATCATACTCTGATATACTCTATAATAATAATAATATGATATTACTGTCATTTTTCTTAACAATTTTATGTTTTGCCAGAAAACAGCGTCTCCACATTGACAATCTATCTTCATTTGCTGTGGTCTGTGTTAGGGACCGTCTGCAAGATTCTGTATGAATTGATTCATGAAAAATATTCACCAAAAATAAACAAAATGATTTTTCCCTACTCTGTTTGATGTAGTTCACCATATTAACAATGCCTTAATTACAACAGGTGAGGTTTTGGGGAACAAATAAAAAAAAAATCTTTGCCGAAAGGGCTGTGAAATAGGTATTAGGTTTTATATAAATGGTCTTAAAAAGGTCTTAAACAGATTTGAATTTAACTTGAAGAAACCTGTAGAAACCCTGTGTTTCTTTCTCCACATTTCCACTCATTTCCTTGTTTTTACCTTCATCTATATTCTCTCCTAAGCTCTTTCCTTCTGTCGGGTATATATATATCTTTAGTTATATATATCGTTAGTGATATCAAAACTATTTAAAACATTTAAGAAGCTAGAATCAGAGGATGTCAGCATTTTTTTCTTAAAATAATGATTCAAAACATTGAATCAATTATCAAAATTGTGGCCAGTTAATTTCATATTGACTAATTGCTGCATTTCAACTGCAACATAATTCAGTTTAATCAGAATATCATTTAAATACTCTCATCCAACAACCCAATAAATGGATAAGATACTATATTAGGATGTGATTTTTCAGGAGATTTTCATTTTAACAGTATTATTTGTTACTCAGCAGCTTTACACGCGAACGAAGCTTCTGTAAAATGCCACTGAGTTTTTCTGGCTGAGACATGAGAGCAGCGAAAGCAGTTAACTGGGAAATGTTTGCCAATATCTGACCCAGGCCCGTACACACACACACACACACACACACACACACACAAACACACACACACCATCTAATGCGGGTTTGTGTTACATGGCTGTTTGAGCGGTGCTCATATTGATACAGATGTATTGGTCATTAAGTCAGTTAGGTTTGACGTCTCAGCCCGACTGCAGCCAAAAAAAATAACATCAGCACTCTCTCAGAGAAATGTTCCACTCTCTATGGGCAGAAAGAACTACATTGTGGTGTTTTCAGATTACAGTCTGATATATGTGCCTGTGTGTGTGTGTGTGTGTGTGTGTGTGTGTGTGTGTGTGTGTGTGTGTGTGTGTGTGTCACCTTAAACATGCTCCTACATCTTCCATGGCTCTGGGAGAAAAGCGGAGTGGTATCAATCTTCTTATCTAACTCTTGTCAAGAGAGCGAATGTGAATATTTCTTTAAATTTTTACCATGTTGGCCGTATAACAAGGTGTTTTATTCTTCCTCTCTTTGCCTTTCAGTTGGAGGCGGAGTTAGCATTGTGTGAGAGGGAGGGGGCGGAGCTACAGGAGTACGCCAATCAGGTCCTGCAGCAGATCGCCGACCGGTGCCCCGACATTTTGGAGCAGGTTGTCAACGCCCTGGAGGACAGCTGCTGACACTCACACACACACACACAAGCAAATAACACGATCATCAATAAGCTTACATCTGTGATTCACGAGTGCACAAATCAGAAGAAAAAACACTAAAAAAAAAGCATGCACACCTACTTGCAAACATTTAACACGAAGTCACACACACAGGATCATCAGAAGCCTCCGGTCAGCTCCCGAAACCTTCTGATACACAAATAGCGTCGGACATGAAGAAGAAGACGCTCTTCTCTCAGCTCAGTTTTGCAAAAGCAAAAGAAGAATTCTTATTTGAAAAAAAAAGAGAAAAAAGAAACATTTCACTGTGTCTTTAGTCGCCATAATTTGAAAAGAACGGCACCAGCTGACGGCAGCGCTGTTCAGTTTTCGGTTCAAAGTGCTTTGTTGGCATGCAAGGTCATGTTTGTTTCCAGACTTTTAATACTTATTTTACTCACTATTCCACATCAAAAGAATCCTTTGTCGCACCGTCCACGACGCTTCGGAGCGGCCATCTTGCATCCGAAGTGATCAGCAGCCGGACGTGTAACTTGATGTATTTTATGGGAAAACTGTTTTCAAACTATAAAAATGAGCTGCCAGGTTGTTTCTGATGCCAGGCTTACACGCTATCGCCACGTTGTTACTGGATCTGTTCAGATACTGTACGTGTGTTTATTTCAGCTGCCTTTGGTTCTTTACATCATTTGCTGCTATCTTTTTAACTTTTACTTTCCTTTATTTTATTTCTTTTGGTCTCTCCGCTTTTATTTCAGCCGTCTGAGGCATGGAACGTCCCCAAAACTTGCAGATTCATTCACCAGTAATCTCCAGATAGTTGTGTAAATTGTAAAAGGAGAGAAGTTTAATAAACAGAAAGAAACCCTTTTTTTTGTTTTGTCAGGAGAACGTGATACTCTGATGCACAGTAAATCTCGCAATACTCCCTTTATTAAAATATATCAGTGTGGATGTGTTCTTTTAACCTGAGGAAAAAAAAATTCAGTTATGGTGTCTATGCTAAAATTAGAGAAAATCCCGTGTGTGACAATCCCTTTAAAATTAATTTGAGGACAAATCTGAACTCATTTCCCCTTATTGAAGCATCTGTATTTGTTTTCTTTCTTTTTTTTTCGGGAGGGAGGGGATATAAGAAAAATGTTATATATTTTTTTGCTTTTGGTAATATATATATATAAAACACTAATCTTGTTTAATTGAAAATATTGTCATCCATTGTTTAGTATACTGCATAATGTGTCAAAAATGTTGTTTCTTTGTGATTTGCAAGTACCTACAGGTTTGTTTCCACATGCAGGATGATGCTGTTATTGGGAACGTATATTGCACCTACATCAGGCTCTGTGTCCACCGGGAGAATTTTCCTCAGAATCCGTTTTCTCGTTCTTGATGTTTACAGTGGAAATGACACTCTGATGCATGTTTCCCCCAGCGCTGACAGACTTAGCATGATTTAAACGCTTAGAGCACAGAGCACCAGAGGTTCAAATTGCTTCAACTTAAAGCAAAACCTACTCTAACAAGTTTTTATAGTCACAGTAAGTGCTGAAAACCATGAGCGGAGTTGCCCACATGCAACTGTTTAGCTCTGCTTCCTAAAAAAGAAATAAAGTGGACACAGAGCCTAAACACGGGGATTTACACCGCACACTCGAATCGGATTTTACACCCAGATGTGACCTTAAAGAGGGCAAAAAAAAAGTTTCCCAACCTCTAAGCACTGTCTCATAACAGCTCCAAGCCCCTTGGGTGTAAAATGAGGGAGTTTCATTTCAAAACATCAGTTTTAGGAGAAGAAATTGCCACCTGGCTGAATGTTACCAGTTTGAAATTGCTACGGATTTGGTGATTTCAGGGTTCGTGTAACACTGTATGAATCCCATTCATGGATGAAACTCCATCGGATATGAGCGAGCGTAAATCCAGTATTTTGTTGTCCGTTTCATAATGTTTTGTCATGGGGAATGGTGATGACGGGGACTCACCTTGACTTTGCTGTGGATTGAAAATCAGAATGAAAGAATGGAATAAAATATGGATTTATCTTTACTTCATTGTCTGTATTTTTCTGTCTCAGGTGTCTTTTTCTATCAGATATTTGTACATTCCAACATTTTGTACCAGTGCCCTTTTCACACTCTCTTACACAGCGGTGAATTGTGTTAAAGATCCTCACTAGACATGTTCTGAGTAGTTTGTAAAGTCTGTTCTACTGGCTCCAAAACTCCTTAAATTAAGATTTAAGGTGATCACAGAGAAACTCTCCGCTTTCAGCAGATGAACGTGAAAGCAGCCTTCTCGTGTCAAATTCTGCACATACATCATTCTGCAGAGTGAAGCTCAAACATTCAACTGAAGTAACTTAATTAATTAATTAGTAACTTTAAACTGGAAGGGGATGTTAAATATGTTTATGTTATGTTTAGAAAATGACTGACGCCTTAAATTCACCCTCCGCTCAAAAATATGTTTTTTCTTCTTCTCCCTACAGTTGGATGTTTGTGTAGAGTTTGACACTAGAAGGCTGTTTTTACATTCATCTGTCCAAAGTGGAAAGTTTCTCCCAGCTCATTGAAAATTCTTTTATGGGGCGGGCCTATGAGCGGGATTTGTGACATCGCAACTGGTTTGGAAGCCAATCCTGGTCCAATATTCAACCATTGAAGGAGGAAACATCTTGTGTCCAGCAGTTAAACTGTAGAAATAAAACACATTTGCATTTTTATAACGTCTGTATCTAAGCAGGATATATTTCTATATGCAGTAATTTATACAAGTTACGTTGTACCTAATCGCCGCAGCTGAGGTTGTTTCAGGCTACCAAGAATGCACACAGAACTGGGACCTCATTAACCCCTTCTGTCAATTATAAATCCAGTTTATGGGAAAATGATAAAGGAAAAAAGCTTTCCTTACCTTTTCTGACCTCCCCTTTCCTTCTCTCTTGTTATCTCCTTCTTTCACACGCAGGGTAAAACTAAACTGTGTCTCTTATCTTGTCACCAGTGGTTTATTTTCCTAAACTCCTACATAATGACATTATTCCATACCCCGGGTTTCCCTATCTAGACCAGTATCCTTTGGGGGCCTCATCCTGTTCCAGTTCTTTACCACACACACGAGCCGCGCTGTTAATATATTTAAATGACCAACTCATCCTTAAATGTCTGTTTTCCAAAAGCCTGGATTCAAATAAGACATGCTTAGTGACTTTAACTTGTTGTTTAGCGCTAAAAAAAAGAATGAAGGAAACATTTTAGGACAGAAAGAGGGTGAAAGCGGCTGATTAACGACACAAAGGAGTCGACTGTGCGGAAAGTGCCCCACGCAGAACTTGCATATGGCAGCAGCTTGGCGTAATGAATTGTGAGACTCGTTCAACTAGAAAAACCGAGGGTTCAGAGGCTCGGTTGACCTTGAACCCCGACCTGACCTTTGACATCCCCCTGTGAAGAATTTCCCAGGCACGGATCAAACCGGCACCAGGCTGTTATTGCAGTTCTGTCTTTTTTTACACAATAAAACATATCAAACGCCCTAAGAGGCGACTCCTCTGGCAGTCTGTGAATGCAGCGAGTGCGCTGGTGTTCACCGACACATATGGCAACGCTTTGCGCGCGTCTCTGTGTCCGTACCTGCGTCTCTGCTTTCCCCATCTACTGTCCTAATAAAAGCCAGTGGAGGGAGACAGGAGGCATGGACAGAGGGAAAAAGAAACGCATGTATGACTCCCTGATTTATGCGATGGAGAAGGAGAGGGAGGGAGCGATAGATAGGAAAGAGCGGAGACACGAACCCGCCGAGCACCAGGCGTCATTTCATCTTCTTCTCGTTGCTGTAACTCTTCTGTAGCTCCCGGTCTCTTTGAGCTGTGGGTGACACAGTGGCAGTAAGTGTGTGTTACATATTTAAACGTGAAAAATATTAATCAAAGAATATCAGATGTACAATATTCCAGCAAAACTTCATGGAAGATGAAGATGTCCTTTAAGTTTTGAGTTTCAGAGGAAACGCCAGCCCTATCAGCACGATATAGGGGGGGAAAAAAAGCATAAAGTAGAACAAATATACGATTCAGTATCTTTTTTAAAATGTAAAGCCTGCATAATATATATATATTGTTTTACAGCTGGATTCACTTGTAGGCTTAACCACTTAAACCCTGGGCATATTATTCAGTTTTCCTACGATAAATGACAATAAATATGGAATATCTCTACAACCACAAAGGTTATCAACCTAAACCTGGTATCAAAAGAAATCTACAACATATAAGCTGACTACGGAAGTGTCAGAATCAATTTATGGTGCTGTTATAGAGCAAATATAGTTAGAATATTTTATTATATCTAACATTGTGTTTTACTACTGATAAAAATACTTTATATACTTAAAATACTTCAAACAAGAACAAACCAACCCAAATCAGGAAAAAATAAATAAGCTTAATTATCTATAAGGCAAAGTTCAATGATTAATAATAGGTAATAAGAGGTCAAAGGTCAATTATTTATCCATAAAATCATAGAAATCACACCAAGGATCATTACAGAATATGAATATAATGTGATTATAAATGACCCCATTAAATAGTGTTTAAATAGCAGGTTAAATCTAAGTTAAATAAAAACCTAATGCCTCCCCCATATCAGTCAGGGGGTTTTAACAGGTTATAATCAAATCCTGAGCTGTGTCCCAATGCTGTATCACATACTAATGCAAGATGGTGGTGAAAAGGTTTTAGGGACTATTCAGCAACAGAAACATTTAGCTTTCTCTAGAGCTAAAAAAAAAAATTCATTGTTTAACTAAATCCATTAATTGTGGATTCACATAAAGTGAGTGTCACAATCCTAAAATGACTCCTCGCATCAAGCGAAACCATCAAACGCGAGTCGGTTTCTCCTCCTCAAATATGAGAATTTATTGCTTGTCCTGGTTTTATGTGATTGTAAATTTAATATTTCTGAGGGTTTGGACTGTCGGTCGGATAAAACAAACAAATTGAGTCGGGGCAATTTGAGCTTTGGGAAATTGTGAATGTCGTTTTTCTGGCATATTACAGGGTGGCTGTAGCTTAATTGACAGTGTTCAAAACAGAAAACCACACTGACTTCTTCTACGTGAACTGCAAAAACATAACGTATGATAATCAGCATTAGGCGCACGAGGAATGCAGTATACAGTATATGGGTGGAGTTTTCCACACAGAACACTGTACTTTGGAAACTAAACTATTCTTATCCATAAGGGCTTGTGTTTTAGACTTTGTGCAAGGTTTATATGATTTAAACTCTTGGGGGGGGGGGTTACTCTCCTTCAAACACACACACACACACACCTCTCTTTGCAGAGATCCAACATCGATAAGATCCCACTGATACTGTCGATTTACAACACAAAAAACATGGATGTCCTCGAGATAACGTGCTTATGTGCGTGTATGCATAGTTCAAAGTTAATCTAGATTCAGAGTAGCCTGTAGTATCTGTGATATATATGTATAGTGGAGGGCTGAGACGCAAGAGGAACTGGGAGGAGAAATAAAAAGTGAGTGACTGCGGAGGAAGCGGGGAGGGCTTGCTTTGGCTTTGAGACGATGTGGTTTCAATCATCACACATCACATCACACATGACTGCAAAGAAAAAAGGAGAGAGCGATGGAGAGAAAGAGAAACAGAGGGAGACGTAGGAGGAGGAGAAGGAGGGAGACCAAAACAAACAGCAGCTCAAATTAAAACACATTCAGAGCATATTACATGTTCTCAATCTAAATAATTCATGATCTCAGTGCGGTTTGGTGGCGTCAACTTGTTTCTTGTTGGTTTTGGGATACGTTTTATTTTTTTGCGTACACACGTTTTGCTTTATTGTGTCTAATAAACGGGTTGTTAAGCGAACGAATTAGTGTCCCGTAGCTGGGATGAATGGGGGGGGGGGGGGGCGGAGAGCGCCCTGGCTGGGATGGAAGGGACAGAAGGAGGCAGTGAGCAGTAGGAAAAACTTTTGAGAGGAAATAAAAACAATGTGAGAGGAGTGGAGCTCCTAAAATAAGCTGTTAGCCACTGACAGTCCAAACATCCAGCAACACTGATGACATTTTCCTCTTCTTTTTTTTTTTTCCCCTCCTTCATCGGGCCATTTGTGTGACTTTTTTTTTTTTTTAGAGAAAATTACCCCCAAACTGCCGACAAACGAGAGGGAGAGAAATAGACAGATTAGGATTCAAAGTCAACCACATAAAGAGGTTTTTTTTCACTGTGACGCAACCGATTTTGGCAGAAATGAACTTTGCTGACCTGTAAATGTCGATTGTCAGAATGGCCGAGCGGTCTAAGGCGCCAGACTCAAGGGTTCACTCCTTCCTGAGCTAAAGGGACTTCTGGTCTCCACATGGAGGCGTGGGTTCAAATCCCACTTCTGACAGATATTTTATCTCTGTTACAGAATTGAAATGAGAAAGGTTACTTGAACATGTAGCTGTAACAATCTCCGGTCTCCAAAATGAATGTGAAAGTTCACTGAGCTGTAGTAAGATGATTTTTAGCATTAATTTAACACGAGGCAGCTAAATTCAGCCAATACCTGTTCAGTTAATGTTGTAAAGAAAAAAATAATAATCTGACTGTAAAAAAGAGAGACTGTCACTTGAGCTGGGATCAAATTTAAAGATTATTTCCTGTTGGTTTTTCTCACAGGCAGTTGTCAGGATGGCCGAGCGGTCTAAGGCGCCAGACTCAAGGGTTCACTCCTTCCTGAGCTACAGGGACTTCTGGTCTCCACATGGAGGCGTGGGTTCAAATCCCACTTCTGACAGATACTTTTCATGCTGATTTCTCCTTGAATATACCATCATAAAGGGATGAAGGATAACTTCACAATTAGGCCTTAAAACAACCCTCCTGTTCATGGATCAATGAGGAAACTGTCAGGTGGTGTAACCCTAAAAACCAGCTACCAGAAAGTGTAACTCTTAAAAAGGTTTTAGTATATTAACAACACATGCTATCAACAAGGTGGATAAAAGATTTAAAACGTATCATTCTTTTGACCACTGACCATTAATAGATCCCTTCATAATGTACGTTCAGCGTAAGTGACGGTGGATAAAACTCAAGCTAATATGTAGCTTTTTCTTTGATTATCTTTCCAAGTCAGTCTTTTAAAAGACAAATTCATATTTTTTGTTAATAAACACCCACTGCAACTAAACAGGAAAACACTGTCAGACAGAAAAAGGTCCATCTTTGAGTGTAAGATATCCACTTTATTAACTAACTCGGACCCATTTCATCTCAGTGTTTAGACCTTTTTTCTCACAGCCGCCATATTGACCTGAAACAGTAGATAGACACAGGTGTTAGCAATGAATCTAACTCAGCGCAGCTAAAGTTGTTTCCACACTAGCAGCAGCTCGACTGTTAATTAGCATCATTGGTAACACCTGTGTTTACCTACTGGGCGATTAACTGCGCAGGTGAGCCGTGTTAAGCTAATTGTCTACTGTTTCTGGATTCAAAGACATATTTAGTAAAAGTTCGATGGAAAAAAACGGTTAAATTACCTCGAAAACGAAATGTTTGACTTTTAAAAACGAAAAAAAAGTCTTTCTGATTCCAGCAATTATCAGCTGTCAGGATGGCCGAGCGGTCTAAGGCGCCAGACTCAAGGGTTCACTCCTTCCTGAGCTAAAGGGACTTCTGGTCTCCACATGGAGGCGTGGGTTCAAATCCCACTTCTGACAGATATTTTGCACCCCATGATTCATCCCCGTTGTCTGGTAACGATCGAGGGGTTTTCTCTCTCCTCCCGTTTTTCCTGCGTAAAACTCGCAGTTCGCGCACTTTCCATATCTCTCTCTCTCTCTCTTTCTCTCTCTCTCTCTCACGCAGCGGCAGGCAGGCGTGCAGTTTCCACATCAGAGCCGAGCCGAGCAGTCAGACGGCTCACACAGACACACAGTGAACTTCAGGGCTCTTTTGTTTCACTCTCTCGTGTTTCTCGACGCGTAAAAAAAAAAAAAAAACTTTGGAGATCACCTCCCTCCTCGTTCTCCTCCTCCTCCTCCCTCTCTCTCTCTCCCTCTCTTTCCCTCCTCTCTCTCTCTGCGCGTAATTAGTTGGAGAGCTTTTGGAAACTTGTGATGGCCGTGAAGAAATCTCACTTTTATTTCTGACACCTGTTGCTGAGGACACGGCGCGCGCGCGCACACCCGCAACGCACAACAAGGAGCGCGTGCCACTGATTGTTGAGCTCATTCTTGTGTTCTTACCAGACTAGACGGGACTTCTTCTTCTTCTTTTTCTTTTTTTTTTTTTTTTTTTTGCTGCTGTTGGGTGTCTGACAGGTCCGCGGACCAACGGAGGCTTTGTTATACATCTGTGTTTTCTCATAAACTCACTTTTTCTTTGCGAGACTCAGGACTTCGAGCAATAGAAAAGGAAGTTTATTGCGTCAAAAAATAAGCGTGAAACTTTTGGAGAACCTCGTGTGACACAGTGAGGCTGCTGTTTAAAAAAAGAAGAAAAAAAAAAGCACCGATCTGATTTGTAGTTCACCGGCCGGGCAGAGTCACACTTTTTCGGGTTCTTGAGCGCTTCGGCTGGTGGGAGGAGAAACTTTTGTTGGGACAGCTGAGCACAGCTGGATTCAAGCTCTGCAGACCAGGTAAGAAATAGAATGAATTTATAATGAAAGAGAGAGAATCAACCACCAAATGTCAACATGAAAATCTTCAAAAATGTATATATTACACCCTAACAATGATTTGTCTGTGATATACACATTTATTCCACCCTATATGCTTGTTATAATAAGTTATTTAACACTTTATGTCAGTTTTTTTTCACTACATCAGTGTCCTATTAAATTTGAAAACTTTATTCATCTGAAATGCACAAATTTGAACTTGAACACCGGTTGTTGAGTAAAACTTACAGATGTTGTAAACATCTGGGTTTAAGTTTCTCCACTGGGTTTGGACTTTGGTCAGTTTTGAACTTGTCGCCACAATGTTTCCGTTGTCACAGTCTACTTACAGAATGGCCTTACTTCATGACAGCAGTGAAATGCAATGAGTGTGTGTGCGTGTGTGTGTGTGTGTGTATGGCGTATGGTCTGCCAGCCCCATCGGCCCTAAATGAAGGCTGCCCTCTCGCTTTGCGGTGGAGACCAGGACTATTTTGGTCGAAATATTGCACAAATGTTTCTCTCAGTATACAGAGGCTGCTCTGCCTTCATCTGGGCCAGGCACGCAGGCTGTTATGGCTTCTAACTGCACACTGAAACAAGTCTGTAAGGAACCGGGTCTCAGATAGTTTCTCTGGCGGCTCTGGTGTTTGGATCTCAATATTCATGTAAGAAAATGTAATATAACAGGCCTGTGTCCTAATATACGTGGATGTACTGTGCATGGTAGGTGACAGCTGTGGTTCAGAGGTCACCAATAAATACACTATAAATATTTATATCACAGAAAATGCATAAAAAGTAAAGTTTTGAGGAGTGTGAGCATTTCTTTAAGCTTGCGAGGCTAAAATGGTCCAATGTAGAAGATATTGGTGCTGATATTATACGATTTCTGATATTTTATCATATTCTATAGAGAAATAAAGTCAACCTCAGTGTTACTGGTTGTGTTTCTCAGGTTTCTTATTGTTTCCATGACTGTAAAGGGGCTTTAAATAGTCTATTTCAATACATTTTAAAGAAACAATACAACATAGTTTGCAAAGGAGTTTGCTTTTGTGTGTTGTAGTATTTTTTTCACCTTTGACCCTACTAGACTCACACATAAACACTATGATCACATGAAGTAATTAAACATTAGGTATCGTGTCAGAGCTGAACTTGTTTTAGTTTTTAGTTCCAGGGAGGGAACAGAACAAGCGCCACTCAACCAAAAAACACGCCGCACATAGTTTTAAAAAAAGTTTTCCTTAATTTAATCATTATCATTATTTATGATAAATCCTTTTCAGAAGAGGCAAAGGCATGTGTACTATGACAAAGAAAATACACAATTTAGCTGATTTTCAGATGAAAGATGTAGTTAACACAGGCAGCTTAAAGTAAGAAAATACAAGAATGCACAATAAAGGAACATTTTATTCACTGTGAGACATTATAGTCACACAGTCGCACTGGAGACAAAGATGTTTTCATTTCTTCTGATTCATCTAATCTTTTCCCCTCTTTTTTGTTTGTAAAAGACCGACATAGCGGAGAAAAGTGCGTTTCTCATTCTGTCATCGCGTCTGAAGGCAGACTATCAGATTCATTTTCAACATGTGACGGCTGCAGAAAGCTGAGGTCGTCTCCGGCGGTGACGTCTCCGGTTCGCTTTGCATTTCCATGGTTTTTTTAAGTCTTGAAACCCACATGATCTGTGGAGCAGACTGACAGCCGGCCTGATAAACCTGTGTGTGTGTGTGTGTGTGTGTGTGCGTGTGTGTGTGTGTGTGTGTGTGTGTGCGTGTGTGTGTGTGTGTGGGGCAGATAGTAATGTTAGATGTGTAGATAGAGGTGGTGAAAAGTGTTGCTGTCAACAAGTAAGCCATTAGAGAGAGATAATCTCTCTTCCTGCTCTCCTCCCTGTCCTCAAAGTCAATTTCTGTTCTTTCTCTTCCCTCCCTCCCGCTCTTTCATTCATGACATTATTATTTTTTTCTGTATGAACGTATCTTTCCTGTGTTTCGGTCGCGTTTCTGTTTCATACTTTACGTTCTGCCCCTCGTGTCTTGTTGGATTTGATGTCAAGGGCATCTGTCAGGATCCGTTTTTTCTGATTTCAGTTTGAAAACATATGAATATGACATATGAAGAAGCAGATTTAGTTTTACACGCCCAGAAAATGTTTCTCACAAGGAAAATTCAAAACACTTTCTAAGTTTATCTCCCTTCATTCGTTCATCTTCTAATATCTCAACTTTTTCTATAGTGGTGAGTAACACAAATGACCCAAAAACCTGCAATAACAACAGATTAATGTGGCAAACATCAACATAAAAAACAGGCCATCAATAAGTCATTATTACAAAAAAATCTGCATTCTAGGCATTTTCTTGTTTCTTTCTTTTGTATTTCAGTCTTTCTGCCCTTCAACTGCTGTTAAAAGACCTTTTTCTTTAACTGAATCCTGAAGTGCTGTTTGAGTGTCCCTCAGGACTCTGTAATTAGGGAAGGGTGTAAAAGTGTGTGTTTCTATGCCAGACATTTGAGAGGATGGGATGCCTGCAAGCGTCAATAAATCCTCAAGGTCAACTGACAGTGGTTAGTGTGTATGTGTGTGTTCATCCATCATGTGTTCAGACACAATACATGAGGTAATGCTTTTTAATTTAACAATGTACTGAAACTGACTATTCAGTGTGTGAATGTGTTGGCATTTCTTTGTCCGTGTGTGTGTGTGGGGGGGGGGGGGGGGGGGGTCCTTTATCACCGGGTGTGTTACATGTGTGTGTTTTATCTCTGTGGGAGCACACACACACACACTAACACAGACGGTGGTCCATGTGAAGAGGATGGCCTCACCAGCTCTCTAGCTGAAGAGCTAGTATTTTAAACGCTGGCCTCTGATTGGTTGACTGGAATCCTGGGAATTCCTCCCAGGACAGTGTATGACAGCAGCCGACTTAACCCCTCCACCTCTGCTGTGTGTGTGTGTGTTTGCATCCGTTCAGTTTGATGACAGCACTGACTCTGTAGGGAGATCTGTTTAAACATTTCAGTTTAAACCCATGTTGGATGAACCAACTGTATTTCTCAAACTGTTAACGACAGGTGTGTGCATCATTACTTAAATCAACATTTTCATGTTCAAAGAAGTGATTTTAGTCTAAATTCTGAAAAATGTTCATTGAGTTATCCAATATTTTCCGACTAAGATTGTTATTATTCGTTAACAAATGGTCACTAAATAGGTTTTGCATTTACAGTAATGTGCTCATAAACCAAAGTATTAGACAATTTTTCTTGTGTACCTGATGATGGGAAATGGGGAAAACATTTTTACTTTTCATCCTGAGGGGAACATGAATGCCTGTGCAAAATTTCATCCCAATTCATCTGATAGCCATAATATTTATATTTATATAAATATAATATTTCAGGAGCAAAGTGGTGGACCGAACGACCATCATCGCCATCTCATAACCTCATAAACAACCGATAGATAAATAGTCCTTTATTATCCTTCATAATATCCACTCAAATGCTTCAGCTACTTGAAACCAGGCAGTAATACAAGTTGACGACTTGACTCAGAGGAGGCAGCCCGCTCCATTTGTGCGTCTCTGTGTGTGTTTGTGTGTGTGTGTGTGTGTGTTGACAACGCAGTGTGGCCATGCGGTACTCATTATGGTCGAGCGCTGCGTGTGTATGCATTTCTGCATGTATGTGTGCACTCAAAATGTGACCCTGTGGTATTCATTGCGGTGTGTGTGTGTGTGTGTTAGGCCTTTCTGGGCCGGTGGTTCAGGGCTATGCAGTGATGTCATCGGGGTGGCAGGGTGGGGTAACGTGGGGTTAGAGTTTGGCAGAGGTCCTAACTCCCAGTAGCCCTCCAAATCTGCGTCCGACCAGTAAGTGTATGTGACCGTCCCCCCTCGTCGGTGTGTTCGTGTGTGTGTGTTATATGGTCAGCGGTGGCGACCACCAGCTGCACGCTCACAGTGTCCTACACTAATAGTAAAAGTGGTTTATTGGATACTTTATGGAGCCTGAAACCGTTTTATAAATCCGGGAGGCTGATACAAGGGGACAGTCACAGACCAAATGGCCACAAGCCACACAGCATCAGACCAGAGGAGCTGCAATTATAGAGCAGCGTCGTGTCCATGCTAACCTCTGCCGACCGCTCACTTCATTTACATGTATCCGGTATTCCAGTTCGATAATGACAATAGGAAATTCCCTTAAGCATGTAAGACTATTATAACTGTACCAAGGACAAAAAAAGGCAGATTTCATTTGCATTTTACAGACTTTTACTGTCAAGTGCACAGCTGGAACTTCAAATAAACCACATTTTACGCTTCCATTTTATGTAATTTTTATTAACCATATCCGCGCCTTTTTTATTTAACTTGTTGTCTCATTTGTATAGTTCTATTGTATTGTCCGTCTGCCCTTTATGCACTATTGTGGTAAAACAAGGGAAAAGAAAAAAAATGGAGTCAAATTCCTTGTATGTGTGAATACTTGGCCAATAAAGCTGATTCTGACTCTGATTGTGGTCATAGTTATGAACAAGGAGGTGCTGAAAGGCCAGATTGTATCAAGATATTGCAGAATATCAGGATATTACACTGAGTTGTCAGTTTATTAGATACACCTAACTCTAAGTAGCAGGCTAATACAATTTTCTCTAGCAGTGTTTATATGTGTTGTGATATACTGTTTGTCCACTTCCCTTATATCAAGAGGAGGCTAGTTATAAATAGCAACCAAGTAAATATTGTGCATAATTAGCCTATATATTTTATGCTTATTACAGGGGAAGATATTTAATTGCTGTCTGTGCTTATTTTAATGTGAATTTGCTTTAGTTATTAACCTTTTTAATGTTTGAAACGGCATTTTTAATATTAAACTGTTTGACACATGCATCTTGTTAAATTGTGCCAAATGAGTTACTATTAAGTTATAATTTAATGAGTGCGATCCAGCTGCTTGACAGCATCTAGTCTAGCCATCTAGACTCACAGAAAAGACTTGAAGTTTCTTTTAGTTTTAGTTTCCTAAGACATTGCCACAAAGGTAGTGACATGACTAAAAGCTGGATGTTGCATATTTTAAAGCTCCGACAAGGCGATGTAATGTGAAGAGCATTCCGACATTATATAGGGAATAAGAATGTAGGGTCCATATAAACGGCATTATCAATCTCCTCTTCCCTCCGCTCTTCTCAGTGGCCCCTCGATCCAGCACTGATAAAACTATCAACAGCACACCTGCACTGGGCTGGAAAGCTGACACGCACACGCGCGCGCACACACACACACACACACACACACATACCACCTTCACAGGAACACGAACTCACACAGATGGAGAAAATGCTTTTTTTGTCCTTGGTACAGTTATAACAGTCTTATATGCTTAACACACATGGTCTTTGGTCTATTCTTCTCGCTCTTTATAACTTCCTCCCTTTCCATCACTCTTCATGCATCTTTCTACCTCTCAGAGAACAATTTCAGCTCCAGACAAACACTCTTCAGTCTCACAGCTGTTTCAGTAATTTGACTGCTACCATTGTTCTAAATCCCCTCCTCCCAAAACACCAGCGCCCAACGTGGGGCTCGAACCCACGACCCTGAGATTAAGAGTCTCATGCTCTACCGACTGAGCTAGCCGGGCTTGCAGTGCCTCAGGACTGAGTATGTGTAACACTGTCTCTTCCAGTCATATAATCTATCATTTCTGATTCCATACCTACCAAGTTTTTTGGGTTTTTTACCCAACATGACATTTTTTTACTTTATCCCAGCAGGGAAATTAGTAGAACCACATGGATGACAAAAGAATCCTGGTTTATTCTTGGAAAATCATTTTACAACTACAGGAAAAACCCATCTATCATGAAGCTATTTCATCTTTAAATTATTATTTTATTTTACCTTACTACACAGAAATTCAAATTCACTCACATAATTCTTGTTTATAAAGATATATTTTTACAGCTTTCTTTTCATCACTGATAAATGGGCATTCATCCGGAATGTTTTTAGCATTTCTTCATTGTAATGGTTGAAACTTGTGCTGGTGATGTTATATTTGGTCACTGACTCACTGAACATGTGCTATTCATTCCTTTCTCCACCTTCTATCCCTTCCCGTCAAGGGGCTTGAAATCACGACTTTGAGATCTTAGTACTTTATCAGTTCAGCTTGTTGGTATACAGCGGTAGAGTTTTCATACTACTGCTCTAAATATTCATGGCAAATCAAACTCTGTAAAGCAGCTGATTGGATCATGACTGCAACATACCCATCGTTGTCTAAATCACCCTGTGATAGGGATTCACACTATCACAGGGTGAATCCCTATCCCTATATCTAAAAACTGCACCACCTGACCTGAGAGTTCAAACCAACAACATCAAGCAGCTCATATTCTACAGGCTCAGATAACCAGACTCCATCTCTTGCCCAACAAGCTTTTAAATACAATATGCAGTTAAGGATGAAACCAGCGGTTTTCAACCTTTTTGTCTTTTGATATCTTAAAAAAATCAGTATGTTGAAGGGTCACATTTCACGTGTCTGAAGTGGTTAACAGTTATACCAAATAATGACTTTCTCCCTAAACTTCTCATATGATTTTATTTCAATTAATGTTCAAATGATCCGATATTTCCCCAAAAATCAAAAATTAGAGATAAAGTCCAAAAAGAGGAATCAATTTGTGCATCAGAGCTTTGTATTTTTGTTTCTTTCCTTTCCCATTAATCATCTCATGACCCCTCGAACTCATATGTCGACCCTTTGGAGGGGCCCGACCCGGAGGTTGGGAACCACTGGACTGCACTAGCTAACTCTGTAAAAAGTTAGCTCCAGCAGCTACAACAGTAACATGCTGCTCACACACTGATGCTGCATGTTAATTACCTAATGATGTCATATATGATAATATATGAATCAGAGGGATGAAATTATGTCTTTTAATTTTAAAGTATGTTTAGCATACTTTAAAATTATTTGGTTTAAACCTCAAACTTCTGACACGTCGTCCAGGTGTTAGTACAACATGTTTTTTTGTTTACAGTAATTGACTTCCTGCTACATGACCTGTTATGGCTTGATGTGGTTTGGGCGTTAACTGCAGCCTCCCGCAGTGTTGGCCCATTGTAAATCACTTCAGCCTATATCACTGTCAGCCAGTCAAAACACTGCAATGAATGAAGCTGTTCAAATCAGCTGGGGTGGTCCTACACAGACACACATGCACGCTGTCACACACACACACACATAGGCATGCTGACTCAGTCATTTTTTGTAGGGTGAGCACATTCACCGCGGAGGCAACAGTTTGGCAAAAACAGTTGATAGTGTGCAGTGTGTGTTTAAAGGACTGAGAGGAACGAAGAGTGGAAGACAGTCCAGAGAAAGAAAGGATGAAGGGAACAGAAGAGCAACAAGGACGTCTGGTCAGATGAGAGGAAACGCTGCCTCTTACTGGCCGTCACCCGCTACTACAAAAGATCAAAGAGAACAGACCAAAAGAGTTTTATATGTCTTCATATTTGTGGTTCTTCCTTTTACGCCCGGTGGTTTCTGATCACTCTGCTGTTTCAGCCTTTCTGCTGCTGTGCAAAGAATATAGTTAACTGAATGCAATAAGGATAGAAAGAGGGGACATTTAAACCGTTCTTTCACAATCTGACATGAAACATGAAATAGATAATCTTTAGTATTGCCCTGCTGGCTGAAGTATGACTTGTGTGTGACACATATCACTGGTTCAAGAACTTTTTTGCACATCATCTCTCTTTCCCATTTGGATTCCTGTCAGCCTCTTAGCCAGCAACTGTCCAATAAAGGCAAAAAGTAGCTGGAAAATATACAAGTCTACCTGTGATCCACAAAACGTCTGGTTTTCAGTTTCAAGTAAACACATTAGCAAGTAGAAAGGATCCTCACGCTCTGTTCCTGTGGTTTAGGTGTTTTTGTGATTTTTCTTCTCATCTTTTGCTTCTTCTGATTTCTCTCTTGTCTTTCATATCTTTTCTTCTGCTAAGCGTGTGTGTGTGTGTGTGTGTGTGTGTGCAACATAATGAGATTCCCAAAGCCCAGGTGCTCTTCCTAGATAATTACGTAAGTGTGTTTTCCTGCAGCCAATCTCCGAACTGAAGCAATACTAAATCTGTCAGTACGAACACACACACACACACACACACACACACACACACACACACACACACACATACACACAGCATCAAATTAAATTGACTGTATTCCCACTCTTGTTTCTCATTGAAAGCTCGCCACTCTTCTGTCCTCTGTAGCTCTTTGATTTTTTTGCCCAATCTGGTGAATCCATCTTTTTCCTTCCTTTTTTCTCACTTTGTTTTTTTTTTCTCTTTCCTTTTCCCATTTTCTCTCCAGACCATGCTGACTTCTATCTATACCCCATTTTGACTTCAGCGTGTGTGTGTGTGTGTGTGTGTGCGCAGATGAAGGATCGACAGAACATAAGTCAGTTGTCTGCGGGGGGAAAATCACAGAAGAAGCAGACAACATTGATTTACACGCAGGTTTTGTTCTTCAAAACACGTCCATCACTGATTGGCTAAAATGATTTATCACTGTGAGGAGGGTATACTGAGTGTAGCAGAGTTTTTTTCCTCAACAGGACTAACAGGACCAGACCGCCGCATTGCGTTAAAACAGGACTCTTTGCCAAATTAGCTTTTTGGATAACGAAGAGATCTAACTGCTAACTATATGTGTATATATATATGAATTGTGCACCAAAACCATTAGCAAATCTTAAAATGAAGAAACACTAGATTTTTTTTGCCTCATTGGAACACAAAGCAATCTCCTAGAAGGGATTCTTATCAATAGGATACCATGGTCAGTGCTTTTTCACTCCTGAAATTCAGAGTAAAAGTAATTGTAGTATTCTTTTCACATTTGTCTTGATGATACTAGTTTGTGTTGTCTCAGCAACAGAAAGCAATTGGCGTCTCCCCAAGCCACAAACAAGCGTCTTTTTCATGAAGCTGCTGAATCTCTTGCCTCGTTTTGTTTGGTAAACAAAATCTGTTTGGGTGCGTGGGATTCCAAATCTGAACAGTGAATCGACAACACTCTCCGATCCCTCCGCGGCTGCTGCTGAGAAGCCTTTGAGCAAAAGTTGATCCGGTGTATTAGCCTGCAGTCGGGCAGCTGCTTGAAGGGCTCTCGCACCGCTGCTAATCTCTGGATAAAAAAGGGTTAAAAGAAAACACTTCTGTAGCGGCGTATCTCTTGAATTTCATCCTGCATATTTTAACACATGCAGCAGCACATCAGTGTCTGCGGCTGCTGCTGCGTCGTCTGTCAAATGTGCACGCTGCTTGAATCGAGATCAGAATTGTGTTATTCATTACATTTAATAAATGTACAGCCTGGATCTGTCTTGTTGGCATTGGTGCAAGGACATTCTGTATACATGTGACAGCAGGACTTTACACATCAGACAGCTCTAAATGTATGCATTTAAAACAGCAGCTATTTCTGTGCTTTTTTTTAGAGGAGTGTGACTCAAATTAAATTAGCTTGGAGGTACTATTTAATATCCAATTGCAGTATTTAAAAACAGCAATGATATACTACATTGTCCAAGTATTTCTATTGTATGAGTTGTATGCAATTTCTGGTCAAAGGTCCCATATTGTAGAAAGTGAGATTTTAATTGCTTTTTGATTTATCATAAGAAGGTCTCAAAACATATAGCCTGAGAAATTCACACAGCCTGTGTTCAGAAACGGTGCCTCAAAACAATCCACCTGGACCTCCATGAAGTTGTGATGTCACACCTATACAGTCAAATCACCCAACCAAAGAAGAGGCTGATTAATAAAAATGAGAGAGATACAAAACAACCTGTTCTTCCTAGAGCTCCAGCGAGATCTTGAGGAGAACTTGAAAAATATGCAAAACTATATCTTGTTGTTATGGATATCAGAACCTTAAAATAACCTTAAATAAAACCCAGGAAAAGTGTAAAATATGTGACCTTTAACTGCTTGAAATGTATCTTTTTTTAGCATGTACATGTGTATTTCCCAACATCCCATATGGGATTACAAGATACACAAAATACACCGAGAAAACCAAAAGAAAGACATAAGTTATAAAATTATATTGCGCCATCACATAATTTTAGATGTGCCAAATTATTTTAAAAAATATTTATCCATCTGCAAGTAACCAGTAAGTTTTCCCTACTTTGGTACGGAAGGGTTAAAGTTTTGGTACGTGATTCTGCAGTAACTATGGACACAGACAGAGGGCGCTACATCACTGAGACTGACTGGACACATGAGAGAAGAGGAGGGAGGAAAAAAAAGAAAGCAAAAAGGGCACAGGGGTGAGAGGTAACAGGGGAGATAGAGGGTAGGAGAGGAGAGTGGAGTAAGCAGCAGAAGAGAATGAAAGAGGAACCTGGAGGTTTGTAAGGGAAGACATAAACGAATACGAGATAACACTTAAAGGCGACATTTTAAACACTCGTGTGAATTCTTTCCCCCCGCCCTCTCTTCCTTTCCCCAATTCTGCTGTGAAGAGTTTGCTTTTTGTTTGCACGGCTTTCACCAAATAATGTCTACCACCCTTCATCTGTCTCACTTTACTTCTCTTTCTCATTCTCTCTCTCTCTAACACACACACACACACACACACACACACACATCCTCCCTCCATCTGACCACCCTCTCCCCCCTCCAGCCTCCCATCATGCATGGTTGGGTCTGGGCCATTTGCTTCCACTCCAGCAGGGCTGTACCATTAGTGACCAGCAGGGGAATTGTTGCTCTCCGCATGCAGCTGGGTACAGGTGTGCTAATTCTCTCTCTCTCTCTCTCTCTCTCTCTCTCTCTCTCTCTCTCTCTCTCTCTCTCTCTCTCTCTCTCTCTCTCTCTCTCTGTTTTTGAGCCAACTGTCAGCATCAGTGACACACACATACATGCACACTGTGGCTCTTGTTGTCTATACTTTGCATGTAATTCAGATTTATTACAACTTGAGTCTTTATTTTGTCTTGTTCCTATCATAAACTAGATGGTTGAAGTGTGTCCTACTGTGCTTGCTGTAGTTTTTTCTGTTTTATTGCAGACATTTGAGACATCTCTTGTCTTTTACCTCTTAATTAAAGTGGCTTAGACAATCTGGTTTTACTGTTTGGTCTGATCTTCTTGCCGCTTATACGAGACTCAGCGATATGGCCATGTTGGCAGATCCCAGCAATTACTTTAGTGTGTATAGTCTTATCATAACTAGAGCTGAAATGATTACTCATTCAATTAATTAGTCGATAGATCGTCAAAATGTCACTGGTTTCAGGGTCTCTAATGTGGTCATTTTCTGAATCCTGATTACCTGTGGACGTAGTTTGAATGGAAAACTTGGATGCGTTTGCTTTTTCATTCTGTAAACAACAGTTTCTACCCGAAACTCCCGAGTAACGAGAAACGAGGCAGAGTAATCAATAATTAGAATATTTGTTGTTTGCAGCCCTTATAATCACCAACAGAAACATCAACAGATCATTTAGGGATACAACAAATTGCACATTACTGCATAGTTTAAAAAAAGGAAAAGCATGGATCTCTCTGTCACACACAGAGAGATCCATGCATGCACACACATGCACACACACTAATACTGTTGAAGCCACAGTGTTCTAGCCAGCAAAGTGTGACTCAACAGAAATCGGTTTCTCTCCATTGTCTTTCTCTATCAGTCTCTATCTCTTTCTCTGTCTCTGTCAACAACCCCCCGCTCCTCTTCTTTCAATCTCTCGGCTTGCTTCTCCCCTCACTCTGTCTACCCCCATTTCCCCATCCCTTGACACACACACACACACACACACACACACACACACACACACACACACACACACACACACACACAGCCCTCTAGCTCTTCACTCTTGCCCACCCTCTGTGGGCACTGTGCCCAGAGAGAGGCAGCATGAGCTGGGCAAGGAGCCCCAGGCAGAGCCCTGTAGCCACACCAGCACCCTGGAAGCCTCGGAATAAGCAGGGAAGGAGGAGAGGAGTGGATGGGATGTAGGAAGAGAGGAGGGGGGGATGAGAGGGTTACAGTAAAAAGAGAAGAAATAGGAGGAAAGACGATGAAAGGGTGTGGGAAGAGGGAGGCGAAGACAAGGAAAGTGAAGAGGATGAAGAGATAAGAGGACACAAGAGCAGGGGAGACATACACCAGAGGAAGGGGTTAGAGAGGGTAGGGGAGGAAAGCACAGGAGTAGGGGAGACAAAAGGAGATTAGAAAAAAAAGATAGATCAATAGATAGAGAGATACAGGGAAAGGAGAAGAAAGATACAGAGCAAAAGGAGAAAGTCTGAGGCAGAAAGAGAAAAAGAGAGAGTCGGGCAGACAGCCAGCTCTCCCGGGAGAGAGAGAGGTCAGAGCAACGGACACATCTCTGGAGAGTGTGTGTGTGTGTATGTGTGTGTGTAAGTGTGTGTGTGTGTGTGTGTGTGTGTTAGTGTGAAAGAGAGCGGCAAGGGATGAAGGGAGGAGGAGAGAAGAATGCAGAGGAGGAGAGTGCAAGAGAGCAGTGAAGCGCAGACTGAGAGAGAGGAGGACTTGTATAAGATATACTGAATGCCTGAAATGCGACCTTGGAAATCTATATCTGTGTATTTGTGTGCAAGTATGTGTATATGCATGTGCAAGAGTGTGTGTGTGTGCTTCTTCTTCTCAACTCCAAGCCTATTAGTTCCTATTGAAGATGTAGGTCCCCAAAAAAAAGAAAATAAATAAAACCATGTCACAATTATATATCACAATTTTATTTGTTACTCAAACAGAAGTTAATGATGCTCTCGTTGTGGATTACTTTCAACCACCGAATAAAGGCTCAGTGCACAGCAAAATCCACACAAGCTAGTTAAAGATTCTTTCTACCGGCCCCCCCTTGCATTTTGTTCTCAGGGTTTCCCTTCATTCAAATGAGATCTGAAGGGTAAAACTCTACAAGCTCGTTAGTAGTTGACAGCTAGTAAGCTCGTTAGCTTCCTCACTTATTGGACAAAAAGGGTCAAAAGGCAAATTTAAACCAGGCAGTTTATAGTCTGTCACTAAATTAAAGTTGGTGAGCACTGCTAATAATCTACAAAATAATTTTGGACTCTCTTTCTTTCCGTTTCATCTAATCATTGACTGTGTATCAGACTTCTGCTACACAGACAGTACAGTACTTTCCATTAGGTTTATTCATTGTTTCTTTGTGTTTTCATGGACCTTGTGATAAGAACTATAAGAAACATATTGAGTAGCACCAGCCTTATCCTTTAAGAAGGACATAGAGTTCTTCCAACAATCCTGTCAAGTTCTACCCAGAAAGTATCTATTTTACTGTTTGTTTTCTTGATAACACTGAGGGCATTGTGGGTTATACTAGAACATCTGTGTGTGTGTGTGCGTGTGTATGTTCATGCACATTCCCTATGTGCAAGGGCAGCGCAGGTCATAGAGCAGTGTGTGTATGTGTGTGTCAATAACAGTATCTCGAGGCCACAGGATTATGTGACCTTGCATGCCACATGTGCTGTCTTCCACACACACACGCATAAACACACACACACACCCACTCAACACAAAGCCCCATGAAATCCTCTGACTCCTAAGAGTCTTTATGAGGCGCTCACATTGGTCATGGGGGGCTTGGCAAAAAGGAGGAGGAAGAGGTTACGTTGGAGGAGATGTTGATTGGGGAAGGAATGAAGAGAGACAGGAAGGAAAAGCAGGGAGGAAGTGAGTTGCAAAAAAATAAGAGTAATTATGGAAGTAGATTCCCTAATTTATTTATTTTTTAATTTAATATTTTTAATTTAGGAAATGTGACATCCTTCTTCTACACAGAAACCGTAAGGAGGAGGGAGGAGATTTTTGCAGACAGCGAAAAGGACTTTGACACCAGCGGATTCACATCCTGGTTTAGACATTTTTTCAGGTTATAGAGAGACTGTGGTTTTAGTTAAATATTGACAAAATGAAGATGTCTTGCCTTGTGCTTCAAGTCAACCTTAACCAAGAGCCTTGAGTTGCCTAAACGTAACTGTGAAAATTAATTTTGTGGGAAAATAAATCAAATTTCGCAGATACATTCAATATAAAAATCTCTACATTGGAACAGATGAACAGAACAGACCAAAAAGAGTGAGGATGGAAAAATAAAGACAGCAGCAGGGGGAAGACGAGAAGGTGGTGAATGTAAAGAATTGGTTGGGTAAAGCTTGGGGCCCTGAGGGCTTGGACATTATTTCAGCTGCTGTGTGTGCATGTGAGTGTGCGTGCGTGCATGTGTGTGTGTCTCTGTGTGTGTGTGTGTGTGTGTGTGTGTGTGTGTGTGTGTGTGTGTGTGTGTGTGTGTGTGTGTGTGTGTGTGTGTGTGCGCATGTATGTGTGTGTGGTATAGGGACAGGTGGGCATCTTCATGTTATCCTTGCCTACATCTCTGTTCCTCTTAATCATTCATCCTCCTTATCTGTCAACCTTGAGTGTGTTTAGATTGTTGAAGTTTGTATGTGTGTGTGTGTGAGAGAGAACGATAGACAGAATGAAAAAGTGTTTGCATCAGTGTTATCGTGTGCGTGTATCATTTCCACTTTTATCAGCGGAGTCCATGCACTCCTCAATGTATGATTGTGTGTTGTAGAGGTGCAATCTTTACATTTGTCTGTATTTGCATATTTGTGCATGGTTTTCACTTGTGTATGTGTGGGCTCACATTGCTACCCCTATGCAGTGTGTGTGTGTGTGTGTATGTGTGTGTGCGTGTCTTCCACAAGCCCCAGTGAGATCCAGCGAGCATGACGGAGAATGACAGGGTGATTTATGGCGAGGCTATAAGTAGAATGACTACTGCTAGAGAGAGAGAGAGAGAGAGAGAGAGAGAGAGAGAGAGAGAGAGGGAGGGGGGGTAGAGAGAGAGAGAGAAACATGACAGAGGGAAAGAAAAGAGAGGTATAGAAAAGTGGAGAGAAAAAGCAAGTGAAGGGGTGACAAGAGAAGAAGAGATGTAGAGAGAGAGGGAGGCTGTGGGAGAGGAGTGATGGAGAGAGAATAAGGAGAAAGAGGGGTCATAGAGGGACTGATTGGGATTGTGGGAGTGGGATTAAGTTGCCTATTTGCATATTGGTAAAAAATGACAGAGACAAACTGCTACTACTGGAACAAAAACTGGATGAAAAAAAGAGACAGGAGGAGAGAAAGTTTAGTTCTTGTTTGCAAAGCAGCTTTAATGATAAACTCGGCTCACGTCGTGCAGCATTCTGCAAGTCTCAATAGGAAAATAACATTATCTCCACAATTACATTTACATTTTTAGACATTTAGCTGATGTTGTTATGCAGAGCGACATACGCAGAGTGCAAATGAGGTTCAATTCCCAGATCGGCAACAACGCAAAGCGAGT